>CM062818.1:532179671-533493670 GCA_031772625.1 Pinus tabuliformis | reverse complement strand
GAAAAGATAAATCACAGGTCAGGTCGATGTCTGAGAACCGAACCTGAAGGCTTAGATGCTGTCATGAAAGATAAATCAGTTGAAGAAGCCTTCAAAAATGCAGGTTGCTGGAGGTTCTATGAGAAACTACAAGGAGGACGTAACCAAGTGACCAAGGAATTTGCTCTAAATTTCACAGGTTCACATACAATAGTTGGAGTTTTAGATTTGCAAATTTCTCCTGAAATTATATCTTTAGTGACAAAAATTCCTAGAGGTCAAGAAAGGTGGTTTAAGAATTTCAAATTTAAAATGGCACCCTGCAAGATATTCTTGAGGCCAGAATTTGTAGACACAGATTTAACTAAAGCAGTGCCAAGAAGTTATGTCAAAGATACATATGCCAACCTACTCTCATGCATACAAAGGTACTTCACCTGTGAAGGAAGATACCACAAGGTGTATTCTTATCATTTCAAACTCCTATTGCATTTCACTGGGATAATCTCTCTTGATCTACCTTTCTTTCTGTTTCGAAGTTTAGGCAAGATGTCTGATAAAATACAATTGAAGAAAGAGGCATGTGAAACTTCATTGTTCCATCATGGCTTAGTTAAATTAATTGTCTTGCATGAACTTCAGAAGGTAGATAGAGAGTGGTCTGCATTTCTCTTTATGTCTGGTTTTAGAGTTGAAACAGGGCTTAGCCATAGGGCTAAGGAAATATAATCATCGGAGACTAGTTGCATGCAGAAACAAGGTCAAGCAGGTTGGTTAAACTAAAGGCTAGAAAGCAAGTTAAGGAGCCAATGACTGAAACACCATTGACTGTTCAAGATACTCCTCAGCATTCACAGAAGAAGAAAGTTCAAATTAAGGAAGCAACATAAGAACAGTTCAAAGTCAAATAGCCAAAGGAAAGGGTAAAACAGTGGTCACTGATGAAAGCCTAGTCTCAAAGGGTATTTTGAAAGATATTCTTCATGCTATTGACATTGAAGAGTCCCCTCTAGTCCAAGTAGACTTCATTGAATTGGATGAGGGCAAGTCAAAAAAGATAAAATCCTCTAAAAAATTACAGTTTGATGATCAGGTTTCAGAATTTGTTTTCAAGCATAGAAATCCTGTGACTAGGAGGTCAAAAAGGTTACAAGAGGCAGAGCCGGAGGTAGATGAAACATGGAAGATATCAAGTTTTTGTGAAGAGCCCATAGTTCCACCATCACCCATGCACGAAGATGACAGAAACATAGTGGTCAATACTCAGGAAGAAGAAAATAGCTATGAGGAAGTTAAGAAGGAATTGAAACTTGCCAAACTTGAGATTGCTAAACTTAAGAAAAGGGAAAGGAAACATGTAGCTAAGAAGGCCAATTTCAATAGAATGAAGGCTCTGTGGGAAGCTGAAAAAGCTTCAAAACCTGAAGTAGTTAGCAAAAAGGCTCAATACTTTACCTGGACTGTCCCCGCAATCAAGGAGGCAAGGTATGTAAGATGGATCAATGGCAGACTAAGAACTAATATCAGGAGGATGAAAAGACAAATTGAAGACCTTGAAATTCAGTTGGGCAAGTCTGGAGGTCAGCCTTAGCACAAATTAACAGGGCAGTAAGTGATGAAACCCTAATACAATTTTGGTTGAAACAAAGACATTACTTTTCGAAGATGTTTCAAGGATGGGGGATGTTAAGTATATATGGCGTATGTACATAGTGGAACAGCTGTAAAGAATTGTTAGAAAGAAAATTTTTGGAAGAAAATTGTGTAAATTGATTCACACAACAGTTTCATAGCGTTATGAAACCGCTGTAGGTGACAAACACAGGGGTTTCGTAGCGTGCTACGAAACTGCCGCAGGTGTAGTTTTGATGTTTTGATCAATTCTCAAAGGAAAGAAGTTGTTATATTTTTGGAGAATGATGTTGCTGGAGAATGTGAGGAGGTCACTTATGAAAGTTTAAAGCTCAAGCAAGGAAAAAACTCAAAGGATAAAGGATATATGTAAAAGTAAATTTCTGCGCTACAAAAACAACAGTTAGTTTCGTAGCACATCCAGATTGACCTTCTTCATGCACCTTCAAGGAGTTTAATTTTTGCACAAGTGAAAGAGTAGGGTTCTATGGCTAACTTAACATATGTTACATGATTAAAGGGGCTAGTTTTGTCATCAGAAGATTCGAGGAATATCATTGAAGACCAAGGCTATAGTGTAGGGGATATATTCCTAGTTTTCAGGGCAGGTAAAGGAGAATTTATTAAAGGCCAGCAGGATGGTTATGGAAATTACCAAGGTCAAAGTTAAGGAGGAGCAGCTGTCAAGCATTGAGTTTAATTCCTAGATTAGGTTGTTGTTATCATAATAAGGAGTTGTACTCCTAATTGTATTAGGACTCTAAGATAGTCAGTTAATTATTCTTTGTAATTAATATTCTGTTTTAGATATGAATAGGTGTCAAGCTAGGAAATTTGAATTCCCCTTCAATTTGGATTAGGGAATCCAAGTTTGTAATGAGAACTCTATAAAAGAAAAGAGGTGGAATTCCTCAAGGGTTGGCAATTTTCAAAAGAAACAAGCACACTGTGTTATTGTATGAGATTGTATGTTTTCATGTTAATACAGAGATATTGGCTTCACTACTCAGGATTTAGAGAGGGTTTTAATGTTTGATTTTCTCATGGATTTCTTCATTTACTTGCAGTGGTATAACATATGTTACTTAGAATTCATTGATAATGCTCTAACTTCCTTCATGTGTTTATAAACTGTGTTCTTTGCAATATGTCTCTATTTTGCTGATATATTAAGACTCTTTATGCCCTGACTTCCATGTTAAGATGATCTTGCTATTATACTGAAACATACTTTGAATCCATAGCCCGATAGATGTTTGTTGATTCGTACTTCACCCATTTATACATTTTTTCTTGATTTTTCCATAGAGTTAGCCATCTAATCTTCAAATTAAAATCTTTAACCTAGTGAGAGAGCCCTCTCAGGTTGAGGAGGCTAAGCCTCAGCCAAAAGATTGGTTTGAAATAGTTACTCAAAGTCTTCCTGATCAGTGGCTTATCAAGGTCTGGTTTTGTGATAACATTTTGGTGCTTCTGCTAGGAGACTAAGGATTACTCATTTCCAAAATCAAGAAGCTGAACTTCTGAAGGTAGCAGGAGCTCAGAAAACTTTTCGAGGCTGCATTCTACCTTGGAGACTCCATATATTATCAAATATTTAAAGGTGGTTTCGAGAAGGAGATATACACAGAGCAATCCTGACCCTAATCCACCTACGCCTGTGGACAATCCGAACACTGTTTCAAGAGGTAGTCAAAGATTTTTAGAAATATCAGGTACTCCATATTTTTCAAAATCTTTGCTCTCTAAATTCTCAAGAAGTCATGAAGACAAAATAGTTGAGGATAAAATTCATGAAGTGTTATTTAGATCAGAAAGCAAAAGAGAGGAATAGACACCTCAGCCCTTTTAACACAAGAAGATAAAGAAGAGTTTTGGGAAGTGGTTACCTCTGAGCTGTTATTAGAAAAAGAGGCTCTAGATAAATTGAAAGATCTTGACCCATTCGAAGTTTTTCTCAAATCTAAAGATGGTTTACCTCTTCCAAATTGGAGTACATTTTTCACTGGTTTGCAGAACCCAAGTAGTCCTCCTCATGTCAGTTCTTCATCTTCTGTTTCTGCTATTCCTAGTGGTTTACAAAAACCTGGTAGTCCTCCTCATATTGGCTCTTCATCTGCTGTTCCTGTTGTCACTTTCACCCCTGTTCATCCTATAATCATGGTTGTACCTGCTAGGTATGCCCCACTTGTGCTCCCTACTATTTTTCATGATCTTCCTAATAAATATGCTGCAAGGATCCCTACATGGGGTGGTGATGAAGAAATTACAATAGAAGAACATGTAGACAGATTTAATGATTTTGCTGACAAAGAGGAAGTTGATGATGAGGATGTGAAGCTAAGATTATTTGCACAGACCTTTATTGGTGAAGTTATAATATGGTTTAAAACTCTTACCCTGAGAAGCATTTGGAACTAGGCTGAATTTGAAGACAATTTTCTAAGAAAATAGGGAAATAGAACTAACCCAGTTCAAGCACTTACTGAGTATAACAATATTAGAAGAGCACCTGATGAAACTGTTCAAAATTTCTCAAAAAGATTCAATAAAGTGTTTAACTTAATTCTAACTCAGTTGAAACCCCAGAGGCTCTTGAGCAGATGAGATATGCTGAAGCTTTTGATTCTGACTTTTCTCTTTTGTTGAGAGAAAGAGAATCACCTACACTTGTTGAAATGCAGAGTCATGTTGTTAAAGTTGAGGTAAACATGATAGCTGCTAAAAAGTCAAAATTTGGAAAAGCTAAATTGAAGGAAGAAGAGAAACCTTCCTCTTCCACTCCTGAGGATAAATTAGACTCAATGATGAAAACCATGGAGAAGTTGATGGATAGGTTAGCTCTTGGGAACACCTCTGCTCCCCCTGTGCAAAAGGAACCTCAATTTAGAAACCCTCAATTTAGGAGACCTCAAAATCAACAAAGACCAAGAGAAAATAGGAATCAACAGCCTGATCCTCCAGTGAGACCTCCATTCCAGTAGAATTTGATTGATGAAGAAGATGACCTTGAAATTTTTGAAGAATCTATCCATTGTCTTGATGAAGAGATGTTATGAATTTTCCTGACTAAAGAAGAACATGATGAGTCTGGGTTGACCAAACAAGGGGGAGAGCCTTCAGATTATTTTAAAGGGTATCAACATGCTATCTTTGAGATGCAAAAACAATACAATCTTAGAAACAGAAATGTGCCAATTACTGTAAACAAAGCAAAGCCCAAGAAAGATGCTTCAAAGGCTACTGGAGCCAAAAAAGATACCCCAAAGGTTACTGAAGTTAAGGAAGACTCTCCACTTGGTAAAAAGGACACTCAACTCCCTCCTCCCATCAAAGAAGCTGAAAAGTCTGTTTTTGTTTTCAACCTTGAGAATGAAATTTCAAAGATTAAAATATCAGTCCCTTTTAGTGAGATTCTCAAGGTAGAAAAATACAGAAGCAATATTGTAGAGACATGTTAAATTCACAACCAGGAGCTATTGATATCTTAACTGTCCAAGAAAATAATCTTACTATGTATTTGGGTACAAGGTTAGAAGATGATCAAAATGAAGAGTTTCCTCCTTTCTATGTAAGTATTAGTATTCATGATATGACCTTACATAATGCTATGTTGGATTCGGGGGCTTTTCATAATCTCATGCCCAAAGTAATGATGGAGAGGTTAGGATTACAGGTAACAAGACCATATAAGGATTTATTCTCTTTTGATTCAAAAAGAGTCCAATGTATTGGTTTAATCAAAGATGTTGTTGTTGGTCTAACTCAAATCCCAGCTAAAACAATTGTTATGGACATTGTCATCGCTGATGTTTCGCCAAAGTTTGGGATGTTGCTATCAAGATCCTGGGCAGCAAAAATCAAATGCACAATGCAGACAGACCTCACTTATGCCACCATTCCTATTTTTGGTGAACAAAGGAGATTGTATCGGGAGACTAGAATGGCTTATATGGTAAGCAGCAAAGATAAACCTCAGAATTTTCCTATTTATTCATTTGATACTAAGCTTGGATCTGATATTATTTTTAATGAGTCAGTTGATAGTGGAGAGGAAGAAATGAAAATAGAAAATCAGCACTCAGAAAATCAGTAAGAAAATGACAAAGAGATGAAGGGATGGTGGTCTTTGTACTTTGATGGATCAGCAGGTAAAGAAGGGGTAGGAGCAGGAATTTGGATCACAAGTCCAAGTGATGAGAGTAATTTTTACTCTTACAAACTGAATTTTGATTGCACAAATAACATGGCTAAGTATGAATCTTTGATTTTGGGTCTAGATGTTTTGGTAAGAATGAAGGCTCAGAATATTTCCATTTTTGAAGATTCAGAATTGGTTATTAGACAAGTTGAGGGTGTCTATCAAACAAAGGATGTAAAAATGAGAGCATACAGAAATCTAGTTTTAGATATGTTGGAAAATTTTCAAGCATATTCTTTCACTATCAAAACTAGAGACCAAAATTCCATTGGTAATTCTCTTGCTATTTCGTCAAGTCTGTTTGTCATTCCTATTCATTCTTCTAAGAAATATGAGGTCGAAGTTCGTCATAGACCAGCTATACTAGATAATATCACCAATTGGCAAGCATTTGAATATGATCAATAGGTAAAGAATTTTATTGAACTGAAAGAAGGATTTGAAAGTACTCAAGTAGATCAACAAAACATGCCTGTTGAGTCTAGAGAAAATTCTGAAGTCTTGCAATTAAAGAATAATTCAATACCAAAGGGTCTTATTCCTTTTGAAAAGTTGTTCGATCAGAATGATGTGTTCAAATCGCCAAAGATACAAGCTGATGAAGAGGAAATAGAAAGCTGTAATCTGGGTACATCAGTTTTACCTTAAATGATCAAAATCTCAAAGTTTCTTTCAGTTGATATGAAATTCAAATATATTGAGATGATGAAAATGTTTGTTGATGTTTTTGCTTGGAGTTATGCTGACTTAAAATAGTATGATCCTTCCATTATTCAGCATACTATTCCTATTAAAGAAAATGAGAAACCTTTCAAACAAAAGTTGAGAAGAATTAATCCCCTTCTCATGCCATTGATTGAAAAAGAGATTAAGAAACTTTTTGATGCTAAAATCATTGTCCCAATCATATTCTCAAGTTGATTTGCAAATTTGGTTCTGGTTAGAAAGAAGAGTGGAGAAATCAGAATTTGTATTGATTTCAGAAATTTGAATAAGGCTTCAGTAGAGGACAACTATCCTCTGCCCAAGATGGATACAATTCTGAAAAATATTGTTGGTTCACAAATAATGTCTATGCTTGATGGTTTCTAAGGGTACAATCAGATTCTTGTGCATCGAGATGATCAGGAGAAAACAACTTTCACAACACCATGGGGCACATTCATGTACGGAAAGATGCCTTTTAGTCTCATGAATGCGGGAGCTACTTTCCAAAGAGTAATGGACATTTCTTTTTCTGAAGAAAAGTACAAGATGGTAGTTGTATATCTTGATGACATCATAGTCTTTTCAAAGAAAGAAGAGGATCACCTGAAGCACCTAGAAAAAATTATGTGTAAATATAGAAGGTTTGGTATCTCTCTTAATCTTACTAAAAGCATCTTTGCTTTAACATCAGGCAAGTTACTCGGTCATATCATTTCTGAAGAAGGAATTAAGATTGATCCTAATAGAGTTAATGCAATTCAAAAGGTAGATGTGCCGAGAAGTAGGAAATAGATTCAATCTTTTCTTGGGAAAGTGAATTTTGTTAGGTGCTTCATTCCTAATTTTGCTCAGATTGTCAAAGATATAACAAGGATGTTAAAGAAAGGAGTGGACTTTAAGTGGACAGCTGAAGCGAAGAAATCTTTTGAAGAAATCAAGAGGGCACTTACACAAGCACCGGTACTCATCAGTCCAAATTTTTCCAAAGAATTTCTTATTTTTACATTTGCTTCCAAGAATACAATCGTTGGGGTTCTGTTACAAAAAGGAAAGGAAGGTATTGAACAACCTATTTCTTTCTTTAGTATGACATCAACAAATTCTGAACTGAAGTACAATATTCTAGAAAAGCAAGCTTATGCCTTGGTGAAAGCTATAAAAGATTTTAGAATCTATATTCTACATTCTCACATTGTGGCATATGTTCCAAGTGCTGTAATAAAAGATATTCTAACTCAAGCAGATCCTGATGGTAAGAGGGGAAAATGGATAGCCAAATTGCTAGAATATGATATAGACATCAAACCAACCAAATTGGTGAAGGGACAAGGCTTGGCAAAGCTAATGACTCAGTCAAATATGGACTGTCTTGACATAAATCTGAATACAGAAATCTTAGAAATTTCTGAAAATGAGGAAGAATTGGTCCAGATTGATGAGAAATTCTTGATTTCAGGATGGTATAAGGATGTGGTTTTTTCTCTACAGCATAATAAAGCTCCCGCCAATCTAAAAATCTCCAAAGAAAGGTTTGTTAAGCTGAAATATTTGAGATATTTTGTATATGATCAAAATTTGTTTTGGAAAGATGCAGGAGGGATTTTGCTGAATTGTCTCCTTGAAGAAGAAGCTAATAAAGTTGTTGAAGAATTTCATAAAGGAGATTGCAGAGGACATCATTATTGAAAGGCTACAACAAACAATATCCTAAGAGTTGGATATTTTTGGCCAACAATTTTTAAGGATATCTACAAGAAGATCACTGCATGTCATGAGTGCCAAAGTTTTGAAGGAAGAAGGAAGCTTGTACCTTTACCTTTGATCCCTATTTATGTAGAAGCTCCTTTTCAGCAGTGGGGGCTAGACTTTATTGGAGAGATACATCCTCCTTCATCAGGGCAGCATCGCTGGATTCTCACAACAATAGACTATTTCACCAAATGGATAGAGGTGATTCCAACAAGGCAAGCTAATGATTATGTAATTATTTCTTTCCTAGAAAATAATATATTGTCTCGATTTGGCTACCCCATGAAGATTATAACAGATAATGCTCAAGATTTCAAGTCTAAGAAAATGATTAATTTCTGTCATCAATATCACATTACTCTTGGACACTCTACAACCTACTATCCGCAAGGAAATGGTCTTGTTGAATCATCAAACAAGAGCATTGTTAGAATCATCAAAAAGGTATTGCAGGAGAACAAGAAAGCTTGGCACTTAAAGCTAAAGTATGCCTTATGGGCTGATAGGATATGCACAAAGAGGTCAATTGGGACTTCACCATATGAACTAGTTTATGGTGCCGAAGCTATATTTCCAACATCACTTGGAGTACCGGTAATGAAGTTAATTCAAGGACTTGAAGAAGAACCAAATTCCATTCAGAGGAGAATCAACCAGCTGATAGCCCTGCAAGAGAAGAGAAGTGAAGTCTATGACAGTCATCAACATGCTCAGAACAGAATTAAGAGTACATTTGATAAAAAGATCAAAGAAGACAGTTTTCATATTCAAGACAAAGTGATGAAATGGGAGGCAAAAATTGAAGAAAAGGGCAAACATGGTAAGTTTGAGAATTTATGGAAGGGTCCTTTGCAGATTGCTGGTTTTCATGGGAACAACACTTATATATTGCAGGAAATTGATGGAGGATCATATGCTGGAGGGCTTGTTAATGGCAGGTTCCTAAAGCATTATCGTTGCTGAAGTATTACCAATCTCTCATGACATTGTATATATTCATTTTTGTCAGTTTTTGCTAATAATGACAAGCTGAAACAAAAATCTTAAGCCTGAGGTGAAGGCCCAAATAGTTTGAAGAAGATGCTTGTCAACAAAATTTCTGTTTTTATCATAAATGGATAAAGCACTGGAACTGCAGGTTCTTAGTGTACCACAAGGGCACACTATCCCAAGTGGAGCCACTATTATCACTGTAAAAGTTTTTAAAAGTTTTGGACAACCCACATGGTTCCTAAGTTTTTGTGTTAGACATGGTCAAGTCGTTTTTTTTTTATGTTTTTAAGAGTTTTAGTTATAGCATTAGAGTCTCGTTTCCATCATTAAATAAAGTCCATCAGCATTGTCTGGCCCCTTATGGATCCCATATCATGTTTTAAGTTTCATGTGTCTGGTCATTTCAAAAATTTGAACGCGCTACGAAACTGTCTAGTTGTTTTCGTAGCGAAAGCCCTGAAATTACACTATGTGCGCTACGAAATCGGGGATTCATAGCTAGTCGTTTTCATAGTGCAAAACCCCGAATTTACACTAGATGCACTATGAAATCGGGGATTCGTGATCAATCCTGTCTAGCTGTCAAATCCACTAGAAACCGTTAAATTTTCATCATCAGGTGTCAGTCCACGAACCTTTCCTCTCACATGTAACCATTCATATCCATCATTAGATTCGTTAGGGGTCATTTGTCATTAGTCATTTTAAATTTCAAAAAAAAAGTTAGTTGATCTTGGTCATATTCATATTCATGTTGATCTTGATCATATTCATGCAAGAGACACTTGGTGTTGTTCTTAGTCCGAGTAAACAAGCCCAGGGTGAGCAGAAACCAGAGTTCTTCTACAAGATTCAAGTGAGGCAGTTTTTCATCAAATTCAAGCGAGGTAGTTCCTCAGTTAAGCAAGGTAGTTTTCTTCCAGGTTTTCTGTCTACATGGATTTAAAAGGAAAAATGTCAGAAGAAAAAAGAAATCGCAGGTCAGGTCGATGTCTAAGAACAGAACATGAGGGCTTAGATGCTGTCACGAAAGATAAATCAGTTGAAGAAGCCTTAAAAAATGTAGGTTGCTGGAGGTTCTGTGAGAAACTACAGGGAGGACATAACCAAGTGACCAAGGAATTTTCTCTAAATTTCATAGGTTCACATACAAAGGTTGGAGTTTTAGATTTGCAAATTTCTCCTGAAATTATATCTTTAGTGATAGAAATTCCTAGAGGTCAAGAAAGGTGGTTTAAGAATTTCAAGTTTGAAATGGCACCCTGCAAGATATTCTTGAGGCCAGAATTTGTAGACACAGATTTAGCTAAACCGGTGCCAAGAATTTATGTCAAAGATACATATGCCAACCTACTCTCATGCATACAAAGGTACTTCACCTGTGAAGGAAGATACAACAAGGTGTATTCTTATCATTTCAAACTCCTATTGCATTTCACTGGGATAATCTCTCTTGATCTACCTTTCTTTCTGTTTCGAAGTTTAGGAAAGATGTCTGATAAAATACAATTGAAGAAAGAGGCATGTGAAACTTCATTGTTCCATCATGGCTTAGTTAAATTAATTGTCTTGCATGAACTTCAGAAGGTAGATAGAAAGTGGTCTGCATTTCTCTTTATGTCTGGTTTTAGAGTTGAAATAGGGTTTGGCCTTAGGGCTAAGGAAATATCATCACCGGAGACTAGTTGCCCTGCAGAAACAAGGTCAAGTAGGTTGGTTAAACTGAAGGCCAGAAAGCAAGTTAAGGAGCCAGTGATTGAAACACCATTGACTGTTCAAGATACTCCTCAACATTCACAGAAGAAGAAAGTTCAAATTAAGGAAGCTGCACAAGAACAGTTCATTGGTGAAACAGTCCAGAGGAGGGTAACTAGAAGTCAAATAGCCAAAGGAAAGGGTAAAATAGTGGTCACTGATGAAAGCCCAGTCTCAAAGGGCAATTTGAATGACATTCTTTAGGATATTCACACTAAAGAGTCCCCTCTGGTCCAAGTAGACTTCATTGAATTGGATGAGGGCAAGTCAAAAAGGATAAAATCCTCTAAAACATTACAATTTGATGATCAGGTTTCAGAATTTGTCTTCAAGCCTAGAAAGCTTGTGGCTAGGAAGTCAAAAAGGTTACAAGAGGCAGAGTTGGAGGTAGATGAAATAGGGAAGATATCAGGTTTTTGTGAAGAGCCCATAGTTCCACCATCACCCATGCACGAAGATGACAGAAACAGAGTGGTCAATACTCAAGAAGAAGAAAATAGCTATGAGGAGGTTAAGAAGGAATTGAAACTTGCCAAACTTGAGATTGCTAAACTTAAGAAAAGGGAAAGGAAACATGTAGCTGAGAAGGCCAATTTCAACAGAATGAAGGCTCTGTGGGAAGCTGAAAAACCTTCAAAACCTAAAGTAGTTATCAAAAATGCTCAATACTTTACGTGGATTTTCCCCACAATCAAGGAGGAAAGGTATGTAAGATGGATCAATGGTAGACTAAGAACTAATATTAGGAGGATGAGAAGACAAATTGAAGTCCTTGAAATTCAGTTGAGCAAGTCTGGAGGTCAGCCTCAGCACAAATGAATAGGGCAGTAAGTGATGAAACCCTAATACAATTTTGGTTGAAACAAAGACATTACTTTTTGAAGATGTTTCAAGGATGGGGGATGTTAAGTATATATGGCATATGTACATAATGGAACAGCTGTAAAGAATCCTTAGAAAGAAATTTTTTGGAAGAAAACTGTGTAAATTGATTCACAACAGTTTCGTAGTGTGCTACGAAACTGCTGTAGGTGACAAACACAGCAGTTTCGTAGCGCGCTACGAAACTGCTGTAGGTGTAGTTTTGATGTTTTGATCAATTCTCAAAGGAATGAAGCAGTTATATTTTTGGAGAATGCTACTACTGGAGAATGTGAGGAGGTCACTTATGAAATTTTAAAGCTCAAGAAAGGAAAAAACTTAAAGGATAAAGGATATATGTAAAAGCAAAGTTCTGCGCTACAAAAACAATAATTAGTTTCGTAGCACATCCAGATTGACCTTCTTCATGCACCTTCAAGGAGTTTAATTTTTGCACAAGTGAAAGAGTAGGGTTATATGGCTAACTTAACATATGTTACATGATTAAAGGGCTCAGTTTTTTCATCAGAAGATTCAAGGAACATCATTGAAGACCAAGGCTATAATGTAGGGGACATATTCTTAGTTTTCAGGGCAGATAAAGGAGAAGTTATTAAAGGCCACCATGAGGGTTATGGACATTACCAAGGTCAAAGTTAAGGAGGAGCAGCTATCAAGCATCGAGTTTAATTCCTAGATTAGGTTGTTGTTATCATAATAAGGAGTTGTACTCCTAATTGTATTAGGACTCTAAGACAGTCAGTTAACTGTTACTTGTAATTAATAGTCTGTTTTAGATATGAATAGGTGTCAAGCTAGGAAATTCGAATTCCCCTTCAAGTTGGATTAGGGAATCCAAGTTTGTAATGATAACTCTATAAAAGACAAGAGGTGGAATTCCTCAAGGGTTGGAAATTTTCAAAAGAAACAAGCACACTATGTTATTGTATGAGGCTATATGTTTTCATGTTAATACAGAGATATTGGCTTCACTACTCAGGATTCAGAGAGGGTTTTAATGTTTGATTTTCTCATGGCCTTCCTCATTTACTTACTTGCAATGGTATAAACACATGTTACTTAGAATTCATTGATAATGCTCTAACTTCCTTCATGTGTTTATAAACTATGTTCCTTGCATTATGTCTCTGTTTCACTGATATACTAAGACTCTTTATGCCCTAACTTCCATGTTAAACTGATCTTGCTGTTGTACTGAAACATACTTTGAATCCATAGCCCAATAGATGTTTGTTGATTGGTATTTCAGCCATTTATACATTTTTGCTTGATTTTTCCATAGAGTTATCCATTTAATCTTCAAATTAAAATCTTTAACCTAGTGAGAGAGCCCTCTCAGGTTGAGGAGGCTAAGCCTCAACTAAAAGATTGGTTTGAAATAGTTACTCAAAGTCTTCTTGATCAACGACCTATCAGGGTCTGGTTTCGTGATAACAATATGCATGAATAGATTCAACAAAAAGGGTAGAAATAATGCTTATAGTCACAAACCTCTAAGTGGATAGGTGAATAGAGTAAAAAAAGGTGCACTACACTATCAGAAACAAGGGTGTCAAAGAAAACAGTCAAATTTCTAGTCCCTTTACAGAGTTGGAATGCCAAAATATCTCCATGTAAAGTACACTTGACATCTAATTTTGTTAAGTGGTAAATATAAATTAGTATTCTAGATCTCAAAACTTGGTACGTTGACAACTGAACTTGAATTTAACTCTCCAAAATATCCATTGCAACTCACAGTTTAACCTGCATATGAACTGCAACCCCTCTATTACTAGCTAGATTATTGTTGTCCAGTGGTTTCCAAGGATATGTTTTTCGTTTCCCTCAAAATACTTTAAGACAAAATGGTTGACCTTGCAAATTTAAAATATGATGTAAGATATGTTTTCTCATCTAGAACAAAAAGTTTCATTGTTCAAATCTCCATAAGTCAATACCAAAAACCAAACTTAAATAATGTGAGTCATAGAACCCATTCTCACCTAGAGAGACAGGTTCCCCTATTATTCATTTCCCCAGTTCCAAGAGGTGTGTTACAACAACTCCTTTCTTTGAAATTCTTCTTCTTCCTTTTATTGAAACTCTTATTCCTCGCTTTTTCTTTGGTCATACAACATGCTCTTCGTGTGTAGATTTTGGAGGTCACCTTTCAAATTAATGGAGGTGAAATGAATATTGGTAGTTGGCCATGAAGAAAACAATCACGAGACGGGAAATAAAGGCATGAAAAAAATTGTGGGAATGGAAAATGCAGATATGAAATTTTACATTTAATGTAGCTTAAATGTACTTAAATGTACGCCATGAATTTTGTTCTGGTAGGAAACCCACGCAAATACCTCGAAATTCGACCTGGCTAAAAGACCGAGCAAAAACCTCCAAATTTTACTTGGCCGGAATACTAAGCAAAGCCCCCATATTCGACCTGGCCACCGAAACAACCGCCTTTGGGTAGAGTTTTTAATTAAAATAGCTAAATATATTAGAAGAACTATATAGATTCGACCTATTTAAAATGTTATAGGAAGATATTGGATGGATTTGTTGAATGACTCTGCATCAATGACTCTGTGTTGAACTCCTCTCCATCATCAGCTCTGTATCAATTAAGATGATTTGAACCATCTAGGAAAGCAAAGACATATAATTACTTATGATAGTGTGACTAACTCCCAACTTGACAAATAAACCAATTAATTACTCGTGCCATCATGACTACTTTCCATCCTAACAACTAAAATATGAGCAAAACAAAAAATAATGCATTGTAAGTGCTATTTCAATTGGAAAATAATCGTGTTAATTCTAATTTTATTGAGGGTGGGCATGGATTATCAAGTGCTTCAATATGGAAAAACATAATCCATAAGACAAAAATTATGGTCGAACGTCAAGCCCCCTTTCTCTATGACTTTAAGATTTTGACCATAATTTTTACACACGTAAAGTAGGGCTTACAGATGATTTTTGTGATTTTGTATCATTATGGTTAATTGTCATAACATTCTAAATAATGGATCTATTCGTATATTAGATGTGACTCTCCAAAAAGTTAACAGGGAGAATTTTATTTTTCTAAAGTGAAATTGGTTTAATATCCTATGAAAATTGTACCCTGCTTATGAATATCAGAGGAGAAAAATCACTCCAGAAAAAATGGTCTACGTGATTGATTCTAGGGTTGTTCGCTACGCTTCTCTTACCTGGATGTTGCCGCTTGCCATGAATTGGCTTACACCGTTAGGGAAGGGCCAAACAATGGAGACTGGTTCTTATATTATCTTGATGCAAATGACAGTGGGGACCTTTGAGATATGGCTGAGGAAGAATAAAGTTTGGCTCAAAAATGAAGGTGTGGCAAGTTGAAACTGGGATCTAGATGTCTTGAGAGCAATGCACCAGATTTTCCAACAAAGGGTTGCGACTGTTGTGCCCAAATTTTTTTCCACAACCGCAGTGCTCTCGCCATGGATTGGTAAATGGTGGTATGTCTCCTCTCTGTGTGGTGGCTATTTTCTTCATTTGCTAGAGTATGTTTCCATTTATGTTCATGATTATGATTCTAGCTCATTCGATGACCACGACCATGGAGGGTTTTCATATGGTTTAAAGATTGCGTTCAATAATCATGGATGTGAGATTTACGAGACCAAATCCTTATGCTTCAGATTCATATTGATTGCTTCATAGACCATGTAGCAGATCCGCTAAAGTGTTATACTGATTTTGTAGTCCTCCTCTGTACAAGACTCGATCTGTGCTTTCTACCTCCTTTCTTGGTAGAACCCGATGAAGACGAAAAGGAGAGTCTCCCAAGGTCGATGAAATATGGGTGAGAGACATTTTTTATTCCCAACGAGTGTCCATCGAAGAAAAGTGAGAAAGCATTTATCATGGGAAAATGTGCAGTATTTCAAATTTTCACTCAAACCCCTTTTTGAATATCGATCCTCATGGGGGTCAAAAAATGATTTCTTGGTATGATATTTGAAAGGAGAGATCCATAACAGATCCCGTATTCCAGTGGAGGCACAAAGTTTGGTCTATGTTGGTGGATCCTTCACCAGTGGAGGCACAAAGTTTGGTCTATGTTGGTGGATCTATGAAGGATGATCAACAACTATAGGATTATCATTAACCTAAGGTTGTGGGGAGTCTTGCCTATACGAATTTATGGATCTACTTCCTTTAAAGACGTTCTTAAAGGTAAATCTATTGCATCAGGTAAATCTGAACAGACTCTAAACATTCATGGAGTCTCTATTGTGGAGTAGATAAAACAAATCCCGACAATGGCAATAGATCTAGCATAGTCAACTAATCTTAGTGCAACCTATCAATCCCAGGCAATTACTTGCAGGTTTAATGGTTTTCTCCAAAAAGGATCTCTTTCAATGGATTTTTATGACTTGGACACCGAACGGTTTTCTCCAAAAAGGATCTCTTTCAATGGATTTTTATGACTTGGACACCGAACTGTGAAGTTCATTTATGGTCCAAGGGTTTCCTCATAGCTAAATTTGAAGAGTATGTTATACAAGAGGTCCCATGGTTTTGGGGTAATGTAGGACTATTTATCACTCCATGGTTCCCATATTTTGATGCCAACTCAATGGTGGTCTGAAAAATGCCAATGCGGGTAAGATTTCATAATTTAGCCCTTCATTTATGGCATCCAAGAGTCCTCTAAGGAATTGGTAACCTGTTGGGAAGATACATCAAGATGGGTACCCAAAGAACAAAAGGAGCAATATATACTTTTTTCCGAATTTGTGTAGAGGTGGACCTCAACAAAGGACTTCTTGATCATATTCTTCTACAACATAACAATGATTGCTGGACCCAATTCTTAAATTATGTGAATACATCATTCAGGTGTGGCTTTTGTCTACAAACTGGACATTTACAAAACTCATGTCATTTGGCAAAGAAAGATCCTAGAAAGAAAAATAAACCAACCAAGAAGCCTAAGGGATGGCAATTCTCAACAGAACAACCAGATGAGGAAGAGGAAGAGGATCCCATAACTGAGGATAACTCAAATCCTCCAACAAACGAAGGAATCAATCAAGAAGGAACAATGGGAGCAAAGGCACAAAATCCAGATGCAGAAGGAAATATTGATCAATAAATGCAAAAAGAGAAGGAAACCAGAGGACCCAAACATCCTTATTCCTCTGAGAGCTCAGACTTAGGTAAAGAACATCCAAGGAAAGCAATAGACAATCAACTAATCATTGTAATGTCCACTTCTGATCACGGAGGATGGCAAAAAGTAGAAAATAAGAAGGGTATAAAAGGGTGACTAAGATTTATTCCATAGTCCCACCTTTCTTCTATTTGTTTGGTTTTTGGCTTTCAGGCACCAACTATTGGTTGACTCTACCTCAAAAGTTTCATGTAATTTTTATTTTTTTTAGTTTTTTCTTTTTCTTTTTGGGCATCTGTCTAAAGATTGATCTAAAGGAATGCCTATAGGCATCTAATTTTTTTTTTTTCCCTTGATTTTCAGGTTGACTAAAATTATGATTTTTATTCGGAAACAAAAATTGTACCTGCTTATAATAGTATTATTTGGTGAAAACAAACATTCTTCCTTTTTATAAATTACTTGATATAAAAAATATCCTAAATTTTTGGTAAAGGATTCTAGCGCACTTGAGAGAACCATGTTGAAGGAATAAGGAAATATGAGTCCATAACTTTCAAATTTAGTAAGATGTGAATAAGATTAGGAGATGGGTGGGTTACCTTATGAAAATCTTGAATTCACACCTTGGACAAAGAAAAAACCATCCCTATAGCCTAGATTATTATGAGCCATACTTGGCATTTAGGTATCCACTGCAAAGGAAACATGTCTAAAATTACCTAATAGTGGAAGAGGTCGAGTTCATCATGAAATGATAGATGAGTAAGAATATACAACGCATTAGAATGCCCTTCTCGATGATCGTTTACTTCTACTAGAACAATATTCACAGGTTATGCTAAACATTCTCACTCACTAACAAATACCAATCCTTTTTTTTTGGTAAAGAAGTATATTTACAAGTTAATTATTTATTTAATGTGATAGTCAAAGAATCAAATTTGATTTACTAAAGAAAGTGAGTGGGTTTAATGGATAAATATTCGTTTCAAGTTGAATAGATAATAGTGATAAAATTTATAGTATTTTCAATTGCATGGAAGAATGAAACTTAAGTTTACTAAAGAAAGTGAGTGGGCCTAATGGATATGTATTGGTTTCAAGATAAATAGATAATAGTAGTAGAGCAGCTAGTGCCTTCAATTGTGTAATAATGGTTGTTGGTTTTTATTAGAAGTTCAATTGTATGAGTTCATAAGGAGTAACAACATCATTTCCCCCTTCGACATTTTTATTATTGGGGGCATGGGTTTTACAAATTTTAAAACTAACCTTAGGAGTTTAATTTCCACCATTACATGGAAGAAACCAGGTAGCAAAGATTCTAAGATTTCTTATAGGATTTTTCATATCTCAAGGGGAAAGGTTGAGGATGGGAGCCGATTGGAAGGAATAAATTGTGCAATGAGCCATAAAAAATCGATCGACTCTCGCACATTCTTAAAAGTAGCATTCCTCTTTTGAGAAGATCATCCTTCTATTCAACATTGAAATTTGTCCCGACTTAAATTCAACATAGCTTGAGGCAAAGAAACATCTAAAATTTTGATGTATATAAATCTTGTATTACACCTACTCATATATATAAAATAAATCTATTTCAATAGATTTTTTTCTTTAACTTTAAATACAACTCAATTCATTTCATTATAATTATATTATATATTATATATTATTATGAAAAATAATGTAAAAATTATAAAATATATATTATATTACTTTTTATATTATATAATATTTCTTCTTATGGTATAAATCAAATCAACTCAACCTGCAATACAAAATTTATACATAAAATAATATATTACATTTATTATATTATATTATTTAATTTTTATATATTATTTTAATTATATCTTATTATATAATTAAATTGTTAACCATTAAGAATTTATATTTATAATTTATTTTAAAAACAAAAGACAAATGCATTAATTATTATTATTATTTTATAATTTATTAGTTTCTAATATTATCATACTTTGATAGTAGCGGACTCTGGAGATCCTAAGATTCTTCAACTGCTCGAGATTGTTGGCATTTTGTGCCTTCTACCATACTGATGGATACTCTGTCTGTCATATTGTGTTGAACTTTCAAATGGTATGCATAATCAAAGGATGCATTGCTTTGTCGAGTCTTAGATTTGCATACTTAACACATATAATATAGTTGTACGTGCACAATAAATATGATTTGTAAAATATTTATTAGTGTTTTATTTGAATAAAATAAATAAATATGATGTTATTAGCTTATATTGGTTCAGAGATATTCAAATTGTAAAGTCAGACATTCTTGGGTTGAGTTTCAAATTTACTCCATTCTTAAATTTATAGTGATTTGCAAATATATTTCAATGTTTAGATCCTTCCAACTTTTTTGGCTAGAAAATCATGTATAATTTATTCAATTCTTAAAGCATAGTTGATATATATCATTTAAATTGTCTATATAGAAATAGATATTTCTTATTCTATCGATCATTGATTTCTAATTAAGGGTATTTTAATTCTTTCAATGCATTAAAGATACTAATAACATGGACAATACGAATCAAAAATAAAATATTTCAATGCATATGTTGAGTAAAATATGTTAAATGTCAATTATGTATGTATTATATAACAATTGAAATTTAAAATTCTTTTATGGATAAAACATTTTATTGGAGTGTGGCTAAAAAGGAATGAGATGTGTAATTTTTTCTATGTTTACTATGAAGTTCACTTATATATAAGAGACCCTCATAGATCTATCTTAATTCGAGATTTATCGAGTGTCAAAAAATATCCTTTTTTTAGAGATTTAAACATGTTTTAAAATGCTAAACTTGAAAAAATATTTGCACCTCAAATAATTTGATCTCACCTTACACTTGATAAATAGAAAGTTAAAATAAATATATGCAAGTTTGTATTTTTCAATCTTTCAACTTCATAAAAATTACAATTTTGACTTGCATTATGTACCAATATTAACCCATACATTCAATACATAAATATAGGATTATTCTAATTATTTTTATAACAATAATGTAGATATATTTATGTATAACCCGTACATTCAAACCACAAATATGTTGTTATTCTAGTTTAATCACATCAATAATGTTGATGTATATTTATATTACTAACTTCGTTATATTGACATTAGCCCTAACTTTAAAAAAATAATTAAAAAAATACTACATTAGATGCTTATCTCATAATTGACATCAATCTACCAAATTGACTTGGCATAAAGTCCAAAATTAATGTCTTTGTAATTGTTTATAACATGGGTATATCTATGTTACTAATGTCTATATTTCAATGTTAACTTCAACAATGAAAAATAAAATATTGATAACTTATGATTGAGCTTCTTCATCTTCTTTTGCATTTCTTCAATGCATATTAAAATTTCCTCGTAGGTTTATGAGCAGTCGACCAACACATTTTCTATTATTGTTTTTAGCTACTGATATAAGTCAATAGTATGCATATAATTCATTTCCTAGGTTTTGGTGTTTCTAAAACCCAACTTCCTACCTTTTTCTTGGCTTGAGCATCCAATATCAATAATCTTTCTATGCTTGCCTCTCTTTCCGCATTTTGAATTTCTCTTCTCACATCAAGGGGGTGGATTGCACAAATATTGCTATAGAACATTCAACTATGTATTGTGCCCTTGAACTTGGAGGGTGCTTAGACCTCCTCACATAGTGACCCTCCAAACCAATAGTAAGTGGCATAGTGACATGAAATATGGAAGAGCTAGTTAGACTGAAACCTAACAAGACTAAGGTAGTATCACTATAGGGAGAAACAAACTAGAACCACAATGACACCTAGAGAATAACTCAAGCCAAGATAGAGAACTAAGGACGACCTTGAACTGCAATCCAAAAGGAAAAGGTGGTGAGAAACTCTGCCAAAAATGGAGTAAAACCCACACCTTCCCTTTTGAAATCAAGCTAAAAGTCGAATCCTACCAGAGGTCCCATACCATGTGGAAAATGGTTAATGAAATATGATACAACAACAAACCTAAGCATTGTAACAAAGGCATAAAGTGTCAATAATAGGTCCACATGCTAGAAAAGGAGTAGACCTCTAGAAAAATAAAGTTACTAGTAATAGACTTGAAATAATAATGTGCACCACATGCTCCCCTATGAGTTGAACTTGAGTGTAGAATAAGGGAATTATTTGACCAATTTTCCACCTGAATCCTATTGCTGGTCACCAAAAATTGAGGTTGTAACCAAATCCCACAAGGGAACACAAACCTCCTTAATGAGCACTAGAAACATCAAACTTCCATGGGACCAAACACTGTAATACAAGCTCCCAATGCAAAAAATATTCCCCCAGCTAGGAAAATATTTGTTTTCAAAGAATTTAAAATTCTCCAAGAACAGAAAACCTAGGAAAAGTGAGTGCTCAAAGAGAAATTGTGTCTAAATACAAATAGTTTCCTAACCAAAATCCTTTGTATAATGCAAAGTATCCATACTCACACCTTTTCCTTGCCATGAGAGATATGTTATGTCTCTTTCTTGAATAATGATCATTCTTGATGGGAGAGACCATCAAACACATCATCAAGACAAAACATAGTGCAAAAATAAACCTTACTACATGTACATGAACCATCTTCATATATAATTTCCATGTAGGTTGATCATATATCCCCACCTCCCTCAACTATTACCTCACTTAATCACTGGTTGTACCCCAATTTATGAGCACCTGCACTAGGAGTTAAATAACACATTTGTTAAATAGTTGATTTAGTATTGAATAATTATCCATCGTATATAAAATTTTGAAATGCGAGAAATATGTTAGTATGTTTTGAAATGGTTCACTAACAAATAATTTTAAGTCAATTTTTTGTTTTCCATTTGTTTCAACATTTTGTATATGATTCTTACTTGATTTTACATCTAGTTCAATCCAATAATATATAGGTAAGGTATGGATCTTTTGATATGAATTAAAAAAAAAAAAAAAAAAAACTAACAAGTTATGGATTTAACATATATTAATTTTATGTTGAAATAAAATTATCAAAAAATATAATATTAAAAATTAATTCTCCCAGATCTAGGTGTTTTCTTGATGGTGGATCCCTGTAAGAATGGGCAGGACAAAATTCATTCCTAAAATGATTGGGGCCTCCAAGTACAACCATGTCTCTCTCTAGGTGATAGATGCATGAGTTATTACAAATTGTCTAGCTCATTCCTTCATCATCTACTTTGTGATCTACCTCACAAACTTATTTAATGTGCCAGTTAATGCTTATGTACCTACTCATGTCCCAACCTTTTGGTCTCCCCCTACATTCCTTCATGCAAATATTAGCAGTTGATAAGCACAAACACTCCTTCGCTCTCCTTGTCATCGTTGTAGAGCTATAAAAAGGGTCTCTTTCACCTCTAGTTATGCTACATTAATAAGTCAATCCGGTAACACTTTGTTATTGCAAAGAGTAGCTCAATCCGAGGCTATTTGTCAGAGTAATGCTTCGTAGTACAGTGTCTAGAAAATACAAGGGTAAATGGATGCTAAACTATAACTAATTTGCTTTTAAAAGAAAGGAATCACACCAGGTGATTTATCAGTCAAGGGTGCGGAAGCGATAACCCATCCCTATAGAAACTGATGGAAGAACAATAGAGTATGGAGCAAAGATCTGGGAGCTAAGCAGTGACTTGCTGACTCACTACAGCTTTAGACCTTCTCTCACACCAAAACAGTAAATGCAAGGAAATGGAACAACAGAAAGTAAAATGGAACAACAAACGGAAAGTGGAACAGCAAATCTGAAATGGAACAGCAGTAAATGAAACGGCAATAAATGGAACAGAAACTCAGTAAACTAGATCTCGCGAGTTAGAACTGAACTTGCTCTATTGAACTAAACTCCCATTCCGCAATCAAATAACAATCTTCAAAAGAAATTCCAATGAACTTTACTTTATGAGGCGATATTCACAAATGAATTATGGGACAGCATTTATCATATATACACAACACACTTTCTATAACAATCTGATGATTCAAGAGAATATGACTATGTTTCCAGATAGAATAATATTACTTCCGGATTCCCACAAATAAGAGTTCAAATGAATCCAGTACAACAATATTCAATATGAAGGCTCTGTAACAGAAACAGTTGGCTTAAATAGTGAACATGCAATCAACTCTGAAAAGATTCATTCACACAATACAGAGTCACATAAATTTCCCGAATGAAACCATTAATGAATTAGTCGTAACAGAGCATGGAACAGCATATGAAAAACACGTCAGATTACCAAACTATATAAACAATCCACACAGAAACCAAATTATAATGATACAAAAGCAAGTGTCCTTCGGAGCCGGGCCCTTAGCTTCCAAGGATACACCGCCTTAGATTACTCCAGACGCAGAGATGAAATAAAGCACCAAGTCTTTGGTATTAATGCATCAACAAAAGTACATCAAAACAAGTCTTAACGAGACTCGATGATCAAAGTTCAAACTGAGACTTAAATTTACATATATGAAAAAAGGTCTCTTGAGCTTAACACTGCTGCCCCTTTTTATAAGAGTAATGGCGGAGGTATCTAGGTAGCAAAAATAAGCAAGACAGCGATCCCTCAGGATCAAAGATCCTGAGGGATTCGCCAAGCCGTTAATCCTTGATTTTCCTTTCCCTGCTCCGCCGAATCGATAATTCCTCTTTCTTTCCCGGGTCGTTCTGCTTCGATCTGCTTGATCTCGTTCGCATCCGGTTCCCTTCCAAAGGGACAACAGTTACTCTTCCTTTGTCTTTTCCTCTTAAACAATAATCCTTCGTTTCCACCCTTTTCTGCATGGAAAAATAACAATTATCAGTGATTAAGCTTTTCATACTAATTCTCACATATTCTACTAAAAATGCTTTATCTCTTTAAGTTCATTATGCAGAAAGGGTTACAATTGCTACCGAAAAGTCACTAAATTGTTTATCAAAAACATACATTTCCAGAGCTCCACACACCCCCCTGCTTACCCTGTTTCATGCCCTCATGAAAAAATTATAGTTGATATGCAAAGCAGTAAGAGAGTAGGCCGGAGAGGGAATCTCATGTGGAGGCCTACAACCGTGATGAGCAACCAAATCATCAAAAAACTGATTTGTTTGACCTTCAGGCATTTCATACAGGGCCTGGTATCTGGGTGCAGGGTGCCAAATGATTGGACTACGAAATCGATACCCTAACGAGGATGGCCCTGCTTGCAAAATTCGCTCACCATAAAGGTTCAATCGGCTGGCTGCCAGCTCAAAATTTTCATATCTGAATGGTTCCCTGAGCTGGATGTTTGGGTTCGAAATCTGATATCGGAATTTTGCAGCATCGGTAGCAAGGTCTTTAATAGTCAGAAAATATTCCAAATTTTGTCTGATTAAGTCCTCATGCATGGGTCCTAATGTCTCCATAACACCCGGGGTTCTCATAAGGTTCCTATGTGCTCTCCATAACAGTACTGGGTCTCTAGGCTCGGCTCTCACCCACAAGTCTAGGCTATTTTCCTGTCTCTGAAAAGTGGTATAAGCCCTCAGCCATTTTAGCTGATTAACCCCGAAGGAAACAAAGGCTTGCAATTGTATGTCCCCAACAAAAGGGCCAGGATTTAAATCTGTTTCCTGGTCTCGCACGAGGTTATGCAAGTAAAATTCACATAATAATCTTTGGACCTTAATTCCATAATGCTTGCAACAATCTATGAAATCATTAAGAGTATTGATTTGTATAGGGGCACCTGCCCTGACAGCTTTTATCTTTAATCGTAAATATCGTTCAAGAAAAAATAAAGCATAGTTTTTAGCAGGGGCCCTACAGGCTAGAACGTCATTATACAAGGAACACACAGTGTCCATCTGCCTAACAACAATATCTAATCGACGAGTTACCTTTGCAACCTTTTCCTGCTCCTTTTGCCAGCCTTCGAAGGCTTGGCTCTTGGACTGACTAATATTCCGAAGTTGTTGTTGCAACTCTTCATATTTCTCCCGGGGGACTGTTTGTTCCTTCAATTGTTCAGTTTCCTGTTGAGCTTCCTTCATCATTTTATGCAAGGTTCTTGTTTTTGGATCCTTTTTCCATAAGGCCGTAGAGGCTGGGAGTTTTACCTGAACCTTTTTGTTATGCTGCTTAGAGTTCAGAACCCGGATCACCCCTGAGGGCGGTGCCTGTGTTTGGATCTCCTTATTCTCCTTTTCTTTCTTGACATGAACAAAAGGTTGCTGTGGTTCCTCTGCTAATCGAACAACAGTCTGTTCTTCAGTGGAAATTGGAACAACAGTTTGTTCCTCATTATCAATTGGAACAGCAGTCTGTCCCTCAGTGGCCATTGGAACAGCAGTTTGTTCCTCAGCGTCATTTGGAACAGCTGCAGGTCTTCTAATCGGGTTTCGACCAACAGTGCGAGTGTAAGTCCCTCGACTTCTTGTTCGACGAGATTCTGCTGTAGCGGTCCTCTTCCTCTTCTGTGTGGTCCTTTGTATCCTCAGACTAGCTTTCAGAATGCGAATTTTTTGTCGGAGCCGGGCTATAGTGCTCAGCAGCCTCTGCTGTTTAGTCCTCAATTTCTTGATTTCCCTTGTCTCGGCAGAGGGTTTGGGCCTGACCCTTAAATCTGCCCCTATGTTTATCATTTCTTCTGGTGCTTCGAGAACAGATTGTTCCCGGTTGGTATCCCTTATTTCTTCCTCATGAACGGGTGGATTTTCTTCTCCTTGGTTCTCTGCATGTGAATTCTCAGGTATCTCTGCCTTTGGCGGTCCATCGGGAGGACCTGCTGGGCTGGGGGGTTGGCCATATTCCCCCAAACTGGCCAGGATTGTGGCCAATTCTTCTTCGCCCACAGGGTCTCGCAGCGGGCTGCTTTCTGGCTGTATTACTTCCTCCTCCCGATTGTCATGTTCAGTGACTGCCTTGGAGTGTTCATCTTTGGAGTGCATTTCTCCTTCCTTACCTCCTTCTTCGGCTTGTTCAGCCTCGTCCCCAGATTGTCCAGCATTTTCATCAGAAGGTATTTCTTCTGGTTCTGGAGGTTCGTCTGTAATCTCAATTGGTTGGCTGGTGTTCCGAATCTTTTCCAGCCTCCCTTGTATTCGAGCTAGCCAAACTGATTTCCTTGGTTTTTCTGGCTGTTCAGGTGTACAGGAAACAAGTTTTTCTGTTATCACTTCTCTGCGTTTTTCTGGTCGCTCCGGTGTATCTGAAGAATGATTTCGTTTTGGAGCGACACGTTTTCCAGCTGCCACTTCTCTGCGTTTCTCTGATTGTTCTGGCGTGCTGGAGGAAGTTTTAGGTTTTGGGGGTGGTGCAATCAATCCCCCCTCAATCAATGCAATGAGCGCCTCCCAGCTGCTCTGCTGTTGAGTGAGACTATGGCTCACTATCAATCGAAGCAATCCATGGTGGCTAACAACTGCGTCTACGTGCTGGGCCGTTTTTAGGCTTCGGGCCACATCATGCAATAGCGAATTTAAAAGTGCAGGCATATTTACAGAACATTTTTCTTTTAAAATAGCTAAGAGTTTAAGATGGCGAGCTCTTACCATGTGCTTCCTTCCTTCGCAAGTAATGTAGCTCTGTACTATCTTTGCTAGTTCGGTCCAGGGTTCTCCTAACGTAGCTGGCATAACTCCCTTCCCTTTCACTGTCAAGCTTTGGCCTTCATCCTGAAAAATCTCCATAATCTTCTGCAGTCTTTCTTTCTTCAGCGTCCATACAGGTTCGGTGGCTGGTAGGCCTGAAACTTCTGCAATTACATCGTCAGTGACCAGTATCCGTCTTTCTCTTACTGTGGAGTAGTCTTCCTGCAAGTTTTGCAGAAATTCCAACGCCACTGTCTCGTTTGGTTCTTGTAGGCAATTGAAATAATTCAGCCATCCAGCCTTTTCCAGGATCTCCAGAGCAGCAGCAGAGGCTGTCAATTCCTAGGGCTCGCTTCGGACTGCCTTACCTCCCATGGTTCTACTAAGGATTTTTAATGAAACAGCAACTGCCTGAGGTGTTTTGGGATGCAGAGAAGGTGATCGTCGCGAAAAAACAGAGCATGCAGCAAAAATGGATTGCGGATGGCAACTTTGCGTAAACTAGAATTATCATACCGTTAAACCATGCCATTCCTTCGTACACTATCTACCCCGAATGGTGTGGTGACACATACCCCGTGGAGTAACCAGATTACCTTCCCCCCCCACGATGTGATAGGTTGCCCCAGCCATCAAATAGAGGAGCAGCAGCCATCGTGTTACCAGTCATAAAGAACAGCATATAAAATTACGCCATGTTTTGGATAGACAACTAAATACCGAAATCGAGGCAAAAAGGTGGATCGCGTTTTACATAAGAGCTTTCATAATATGATGCAAGGCCGGGGGATGGGACATCTGTCACTCGTACGAAGTCCCGAGGGGTCATTGTCAGTTCCTTTGCCATGATTGGTAGTAATGAGTATTCATGCGATATGTTAATCGGGGAATAAAATATGAATTATTCATAGGATAGAAGAAACAAAGAGGTATTAATATTATCCCTGTTGGTGTAACCATTTATGACTTCGATACCATTAACAGAGCTCTGCTGCCAACAGGTGTCCATAACCTTGGCAGAGTTGTTTATTTCACCCCCGGAACCATGATCCTGTATGTGTATAAAAATATTTTGTCAAAATACAGGCCATTATGCTGGCTTGGTAACCAGGTAGCCATAATGCCATTCACTAGGAAGGCGCGAAACGTGGGCAGGCCGGCTCGTGATGAGACCCCCTGTTCCAAGGTCTGCTTAGTTAGTGTACCTTTGGACCATATCCCTGGTATGGTGGCCATGCTGGGAATGCCACTTCGCTTCCAACCTGATGATCATGGTAGGCTGGCTCTTGATGAGACCCCCTATCCTACATTTGACAATAATTCACATTCGTCATCATTTTTCTCTTTTTTCTCTTGTTTTTTTCAGTACTTTTTCTTATATATTTACACATAAGGGTGGTTCAGCACTCCTTAAGAGTGGGAATGGCGGAAGAAGTCTTATCATCCCAACAGGAAGATATAAATCCTCTGTTCTTATTCTTATGTAATAATCAGAGAAATTTTTTAAGGAAATCGCCATGATAAAGCTAACCAACCGGGGCAATGGGAATAAGTCAATGACAATGGGGATGAGAAGTAAGTATGTCCCCCCTCTTGTCCTCTTATCAATACTAGGCTCTATAAAGATAGCGATTTTATGATATGCTGACTTCGGCGTGTTGTAATTGATGTTCATTGCATAAGTGTATAGCTGTATCTTAAAGACTGGAGAGATGATGGGTGAAAAAGCATCCTCAATATGAATCATCACTGAGACAAAGATATGACTATGGTGTTCCTTTTGAAAGAGAAGAATCCATGCAAGCAAATAGTTGGGATGCCGTTCTCCTAAGATCATGAGTGTTGTCTAAAAATTGTCAACTGCTGTTCCTTTTGGAAAGGAACAACAAAAACTCGCAAATGCTGTCCCTTTTTGAAAAGGAACAGCAAAAACTCACAACTGCTATTCCTTTGAAAAGGAACAGCAAAACTCAAAACGTTGTTCCTTTAAAAAGGAACAGCAAAACTCAAAACGTTGTTCCTTTAAAAAGGAACAGCAAAACTCAAAACGCTGTTCCTTTAAAAAGGAACAAAAAAACTCAAAACGCTGTTCCTTTAAAAAGGAACAGCAAAACTCAAAACGTTGTTCCTTTAAAAAGGAACAACAAAACTCAAAACAGCAAAACTCGAAATGCTGTTCCTTTTTGAAAAGGAACAGCGAAAACACGAACTGTTGTTCCTTTTGAAAAAGGAACAGCAAAAACTCGAAGTGTTGTTCCTTTTGGAAAAGGAACAACAAAAACACAGAATGTTGTTCCTTTTGGAAAAAGGAACAACAAAAACAAAAAATCCTTCTCCTTTTGAAAAAGGAACAACAAGAACACAACAATGCCAAAAAACACGAAAACAAGCAACTGTTGTTCCTTTTGAAAAAGGAACGGCAAAACTTCGCAACTGCTGTTCCTTTTGAAAAGGAACAACAAAAACCCCAAAAATGTTGTTCCTTCTGAAAAGGAACAGCAAAAATTCACACCTGCTGTTCCTTTTGGAAAAAAGGAACAGCAAAGACACAAAAACAAACCACTGCTGTTCCTTCTGGAAAAGGAACAGCAAAAACTCAAAAATGCTGTTCCGTTTGAAAAAAAAAAAGGAACAACAAAAAACACACCGACTGTAAAGAGCAATCTTAAGAAAGAGGGATCAAAGAAATATTAAAAAATGTATATACAAGAACTTATGTACAAGTCAAAAGAATGAGTTCCTTACTGAATTGTAGGTGAGGAAGATTTTACTTCCTCTCCTAAAATTTTCATGTTAGTATCTTGACGTAGATGCTCACAGAAGGATTCCCGAGTGACTGGCCTGCGATAGAGACGAACTCGATGGCCATTTACCTTGAATGCATATCCAGAACCATCGATTGTAATGAGAGTAAGGGTCCCATTATCATGTACTTTCTGGATTTCATATGGCCCCAGCCATCGAGTCTGCAGTTTCCCCGGGAAATCCTGAAACCGAGAGTCATATAACAGAGCCCAGTCCCCTTCGTGAAAGACTTTGTTCTTGATAAGTGCATCATGCCATTTAGCTCGCTGCTGTTGAATAAGTGCTGTATTCTGTAATGCAGAGAGCCTTATTTCGTCCAATTCATTAATCTACTGTAGTCGATTGATTTGTGCCTCACTTAAATCTAGGCCAACTTCCTGTGCAGTTCGTAGGGTTTGGATTTCGAATTCTATGGGGAAAATAGGTTGTTTCCCAAACAGTAATTGATAGGGTGAATAACCAGTGGTACTTCTCCAGGTGGTTCTATAGGCCGAGAGAGCTTCAGGTAGTCGGGCGGCCCAATCACGCCTATGTGAAGCAATGGTTTTTATTAAAATTGATTCTATTACCTTATTGCTGCTCTCTACTTGCCCATTCACCTGTGGGTGATATGAGGTAGTAATTTTGTGCTGGACGTGATAGTTGTTAAGTGTTGCAGCTAATTTGTTTCCGGCAAATTGAGGTCCTCCATCTGTAATTATTTCTCTCGGAAGGCCATATCGTACAAACAAATGGAATAGGAACTGAACTACCGAATCTTCTGTAGCTCTAGGTAACGCTTTGGCTTCAACCCATTTGGTAACATATTCTGTGGCTACCAAGGTATATGTTCTCTGATTTGATGATGGGTTGATGGGTCCAACGAAGTCAAGAGCCCACCGTTCAAATGGTTCAATGACTAATTGTGGCCTCAGAGGCATCTCGTCGGCTTGACCAGGTCGTCCTGCTCGCTGGCAGCTGTCACAGGCTTGAACGAATTTCTTCGCATCCTTAAAAATTGTAGGCCAGTAGTATCCTGTCTGCAGTACTTTATGTGCTGTTCTTTTTTCTGCAAAGTGTCCCCCGCATGGTCCGTCATGACAGGCTTTTAAGATGTCAAAAATTTCATCTTCTCGAATACATCTCCTCATTTGCATGTCTGCCCCTGTGTGGAACAAATAACCCCCAATCCACGAAAATCGAGTGCTCTTCTGAACAATCTGCTTACGTTCATTAGGGGTTAAGTGCTTTGGTAGTTTACCTACTGCAAGGTAATTGGCAACATCAGCATACCAGGGTGTTTGAGCAGCAACAACAAACAGGTGTTCATCCGGAAATTGGTCTTCTACTGCTGCTGCTTCAATTGGTTTTGGTATCCGTGAGAGAAAATCAGCTACAGGGTTTTCCTTGCCGGGTCTATCTTTGATTGTGATATCAAATTCCTGCAATAAGATCAACCATCTTGTTACTCTGGCATTTGTAACAGGCTTATTTGCTAAATATTTAATAGCAGAATGATTTGTATATAAAACAACGGGATAGCCTGTGATATAATGTCTAAATTTATTGACAGCATGTATTACAACGAGGAATTCTTTTTCGGTGACAGTGTAATTTAATTCAGCAGGGGTTAAAATTTTGCTGATATAATAAATAGCATAAGGTTTTTTATCCTCCTCCTGTCCAAGGACTGCACCGATTGCTGTGTCTGAGGCATCAGATGAGATTTGGAATGGTAAATTCCAGTTTGGTCCTCGAAGGACTGGAGATGTTGATACAAGCTTCTTTAAATCCTGGAAAACGTGGTCACATTTTTCTGTCCACATGAAATCAACATTACCCGTTAGTGCATATAAAGGTGCAACAATGTGAGAATAATGTTCTATAAATCGTCTGTAATACCCAGAAAATCCAAGAAATCTGCGTACCTCCGTCTGAGTAGTGGGGGTGGGAATAAGCAAAAGAATATGAATTTTAGCCAGATCTACCTGAATGTCGGCTGCTGAGACGTAGTGCCCTAGAATAAGCCCTTCTGTCATCATCATATAACACTTTTCATGGCTTAACAAAAGCCTGGTAGCAATGCAGCGCTGTAGGACTTTTTCTAGAGTGTCTAGAGCTGGATCAAAATCATCTCCATATGGTGTAAAGTCATCCATGTAGACTTCAAGCCCCTCATTTATTAAGTCTGCAAAGATGGTAAGAATGGCCCTTTGGAATGTGGCAGGGGCATTACATAGGCCAAAGGGTAGAACTCTATAGGCGAACGTTCCCCAAGGACAAGTAAAGGTAGTTTTGTCCTAGTCTTCAGGGGCAATCTGAATCTGATTGTATCCACTGAAGCCATCTAGGAAAGAAAAGAATTCCTTTCCTGCTAACGTGTCCAGTACTTGGTCTATGAATGGGAGGGGAAAATGGTCTTTTTGTGTGGCTTTGTTTAGCTCTCTATAATCCACACAAATCCTCCATTTCCCATTCTTCTTGGGTACAACCACAAGTGGAGAGACCCACTTACTATCAGAAATAGGATAAATAAAATTAACATCTAAAAGCTTCTGAAGTTCTGCTTTCACAACATCTTGTAGATGGGGGTTGAGTCTTCTTTGCGGTTGATGGACAGGTCTTGCATCTTTTTCTATGTAAATATGGTGGGTGCACAATTGGGGATCAATCCCTTTCATATCAGGGTAGTCCCATGCAAATGCTTCTTGATATTTTCTTAACAGATGGATGAGTTTTATTTCTTGGTCCGGTGTAAGGTTGGCATTGATGTTTAGTGTTTTTCCCGGTTCAATTTCCACTACTTTACTATTAGCAACAGAAGTCACAGGTATCGTTTGTTCATGTGTATATTTCAAGGGGTCTTCTTCCAGTTCGTTCTCGAATGCAGCTTCTATCATGAAACACTGTGCATGAGGTCTAGATTTAGTTTGACTAACGAAGTTATTGATGGCATCATCTTCTGTTTGATCTTTAAAGTCTAGAGCCTTCGGTATAGTCAATGGTGATCTGATATTGTCAGTAAGGTATGATACATGGTGCTGGTTAGTTTTTATCATTGTAAGACTTGGCTGTGATGGAGGATATAGGACTAGATTTTTGATATTTGGTCCTTTGGTTATTGTCATATTCCCCTGCCGACAACCAATGTACGCATCGGCAGTGGCCAGCCAGGGTCTACCTAAAATTAGAGGGTGTCCATCCAGTCGGGTTTTTGGATTAATTACCAGGAAGTCAGTCGGGTATTCCCAAGAATCTACAGAGACCATGGAATCGTATAGAGTTCCTTCTGGTCGCACTACAGATCGGTCAGCCAATTCTAACAAAGTAGAAGTGGGTTCTACCGATGTAATCCCAAGCTTTTGGCACGTAGAAGTTGTCAAAATGTTAATTGCAGCTCCTAAATCAACTAAAGCATTGGTCAAAGTCTGTCCATAGATTTGAACAGTTACTATTGGGTTTCCCGGATCTTCATATTTAATGGGTATTCCTGATAACAAGTCAGATAAAGTACCGACTACTTGGACTCTTGGGTTAGTGGTTGGATTCCTCCTTGATTTCTTTATGCACAATTCTTTTATAGTTTTTGCGTATATAGGGATGTCTTAAATGGCTTGGACGAATGGAATTCTTATGTACAGATTTTGTAACTCCCCCAGAATGTCAAAGTCTGGATGCTGTACAGGTTGTGGTATGACTAATCGTTCTGGGAAGGGAGGAGCGGGTGCATTTATTTGATGATGAGTCTGCTCCTTATTTACGCTCTCTTGTTGTAATGGTTGTTCTATTGGTAACTGATCTTCAATGTGCATTGTTTTATCTCCCTCTGTTTCTATTATTCGTCCAGATCTTAACTGAAGATCATTGCACTCCCTCAGTTCAGGTCCGATTTCTGCTGATTCTATGATTTGGAGAGACTGGACCGGCCTATTATTAGGATTAGGATTAGGTTGGGCTGGGAGTTGCGGTCTCAGATTAGACTGGGGATTTTGTTGCAAAGCTGGCAGAGTCGGTTGAGGGAGCGGAATAGTTCCTGTTGGCTGATATGTCGATCTTGGCCAATTTGTCTGCCAGGGTGAACTTTGTGAAGTAGGGGGGGTCCATTGCGGAGGGTATGAGTTATTCTGCCAATATGGTGGAGTGTAAGGAAAATTCGGCCAACCAAATTGGCTTAGTTGATTCATCCATGGATTTGGAGAAGGAAATGGTTGTGATGACCAGTTCGGAAATGGGGGTTGAGATTGATTTTGCCACATACTATATTGTGGAGGCTGAAAAGAAGAAGTCGGGTCTGAAAACATACCTGATTGCCTTGGTTGCCATTGGCGACGCTGGTTAACAAAGTATGCTGATTCTGGTTCTTCTTCTGCTTCCTTATATACTGCTTTCAATCCAGGAAGTGAGGGGCAACTTTCGGTAAGGTGATCTTTTGTACAAATGGCACATGTTTGAACTGTATCCAACGGACATTCCTTGTGGCTATGCTTTCTTCTACATCGGGGGCAGAAGATTGCCAAATTCTGTTCTGCCTCAATCTGCTTCTGTTTAGCCTGCACAATATCAAGTTGTGTAGTTAATGTCCCCAGAATATCATTTTTAAAATTTTCTAATAAATTGCCAAGTTCTACACATGTTACTCCTTCTGTTGGTGCTTTGTTATCTCTAACAAATCGATCATATTCTGCTGGTTTTATCCTTGTGCTGCCTCTCGAACTTCTGATACATAGATCAATGATGTCAGTAAAATTTTCTTGATAAATATCCCCTTTTCCCATGATATTTAATGTTTCGATCCACTGCTCTTTCATGCCTCTGATTAATGCAGTTTTTAATACATTATCAGGCAGTGGTAATGATGCATAAGGCGACCTTTGTAAATTATACTGAAAACGTTCTACATATTCTTCTAATGTTTCATTCGGTCTAGCTATCATTTGGAATATTTCGTCTTTCAATTCTCTAGACCTACAATAGTCTTGATATTTCTTTAGAAAATATTCCTTCATCTGCTCCCAGTGATTTATAACCCCACCACCTAAACCCATAAACCATCTTAAGGCTGCTCCTTTCAAAGTGGAGGGGAACAACTTTAATTTCTCGGGGTCAGTGGTGTAACCATATCCCTTGCATAATACATCAAATTCAAATAAGAATGCATCCGGGTCTTTTGATGTAAGTCCATGAAATGTAGGAATGTGTTGAAGGGGAATTGCTTTCATAGGAGCATTTGCTGCGGAATCCACTATAGGATATTGTAATGTAGAAGTTTGAGTATTGGGCTGATTCTGCGCCATACGATCGAATATGTGCCAATAACCTTCCGGGATTTCTAAAAGAGTATTCTTAGGCTGAGAAGGTACGGTTTTGGTTGTCTTAATAACACTTCCTTTGTCCGGAATAATGAGAGCTCCTGTTACTTGAGGAGATTGAATCCCTTCAATGATTTTTACAACGCTTCCTTTATCTGGGCTTTCTAATGGATGGATTATCCTAGGAGATCTTGGCTCTTCAACTTCTCCTATTTCCCCTTCTCCTTCACAAAGATTGCTTAGATTCCCTTCCTGCAGTCGTTCTGGACTAGAATTTTCAATTTCTTGAAAGTCCTGTTCATCAGTCTGACTATGCACCTCAGCGAAGGCTACAGATGGTGATCCTATGGCTTGAAGGGAACCAGTAGGCTGTTTGGAATTGGTTTTTCTGAGACCTACTGATGGCTGAGATTCAGTTTTCTTATAGATTTCGTCTATGAAGGTCGTTCGGCCAAGGGTTACTGGCCCTTTGGCTTTTTTGGGTTTGAATGGAGGTTTGATAATTTTTTCTGGCTTTTTCTGCTTAGTCATGCATTCTATAAACTACCAAATTCTATTCAACCCACAATTCTGCCAGGAAAGCGGACGGTGGAGCAGGGCTTTTACATGCTCCGTACGCAGGTTCTTACCTTCCGTTTTTAAAATCCAACTCTCCCCTAGCAGACTCGTACACTACTCTGTAAAAGACAAATGGCTGTACTCTTTCCCCGGCAACGGTGCCAAAATGTAGAGCTGTAACAAGGGTCTCTTTCACCTCTAGTTATGCTACATTAATAACTCAATCCAAGAACGCTTTGTTATTGCAAAGAGTAGCTCAATCCGAGGCTATTTATCAGAGTAATGCTTCGTAGTACAGTGTCTAGAAAATACAAGAGTAAATGGATGCTAAACTATAACTAATTTTCTTTTAAATGAAAGGAATCACACTAGGCGATTTATCAGTCAAGGGTGCGGAAGCGATAACCCATCCCTCTAGAAACTGATGGAAGAAAAATAGAGTATGGAGCAAAGATCTGGGAGCTAAGCAGCGACTTGCTGACTCACTACAGCTTTAGACATTCTCTCACACCAAAACAGTAAATGCAAGGAAATGGAACAACAAACGGAAAATGGAACAGCAAATCTGAAATGGAACAGCAGTAAATGGAACGACAATAAATGGAACAGCAACTCAGTAATCTAGATCTCGCGAGTTAGAACTAAACTTGCTCTATTGAACTAAACTCCCATTCCACAATCAAATAACAATCTTCAAAAGCAATTCCAATGAACTTTACTTTATGAGGCGATATTCACAAATGAATTATGGGACAACATTTATCATATATACACAACACACTTACTATAGCAATCTGATGATTCAAGAGAATATGACTATGTTTCCAGATAGAATAATATTACTTCCGGATTCCCACAAATAAGAGTTCAAATGAATCCAGTACAGAAATATTCAATATGAAGGCTCTGTAATAGAAACAGTTGGCTTAAATAGTGAACATGCAATCAACTCTGAAAAGATTCATTCACACAATACAGAGTCACTTACATAAATTTCCCGAATGAAACCATTAATGAATTAGTCGTAACAGAGTATGGAACGGCATATGAAAAACACATCAGATTACCAAACTATATAAACAATCCACATAGAAACCAAATTATAATGATACAAAAGCAAGTGTCCTTCGGAGCCGGGCCCTTAGCTTCCAAGGATACACCACCTTAGATTACTCCAGACGCAGAGATGAAATAAAGCACCAAGTCTTTGGTATTAATGCATCAACAAAAGTACATCAAAACAAGTCTTAACGAGACTCGATGATCAAAGTTCAAACTGAGACTTAAATTTACATATATGAAAAAAGGTCTCTTGAGCTTAACACTGCTGCCCCTTTTTATAAGAGTAATGGCGGAGGTATCTAGGTAGAAAAAATAAGCAAGACAGCGATCCCTCAACAGTTATTCTTCGTTTATCTTTTCCTCTTAAACAATAATCCTTCGTTTCCACCCTTTTCTGCATGGAAAAATAACAATTATCAGTGATTAAGCTTTTCATACTAATTCTCACATATTCTACTAAAAATTCTTTATCTCTTTAAGTTCATTATGCAGAAAGGGTTACAATTGCTACCGAAAAGTCACTAAATTGTTTGTCAAAAACATACCTTTCCAAAGCTCCACAATCGTTGCCAGAGATCACTACACGGGGTTCATCGATTCTCAGTCTACCAACATGGAAAGAGAGATAGGAAGAGCAAGACGAGGGGGTGGGGTCAAATTTCCTGGGAATTCACCTCACATTCCCTTGATTGACAATGCCATGGAGTTATTAGACTTAGATTTTCATGTCCATATCCATTGCAGGGTGGCTTCCTTGGAGGTTGAGGAATGAAGAATTTTGGGTGAAGGACACTGGGTTTTTTGGAACTTGTTGGCATGCCATCTCTGGACTATGGAGTTAGCTAGAGAAGGTGTTGAAAGGAGGATGGCAAAAAAAATTGCTCAACTCAGTAGAACTCATCTCTCATTACATAATCTCTCCAGATCCATTGGTATAGAATTCCTGCCTGCTCTTCTATCCTTGATGTCCTCCAATTCCTTGGAATGTTCAGAGGATAGAAATTCTACCTACCAACCTCATTCCCCTCCTCTCCCCGATCTCCCAATAGGAAAAGTGCAAGACATAGGAATTGTGGTCAAAGGTTCTCCAAGCCATAAGCCTAAAGAAAAGGTGTGAAAATTCAAGTAGCCCCCCACCAACGACACCCATATTTCCACTGAAAATCCCTCTCAGCAAGACATAAGTTCTTATGGATGCCTCATTGTTGAGGAAAAGGTGGATGTCTGATTCTCCAAGCAATGCAAGCATCAACAAAGGAGTAATAAAAAAAGCACAACAAGTTCCATGTGGCTCTAAGGGAAAGTAATCAACCCGAATAGGTTTTCCATTTAGTTTTATTTATTTTTGTTCCTCTTTAGCTCACTACATGGCTCTAGTTTTGATGGCCACTCCTGTAGGAATCTCGACAAATTTGTAAGACCTCTATTATCTTTGAGGGGCCATCAAAACTATATGGGCCACATCTAGATCTAGTCATTTTGGTCTCGACTCCAAGCCTCACAATGACTCTATGATTTTATTCTATGTAACATATTTTTGCTAATATAAAGTTTCTTACTTGCTTACAATTTTTTTTATTAAAATATTTATATTTATTTTACTAGAATAAAATAGTGTAGAATAAATATTTTTAATATAACATTAATTCTTAATATTTTTAAAGGAAAAAGTATAAAAAATTAAAATTAAAATTATATTTTATATATATTTCTAAACATATATTTTTAGCTTACTATTATTATTATTAAATAATAAAAACTTACTCTAATATTAACAAATTATATAAATTTTGTACTTTTAATTTTTAAATAAATTTTAATTGATCTCATATTAATACCCTTTCACCTTCTTTAGCTTTTTCAAGTGTCATTTTCACTTTTTCTTACTGTCCCAAGTGTCATTTTTTATTATGTCCACTCCTATATGTGTCGCACCTTCACACGTCACTGGAGGCAGCTCTAGCACATTCTTACACATTAGATGATCCTACATATCATAAGAATATGTGTCATACAAATTCCTATAGCTTAGCGCATTTTCTAGTCGTAGTCGATGCTTCTATTGCGATTTGTGTTTTAAGTGTCGCAATGCTACATTTCAACTGTCGCACTTAGAAATAAGTGTTTCTTTGTTGTCATTTCAAGGTGTGATTGTTGATTGTGAGTCTTATGCATTCCCCTTTTTTGTATTGGTGAAATTCATGTGTGTGATCTATGTTTGAGTCTCCTTTTAACGCTTTTCCCTCTTTTACTCTATTGATCCCACACTTAGCCATTTTGGAGCTCTTCTTCGTCCTCTTGTCAGATGCAAGTTATGAAATCATTAATATTTCACCAGGTGATCAGCATTGCCTATGCATGAACCTCATTGATAAAATCCTACCCTCTGGACTTATGTACTAGGCCTTTCTCAAGGACAATTCCTATCATTGCACATCCCTCTTGATCTTGACCTTCTTGCATCCATCTTGTAAATTTATTAATCTCGTCCTCATCATCAACATGATGTCATTCCTTCCTTGCATGAACTAGGGTTTCTTCTTTCAGCAGAAACATCAGCTCTAAGGATTTATCTACAAACCCTAGGTTTTCACATCCAAGACTTCAAATATTGTAGAATTTACAAATCCTATTTTTATAATACTCATTTTACACCTTTTGCAAGTCCAACAAACAAAAGATATGCACATATATGAAAGTTGTGCATATATGGAAGATGCACATATCTTTCGTATATGCACAACTTCTGTATATGTGAATATATTTTGTATATGCACATATCTTCCGTATATGTGCAACTTCTGTATATACACATACACAAAAGTTGTACATATATAGAAGTTGTGCGCAAATTCCGTAACTTGCATATACGACAGTCTCCAGATATGCACAACTTTCGTATATGCACATCTATTGTATATGCACAACTTTCAAATATGCACATTTACAGAACAAATGCACATATGCGGAAGATATGTGCATATACGAAATATGTGCACATCTTTTGTATCACATATCTTCCATATATGCACAACTTCCATATATGCGCATATCTTTTGTATATGCACAACTTTTATATGTGTGCATATATGCAAGCGCATATACAGAGCAAGCGCATATACAGAAGTTGCGCATATACAGAGGTTGCGTATATACAGAGGTTGAAGTTGTGCACATCTTCTGTATATGTGTAGCTTCCATATATGCATGTATGGAAGTTGCGCATGTACAGTAAATGCACATATACAGAAGATGCACATATATAGAATATGTGCATATACATAATTTATGTGCAACTTCAGCCACTGTATATATGCAACCTCCATATATCCACAATTTTCATATATGCATAATTTTTGTATATGTGCATATAAAGAAGGTATGTGCATATATGAAAGTTACACCTATACAGAGGTTGAAGTTCTACACAACTTCCGCATATGCGCATATATTTTGTATATGCACAACTTCTCTATATGCGCATATCTTCTATATATGTGAAAATTTTGTATATGCACATAGCTTCCATATATGTGCAACTTCAGCATATGCACATATACGTAAGTTTTTCATATACAGAAGCATTATGCAACTTCTGTAATATGCATATAAGACAACCTCCATATATGCATAACTTTCGTATATGCGCACATCTTCTATATATGCACAACTTTTGTATATGTGCATATCTTCCATATATATGTAGCTTCTATATATGTGTATCAACCGTATATGTGCAACTTCTGTGTATTCACATCTCTTTTGTATATGTTTAACTTCCTTATGTGTGCACATCTTTTGTATATGTGCGTCTATCGTATATGCGTAACTTCCATATATGCACATATACGGAAGATATGTGCATATGGAAGATGTTCTTATACATATGATATGCGCGTATACGAAAGTTGCGTAGATACAAAATATATGCACATATACAGAAATTGTGTATATATGGAGGTTGAAGTTGTGCACATGTATGCGAATATACAAAAGATATGAGCATATACGAAAGTTGCACATACACAGAAGATATGTGCATATACGAAAGTTACACATATATGGAAGATATGCGCGTATACAGAATATGTGCATATACATAAGTTGCACAACTTTTATATATATGCATATTTTGTATCACATATCTTCCATATATGCACAACTTTTGTATATGTGCAACTTCAATATATGCACATATATGGAAGTTGTGTATACGGAGGTTGTGCATACATGAAAATCGTGCATATATTGAAGTTGTGAATACAAAATTTGTGCATACACAAAAATTACGCACATATGAAAGTTATGCATATAGAGAAGATTTACTTGAAAATTGTTTATGAAATTAGTTGAATCACATATCTTTCTCTACTCCTTGAGCACTAAGTCATTTTTAGTGCTAGGGAAATTACTAAGAACATATGGTAAGAGAGGCCTATCTGAAATTTCCCTTTGTGGCTCTTAACATAGAATGAATGCCTTCCATGTTCGACATGTAGATGGTGTTATCACTCAGGATGTTCCCCAAAAGTTGTGAGAAAAGGGAATACGGCCAAGGTAACCACAAACCAATCTTTTAGATGCAGGTTCTAACCAAACTGCATCTAGAGAGGGCTATCTCTTTATAATTTAGCTTTGTTTTTTAAGGTCTATAAGGCTAGTTATGAAGTACAGGGGTTTGTTTGATTTTTGGATGGTGATATTCAATAGAACAGGGGTGTAAATATGAGAAGTTCAGTCCATTGGGCTAATGGATTCTATGAGGATGAACTGTTGGACGTGGTTTCTTTGACAGAGGGTGGTACTACAGAGCAAGAAAATCAACCATGGGACAAATTGTAAACTGGAATCAGGTGGGATGGAGTTAGGGGATGAAGGGAAATTAAGAATTCTTCATCATGCTGACAGAGGGAAAGTGGATGAATATTGCCAGGGAGCAGTTAAGAATTCCTTGGCTATATTCAAGATGTAAGAACCAGGGGAAACATGAGCAGTTAAGAATTCCTGCTTATGCTAATTTTGAAGAAAACATAAACAATAGTAGGGATTGGACACATAGTATAGTTAAGTAAGTTCTGGGTTATTCTTTTTCCCTGTTATCCAGATCATGAACATAGATGAAATATAAAAACACAAAAACTGTAAAACAGGAGTTAAAAAGACTTATTGATCCATGAAATAATTCGAGAATTCTGTAACATAGTCCTCTGCCATCAAATCCACAACCAGAGAGTTTAGCAACAACGCATTCCAACAATCTTTTATTCAGATGAGTTCTCAGAGTTACAGCGCATTTCCAGAAATGTATCATCAACCCCTAATACTTTGCTTGGGGAGGTATTTGTACAAAAACATTTAGAAAATATCTCAATGAGATAATACCTAGCCATAACTTCTTCTACCTACTCTACAGGAGAAGTAATGATTTTGAAAACAGAGAGAAATGAATGTATAAATAAATGTTGTTGTGCTAGCTGCTCGGTTGTTGAGATATGTTGACTGTTAGCTCGGTGAGTCGGCCGGTGGATATTTCCGCTGATATTGCGCGTTGTTTCCCCAGTTCTCTCAGCTGTATCTGGACCGTCTTTACTACGCTGTTGTTCCAGCTTGATTCTCGTCCCTTCCTGTTTTCCACTTTATGGTGCGTGACACGAACTTTTGATTTCCCAAAGATATAAAGAAATCAGAGATATGCCTACAGGATCTCTAACATGCTTTGCCACCACTGGTCATCTGGTAATTGGTGTCTACGCAGTTTTATTAGAGTTTCATCAGCATCCGTGTACCTGAAGAAAGTAGGCTGGATTATGAAAAGATTTCTCACTTCATGCTCAATATAGAACAGATTTTCTAAATTGTCATACAAGCTCTGTCCAGATGGGAGTGCCTTCTCTTCTGCAGAACTATATGATGCTGTGACTTGATTAGCCACATATGTATTCAACCTATGAGCATAGTCTACATGTGTCATCAGTCTATAGTCATTGGTTAATAAACTGGGTAGACCCTTTTCCTCCAAAGCTGTAAACTTCTGTGTGAAAGCATTTATCTCCACTTGCATGTCCTGACACTTCCTTTCCAGATTTTGTATGAAGTTCCTCATGGTCAGAACTCTTTTGATTGTTAGAATGGTGCTTGTCCTGTCCCTAATATCCAGTGCTGCCAGTTCTTCCTTGGTGTGGGTGTTCAAAAACTGAATTAGCCTATTGGCCTGTTCGGGCATGTGTCCCAATAAACCCCTGGCCTTTTGAATTTCCCCTTGAGCTGCTGTTACCAAATCAATTTGCTCATGAATTATATGTATTGCTTTCCATACATTAGTGAGGGACTGGCCAATGTTGGTCCATAAAATTGTTTTTATTTCTACCAAGGGTTTATGCAGGGAGAGATCCTTTTCTAAGGCTCTTACTTTATTTTCCAATGCTTTTACCTCCCTTGATTTTTCTGCCACAGTCATTTTATATTTGTCATAACTTATTTCCAACTTGGCCAATTTCTCTTTAGCCTCTTTTAATTCTAATACTTGGAGTTTTAAATCCTCCATAGCTTTTATCAATTCCTCAGTGGTCATGGTAGTGTTGTTGCCTGCTGCTGTTGTTGCTGAAGTACCTGCTGCTGATGCTGGGCCAGTGGGAGGCAAGGAAAATTTTAAGGATGGAAAAGTTTCTTGAAGTTTAAAACATTGGCGAATCTCACTAATCCCTAATATGCAAATTATAAATGTTTATTGATATATTTGTAAAAGTAATCAAATTTATAATTATTTTATATATAGTCTCTATATAATGTTGGTGATTTTTAAGGTAAAATAATTTTATATTCTAAAATTTGGGCGAATCATCTTTTATAAAATTGGAAATTGGCGAATCTTTTTTGTGGAAAAATCATGGAAAATTAGCCCACTGGGCGAACATTAGCCCCTAAAATTTTCCATGGTGGGAGGGACTGCTGTTGTGGCTGTAGGAGGAGCAGTTGTAACTGTTGGAGCTGTTTGAGATGGCTGGAAGGTCAACACTCCCTGCTTTTCCTGCAACGCCTTCTCTAATTCCTGCTCTGTCTCTGTCAATCTCTCATTCATTTTCATTAGCAGGTCCATCATATCTTCTTGTGATTTCTGTTCAATAATCTCTATAGTTTGGGGATGCATGGGAATGGGCAGCTTGAGCTGCTTCCTGAGAGTTGCAATGTCTTCTTCCTTCTTTTTTATTAATGCTTTAATGCCTTTGGCATCTTGGGATCATGTCCCAGCTCAATGATAATCTCCTCCAAGGATTTGATCCTGTTATCCTTCGCTAAAGAGGAAGCCTTTTCCAAATCCAATTGAGTAGATGTGTTATTCAACGAATTCTGCAATTTTTGTGCCAACAATGCCTTGTCTGCCAATGTGGAGTAAACCATCTCTCCGGTTTGCTTATGCAATTCAATTTGGTCCATTGGATGAATGTCTTTGGCCAAAACTTCTATATTGGTCCTGATATAATCAGCAGCTGTTTGAGTTGGCTGCTGCATTTTGGCCTTAAAGTGACTAAGGATAATTTTTCCCTCTTGAATGTCATATGCTGACATTAGCCTTTGTTGATTTGTGGGGGCCATCTTCAGCAAGTGATTATAAAGTTGAATCCTTATTGGATCATTCTTTGCCTTTATTTCAGTGAATGTTCTCTTAATGTCAGAACCTTGCTTGCTTTGTGGCCTGGTGGATGGAAATTCCACACTATGTTGTCTTTCCATCTCCTGCCTGTGTGAACTGGTCGATGTTTCTATGACCCGGGATGTATCCTGGCTGACCATTCGTTCTTCCCTCAAACTGTCGGTGGTCTCCTCAGTAAACTCCTCCTCTGATAGGGGGTTCAATCTTTGCCTTTTCTCCCTTGGTTGCTCTGCAAAACCGCTGATCGGTGTATCTTCTTGTCTGTCCCTTTTCTTGCCCTTTTCCTCATTTAGAGGGGTTTGTAGTGCAGGGATTTCTGGTGCTTTTGTTTGTGCTGGAGGAACCTGCCCTTGGCCTTGTTCCTTTGATGTAGCAGGCTGGTCTGTCATTATTTCCTGCTCCGTGTCTATTACCTCCTTGCCCTTGGCTGATCCTGTGTTGGCTTTTTGTGTGGGCTGCTGAGAAGTCCCGGCAAAGGATGTGTCACCTCCTGTGTGCTGAGGCAGTTTGAAGGATACCTGTCCAAAAGAGTCTAGGTCAAGCATTTTTTCAAGCTCTTTCATGGCTTTTTCCAATTTTTCTTCCTCAGTAATTTCTTCAACTAATGTGCCTTCTATCCATTCTTGTTGATTAGCATACTGTTGAATTTCAGGGATCTTGTGGTGAACATATGCTGATAGCTTGTTTTTCATTTTTCTATAACTTATGAAATGATCGGGGTCATATGGTGCCCAATAAAAACTTTGTTTCAATTTAAGTTGCTCCCCTAAAATCTTATCAGCCTCCTCCCAAGCTTCCCTTTTATTGAAGACAAAAGGGCCCAATTGATTTCTTATTTTCAGCTGTGCCTTCTTCTTAGCACTGCAGAAGTGGGTTAAGTCTGCATGGATAAACTGCCTGAAATACTCCAGTGCAAACAGTCTCATAGGCACAAATTTGGGTAGCTTGTAGGGGCACAGTTCACAGCCATATATTCTGATTTCAGTGTGATTCTGGTATAAGTACCAGTCACCTATACTGTAGTTTTTGGAGAGCTGTAAAATTTTCTGCATTTCACCAGAGAGCCTAGTGGGAGGAGTTGTCATTAGTAGAGATGAGGCTGGATGTATAAACCAATCAATAAATTCACAGTAGGTATAAGGGGAGTCATGGAAACAATGGAAGACTAAGGTCCAGAAGATTACAGATCTTCTCTCTCCTTTAACCAGTTTGCTGTTAGGGAACTGAAAACTATTTGTTTGATAGTACAAGAACATATGATATATATATATGATGTGTACTTGAAGAACCCCTCTCTTTCTAAAATCATCAATTTCTCATGTATTTTGTTGGCTATGAAAGTGGCATAATCATGTTTGACAGCAGGGGGCTGTCCTAGAGTAAATATTGATATGAGAACCAAGGTGGTCTCATCAACATATTCACTTGTTTTAAATCCCAGGATGTAGGAAACCATGTCTACAATGAATCTTCCTGCTTCAGTGAACCAGGAATATAGATAAGGAGGAGGTTGTTGGGGCTAGAAATTTGGTTTCATGAATAATTGAGCTATTCTGGTTGTCTCTGAGTTGGGCAGTTTGGCACCTTGGTCAAGCAAGAATCCCATGGAAAGAGGGGCTAGAGGCTGAGTGGGTTTGAAGTGTAGCATTTCATTTATGGATTCAAGGGTAATGTAAAATAAGACAGTCCCAAATGGAGCCATAACTGCTCTTTTAGTGGGATCATAATTGGCATAGCATAGGCGGATTATATCAGGGAGCACATTTACTGAGGGGAGGTAGTACATGGGCATGTGGGACTCCCATATTCCACAGAAATCAGTATTGCCGCGGTATGAATTCCTAACTTCACAAAAATCTTGGAGATGGGGCACATCACGGATGAAGTCCTTAATCTGAAAATCCCTGTCAGCCAGGGGCAACCATTCCAACTCTTTGTGTGGCGCATTGAGAGGCACTACATTGAGGGCCGCGGGTGCAGGAGATTCCATGTTTTCTTAGTGTGTTTTTAACTATGGAAGTCGGCTTTTTTGCCGAAAATGGACAAAACAGTGGTGGTTCGGGTGAATTTTCTCAGAATTATAGACTGAATTCGTTCGATTTTTGGTTCTACGGGTATATTTCAGAGAAAAAACTGGAAAGACACAGGGTTTGGAGGCAATTGAGTAAATACCTGTGTTTTTAGCTGCGCGCGAGAGTAATTGGCAGGTTGGACAATGATTTGTAGAGCGGGATGCCAGATTATGGTGGCTGGGTGGCGGACTGGAGCTCCTGTAGTTTTCTGGACGTAACTTGCATGCACAGTCTCGGGAAGGAAATGAGTGAAAAATGAACGAAAACGACGGTTTTCACGGTTTTTTTAACAAAAATTTGAATTCACGGGCTTTTGGCATTTTCGGTCGGGTGACGTCAGCATGACGCAACATTTTGTCGTGTAGCAGGGGTACGGAGGCTGACTTGGCGGTGACGTGGTGGATGATGCGGAGGTGAGATGGCAGACGATGTGTCGGATGACGTCAGCGAGGGGGTCAGCAGGGGTGGTAAGCGGTATTATCCCGCACCGCTTTATCGGCCAGGGTGGTATCGGCGGAGGGGCAACGATCATACCGGGTGGGTGCCACGTGTTTTCTGTATGGCGGCAATACCGCCCATTCCCCGGACGCTAATCTCTGGGCATCAGAGGGATTCCGATATCGCTGTGGGCCGTCCGATGGGAACGCCCAGATCCGACGGTTGACAGCTGACTGAGTTGGCGACGGATTATGGCACGGGGAGCTAGGTAATAATCATTGGTTAAGCCATATCGGAGCGGTGTTAATTGGTGGTCGAGGGGGATTAACGGTTAATTAACCAAATGTTAATTAACGTGTAATACTTGCGCACGGGGAGGGTTTTTTGCATAGTTTGCAATGTTTGTTGGTTAATCAAATAACGTGGGGTTAATTGACTCCGAAACCTTGCGCAGGGGAGGGTTATTACATGGTTCTAGATGAACCATTAATTCCCAAAAACATAATGATATGGTTGATATTACAACCGAGGTGGGGAATATTAAATATTTTGGGATTTTTAGATATTTAATAACATACGGGAAAGGGGAAATAGCCATAGGGAGTTAAATAATAGAGTTAATGTGTTAATATGGATATGAAACAGGAATAAGCGCTAAGTCTAATGTTCAAGATACTCAGGATTAGGGAACAATAGAATTTTTACACCAGAAATGTGGCTTTATTGTCCTAAGTAACAACAGAATATTACTTGGTCTTTTTCATGAACGGAAGTAAACTAGGAGCACTGAGCAGATCTTAATGTCCTTGTGGGGAGGTTAGTAAATGTTCTTGGAGAAATGAGGAAGGGAGTTAGTCATGCTTCATCTGTTTTATAGCCACCTTGCCATGACACTTATGATATCCATGAGATGCATCATCTTTGAAAGACAAAATTGCTTATAAACTTGCTTCTGCAACATCAAAACTGCCTACCCAGCTTATTACACCTAACATTATTTCTTCCTTTTCCTTGGGTGCATTTGAACTAGTAAACCCTTACTCTCTTCTTTTCTTTTAACTGCCATCCTATCTAAGTCTGCCCTTATTTCTTCCAGAGGCTCAGATTTAGTTGTTGAGCACCCTTGCTTCTTTACCTCACTACTTATCTGCCAAGCTTGAACTGTTTGGACAGTTTTCATTCTCTATCTCTAAAACATGAAATTTAAACACAGACTAGCCAAGATTAAGTTGTTTGGCCATCCATCAAGTGTGGCAAGAACCAATTGATTGCACACATTGAATTTCTTTGGAAAAATAGGATAGTAGTGGCATTTTGGACTAGCACACTTTCCTGGTCTTTTCTTTGGGGTTCATTTTCTTTCTTTTTGACCAATTCATTATTTTTTCCCTTTGATATTTCTTTTAGGGCATACCCTATTTTCATTTTTTTTATTTATTTTTTTTTTTTTGAAAATATGGAACCTATGCAGCATGTAAAGGATGAACATATTTGGCACTTCAACAGTCAATCATGAAATATGACACCTATTGGCATAGGAGCATAACACTGGCTCCACTTGGGGATGGTTTTTCTTGGTGAAAAGCCAAGAACAGCAGGTCAGATGGCCTTACATTCAATTCTTGTTGCATTTTGAAATTTCTCCTTGGCTGTAAATAAATAGCAGTGTACCTCTGCAACATATATAGATTTGTCATAGGATCATTCAAACAATTGCAGCTCTGTTCCAGATAATTTGTCTGAATGTTAGTCATCATATTTACAACTCCCAACTCTTCTTCATCTATTTTACTGATGACCTAAAAGGTAATACAAAAGGTAGCACAGTTCCTTGCTTTTTTCTCAAAATTAGCTACATATTCCTTCCTATCTTATTGTTGTGATAAACTGTAGAAAGTAAACATTTTTATGTACAAGTCATAGTCCTGATATATCAATAAAGTGGATCAAAATAATGTTTAAGCATTCGACCATTTATTGGCCCATCTTATGCTTATGTACCATCCAGGTTTTTCAAAAAGTAGGTGTTGTTTCCTTGTGAAGCTTGAATAACAAAAGGTCCCTTCCATAGGAAGTCAAACTTGCCATGTTTTCCTTTATCTTCCCTTCTAGAATCCCATTTCAGCACTTTGTCTCCTATGAAAAAATCCTCTACCTTTGTCCTCTTGTCAAATATCTTCTTAAGTTTTTCTTTGTAGAACTTGAGACCTTTGATACACTTCTTCTCTAGTCTACTGTAAATGAATTGTCTGATTGATTCTTCTCTGAATGTCATTGGGTTCTGCCTATATTTCTTGCAGCAATTTTATCACAGGGATTCCCAAATATGAAGGGAATACAACCTCCATGCCATAAACCAATTCATAGAGGCTTGTTCCAATGGATCTTTTTGTAGTCAATCTGTCTGCCCAAAGTGCATTGATAAGCTTCTTATGCTAGTTTTTCTTGTTTTCCTCTAATATTTTCTTAATGATATTGATTAAGCTTTTGTTGGATGATTCAGCTAGACCGTTACCTTGAGGGTAATAGGCTGTGGAATGGCCTAAGGTAATATGATATTTGTGACAAAAATTGATCATTATTTTGGATTTAAAAGTAGCAGCATTGTCAGTTATAATCTTTTCTGGATAGCCAAATCTAGACAGGATATTGGTTTCTAGGAATTGCATGATTACTGAATCATTAGCTTGTCTACAAGGGATGGCTTCTATCCACTTGGTGAAGTAACCAGTGGCAGTCAAAATCCATTTATGCTGGCCAGAAGAGGGAGGGTGAATTTCCCCAATGAAATCTATACCCCATTGTTGAAATGGTCTTTCAGTGAAAATTGGCTTTAGGGGTAGAGATAACAGTTTTCTCTTGCCTTCAAAGATTTGACATTTATGGCAAGAAATTACAAATTTAGTTACATTAGCAAACAGCGAGGGCCAATAAAAACTGGCCCTTAGGATTTTATCAGCAGTTGATTTCCAATACAGATGTCCACCACAGTCCCCTACATAAAATTCCTTCAGCACTTTGTTAGTTTCATCCATTGTTAAGCAGCTTAGTAAAATGCCTTCATGATTTTTCCAAAATAAAATATTATCTACAACACAGAACTTTGAAGCTTTCATTTTCAGAAATATCTTTTTAGTTTTGGATAACCCTAGAGGAGCTTGCAGGTTTAACAATACATAAATTATATCAGCATACCAAGGTGATTGTAAAAAGGCTTGATTGATCTGTGGAGTCGCCATCTCCTGCCCGTTATCCAGTTCATTGATGTCAAGGGCTTGAAAGTTGGTCTCAGTCATAAATTTAGTTAATCCTTGTCCTTTTATCAGCTTTGTTGGTTTAATTTCAATGTCATATTCCAAAATGTTAGCTATCCATTTGCCTCTTTTGCCTTCAATTCCTTCTTGAGTTAGAATATCCTTGACCACAGTATTTGGTACATAAGCTATTACATGAGAGTATAAGATATAAACTCTAAAATCCTTGATAGCTTTTACCAGTGCATAAGCCTGTTTTTCCATGATTTGATATTTTAAAGGTGCATCTCTAAGCACTTTGCTGAAAAAGGCAATGGGTTTTTCACATCCTTGGTCATCTTTCTGTAATAGGACAACAGCAATAGTATGTTCAGATGCAAAGGAAAAGATTATAAAGTCTCTGTCAAATTTCAGGCTTGTGAGGACTGGTGTTTTAGTTAAAGCTATTTTGATTTCTTCAAAGGCTTGCTTAGCTTCTACTGTCCACTTTACTTTGGAATATTTTTTCAGCATGTTGTTCAGTAATCTTATTAGTTTAGCCAAGTTGGGGATGAATCTTCTTAGAAAATTAATTTTCCCTGGAAAAGCTTGCAGTTCTTTGATATTTCTAGGGTGAGGAACTTGTAGAATAGCTTGTATTCTGTCTGGGTCAATTCTAATGCCATCTTTTGAGATTATGTGACCTAACAATTTACCCTCTTCTAGGCAAAATAATGATTTCTTTGGATTGAGTGATATTGTTGTTGGGAAAAGTATCCAGTACGGAATGACCCTATCCCACTCTAAGGGTGATAGTACCTCAACAACAACTGAATGCAAAGTTATTCAAGATTACTTCTTTATGAGATGTAAGAGAGAGGAGAAAGGGATCCACTAACTGTTATCTTCCGCTAATGGTTGATCCAATCTTCCCTCTTTGCTGCTTGCTCCCAGCTCCTTGCTCTTTCACTGGCCCAGCTACACAAAGATCCTGCAAAAGCACAAGAAAAGGGAACTACAAGAAGCATACATCCATAATTGATTCAAGGATTAGAATAAATCAAATATACCAGCATCAATACACCATTGAGACACATGCATATAGAAGAACCTCAAATACTTTATTAATGGAAGAAGTAAAGTTCTGAGAGAGTTACAACCATAATAGGCCCAATCCAGAAACACCTCCCAGCAGAAAGAAATCTCCTCTTCACCTCCTTCAAAGCAATCACCCAATAGTTCTATACTCAAACCAACAACACTTCCTTACTTGCACAAAATTCCAGCCTCTATAGACCTCATGAGAGAGCTCTATATATAGAAGTTTTGGAGAAAAGATGAGTCAGCTTGAGACTGACATGAAGCTGACTAGTGTCCTCTCCCACTTCAGTTATTCTTCAGTTCTTGAGTCCACTTGGAGTTTCTTGCTTCCACTTGGAGATCTAGATCCTCTTACTCATCACAAGGCGAATTCCCTGATCCAAGTGTCATTTTGGAAGCTTCTTGGGCATTTGACACCTTGCAGAATGACTGTGCCACTTGGCCAATCTCGCCCAGCGCAGGTAGCCTTCATTAGATTTTACATTCAGTGCAGGTACAGAGTGGAGCAGTTGACATTCAGCGCAGATGCTGAGTGGAGCAGCTGACATGATCCAGAAATAGCTTGTTTTTGAGTGTTTTCAGGCGGAGAACTGATTTTCAGTGCTGTGGTTTGCTGACCTTGTTCCTCTAGGGGTAGGAACAACATGTTTAGGGACTTTGGATCCCTTAGATTATTGACATTTCATGCTTCATGCTGTTAGGCACAAAAATGTCTATAACAGTTGCCACCTAAAGTATGAGGTCGTTTATCGGGTGAAATGCTTTATCAGGAGGATCCAAAGTTCATTCAATCGTTGAGAGGTGCCCTGTAATAAAATACAATACAATACATTATTTTTCATTCTGCTTTCATGATCTTGCTGAGGTGGGCATTCCCATGCTGAGCTTTATAAATTCATTTTGGTACATAGAACAGACGATCGTCTGGTGGTAGACTGATAATTCTCTGCTGAAATTATAATCCTTTGAGTAGGATGATCGTCTGCTGCAATGATGTACATAACAAATGTATTTATATCCTGAATATATATCGCAGCCCGGATGGATGAAACTAGATCCGGGGTCTTCAAACTCGTTCGATCTTCACTCTAAGTACAAGTCGATCCATGTGAGAATTGCGCTGAAGTCGAACATGGAAAGACATCGCTTGATTACCGGTCAATAATGTAAACCGTTAACAAGCGCGAGAGGAATCACCAATAATGACAATGACCCTCAAGGTACTGCAGTACAATTCACGTGGTGTGAATAAAGGACTTGGCGTCGAACACCACGCAAAATCTTCTGGTCGAAGGTCATTAATGTATACCTGTCGCCGGAAGTGAGAAACTTGCCATTGAGGCATGCAAGCTTCAAAGTACTGGGGGGGTTTGTTCCTAGATCAACTTCTTGGATAATGAGCTGAAGTCGACAAGAAGCGATCCGTCAAAGGAGGGCCTTAATGAATCCCACATCAGTGACACGGAACGGAGCTAATGATTTTAGTGGAGGTGAAAACAATCTGTGAAATATGATTCAGGGTGGCGATCATGGGTGGATGAAGGATAATGTATGGCAGTGGATGGGACACGGTTGACTCTTTCTGAACACATCTCTTGAACATATAACGACACTGATGTGATGGATCGGTAGCATTACCCCAAAAGTGGATGGTTTGGCGAGGACCATGGTGATGAGACCGGTGAATGAAACAACCCAACCCGATGTGATACAGAGGACAAAGTGTCATGTTCAAGAGCGACTTGCTACCATTAAAGCTTTGAGGTTCTCCCAATTTTTCCCCAGTCATTTCTGACCAGTACCTCTTTATTTTTGTCAAGCTTGAGGAGGATAACATATGCTCGTTCTATAACCTGCCCTTCAGGCAAGCCCATCGTTATGTTTTAATGAGCTTAGCGATAGGGAAACTCGTTCTCGTCTAAAGACAAGTTTGTCACTATTTAATCATTTTAACGAGTCTAACGACAAGGAAAACTCGGTCCTTTCCATTTTTAGAGATTCTGAAAAGGTACAGAAAGTTAACTCCAAAATTCCTTTTTCGTCATCTAATCCCTTAAGTCCGAAAAAGTATAAAACAATACAGAAGGGATGAGTTTTCGATTACTTTAACGAGCTGAATAAAACAAGCGCTCGACCTTTTTGTGCAATAATCCCTCAGGTCCAAAAAGATTAAAATCTAGAGGACGGATAGCTCTTCTGGTCACTTTAACGAGCTGGAAGGCCAAAACTTGGAAAACTTTTCATATTTTACGAGTCAGGAGAAAAGAGCTCAAAGAAGACTCGTCTTTTGAGGAACGAGTGATAAACAGGGATAGCAGTAGATTCCAGGTACATGTTGGAATTTTCCAATCACGGCAGTGTCACAAGGATGGCTAAGTGAAATCACTCTTCGCAGCTGTTCCTCAAAATGGGTAAACAATCATATGGAGGTGAACGATCGGCCAAATGGAATGGAGGTGGCAGGTGCAAAACACGACCAAGGCTTTTTATGGCTAATAAATTTACGATCACAATGGTTATTTACCGAGATGGGTTCATTTTTTAATGAGATTGAATGCGCCAAAACAATGCTCAAAAGCTTATGTTTATTTTTTAATGAGCATGAACTATGACGCTAAAACTGCTCGGATCTTGCTTTTCTATTTTTTAACGAGCATAAATTCCGCGGTAAAACTGCTCGAATATACCAGTCATAAGATAAGAATGTCTCCTGTGAGATAGCTATTTTTTATGGAGCTTTATCTCACGAAGCTATGCTCCTAATGTGGCAAAGTTTGACCTTTGCCCCATATCCTTTCTTTATGCAAGTTTGGAAACGGCTAATCCTACGAGTTTAAAGGGTTAGACCTACAGGTTTAAAGGGAGGACCTAAAAATTTAAAAAATAAATAGTCGTCCCTTGCTTGCACTCCAAAAGGTTGCATGCCCCCAGGCATAAAGTACAATTTCAAGGCTGCCCCTACTTATCCGATAAAACATTTGTTTTAAAGGGTGAGGCTTGCCTCTTTCTGGTTACCCAAAGATTGTTTTGTTAACACCATCAAACGAAAACATCTCCTCGGCACTGTCTACCGAAGTAGACAATGGTGAATGACCTTTGTCAAACAAGTAACCTTGACAAAAGAGTCCTGTTCTAGAACAACCCCTCTTCCGTCCACGGACGGGGTACGGACTAGTCATACTTTTTCGCGGAAATTCCACCTTATACCCAAGGTTTTCTCTGCCCGAAGCAGACCAGGATGCATGCCCCCTGGGTTCCAGTCCCATCTTTCCGAATCACTCGCACTCATCGGGAAGGAGGACTGGGGGTGGAGACATTTCTTGGGTGAATAGACCATTCAGGGTTGGTATTTGACTATTTGCGATGCGTGATCCTGGAAATGAAAGTTGGTCTACGAGCTTGACCATTCTTCCTTCGTGTGGAAAACACATTAGTCTAAAGAATGAGGAGACTATAGCTCCCATGCAATATATATAATCTCGTCCAAGGAGTAGGTTATAATCCAAGGGTCCTTGAACGACCATCACGTTCATTTGAATGGTCTTCCCTTTCAATGTAACAGGCACATTGGGGAGGATCCCTAACGGTCGACTGGTTCCTTTATCAAAACCCGAGAGATTTCTTATCTCAGGCAAAAGCTCCGGGGAACCCAGTGCTTTCCAAGCAATAGAGGAAAGGATACTCACAGATGCCCCTTCATCAATGATAGTTCCAGCCATCACCATTCTATAAATTTGGACTATGATTCTGAATGGTATACTGGCTGGTAACTGGGGTCTGCCTAGTTGGTTCCAATCAAAGGACACAACCGGGTTGCTTGGTGGTGGGATCAAATACACGGCCGGATATGACCTTGACGATGTTCCTTCCTGCGATAAAGGAATGGGCGCATTGCCCTGATGCTCATCAGAGTCGGTGTTGACGAAAAGAATCTGGATGGTGTCATCCTTATTCTCTTCAGTGAGGGTGTCACTTGAAGATGAATCTTCAGTGACGGTGTCATTTGAGGATGAAACCTCTGAAGGAAGAACTGGGTCAACTGCCGTATCGACCTTTAGACTTTCGTTTGGTCTGGATCCAGTAGGTTCATTTTCAATGACTGATGCTTCAGCTGACCACTTGAGCGGGCCAGCTGTATTTTCAACCAACGAAGGACTTGGCACGAGTTTTTTGTATCCAGGAGGAAGTCCCAATGGTGAAACCGGGTGATCTTCCAAAACTCTCTTTGCTTCATCTAAGAAGGGACAACGGTGGATGGCGTGATCGCCTTCACACAGTCTGCAGGGGGATCTTGCTCCCCCTCTTTGTCTTGAACCTTCACTTTCGCTGGTTGACGGTAAGCACTCAACCTGGCTATCAGAGGTTGACGCTCCCGAATTGTGCAACCGAGGGGACCAGTCCCTTAGTATCCGGGGAATACAGGGACAATCTCTATGGAAGTGGTCTCCTCTACATATGACACATGGTAATTTAGGCCCGGTCTGTGCTGTGTGTGGATTTTTGTTAGATGTCTTTTGCTTGCCCCCAGTCGCCTTAGGCTCCTTCTTCTTCTTCTCTCTCTTCTTCTTCTCCTTCTTCTCCATGGGAGCTTGCCTTTTGCCGGCTCTACCTTGCGAAGATGAAGGATTGGAGGAAGAGTTATAGGAAGTTGAAGGCTGGTGGGCAGCTCTAGACTGGTCTAACTATTGACTCGACTGCTTAGGAACCATGGTGGTCTGAACTACATTAGTTGAGAATAGCCAAATAGGCAGGCCAATTGCCAGTCCTGGAAGCGACAATGTGGCCATGTGGGGTGCACCAACTTCTCCCCAAGAGGAGAATGGACTAGGATTTCCATCATGTGGAATTCCTTGGTTGGGGCGTTCCATGTTCTCAACCTAAGATCAACGCAGGAATAGGAGGTGATTATGTTCCGTTTAAAATAAATTTTATAACGACGCTTAGACACAACTTGCTTTTTCACTTTTTAAGAGTCGAGAAAAAGCTAAAGATGACTCTAGTCTCCTTCGATGTTTTAACGAGCCCGAAGTGACAAATGCTCGGATGGACTTTTTCAGTTATAGAGTTTGAAAAAGGCCAAAAGAAACTGCTCTGGAGTTCTAGGCAGAGGGTGTGCCAAACTTTTCGCAAAACCACAGAATACATTTTACGGTACGAGTGGTTGATCTTCGTGAATGTTGTGTTGATTGCATTGCGATCAGTAGGGCGGCCGACACGGTTTCCTATTGGATAAAGGCTTTATTCCTATAGGGGTCTCCCAATATATACGCGAAGGTACGTGGGAGAACAAGTCCGTATTAATACTTATCGCTTCACCGTGGAGGAATCACCCAACCACTCAACGCTAAGATATCACGTTTAACGACGCCGGAAGACGTCTCTAGCTTAGACCTCTATGTGTTTGCATTATGTTTCAATGCGTTGTTATGTAAATTCAATTTATTTTAAGGTTGATCTTGTTTAGCAATTTGCCTTTATGGATCACCACGAGATGTATGATAACACTCCTAAATGCAGTCTAAGATGATAAGCAAGCTTTTCAATCTTTCAACTTTGAAAATCTTAACTACCGAGGGAAAAGAAAGACAACATCTTTTCACACAGATCATAGAGCACACACTAATGCACTTTTTCCTAAATCAACATGCAAGCTGTCATAATGCACATGCACAATGCAAGTATTTCTTTTCTCTTTCTTAATGTTGGTGCAATGCAAAAAGAAAGCTGTTGTATAATTTTGAATTCAATTTCAAGTGAAAGCAAACAAGCTTGTCCAAAATCAAAAGACACCTTAAGATTTACTTGTTTCGACACTAGAAATATATAAATTCAAACCATATGACGAAAGCAAAAGCTCAATCAGCTATGAACAGCAAATAAACTAACTCTTAAGATCAAAACGACACTTAATCACAGGTCTAGATCTAAGAGGCCACAACAATACTAGTTCACTTTAGTTATGGGAAACTGTAAATGATACAAGAAATACACAAAGAAAAAACACAGTTTCTTTATACAACTGAGGCGGAATAGTGGCAAGGAAAGTTGGTTTCAGATAGGTACATTGACTGGTAACAAACAACAAAAACAAAGGTGAAGACAAGGCAAGAAACAACAGGAAACCCCAGTAGCACAAGGCAAGACTGGTCCAGCGCAGGTGGGACACTGCCTGTTTGACCTTCAGCGCAGGTAGCCCCTTCGGGAACTGCGCTGAAATGCAAACAGCCTTTGTACAGCCTGCACTGAAGAACGAAACTTTCGTTTCTGGTGGTTTCCGGGTCACAGATTGCTCAAAAATTCACAGTTTTTGCTCAAATCAGAAGCTATCAGTCAAGGACACACTAAGGGATGACAAGGAGGATGAAAAGATATCACTAAGAGCTTATTAGAGTCCTTGTGGATCAGCTCTTCAAATCATAAACTTGCCCAGAAACTGAGCTAGAGTAGCTGCCCTCTACTTTGTATTTGAAGGATTCAAACACAGTTCGATTCGGTACTCCCTTTGTTTATGAAATGAATAGCAAAAACACAAACAACCAACAAGATACGATCCCCAGCGGAGTCGCCAATTTGTTGTTGGGAAAAGTATCCAATACGGAATGACCCTATCCCACTCTAAGGGTGATAGTACCTCAGCAACAACTGAATGCAAAGTTATTCAAGATTACTTCTTTATGAGATGTAAGAGAGAGGAGAAAGGGATCCACTAACCGTTATCTTCCGCTAATGGTTGATCCAATCTTCCCTCTTTGCTGCTTGCTCCCAGCTGCTTGCTCTTTCACTGGCCCAGCTACACAAAGATCCTGCAAAAGCACAAGAAAAGGGAACTACAAGAAGCATACATCCATAATTGATTCAAGGATTAGAATAAATCAAATATACCAGCATCAATACACCATTGAGACACATGCATATAGAAGAACCTCAAATACTTTATTAATGGAAGAAGTAAAGTTCTGAGAGTGTTACAACCATAATAGGCCCAATCCAGCAACACCTCCCAGCAGAAAGAAATCTCCTCTTCACCTCCTTCAAAGCAATCACCCAATAGTTCTATACTCAAACCAACAGCACTTCCTTACTTGCACAAAATTCCAGCCTCTATAGACCTCATGAGAGAGCTCTATATATAGAAGTTTTGGAGAAAAGATGAGTCAGCTTGAGACTGACATGAAGCTGACTAGTGTCCTCTCCCACTTCAGTTATTCTTCAGTTCTTGAGTCCACTTGGAGTTTCTTGCTTCCACTTGGAGATCTAGATCGTCTTACTCATCACAAGGCGAATTCCCTGATCCAAGTGTCATTTTGGAAGCTTCCTGGGCATTTGACACCTTGCAGAATGACTGTGCCACATGGCCAATCTCGCCCAGCGTAGGTAGCCTTCATTAGATTTGACATTCAGCGCAGGTACAGAGTGGAGCAGTTGACATTCAGCACAGATGCTGAGTGGAGTAGCTGACATGATCCAGAAATAGCTTGTTTTTGAGTGTTTTCAGGCGGAGAACTGATTTTCAGTGCTGTGGTTTGCTGACCTTGTTCCTCTAGGGGTAGGAACAACATGTTTAGGGACTTTGGATCCCTTAGATTATTGACATTTCATGCTTCATGCTGTTAGGCACAAAAATGTCTATAACAGATATACCATATTTTCTACAGATTAAAAACAATTGTCTCAGATGTTCTATATGTTCCTGATCTAATTTGGAAAATGCAGTAAGGTCATCTAGATATATGACCTGGAAATCATGAATTTATTTAGCAAACGATATTTCCATGGCTCGTTGAAAAGTTGCCCCTGCTTTCTTAAGTCCAAAAGGCATTTTTACATATTTGAAAGTTCCCAAAGGTGTTGTAAAAGCAGTCTTATCTTGATCATCAGGGTGAACTAGGATCTGATTAAAGCCTGAAAATCCATCTAACAGTGAAATTGTAGAAGCTCCCACCACCCTTTGTAAAATGTGATCCATCTTGGGTAAGGGGTAGTGATCTTTTAAAGAAACTTTATTCAGATTTCTCAAATCAACACACAGTCTTATTTCTCCTGTTTTCTTCCTAGTGGGCACTAGATTTGAGATCCATTTTGAAAATCTAATGGGTGCAATTATTCCAGCCTCATACATTCTCTTGACTTCTTTTTCAATGAGAGGAAGGAGTACAGGATTGACCCTTCTAAGTTTTTGTTTGAAAGGTTTTTGATTTTCTTTTAAGAGTATAGTATGCTGGATTACTAAAGTATCATAGGACTTAAGGTCTTCATATCTCCATGCAAAAACATCTTGAAATTCTTTGAAAAATTCAATATATTTCAGCTTTTGGTTAGGTGGCAAGGCTTTGGACAATTTTATCATCTTAGGATTTTCTGCAGTTCCTATATTACAGTCCTCAATTTCTACATTTAATGGCTGCATTTTTTGCTTTCTTGGAATATCATTAGAGTCAAAAATATCCTCCAGAGGAGTCAACCCTGTGGGTAAAAATTATCCTTTAAATTAATCACTTCAGATTCTCCTTCAGTATTATCACCAAAGTCTATTTGTTTCAGCTCTTGTAATTCTTTGCTGGTAAATTTTGTTGGATGTAACATTTGATTTACTGTTTCAGCTGAAATATGAGTTTCAATTCTGTCCATTTGATGATCTTCACAAATGGTGCTTGTGTCTATATTTGTACTGGAAAATTCTTCTTTTAAAGTCAGGAAATTATTGATCTGAGTGTCATTGTCAAACACCTGCCAATTTTTTACATTGTCTAGTACAGTCAGCCTGTGTTTAATTTCAGCAGTAAAATGATGATTAGGCTCAAATGGCAGTTTACAAGTGCTGGAAAATGTTGCCAAACTGTGAGCATGCAAATTGTGGTTCCTTGAAATTTTGGTAAGCTATGACTCTAGAAAGGTATTGAGTATTTCAATTGCTGCCCCTCTATAAGCTCTTAACCTGAGATCATTTGTGACAAAGTTTCCTTTCATTTGTTGAATAACCAAATCAGAGTCTCCTAAAATTGATATCCTAGCTACCCCTAGACTTTTGATCAATTTGAGTCCTAGTAGGAGGGCCTCATATTCAGCCATGTTATTTATACATCTAAAATTCAGCCTGTACACATGTCCTTCAGCATGTTATGTATCCAAATCCCCGCCTCTGCTCCTAGTTTATTCACTGACCCATCAAATTCTAAATACCATAGGATTTCTTGATTACAGCCAGCCTCAAGAGTCTTAAAAACTTGATTAGCGGGCAGATTTGGATTTTCAGACTCATATGGTTTCCCTTATGTGTCTGTTGTATCAATTATTTCAGCAATTTATAGATCTTGAGCAATAGATTCTTCATTTATGCTTCTTCCTTGTGCTGATTCTAGAACCTTGTCATCAGTTTGGGGAAAAATTTCAGCATTGTATAGGATGAAAGGGTCCATATCAGAATGCATGGAATAAATGCAGAAATTTTGGGGTTTCTTTTGACTGTTGACCACATATTTCATCAAAGTTTCCTGATACAATCTCTTTGGCTGGCCAAAGCTTGAGATGGTAGCATAGGACATGTCCAACTACAAAGATCCCTGGAGTTTTGCACCCCAAGATCTGGACAAAAGCATTCCATATTTTGGAGGGATATCAGCTACCACCACATCCACTAAAACTGTCTTGGTAGGGTACTAGACTAGTGATACACTTAAATCTTTAATTAGGCCTAGACATCTGACCTGACTAGAAGCAAAAGTGAACAAGTCCTTGTATGGCCTTGTGATATCTAGGTCCAAATTCTCCATCACGGATTTGGGCATTAGATTATGGGAAGCTCCAGAATCGAACATTGCATTGTGAAGTACTTTGTCATGAACATTTAGACTTACATAGAATGGAGGAACACCTCCATCTACTGATTTACCATTTACTTCAGGACCAAAAATTAATTCTGGTTGGTCATCTAGAACATTCACTACATCTCTGTTTTCCAAAATTTGAAGTGACCTACTGATTTGTTCTCTATAGACATCATGCTTGGCCAATTCGGATAATGGAATTGCTCTTTTTAACTTGCCTATTTCGGTTTCAAGATTGAAAGGTTTTTCTATTTGAATTCTTGCATTTTGGGCAGCAAGCTTTTCTTTTTCTGTTGTGTTTTCAATGGTTTTTTCTCTATCAGGAGTGCTGTTATGAACTGAATCTATTTTAAAATCAATTTCTATAGATTCCTTTGCATTTTCTTTGGGAGGAAAGGAGGTTGAGGGCTGACTGCTTGATGGCTGTAAGTCTGATATGTCCTCAACCATGGGTCCTTTTGGGTTGAGGTCTGTTCTAGCAGGGAGTTGTATAGGGAGGCTATCAACCTTTGCTCTTTTAGGCTGCTTGGTATCTTTCTGTTTATTGGGTTCAAGGGCATCTATCGTTCTGCTCCTTAATTTGTATTGCTTGTGAACCTCATAGACAACTGCATCATATCCCTCTCTAAAATCAAATGATTCCCCGGATTTGGTTTCAAATTTATTAAAGGTGTGAGCTTCTTGATCATCCTGGGTCAAAAAGATTTGTTGTTCACTATTTATACCCATTATATTAATTTGAGTGTGCTCTGTTGGCTCACTAGAGGTTGAGCTTCAGCATAGTTCTCCTGGAATGGAGGCCTAATGTTTTGGTCAGGACCAGCCTTTCCAGCATTGGGATTCTGATTTTTTCTGAAGTTCGGATTTCTTCCGGTGTTACTTGGTTGACCCTCCCAAGAGGATTTCCTCTCAATTGTTTCCACTCTATCACCCAGTCTATCCATTCCTTTGATAATTGGATCTAGTTTTTGCTCAAATGCAGAAGGTTCTTCTTTGAAAGGTGTTCTCCTTTCAGCTCTAGCCCGAGCTCGTTTAGAGATCAGATTGGCCTCTACACTGACAGCTATGCTCTGCATGTCTTCTAAGCTTGGAGGAGCTCTTTCCCTGAGCTGGTAAGCCATGTCAGAATCAAATCCATCAAGGAATTTGATCAAGGCCAAGTCTGGTGGAGGTCTAAGATTCTGAGGAATAACATTGTAGACATTATTAAATCTGGCACAGTAATCTTGAACAGTTTCTTGTGGGCCTCTTTTCAAGCTTTCATATTCTGATAGGATGTGTAATGGGTCCTTCTTCTTTTCCCATCTATTCAAAAAAGTTTGATAAAGGGCATCTAGGTCAGCAATAGTGTTTACAGGAAGTGCCCTAAACCAGGTCCTTACATCACCGGTTAGACCCTGAACAAAGATTTTCATTCTGACATCATTATCATCAATCTCACAATTTTCAAAATAATCTGTCATTTTCTTCATATGTTGTTGAGCTGTATAGGTGCCAGTACCATCAAAATAGGTGATTTTGCTTTGATAATCCTGAGGCATAGCCCCTGGATCTGCAGATAACTAAAGGGGAGCATATCGGTTTGCCATATTAATAGGGATAAATGTGACAGCTGGGAGAATGGGGATAATAGTGGAAATATGTGCTGTGGATGGGGGAGTGGAAAAGATGTTCTGAAGTGATAATGGTGAACTAGAAGAAGATACAACAATGGAAGAAAGGACTGCTGCTTTTCTGGGAGTAAGCTCAGATTGGGTAAGGTTCTGCTGAGGTGTGTCAAAGTTTAAATCAGCAGAATTTTCTTGATTGCCTCAGCTTCTAAGGTTCTTTGGGATCAAATTAGGATTTTCAAAGATAGCTGGAGGATTTGGATCTGGATTTGATCTAGTGTAACGGATATTTTTTTTGGAGCCAGCTTCTAAATATAATTTTTGGTATTTTCTAGAAGTATTTGAAGAACACAACTTTTGGTAATATCTTTGTAGGAAATTTTGAATTGTGAAAGTCTTGAATTTTCCTAAAGATCTTTTGAAAACAAAAAGGAAACTGATCAAATTTTTGAGACAGCTATTCAAAGCCTAAAACTAAACTGGAGATAGACTGAAGTAGCGTTTATTTACTCCTGTAATTGCATAGAAAAAACAATTTCAAAGGCTGCCTAGCTAACTTCAGGCTCCATCTGTAGCTTTAGAAAATAGACAACAGTAACAAACAATCATTCAATTCCCCAGTGGAGTCGCCAATGATGTTATCACTCAGGTTGTTCCCCAAAAGTTGTGAGAAAAGGGAATACGGCCGAGGTAACCACAAACCAATCTTTTAGATGCAGGTTCTAGCCAAACTGCATCCAGAGAGGGCTCTCTCTTTATAATTTAGCTTTGACTTTTAAGGTATATCAGGCTAATTATGAAGTACAGGGGTTTGTTTGATTTTTGGATGGTGATATTCAATAGAGCAGGGGTGTAAATATGAGAATTTCAGTCCATTGGGCTAATGGAGTCTATGAGGATGAACTGCTGGACGTGGTTTCTTTGACAGAGGGTGGTACTACAGAGCAAGATAATCAACCATGGGACAAATTGTAAGCTGGAATTAGGTGGGATGGAGTCAAGGGATGAAGGGTAATTAAGAATCCTTCATCATGCTGACAGATGGAAAGTGGATGAATATTACTAGGGAGCAGTTAAGAATTCCTTGGCTATATTCAAGATGTAAGAACCAGGGGAAACAGGAGCAGTTAAGAATTCCTGCTTATGCTAATTCTGAAGAAAACATAAATAATAACAGAGATTGAACACAAAGTACAGTTAAGTAAGTTCTGGGTTATTACTTTTCCCTGTTATCCAGATCATGAACATAGATGAAATATAAAAACACAGAAAATGTAAAACAGGAGTTAAAAAGACTTATTGATCCATGAAATAATTTGAGAATTCTGTAACATAGTCCTCTTCCATCAAATCCACAACCAGAGAGTTCAGCAACAACGCATTCCAACAATATTTTATTCAGATGAGTTTTCAGAGTTATAGCACAGTTCCAGAAATGTATCACCAACCCCTAATACTTTGCTTGGGGAGGTATTTGTACAAAAACGCTTAGAAAATATCTCAATGAGATAATATCTAGCCATAACTTCTTCTATCTACTCTATTGGAGAAGTAATGATTTTGAAAACAGAGAGAAACAAATGCAGAAATAAATGTTGTTGTGCTAGCTGCTCGGTTGTTGAGATATGTTGACTGTTAGCTCGGTGAGTCGGCCGGTGGATATTTCCATTGATATTGCGCGCTGCTGCCCCGGTTCTCTCAGCTGTATTTGGACCATCTTTAGTACGCTGTTGTTCCAGCTTGATTCTCTTCCCTTCCTGTTTTCCACTTTATGGTGTGTGACACGAACTTTTGATTTCCTAAAGATATAAAGAAATCAGAGATATGCCTATAGGATCTCTAACATGCTTTGCCACCACTGGTCATCTGGTAATTGGTGTCTACGCAACTTTATTAGAGTTTCATCAGCATCCGTGTACCTGAAGAAAGTAGGTTGGATTGTGAAAAGATGTCTCACTTCATGCTCAATATAGAACAGATTTTCTAAATTGTCATACAGGCTTTGTCCATATGGGAGTGCCTTCTCTTTTGCAGAACTTGATGATGCTGTGACTTGACTAGCCACATATGTATTCAACCTATGAGCATAGTCTGCATGTGTTACCAGTCTATAGTCATTGGTTAATAAATTGGGCAGACCCTTTTCCTCCAAAGCTGTAAACTTCTTTGTGAAAGCATTTATCTCCACTTGCATGTACTCGCACTTCCTTTCCAGATTTTGTATGAAGTTCCTCATGGTCAGAACTCTTTTGACTGTTAGAATGGTGCCTGTCATGTCCCTGATATCCAGTGTTGCCAGCTCTTCCTTGGTGTGGGTATTCAAAAACTGAATTAGCCTATTGGCCTGTTCGGGCATGTGTCCCAATAAATCCCTAGCCTTTTGAATTTCCCCTTGAGCTGCTGTTACCAAATCAATTTGCTCATGAATTATCTGTATTGATTTCCATACATCAGTGAGGGACTGGCCAATGTTGGTCCATAAAATTGTTTTGATTTCTGCCAAGGGTTTATGCATGGAGAGATCCTTTTCTAAGGCTCTTACTTTATTTTCCAATGCTTTTACCTCCCTTGATTTTTTTGCCATAGTCATTTTAGATTTGTCATAACTTATTTCCAACTTGGCCAATTTCTCTTTAGCCTCTTTTAATTCTAATACTTGGAGTTTAAAATCCTCCATAGCTTTTATCAAATCCTCAGTGGTAATGGTAGTGCTGCTGCCTACTGCTGTTGTTGCTGAAGTACCTATTGCTGATACTGGGCCGGTGGGAGGGACTGCTGTTGTGGTTGTAGGAGGAGCAGTTGTAACTGTTGGAGCTTTTTGAGATGGCTGGGAGGTCGACACTCCCTGCTTTTCCTGCAATGAATTCTCCAATTCCTACTCTGTCTCTGTCAATCTCTCATTCATTTTCATTAGCAGGTCCATCATATCTTATTGTGATTTCTGTTCAACAATCTCTGTAGTTTGGGGATGCATGGTAATGGGTAGCTTGAGCTACTTCCTGAGAGTTGCAATGTCTTCTTCCTTCTTTTTTATCAATGTTTTAATGCCTTTGGCATCCTTTGGATTATGTCCCAGCTCAATAATAATCTCCTCCAAGGATTTGATCGTGTTATCCTTGGTTAAAGAGGAAGCCTTTTCCAAATCCAATTGAGCATATGTGTTATTCAATGAATTCTGCAATTTGTGTGCCAACAATGCCTTGTCTGCCAATGTGGAGTAAACCATCTCTCTGGCTTGCTTATGCAATTCAATCTGGTCCATTGGATGAATGTCTTTGGTAAAAACTTCCATATTGGTCCTAATATAATCAGCAGCTGACTGTGGCTGCTGCATTTTGGGCTTAAAGTGACTAAGGATCATTTTTCCCTCTTGAATGTCATATGCTGACATTAGCCTTTGTTGATTTGTGGGGGCCATCTTCAGCAAGTGATTATAAAGTTGAATCCTTATTGGATCATTCTTTGTCTTTATTTCAGTGAATGTTCTCTTAATGTCAGAACCTTGCTTGCTTTGTGGCCTGGTGGATGGAAATTCCACACTATGCTGTCTTTCCATCTCCTGCCTGTGTGAACTGGTCGATGTTTCTATGACCCGGGATGTATCCTGGCTGACCATTGGTTCTTCCCTCAAACTGTCGATGGTATTCTCAGTAAACTCCTCCTCTGATAGGGGGTTCAATCTTTGCCTTCTCTCCCCTGGTTGCTCTCAAAAACTGCTGATCGGTGTATCTTCTTGTTTGTCCCTTTTCTTGCCCTTTTCCTCATTTAGAGGGGTTTGTAGTGCAGGGATTTCTCGTGCTTTTATTTGTGCTAGAGGAACCTGCCCTTGGCCTTGTTCCTTTGATGTAGCAGGCTAGTCTTTCATTATTTCCTGCTCGGTGTCTATTACCTCCCTGCCCTTGGCTGATCCTGTGTTGGCTTTTTGTGTGGGCTGCTGAGAAATCCCGGCAAAGGATGTGTCACCACCTGTGTGTTGAGGTAGTTTGAAGGATACCTGTCGAAAATAGTCCAGGTCAAGCATTTTTCCAAGCTCTTTCATGGCTTTTTCCAATGTTTCTTCCTCAGTAATTTCTTCAACTAAAGTGCCTTCTATTCATTCTTGTTGATTAGCATACTATTGAATTTCAGGGATCTTGTGGTGAACATATGTTGATAGCTTGTTTTTCATTTTTCTATAACTTATGAAATGATCGGGGTCATATGGTGCCTAATAAAAACTTTGTTTCAATTTAAGTTGCTCCCCTAAAATCTTACCAGCCTCCTCCCAAGCTTCCCTTTTATTGAAGACAAAAGGGCCCAATTGATTTCTTATTTTCAGCTTTGCCTTCTTCTTAGCACTACAGAAGTGGGTTAAGTCTGCATGGATAAACTGCCTGAAATACTCCAGTGCAAACAATCTCATAGACACAAATTTGGGTAGATTTTTGGGGCACAGTTCAGAGCCATATAGTCTGATTTCAGTGTGATTCTGGTATAAGTACCAGTCACCTATACTGTAGTTTTTGGAGAGCTGTAAAATTTTCTGCATTTCACCAGAGAGTCTAGCAGGAGGAGTTGTCATCAGTAGAGATGAGGCTGGATGTATAAACCAATCAATGAATTCACAGTAGGTATAAGGGGAGTCATGAACACTGTGGAAGACTGAGGTCCAGAAGATTACAGACCTTCGCTCTCCTTTAACATCCAGTTTTCTGATAGGGAACTGAAAACTATCTGTTTGATAGTACAAGAACAGATGATATATATATGATGTGTACTTGAAGACCCCCTCTCTTTCTAGACTCATGAATTGCTCATGTATTTTATTGGCTATGAAAGTGGCATAATCATATTTGACAGCAGGGGGCTGTCCTGGAGTAAATATTGATAAGAGAACCAAGGTGGTCTCATCAACATATTCACTTGTTTTAAATCCCAGGATGTAGGAAACCATGTCTACAATGAATCTTCCTGCTTCAATGAACCAAGAATACAGATAAGGAGGAGGTTGTTGGGGCAATTTGGTTTCATGAATAATTGAGCTATTCTGGTTATCTCTGAATTGGGCAGTTTGGCACCTTGGTCAAGCAAGAATCCCATGGAAAGAGGGGCTAGAGGCTGAGTGGGTTTGAAGTGTAGCATTTCATTTATGGATTCAGGGGTAATGTAAAATAAGACAGTCCCAGATGGAGCCATAACTGCTCTTTGAGTGGGGTCATAATTGGCACAGCATAGGCGGATTATATCAGGGAGCACATTTACTGAGGGGAGGTAGTACATGGGCATGTGGGACTCCCATATTCCATAGACATCAGTATTGCTGCGGTATGAATTCCTAATTTCACAAAAAGCTTGGAGATGGGGCACATCACCGATGAAGTCTTTAATCTGAAAATCCCTGTCAGCCAGGGGCAACCATTCCAACTCTTTGTGTGGTGCATTGAGAGGCGCAACATTGAGGGCCACGGGCGCAGGAGTTTCCATGTTTGCTCAGTGTGTTTTTAGCTATGGAAGTCGGGTTTTTTGCGGAAAATGGAAAAAACATCGATGGTTCGGGTGAATTTTCTCAGAATTATAGACTGAATTCATTCGATTTTTGGTTCTACAGGTATAATTTAGAGAAAAAACTAGAAAGACATAGGGTTTGGAGGCAATTGAGTAAATACCTGTGTTTTTAGTTGCGCGCGAGAGTAATTGGTAGGTTGGACAATGATTTGTAGAGCGAAATGCTAGATTATGGTGGCCGGGTGGTGGAATGGAGCTCCTGTAGTTTTCTGGACGTAACTTGCATGCATAGTCTCGGGAAGGAAATGAGTGAAAAATGAATGAAAATGATGGTTTTCACGGTTTTCTTAACAAAAATTTGAATTCGTGGGCTTTTGACATTTTCGGTCGGGTGGCGTCAGCATGACGCAACATTTTGTCGTGTAGCGGGGGTACGAAGGTTGACTTGGTAGTGACATAGCAGATGATGTGGAGGTGAGGTGGCGAACGACATGTCGGATGACGTCAGTGAGGGGGTCAGTGGGGGTGGTAAGCGGTATTATCCCGCACCGCTTTATCGGCAAGGGTGGTATCAGCGGAGGGGCAACAATCATACCGGGCGGGCGCCATGTGTTTTCTATATGGCGGCAATACCGCCCATTCCCCGGACGCTAATCTTTGGGCATCGGAGGGATTTCGATATCAATGTGGGCCGTTCGATGGGAACGCCCAGAGCCAATGGTTGACAGCTGACTGAGTTGGCAACGGATTATGGCACGGGGAGTTGAGTAATAATCATTGGTTCCGGAGCGGTGTTAATTGGTGGTCGAGGAGGATTAACGGTTAATTAACCAAATGTTAATTAATGTGTAATACTTGCGCACGGGGAGGGGTTTTTGTATAGTTTGCAATTCTTTTTCGGTTAATCAAATAACGTGGGGTTCATTGACTCCGAAACCTTATGCAGGGGAGGGTTATTACATGGTTCTGGATGAACCATTAATTCCCCAAAACACAATGATATGGTTGATATCACAACTGAGGTGGGGAATATTAAATATTTTGGTATTTTTAGATATTTAATAACATACGAGAAAGGGGAAATAGCCATAGGGAGTTAAATAATAGAGTTAATGTGTTAATATGGATATGAAACAGGAATAAGCGCTAAGTCTAATGTTCAAGATACTTAGGCTTAGGGAACAATAGAATTTTTACACCAGAAATGTGGCTTTATTGTCCTAAGTAACAACAAAATATTACTTGGTCTTTTTCATGAACTGAAGTGAACTAGGAGCACTGAGCAGATCTCAATGTCCTTGTGGGGAGGTTAGTAAATGTTCTTTGAGAAATGAGGAAGGGAGTTAGTCATGCTTCATCTGTTTTATAGCCACCTTGCCATGACACTTATGATATCCATGAGATGCATCATCTTTGAAAGACAAAATTGCTTATAAACCTACTTCTGCAACATCAAAACTGCCTACCCAGCCTATTACACCTAACATTTTTTCTTCCTTCTCCTTGGGTGCCTTTGAACTAGTAAACTCTTACTCTCTTCTTTTCTTTTAACTGCCATCATATCTAAGTCTGCCCTTATTTCTTCCAAGGGCTCAGATTTAGTTGTTGAGCACCCTTGCTTCTCTACCTAACTACTTATCTGCCAAGCTTCAACTGTTTGGACAGATTTCATTCTCTATCACTAAAACAGGAAATTTAAACATGGACTGGCCATGATTAAGCTGTTTGGCCATCCTTCAAGTGTGGCAAGAACCAACTCATTGCACACATTGAATTTCTTTGGAAAAATAGCATAGTAGTGGCATTTTGGACTAGCACACTTTCCTGGTCTTTTCCTTGGGGTTCATTTTCTTTCTTTTTGACCAATTCATTCTTTTTGCCCTTTGATCTTTCTTTTAGGGCATACCCTATTTTCATTTTTTAATTTTTTAGAATTTTTTTTTTTTCGAAAATATGGAACCTTTGCAGCATGTAAAGGATGAACATATTTGGCACTTCAACAGTCAATCATGAAATATGACACCTATTGGCATAGGAGCATAACAGATGGAACATCCTACATATTAAACATGTGGACCTGGAGTTGACATCATGGCATTGATTAAGAGTCTTATTTTATACATGTTTGTTCACGGAATAAAACAAACTTACTTGGTCTTAGGTCATGGTCCTAGGTCCAGAAGGTAGGATTTCATCAATGAGGCTCATGCACAGGAAGTTCTCATCACCCGATGAAATATTAATGCTTTCATAACTTGCACCTAATAAGAGGATGAAGAAGAGCTCCAAAATGGCAAAGTGTGGGACTAGTAGAGTAAGAAAGGGAAAAACATTCGAATGAGGCTCAAACATAAATCACACACATGAATTTCATCAATAAAAACCAAGGAAATGCACAACACTCACAACCAACAACTACACCTTGAAACGAAAACAAAGAAACACTTATTTCTAAGTGTGATAGTTGAAACGTAGCATTACAATGCTTAAAACACAAGTTGCGACAAAAGCATCGACTACAACCATAAAGCATCCTAAGTTATAGGAATGTGTATAACACACATTCTTATGATATATATGATCATCTAATGCAAAAGAATGTTCTAGAGCTGCCTCCAGTGATGCACGAAGGTGTGACACATATAGAAGAGGACATAATCAAAAGCGACACTTGGGACAGTAAGAAAAAGTGAAAATGACACTTACAAAAGCTAAAGAAGGTGAAAGGGTATTAATATGAGATCAATTAAAATTTATTTAAAAATTAAAAGTACAAAAATTATATAATTTCTTAATATTAGAGTATGTTTTAATTATTTAATAATAATAATAATATTAAGCTAAAAATATATATTTAGAAATATATATATATATATATATATATATATATATATATATATATATATATATATATATATATATATATATATATATATATATATATATATATTAATTTTGTATAATTTTTCCTTTAAAAATTGTTGTAGTGGCTACAACCACCCTCCAAAATTTTGGCTCACGTGCAAATTTTGGAGCCTACCTTGGATCCTGCGATCGATCATCCTTGGTCACTTATTGGTAAGTTGATGATTTCAAGCTCCCCTCCTTGATCCTAAGAGTTGTCTGTGTTCTCATCTTTATGTAGCATGTGTCATTTTTGGGCATAGGGATTGTTGTTTTTCATGCAAAGGGAATGTTGTTTTGCTTCAAGGGAAACCATGTGTGCATGAGTGGTTGTCATCATATAGACATGTTTCACACTCACTTCATGCACTTTTGTCACGAAGGTTGTTGCATCAAGAAAAGTATGTCTTATGTATTCTGGATGGTCTATGTTTGTGTCACTAAGTGTCTGTGTGCAATCACAATCAAGTCCTATCAATGTTTACATATGTTTCACTGGTCTCACACTTAGCCATCTTTCCAAGCAACCTAGCCTCATCCAGCTTCCCAGAAATGTGCGCTTTGCTTCTGCAACCAGCGAGCTTCCTCCCTTGCCTGTTGAAACACCGCATTGTGCAGAGACACCAACCTCCCTTGCCTTCTGAAACCCCGTAGCCAACAGAGACACCAACCTCCCTTGCCTACTGAAACCCTACAGCTTGCAGAGACCCCAGCCAGCACTGCACTCCAGAAATGCATAGAGAAGTCTAGCTACACTACACTCAGAAATTGCAAAGAGGTGTCCTCCTAGAACCCCCATCCCATAACAGTGTCATGTGCCTCACAACTTCGCAATGTTGTCCAAGTTGACATATCTATCTTGCATGCAAAAATTGCGTAGACAAGCCTCCTAGGGCCTCATACCGGCAGTAGTCACTATCCATTGGAATTGCACAAATATACCTCTCAGTGACTACAGTAAAAGATGACATGATGAAACCGCTTCCAAGGAGTTGAGGAGAAGGACCAAGGAACCAAGTAATGGAAAAGATCAAGACCACATGCAAACTTCGTCATATGCATGATCATCTTGAGGGTAAGTATGATAAGTAAAGAATGCCTTTCGAAGTACACCTCTTAGCTGAGTTTGCAGGACTTCTTGTCACTTGTCATTTTCATATCATCCTGTCCTCAGTAACATGCACATGTGCAAACATGAAAAGTAATTTTATGTCTTTATTCTACATGTCTTGCTTCCTTTTCACTTATTTGACCAACTGTTGTCTTCGTCACGTTGATTGTTATGTCTTTCTTGTGACCTCATTCCGGTGATGTTGAAGGTTGTGTTTGAGTTGTGCTCACAATGTAAACATCTATCACACTCACACACAATGTTGTAAGCACTGTCGTGCAAGTGTCGTCATGGTCGTTCAACGATCTATAACAACTATCGCGCTTGTCGCTCGCACCCGTCAGTTAGTCACACTGAGTGTATGTTGTCTTGATGGTTCGAGGTGTCTTTTCATCAAGTCATGTTGAGTGTGTGTTCGCAAGGTCAGGCATATACGAAGTCACTCGTTCACACACTTAGTAATTTTGTTGAAACTTTGTCGACTGAACCAACCTTTAATAGTGAAACCTCCGTTGAGCTGCATTGTGCAGTCTCAGCTCTTAGTGGTCATGTACTACTGCCCAGAATTATGCAGAGCTTGAGGTTGCCTCCCAGGTAGTCTGCACTACGTAATCCTAGAGTCGACCCAACTGACTATCGCTCAGAACAACGTAGAATTTTCTTAGTAAGCCATCTCAATTTGTTTTTCCCACAAGAAAAACCGTCAAGCCTCTAGCTAGTCAACCAGAGAGTTTGACCGGGCAATGACCCCAGGCCACACTCCCCCAAAAACTTGTGCAGAATCTGCCAAGCATGCCCACCTCTGCTGACTGAATAAATTGCGTAGACATGTCAGACAGACACCCATTTCCTATCACCGCACTACCCTAAAAAATTGCGCAGTTTTTTCAGCCAGTCACCCTACCAGTTGGGCTATTGCTCTTCTTGAAAATTGTGTGGTTTTCATGGGTTATCTCCCAACTCCCCAGCATGCCTCTCATCCCAGAAACTGTGTAGTGATGTCCTATAGGCCAACCTCCTAGATTTGCGTAGTTTTGGCCAGGAGCCTCCCACAGCCCGCTGCCAGCCTCCCCGGAGAATCTACGCAGTTTTCACTGCCAGTGTCCCCTTGTTGCCTGCACTGTCTCCCTAAAAAAATTGTGTAGATATTCCCTCCAGCCAAGCCAGATCCCGCAGACAGTCATTGCTGACCCGGAATGCCCATCTCAACCTCCCAATGACCTCTGTGAAATTTTCATTGAAAGTGCTTGGAGCCTGCATCCGAGCCTGAAATGTGCTCTACATAGTTTCAAAGCCTTGTCCTCTCTCCCGGTCACCTACACATGAAAACGAAAGATGGTTCATCATGGTGGACTAGGAGATTTCTAGATTTTATGTCGTCTCATCATGAGTGATTGCAGACATAGGTACATGGATGAGACATGACATGATGATGAATGGGATGAAAAAGGATCGCATGCTAGGAGACTTGTTTGAGAACAGACAGACACACAAAGCGTACCAAGAAGCAAGCGAAGGAGACACATTCACATGCATGAACTATCAGGTGAACACCAAGACCATCAAAGACTTCACACACCTTTCCATGCAGAGGTGAAGCTATCATACACCAAGAGCACACTCATCACTCAGCAGTGCTGCATCTCGACATGGACACCACCATCAGCATGAACATACTAGCACTGTCATGTCGAGTCATGTCATGATTCATCTCGGCCACATCACTACTATGGACCATACTATTGTAATCAATGTAATGTAACGTGGAAGTCCAAGAGACCCACATGAAGAGTCATGTAAAGTTGAAAAGTCATGTAAGTCAGACAGTCATGAGGGAAGTCGAACAGTCACAAGGGTGAGTTTCACCCTTGGCTATATATACCCCTTATTTGTACATGCAAAAGACTTTACACCTTGGCTCCTCCCACACAACCTTGAGAGTCTATAATATTTTCTTTGAGGAGTGAGCAGTGGCTCCAATGCCCCATTATCGGAGTTAGTGATGTAATGGTGTACAGATGTGTCTTGGAACTTTAGCTTAATTTAGAAGCATGTTAACATGCCAACATGTTTTCACACATGTATTGTATTCGTTTGTAAGACTATTCTTTGGATGCTTTTAATGCATGCTTCTTTAACCTGTATTAAGACAGTTGAACTATTTCGGTTGGTTTAGTACATATGATATTGGAAATGTGTTGTATTAGTTTCTAACGCTATCTCACCCGTGTGGGCTATCCCGTCGGACACTCGACAGATTCATTCTTGTAAACTTGTTATAACGCCCATCGAACTCGTGTGGACTATTCCAATGGGTATTGTACGTGCTATCTGTTCACCTTGTGTTTGTGACTGCCACATCCATGTGGACTACTCCACTGGAAGCTGCGCATGTCCTATTGTGTTGTGTGTCTCTAGTAGAGGTGGGACTATTCCCTTTCAACCTGAGACTCACTTTCACCCTCTCCCTCTACAGTGAAAGAACTTTGACACAAGAGGCACTAAGCACTCACCAGGCATGTGAACCTCGTTGTTTGAAGACTAAGAAAACCACTCTCACATGTTAACAAGCAAGAGCTAAGGCATATATTTAAGATAATTGTTAGAAAATTATCTATTACAGAGCAATGGAACACATAAAATATTGCAAAAAAATATAAACACAGAAAATGCATAAAACAAGAGAGACACAGATATACGTGGTTCACCCAGTTTGGGTTATGTCCACGGAGAAACAACCAATCCTTCCTTTTATATTATCCAACAAACTGAAGAGATACAACCTACAACAGATCTGCTATAATTCCCTCTTCGTTCTCAATCTCCTCTCTCTTCCTCACTCAGAATACAGATCTTCAGATATATATAGACACAATAAAATTCCCTCATATATAGCGAGGGGTTGCCTTCTAGGGCAGAAAAACCTAAATCAAACATAACTTCTATCATCAGATCATCCGCCTAATGAACGACCCAGATTGACTAGAAATTACAATACTTTTATAAGGCAATTTTACATCTATTTTTAGCTTTAGGGGCACTGCCCCCGAACCCTTACCAGGGGGGGCGCTCCCAAAAAGTCATAGCCGTCCCCCCTAGACCCCCCGAATATTTTACGGGTGGCATTGCTGCCCCATTTCGAACTCGGGTCGAATGCGGCAATACCTTTGAACATAGAAGATAATCAGGCTCCACACCCAAAAATAATGGCAACTGGGCCATCGTACCAGATGGGACTCCTACACCAAACAGTGTGAGGTCTAGTTGGGACTTCATACTGGGGAGATCCCCTGAATGTTGGCGGGTCCAGCACCGTCAACATTTTTGGCGCTAGAAGGAGGGCCAAATGACAAGCTGAGCCCTCACAATATGTTTTGAATCTTCGCACATCTATCATGGAGTTTGTTATAGTTCTCCCTCCGAAATGTTTGTCCAACAAACATATCTTTCACGTCGAGAGGGATTTTTGGGATGACTTGTCAGAAATCATGTATGATGGTGAAGGAAAAGTGGTTTGGCCTGAGCACTTAGATGACTTCCATGCACTCATGGAGAACATGGAAGGTTTTAATGAAAAAGAGGTATGTTCGATGCTCGCACACACACTTCACAACTATCCATTGCAATGGTGTAGCATACTGCCTCTTGAATTCGTGCACTCATTCAAGCAGTTCATTGATCTAATAGAATATGTTTTTCACCACTTCGATCCTGAAGCACTTGATAAAAAAATGTTACAACAATGGAAGGCCCCAACGAGAATCTCTACGTTGTGTCAATGAGTGTCTATGTGTGATCACAGTCAAGTCCTATCAATGTTTACATATGTTTCATTGATCTCGCACTTAGCCATTTTCCTGACCAACCTAGCCTCATCCAACTTCCTAGAACTATGCGCTTTGCTTCTGCAACCATCAAGCTTCCTACCTTTCCTGCTGAAACCCTATAGTGCACAGAGACACCAACCTCCCTTGCCTACTGAAACCCCACATCCCATAGAGACACCAATCTCTCTTGCCTGCTGAAACCCCACAACCCGTAGAGACCCCAGCCAACACTGCACTCTATAAATGCATAGAGAAGTCTAGCTGCACTGCACTCATAAATTGCGTAGAGGTGTCCTCCTAGGACCCCCATCCCACAACAGTGTCTTGTGCCTCAAAACTGCGCAATGTTTTCCAAGCTGCCCTATATGTCTTGTATGTAGAAACTACGTAGACAGGCCTCCCAGGGCCTCATTCCGGCAGCAGTCACTATCCACTGAAATTGCGTAGATCTACCTCTAAGTGACTACAGGAAAAGGTGACATGGTGAATGTTGGCATTATGTTTCTGGTATGGCTATATGTTACAAATGTTGTACTTGATGGCAACTCCCGTGGCAAGGCTCTCTTTTTGTTGAAAATATAGAAGTACGCAGGAAATCAGATCATAAGGTGCGTACCCGCAGGTACACCATGCAGGGACCACGTCCAGATACGCAGGCCAGCCGTTCAGGAGGTGCGTCCCCCCAGTGCACACATTTCAAGACAGAGAAAAGCACACCTGGGGTTTCTTATGTTTTACTCTTGGTATTTAGCCGACGGTTTTGGGTTATTATGGTGTCGGCCCGTGGTATTGTTCCATGATTTTAGGAGGAGCTTGCCTATATAAAGCAAAGGAGATCATTTGGTTTGAGCATGGTTTTGGGTTGAATATCTTATGAGGGCTAGATCTAGTCTAGATCTAAACAAGGCGAATCTACTGATGGACCGAGATCTCTTCGGTGCATGTTCAGATCTATAGATCTAACTGTCTGGGTTATTTCTAAAGTCTTGAAATCATCTATGCCCAAAGGTACGCAGGTACAGTGAAATAAAAGTGCGTACGTACGCAGGAGCGAAGAGTTTCAGGTGCGCCGGTACGCAGGCACAGAAGGGGTGCAGGTGCGGGGTACGCAGGCACAGAAGGGTTGCAGGTGTGTACATACGCAGGGAGTTCAATAGACTCAGAGCGAGGTATGCAGGCCAGCAGTTGAGCAGGGTGCGTCCGGGACGCAGGCTAGCAGTTGAGCAGGGTGCGTCCGGGACGCAGGCTAGCAGTTGAGCAGGGTGCGTCTGGAAAGCAGGCAACCAGTTGAGCAGGGTGAGTACAGTAAGCAGGCCAGCAGTTGTGCAGGGTGCTTACGTAAGCAGGCGAGCAGTTGAGCAGGGTGCTTACTTCTCTTAAGATCTTTGTTTATCATTGTTGTGTTCTGGGTTTGGTCCTATTATTGTTGATCTGGTTGATTGGGTGATTCTCTTATACTTGATGATCATTTGATGCTTATGGATCCAGTTTGAAAATTTATGAAAAGTGGTCCTTGTATGAAAAGAAGTAGGGGGTTGTAGCTCCCTTCCAAGAGAGACTGGAAAACGAGAGAGAGTTGTAGCTCTCTGCAGGTTGCAGCCTGCGTACTGGTAAAGGACTGCACCAGTACAAAACCATTGTAAAAGGAGTTTCTAATTTGAAAGAAGATAGAGACATATTGCAGCAGGTGGTTTTCACCCACATTGGGTTTCCACCTTACATCTTGTGTTCTTTGGTGTGACTATTTGTTTTCTTTTGTTCATGCTCATTATTTTATGGTACTGACATGCAAAAATAATTCAAAGAACAAATAAAGAAGATTTATTAAAAGAATTATATAATACTGATTCACCCCCCCTCTCAGTATTATTTCCAACAATTGGAATCAGAGCAGGTCCTTCAGAGAAGCTTGATCGCTTGAAGGTAGATCGTTCATTATGAGCAACTACGAGAGAGAAGCATCAATCAGGCCACCAGTTTTTGATGGGACAAACTTCAATTATTGGAAGGTAAGAGTTACTGCCTATCTTCAATCTCTTGGTACAGAAGTTTGGGACATCGTAGAGACAGGCTACGCTTTTCCTTCAGCTACTCCTACAGATGCAGCCGAGAAAAAGAAGTATGAAACAAATGCGAAAGCAGTCAGTACTCTATTAGGATGTATATCTCAATCAGAATTCATGAAGGTAATGCACTATAAATCCACAAAAGAGATATGGGACAAAATTGTCACAAGCTATGAAGGAGATGAACAGGTAAAGCGTGCTAAACTTCAAACTCTCAAAATTCAGTATGAGACTCTCAAAATGTATAATGATGAAAGTGTGGCTAACTATTTTCTTCGGGTAGATGAGGTTGTTAATTGTATGAAAAATTTGGGTGAAGAAATAAAAGAGGCTATTGTGGTTGAAAAGGTTCTAAGATCATTGTCCCCCAAGTTTGAATCTAAAGTATCTGCAATAGAAGAAAAGGAAAATCTACGAATTCTTACTATGTCTCAGCTACATGGAATTCTAACTGCTTATGAAATGAGAAAGGGAGGTCCATCAGACAGAAGAGAAGTTGCTTTCAAGGCATCAGGCAAAGGAGATTATTATGAAGCAAGCCACGTCCCAGAAGAAGAGGAAGAAGAATTAAATTTTGTCAGAAATCTTCAAAGGGGTTCTGGAAGGTTCAGAGGTAAGTTACCTTTTAAATGCTTTGCTTGTGGAAGAGTAGGTCATTATGCTGCAAAATGTCCTTATAAGGATAAAGGAAAGGAACCTGCTAGATGGAACAAGAAACAGAACGCAAATAAGAAAAGCTACTACACTCATGAAGATAGTGATGGTCTATCAAACAGTGATGAAGATGAACAAGGTAATGAATATAAGTTGTTAATGGAATTCGAAGATGATGATTATATCGATGCTGTAGATGTGGATAACCTTTATGATGAAATTACTAGACTCAAGAGATGTATAGAAGAAAAGAACATGATCATTGATACTCTACAATTTCAAATTGATGAAAAGGAAAAACATCTTGAAAAATTAGAAGGTGAAATTGTTGGTCTTAGAAAAGAGATTGAGAAAACAAAAGCTATTAATCTCAAGTTTGTCAAAGGATCTGAAACTTTGGATGAGATTATCAATGTGCAGCGGTCGCCTCTAAACAAGACAGGTCTGGGCTATAATGGAGAAACTTCTCAAGCATCCACCTCATAAAGTTATCTTGATGCAGCAAGAAGAAATGAGCAAAAGAACAATGAATATCAACAGGTAAAGCAGGAACGAATTACAAACAGAAACTATCAAGGGCAATCCATCTTAAGGGTGAACAAAAGCTACAACCAGCCACAGGTAAAATCTTCTCAATTTGGTTCAAGAATAGATGAAAATAGAAACTACAATCAGTTGGCTTGTAGATTCAATAACCGCAGAAGTTTCTTCAATGGACAATGTTTTTCTTGCCATAACTTTGGTCACAAAGCAGCTCAATGTGTTGCATATAAAACGATCATGACTAGAGAAGCTCAAAAGAAAAGAAGTATGACAGGGATTACAAAGAGGACCTATAACAACTTTTCGGTTCTTGAAAATGAAGTTGAATGTTCTATTTGCAATAACTTTGGTCATGAAGACTCTGAATGCAGGAGCAGGTTTCAGCAGAAAAATGAACAAGCCTCAAGCACCAAAACATGGAGAATAAAGGAACCTCAAATAGAAATATGTGGGATAGCATTTTATGCAGAGGGACAGGAAAATCTATGGTACATTGACAGTGGATGTTCGAAGCATATGACAGGTGATAAAGAAAAACTCGAGTCTTATTCTGCTCTAGAAAAGGGAAAGAAAGTCTCTTTTGGAAATGATACTCCTGCAACTATAAAAGGAAAGGGCATTGCTCAGTTAAAAGAAAAGGTCAAGGCTGGAAATGTTTTGTATGTTGATGGATTGAAGCATAATCTTCTAAGTGTCAGCCAGATGTGTGATCAAAGAACCGAGGTTATATTCAGATCAAATGGATGTCTTGTTCGTGATCTTGATACAGGTAAAACAGTGATCAAAGGCAAAAGAACTCCAAATAATCTGTACATATTTGAAGAAGGACAACAACAATGCTATCTGAGCAAGGATGATGAGCACTGGTTATGGCATCGGAGGTTGGGGCATCTAAGCTTTTCACAAATAAGGAAAGCATGCAAATATCAGGCAGTTCGTGATCTTCCAGATATCAAAATTCCTGAAAACACCATATGCAAATCATGTCAGTTTGGAAAACAAACCAGAACTAACTTTCCAGAGAAGGAAGGATCAGCTAGCATGCCTCTTGAGCTAGTTCATACAGATACATGCGGTCCATTCAGGAAAAGAACACCTAGAGGAGAAGAATACTTGATATTATTCATTGACGATTTCTCCAGGTTTGTCTGGCTAGGACTTATGAAGCACAAAGATGAATCATTCGAAAAATTCAAATCCTTCAAAGCCTTGGTTGAAAATGAATCAGGTCACAAAATTAAGTGCCTCAGATCCGACAGAGGTGGGGAGTTTACCTCAAATGAATTTTTCGATTTCTGTGAAGAACATGGGATAAGAAGAGAATTCTCTACATCTAGAACTCCTCAGCAAAATGGAGTTGTGGAAAGAATGAACAGAACAGTCCAAGAAATGGCTCGTGCTATGCTTGATGAATCAGGAACTCCCGCAACCTTCTGGGGTGAAGCTGCACATGCTGCGGTTGTTATTCTCAACAAAACAAATGCCCAGGTGAACAGCACTCAAACTCCTCATGAGCTCTGGAGTGGTAAGACTCCTTCGGTAAAGCACTTCAAAATCTTTGGGAGCAAATGCTATATCAAGAATACTGATGAGCAGCTTGGCAAACTTGAACCTAGAGCAGATGAAGGCATTCTTCTTGGTTACTCTCCACATAGCAAAGCATACAAATGCTACAATAAAAGACTTGGCAGAATTGTTGACAGCATTGATGTAGTGGTTGATGAGAAGGGATACATTCCTAGGCAAGTACATCATGAAGACATCGAAGAAGATGAAGGCTACCCTCAAAGACAGAATGATGAAGAAGAAGAATCTCAAGAAGAACCTCAAGAAGAACTAGAGGAGCAGACAAGAATAGAAGAAAAGACTCCATCCAGATATGTTCAGAAGAATCATCTAGAATCACAGATTATGGGGCAGAAAGAAGCAGGTGTACAAACAAGAAGAACAGTTGCTGAAGCTTCAAGCTATTTGGCGTTACTCTCCTCTACTGAACCACAAAGTGTGAAAGAGGCATGCAAAGATGAATGTTGGGTGAAAGCAATGGATGAAGAACTTGAGCAAATCGAAAAGAACAACACTTGGGAGCTGGTTCCTAGACCAAAGGATAAGAATGTTATCGGAACAAAATGGGTCTTCAAAAACAAATTGAATGAAAATGGAGAAGTAATTAGAAACAAGGCCAGACTTGTTTGTAAAGGGTATGCGCAGCAAGAAGGAATAGACTTTGAAGAAACCTTTGCTCCTGTTGCAAGACTTGAGGCCATCCAAATGTTCCTTGCTCTCTCAAGTTTTCAAAACTTCAAAGTATTTCAAATGGACGTGAAATCAACCTTTCTGAATGGAGAGTTGGAAGAAGAAGTGTACATTGAACAGCCAGATGGGTTCATTCTTGGAAATGATCCAAATCTTGTATGCAGATTGAAAAAGGCTCTCTATGGTCTCAAACAAGCTCCAAGGGCTTGGTACTACCGTTTGGACAAATATCTTCATCAACAAGGTTTTTCAAAAGGATCAGCAGATAGCAATCTTTATATAAAAGTTGAAAATGACAAATTGCTAATACTTGTTGTGTATGTAGATGACATTATTTTTGGGAGCAATGAAGAAGCGATGAGTCAAAGCTTTGCCTCGGTCATGCAGAAAGAATTTGAAATGTCTTTGCTTGGAGAGCTGACATATTTCCTTGGTTTGCAAATCCAACAAAAAGAAGGAGGAATCTTTTTATCTGAAACCAAGTATCTCAAATAGATTTTGAAGAAATATGGTATGGAAGATGCAAAACCAGTATGTACACCCATGGTCACAGGATGTAGCCTCAGTGCAAATGATGAATCTGCAGCAGTACATCAACCAACCTATAGATCTATGATTGGAAGTTTACTTTATTTGACAGGTACCCGACCGGACATCATGCATGCAGTTGGAATAGTTGGAAGATTTCAGGCAAATCCGAAGGAGACTCATCTTCAGGCAGTGAAGAGAATTTTCAAATATCTTCAAGGGACTCAAAATTATGGCTTATGGTATCCTAGAGATACAAATCTTACACTTCATGCTTATACAGATGCAGATTGGGCCGGAAGCGTGGATGACAGGAAAAGCACAAGTGGTGGTACGTTCTTTATGGGTTCCAGACTGGTATCTTGGTTCAGCAAGAAACAGAGTTCGATTGCCTTGTCTACAGCTGAAGCGGAATATGTTGCTGCTGCATCTTGTTGCACTCAACTCCTTTGGATGATGCAGACTTTGCAGGATTTTCAAATCACTTGTACACCACCTATCCCCATCTTATGTGATAACACAAGTGCAATCAGCATCTCAAAGAATCCGGTTATGCATTCAAAAACCAAGCACATTCCAATCAAGTACCATTTTCTCCGGGAACAAGTACTTGAAGAGAAGGTCAAGTTGGAGTATGTTCCTTCTAAGGAACAAGTTGCTGATATTCTCACCAAACCATTGCCCAGGGACACTTTTGAATACCTCAGGCAAAAGCTGGGGGTTGTTGATGCATCATCTTATTGTTGAACCTTTCTGATTGATGGTACAGGTTCAGGGGGAGCATATAATGCATTGTTGGCATTATCGAGGATGGTCAGAAGGAGATCTTGGAAATAGCTGCAATATGTCTCTATCTCTTTCATGGTGGATTATGGTTCTTTGCTGCAGATCTGGTTCATATTCAGGGGGAGCATGATCTTAAGGGGAGCATACCCCTTTGCCCTTGATGTCAAAGGGGGAGAATGAAGCTGAAGTTTGAGAAGTTTGAGAGGTTGCCATCAAGTCCAAAGGGGGAGATTGTTGGCATTATGTTTCTGGTATGGCTATATGTTACAAATGTTGTACTTGATGGCAACTCTCGTGGCAAGGCTCTCTTTTTGTTGAAAATATAGAAGTACGCAGGAAATCAGATCATAAGGTGCGTACCCGCAGGTACACCATGCAGGGACCGCGTCCAGATACGCATGCCAGCCGTTCAGGAGGTGCGTCCCCCCAGTGCACACATTTCAAGGCAGAGAAAAGCACACCTGGGGTTTCTTATGTTTTAATCTTGGTATTTAGCCGACGGTTTTGGGTTATTATGGTGTCGGCCCGTGGTATTGTTCCATGATTTTAGGAGGAGCTTGCCTATATAAAGCAAAGGAGATCATTTGGTTTGAGCATGGTTTTGGGTTGAATATCTTATGAGGGCTAGATCTGGTCTAGATCTAAACAAGGCGAATCTACTGATGGACCGAGATCTCTTCGGCGCATGTTCAGGTCTATAGATCTGATTGTCTGGGTTATTTCTAAAGTCTTGAAATCATCTATGCCCGAAGGTACGCAGGTACAGTGAAAGAAAAGTGCGTACGTACGCAGGAGCGAAGCGTTTCAGGTGCGCCGGTACGCAGGCACAGAAGGGGTGCAGGTGTGGGGTACGCAGGCATAGAAGGGTTGCAGGTGCGTACATACGCAGGGAGTTCAATAGACTCAGAGCGAGGTACGCAGGCCAGCAGTTGAGCAGGGTGCATCCGGGACGCAGGCTAGCAGTTGAGCAGCGTGCGTTCGGGAAGCAGGCAAGCAGTTGAGTAGGGTGAGTACAGTAAGCAAGCCAGCAGTTGTGCAGGGTGCTTACGTAAGTAGGCGAGCAGTTGAGCAGGGTGCTTTCTTCTCTTAAGATATTTGTTTATCATTGTTGTGTTCTGGGTTTGGTCCTATTATTGTTGATCTGGTTGATTGGGTGATTCTCTTATACTTGATGATCATTTGATGCTTATGGATCCAGTTTGAAAATTTATGAAAAGTGGTCCTTGTATGAAAAGAAGTAGGGGGTTGTAGCTCCCTTCCAGGAGAGACTGGAAAACGAGAGAGAGTTGTAGCTCTCTGCAGGTTGCAGCCTGCGTACTGGTAAAGGACTGCACCAGTACAAAACCATTGTAAAAGGAGTTTCTAATTTGAAAGAAGATAGAGACATATTGCAGCAGGTGGTTTTCACCCACATTGGGTTTCCACCTTACATCTTGTGTTCTTTGGTGTGACTATCTGTTTTCTTTTGTTCATGCTCATTATTTTATGGTACTGACATGCAAAAATAATTCAAAGAACAAATAAAGAAGATTTATTAAAAGAATTATATCATACTGATTCACCCCCCCTCTCAGTATTATTTCCAACAGTGAAATCACTTCCAAGGAGTTGAGGAGAAGGACCAAGGAACCAAGTGATGGAAAAGATCAAGACCACATGCAAACTTCATCAGATGCATGATCATCTTTAGGGTAAGTATGGTAAGTAAAGAAAACCTTTCAAAGTACATCTCTTAGTTTAGTTTGCAAGACTACTTGTTCATTGTCATATCATCCTATCCTCAGTAACATGCATGTGCTTAAACATGAAAAGTCATTTTATGTGTTTCTTCTACATGTCTTGCTTCCTTTTCCCTTGTTTGACCAACTGACGTCTTTGGCATGTTGATTGCTATGTCATGCTTGGAACCTTGTTCTAGTTGTTAACACCCAGGTTGTTCCCTTTGACTCCCAAGGGAATACGACCGGGGTAACCACTAACCAATCTTTGGATTACAGCTCCTAGCCAAACTGTAATCAGAGAGGGCTCTCTCTTTATGATTTGTCTCTGTTCTGATAGTATTTTAGGCTAGCTGTGATGTTCAGGTTTTGGTTTTATGTTTTGGTTGAGGGATGTCTTCTGTACCTAAGGTGGAGACCTTCAGATAGTTCTAGTCCATTGGGCAATGGAGTCTTTGGTTACTGGTTGTTTGAGAGGAAGATTGGGATTGCTGAAACTGCAGGGCCTTTTGAATATTTCATGAAACAAACTTGATATTATAATGATGAAGTGTGTTTAACCAGTGAAAAGCAGTTAAGAATTTTCCACTAAGCTTGGTTGTGAGAAAGAGATGTATTGAAAAGGAGCATATTTGAATTCCTAAAACAATACTCACTGTGAAAGATACATCGTAGAGGTGCATCAATTAAGAATTACACCTTTATAACCATAACTGAGGAAAACATTTATAATAGCATAGATTGAATTCAGGGTATTCTATGAATAAATCCTGGAATTAGTCTTTTTCTCTGCCATTAATTGTGAAATCTAGAACATGGATGAGTTATGAGAAAATAACAGAAAGAACATAACGAAAGTTTAAGGAAACTTATTGAGCCATGAAAACACGTAGGAATCCTGTAGCACTCAGCAATCGCATTACAACCCCTCAGACAACACAGACTTTGGAAATTCCATCAGCCTTTGTATTAAACTCTGAAAATTTACAGCAAAAGAACTCTTGAAGAGAAATCAACAACAACCCCTGCAAGATTATGCGAGGGGGGAATATATACAAACGGTGATACAAAAATATCTGAGGCGTTGAGTCATCTGAGAAATGAATACATTCACCAACTTGTACAGAAAGTAGATAAGAAGTTATTACATTATTGAATACACAATAAATGCTCTTTATATCTGTCAGGAGATAATTTGACCTTTGGAGGCCACTTAGTCGGTCTGAAGGCTCTGCTTTAATGCTGGAAATGTGCCTTTATGGCTGTTGTGCTGTAGCTTTTCGGCCCTGTTACCTGATAGCTGTCAATCTTTCTTTTGTTGGCCAAATATGATATGCTGAGTTGCCTCAGCCCTTCCCTTTTCATGCATGTCGATTTTACTAAGTCTTCCTGTGCATGCCAACTTTGTATTTTTTGATGAAAAAACTTAGTGAATGGCTTCCTGGTCTATAAGATCATCTGTATTGCCTTAGTCCACCATTCCTGTGTGGGCAGTTGATGTCTAAGAATTGCATCCAAAGTCTCATCTGCCTCTGTGTATTTATAGAAATTGGGAGGCACTTCAAACATGTGTTTAATTTCATTCATTATAAATAATAAATTCTCTACCCTGTTGTAGAGACTTTGTCCTGTAGCTGGCCCTGTTTCCTCTAAGGTGCTGGGCCTTTCAGTGATCTGATTTGTGGCAAATGTGTTGACCCTCTTGGCATACTGCTCATGTGTAAGTAGTCTTCCTGCGCTGTTCAGTAAGCCAGGGAGACCTCTGTTTTGCAATGCCACAAATTTGTCCATGAATCTGTTGACCTCTGTCTGCATGTCCTGGGTCCTTCTTTGTAATGTCTGCACCAGGTTTCTTAGTGTTAGGACCCTCTTTAGTAACAAAATAGTCTCAGTCCTGTTGGAGATTCCCATAGTTGCTAACTGAGCACTTGTTCTATTATTAAGCACATTGATCATCCTGTTGGCAACTTCAGGCATATTGCCTAGAGAGGCCCCTGATCTCTAAATTTCCTTCTATGCTTTCGCAATGAGCTCCAACTGCTCATGAATTGTCTCAATATATTGCCATTGATCAGTGATGGATTGGCCAATATTGGCCCATAAGACGGTCTTGAGCTCAGTTGTCACTTTGTCAAGTGTGAGCTCCTTCTCCAGCTCCTTTATCCTGTCTTTGAGGGCTTTTATTTCCCTTCCCTTTTCTGCCACAGTCTGCTTGGATTTGTCATATCTTTCATTTACCTTGGCTAAATTCTCCCTGGCCTCATTTAATTCTATCATTTGAGCTTCCAGGGCCTGAATCTCATTTCTCAGCTTTTGCATGTCCAAGCTTGGGGCCTGCTCTGTTGTTGGTGGTGGTGCTGAGGTAGAAGGTGTTGCCTGTTCTGTTTGTTGAGTGAGGGGAGCAGTAGTTGGAGGAGCTTCCTCAAGGTTAATTATTTCAGGAGGAGGCTGAGATGTTTGACCTCCTTCCTTTTGTTGTAATGATGCCTGCAATGCTGCCTGTGCAGCCTCTGATTCTCCCAACTTTTCTTGAGTCTGGATTAGCTGTTTATATAAAGACACCAGCAAAGCTGTGGCATCTTGATCATGTCTCAGCTGGGCAACTTCATCTGTTTGAGGGTGAATTGTTGCTGGGATTTTAATTTTTCTCCTCAAAGCTGCCATGTCTGCATCCCTCAATTTCAATATTTCTTGTATGCCCTTGATGTCCTTGGGATCATGCCCAATCTCTATGATTATATCTTCTAAGGACTCGATCCTGTTGTTCTTTGCTTGAGAGGATGCTCTCTCCAACTCAAGTTGAGCAGCTGTATTATTTAGGCTATTTTCTAGCCTATAATTATCCAATGTCTTGTCTGCCAAGGAGGCATACACCATCTCGGCCGTTTGCTTATGCAATTCGATTTTGTCCATTGGGTGGATTTCCTTGGCAAGGACCTCAAGATTGGTCCTCAAGTAGTCTGAAGGGGACTGTGGCTGCAATGCAGTTGGCATGAAGTGACTCATGATCATTTTGCCTTCATTAACATCATATGCAGACATGAGTCTTTGCTGGTTGGTGGGAGCCATTTTCAACAAATGATTATATAATTGTATCTTCATTGGCTCATTCCTCCTCTTTATGTCAATGAACTGCTGTTTGATGATCAGTTCACCTTCTCTCTGCTGGCTTGAGGAGCTGACTTCTCCTCCCATTATCCTCTCTTGTTCCTGCTGGAAGGAACTTGCTGAGGCCTCCAGACTTGGTGGGCCCATGCCCAAAGATTGCCCCATAGGCATTTCTTCCTCTGAGAAGGGATTCATTCTATGTCTTTTCTCCCCTTGAGTTGTTGTTGTTGTGAGGGGAGTCTCTCTGTACCTCTTTCTACTTATATCCTCCTTTTGTGGGGTTTGGAGGATTGAGGCTTCAATTGTTGTTTCCGGCCTAGGAGGCACAATTTCTGGTGGCTGTTGCTCGGTCAAATTTGGGGCCTCAGCTGCCTTTTCTTGCTGCAGCGGCTGCTCTTTCTCTTGCTGCCCTTCTTGTGGCTATTGTACCTATTGTTGTTGTTGTTGTACCTCCTCAAGAGGTGGCTGTTCTGGTTCCATTTCCCTTTCCTTGCCTTTGGTAGAGGTTGGCTCAGTTGCTTTGGCTGCTTACTGATTTGTTGTGGAAGAAGATGCAGTTGTTCCCACTTGAGTGCTCGGAAGAGTGAACACCTGTGAACAAAGCTCTAGGACAGCCACCTTTTTCAGATTTCTTAGTGCTCTTTGATTTAACTCTTCTTGTGTAATAGGCTCCTCTAAGGTTCCCCTCCTCCATTTTACTTGATTTGCATATTTTTCTATGTGAGGCAACCTTACATGGTCATAACCAGACAGCCTATACTTGAGCCTTCTTAAAGTTATGAAGTGATTAGGGTCATAAGGTTTCCAAAGGAAACTGGTTTGCAAGCCAAGGGATTCCAACATTCTATCCGCCTCTTTCCAACCTTCGTCCCTTTTGTTGTAGATAAAGTGGCCTAATTGGTTCCTCACCTTGAGCTGTGCTTTCTTGCCTCTGCCTGAAAGGTGTAGCACATCAGCATTCCCAAATTGCCTGAAGTATTCCAGGGAAAACAATCTCATGGGCACATATTTGGGCAATCTGTATGGGGGCAACTCACACCCATATATCCTTATAACTGTGTGGTTCTGGTAGAAGTACCAGTCCCCAATGCTGTAAGATTTAGACAACTGAAGTATCCTTTGCATCTCATCAGTTAGTCTTGGAGGGGGTGAGCTCATCATCAGAGACATGGCTAGGTGGATGAAGAGATCTATGAACTCACAGTAGGTATATGGAGAGTCAGGTCTACAGTGGAAGACAGAGGACCAATAGACCACTGACCTTGGATTGCCTTGGGCATCCACTCTTTTCACAGCGAAAGAAAACTTTTCATGTTGATAATATAGGATTAGGTGGTAGATGTAAGAGGTGTATCTGAACACCTTTTCTCTTGCCAAGTTCATGAACTGCTCATGTATTTTATCAGAGATGTAGGTGGCATAGTCATAGCAGATTGGAGACTTGCCAGGAGAGAACATGAGCATGATCACTAGCACAGTTTCATCAACAAATTCAATTGAATTATAGCCCAAAATGGGACTAATCATGTCTGCAAGATATCTGCCCAATTCGTTGAGGTATACTTGGTTAATAGGAGGATGCTTTACAGAGTGAGAGCCAATGTATAGCTGATTGAGTTTGGTGACCTGAGCATCTGTCAATCTAGCTCCTTGATTTATCAAATCTATTAGTGATAAAGGAACTAATTTCTTCTCAGTCTTGAAGTTCAGCATCTCTTTGATAGCTTCAGGCGTAATATAGAAAACAATTGAGCCTGAAGGGTCAAGCACAACCCTCTGAGTAGGGTCATAGCATTCGGCACATAGGTGGATTAAATCAGGAAACTGGTTGACCTGAGGGAGCTTGAAGATAGGGAGAAAAGAGTCCCATATGCACAATACATCTGTTCCATTCTCATGCTTAGCCTTCAATTCATTTAGCAGGTGGATGTGGAACTTGGTCTTCATCAACATTTCCTCTGTCATTTGATAATCTAGGTCTGCTAGAGGTTGCCAGTCCAATTCTCTCTGAGGGGCATTTAAAGGGGCAACATTCAAGGCTACAGGTGCTACTGGAGGCTCCATGGTCACCTTTAGGATTTTTGTTGTTTATAAACTAGTGTTACTGTGCAGAGCAACACCAAAGAATTTTCTTTGAACAGAAAGGTAAATTACTGAGGGACAGAGGATAAATGGTCAATTGCAGCAATTGAAATACTGCTTAAAGTATGGATAAGACAAATGTCTGGTCTTAAACTCCTTTTCTCAGCAAATTGGTACAGTTTGGGTTACCGTTTCGCGATTGCGCGAACAAAATGCAGTTATTGGTAAAAAAACTCGGGCAAACAAGGCTCAACCGGTGAATTTTGACCTTAGAGTGTAAATGGGGACTAAGCACAGGGGATTTGCCGGTGAGTTATAAGTTTCTCAGTGTTTTAAGCTTTCTTGGCAATTTACAGACGAAACCAGGTGCAGGAGGGATTCACAAGGATAAATACCTGGTATACAGAGAACAAATGGACACGAATGCAGGTGGAAATGGCGTGCCAGCGGTCTCCAGGTCGAGTTCAGCAGGTTGGTGCGCAGTTGGACGTAAAAACCATGCAAAGAAAACAACAGCGTTTTTGGCAAAAAGTGCAAAAAACGCGAAATTTTGGCCAAAATATGGATTTTTGGAACATTGGCGCCTTTTTTGGATGACGCCAGCATGACGTCATCAGCTGGGGTCAAGGTCGGATGACGTCAGCATGACGTCATTGGGTGACGTGGCGGCATAAGAGAGGTCCATGGGGATGGTGAGGTGGCAGACAGGTGGAGCAATGGTGGACGGGGTGTACCGACACGGCGCTAACGTAGCAGTGATGCTGGCAGTGACGTAGGCAGGGCGGATTAACCGAAACCGGAAGGGGTTAGCAGTTTCATATCGCACCGCCTTCCATACGGAAGCGGAATTGTCAGAGGTACCTCCGATACAATGTGGGGGTGACGCGTGGCAGAGGCCTGACGTCACCCTCTGACAGATATCGGAAGGTATCTTTCGGACGTCGGGGCCGGTCCGATATGTACGAGGGCCGTCAGATGAAAAGGGCCCGATCCGACGGTCAACGGATCATTGAGCTGGCCGGACGATACGGATGCGGGCAGGATTAAAATAATATTTCTTTTGAAATTTGCGCCCGGCGGGACCTTTGGGAATTTGGCGATTCATATGGTTTTTTCAATGTTCTTAAAAAAATGCGCATAGCGCTAAGACTTTGGGTAAACGGGAAAAAGTGGGTTTTTGTATGTTTTTTGCAAATGAAGCGGGTTATGGGTAAAAAGGGGTTTTTTCACAAAGTTTCTTAGCCAATGAAGGGTTTAGTGGGTTAAATGACTTTTGAAGGGGATAGAGGGGTGAGGCTTAGGGCTCTTAAACTGACCAGATGTCAATTTAATCCCTGATAGTGAATCATATGGTTATAATGCCAAGGGGAGGGATAGTTATACAATGCTTGGGGTTTATACACCATAGTGTTATAATGGTAGGGAAAGGGTAACATAGGGGATTTAGATAATAGAAGTTAGCGGTTAATATGGATGGAAAAGGTGAATGAGGAGTGATATCACTAAGTTTATTTGAAAATCACTTAGTTTAGGGAGTAGATAAAAATGAAAAGAATTTTAGACAAGAAATGTGGCTTTGAAAGGAATAAGAACCACCATAAAACCAAAAATTCTTCCATGAATCTCAACTGATGAAGGGATGTTAGTAATGAATGGGAAAGGGAAAAATGGGAAGTTAGACATGCTCCTTTGCTTTGCTGCAACCTGATGGAGAAGAAGACCTTCTCAATCCATTGATTTCCCTTTGTGAATAGGTTAGCACACATTCAATTGTAAGGAATGACATTTCTGCAACCCCATCTGCCTACCCATCTACTTGCCTAGAATTTTTTGTTTCTTCTTGGAGGGTGCACTTAGACTTGCAGACCCTTATTTGCCTTTTCTTTTCTCTTGGCTTTTTCTTTTGATTTTCTATCTAGAACTACCCTTATTGCTTCCAAGGTCCCAGATTAAGCAGTTGGGAACCTTAATTCTCCACCTAAGCTACTGGTCTGCCAAGATTAAACAGTTTGGACTTCTTTCTCTATTCTACAACAGAAAATTGAAACATGGCATGATCCAGATTAGGCTGTTGGACCATCCATCAAAATTGAGTCCACATCAAGCTATACACACACAATCATGAAATATGAAACCTATTGGTATAGGTAGCTAACATTAGTGATGTTGAAGGTTCTATTTGAGTTGTGCTCGCTATGTAAAAATCTATCGCATTCACACACGATGGTGTAAGCACTGCCACACAACTATCATCGCGGTCGTTCAATAATCTATCACAAGTGTCACACTTGTTGCTCGCACCCGTCGATCAGTCACAATGAGTGTATGTTGTCTTGATGGTTCGAGGTCTTTTCGTCAAGTCATGTTGAGTGTGTGTTCGCAAGGTCAGGAATATAGGAAGTCATTCATTCACACGCTTAGTCATTTTGTTGAAACTTTGTCGACCAGACCACCCTCCAATGGCCAGACCTCCGCTGAGCTGCACTGCATAGTCTCAACTCTCATTGATCATGTATTGCTGCCCAGAATTGCGCTGATCTTGAGGCTACCTCCCAAGAAATCTATACTGTGCAATCCTTGAGTCGACCCGACTAACTGTCGCCCAGAACAACATAGAAGTTTTTCAGCAAGCCATCTAAATTTGCGCTTCCCACAAGAAAAACCATCAAGCCTCCAGCTGATCAACTAGAGGGTTTGACCGAGCAGTGACACCGAGCCTCACTCCTCCAAAAAATTGCGCAGAAGCTGGCAAGTAGGCCCTCCTATGTTGACTAAAGAAATTGTGTAGACATGCTAGAAAAACACCCGCTGCCTATCACTACGCTACCCTAAAAAATTGCACAGTTTTTTAGCCAGTCACCTTGTCTATTGGCCTACTACTCCTCCTGAAATCTTCACAATTTTCATGGGTTGTGTCCCATCTTCCCAACATCTCGCTCAGCCCAGAAACTGCGCAGGGATGTCCTACAGGCTAGCCTCCCAGCTTTGTGTAGTTTTGGCCAGTAGCCTCCCACAGCACACTACCAGCCTCCCTAGAGAATATTCACAATTTTCACTGCCAGTGTCCCCTTGCTGCCTGCACTGTCTCAAAGAAAAAATTGCATAGATCTTCCCTCAACCGAGCCAGATCCCATAGACAGTCACTGCTGACCCGGAATGCCCATCTCAGCCTCCCAGTGACCTATGCGCAATTTTCATTGACAGTGCCCGGAGCCCGCATCCTAGCCTGAAATGTGCTTTGCAGAGTTTTAGAGCCTTTTCCTCTCTCCCGGTTCTCCTACACCCAAAAACGAAATATGGTGCATCATGGTAGACTAGGAGATTTCTGGATTTGATGTCGTCTTGTCATGAGTGATTGCAGATACAGGTACATGGATGAGACATGGCGCGATGACGAATGGGATGCACAAGGAGCGCATGCTAGGAGACTTGTTCACAAACGGACAGACACACGAAGCGTACCAAGAAGCAAGCGAAGGAGACACATGCACATGATGAAATATCAAGAGAGAACTGAGACTATCGAAGACTTCACACACCTTTCCATGTGGAGGTGAAACTATGATACACCAAGAGCACACACATCACTCAACAGCACTGCAGCTTGACATGGACACCACCATCAACATGAACATACCAGCACTATCATGTTGAGTCATGTCATGAGTCATATCGACCACATCACTACTATGGACCATACTATTATAATCAATGTAATGTAACGTGGAAGTCCAAGAGACCCACATGAAGAGTCATGTAAAGTTGAAAAGTCATGTAAGTCAGACAGTCATGAGGGAAGTTGAACAGTCATAAGGGTCAGTTTCACCCTTGGCTATATATACCCCTCATTTGTACATGCAAAATACTTTTCACCTCAACTCCTCCCACATAGCCTTAAGAGTCTGTAATCTTTTATTTAAGTAGTGAGTAGTGGCTCCAATGCCCCACTATCGGGGTTAGTGATGTAATGGTGTATGGATGTGTCTCGGAACTTTAGCTTAATTTAGAAGCCTGTTAACAGGCCAACACGTTTTCACACATGTATTGTATTCATTTGTAAGACTATTTTTTGGATGCTTGTAATGCCTGTTGCTTTAACCTGTATTAAGATAGTTGAACTATTTCTATTGTTTTAATACATATTCTATTGGAAATGTGTTGTATCACTTGCTAACGTTGTCTCGCCCATGTGGGCTATCTCACCGGACACTCGATAGATTCATTCTTGTAAACTTTTTATAACGCCTGTCGCACTCGTGTGGACTATTCTGTTGGGTGTTGTATGTGGTATCTGTTCACCTTGTGTTTGTGACTGCCGCATACGTGTGGACTACTTCGCTAGAAGTTGTGCATGTCCTATTGTATTGTGTGTCTCTAGCAGAGTTGGGACTATTCCCTTTCAACCTGAGACTCACTTTCACCCTCTCCCTCTGCAGTGAAAGAACTTTGACACAAGTGGCACTAAGCACTCACCAGGCACAAGAACCTCACTTTTTGAAGACTAAGCAAACCACTCTCACGTGCTAACAAGAAAGAGCTAAGGCATATCTTTAAGATAATGGCAACTGTTCCATCGTATCGGATGGAACTCCTACACCAAACGGTGTGAGGTCTAGTTGGGACTTCATATCGGGGATATCCCCTAAATGTTGGCGGGTCCAACACCGTCAACAAAAATATAAATAATTAATGTTATATTAAAAATATTTATTCTACACTATTTTATTCTAGTAAAATAAATTACAAACATTTTAATAAAAATAATTTGTAAGCAAGTAAGAAACTTTATATTAGCAAAAATATGTTACATAGAATACAATCATAGAGTCAATGTGAGGTCTAGAGCCAAGACCAAAATGAGTAGAGCTAGATGTGGACCATCTAGCCGTGAAGGGGAAATCAGATGACCACTCAAAGAGAATAGAGGTCTTACAAATCCGCCAAGATTCCTACGCGAGTGACCATCAAAACTAGAGCCATGTAGTGAGCTAAGGAGGAACAAAAACAAATGAAACTAAATAGAAAACCTATTCAAGTTGATTGCTTTCCCTTGGAGCTAGATGGAACTTGTTGTGCTTTGTTGATTCCTCCTTTTTCAATGCTTGCATTTCCTAGAGACTAGCCATCCACCTTTTCCTCAATAATGAGGCATCCATAAAAACTTATCTCTTGCTGAGAGGGATTTTCAATGGCAATATGGGTGGCGTTGATGGGGGGCTACTTGAAGTTGCACACCTTTTATTTAGGCTTATGGTTTGGAGAACCTTTGACAAGAATACCTTTGTCTTGCAATTTTCCTATTGGGAGATCAGGGAGAGGAGGGGAGTGAGGTTGGTGGGAAGAATTTCTATCCTCAGAACATTCCTAGGAATTGGAGGACACCGAGGATACAAGGACAGGTAGGAAGTTAATTATATCAATGGATCTAGAAATATTGCATAACGAGAGATGAGTTCTACTGAGTTGAGAATTTATTTTTTCCATCCTCCTTTCAACACCTTCTCTAGCTAACTCCATAGTCTAGAGATGTCGCGCCAACAAGTTTCAAACAACCTATTGTCCATCACCCAATCTTCTTCATTCCTCGACCTCCAGGGAAGCCACCCTACAATGGATATGGACATGAACATCTAAGTCAAATAACTCCATGTCATCGTCAATCAAGGGAATGCAAGGTGGACACCTGTGACTTCTGCCCCCTCCCCCCCCCCCCCACCCCATATTGCTCTTTCTTTCTCTCTGTCCATGATGGTAGACTGAGAATCGATGAACCCTGTGCAGTGATATTTGGCGAGAATGACAAGGAGAGAAAAGGAATGGTTATGCCTATCATCTGCTAATATTTACATAAAGGAATATAGGTGGATACCACAAGGATGGGACATGAGTAGGGACATTAGCATTAACTGGCACATTAGAGTACTTGTGAGGTAGATCACGAAGCAGATGTTGAAGGAATGAGTTAGACAAGTTGTAATAATGCGTGCATCTATCACCTAGGGAGAGGTTGTGGCACATGACTGCCAGTTGGAGGTCTTGATCATTTTAGGAATGAATTTTGTCCTGCCCATTCTAACAAGGCTCCACCATCAAGAAAACACCCAGATCCGGGAGAATTAATTTTCAATATAATATTTTTTGATAATTTTATTTCAATATAAAATTAATATATGTTAAATTCATAACTTATTAGTTAAAAAATAAAAAATTCATATCAAAATATCCATACCTTACCTATATATTATTGGATTGAACTAGACATAAAATCAAACAAGAATCATATATACAAAATGTTAAAACAAATGGAAAACAAAAATTTGACATAAAATTATTAGTTAATGAACCATTTCAAAACATACTAACATATTTCTTGCATTTCAAAATTTTATATACTATGGATATTTATTCAATACTAAATCAACTATTTAACAAATGTGTTATTTAACTCCTAGTGTTGGTGCTCATAACTGGGGGTACAAACAATGATTAAGTGAGGTAATAGTTGAGGAAGGTGGGGATCTATGATCAACCTACATGGAAATTGTATATGAAGATGGTTCATGCACATGTAGTAAGGTTTCTTTTTGCACTATGTTTTGTCTTGATGATGTGTTTGATGGCCTCTCCCATCATGAATCGTCATTATTCAAGGAAGTGACATAACATATCTCTCATGGCAAGGAAAAGGGTGTTAGTATGGATAGCTGGCATTATCCAAAGGATTTTGGTTAGGAAACTATTTGTATTTAGGCACAGTTTCTCTTTGAGCATTCACTTTTCCTAGGTTTTATGTACCTAGAGAATTTTAAATTCTTTGAAAACAAATCTCTTCCTAGCTGGGGGAATATTTTTGGCATTGGGAGCTTGTATTACAGTGTTTGGTCTCATGGCAGTTTGTTCTTTCTAGTGTTCATTAAGGAGGCTTGTGTTCCCTTGTGGTATTTGGTTACAATCTCAATTTTTGGTGACCAGCAATATGATTCAAGTGGAAAATTGGTCAAATAATTCCCTTATTCTACACTTAGGTTCAACTCATAGGGGAGCACGTGGTGCACATTATTATTTCAATTCTATGACTAGTAACTTTATTTTTCTAAAGGTTTACTCGTTTTCTAGCATGTGGCCCTATTATTGCCACTTTATGCCTTTGTTACAATGCTTAGGTTTGTTGGTGTATCATCTTTCATTAACCATTTTCCACAAGGTGTGGGACCTCTGGTAGGATTTGGCTTTTAGTTTGATTTCAAAAGGGAAGGTGTGGGTTTTACTCCATTTTTGGCAGAATTTCTCACCACCTTCTCCCTTTGGCTTGGAGTTCAAGGTTGTCCTTAGTTCTCTCTCTTGGCTTGAAATATTCTCTAGGTGTCATTGTGGTTCTATTGTGTTTCTCCCTATAGTGATACTACCTTAGTCTTGTTAGGTTTCAGTCTCCCTAGCTCTTTCATATTTCGTGTCACTATGCCACTTACTATTGGTTTGGAGGGTCACCATGTGAGGAGTTCTAAGCACCCTTCAAGTTCAAGGGCACAATAAATAGTTGAATGTTCTATAGCAATATTTGTGCAATCCACCCCCTTGATGTGAGAAGAGAAATTCAAAATGCGGAAAGAGAGGCAAGCATAGAAAGATGATTGATATTAGATGCCCAAGACAAGAAAAGGGTAGGAAGTTGGGTTCTAGAAACACCAAAACCTGGCAAATGAATTATATGTAGACTATTGACCTATATCAGTAGCTAAAAACAATAATAGAAAATGTGTTGGTCGACTACTCAGAAACCTAGTAGGAAATTTTACTATGCATTGAAGAAATGCAAAAGAAGATGAGGAAGCTCAATGATAGGGTATCAATATTTTATTTTTCATTGCTCAAGTTAACACTGAAATATTGACATTAGTAACATATATATACCCATGTTATAAACAATTACAAAGACATCAATTTTGGGCTTTATGCCATGTCAAATTTGGTATATCAATGTCAATTATGAGATAAGCATCTAATGTAATAATTTTTTTTTTTATTAAGTTAGGGCTAACGTCAATATAACGAAGTTAGTAATATAAATATATATCTACATTATTGATGTGAAAATAACTAGAATAACAACGTATTTTTGGTTTGAATGTACGGGTTATACATAAATATATCTACATTATTGCTATAAAAATAATTAGAATAATACTATATTTATGGCTTGAATGTATGGATTAATATTGGTACATAATGTAAGTCAAAATTGTAATTTTTATAAAGTTGAAAGATTGAAAAATAAGAACTAGCATATATTTATTTTAACTTTCTATTTATCAAGTGTAAGGTGAGATCAAATTATTTGAGGTGCAAATATTTTTTCATGTTTAGCATTTTAAAACATGTTTAAATCTCTAAAAGTTTGATCTTTTTTGGACGCTTGATAAATCTGTAATTAAGATAGATCTATGAGGGTCTCTTATATATAAGTGAACTTCATAGTAAACATAGAAAGAATTACACATCTCATTCCTTTTTAGCAACACTCCAATAAAATGTTTTATCCAAAAAAGACTTTTAATTTTCAATTTTTATATAATGCATACATAATTGACATTTAACATATTTTACTCAACATATGCATTGCAATATTTTATTTGTGTTTCATATTGTCCATAATTAAAATACCCTTAATTAGAAAGAAATTATCAATAGAATAACAAATACCTATTTCTATATAGATCATTTAAATGATATATATCAACTATGCTTTAAGAATTGAATAAATTATACATGTTTTTCTAGCCAAAAAAGTTGGAAGTATTTGAACATTGAAATATTTTATTTATGATTAAAATTAAAATATTTTTTAATGTTTTCTTCTCTTCATATATATATATATATATATATATATACACCTTGGAGATCGGTGACCGCTACTTCCATAGAATATTTTACGGGGCAAATCCACCTAAAGGGATCACTTCTTGCGGGCTCAACCACAGAGCATGACCCCTAGGGTTTTGAGAGAACTAAACTATTGAATTTAGGCTTCTATGATCCATATCAAGTTTATTGAGAAGTGTTTTCGGCGAAAATCACATCATAATTCATTTGTCGACGCATTTCGAACCAACAAGTGTGGTTCATCGTCAGGACAAGTTCAATTTGTCCTGATAATGAACTACACTTGTTGGATCGAAACGCGTCGACAAATGAATTATGATGCGATTTTCGCTAAAATCTCTTCTCAATAGAACTAAACTAGTAACCTCTCACTAGAAAAAGTGTTTTAACCGATAGGGACTCCACCAATTAAGCTAAACTCTCGAGCTATATATATTATTTAAAATTGGTATATATAATTGAAAATTGGTATTAAAATATTTTTTAAAATAATAAAGAAAACATAATATTATATATATATATATATATATATATATATATATATATATATATATATATATATATATATATTATCTTTTAATATAAAATAAAATTATTTAATTAAGCCTCAAAACAAATAATTTATGATTAGCAATTAAATATTTTTTTTGTTATTAATAAATATAGATAAAATATACCAAATAAATTTATTTTTATTTTTATTTGGAATCAATTTATTATTTTATATATATATATATATATATATATATATATATATATATATATATATTAATTAATGATATGTCAAATAAATTTAAAATTGACATTTATAAATATAATATTTATTATTATATTCATTTTAATTTACCATTGTTAGCATTACAACAATATTATAGGTCCTGAAATTCCAATGAAATTTATATGCATTTTTTTTCCTTTTTAAAAAGTCATTGTTTAGGGTGGCCATAGATGTGATATATCTAAAAACCATGATAAACATTTAATAAGGAGTTTGTATGGGAGAGTTATAACTCTAAATAGTTCACATATTAATTTGGTTATTTTACATTCTTTCGCCATAGTCTAATGATTATACATTTTTCCTTTGAAAGTTATAGAAATTTCGACAATATTTTGAAATCTTTCCACCAACTCTATATCTAAGGTTAAGATTTTGAGCTTTAAATTATCTTTATTTTAAAATAATATTTTTACCATCAATTTATTATAAAATTTAATTTTATTATAATAATTTATTTTCAATATTATAATTTATACTATAAATTCAATATTATAACTTTTAAATAAATAAATTAATTATTCATACTGAACAAAATTATTTTAATGTATATTTAACAAAACATCACTTTTAAAGAAAGTAAAAGTACATAATACTTATTTTATATTTGAAAATTGAAATTGAAATTTGAATATCCTAACTATACATCAATTCCATTTAAAAAATAATATTAATATTTAATATATTATTCTTATTATGGTGATTGAAAAAAATTATAATAATGATTCTTATTTTATAATTATGATACATTGTTGTTTTCTTTGAAAAAGACTATTTAAATCAAACACACCACACTCCATAACATCACTGCTTGTTTTAAATTTGCATGTGATAAAGTTGGATTATATATATATTTAGTGCCAACACACTTTCAAATATATAAAATTAATATTTATGGCTGTTAAGAATGGCAATAAATATTCAGTATATTATAGGGCATTAATTGAGTGGTTGTATATGTCCATTTTGCTAAAATCGAACAGGGCATGTACGATTCCGTTCAATTAATGCTCCATAGTAGGCTATTTTCTTTAGTCATTAACAATGGAGTTCAATTAATGTCCTATAGTAGGCTATTTATTTTTAGTCATTGAGAATGGAGTCATCTATGGAGGCGGAGGAATTTCCCACACGGTCAAAAATGGCTGGAATTCGGAAAAAAAAATGCAAAAAACCTTGTAGAGGCAGTGTTTGAATCATATTTTTGATGGTGGAAATGGATTCAACACCATCAAAAATGGATTCAACACCATCAAAAACTTCTAAGTCACCTAAAATTATAAAATTTAACAGCTTTTATTTAGATTTACAAAAAATTTACCATATTTTTTCAAAATATAACCAGAATTTCTATAACTTTCCAAGAAAAAAAACATAATTATTACACGATGTCGTTAAAAACTACCCAAAAACCAACCCTATGTGATCATAGCGAGTTATAGCAGCTAACCAAAAGAGTGTATGGCGAAGGTCACTTCATCACTTCTAACCATTACTTATTCAGTTCATGAGAATTTTCTGAAGTACTTTGCCGTGACACTAATAGAAACGCTATAGGCGAGGGAAGGACGTGTAATAAAACTTGAGGGAGAAATTCAAATTTATTGATTTTTTGTTACATGTTAATGAGATAAAATTATAACGTACTGTGAAGGTCACTTTCAGCTGGCAATTCCTTATTCATTTTGTGAAAAATTATGCTCGTGATATTAGTAAAAACACAAAAGGTGATGAAATCAACATATTCACGTAATTAAGCCAAGTAAATTATATCAACACATTCACATAATTAAGCCAGGTAAATTATTAGGAAACATGAAATCAACATATTCACATGATTATACATTTATTGATAGTAACTTTATTATTAAATTAATGATATTCTTTTAGGTGTGAAAAACAATATTCAACCAATTATTAAATATACTTATTTATTATCAAAAAAATTATAATTAATAAATATGTAAGTTCATAATTATAATTATTGATATGAATAATTAAATGTTGATATTTTTTAAATATTTATAACTAATAATTTATTTATAATAAAAAAAATATAATCATAAATTATAAAAAAAGTTTAAGAATATGTACAAGTGTTATTTGTTTAAAACTTTGATAAATGTTATGAGAAATTATGAGCTCCATGTTTTTTTTTTCTAAATAAGATTACAACAAAGTAAGGAGGTACAATTACAATGTGACCAAAGTCAAAACTCTGCTTTGAAGAGAGGTAGAACTATCAAGAAAAGCAGATGAGAAGAATGACTGTAGGCAGTGAGCTCATTGTTGAGTCAGTTTTCAGGACCCACACAAGGGACCGGGTTGAGATTCTCTTGATAATGCAGAATTAACAAAAATGCCAAAAAACACCAGAAAACCACAAAACTATTTGCATTACAAACTTGCCCAGTGGTAAGGGTCGCACTGCATGAAGACGAGGTCAGGATGAGCAAACTAATCATTTGGAGGCTCTTCCTCCATACGGCACCAACCATAATCTGGAAAATCCCTTGCTTGAGCCGCATTCTGATCAGAGGGACTAGGGTCAACCAGCGCCATCACCACATCCTGAGCATTGCGAACCTGTACATTCAAATCCGGCTGAGGCGCATTTCCAATTCCCTGCTGGAGGGATGAAGATGGAACAAAGATTGCCCCCGAACCTCCCGGATGAGATCCAGAGTCCTCTGTCTGATCAGCCTCATGGAAAACCATCGAGATATGAGCAGTTATCCTAGGGCGATTCAGAGAGCTGTTAAAGGTGAAGATTGCAAAGCCAGATGTGGGAGGAGGCCCAGGGTGGTAGCGAGAGGAATGGAGCCGCCCTCTCCCACTGTGGGTGCTCGGGTAGCGACCTGCAAACAGCTCACTCGAGAGGGAAGGTGAATCAAAGGACGAAAATTATGAGCTCCATCTTATAATAGCATCAAGTATAACATTTTTTTAATTTGATTAGATTATGAGATTCAAAGAAGAAGAAAGACCATGGTGGAGTGAAAAATCTCTAGGCTACCTACTCCTTGAGTCTAATTGATAGAGGCTAAACCATGTCTCTAAAAACTTGAACTTGGATAGATGGGTTGGCAAGCCACAATCCCAACCACTCGAACTAAAAACCATTGGTTCAATAGACTTAATGTTATTGGAAAGAACATATCACATTTAGACCCTAATGATAGAGCCAAAAATATATACTTAAATTTTTTTATTTGAAGAATAGAGCTTATTTATTTACTTTTAATGTGAAAATATTTAGGGCAAGCAAGAATATATACTTGTAATAATATATTTTTTACAATTTAATAATTAAAATCTAAATATATATGATAAGTATTAACATTTTTTTCCGCAATTATTTTAATAATTTGTGTGTATATATATATATATATATATATATATATAAACACTTCTTGTAATAATATATTTTTTACAATTTAATAATTAAAATTTAAATATATAAGTATTAACATCTTTTTCCACAACTATTTTAAATCATTCGTGTGTGTGTCTATATATATATATATATATATATATATATATATATATATATATATATATAACACTTCTTAACAACAAAATATATTATATTTTAAATTCCATATTTAAATAATAAAATACTTCTTAACACAAATATATATATATATATATATATGTGGTTGAGATAATAATAAAATATATATTTTCTTATTTGACATTTTTAACTAATAAGATGGGAGTTGGTATAAGTGGATTGGATATATGTTAGAAAATGTGCATTTACTTTATGTTAAAAAAAGGAATATTTAAAAAATGCAAAAACTAAAATTTAGATTATAATAAAATAAAATTATAAAATATAAAATAATATGAAAGGATAGTTATGATTAGGTGTCTTATGTAGAAAAAGAAGTAGTACAACAATGAAGCTAAGAGGTTATGTTATTACATTTTTAATCTATAATTTTTAAAGCACTAACAACACGCAACACCAATTTGTAATAAACAGGGTTAAAACACTAATAATGGGAGTGTCAACATTATCGTGTGTTTGAAAAAAGAAAAGAAAAGGAAATGCATTGACATTCGGGGTATCAACGCCTAAGGGAGAAATTAAAATTTTGTCTTATAATGCGCTAATGGATTAGACGTCAGTAGAGGGGAAATAATTGATCAAACACATGTTGATGATTTGGATGGTGAGGTCACGTGATTTGTTGAGGGATATCACTGCCGAGAGGTAATATGGGTTAAAGTTATGATTGTATGGTAAGGGTTTTTCAAATTAAATCTCAGTTCGTTATAATGATGAGCAACATGACACATTCTGGAATAAGTTACCCCATTTAGTAATACATGTATAACCCATGATTGAGGTGTTTTTTTCTTATGCTAAATGAAGACATATTGTTAAATGTTCCCGAAAGATCAAGGATCAAATCACGATCATGTTTCTTGTGTTTTAATTGGTGGTGAGAAACATGGGAAGGAGTGGAAAATTGAATAGCAGTGAGCCTAAGGCACCAGAGCTACTCAAAGTTTATCCTTAAATCCAACAACAGTTTAGGGAAGTCGGATGGGAGGAATTTTTCAATCGTTTTGTAGGTCACCATGACGAAGGTGCCAGAGAATTTGTTCAAGGTTTCGATGGTCAGTAGGTGATTGTTGGGGGAATTAATTTTCAGGTGATAGAGGAGCTGATTGTTGAAGTCATATGTTTGCCTACAAATGGAGAGAGAGCGTTCAGAAGTCATGTTTTCGCTGACGTTGATGTTCCCTTTTTTCTGAAGGATGAATTTAAAGAAATGAATTGGCATTTAGGGGTGTAGAGGTCTTGGTTAAAATATGAATGACATTGTCTCTTGTGAATCACCTAGTCATATTTTACCTGCGAAGGACACTACAATCGATTCAATCTTTATCACTTCCGATTTTTGGCTCACACAATAGGTCAGTTGAAAATCAATACCCCTTATTTTCTGTTGGAAATCCTGAAACATATGTCTGCTAGAGTCAGAGTAAGAACAAATGTGTCCTCCCACTTCATATATCATAAGGGTCTAATAAAATTGTTAATTGAAAGCTAATTAAGAAAAGTTGGAAGGACCTGGGAGCACTTTTTGTTTTGTGGATGGTTTGAACTTCATCCTGCAAAATCGAAAAGGGGTAAGAAGAAGGGTAGTAAAAAGAAGGTTAAGTAACCACAAAATCCTGAGCATGGGACCTCATCTCAGAGGACATTATCTATACAGACAAGGAATCAGAAAAAGGAAGAAACAATCCCTTCTTCGGTTCCTGAATTACCTAGGGTTTATACCAAGAAAAGCAATAGGCTAAAGAAAACAAAAGGTACCCCTCCTCCCACTAAAAACCTACCTACAGACATCAAGAAAATAGAGAAAGCTAAGGGAAAGATGGTTGAGCGCAAAGATGAGCAGACACTAGTAGAGAAGGAACCCACCTTGGGAGAGATGTTTAAAGGTGGAAAAAGACCCCACATTAGGCCATGGAACAAAATGAGACTAAACATAAAGTTGAAACAAAATATTGAGTTGGCAAAGGAGGTCATAGATGTAGATAAAAATCCTTAGAAGGACTTGATCATAAGCCAAGATAAGTCTATGAGCTCAAAGAGACCAAATAAAGCCAAAAGCTCAAATAAAGGGGTTGTCGACGAGGGTCAAAAGAGTAAGAGACATAGGAGGACCAATGTGGATATCCTACTAGAAGAAGCTAGCACACTTAGCTAGTTGGTTTTTTACCATTCATTTTTTATTGTTCATTGTCAAGGTGAAATTTTGAGCTATAGACAAATAACCCAATTATCAATTATTTTGCACTGGTAAAAGAAAATGGGTGCAACACCCTCATCCCACATCTACCCAAGAAACCGGCCAGTCAAGGTAAACATGCGATGAGAGGCCACTATGATATGATTCGACTTCCTGAGTCACCTTAAGGAAGTGGAACCAACAGAAACACACCATACAGACATCCAATATCATCAAAAAAACCCTCAAAGGACAAGTCAGACACCTAGACAACCTATCCCTAAGTCCCACTGTTGCTTTAGGTCTCTTGGGCCATAGTCACTCTCATGCTATGGGCAAGGGAATGACCAACAACCTAAAGTCGCTCTCACAGGCGTACCTACCAATGACTGGGGACCAAAATTGCTAGTGTTGTGCCAATGCACCTGAGATTTAAGCCTCTTTCTCAAGCTTAGAGCCTAGGACACTGCCCAAAACTGATCCATCTCTTCAAATCGGTAAAGTAACATGGAAGTGAAAGTACTAAAGAAAATGCTTGTTCAATACCTTGAATAGATCCCTACTAGCCATGACAAACATATCCTTAACACACAATCTACAGGTGTAAACAACATAATTAAGTGTAGGGATATCATACTTATCTGAGAATCACTATTAAACATTGTTCCCTCATACCATTTGTTGCATTATCATCTATTAGGTCATAGGAACATTATCCATTCACATACAAGTAAAAACATGCTGAGAGCCATACATAGTTGTTGTCATAAAATGTGCATATAACCACCATAATAGGAACAGAAATACAATAAACATATCAGCCATCAAATCCATAAATACATCAATACCTTTACACATGAAAACAAAGGGAATGGATTTCTCATTAATGAATGCAATGAACCAACTGGAGATGGGAATACCATGTACCACCCAACCGTAGAATGGTTGAGCCAAATTTCTCTTTAGTCATTCACCCCTGTGCCATATTCCAAGCATGAATGTAGGATCTCATAGAACACATCAACCAAAAATCATTCAGGGCTTCCAGAGGCCATCCACCTCAAGCCATAAAACAATGATTCCACCTTATGGTTAGACATCACCAAAACCATCACCAAATTGGCCTCCATCCTAGCCATCAAGGGCTCTAGAGAGTTCATTCCAGCCAAGGCTCTAGGACTAGTAACTCAACCCATCAAGGGCTCCAGATATTTTTTCCAACCAAGGCTCCAGGACTACTAACTCAACCCAAGTTGTTATAGGGCTCCAGAGCGTTTGTCCAACTAAGGCTCTGGGAACTAATAACTCAATCCAAGCTAAGAAAACATCAGATCCAACCAAAACAAAAAAATGAATTTAAACCCACAATCACCATGGCTATCCATGAAATGGAAAGGCTAGGAAATCCACTATCAATCCAGGCAATCCTCCATGCCAACGACATATCATAACCAAGAATGAAGAAATCATACATGCAACTTGGTACCTGCAAGAAAATCTAATGTAGTTGTTGATGTCGATGCCTTCTTGCGCTTTCCTACTCTTCCTTTTCCTTCTTGCTCAAAGAATCCAAGTATGACACACCCTCCAAGAGTGCTCCAAGAAAACTCTAACTATCCAAGGGTATGAGAGAGAGAAAGAGAAAATAAGAGAGCTCTAACACTAAACTGACCAAGTCTTAACACTGACCAAGCTTTCCCACTAATCCTCATAAGCCTTTTTATTAATGAGGCCTCTATTTTCTTCATTTTCCATTATTTTCCTTCATTTTCCTCCTCATATGCAACTTGTGACCTTTCACCTTCCTTCTCTTCTAATTTCCATTAGTTTCACAAATAAAATGCTAATTTCCATTAGTTTCCAAAGCCTTTTACATTGCCTTTGCAAATTTCATTAGCCATAAACAACCAAATGAACACCCACTAGGATGTTTTCCCCACCATTAAGCTTGGAATACGTGTCCCATCACCGTGGCCTTATATATTTTTACATGGAATTTTACTAGGGCTGTTACAACCCCCCCTGGGGGAACACCGTCCTCGGTGTTCAATGACACCTATAACCAACAAGACCACTACAAAATAAACATACTTCCCATGGAGATTTATAGGTTGCAGTATTTACATTGACCATCTACTAAAAAAAACATCATGACAACATGACAACATACCGCATAGTGGAGCTTTATAACACAGCTCATTATGATATTTACAATAACCACATATACACATACACATTTTCTTCAACCAACAAATAACCATACTTTCTATGGAGCTATATAAATCTAGCTCGATACAATATTTACAATAATATATGCATATACACATTTTCTCGACCAGCAAATAAAAGATACGATGTCTGCATCTATAACAAGGGAATCTAGAGGCTCACACCTGCACCCTCAAAGTAATTCCAGAATTCACCTCCTTCCTAGGAAGTCCAGAATCCACTATCAAAGTCAAAGTTGCATCCAATGTCCAGTGCTACAATCCAGTGCCACTTGTCCTCTCAGTGAACAGTTACCAACTCATTGTTCCAGGGCACACTCTCAATGTGCATATGATTCCATATGGAAATTCTAGTGACCAAAACAAATCCATCCTCAAACTTCCCTTCTTTGCTACAAAGTCCTCCAGAAATCCAGTCAACCCTTTCATGCAATCACTCACCTTCCAAGTTCCGCTGGCACCCCCAACCTGGGCAGTCCATCCCTTCACAAGGCTTCTTATCATCAGAAGATACAAAAGCCAAGGCATATCCCTTCCTCAAAACCACCATACCAGTCATAACATTCTCATGGCAATCAATGGACACAATTGGGTACCAGTGTCCCACAATGGCCTTATTCCTGAAGTGCTTTACTAACATACTATTGTATGTTCCAATTCCTTTACTACTGCTGCTAATTCTTGCAATCAATTTCAATCACCCAACTGGGCATTTCATGCATTCCTATACTAAGCACATAACTTCTATTAGATTTAAAATAAATTGAAATAAATTCACATCACACCTCATTGGTAGCTCATCAATAAGGTACATTTGCAATTATGTTTGCTTCTTGTCACAACAAGTCAAACTAGCATCATGTATAAAAAATCACATCAAGTTAGCTCAAAACATAACCATCCTAGATCAAAATCATAAGTCACATGTAACCAAGATAAACCATAATCATAGATCACATGTAATCATCGTAGACTAGAATCATAAATCATATGCATAGTAAAACTAAAAATACAATACCGATACTTATCCTTCATTGATCCTTACTTCTGCCTTTGTTCTTTTGTACACACACCGGATCAGTTGCCACACCTAGTGAACACCCAGTGCCTTCTCCTCGAACAGGTGCACATACTCATAGTGTGCATCACACACATACAACCAAACATGCCATACAACACCATGCAACACAAGCACCTATATCTAACATACAACACATACACCTACACCTAGTTTATGTACGTAATGGCGCACAATTTACATCATAAGACATTCATTCACATACAATGTACGACACCACAAAATGCATACACGTACACCCATTATACAACACAAATCATACACACATACCCGATGTACAATGCCACACAATACATATACCCCCATAATGCACATACCTAGTACCACATGCCCTCAACACAACATGTATGAAACATACACAATACCACACGTGCACCAGTATCATATGTGCAACATGTACACAGTACCATCTATACATCGCACAAGCTGCACAATGTGTGCAGAACATCATATGTACACGACACCACCTGCACAACGTGTACACACCGCCCCATGTACACTACACCATTGTACATGTACACAATACCACATATATGCAGTACCACATGCACGACATGTATGTGACACCAAATGTACACATCACCATATGCGAGACATGTGCACAACACCACCTGCACACAACGCTAATTGTACAACATGTACACAACACCAAATGTACATAGCACTGCATATCCAACATGTACATATCATCATCTATGCCTAGCACCGCATATCCAACATGTGTAGAGCACCATATGCATACAACATTACATATCCATCATGCACACAGTACAATATGTACACAACACCGTATATCAATACTAAATATGCAACATTCATACAACACTATCTGTACTAACACCATGTACATAATATCTCATAATCAATATGTACACAAACTAAATGTACACCACATTGCATGCACACAACATCACAGGTGCAACAAGTACAACATATACGACATATGCACAACAGTCATACCACACATCCAAAACCACACTGACTCTTTACCAAGCAACATTGCTTCCAGTGTCTTATCCATGCTTGTCCCAGCATGCCACAGACCACATTGCTTTCACTTTTCTAATGTATCCCTTTGTATAACCTATCCATAACATAAGCATAGGCATAATACAAGCATACAATATAAATTCATAATCACATGATATTGACCTCATGTGTTTATCATGACTACTCTTCCCACCTTATTCCTCATAGTCCAAGAACCTCTTCATGTCATTTTCATGTGTAAGCAATCATTCCTCCACAAGAATGCTTCCTGATGACCCTGTCAGACAGTCACATAGATACATGTACACATACCTACATCATAAAATAATAATGATCTCATCAGTCAATGTCATACATACATACATATGTACATATAAACATTAGCATAAAATAATCATGATTCATGATCACCCTGTCAGACATGACATACATACATGCCTACATGTATACATATATAAACATCAACATAATCATGATCACAACAAAATTGTCAGATATTAAGGTCAAGGTTAAGAGAACTTCATTTATTCATGCAACACATGTGCAATATTGGGAACAACAGTCCCAACATATCCAAGGCATCTGACACCTCATATCCATTTACTTTAGCTTTTCTTGATTACCTTTCCCATGATTGTTTTATCATCGTCCATTTACCACAATTGACCCAACCACTCCAACCAACTATCATAGTCTTACCTTCCATTGCGCTTACTCATACATCAAGCTTCATTCATTTCTTACATTACTTGTTGGGTACCACACAACTCTCCCTAAGCTCCATCAACTTTTCCTCTTTCCCAACCAATTCCCCATACTCAAAACATAAAAGGCAAGAACGGAAACAACAACAACAAGAAAACCATGAAAACCAATAATAGCACGACTCCGCAAATCAAGTGGTATGGCCATACTCTAGACATAAATAAAGCTGCAAATCAAATGCATGCAAATAAAAAAAGACCAAAATCACAAGACTAACAACAAACACCATGAATCAATCCCCATGGTTCCCAGGGAAACTCAACCACAACCTTCTTCAAGATTTCATGGAAACCTCTCTTTGCCATGCAGTCCCCTGCATCATATTTCCATAAACACATAACTTTCAGTGTATAAATAAACATAACTATACATCAGTTACCTTATCTTGTTGTATGAAGCATGTTTCTTGCAACTGAACACATCCATGCCATCTCTCAAGGGACTCCAATCCTTTGACAGATCCACCTGTAACTAAAGACTAGCTAATATACCTGTCAAGTACATTTTCATGAATCTAGCACATCTCCACATAATTTCAAAGAAATTCAAGGTTAAGAGATCTCCCTATATGCAAAGCACTCATTCGTTTGGAATTAGGGTTTCCAAACATAGCCAAAGGAATTCTTACCCGATTTATTTCTTTTACCTCTACCCTGCTGCAACTGAGTCTTACTATATATTGTCACGTCACCCAACTGTTAGTTATATAAACACATCAATTATTACCTCGTCACGCTAATACAAAGCATGTTTTCTGCAACTTCTCAAACATGTCTACCACATGTTCCAAATATCAAGACAATCATATTTATCAATTTGAAATCAACTTTTACAAACAATCATGTCATAATCCATAGTCAACAAATAGTCATCAGACATAATGCTACAACTATCACCTACTACACTTAAGTACATATCAACTATCTCAACACATATGTGTTAGTAAAACCATCTTAAAACAAGATCATTGGAACACATACTCATATTATGAAATCATCAGACATTCAACCAACTTGCAAACATACCACGTTAAATGAATCAACTAGGTGATTGAATAGACACCAAATATTTGAACACCAAATAGACGAAAAAATCAAACAATATAGCACCAAATATATGACGTAAGTGAACTCATTCCTTAGTGTATTTCAGGGGAGGCTATCTTGTCTGCAAAATCAGTCTAAGTTAGCATGATACAACTTCAAAACATATCAACTCAAACCTAAATCATGATATCCATAGCAGTAACTAACTAACATGTTCACATCATAAGCTCATAAGAAATTTTCGTTCATGCATAACAATCACATATGTACGATTAGTATAGATTAGTACAACACCATATCACAAATATGTTGGCTCATACCAGAATATCGCAAACATAACCATCTGCATAGGTCAAACCAAGTTAGCATGATACATATAAGATCAATATCTTCAATGAAATGAACATAACCATCACACATATGACCAATCCAAATTACAACATCAAGATCTCAATGAAATAACCCTAATCATCAAATTAATATAATATAACAAGAAGTTAATCTATAAGATACTTCATCAACAAAATATAATATAATCATTAAGTTATCTAATCTAAAACAATAATAGCAATGCATACAACCATAGATTGCTATTTTTCATGACTATCCGAAACATGTGCATATGCCTACACTAATTAACTAGAATCTATCATGTAAGTAACCATAACATCAAAAGACATGTACATAACCTAATGTATATAACACTAATGCATATAACAATCCTTAACCTACATACTTGCATGCCCAACATAAAAACCTGTATGATGACATGCTCTCACCTTGAGGTCCAATACTGCAACTTCATTTTGATGATTAGCATCTCCTTCTTTACCTCATTCAACACATTAGCACCATAACAATCAATAGCATCATGATGACCTAAATTTTATACAATGACTTCACAAGGCATATTTGACCTATTATTCACGAATAACTATAAACAAGACCATACATGCATTAAAAATTCATATATACATATAACACATCAATACAAAACCATATACACACCATTCTAGCTAAATTCCGGTCATGGATGCATGACCATATCAACTCCACAAACCATGACCTCATGCATGACAACAAAAACCACCTCACATGTATTTGATAACATGTGAATACTGACGTGCTTAAGAATGCATAATCAAACCATACACACATGAAGACATATTCCATGACAACACCTTCAAGCTTCACATGGTGAAATCACTACAACTAAGATCAACACCATGCAAATTCAACAAGAACATGGACTACATGCATAAGGAACACATATGCAACCAACATGAAAGCATGATCAACACAAAGCCCAAGCATAGTGCAACAACGCTCTAATACTAACACCCTCCTCCCACATCTACCCAAGCAACCCACCAAATGGGGTAAACATGCGATGAGAGGCCACTATGATATGATTCGACCTCCTAAGTCACCTTAAGTAAGTGGAACAGGTGGAAAGACATTGGAAAGACATCCAACATCATCAAAAAAACCATCAGAGAACAAGTTAGCCATTCATACAACATGTCCCTAGGTCTCACTGTTGTTTTAGGTCTCTTGAGCCATAGTCGCTCTCATGCTATGTGCAAGGAAGTGACCAACAACCTAAATTCACTCTTACATGCCTACCTGCCAACAACTGTGGACACAAATTGTCAGTGTTGTGCTAGGGACCCCGATATTTAAACCACTTTATTAGGATCAGAGCCCAGGACACTGCGCAGAACTGATCCATCTCTTCAAATTAGTAAAGTAACATGGAAATGAAAGTACTAAATAAAATACTTGTTCAAGACCTTGACTGGATCCCTACTAGCCATGATAGGAATTTCGTCAAACATATCCTTGACATGTAATCTATAGGTGTAAAAAACAGAATTAAATGTAGGGATCTCATACTTATCTGAAAATCGCTATGAACCATTGTTACCATTTGTTGCATTATCATCTATTAGGTCATAGGCACATTATCCAATCACATACAAGTAAAAATATGAAGATAGACATACATAAATTTTGTCATAAAATGTGCATATAACCAGCATAATAGGAACACAAATACAATAAACATATTAGCCATCAAATCCATAAATACATTAATACCTTTACACATGAAAATCAAGGTAATGGATTTATCATTAATGAATGCAATGAACCAACCAAAGATGGTACTACCATGTTCCACCCAACCATAGAATGGTTGAGCCAAATATTTCTTCAGCCATTCACCCCCGTGCCATATTCCAAGCATGAATGTGGGATCTCATAGAACACATAAATCAAAACTCATCCATGGCTTCCAGAGGCCATACACCTCAACCCATCAAACAATGATTCCAACTCACAGCAAGACATCACGAAAACCATCACTGGATTGGTGTCCATCCTAGTCATCCAGCGCTCCAGAGTGTTTGTTCCAACTACGGCTCCAGGAATAGTAACTCAACCCATAGTTTTCGCCAAGCTTCGGGCGTTTGTCCAACCAATGCTCCAGGACTAGTAACTCAAACCACCAAGGGCTCCAAAGTGTTTGTCGAACCAAGGGTCCAAGACTAGTAACTCAACCCAAGCTATTATAGGGCTCTAGACCATTTTTCCAACCAAGGCTCTAGGAACTAATAACTCAACCCAAGCTAAGGAAACATGAGAACCAACCAAAAAAAAATATCTTCAACCCACAATCACCATGGCTATCCAGGAAATGTCAAGGCTAGGAAATCCACTGTCAATCTAGGCAATCCTCCATGCCAATGATAAATCATGACCAAGAATCCACGTGCATATTGTTAGGCCTCAAATATGCCCATTTTTCCATCACACAGTACCACTATTTAATAACCTAAATTCTGACATTTTTAACTCATTTCATACCATAATTCCACAACTTTCTGCCAATTCACATCTTACACTTTGTGGTTAATTATCATTAGTTTTCTTGAATTTTCAATGATTAGAGATGATTTTTCCATGATTTTCTAATGATGGTTTTGCTAAGTTCATTTATCATAGGGTTCCATTGCCGAAATTCCTCACAAGTCAATTAAAATAGTTGCTACAGGTTAAGTATGGAATTCATAATTCCTGTAGGTGAAAATATCAAATTTGTGATCAAATGGGAAAGAATCTCAAGATTCTTAGACTTGGAGCTTGTTCAAAACACCCTCATTCATGTAACCTAGAAATCGTTTGTCAAAATTCATCACCAACAAGAAGTTATGTTCAAAACAAATTTAAGTACAAAATTAGTGCCTGCGTAAGTACAAAATCACTAAACGGTTTTAGTTTTGAATGGTTTTGGGTCCATGTGGAGGAAAATAAGTTGACAAATTTAATGGTTCCTCAATCCATGTAATTATCAGGATTCCCAACCATCACCCATTCGAAGGCTCTCGAAAAGATTGCATGCAACCTACTTTAGACTACTGTTGTATTTTCTTTTGATAGTCAAATAGTTATGCTTTTTTTTCATCGACAAATCTGTATAAAATCGATGCTCTCTACATGAATGCTGGTGGAAACAGGCTGTAGCAATCAGAAGGATTGTATGTAATCTTGTTTACATTATGAATACAATGGAAGCTTTGTTGAAGTTTGTTTAAATGCATGATTGCTGAACCATAACACAAAACTCTAATTCTGCACTCAATTTGTTGTAAGTATTAATGTGTTCCTAATTTTTAAAAGAATATTGTGTTAATTTAAACTTGGTCTGGGAGTGGCAAGGGCCCAACACACCCTAGGAACAAGTTCTGCAGTTAGTATAGATAATAGGAGTTACATTTGATGATTAGTTAAAAGTTTGAAGGTTGCTTAAGAAAGTTACTACTTATATCTCATAGTCATTATCTTTATTTTTTGCTTAAAACCTCTACTATGTTTCGTAGATCTGAAACGAATGTGATAGATCTCATTCCTCAATCATCAAATGACTGACAAGGATTATATTGAGTGATTCTTTCTAGTGCATGAATGGTTTCATGGCATAGAATGTTTGAGAATATCCTTAATCTAGAAACATAGAGGGGTTAATTACCATATGATAAGGTTAACAAAGAAATTGGTTTTATGCTCTATTGTTTTCTATTCAAAACTGAGTTTTGTAACATTTTTCCTATGTGAGGAATGCTCAGGGGTAGTGAAATAAATATTGGTTGTAATTGAGTTTGATGGTTCTGGAACTTAGCATGATTAGAATAAGATTGAATTGAAGTCGAAGTGTAATGCTTGTTGTGAAAGGTTTCTTGAGGTTGGTTATAACAACTTTCGTTTAGCACAGGGTTTGGATTTTTGAATTGAATACGTAACACAGTCAGCATGGAAAATTGAATGGGGGTTGTGTGCTTAGATCTTTTAGAATGCTTGAAAAGTAGACTATTTATTGATTGACTTCATATGACCTGGGATTTAGGCTAGATCCAGACATAGGGATTTTATTTTGAAAGAATTTGTTAATTAGATCTCATAATTCTGATTTTGTACTCAAGGATGTAATTTTTTTTCTTGAAATTAAATAGACATATCATCTCCAACTCGTTGCAAGGTAATGAATGGTGTTGATAATTGATTTTATTGCATGAATAATCCCTTTGTTACAAGCTTACGATTGGAATACTTAAAGGTGTTTCTTAATTGGATAAACAAGAGATCGATAACTCTATTTCTTTTAGATATGAATTGAAATTGATTTTGTACCTTACTGATTCACTATTATTTCTTGTAATATTGTGTTTTGGCAATTAATTATATGAAAGAAATGCAATGAGACCATTAAATCATTGTTTGGAGTTGTAGTTTAGTTTTGAAATTCATTATAATTGTAATTAGTTATTGGTAGAACCATTAGTCAATGTTCTTATGTTTGAATGATTTCTTGAGTTTGATTAAAGGAATCTAAGGATAAAGTACTTTCTTATTTTGTAGTCTTTTAGATCTAAAAGCATGTCAATTAGAATCTTGGTTTATTTAGTTTCCTTTGAAGAAATTGCAAAGTGATGATAGAGTTTAGTTTGAATGCTTATTTAATTTGTTTTATGCATCTCGAGAATTATATTAATTGAAGTCGTGTTTTTCCATTACCTTAGTTTAAGATCATTTGAATGACAGTGAATTTTATTGGAATTAAGATTTAGCATAAGTTTGGTATCATTTTAAATTAATCTTGATTGATTTAAGATTCTTGTACTTAGATTAAATAGATCTTATTATTTAGATTGAGATTTCCATTTAGATTAAAATCGTTTGAATAATAATTTGTATTGCTTGGTTTATGATTAATTAGAGTTAGTTTCATTTGAACAATGATTGGTATTGCTTGAGCATGTTTTTATCAATGGATTAGTTTCAAATTAGGAATATGAATTATTTACTTAATTTAGGAACATATTTCAGATTTCATGATTTTAGTTTAGATTAGACGCTATGATCCTGAGTTACCTGCGCTTGTGCCTCGAATCTTACGAGTCTCAGATTGATGATTTAATGTTGGAATTATAACACATATCTATCTCCCCAACACATATGCCATGCACGTCCAAACTAGTGAAGAAATCATACATGCAACTCGGTACCTACAAGAAAATATGATGTAGCTACTGATACCGATGCCTTCTTGTGCTTTCCTGCTCTTCCTTTGCCTTCTTTCTCCAAGAATCCAAGTATGCCACACCCTCCAAGAGTGCTCCAAGAAAACTCTAAGTATCCAAGAGTATGAGAGAGAGAAAGAGAAAATGAGAGAGCTCCAACACTGAATTGACCAAGACTTAACACTGACCAAGCTTTCCCATTGATCCACAGAAGCCTTTTTATTAATGAGGCCTCTATTTTCTTCATTTTCTATCATTTTCCATGATTTTCCTTCATTTTCCTCCTCACATGCAACCTGTGACCTTTCACCTTCATTTTCTCCTAATTTCCATTATTTTCATAAATAAAATGCTAATAAATGCCTCATGCCTTCCCAAAGCCTTTGCCATTTCCTTTGCCAATTTCCTTAGCCATAAACAACCAAATGAACACCCACTAAGATGTTTTCCCACCATTTAGATTGGAATACGTGTCCCATCACCATGGCCTTATATATTTTTACATGGAATTTTACTAGGGTTGTTAGAATGGGCACTCACATTTTAATTGTCAATGCATTTTTGGCAAATGGTAAAGGTAAATGGGCATTTAAAGTTTCATTGTCAATGCATTTTTGGCAAGCGACATCAATAAAGTGCTGAGAGTCATGCCATTAGAGAAATTGTTATATTCCGACTTCAAAAGCATGACAACGAGATTGTCAGCGACATCAGGTCAGGAAGCCTGAAAGGAGGAGATGTTCAGAAGAAGATATTTTTGGAGGGATGACAAAGCACGATTTCCAACAAACGAGGCAGAAGACCAGTCACCATTTTGTCCTTGTTTTCCAACCAGATTTGTAGCATGTTATTATGATTTAGATGCAAATAAGCTTGGAAAGATGTTTATGTGCATGTATTTACAAATACGCTATTATTTTTAGAAGTTTTTAATATAGAATATGTTAGAAACATGTTGTAAGTTATAGTCTTTTCTATAAAGGCAGATTTTGTAGAATGAAAAATGGTTGGAAATTTCTTGCAGAACCTTGGTACAATGTGTAGATTTTTTACATTAATATAAATTGTTGTGATCAATAATACTTGTTCATATTTATAGAGATTCCTGTGTGATGGGTTTCTTGTCTATTTTCTAGTGCATATTATTTCTTTTATTTCACAATATGATCCATAAGTCTTCCATGTTTTGAATTAAATGATTAAATCTGAATTCTATTTAGCAACTCATATTTAGAATTTCCAAATGGTTATATGTTTTCGACTTAAATATCTTTCTCATAATTCACCAGTTGCTTTGTTTTCAATATTTATTTCTACCTACTTCTATCATAGTTGAATGAGGAATTGTATAAGATATTTGTTGTTACCTTGCCTATGTATTTTGTTCATATAGCCTGTAAGAAGTAAGTTGTTGTTAAAAAGACTCCATGCCCAATGGTTTTTCCTGTCCTTTCCAAACCAATTTTGTATAATCCAATCAGATCTAGTCAATGTGTTGAGTACATAACCAATAAAATTTGACTGAGTTATAGAAGGGATACCCCTTCGAATTGAAGGGGCTAGCTTTCAGTTTAAAATATTGGTTAGAGGATACCTTAGAGTTTTTCCCTAACAACTAGGGTTTTCTCTGAGTGATAACAGGTTCTGCAAACTTGCTTCTAAGGTTGGCCAAAACCCCCACTTTTGGGTCAAAAGCGATTGGAATAACATTTAAACGTCATGTTTATTCATTTCAATGGTTGTAGTTTATCTTCTAGATATTGTGGAGGTATTTTTGACAAACCCAAGGGACATTTGTTGCATGTAGCTCTTGTTTTGAATATGATTACACCTTTGGTGAGTGAGGGGAAATTGTGCATTCAATATTCAACAAATTCTTATTTTTTTACTTTATGAGAAGATGCAAAAATCTATAATTCTAGAGTTTTCTTGAGCATTAATATACTTGTATTCAAGGTTTTTTTTTCTTTCTCTTTCAAATATTACTTTATATAGTTAATCTTTGTTTCTCTAAAATGTATAACTTGTAATAAGAAATATTGTCAAAAAAAGAAAGAAATGATCTACCTTTTGAGATCAACTTAATTGAGTGAGTGCCTCATTTCTTACTTGTTAAAGATGATAAATCATTTGTGGATTTCAAGCGAGCCATCTCAACCAATATTTCAATCCTTTTGCAAAGGAATATTGCTTATAAATGGCATATTCATCCAAAAAAATCGCATAAATGTTAATGTAAGCTTTCTTAAACTGATCACAAAAATTTTCACAAGTACTTTTACAAAATTCACCAATACAACAATTCTATCTGTAGTCCAATTTTGTATCATATTCACAACATCTTAGTGATAATAGTTCTTTCTCCTAAGTGCTAGTGATATCTTTAGCTGCTAGATACCTCATAGTTTCAGAATTTATTTCATGCCTTTAAAAAAACCCAAAGAAATTGAACTCCTCTGTTATGTACCTTGTGCTTGCAAAGATTGGTATTGTTTAGGGGCATTTCTTTTAGTGTAACTTTCTTCTTGAATTTACCTCCTATTACATTCTTTAGAAGATATATATAAACTCAAATTTCGAATGTATTTCACTATCCATATATTTAGCTTGATTGTTTCCTTCCATATTCTACATTCCTCCTATCATCGTTCCTTTGCACCCCTAGGTGCAATTGCTAGTTTTATTTTGGTACAAATTTTCAATTGAATTTAACCATGGTTACATGGATTGTGGTGCAAAAAGTGAATTGCAAATTCATAAATATTATTTTAATTGTTTATCTATTATTTTATTATTTCCTTAGGAGGCCCATTTTCAACCTCAAAATTTCTTTAATGTGTCAAATCGAAATTGTAGGGGTTTGATTGGATTGAAAAATGTATAACCCATTAGGCATAGAGTAAGGGGTGAAATATTAATAAGAAGTCTTCAAGAATAGTTTTATGAGACATTACTTTCCAAAGGCAAGATATATAGTATTCAACTAGACCTAAAATTGTTGTAATATGGTGATTGGAAGAAACAACATTTCAATTAAAACATAACACTATCAACAGTGAAATATGTAATAATATAAGAAAGACATGGAGAAACATATGAATGCAATAGAGTGGAGCATAAAAGATGAAACTATTATGATGAATCATCACAAGATGAATTCCAATTCCATATACATTCATTCGTATACTGAGGAAATACAAAATCTGAAATACTAAGCAAGAAGCAAAAACACTAAGAGACAAACTGTGAAAACATCATAACATGAATCTTTGGAGTAATGAGTCAAGTACTTCTCCTTGAATTGGTTTGATTAATATATAATAAAAATATACACAAAAGAAGTCTCTGGATTTTCAAAATCCCACCCTCTCTCATTACAAAATGCTCAAATATATAGAAATTACATAAGAAGTTGTTACTAGTAGGAAACTTGCCTCTCCATAAAACTAACAAAAGAACTATTTCGAACAACTTGCAATATTTATGGAATCAAGTGCCTTCAAATATGGAAATAGTTGGAACTTTGATTATTCCCTACCTTGAAATCTATAACTAACCCTCGAATCTTGAGTTTACCATCTCATTGTTGATTCTTAGCCATAAAAAATGGGATTTGATTGCCACATATGTCTGGTAACTTTTGACTATTGGGTTCTCTACTTAAAAAAATTTCCACCTATTCTTAATGACTGATGATATGTACCTGGAAATATCCAATTTTTATCCTTTGATTATTTTATGCTTGAAAATGCTCGGCTGTTGAATTCGAGCTACCTTTGGGATGTGCAGGAATATCTTTATTGGAAAATCTTGCAATTTTTTTCCCAAAGCATACAAATGATTGTACAACACCTAATTTACCTTCATTGAATTAGGAAGCTCTGTCTTTTAAAATCCAACACATAATCAAAAAAATGTTAGAAAAAAGGATCATCAAAAGGCTTAGTGAATACTTCGGTTGGAATACTTTTTTTACAACTCAGAGATTTAAAAGGGTCCAACTAATCATCCCAGCTAGAACTAGTTTCAAGAACACATGAAACCTCATTAAATACCAATGTCCTAGACCTTAATAATTACTTCCTTTTTATCAGTCATGTATTGTAAAATCTAGCTCAACATACAGAAACGACTCTCCCTTCTTCTTGAAATTGAAGAAAAATTGTGTTCAAATCAACTCCATGGGTTTTCAAAGGGTTGTCTTCAACAACTTATTCCTTTCCCTTGAGAATTTATTTCACAAGAAATTTCAACCAAGCATGTACTTCATAAAGATCTCGTAAAATAATCAACCAATTTTCATATGCAATAGCACCCTACTGCTAGAAACAGAGGATTGTGGGAAAAAACAGCTAAAGAAGAAGGAAAATAATGTAATTGTTTTGTTGCTTTTGTATAACATGCATTAATATTTAAAACATGGTGACTTCAATAGATTGGATGATAATGAGTTGTACCACCCTTTGGAGGTAATTTCTGATCTCAAAAGAAATATGTGTTGTTGTATGTGTCTCTATGTGAAGATCTTCCATATAATTTCCACACAAATCTTTCTTGGGTGTATCTACTAACTATTGGCATCAACAGGTTGACTAGCAGCTTAATGCCCTACTTATGGTATCCTCCTCAAAATAGCGTGCAATTCCTTATGTTAGGTTCCTAGAATAGGAATCAATGGTGTTGCCTCTTATTATTCATCTTGGTCAGTTTAGCCCATGAATCACTGGGTGTCACAGCCTAAAAGGTTTTCATGTTAAAAGGGTCATTAATCAAACCAATCTAAGGTTGGGAAGGATATTTGCTTAACAAGTTTTTGTAAATTTACCTTGCAGGTAAAATCAACATGAAGAGCTCTAAATCAAGTTTCCAATGAGCTATAGATCTCCCCAAATGGATTCAAGCATCAAAAGTAATGTCTAAGTAAAAATCCCTCTTCAAAAGCTTGGGAAAAGGAAAAATGGATTAGTGTGAATGTCAAATCTTAGGTCTTGGAGTTTTAAAGAGAGAAGCAGTGGAGGTTCAGGGCACATCGGCGATTGGCACATCGGATGGTTCGGGGAAAATCGTCAATCGGCGCATTGAAGGTCTGGAAGATATCGCACATCAGCGGGTCTTGTATAATTAGCAATCAGGCGCATCGGAAGGTCCAAGCCATATCGGTAATTAGAGAATGGTACAAATTTAAAAAGTTACAATATGCAAACATTGATAGTGTTAAACCACGGAGAAAGTGGCGATAGTGTTAAACCATTGGGGATGCGATACAGGTTAACAAATGATTTCATTGAAAAAACTACAGATGGACGAGCCTTTTCTCTCTCCTCTAGTAGGACATGTGGTGAGCAGTGATAGGTTCCAATAAGGTACACGTGGTGGCATATGCTTAGTTCCAACAAAGTTACATGGCATAAGATGTCAACATGATGTGGTGGTATGAAAGGACACACGGAAGGCAGTTTTGGCATTTTGAGGGTTCCTAAGGGGGAAAATGAGGGTGACATGTGTCACCACTCAAGAGGTGCCACATGGATTGTTGACATCATATCAGAGGATGAGGAATATCGCAGCTCTAAAGTAAATCCTCCAACATGAAAGTTTCGATGAGAGGGGATCTAATATTGGGGTTGGCCCATGGTTGTAAGAGCTCAAAGAACCAAATGCATGAGGCTGAGAACCAAGGGCTATGGGTGCATTAGAGGGATGGCAGAGAAGACATGTGCTATCGATGTTTTTTTAGAGGTCCATATCGAGGTTTCTTCTGATATACATATTGGGGAAAAACCAAATATCGAGAGCCCAAAGCAATGTGGACAAGTGGCATAGGGTGAACGAATTCATAATGAATATATGTCTTGTGTATTTAAATCAAATATTGGGTGGAGAAAGTTTAGCAAAGTTTTATAGATGTTAAAACCTTGGTGTGGGCCCTCCCTTATCTCCTCTCCACATGGATTAGGTCTCGTCACACATTGGAATATTAGAAGTTTTGGGGGTGCAATCGAATGTTATAAAATCCTTGATATCGTCAAATCCCCAATATTTTAAAGGGACTAGGTGCATATGGTGTGATTCCATGTGTCACACATTGAGATTGTTTGTAATGTGGTGATATTTCAAAGAATTGGCCCTTATCCCCAGCTAAAGGGTTTAGCCCCTAAAAGATTTGGTCCTATTCAGGTGGATTTTGTCTAAGCCCCCAGGGCTAGGCATATCGGAAATTTTTACACCCTGTGCAGTACAAAGTGGCATACAACAGAAATTTGCGATATAAAGAAAGTTATGATATAACAAGCCCCTAGTCGCGTGCGCCTGGTTCTATGGTAAGGCTAATAAAAGGAGCTGTCAGAAAGGGAGCTGAAGAACTAAGAAATGTGGGAAAGCATGCCAACAGGAACTGCTACACAACTATTGTGCAACACATATGGGATATTCTTTCTTTTTTAATTCCTAAAGTAGAGGAATCTGATAAGAGTGAGAAGGAGCCCGATAAGCTTGAAGGAGGCCGATAAAGCAGAAGGAGAATGAACCAATGCATCCAGAGGATTTTTGGCCATTCTAAATAGGATTTTTGGTACAATGGCAGACAATACACGATTTTCTCGTGGTGCTATTTAGAATTTATGAAAAATAATAGGTTTCTGATTTTCTGGGTTTCGATCCATTCTAAATGGATATCTATTACATTGAATCTAGCCATGGAATATTTTATGATGTAAGTCTATTTTAGATAATGAAAGACAATGTAGAAAGGGTTGGTAGGTTGATCGATGGAACGATCCTTGTATATGCGATCCCTTTTTTGAATAAAGTACTCAGTGCAGAGTTTTGCCAGTTACAGTAAGAAATTCATGTGTGTTATAGACATTTTTGTGCCTCGCAGCATGGAGCATGAAATGTCAATAATTACAGGGATCCTCAGTCCCTAAACATGTTGTTCTTACCCCTAAAAGAACAAGGTCATCAAACAACAGCACTTCTGATCAGTTCTCCACCTGAAAACACTTCAAAACAGGCTTATTTTGGATCATGTCAGTTGCTCCACTGAGCTTCTGCGCTGGAATGCAACTGTCCCTCCTTGTACCTGCGCTGGAAGTCAAGATTAATGAAGGCTACCTGCGCTGGGCGAGATTGGCCAAGTGGCACAGTCATCCTGCAAGGTGTCAACTGCCCAGGAAGCTTCCAAACTGACACTTGGTTCATGAGATTCGCCCTGTGATGAGTAAGAGGTACTTGATCACCATGTGTAAGCAAGGATCTCCAAGTGGACTCAAGAACTGAAGATTAACTGAAGAGGGAGAGGACACAAGGCAGCTTCATGTCAGTCTCAAGCTGACTCATCCTCTCTTCTTCTCTCCTATATATAGAGCTCTTCTATGAGGTCTAAGGAGGCTGGAATTTTGTGTTAAGCAAGGAGGTGCTGTTGGTTTACAGTTAGAGCTATTGGGTGATTGTTTTACTAGAGGTGAAGAGGAGAGTTCTTGCTGCTGGGGAGGTGCTGCTGGATTGGAGCCATCATTGGTTGTAACCTTCTCAGAACCCTGTTACTTCTATCAATAAAGTTTTGCATGTTCTCCTATATACTTGTATTGCATTGATGTATTGTATTTACATGTATATTTGATTCACTCTAATCCATGCATCAGTTATGAGTACATGTATCTTGTAGTTTGCTCTCTGGTTTTGTGCAGGATCTGTGTGTAGCTGGACCGGCAAAGAGAGCAAGGAGCTGGGAACAAGAGACAAAGAGAGAGGATAAGGATCGACTAAGCGCAAGACACTAGGTTAGTTAATCTTTTCTTCCTTCTCTTTGTACTTTCATAAAGGAAAACATCAAAGCTTTACTTTCAGTTGTTGCTAAAGACTGTCACCTTTAGAGTAGGGATAGGGTCATCCGCATCGGATACTTTTCCCCACAACAAACTGGCGACTCCGCTGGGGAGCCTAGTATCTTGTTGGTGTTTGTAGTATTTTGCTATTCATTTCTTGAAGAAAAGAGTACCAAATCGAAAAGCTTTTGACTATATCAAAAGCGAAGTAGAGGGTCTGTTACTCTTGCTCATTTGCTGAGCAAATTCAAGATTTAAAGAGCTAATCTACAAAAGACTCTTTACTCTTTGTGATAGATCTTCATCCTCTTGATCATCCCTTAGCCTGTACTTGACCTATAGCTTTTTATTTCAGCAAAAACAGTGCATTTTTGAGCTTTTTATGACCCGGAATTCTTTGCAGACGCAACTCTCGTGTGTCAGTGCAGGCTGTCCACAGGCAGTCTGCATTACAGCGCAGGTGCTCCCTTCGGGAACTGCGCTGAGAGTGAAACTGGCAGACTAGAACCTGCGCTGGTCCAGTTAGCCATTGTCTTGCTCAGCTTTCCCTTTGTGTCTTAGCCCTGTTTGCACTTGTTTTTGGCTGATTGCTTGCTGGTTATTGTACTTGCTGTAAACCACTTCTCCTTGACATTATTCCGCCTCAATTGTGTGATGAAACTGTAAGTGTTCTTTCAGTATTTCTTGTTTCAGTTACAGTTTCCCATTGTGAAAAGCGAACCAGTACAGCTATGAACTCTTAGATCCTGAACTGTAAAAGTGTCTTTGTGATCTTATGAGCTAGTTTTATTACTGTTCATGGCTGTTTGAGTTTGTTTGCTCTTCATTTTTATGGTTTGAATCTATACATTTCCTGTGTTTAAACAAGTCTATCATAAGGTGTCTTTTTGATTGTGGACAAGCTTGTTTATTTCTACTTGAAATTAGATTCAAAATTATACAACAGTTTCCTTTCTGTCTAGCATCAACATTAAGGATAACGAAAAGAAATACATGCATTGTGCATTTTGCATTTGACTGTGTGCTTGACAATTTAGGAAAATGTGCATTTTAGTGTGTGTTCTATGATCTATGGAAAAAGTTGTGTCTTTCTTTTCCCTCAGTAGATTAAGGTTTTCAAAGTTGAAAGATTGAAAAGATTTGCTTCTCATTCTTAGATTGCATATAGGAAGTTGTATATATACATCTCGTGGCGAACCTGAAAGGCAAACTGTTAAGAAAGATCAACATTAAAATAAACTCAATTTACATAACAACGCTTTGGAATTTAACGCAAACATCTAGAGGTCTAGGTAGAGACGTGTTCCGGCGTCGTTAAACATAGTGACTGTCGATCTCTACGAAGGTGGGTGATTCCTCCTGAGAGTCGGTGGCACTAACACGGACTTGAGCTCCCGCGTACCGTCGCATATATTGGGAGACCCCTATAGGCTTTTATCCTTTATCCTTAGGAAACCGTGTCGGCCGCCCTACTGATCGCGATGCAGTGAACACAACATTCACGAAGATCGACCACCCGTACCGTAAAACGTATTTTGTGGTTTCGCGAAAGGTTTGGCACACCCTCTGCCTAGATCTCCAGAGCAGTTTCTTTTGGCCTTTTTCAAACTCTATAATTGAAAAAGTCCAACCGAGCATTTGTCACTTCGGGCTCGTTAATACATCGAAGGCGACTAGAGTCATCTTTAGCTTTTTCTCGACTCTTAAAACATGAAAAAGAAAGTTTGTGTCTAAAAGCGTCGTTAATAAAATTTATTTTAAGCGGAACATAATCACCTGTTATTCCCACGTTGATCTTTCAGTTGAAAAGTATGGAGCCCACCAACCAAGGAAGTAACCTTGGCGGAAGTCCAAATCCCTTCTCCTCTTGGGGAGATGTTGGTGCGCCTCATATGGTTACATTGTCACTTCCAGGATTGACAATCGGCCTCCCTGTATGGCTCTTTTCAACTAATGTAGTCCAGATCGCCACTAATCCTGAGCAGTCGAATCAACAGTCAGAACAATCTAGAACTACCCACCAGCCTTCCACTTCTTATGATACTTCCTCTGATCCTCCATCTTCGCAAGGTAGAGCCGGCAAAAGTCAGCCTCCCAAGGAGAAGAAGGAAAAGAAGAAGAGAGAAAAGAAGCAGAAGGAGCCTCTGGCGAAGGCGACTGGGGGCAAGCAGAAGAAAGCTGACAAAAACCCACACACTACACCGACCGGGCCTAAATCGCCATGTGTCATTTGCAAAGGGATCCATTTCCATCGTGATTGTCCTTGTATTCCCCGGATACTAAGGGACTGGTCCCCAAGGTTGCACAATCTGGTAGCATCAAACTCTGGTTGTCAAGTTGATTGCATTCCCTCAACTAGCGAGAGTGAAGGACGAAGAAGGGGACCAAGATCACCCTGTCTATTGTGTGAAGGTCACCATGCCATCCACAAATGTCCATTCTTAGATGAGGCAAAGAGAGTTTTGGAAGATTGTCCGGTTTCACCGTTGCAACTTCCTCCTGGATATCGAAAACTCGCGCCTAATCCCTCGATAGTTGAAAATCCAGTTGAACCACTCAAGTGGTCAGCTGAAGTGTCGGTCATTGAGAATGAACCTACCGAATCTAGGCCAGATGAAAGTCTAAAGGTCGAAACAGCAGTTGACCCGGTTCTTCCTTCAGAGGTTCTATCGTCCAATGACTCCGTCATTGAAGACCCGTCTTCAAATGACACCGTCGCCGAAGAGTCATCTTCATGCGACACCCTCAGTGAAGAGAATAAGGATGACACCATCCAGGTTATTTTCATCAGCACCGACTTCGATGAGCATCAGGGCAATGCGCCCATTCCTTTATCGCAGGAAGGAACATCATCAGAGTCATATCCGGCCGTATATTCAGTCCCACCGCCAAGCAACCTGGTTGTATCCTTTGATTGGAATCAACTAGGCAGACCCCGGTTACCAGCCAGTATACCATTCAGAATCATTGTCCAGATCTATAGAATGATTATGGCTGGTACTATCATTGATGAAGGGGCGTCTGTGAGTATCCTTTCCTCTATTGCTTGGAAAGCACTGGGTTCCCCAGCGCTTTTACCTGAGTTGAGAAATCTCTCAGGTTTTGATAAAGGAACCAGTCGACCATTAGGGATCCTCCCCAATGTACCTATTACATTGAAGGGGAAGACCATCAGGATGAACGTGTTGGTAGTCCAAGGACCCTTGGATTATAACCTACTCCTTGGACGCGACTATATTTATTGCATGGGAGCGATAGTCTCCTCACTCTTTAGAGTAATGTGTTTTCCACATGAAGGAAGGATGGTCAAGCTCGTAGACCAACTTTCATTTCCGGTATCTCGCATCGCAAATAGTCAAATACCAATCCTAAATGGTCTTTTCACTCAAGATACACCTCCGCCCCCAGTCCTCTTTCCCGATGAATGCGAGTGATTCGGAAAGAAAGACTAGGACCCAGGGGGCATGCACCCTGGTCTGCTTCGGGCAGAAGAAACTCCGTGTATAAGAAAGAATTTCCGCAGAAGAACATGACTAGTCCGTACCCCGTCCGTGGAAGGAAGTGGGGTTGTTCTGGAATAGTGATCTTTTGTTAAAGTTATGTGTTTGACAAAAGTCATTCACCTTTGTCTAAAAAAGTGGGCAATGCCCAAGTAGGAATTCCCTTATTGCAACAAGTAGTAACCATCTTTGAATTCAAGCCTCGCCCATCGAAACATATGTTTTGAAGGATAAGCAGGGGCAGCCTACAAAGTAGGAGACCGTATTGTTGTGACAGAGGGTAACCATCTTTGGACAACCCAATGATAGACACCGCCGAAGAAAGAGATTGATTTGCGGCAGCAAATAGAACCGTCTTTGGATAATAAGAAAGAGGCAAACCTCGTTGATAAAGGGGCAGTCTCGAAATTCTATCCTATACCTGGGGGCATGCAAACTTTTGGAATGCAAGCAAGGGACGACTATTTATTTTTTAAATTTTTAGGTCCTCCCTTTAAACCTGTAGGTCTAACCCGTTAAACTCGTAGGATTAGCCGTTTCCGACCTTGCATGAAGAAAGCCTGTGGGGCAAAAGTAAAATTTGCCAAAATTGGAGCATAGCTGTGGTAAGGCATAAGCTCTATAAAAATTGGTCCTTACAGGAGGCGTTCTTAATATGACTGGTATATCGAGCAGTTTTAGCATATAGTTCATGCTCGTTAAAAAATAAACGCAAAATTCGAGCAGTTTTATGACTGAATTTATGCTCGTTAAAAAATAGAAAAGTGTGAGCAAAAGTTTCCCCCAGAGTTCAAGCTCATGGAAAAAATGAACCGGTAAATAACCTTTTTAAATCGTAAATTCATCAGCCATAAGAACCTTGATCGTGTTTTCATTTGTGTGTTTACCTCTTTTGAGAAACAGCTGCGAAGAGTGATTTCACCTAGCCATCCTTGTGACACTGCCGTGATTGGAAAATTCTAACCTGTACCTGGAATCTGCTGCTATCCCTGTTTATCACTCGTTCCTCAAAAGACGAGTCTTCTTTGAGCTCTTTTCACTGACTCGTAAAATATGAAAAGTTTGCCGAGTTTTGGCCTTCCAGCTCGTTAAATGACCGGAACGCTATCCCTCCTCTAAATTTTAATCTTTTTGGACTTGAGGGATTATTGCACAAAAGGATCGAGCGCTTGTCTTGTTCGGCTCGTTAAAAGTATCGAACAGCCATCCCTTCTGTATTGTTTTATACTTTTTCGGACTTAAGGGATTAGCTGACGAAAAAGGAATCATGGAGTTGACTTTCTGTACCTTTTTAGACTCTCTAAAAATGAAAAGGACCGAGTTTTCCTTGTCGTTAGACTCGTTAAAATGATTAAATAGCGACAAACTTGTCTTTAGACGAGAACGAGTTTCCCTATCGCTAGGCTCGTTAAATCATAGCAATGGGCTTGCCCGAAGGGCAGGTTATAGAACAAGCATATGTTATCCTCCTCAAGCTTGACAAAAATAAAGAGGTACTGGTTAGAAATGACTGGGGAAAAATTGGGAGAACATCAAAGTTTAATGGTAGCAAGTCACTCTTGAACATGACACTTTTCCTCCGTACCACATCGGGTTGGGTTGTTTCATTCACCGGTCTCATCGCCATGGTCCTCGCCAAACCATCCACATTTGGGGTAATGCTACCGATCCATCGCATCAGTGTCGTTATATGTTCAAGAGGGGTCATTCTGAAAGTGTCAACCGTGTCCCATCCACTGCCATACATTATCCTTCATCCATTCATGATCGCCACCCTGAATCATATGTCACAGTTTGTTTTCACCTCCACTAAAATCATTAGCTCCGTTCCGTGTCATTGATGTGGGATTCATTAAGGCCCTCCTTTGACGGATCGCTTCTTGTCGACTTCAGCTCATTATCCAAGAAGTTGATCTAGGAACACCCCCATCAGTACTTTGAAGCTTGCATGCCTCAATGGCAAGTTTCTCACTTCCGGCGACAGGTATACATCAATGACCTTCGACCAGAAGATTTTGCGTGGCGTTCGACGCCAAGTCCTTTATTCACGCCACGTGAATTGTATTGCAGTACCTTGAGGGTCATCGTCATTATTGGTGATTCCTCTCGCGCTTGTTAACGGTTTTCATTATTGACCGGTAATCAAGCGATGTCTTTCCATGTTCGACTTCAGCGCAATTCTCACATGGATCGACTTGTACGAGTGAAGATCGAACGAGTTTGAAGACCCCGGATCTAGTTTCATCCATCCGGGCTGCGATATATATTCAGGAAATATAAAAGCATTTGCCATGTACATCATTGCAGCAGATGATCATCCTATTCAAAGGATGATAATTTCAGCAGAAGATTATCAGTCTACCTTCAGACGATCGTCTGTCATATGTACCAAAATGTATTTATAAAAGCTGAGCATGGGAATGCCCGCCTCAGCTAGATCATGAAAATAGAATGAAAAATAATGTATTGTATTGTATTGTATTATAGGGCACTCTCCTCAGCACTGGAACGAACTTCGGACCCTCTAGATAAAGCATTTCACCCGATAAACGGCCTCATAGTTTAGGGGGCAACTGTTATAGACATTTTTGTGCCTCGCAGCATGGAGCATGAAATGTCAATAATTACAGGGATCCTCAGTCCCTAAACATGTTGTTCTTACCCCTAAAAGAACAAGGTCATCAAACAACAGCACTTCTGATCAGTTCTCCACCTGAAAACACTTCAAAACAGGCTTATTTTGGATCATGTCAGTTGCTCCACTGAGCTTCTGCGCTGGAATGCAACTGTCCCTCCTTGTACCTGCGCTGGAAGTCAAGATTAATGAAGGCTACCTGCGCTGGGCGAGATTGGCCAAGTGGCACAGTCATCCTGCAAGGTGTCAACTGCCCAGGAAGCTTCCAAACTGACACTTGGTTCATGAGATTCGCCCTGTGATGAGTAAGAGGTACTTGATCACCATGTGTAAGCAAGGATCTCCAAGTGGACTCAAGAACTGAAGATTAACTGAAGAGGGAGAGGACACAAGGCAGCTTCATGTCAGTCTCAAGCTGACTCATCCTCTCTTCTTCTCTCCTATATATAGAGCTCTTCTATGAGGTCTAAGGAGGCTGGAATTTTGTGTTAAGCAAGGAGGTGCTGTTGGTTTACAGTTAGAGCTATTGGGTGATTGTTTTACTAGAGGTGAAGAGGAGAGTTCTTGCTGCTGGGGAGGTGCTGCTGGATTGGAGCCATCATTGGTTGTAACCTTCTCAGAACCCTGTTACTTCTATCAATAAAGTTTTGCATGTTCTCCTATATACTTGTATTGCATTGATGTATTGTATTTACATGTATATTTGATTCACTCTAATCCATGCATCAGTTATGAGTACATGTATCTTGTAGTTTGCTCTCTGGTTTTGTGCAGGATTTGTGTGTAGCTGGACCGGAAAAGAGAGTAAGGAGCTGGGAACAAGAGACAAAGAGAGAGGATAAGGATCGACTAAGCGCAAGACACCAGGTTAGTTAATCTTTTCTTCCTTCTCTCTGTACTTTCATAAAGGAAAACATCAAAGCTTTACTTTCAGTTGTTGCTAAAGACTGTCACCTTTAGAGTAGGGATAGGGTCATCCGCATCGGATACTTTTCCCCACAACAATGTGCTATTGTCCATTGAATTTATGTTTCTCTGTTGCAATTGTTATTTCATTACTCTTTCTCAATTTTGTTTAAATTTGTATTGAAAATAGTTATTTGGAATTCATCATATATGCTCTAGAATTACTATGTACTTCTGTTACATAATGGGATTCATTATGTCTTTGTCTATCTTCATTTTCTAAATACTTATAAGATTTGATAACATAATTTTGATATTCATTGTTTCATTTGAATGTGTATTGTCATGTGTCTTTCTCTCTTTCATTCTACTACAATCGATATAAATTTTGGGGATGTACCTGTCATGCCTTTGTTTCTTGTCGTTGGTGGATATATGCATTGATGTATTAAATTGGTGATATTTTGGTCCCATACTCCAATGTTCTTTATTTTAACCTCCCAACAATTTTTTTATCAAATTTAAAATATCTTTATCAGATCAAGTCTCTGCAAATTCAAAGTGCCTTGATATCCTTTATCTTTATATTTTGGTGAGGGAGCCCCCTCAGGTTAGAAAGGACTAGTTTCTAGCCTAAAGAGGCTTGTGGTTACCTTTGTGGCCCTTTCCTCAGCCTAAATGGATTTACAGAGTGCTAACATAGTGGTGTCATTTACGGGGAATGAAATCAAAACTTTCCCTGGGAAGATATCTTATTTTGAGAATTACATCCTAGTCTTGTAGGTGACAGGTTGTTAGGTATTCATAGGCTAAAACCTAGAAGATCACCTTGACTTGTGTTGAAATTGGCTACATGCAAACCTGTGCAAGAAAATTTGGCTTCCAAGAGTCATACTAGACAAAATCCTGATATGAATCCTCCTATGATTGTGAATGATCCTGAAAGGATGCTCAAGAAGAAAAGAACATTTGTGGAGAGTCAAGAAAGTAATATCCCTTTTGAGAGGTCTTTTTCTTTGCCAGAAATTTAGACCATATTTGACAATCCCATCTTTCTTTTGAACTTCCTTTGTCGATAACTAGATCTGAATCTTGCATTTCCAAAGCCCTGATTGATCAATCCATTATCAGTTCTCATATCCCACTTCTGAAATTAGAGTTTGGCAGAAATATATTGCATGAGTTCAATAAATTTAGGGGTCTAGTTAGTAAAGTACAACAAACTGCTGAGAAAGTGGTTCTTTTTCAAAAAATAGTCCACTCACAAATTGCAACTCTTGTTACATTTGTTGTCCCAACATCTATCATAACTTTTGCAACTCATACCAGCTTAAATTTTAGTGTAATTCCCACATTGTCTATTGTTCCTACATCACCTTCTTTAGCAACCATCCACCAAACTATTCCATCATCCTCTAATTCATTTATATCACGAACAAGCTCCTCAACTATAACAATAATATCTATGGCAATAAGATATGTCCCCTTGGTTCTACTTGCTCAGTTGCATGATCTACCTCATAATTATGGCTAGAGAATTCCCCAATACGACGGTACAGGGGAGACTACCACTCAACAACATGTGGATAAAGTGAATGATTTTGTGAACCTGGAGGAAGTATACCATGAAGATGTTAAAATGAGACTATTTTCCCAAATTTTCTCTAGTGAGGTTAAGAAGTGGTTCGGAAGTGCTCGCACTAGAATTTTTGTGAGATTTCAAGGATTGGAGGCTACCTTCATTACTAGATGGGGCAAGAAGGAGAATCCCTTACAAATACTTATTGAGTATGATAATTTTAAAAGGGATCTTGGTGAAACATTCCAAGATTTCTCAATGTGTTTTAACAAAGTGTACAATTCCATACCTGTAGACATAAATCCCCCTCTTAGACTAGCTTTGCTCCATTATCGTCTTGATGGTGTTGGACCCACCAATATTTACGGGATCACCTGAGTATGAAGTCCCAACTATAGCTCACACTCTTTGGTGTGGGATTCCCATCCGGTATGATGGCCCGGTTGCTATTATCTTATGGATTTTCCTCAACTCTTGCTTGTTAGCACAAGAGAGTGGTCTACTTTGTCTTCGAAAAGTGAGGTTCATGTGCCTGGTGAGTGTAAGTGTTACTTGTTTCAATTGTTCTTTCACTGTAGAAGGAGAGAGGGTGAGAGGGAGCTCCAAGTCGCTTGGGAGAAGTCCCAACTCTACTAGGAACACACAACACAATAGGACATGCACAAATTCCGTCAGAAAAGTCCACACGGATGCGGCACTCACAACATATAATGAAATATAACACGTATAACACTCAACAAATTAATCTGCACGAGTGCAGCAGTTGTTATAGAAAGTTTTTTTGAAAGGTTTGTCTGATGTTTGAGAGAGTAGTTTGCATGGGTGAGACAACGTTAACATCATATACAACATATTTCCATTAAGAGATTATGTATTACAACAAATGAAATAGTTCAAATGTAGAACACAGGTTAAAGAAAAATGCATCACAAGAGTTAAAGATTAATCTTACAAAAGTTACAATACATGTGTGAAAATGTGTTGGCCTGTTAGCAGGCTTTTGAATTAAGCGAAAGTTCCAAGACACATCATTACACCATACATCACTAACCTTGTGTGAGGGGTGTTGGAGCCACTACTTACTCCTCAAAGGAAAGATTACAGACTCTCTTGGCTATGTGGGAGGAGCTGAGGTGAAAATTCCATTGCATGTACAAATGAGGGGGTATTTATAGCCAAGGGTGAAATTGACCCTTGTGGTTGTTCGACTACCCTCATGATTGTTTGACTTCTATGACTTTTCGACTTTACATGACTCTTTGTACAACAAGTGGGTCTCTTGGACTTCCACATTACATTAGATTGATTGACAACATGGCCCATAGTAGAGATGTGGACAACATGACTCATGAAATGAATCGACATGATAGTGATGGTACATTCGTGTTGCCGCTGGAGTGCATGTCCAACTATAGTGCTACTAGGTGATGAATGTTGTCATGGCGTGTCACAACTTCACCTCTGCAGGGAAAAGTGTGCGGAGTCTTAGATGGTCATTGGTTCGCTTGATGTTTCTTTGGTACGTTGCTCCTTTCTTGTATGTTGGAAGGCTTGATAGGATAATCTATTTGTGAAAGGTGCATGTTCATCTGTTTGTTCGTCCGTGAGCACATCTTGGATGTTTGCTCGTCTGTCTGTCTGTGAACACATGTTTACATGATCATCCATTCATGAGGACATATCTTCGCATGCATCGTGGGTCTATTCGTTGGTCAACCTATCCTTCTGCATGTGCTCCATTCATTCATTCCATTCATCGTCGCTCCATTGTACCAGTACTTGCAGTCACTCATGACGAGACAACATCAAATCCAAAAACCTCTTAGTCTACAATGACACGTGATTATTTCGGATGCAGGTGACCAGGAGTGGCAACAAGGTTGGCAAGGCAGGATGATGGCTCTAGGCACTGCTAATGAAAACTGTGCAAGAGTCATTGGGTGATGAAGATAGGGAATCCGGATTGACAGTGACTGTCTGCGAGGTCTTGCTCATCTGGAAGGAAAAATTGCGCAAATTTTGGGAGCAACAACATGAGCTGTGGGAAGGCACGATAGACAAAATCTGTGCATTCTCTAGAATGAGCAGGCAATAGGGGCATGATAGCAAAATTTGTACAATTTCTTGGAGGAACTGACTAGGCTGCAGGGAGGACTGGCAGACAAGATTTGCGTAGTTTTTTGGAGGAACTAACCAGGAGCTCGGCAATAGAAACTGCATAATTCCCAAGGGGAATAGGCAGTTAGCTAGCTGGGTCATTGGTAGCAGAAACTATGAAATTCGTAAGGGGAACTGGTAGTCAGCTGGTCGGGTGCTTGGCAACCAAAACTATGCAATTCCTGGAGGGAACTGGTAGTCTACTGCTGAGAGCTATTGGTGAGAGAAACTGCACTAGGGCTGGGAGGCCGACCTACTGATCATCTCTGTGCAATTTTTGAGCTGAGTAGACTGCTTGGCAACAGAGAGCATACTAATGAAGATTGTGCAATTTTCTAGATGAGTAGTTGGTCGACTGTGGGGAGGACTAGTTGGAAAATTACGCAATTTTCTAAGGGAGATAGGGATGAGCACTGGGTGTTTGTTCGGCCTCTTAGCACAATTTTACCAGCTAACGGAGTGGGGGAGGTCTACAGCCTCCGCGTAAATTTTGAGGGGATGAGTCCCAGGGTGGCTATTGGGTCAAACCCTCCGATAGACCAGCTTAAAGGTTGATAGATATGCTTTCGGGCAACACAGCATGAAATAACTTGCTTCTTCTCCTGTGATATTCTGGGTGATAGTCGATCGAGTGGATGGCGGGATGATGGTCCGGCTAGCAGAGGGGATTCTGGTCGTCAAAACTTCAGCAAAATGACTATGTGTGTGAATGAGTGAGAGATGCACATGTGATCTTGCAAACACACACCAACATGAATTGATGATTAGACAACCCAAACCATCCAGAAACACATGCTCAACATGAGTAACTGATGGTGTGAGTGACAAGAACAACACTTGTGATTGATTATTGATCAACCACGACAACACTTGTGCGATAGTGAGTGTGACTCTATGTGTGAGTGTGACAAATGATTTTATAGTAAACAAAACATGTACACATGAAGCGAAGACCTTGAGCATGACCAGAACATGGTCATAAGCATGAATTCGATACCAACATGCAAAAACTTGGATGAAAGAAACAAGCAAGGTGGATGTAAAGTCTCACACAGGCTCACGGAGTAAACTCAAGGGTGTGAAATCATCAAATGAAACTCTGAAGGGAGGCTCCAAAATTGGTGCAGGCCAAAATTTTAGAGGGTTTTTGTAGCCACTACAACACTTGGTGACACACTGGTAGAACTCCAGCTTCTCTATTTTGGTTCATTGATAACATCAGGCCTTGGTCTCTCGGGGAGTATTGAATCACTGTGTGGGTTACTTCGGCTTCCTCACTTGCCCCATGGACATACATGGTTTGCCTTTTTCCAACTTAGTCAAATGCAATCAAAAGTTCAGCTTGATCATAGTGTTTTGAATTCGTTAAGGGTAGTTTAGCTTGCGAGTTGAAAATTTTTAGAGTATAAGTTTTCATCTCTGGTGTTGCTCCGCTGCCAGCAAGCCTGAACAGTACCCTGGCGGAGTCATGCAGGAACACACACAATGCTCCAATGCTAGTGAGCCTGGTTAGTGCCCCGATGGAGTTGCATGCTTCACCTCTTTGCATAGTAAGCCTTTCTCTTCTTTTGCCTTTGTATTTTTCAAGAGGACTGTGCATAGGCACTTATTTATTTTTTGGGGCAGAAGAGGGATCTTGACTTATTGAGAGCGGAAGAGGTTGTTGCCTTAGAGAATCATGTAAGACCTCTGACATAGGTTTGCTCATTTAGATTTTCCCCTTATTCGTTTCTACTAGTTGGATGAGCTTGAACACATAGAGTAGAAGGCTAAGTATAGGCATGGGGCTTCCCAGTGTGGACACAGGTTCATGGGTGGACCAAAACTTCCTTTGCAAATAGTTCATATTTTCTGTCAAGACTTCATCGGTCGAAGGTTATAACCATGTACAGAGAAGACAGACACAAGACTAACCAAGTGCTATAGTGTCAAAAGTCTCTTCAAATTTCAGCCATATACTCTATTCAAAATCCAGAATGTAGTAGTTGGTAGCGCTTATTTCTGGAAACAAAAATAGTTATATCAAGCAAACAAAACAAACGTAAACAAAAATACTAAGAAGAACAAACAAAGTGAAGCAGAAGCAGAGGTAAAAGTGAAAGAAAAGCAAGTAAGTAAACACAAAAGCAAGCAAACAAACATGCAAAGCAAGAAAGTAAACAAGCATGCAAGCAAGCAAATTGAAAGAAAACACTACTCCTACTCCTAAGCTAATGGTGCATGAGACTAATCACGTGAAGTGATATTTCCAATGTAGCCACCAATGCACTAGTTGACCCATGTTGAAGGCTTGGTCTATGAGCAACCCAGTTGTGCAGACCAGCAAATGTGAAAGATACAACAATGAAAACATACACACCCCAAGCTTACAAGCATCCATAAAACAAAAATGAGTGAAAGTGCATGAAATGCACTCTGTGGACTTTCCATGGTGTTGTGATACACTGCATGTAGATGTTGAATGTATGCATTTCCTTGACCATGATATGCAAGAAAATGTCAGAAAGGTAGACCACTTATGTTTCACAAGTGTGCTTGTGTAAGATTTCTCCAATCCATGAGCGATGGGATCATGTAGTTCATGTGGAGGAAGTAAAATTTGAGTGTTAGATTGATCTTGAGTGCATACATATGAGTGATGAGGAGCCTTGAGTGTTTGAACAATTTCTTGATCAGAAGTGCAGCCAACCTCTAGATAGCGAGGGCCTGACATAACCATCATCTCGGGCTAAAGTTCCTTGACAGCCTGTGGGGTTTCGACTTCGTCGACAGATGGATCTTTGTAGACCACTGGCTTAGATGGATTAATAATGAATGAATCAACATCGTGATCGGATGATGAGGTGAAGAGATCACAACAACCAAGATCAGAAAATTCAGGATGTTGGTCGACATCCTCATGGTTTAATGAATCACACAGAGGGGTAGATGAGAAGGAAGGATGTTCACCCTCTGCATTCGCGGAAAGAGCAGATGAAAGATCAAGTGGATTTTCAATAAATGATTGGTCCTCTCTGTCGTTGGATGATGGGCTTACATATGGTGTGTCCTACGAAATGTCAACAATGGGTGCATCTGTGGATGGAGATACACATGAATAAATTAGGGATGGCAAGATCAACAAGGATCCCAGGAAAAAATGGAGGAGGTACAGATAGACAGAGATGCTCCCCTACTACCGGTGAATGTTCAAGCTCCCCGTCATGCTCTTCATGACTGCCTGCGCATGTTGGTTGTGCAACAACAACTCCATCAATAGATCAATCCTTGTTCAATATAAGTTTAGAGTTTGGAATGGAAGAACACAAGACAATGTCATCGGAAGGATGATCAAAATACGAAGACAGAGGTTGAGGTACAAAATACATGTGATGAGGTATGGGACTCACAATCAAATCTGTGCGAAAATCAGAAGGAGTGATGTCGGGAGGTCACAACGGTCCAACAAATGTGTGTTCATGCTCTCCGGCATCACTCTGCAATGGTGGAGATGTTTGATGAGGGGATAGTGGATAGTCACTTGTGACAATGACCATTTCCGTCTGTGCTCGCGTAGATCCATCATTGAAGAATGCTGAGCAGGATCTTAGCTTGAATTTCTTCTTATGATGAGTATATTTATTAAGGCTGTACTAGAATCGGTGCCAAAAATATAAAAATTTCATTTGGCTCTTTGGAACTTCAAACTGCAAATCACGGAAGCATTGCCAAAAATCCATAGGCGATTCATGTTGAGCGTTCCACAGTTTGGAGCAGTTTTTGGTCAAGATGTTATGGATCTAAATGATAGAAAGTGTCTTCAATGAGATCATAGAAGTGCTCAAGTGAGTGCACGCTATCATCCGATAGGCTACACAGCCACTGCTGTGGAGATTCACGAAGTGTGTATGAAAGCAACAAACTACCCTGTTTGTCAGAACATCCATCTTCCTCATGAAGCATGGGAAGAAATTCATGCAAGAACTCAGGCCATGCCACTTCGCCATCACCATCATACACGTAAGTGGAAAAGCGATCGAAAAGACTCTCATGATGGTGACATCTTTAGGATTCGAAAAACATCATGGAGGGAGAAGAGTGCAAGACTCCATGATAGATACAAAAAGGTTCAAAACAGGATGAAAGGACACAGCTTGTCATCTAGCCCTCCCTCTAGCGCCAAAAATGTTGATGGTGTTGGATGCAGCAACATTCAAGGGATCACTTTGTATGAAGTCCCAACTAGACCTCACATCGTTTGGTTTGGGATTCCTATCCAGTATGATGGCCCGGTTGCCATTATCTTAAGGATTTTCCTCAACTCTTGCTTGTAAGCACAGGAGAGTGGTCTGTTTTGTCTTCGAGGAGTGAGGTTCGCATGCTTGGTGAGTGTAAGTGTTACTTGTGTCAATGGTTCTTTCACTGTAAAGGGAGAGAGGGTGAGAGTGAGCCCCAAGTCGGTTGGGAGAATTCCCAACTTTGCTAGGAACACACAACACAATAGGACATGTACATATTTTGGTGGAATAGTCCACATGGATGAAACAATCACAACACACAAGGGAAGATAACATGTATAACACTCAATGGATTAGTCCGCACGAGTGAAACGATTGCTATAACAAGTTTTTGTGAAAGGTTTGTCTGATGTCCGAGAGAGTAGTCTGCACGGGTGAGATAGAGTTAACATTATATACAACACATTTCCATTAACATATTGTGTATTACAACAAGTGAAATAATTCAAATGTAGAACACAGGTTAAAGCAATATGCATCACAAGTGTTAAAGATTAGTCTTACAATAGTTACAATACATGTGTGAAAATGTATTGGCCTGTTAGCAAGCTTTTGAATTAAGCGAAAGTTCCAAGACACATCATTACACCAACCATCACTAACCCTGTGTGAGGGGCATTGGAGCCACTACTTACTCCTCAAAGGAAATATTACAGACTGTCTTGGCTATGTGGGAGGATCTGAGGTGAAAAGTCCTTTGCATGTACAAATGAGGGGGTATTTATAGGCAAGGGTGAAACTGACCCTTGTGGTTGTTCGACTACCCTCATGAATGTTTGAATTCCATGAATTTTTGACTTTACATGACTCTTTGTACAATAAGTGTGTCTCTTGGACTTCCACATTACGTTAGATTGATTGAAAACATGGCCCATAGTAGAGATGTGCACAACATGACTCATGACACGACTCAACATGATAGTGTTGGTGCATTCATGTTGCTATTGGAGTGCATGTCGAGCTGCAGTGCTGCTAGGTGATGGATGTCTTCATGGTGTGTCACAACTTCACATCCGCATGGCAAAGTGTGAAAAGTCTTGGATGGTTGTTGGTTCACTTGATGTTGCTTTGGCATGTTGCTCCTTGCTTATATGTTGGAAGGCTTGACATGCTCATGTGTTCATGAAAGGTGCATGTTCTTCTGTTCATCTGTTTGTCTGTGAATACATCTTTGCATGAGAATCCATTCATGAGAACATCTCTCTACATGCATCATTCGTTCATTTGTTGGTGAATATGTCCTTCTGCATGTGCTCCCTTCATTCATCCCATTCGTCGTCACGCCATGTTTGTTAGTGTACTTGTACCTCTAGTCACTCATGACGAGTTGATATCAAATCCAAAAACCTCCTAGTCTACAATGACACATGATCATTTCGAATGCAGGTGACTGGGAGAGGCAACAAGGTTGGTGAGGCGGGATGATGGCTCTGGGAAATTTCGATGAAAATTGTGCAAGAGTCACTGGGTGATGAAGATGGGCAATTCAGATTGACATTGACTATCTGTGAGGCGTGGCTTGGCTAGAAGGAAAAATTGTGCAAATTTTGGGAGAATTTGTCCAGGCTGCAGGAAGGAAGGGAAGACAAAATCTTTGCATTTTTTGGAATGAGCAGGCAGTGGGGGCTTGACAACAAAATTTTTACAATTTCTTGGAGGAACTAGCCAGGCTATAGGGAGGACTGGAAGATAAGATTTGTGTAGTTTTATGGAGGAATTGGCCAGGAGCATAGCAGCAGAAATTATGGAATTCCCAAGGGGAACTGGTAGTCAGGTGGTTGGGTCACTGGCAACATAAACTATGCAATTCCCAAGGGGAATTGACAATCATCTAGCCGGGTGCTTGGCAACAAAAATTGTGCAATTCCTGGAGGGAACTGGCAGTCTGCTATGGGGAGTTGTTGGCGAGAGAAACTACACTGAGGCTGGGAGGTCGGCCTACTAATCATCTCTACGTAATTTTTGCTAAGTGGATTGCTTGGAAGTAGAGAGCCTACTCATGAAGACTACACAATTTTATGGATGAGCAGTCGGTCGACTGTCGGGAGGAATGGCTTGAAAATTGCACAATTTTTTGAGGGAGACAGGGACATGAACTCGATGTCTGTCCGCCCTATCTATGCAATTTTCCTAGCCAGTGGAGAGGGCAAGGTTTGCAGCCTCAGCACAAATTTTGAGGGGAATGAGTCCCGGGGTGGCTGTCGGGTCAAATCTTCCAATTGACCAGCTTGAAGGCTGATTGACATTCTTGCAGGAAACACAACTTGAAATGACTTTCTTGGTGCTTCTGCGCTGCTCTGGGTGACAGTCGATCAAGTGGATGCCAGGGTGATGGTCCGACTGGCAGAGGGGAGTCTGTTCATTGAAACTTCAGTAAAATGACTAAGTGTGTGAATGAGTGAAAGATGCCCATGTGATCTTGCAAACACACACAAACATGACTTGACGACGAGATGACCCAAACCATCTAGACACACATGCTCAACATGAAAGACCAACGGTGTGAGAGACAAGTGCGACACTTGTGATTGATCATTGATCGACTGTGATGATTCTTGTGTGATAGTGAGTGTGACTCCATGTGTGAGTGCAACAGATGCTTTTACAGTGAACACAACATGTACACACAAAGTGAAGACCTTGAACATGACTAGGACATGGTTGCAAGCATGTTATAGACATTTTTGGGCACCGCAAACCCAATCCTAAATGTCCATAAACCAAGGGCTCCTAAGTCCCTAAAAGTGTTGTTCCAACCCCTAAAAGAATAAGGTCAGCTGATCACATCATCTCCCAGAGGTTCTCCATGAAAAACTACTCAGAACTAGTCAAAACTGGACCATCTCACCTGCTCCATGGACAAAGTGCACTGCATCCCACCTAAATACACATAGAGGGTGCTCTGCATACTAAAAATCCCTTCTATGGGGTGTGATGGGTGAGAATGGACAAATGGCAGAGGCAGTGTGCGAGGTGGAAAATCATGGAATCTTCCAGAAACTTCTCCTGTGACACTTGCCTCCCTGAATTTGCCTAGGGATGAGTAAGAGATCATCATTCTCGAAGTGGAATCAAGAACTATCAGAGAGAGGACACTAATCAAACCCCAGAAGCTGACTCACCCCCTTGCAAACATCTATATATGGATCCCTCATCCCAGAGATCCAGAGGCTGGAATTTTGTATCTTGTAAGGAAGTGCTATTGGTTTCTTGCTGTAACATCATAGTGTTGGGTGATCTAAGCTTTTCATGAGGTGAATAAAGGGTTCTTGCTGAGAGGATGATGCTGGGTTAGAACAATTGGTTGTAATCCTCTTTGCTCTTTCTTGATATTAATAAAGCTATTCAAGTTTTCCTCCACATTCTTGTATGTTTAATGATATATGCTTGTGTGTGGTCAATATACATCTGGTCCTATAATGTTTATGATAGTAGATCTCTGTTCTTGGATAGTGTTATGCTGCTTTGATTCCACAGGTGCTCTTTGAATCTGGGCTGACGAGGAAGCGAGTGGCGAATATCTATCAGAAGGGAGAGGAATCAAGCTAGGAACCAAGCGCAAGATTGATGTTGGTGTCCTTTGTTCCCCTCTTATCTATCTATCATAAAGGAAAACGACAATAGTTTTAATTTGTTTGTTTCTAAGATAGCTACCAGTCTTAGTGGGACTAGCAACTCTGCATAGACACTAGATTTCACGGTAACAAAATGGCGACTCCGCTGGGGAGTGACTAGATTGTTTGTTAGCCTATCTTTATTTCTTTTATAAACTTACAGACGGAGCCTGAAGCCAAGCTAGCTAGCCTTCGAACTGCATTTGTTTTATGAATGCAAAGTAGATCAATGCTGCTTCAGTCAATCTTCAGGTTTTTTTTATGAATTAAACAATCGATCTACAAACAGACTAATTGCCCTGAGTGGTAGCTCTAGTAACCGCCTTAGATCCACCTTTGTGATTTGCATATACTGAACATCACTTTCTTAGCTTAAATCCCCGAACTGGATTGCAAATTGTGAGTAAAAACTTGTTTAAAGTCTCGTACTGGTAACATCACACCCTGCCTTGAAGGCAGTTTGTATGCATCGCACTTCCTGAGTGCAGTAGGTGCGCTACATACTCAGTTCACTGTGTAACAGGTGCGCTGATCAGATAAGGTTAACTTTATCTTCAGGCTTTGGTTTTTCACTTATTGTTTTCAGTCCTATTCTGGAGTTTAGCTATCTATGGTTAGTGTATCTCTATAAAAACACCCTTCCTTTACATCTTTCCGCCTCCATAGTGCAAAGAACTGTAAGTTTTTTTATGTATTTTGCATCATTTTCGGTTCTCTTTTGCAAAAGGGTAGCATAATCGAGCTGTCGTTCTTTGATCTGAAAGTGTCGTACCTGTCGTTTTTATCCATAGGAGACAATCCCATTGTTCTTGATATTTGATTATACAGTTACTATTGTATATGATTTGAATTAGTAGTTTTTAAAGTGTCGAAAAGCAATTTTCATTTCGAAATCGCAAAGTGTCTCTCTTACTTTCACTTCATTTTGAAAAGAAATTTGTTGACTATTGTCGCTTTGGAAACAATTCAAATTTTCACTTAGCTTTCTTATCATCACATACACTAAGAAGGCTGAAAACAAATACATGCATGTGCATTTTCATTTAGACTGCTTGTTGGTTTGATTTAGGACAGTGCATATAGTGTGTGCTCTATGCTCTATGTTGAAAGTAAATCATCTCTCTTTCTTTAGTAGCTAGGATTTTCATTGCTAAAAGAAGATTAAACGATTGTTTATCATCTTAGACTGCATTTTAGTAATTGTACATCTACATCACACGGTGAACCTGAAAGGAAAATTTCTTAAGCAAGATCAACTATAAAATAAATTCAATGAATCTAAAAACACTTTGGAACCTAACGCACAACATTTAGAAGTCTAGGCTAAAGACGTGTTCCGGCGTCGTAAAACATGGTAATTGTTGCTTTCATTGTTGGTTGGGTGATTCCGCCACTTTGAGATGACAAGTGCCAATACAGACTTGTGCTCCCACGTACCATCGAGCATATATTGGGAGACCACAATAGGCTTTATTCTTTATCCATAGGAAGCCATGTCTACCACCCTATCGATCGCAATGCACTGAACACATCATTCGGGAAGATTGACTGCCGTACCATAAAAATTATTCTGCAGTTTTGTGATTGGTTTGGTAATCCTTCTGTCTAGACTTCCACAACAGTCTCTTTCGTTCCTTTTCAGACTCCTTAAAGGAAAAGGTCCATCTGAGCGCTTGTCAGTTCAAGCTCATTAAAAATCGAAGGCGACTAGAGTCATCTTTTGTTTTTTCTCGACTCTTAAAAATTGAAAAAACAAGCTCTGTCAAAGCGTCTAAAATTTATTTTAAACGGAATGAATATCACCTTTCCTACGTTGATCTTAGGTTGAGGAAAATGGAGTCCACCAACCAAGGGGTTCCCCTCAAGGGAAACCCTAGTCCTTTCTCCTCTTGGGGAGATGTCGGTGCACCTCATATGGCCACATTGTCACATCCTGGATTGATGATCGGTTTGCCTGTATGGATTTTCTCAACTTCTGTCGTTCAGAATACCATAACTCCTGAGCAATCAAGTTAGCAACTAAATGATACCAGAGTTACCCCCCAACCTTATACTTCATCCAATTCTTCCTCTCTTCCTTCCTCTTTGCTTGATGAAGCTGGTAAAGCCAAAAATCAAGTAACTAAGAAGAAGAAGGAGAAGAAGAAGAAAGAAACGAAGAAGAAGGAGCCAAAAGTGAAAAGGGGCAACTAGAAATCATCTAGTGAAAATCCACACACTGCACCGACCAGGCCTAAATCGCCATGTTTCATTTGCAATGGAGACCACTATCATCGAGATTGTCCTTGAATCCCTCAAATCTTAAGGGACTGGTCTCCTCGTTTGCACAATTCGGTGTCATCAACCTCTGATTATATTGTTGAGTATACACCGTCAACTAGTGAAAGTGAATTCTCTGGACAGAAAAGGAATTGCAGATTTCCTTGTAAATTGTGTGAAGGCGATCACGCTGTCCACCATTGTCCCTTCCTAGATGAGGCTAAAAGAGTTTTGGACAACCGTCCGATTTCACCGTTACGGCTTCCGCCGGGATATAAGAAACTCTTGCCAAATCCATCACTGGTTGAAAATCCGGCTCACACGCCATTGAGGTCGGCCGAAACATCTATTGTTGAAGATGAACCCTCTAAACCCATAGCAGACGAAAGTCAAAAGGTCGAGACGACAGTTGACCTGGTCTGGCCTTTAGAAGATCCATCTTTAGATGATACAATCGCCGAGGAAAAAAAGAACGACACCGTTCAAATCCTCTTCGTAAAAACAGACTCCGAGGAACATAGGGACAGTCTACCCATTCCTTTACTATAGGAAGGAAGTTCATCAGAGTCATACCCAACCATCTATTTGGTCCCACCTCCAAGCAACCTAGTTGTTTCCTTCGACTGTAATCTGCTAGGCAGACCCCATTTACTAGCTAGTGTACCATTTCGAATCATTGTACAAGCATACAAAATGGTCATGGCCGGTACCATCATAGATGAAGGGGCATCTGTGAATATCCTTTCCTCAATAGATTGGGAAGCGCTTGGTTCACCATCGCTTCTGCCTTTGATGAGAAATCTGACAGGCTTCGACAAAGGAACCATTCGACCATTAGGGATCCTTCCCAATGTACCCATAACGTTGAGAAGGAAAACCATTCACATGAACATAATGGTAGTCCGAGGACCCCTGGATTATAATCTACTCCTCGGACGTGACTATATTTATAGCATGGGAGCCATCATCTCCTCACTCTTTAGAGTAATGTGTTTTCTGCACGAAGGCGGAGTGGTCAAGCTTGTAGAACAGCTATCATTTCCTAGCTCACACATCTAGTAGTCAAGTACCTTCCCTGAATGGTCTTTCCACGCAAGGAATGTCTCATCAATTCCCAGTCCGTCCACCTGATGAGCACGAGTGATTCGAAGGACATGACTGAAACCTAGGGGGCATGCACCCTGGCTTGTTTCGACAGGAAAACCTTGGGTATAGAGTAAATTTCCGTGGAGGATATATGACTAGTTTGACACACCCGTCCATTTAGGAAAATGGGATTAGACTAGAATAATATTCCCTCATCAAAGTTATGTGGGTGGAGGCGTCTGCGCCACTCACCTTTTTTTATTTCGATAGACATCGCCGAAGAAGTGTTTTGTCCACAGTACGGTTAGAACAATCTTTGGTAACCTGGAAATTTTTCGCTATACCTGGGGGCATGCAAACCTTTTGGCGTGCGAGCGAAGAGCGACCATTTATTTTTTAAATTTATAGGTCCTCTAACCCTTTAAACTCGTAGGATTGGTCGTTTCCTAACTTGCATAAAGAAAGGATCTGGAGCAAAGCTTTGTAAGGTGCAAGCTCCATAAAAATGGCATCTTAGATGAGACATCCTTCTTATACGACTGGATCGAGCAGTTTTAATGCGGAATTCAAGCTCGTTAAAAAATAAACATAAGCAATGAGAAAATGTTTCCCCCAGAGTTTAATTAAAAAATTAACCAACTTCCGGTAAATAACCATCGTGAATGCCTTATCATCAGCTTTTTAAGCCTTGGTCGTGTTCTCATCATCACCTCCATTCTATATTGGCCAATCATTCACCTCCATTTCATTGTTTACCCTTTTGAGGAGCAGCTGTGAAAAGTGATGCATTTAGCCATCCTTGTGACACTGCCATGATTGGAAAATTCCAAACCTTACATGGAATCAGTTGCTATTCGAAATTATCACTCGTTCCTCAAAAAACGAGTCTCCTTTAAGCTCTTTTCATCTGACTCGTAAAAAATGAAAAGATTGCCGAGCAATTGGCCTCTCCAGCTCGTTAAAGAGACCAGAAGTGTTATCCCTCCTTTAGATTTTAATCTTTTTGGACCCGAGGGATTATTACACAAAAAGATTGAGCGCTTGTCTTGTTCGGCTTGTTGAAATTACCGAAAATTCATCCCTTTCGTATTGTTTTATACTTTTTCGGACCTAAGGGATTATATGACGAAAAAGGGATTGTTGGAGTTTCCTTTACGTCCCTTTCAGACTCTCTAAAATTGAAAAATACCGAGTTGTCTTTGTCGTTAAACTCATTAAAACCTAATAGCGACAAACTTGTCCTTACAGATAAGACCGAGTTTCACTATCGCTAGGCTCGTTAAAACATAGCGATGGGTTTTCCTGAAGGGAAGATTATAGAACAAGCATATGTTATCCTACTCAAGCTTGACAAAAATAAAGAGGTACTGGTCAACAATGACTGGGGAAAATTGGGAAGAAAACTTGAAAAAACTTTGTTGGTAGCAAGTCGCTCTTGAACATGACACTTTCACTCCGCATCCAAGTCAGTTTGGGTTGTTCCATTCACCAGTCACATCACAATTGGTCCATCACACCATCCACATTTGGGGTTAACGCTACCAATCCATCATGTCAGTGTCACCGGTATGTTCAAGAGAAGTCGCTCAGAGAATTCACCTGTGTCTCATCCATTGCAATACATTCACTCTTCATCTTTTCATGACCGCCCCCTTGAACCTTGTATCCTCAGATCATTTTCACCTCCATTAAAATCATTTGCTCCATTCCGTGTCATAGATGTGGGATTCATTAAGGCCCTCCTATGATGGATCGCTTCTTGTCAACATCAGCTCATTATCCAAGAAGTCGATTTAGGAACAACCCTTCTAGTACTTTGAAGCTTGCATGCCTCAATGGCAAGTTTCTCACTTCCGGCAATAGGTTTACATCACTTGCCTTCAACCAAAAGATTTTGCATGGCGTTCGACGCCAAGTCCCTGTTTCACACCATGCAAATTGTACTACAGTACCTTGAGGGTCATCATCATTATCGGTGATTCCTCTCGTGCCTATTAACAACTTGCATCATTGGCTGGTAATCAGGCAATGTCTTTCCATGTTCGACTCCAGAACATCTCTCACATGGATTGACTTGTACTTCGAGTGAAGATCAAACGAGATTGAAGACCCTGGATCTAGTTTCATCCATCCAGGCTGTGAGATATATTCAGGAAAATAAAGACATCCAATGTACATCATTGTTGCACAGATAATCATCCAACCTAAGGGATGATGGCTCTACCGGGATCATCAGTCTGCACTTAGACGATTGTCTGTCCTATGTACATGAAAATGAATTTATAAAGCTGATCATTGGAATTCCCGACTCAGCCAGGAAATGAAAAATATTTTGAAGATAATGTATTGTATTGTATCTAATTGTAGGTCGCCTTCCAGCTCGAAAAACTTCGAATCCTCATGATAAAGCATTTCACCCGACATCAAAAATTAATTAACGACCTCATGCTTTAGGGGGCAACTGTTATAGACATTTTTGGGCACTGCAACCCCAATCCTAAATTTCCATAAACCAAGGGCTCCTATGTCCCTAAAAGTGTTGTTCCAACCCCTAAAAGAACAAGGCCAGCTGATCACATCATCTCCCAGAAGTTCTCCATGAAAACTACTCAGAATTAGTCAAAACTGGACCATCTCACCTGCTCCATGGACAAAGTACGCTGCATCCCACCTAAATACACATAGACGGTGTGATGCATACTGAAAAGCCCTTCTATGGGGTGCAATGGGCGAGAATGGACAAATGGCAGAGGCAGTGTGCGAGGTGGAAAATCATGGAATCTTCCATAAACTTTCCTGTGACACTTGCCTCCCTGAATTCACCCAGGGATGAGTAAGAGATCATCATTCTCCAAGTGGAATCAAGAACTAGTAGAGAGAGGACACTAATGAAACCCCAAAAGCTGAATCACCCCCCTTGCAAACATCTATATATGTGTAGGAATTTACAGGGTAAGTTCCTCAGACAGAACTCCAAAGGACACCGCTCACAACCAGATCACAGATCAATACACCAGTATTTTTGACGTGGTTAAAACCCTCAAAGAGGGAAATAGTCCACGACCTGAGCCAACGCGGCCACTTCAGGCAATTTATTAATAAAAGAATGAAAATTTACATAAGCTTCTCTCATAGACGGATTACCCTACAAATCACCCTCCATGCACTTTAAATAGAAATCATGGACCAATCAGGTGTTAAACCACGGATCAAGTGTCGGTAATACTGAGGAGAGAATGAACCATCGGATCACTACATATCGTGACCATCGGATTGTAAGATACAAAATGTACATACTAAAGAAACACACTTTACCTAACCCTATACTAGACCAAGTTTTACTTAACTATTTCCTATGTGTCGGAATATCCTAACATACCCCCTTAAGAACAACTTGGGATAGGATTGAAGGATTTAGAAATATGACACAATAGGAGAAGGAAGGAGGAACTAGAGCCTATCCCCCCTTAGTGACAACTTCCTGAACTCCAACCATAAATCGAAGTTTAGTGAACTTCACCTCTGTGAGATCCTTTGTAAAGATGTCTGCAACTTGATCATCTGTTGAACAATATTGCACTTCAAGTATATGGTCGTGAATGAGCTTTCTGATGAAGTGCATGTGCAGTTCAATGTGTTTGCTGCGCTGATGTTGGACTGGATCTTTGCATAGTTGAATGGCACTTTGATTATCACACCAAAGTGTAGTAGGATGCTGCTGCTGAAAGCCAAACTCTGACAGGATATGACGAAGCCACAAGGCTTCCTTACTAGCTTCTACGGCACCACGATATTCTGCTTCTGCTGAGGAAAGAGAAATGACACCTTGTTTCTTACAAGCCCATGTAATAGGTCCTAAATCAAGAGTGAACACATAACCGACAGTAGACTTCCGATCATCAGGGTCACCAGCCCAATCAGAATCAGTGAAACCAACCAATAGAGGAGCTGCCTCGGCACTGTAATGAATCCCAAACTGAACTGTACCTTGAACATAACGAAGTATTCTTTTAGATGCTTTCCAATGACTTTCATGTGGTTTTTGCATAAACCGAGCAACAAGGCCAACAAAAAAGGAAAGGTCAGGACGAGTATGGGTTAGATACAAAAGTTTTCCTTCAAGTTGACGGTATAAGGTAGCATCAACTTCAGGAGAAGTACAAGTGACTGAAAGTTTGACTCCAGACTGAAAGGGAGAAGGGGCTGGCTTACAATCTTCCATGTGAAAATGGCGTAGAATATCACAGGCATACTTGGACTGGGAAAGGGAAATACCCTCCTTGGATTGCAAGACTTGAAGACCGAGAAAATAATGTAAGTGTACTAAGTCTGTCATTTCAAATTTCCTTTTAAGGCTAGACTTCACATGGTTTATAAGGTTGGGATCACTACCAGTAAGGATAAGATCATCAACATAAAGAACAAGAATGATAAGAGACTTGTCCACTTTCTTGGTGTAGACAGTATTGTCAGAATGGCACCTAGAAAAGCCAGATTCTAAAAGAAAGCTATCCATTTTGGCATACCAAGCCCGAGGAGCTTGCTTGAGACCATAAAGGGATTTCTTATGTCGACATACAAGGTTGGAGTTTGTTTTTATAAAGCCAATAGGTTGTTCCATATAGATTTCTACATGCAAGTACCCATGCAAGAAGGAAGATTTAACATCCATCTGATGGACTTCCCATTTGAAGGAGGCAGCAAGGGAAAGAACAAGGCGGATAGAGTTCATTTTGGCAACAGGGGAGAAGGTTTCAGTGTAGTCAATACCTTCAACTTGTGAAAAACCCTTAGCAACAAGACGAGCTTTATGTTTATCAACTTTTCCATCTGGTCCATACTTGGTTCTGTAAACCCATTTGCATCTAACAAGTTTTCGTCCCTTTGGTAGAGGAACAAGATCCCATGTATCATTTGCCAATAATGAATGATATTCTTCATTCATAGCTGCTTCCCAATCTGGATGGCCTGAAGCTTCTGCAAAGGTGTTAGGATCATAATTCACTGGAGCTTGAGCCAGTGAAGAAGAGGCTCTATCAAACTGAGAACGTGTACGTCGCTGATCTGTACGATCACCGGCAAGATCACTCGCTGCATCCCGAGTAGCACGGACCCATGTTGGAAGCTGAGGAGTTGAAGGAGGATCCTGAGAAGGTGGGGGAGGATTGTTATCCTCACTTTCATCATCTGAAGAAGAAATATTTTCAAAAGTAGAAGAGATAGGGAGAGGTGGCACATCCGCCGAACTAGGCTTGCAGGTCGATATATTTTCAGCAAATTTTACATCTCTTCTAATGATAACATTTTTGGACTTAAGTGGGATAAGTCTATAGCCTTTGACATCTTAAGAATATCCAACAAAAGTACATTTTTCACTCTTAGGTTCTAAAGCTTTATGCTTTTCATCTGGAATATGGGCCCATGCTTCACTTCCAAAAACACGAAAGTGACTTACATCTGGTTTAATTGAGATCCATGCTTCTTCTGGAGTGATATTCTTTAAAACCTTAGTAGGAATGCAATTTACTATGTAATTTGCACAGTTAATTGCTTCTGCCCAAAAAATAAGACCAAGTCCTTTAGATTGTAGCATACAATTAGCCATTTCCTTTAAGGTGCGATTCTTCCTTTCAACTACACCATTTTGTTGTGGAGTATATGGAACAGTATGTTGCATTTGAATTCCATTCTCAGTGCAAAAGTTGATGAATATGTTTTTAACATATTCTCCGCCATTATCAGATCTTAGCTTAAGAAATTGATGTCCAGATTGTTTTTCAACAAAGGCCTTGAAGGCCAAAAATGTGTTAAATACTTCACTCTTGAGTTTTTAGAAGTATACCCAAGTGCGTCTGGAGAAATCATCAATGAATGTTAAGAAATACTTGCAGCCAGAGAATGAAACAAATGGAAGTGGACCACATAAATCACTATGCACAAGCTGTAAAGGGGCTGAGGTGTGCCAAGAGGCACGTTTTTCAAAACTGTCCCTATGAGGTTTTTCGAGTACACATCCGGAACAAACACCATCTCTGCAAGATACCATTGGAAGACCTGTCACCATATTTTATTTACATAGATGCTGAAGGGAGCAATAGTTTAAGTGAACAAATCGCTCATGCCAAAGTTTGCACACTTCATCGTTATGAGAAACAAATACAGAGGGAAGATTTGATGACCCAAAGTTGTGAAACTTATACAACCTTGTAGAATCATCAGCAATGCCAGTAGCTAAAATCTGTTTAGGATCTCTTAGGTCCTTAATTACAACATCATGAGGTGAAAATTCAACGATTTTACCTTCACCTGAATGAGTTATCTGATATATAGATAGAAGGTTGCAGGATAAGGTTGGAACACACAATACATCATTAAATTGACCATTGTCTAGATGAACAGTTCCAGTCCCTACAACATTAAGAGATCTATCATCACCAACATATATATATTTGGTGTTACAATCATTTAAAGAAGAAAACATGGCTTTGTTTTTGGCCATGTGATAAGAAGCTCCAGAATCAATGAGCCACTCATGAGAATGAGAAGAAGAAGATACATTTAGTGCATAGCCAGACCGAGATGATTGACAACCACATGCAGAAAGTGCCATTCCCGAAGATGAATTTGAAGTTGAAGAGTGCTCAAAATGGATGTTATGCTTCTTCATTGTTGCTTCCAAGGCTTCCATCTTCTTAAAGCATTTGGATTCTAAGTGGCCATCTCGATTACAAAAGTTGCAATGTCTATCAGTCTTCTTCCATTTGTTTTTATTTGTCTTATAATTTCGTTGAAATGATTTTTCATTTTGAGGCTGAGATTGCTTAGGACCCTTGTTTGGTTTAGGACCATTCTTTTTAGGATACAAATTCTTAGGATTCTTTGAATTTGGTTGCTGCTGGGCTACTAACGCTTTCTTGGAAGAGTTTCCAAGATTAAGAAGACCAAGGTGTAAGAGTTTTTCTTGTTCTCTTATTAAAGAATCACAAAAAGAATCAAAGGAAGGGGACTTGTAGTCTTGTCCTTGAGAAATGAAGGCTTCTCTTCTAGAATGGAAGGTGGAAACAAACACAGAGTAGGCTGGTCCCAACTTAGTAAGGATGGAATAGATAAGGTTACTATCTTGTTTCTTAACCTTAACACCTTCCAAGAGATATCTAAGGGTCTTGAACTTGGACAAGAAATCTTCAATACAAGAAAAATTATTGGGGTCCAATGTAAGCAACACATTTTCAAGTTGATGGGCTCTAAGTTCATTTTTAATTCCAAAAACTTTATGGATCTGTTTCATTGCTTCATCAGGAGTATCAAGTTCTGCAATATGGAATCTAAGATCTGGAGAAATAGACATCCCTATCAATCCACGTGCTTGATCTTGCCTATTTTCCCATTTAGCAGCATTCTCTTCATCTTTCGGTTTGGTTTCTTGGCCTGAGGCTATTCTGTAGAGACCTTTACTTCTAAGTAAATCCTCAATGTAGGACAACCATTGGAAGTAGTTGATGCTGTCAAGAGTAAATTTGTATTGACTTTCCATTTCAACAGAAACTGAAGCTAAAGATGCTAAAATTAAGTGTTCTAATGGATAGATCTTGAAAAATTAGGCTAGTTTAAAAAAAATGGCTCTGAAAACGGCTTCCGGATGAAGAAGTTATGGCTTTTTAAAAAAAGTTGTTGAAGATGCCGACGAAGTGCGGGAATGTGCGGAAATGAAAAATCTGCCCCCACAAAAAGGGAGATTTGAACCCAAGACCTCTACTCTCTTAAAATACCTTTCAACCAAGTGAGCTATACAAAAAATTTGAGAGAGACACACAGAGAGAGAGAGAGAGAGAGAGAGAGGTTTGAAGCTTTAGGTTGCATGCTTGCTTTGAGAAAGCTCTTTTTCCCTACAAAACAAAAAACACAAAACCAAACACGGACATACAAAGAAAACGAACCTTACGGCTCGAAGTTAGCTTTAGCCGGAAACTAAATATTTTCCTCAATGTTTCTGATTTTCCGAGATCACACTAAGGCGCAGCGAAAAGAGCATACGCATGAGAAAAATCCTTCCTTTCTATTTCTGATTTGCCTAGATCGCACAGAGTCGCGGGGAAAAGAGCATACGCAGAAATGAAAGGTATTGATCCGGTAATAAAAAAGCTAAATAAACCGAAACCAAAATAAACAGAGAGAAAATAACTGTAAACTGCAAATAAACATTGTATACCTCCAGATCTTAAAAATGACGCAGCTAGGGCTACCGGAAACCTTTTCGCGTGAAACGAAAGGGGTTCCTCACTAGAACAGATGCTCCCAACACAATAGAGCAGTCCTCTCGGCCCGAAAGTAGTCATAAAAAGTAGATCTAGGAAATGACAGTCGCATGCAGTTCTACCGACTTCAGATTTGGATCACCAACGGACGTGGCCCTCAAATAGCTTTGATACCACTCGTAAGGACTCTGGACACCACATATCTCCACAATGGTATAATATTGTCCACTTTGGGCCTAAGCCCTCATGGATTTGTTTTTGGGCTTTACCCCAAAAGGCCTCATACCAATGGAGATATTTGTCCATCCTTATATACCCATGATCCTTCCCACTTCTAGTCAATGTGGGACTTTGGTCGTATACCCAACAATTCTCCCTCGAACACAGTACCATCGAGCTTCCCCTCGAACGATTATCCATCCGTCCACTCTGTACCAACCAGGATTCTTCGCTCCAATGTGTTGGAAGCACACGCCTTACATTGAACACCACCTGCCTCGAGAGCTTGCTCTAACTGAGCTCATCCACGGATCCCATCGTGATATTACTGGGGCCCACCACCTTCGTTCGGCATTCCGAGGATTCATCCACTTGGCTAACTTTGAACCTGGCTTTGATACCATGTAGGAATTTATAGGGTAAGTTCCTCAAATAGAACACCAAAGGACACTGCTCACAACCAGATCACAGATCAATACACCAGTATTTTTGACGTGGTTAAAACCCTCAAAGAGGGAAACAGTCCACGACCTGAGCCAACGCGACCACTTTAGGCAATTTATTAATAAAAGAATGAAAATTTACATAAGCTTCTCTCATAGACGGATTACCCTACAAACGACCCTCCATGCGCTTTAAATAGAAATCATGGATGAATCGGGTGTTAAGCCACAGATCAAGTGTCGATAATACCGAGGAGAGAATGAACCGTTGGATCACTACATATCGTGACCATCGGATTGTAAGTTACAAAATGTACATAGTAAAGAAACACACTTTACCTAACCCTATCCTAGACCAAGTTGTACTTAACTATTTCCTATGTGTTGGAATATCCTAACAATATGGATCCCTCATCCCAGAGATCCAGAGGCTGGAATTTTGTATCTTGTAAGGAAGTGCTATTGGTTTCTTGCTGTAACATCATAGTGTTGGGTGATCTAAGCTTTTCATGAGGTGGAGAAGGGCTTCTTGCTGAGAGGATGATGCTGGGTCAGAATAATTGGTTGTAATCCTCTTTGCTCTTTCTTGATATTAATAAAGCTATTCAAGTTTTCCTCCACATTCTTGTATGTTTGATGATATATGCTTGTGTGTGGTCAATATACATCTGGTCCTATATTGTTTATGCTAGTAGATCTCTGTTCTTGGATAGTGTTATGTTGCTTTGATTCCACATGTTCTCTTTGAAGCTGGGCTGACGAGGAAGCAAGTGGCAAAGATCTATTAGAAGGGATAGGAATCAAGCGAGGAACCAAGCGCAAGATTGAGGTTAGTGTCCTTTGTTCCCCTCTTATATATTTATCATAAAGGAAAATGAAAGTAGTTTTAATTTGTTTGTTTCTAGGATAGCTACCAGTCTTAGTGGGACTAGCAGCTCTACATAGACACTAGATTTCCCGGTAACAAAGCATGACTTTGATACCAACATCATGCAAAAACTTGGATGAAATGAAGAAGCAAGGCGGATGAAAAGACTCACATGTTAGAATATTATATATTACGGAGCAATGGAACACATAAAATATTGCATAAATATAAACACAGAAAACACACAAAACAAGAGAGACACAGGTATACGTGGTTCACCCAGTTTGGGCTACGTCCACCCCGAACAGCCAGTCCTTCCTTTCTATTATCCAAAAAAATGAAGAGACACAACCTACAGCAGATCCGCTGTAATATCCTCTGTTTTCTCTCACAGTCTCACCTCTCTATTTCTCGCTCACAGAATACACATCTATTTCATAGCCTCAAATAAAATACCCTCATACAAAGAGAGGGGTTGCCTTCTAGGGCAAAAAACCCTAAACTAAGCATAAGTTCTACCGTCAGATCATCCGCTTAATGAACGGCCCAGATTGACTAGAAATTACTACTTTTACAAGGCAATTTTACAGTTGTTTTTAGCTTCGGGGGCGCTGCCCCCGAAACCCCCCGCTAGGGGGGGGGGCTCCCAAAAGTCGCTGCCACCCCCCCGGACCCCCCTTGCAGTGAATATTTTACGGGTGACGTTGCCGCCCCCATTTTGAACTGGGGTCAAATGTGGCGGTACTATAGAAGATAATCAGGCTCCACACCCAACATCACACGTGCTCACGTATTGGACCCGAGTGTGCGTAATCATCAAGTGAAACTCTCATGGGAGGCTTCAAAATTAGTGTAGGCCAAAATTTTGGAGGGTGGTTGTAGTCACTACAACATATCCATATGGTTTTGATCCTGAGATGGCACACCAACTCAAGGAGAGAAATCCAGTGACACTTGAAGACATGAAAAGAAATGAAATTTGTGTAGAGGCCAATTTACTGGTGAATAAATCAAAATAAAGTTAGAAAGAAAGGTAACTATGAAAGAAGGATCAACGACTTCCTCTGATGCAAAACTAACTACTTTGGTAAAAACAATGGAGAAGATGACATTAACTGATTGAGTTGTTGTTAGAGAGCCTCAAGCTAGTCCTCAAATCCAAAATCCAATTTTTTCTAAGACAACCACAAGTGAAAATCAAGCAAAGGGATCAGAAAGGTCTAGAGAAATCACAACAACCAGTGAAACCATCTTTTCAGCAAAATTATGCCCAAGAACAGGAAGAAGAAGATGATAAATTACTAGAAGAGATGACTCTTTTTTTGGATGATGGGCAAAAAATTGTGTATTTGACCAAGGAGGATCAAGAACAAGAGCAGTTTGAGATTTTTGTAACAAAAGAGGAAAAATTTATGCTTTCTCAGTCCCAAAATGACACGATCATGGCTGAATCTGAGGAGTGTAGAAATGAGTATCAAAATACCATCATGCAGGTTCAAAGCTAGTATAATTTGAACATTAGAAATGTGGGAAGTAGTGTAGCAAAGAAAGATGTGGCACCTAGTAGTGTAAAGAAAGATGTCTGAAGCAGTAGTGGCCAAAATAAAGAGCATCCCATCACCATTTTGTAGAGGAAAGAGGATCCTTCTAAGGGCATTGTAGATAAGAAGATTTTTTCATAATGAGGCATAAAAAACACCAAATCCTTTTAATTTTGAGACTAAGCTTGCCAAGTTGAAAATCTCCATTCCCCTCGGTGAATTGCTGAGAAATGATCAATATATAACTCAAATTTTAAAGGCACAAAGAGTTGAAAAAACTTCTGATATTGTCAACATAGCTGATGACCATCCAACTATCATTTTTGGGCCAAAGATTGATGACAAATGGTAGGATGGGGATGTGCCTCCGTTTTATGTTAATTTGAACATGCATGATCAAATATTTCACAATGCTATGCTGGATTTTGGAGATTCACACTATTTGATGCCAAAAGTGATTATGTAGAGGTTGGGGCTTGATATCAGTAGACCCTACATGGAATTGTACTCCTTTGATTCCAAAAAAGTGAAATTACTGGGATTGATCAAGGATTTAGTAGTCTCATTAACTCAAATTCCTTCCAAAAGTATAGTGATGGACATTGTTGTAGCAGACATACCTCCCAAATTTGGCATGCTTATTTCTAGATCATGGATGGCAAAGCTACATGGTGCAATGCAAAATGATATGTCTTACATCACTGTCTCAGTCTTTGGTGGTTAAACAAGGAGGTTGTACAAAGAACCACTCATGCATTATATGATCAGCAATAAAGAGAAGCCTACAAATCATCCGATATATGTTGTTCATTTCGATCTAGATTCTTTTTTTTATATTTAATTTTGTTTGTTGTAATGAAGAGGAGAAAAATACAATTCTTATAGCATAAATAAAAGATGAGGGAAATGTGAAACATACCAACAAGAAAATTGAAGAACAAGGTAGCAAAACAGTCCATAAAATTTTTTAAAATTTGAAGGTTAAAGTATGTGAAGAATACGAACCAAAACAACGCCTTTGGACCATGCATTTTGACAAGGCAATGAGCAAAGAAGGCATTGGTGCAGGTGTATGGATAGTCAACCCAGTAGTTGGAAAGACCAAGTTATGTTTGTACCAATTACTTTTTGATTGTACCAATAATTTGGCACAGTATGAAGAACTTCTTTTGGGTTTGCGAGTTTTGAAGAAATCAGGAGCCAAAAGGATAATTGTTAATAGAGATTCAGCGTTAGTCATTAGGAAAGTAAGAGGTGAGTACTAGACAAAACATCCCTGGATGCGTGCTTACCGGAATGCTATCCTAGATTTCTTGCAATTTTTTTCTGAATATAGTTTTTCAGTTGTTCCTAGAAGAGAAATGTTGTTGTAGATGCCTCAGCCACATCAGCCTGTGATTTTGAAGTTTCTAGTAGTGTTAGAGGCAAGTACAAAGTTGAAGTAAAATGTAGGCCTATTGTCCCAGACAATATGAAGTACTGGAAAGTTTTAGAGAATGAAAAATAGTTGGAAATTTTCCTATTGATGAAAGAGGAATTTGACAAACTAAGGATTGAAAAAGACTACAAGATAGAGGAAGATGAAAAATAGAGTTTCATAAATCAGATTAAGAAATAATTGGATAGACATGGGACAAACTTGAAGGTGCTGCAACTAAAATATAATGTTATACCAAGAGGGTTGGTACTGTTGGAGGCGATTTTTTATCAAAATTATGTAGCCAAGAGGCCAAAATTGATGCCTACGAAGTTGGAGTAGAGGAATGTAACATAGGTACAACGGACCAGATGAAGATGATAAAGTTGTCCAAGAATTTAAATCCATAAATGAAGCAGAAGTATTTGGATTTGTTGAGAGAATTTTATGATGTCTTTGCCTAGGGAATCATGATTTGAGGTTATATGAAAAAGACATCATCCAACACATAATATCAATCAAGTAATATTAGAGGCCATTTAAACAAAAGTTGTGGAGGAAAAATCATGTTCTGCTACCTTTGATCGAAAAAGAGGCGATAAACTTATTTGATGCTAACATCATTGTAACTCTTAGATTTTCTAAATGGTTGCCTAACTCAATTCTAGTTGTTATCACTTGGATTGAACCTCAGGATGAAGGGAGGAAAACCAAGGTAACCACAAACCACACTTATCCAAGTAGCTAGTCCTACTAGGCCGAGGCAGGGATCTCTCCATAAGGATCTCATCCAAGATGACTGGATCAGGTAAAGGAATTTAGGCTAGATATAGTAGCACAATGTTTTGATTGAGGTTTTAAAAGGGTTTTGCTGGATCAGGTGGAGTTGGGCAGTTTAGGTTTGGGAAATTAGGTCAGAATTGCAGGGTGTTCAATATGGCAAGGTAGGCATAGGCTTTAGGACTCCAGGGCTTGATGGGGTGAGATGTTTAAGACTGGTGAGAAGCTAAGAAGGAAATGTGACAATCATGGATCCTTCTTAAACAATAGAAAACATATAATGGTGACTATTTACCCAAAGCAGAGTAGTGTTGTGATGAATTCTGCCTATCAACTTGAAAACATTCACTTGAAAGAAATGGAATGATTAATGAAGCATACAAAAAATTCTAACATATGATCACAAAATTAGAAACTGTACTAAAAACTCCATACCACATGGATCCCATAAAAATAGCTATAATTCTTATTAATCTCCTGCCAAACTGCTTACAAAGATGTACAATCAAGGTATAAGCATCCAACTGAGTCCAATCCTTTAAAATAAGGAAGAAGAAGAATATATAGGCATTTTTTCAACCTGCTCCCATCCTTAAGGGTCGAATCCTCAAGATGAGGAGCTAATCTAACCAACACTGAACAAGAAAACAGGAATATAGGCATCTCAACAACTTGCCTCTAAAAGTGAAAAATTGATTCATTTGAGCTCAAAATAGCTCCTAAAGCAATGAATCTACCTTGTATTACTATTTATCCATCATATATACAATCCATGACATCATTTACGTAGGTAAATTATCCACCATGAGAGAAAATCCATGAAAAATAGTCAAAAACTCAGAAAATGATCATCCTGAGAAAAATTGCCCAACACACAGTGTCACTTTTAGGTCCCTTTTGGAGACCAGTCCAGCATCCAAATTGAGCCCAAGATATCTCATGGGAAATTTATTCAAGTCTACTTTCCAGAACACTTGGAATTTCTACATTTGGAGCTCATTTGACCCCTAAAAACTTGATTCTCCCAAGGCTGATTATGTGTGTCTAAAAAGTGGCAGAAAGGTCATTTTTAGGGTGTTTTTTGACCTTTTGGTGGGCCAGTTCTACCCCAAAAACTTTGAAACTTGCTAGGGTGCATGTCCTCACTGCTCAAAATCCAAAAATGCAAACATTTTCTTCATTGGGTGCCCCTAGGAAAAGCGCAGCGCCACTTCTAGGCAGTTTTCCTATGTGCGCAATTTTCAAAATATGCAAATGACAAAAATTGTTCAAAACCTATCCAAAATTGGTGAGAAGCACCACCAATAAGCATATTGATGAGCCAAGGAAGATTTAGCAAGCAACCTAAGCCTATCCTCCTCTTTTTTTCCCTTTAAGGCCCGCCTTAACCTAGCTTTCATTTTCTTGATCGTCATGTTGCAAATCCTGTTGTAGGTCTTGTAATGTTAAGCCATGTGTATGATCATTTGATTGTCTCTATTGGCCTTCTGTAGCAACTACTCAAGGTGTAGATTGACTCTCTCAAGCCAAGTCTCCCCCTATCCTCTTCAATATCCTGCTCAATAGGGGCCAAATTGACTTGTGTTTCTCTGCCACTTTGTCGTTTTGCCTTTAGCACTTCCAGCTCAATGAGGACTTGTTTGTCACTCAATTGTTCGTTTTCTTGCTCTAAGTATGTGATGACATACTTGGCCCTCTATAAATTTTCCATCAGAGCCCGCACTTGAGCCTCTTTTTCCTATATGATGATGTCTTTTGTTGTTTCCCTCTCTTGGGCCTCTAAGTCAATGGTTTCAATGTCGTGATGAGAGTGATGCTATTCTGACTCATCATGCTCTATCAAGTCAAAGTTTCTTTCCTCCTCATCATCATCCGACATCTTTTCCTTTCCCTTGTGCAGCTGCTGCACCTGTACCTACTATGTCGATGAAGAAGGAAAAGCACCTTCCACGTCCTATGGAGTTAGCTTTTACCTATGGGTTGATGAAGAAGGAAAGGCCACTTCCACATCTCGTGGAGCAAACACTTTCCTATCTTCTGCAAATAATATCCTAGTGCCCCTTTGATAAGTCAAGTAAACTGGCACCTCAACAATTCTTGTCTCCTTGGCCTCCTTATCTTTTTTCACTTGACTAGAAGGTCCCCCTGCTTCTTGAGACACTGGTGGAGGAATTTGAGGACAGTTGAATATGTCATGAGGAATAAATGTCTACCAAGGGATGTTGAGGAGACTGAGATGATGAAGCACAATGATCTTGATTAGGGAGTTGTGATAGAGGCTGCTCATCTGCTGAGGGTATGGCTTCTTCTGGATAAAATGAGCCATCTTCTCAATATTGCTGAACAAGAAGTATGGGAGGTTTAACATCTTCACCCTGGAAAAATGCATGAGGAGCCTGATGTGATAGGTGTATAGCCTAGAGAATCTGCCCTCACAAGTGAAATATTTCATGATGATTTTCATCATGGGGACATACTTGTTCTCAAGAAACCTAAAAGGAAATAGTCTCTTCACCTAATTTCTGTACTGGGGTTTGATATAAGGTTCATAATAGTGTTCATCGATATCTTGGGCCTTATACCACTTCTCACCAACATTATGAATCCTGGTGGCATCTGAAATGATGGATGGTGAAACTGTGAAAGTTACCCCAACAAGAGTCACTCTATTGTCCTGAAGGTGGGCTACAAAAAGTCTAGTGAGCTCCAGATGGTACTGAACTCTCTCCACCTGCTCACAAAACTCATAGCAGCCAAGATATCTGAATCATGTGACAGCTAACTGAGATGCCTCCAATTCCCTAAGGTTTGATGGCTCTTCTCTGATAATCCTCCCTCTCTTGTGTGGTTTCCTTTGTTGCCTAGCTCTGTCGGCTGAGGTATCACTGCCTGTGTTTGCCTCCTCCTCGTAGTCTTAGTCCTTTGGGTCCATGTTTGCAAAGTTGAGGTTGTATGGAATGAATGAGTGAATTTTTTTTACGAATGAGGGGAAGGGAGATGAGCTTGTGGCTAGGAAATGAATGAAGGATTTAGGAAATGAGAGGGAAGACTTGTTTTGAGAAATTTCCCTTGGGGAAGAGGGATAAAAGGGATGAGAAATATGAAATAGGGATAAAGGGACAAAGGGATAGGGGATAAGGAAATAGGGATAGGTTTTTAGAGTTGTAATGAGTGATAGGAGGAACAATGATAGTTTAGGGTTTTTAGGCATACAAGGGGGATTTTAGGGTTTCATGTTTCTCAAGGAAAATGATGATTATGATGTGGATATGCAAACAAAAAACACTGTAAGGAATGTCAACTTACTTGTAGGCAGGTGAGAGAAAACAAATTTGGAGTTTTTTGGAAGTTTTGAGGCTTTTCTAGCCTTCCTGCTTAACGTGCAACACTAGTACCTAGATGCGTAGCACCACCCTCTACGCACAGCGCCAGTGTAAAATTACACTGTAGAATTCTCCCAGGTGTGCAACGTTGGGCTCAATGCGCAACACCAAGTCTTCAACGCATAGCGCCGACCTATCTTGCTCAGAAGCGCAGCACCACTCAGCCAACGTGCAACACCAAACTTCTTTCGCCCAAAACTCACCCAAGCTTGCCTCTTCTTCTCACTTTTTTTGACTCCTTGCTTGCCAATGAGAATAATGAACTTAGAAATGAAATGTGGGAGCTTAAATAGGAGTAGATTTTGATTTTTCATATGAAAAACCCACTTTCTAATGTTTCTTGTCCTTCTTCAAAACTTTGTTTTAATGCCTTTTGTTCTTTGTGTCTTTTCAGATGGATAAATGCCCAGTTTGAACTGATTTTTGCAGTGTTTCTTCGTCATGCAGCAAGGAGAGATGCTTAGGTGCAGCTGGGATCACTTATTACATATATTGACTTAAAATTACATAAGAAATACAAATAAATTCAAAATGTTTTGTTTTCACCTCAAAAACATGTTTTTGAGGTGAAAATTACATTAAATTAAAATATAATGAAATAATAGCTGTGACCTACAAGCCATCATGTTTGACTTATTTATCATCCTCATACCCTTGCTAACCTTTATTTGCCTTTCAACATCAAACTTTTGACCTTAGTGATGAAACCCTAAGACCTAATGAAATCATGCCCTATGGCCTAATGAAATGGACTGCAGATTTGGTTATGAAACCATAACTAAAGACCACCAGAAGAAGCGTCGACAAGTATACTCTATGAGGGAAAGATTTTCTGAAGAGAAAACAACCATCAGTGGATCAGTATATCATGACCTAATGGAATGATGCAAAATTTTCAGTATGAGAGCCCTACTATGAAAATTTAAAGAGTGAATTTGATCCCTGATGGAAGTATGAAAATATAGACACTAACACCAGTTAGGAAGAAGACAGGGGAAATCAGATTATGTATATTTTAGGAATTTGAACAATGTGTCTCTCAAGGACAACTACCCAATACCAAAAATGGATCATATCCTTTAGAAAGTGGTGGGTGAAAGGAGGATGTCACTGTTGGATGGTTTTTTGGGGTATAACCAGGTTTTGGTTCACTGGGAAGATCAAGACAAGTTTGCATTCACTGCACCTTGGGGAAATGTTGTGTTATTCAACAACCCCCCCATTTGTTAATTTAATAGCTAGTATTCTATTAATAAATGGGGACCCTTAAAAAATCCTTCCAAAAAAAATAAATTTAGCATTTAGGCATTTTCTTGTTATTTTTTGGAAGAAAGCAAGATATCAAAATAAAACCCTTTGAAAAGCTAGAAAATGCTCACCTTTTCACATATCACACGATCAAGTGTGCCAAATGACCTGTTAATGACCAAAACTCGCAAAAAGTGATCAAAAGGGATTATCACGCTTGACCTCGAAACTATTAGGATTTGTCCATTTGAACTAAGTCGTAAAGCGTTTCTTATTAAAATAAGGCTTGCATTGGATATCGCCACTTATAAAGGGTGCACCCTCACAAAGTATCTTTAACCATGCGATATGCATTATTGTGATGACACGGTCAAACTTATCACATCTCATTGGAAACCCTTAAGAAAGATCTGAAACCTTACCAACCATGCGATATTGCGAAGTGCGATGGAAGCCCGAACCCAATTGCCAACTATGTTATAAAAAACAATCAAGTTCGTTGCACAATGAAAAGGGATTTACAAATAAAATCCTATCAAATAAGATATTCTTTGAAAACTAATAAATAACACCTCGCATTTCCCATTTCGCAGAAACCAAAGGAATGGGAAAGAAAGTGCACATAAAATGCGATAATGTGATCTGCGATATTGCATCACAAATTGCAAAATAAACATTTTCGTAGTTAAAAAGATCGCCACCCTAATAATTTTATTTCTCAACTTGCGATGCAAAACATTAATGAGCAATAAAGCTCTGGATAAGGAACCATTAGTGGGCATTTAGTACGGGTTAATGGCATTTACGTTTGAAATATTGTTCGACATGATACGATATCTTCTCACTTACGTTTAATAAAAACTCCTTTCTTGTCACCTTTTTAAAGTCATCTAAATCATTCATTCTTATGTTCATTTTTTTCTATCTGATATCTTCTTCTTTGCTCCATTTTCAAGAACAATCCACAGCAAGAGTTGTTGGGAGCAATGGCAAAGAGGGGAAAGGCAGCCGCATCTAAAAAATCAGAAATGATCCCTCTGTTCTTTGACACTACATGCAGCAAAGACGGAGGAACCTCAACATGGGAGGCCATGTATGATTTATTATAAGAGGAGAAACCAAGACCTCTGGTAACAAAGGCCACAACCGATGGTCATGTTTCCTCTGATGCCTCCTTCTTCGAGACAACATGCTCATTTCTGCACCATATAGCTGCAAGGCAGAAGATAATTCCATATATAGATATGGTTAAGTGGATAATTGATCAGGTGGACATCTCAGACAGAGAATTCAAGAATAGCAAGAAGGAGGTTATGGGATCTTTTTCACCAGACAACCTATGACTTATGTACAATCTACCAGAGCCACAAAATCTCTACAATAAATAGTTCCTCAAGAAATTTTCTAAGGAGAATGAAGACCCAATAGATGTCATGCGGACCTGGACAAAAAATGAAGGCAAGATCAAAATGGATAAAATGGGTATGTATTCTACAACATCTATCTCTCCCCTCATAGTTTTGCAGCAGCCATTCTATGTAGAATGTTCTGCAAGTCCTATAGTACCAAATTTTCCGTAGAATGGTTGTCATTAGTAGATGCACCCGTAAATGCAACAATAATGGATTGGGCCCAAATTTTGTGTAATAATTTTGCAAAAGCCATAATGGAGTAGAGGAGAAAGAGGAGTATCAATTCAAGGGTTTCCCCTCCATTTTTCATGAGAGCCTATGTAATGGACACTATCTTTTTTGGCTCCAAAATTTCCTACAATGGGATGGAAGTGGACTATGCAAGACTCACTTCCTATCCATATATATCATAAGAGTATGTGGGAGTTTTAGTTTCGCCCCCATTTTTACAAAATATGTCAAGGAGTTATGCTGCCTATTCATAAACAAGTCTACAACAGAAATGCCCTAGGTTTTCTAGAGAAGTTGAAGTAGATATCCTACCTATAGCCAGATGGTTTTGGGAGAATAAATTTACATATATCAGAGTGTTTGGGAGCATTTCCTCACTACATGTCCTCCCATACTATGTCCTTGACAAGTTAATGGCCAGGTAGATAGCCTGCCAAACAACAGGGGAAGGTGGGCTGAGAAAAGAATTGAAGGAACAGAAAAAATCATTTTGGCCTACATTTCTGTTGTAATCTGGTGAGTTTTCACTGCACAATTTTGGACATGCATGCAAGGAAGCAGAGATTATGAAATCTCTTAAATTGACTACATTCCCAAGAAGACAGTATGACCCAAATGGTACCGCCAAAGACTTCACTACTATGGTGAAAGTCAAACCATTTACCCATGAGGAAGATGCCTTCGATGACCTCTTCCTACAAAAGGAAACATTTTCAGAAGTGATGCATATGGCATCACTACTTTTTGCCCTGGATGATCTCAAAGCCTTCCGTGAATATAAGGAGAGGGGATTATTAAAGGTCCCATTGGAACTACTACTGATTGAACAAATAAGGGAGCCAACTCCCAGTGTAAGCTTAGAGGAAAGCTCGAGAGAAAATTCCAAACAAAATTTTGAAGCAGAGTCCCAGGAGAAGTCTAATCATGAGTCAAAGAACTCACAATTATAGCCTCAAAATGGGGGCAATAAAAACAGAGAGTCTGAAAGGGACATAGCCGAAACCAGAGAAAATAGTCCAGGAAACCTCAGCAAAGAAACAAGATGAAACACACTCTACTTCCACACAGTCGGAAAAACCCACAGTTGTTGATTTAGAAAAAGAATAGGAACATTTTAATAAGAAGCTCCATACAGAGGAATATACATCTGAGATATAGAATCCATAGCAAAAATCAACTCAAGAAATTAAAGTGGAGAAAATTGTAGGCACTCAAGATGTGGAGCTCATTCCTACCACCCCCACTTCTGAAATTATTTTGAGAATTGAGGAATTTCCTCCATTAGATGTGTTTTATAGCCCTACCCATAAAGTTGTCATCAAAAGGTAGAGGAAGAAAATAAAGTTAGATGTTGTAGCTATTACCACTCCTGACAATGAACCAATGGACATTTTCTGGAAAGATTCACCCATGGACCCATCTGAGAACCTTACAATACTGTCGCAAATTGTAGGAGCCTATGCTATAGCAACTATTGATAAAGCAACAGAGGTCCAAATGCTGATGAGAGAAAAGGAACAAAAGATCTTGATGTTGGAACAACAATTAGAGAAAGAAAAATCTAACCAACAAGCAGAGTTGCAAATAGCCAAGCTTCAACAGGGGTTTTAACAAATGCAAATACAACATCAAGCCAACCTAGTAGAAAAATATGCCTAGATTCAAGCTATGAGAGAGAAGTATAGTGAAAATCTGCAAATCGATCAGTTCGTAAAAGAAGCACTCGGCCTTAACTCCAAACTAATGCAACAAAAGGAAGTTACGTGTTAGAAAATCTCACAAATAAGTCCTTATTGCGAGATCAGTGCTAAGCTAACAAGATAATTTGTCGACATGAGACTTGAGTATGATGAAGTCCATCAAAGTATTTATGACTTTATCACCTGGCCAGAATCAACAGATGGGAGGAAGGCTGATTTGCCAAAACTGGAGGAATCACATAAAGAAATTCTATTTGCAGACTGGGATTCTCTGCTCAAGTAAGCAGAAAGGGAAACGATAGTTACAGAAGCAGCAACAAACAACATCATTGAAGCCATTAATGAAAATCTACATGGTGCCAACATGGTTGCAGAATATATACTAGGATTTCTTCCAAATGGCAATCAACTGAGCAACAATGGAGACAGGCACCAAAGGAAAGGGAGGAGGTGATCAGGAAAATGAGTAAGCTGAACTAGGAATCATAGTGGAAATTCTTAGTCAAACCATATAGCCAATGTATGACCTTGCGATGCCTAACTACCTCCACAAAAAAAATGGTTCCAACACTGACGAATGTTATATTTAGCGTATAGTTGAAATCTACGATCGACCAATTGACACAACTCAAACCAATGACATATATCTGCAATCTTAAGGATCGAATGCAAAGGAGTTAGTCATTTTGTTTTATTTTTTATTTAGCATAATATAAGGAAGGTCCTTTAAACCTCCTCATGCATTTAGAGAGGAGTCCATAAATTTTATTAGAAACATTCTTCAAAACATTGCACTTTGGTACCTTTGAGAAGGTTCTGGTGGAATGAATGGAACAAGATCTATTTTCTTTTGAATATCTGGCATGCTCTACTAAAATTACACTTTTGCACTCTTAGATGATGTTGGACTGATTCGAATTAGGTCAATATTGCTGAAACACATGAGCAGAACTTATCATATATGGTACTTTTATCTTGTGATTCTATTTTATTTATGTATCAAGCAATAAATTTTCTTCAATTGTTTTATGTATGAAAGTTTGAATTTCGGTTAGCATTATTACACTTTTGTATGGTGTTGGCTTTAATTTTATGCTGAATATATGAACAATTCTATATGTGATATATCTTTCACAATCATTTTGGCTAACTATTTATCCAAAACGATTATTGTTAAATTATTTCACTTCTTATTGCAGTTGAATGATCTTTATTACCAATTGCTATAGGACATTATTGTAGATCGCATACTTTACTTTATTCCTGGGCATAATTATAGTTTAATAGTGTTCAAACTAGGATATATGCATGTGTTTAAATATTTTACATTAGATTACAATTAGCTTAATCATTCCCTCGTTACATCATGTATCACCCCATCAACACTATCAAAATCTCTTTTGGGAAACTGCTCCCATTATCTCCAATCAAAGCCACTACACCAAACGAAAAAGGAGCTTCCAACCAAGGTCTGGACCAGGTGTTTTTCCCCCATGTTGTAGCAACGATTTTCAAGGCTTCAACATTTTGGCGCTAGAAGGAGGGCCTAACTATGAATGGAAAGTAAATTCAAACCAATAGGTCATTCTAAGAGTAAAACTCCCTCACCCTCACCTCCAACTTCTCGATCGCATTCCAAATCTCTGAATCCTAAGCGAGAAGTTGTAAAGACACCCTTAGAACCCACTACCAAAATTCCAAAGAAGCCAGATCATTCTTATTCTATAGAAACCCCTAAAGTCCAATATTTGATTCATAAGTTACATGGGATTTTGATATCTCAAGAAGAATATGAGTTATACCAAGATAACGTTACTTCTCAGTTTCCCTCATCTCAAAGATTGACTAGAGCACAGAGTGAAACGTTTGGGATCCCCCCATTTGAATTCGCTCTACCAAGCCGTAAGAGAACTAAGAAGACACCATCTAAATCCCATAGTGAGGTTCTCCTATCATCACCTCAATCATCATAGAAAATTTTAGGGGCGAATGTTCGCCCTTTGGCGAAATTAAGGGGTTTTAAATTTTTAGTGGGCGAATATTTTGTATGATAGTACATTTTTACAAATCACCTCAAATAGCCCACCTTATTTTAAGGGAGAGGGTAAAAAAGGTAAATTTAGCCCTTGAAATTAGGAGTTACAACCTTCCATTCGCCCATTTTCAAGAATAGATTTTATTTAAGTGAATCCATTCGCCCATTTTCAAGAATAGGTTTTATTTAAGTGAATCCTATGGGCCAAATACCATATTTATAAAAGACGTATGGTAAATTAATAAAAATATAAATAAATGAGAGGTATGGTAAATAAATAAAACATTTTTTATATTTACTCCATAAGTCACCTTATATACATGCAAGAGTGTAAAGAAATAAAAATATAAGGAAAGTGGAGGTATGGTAAATAAATAAAACGTTTTTTTATACTTACTCAAAAGGTATGGTAAATAAATAAAAATATAAATAAACTAGACGTATGGTAAATAAATAAAACCTCTTTTTATATTTTGTCCATAACCCTCATTCTATCTATAAATTAATAAAAATATAAATAAACCAGAGGTATGGTAAACAAATAAAACATTTCTTTTATATTTACTCCATAAGTCAGCTTACGAACACTCAACAAATGCATTATATTTAGGTGAAACCTATGGGAAAAATACTATGGGACAAATACCATGGACTAGATTGTTATTTATACCATGAAAAAAACATTATTAACCCTAATATTAGTATTAATAAAAATAAAAATGGCACATGGTATTGACCCATGGTATTCACCTGGAACGTAGCCTATTTAAATGGGGGAATTAAACCATCATAGTTCCATCTTTACTCTGGATCTACTAACCCCTGAGAGGTATCAAATATCGTGATATGCAAACTAGCATAGAGTGAAAAAATATTTGATCCCTCTCTTGGTGGATCAAGAGTAAAAATGGATGTTGTAATTTAATATATGTTAAACATTTTAGCTTGGTCAAAATAAAAAATAAAATAAAAATAAACTATTAATTTTATTAATTTTTATAAATTACTAATAGTAATTTTTAAGCTCCAGGTTTATGATAACCCATGGTATTGACCCATGGTAATACCAAGATCTTACAAGATTTTATAATTGAGTAAAATATTCACCATGCCTGGTGAGAGATTCGCCATGAAATTATATATACACATTTTACTATTGATAAAATCGCCTTCCATTTTTCCGATATACCATGGAGATTCGCCCATTTATTATATATATAAATTTTGGGAGGGTTCTTAAAATTTTCCCTGTCAATCATCCTCATTCATTCCATCCCTCTGTTGGCATTATGATACATATGTTGTACTTGATGGCAACCCACTCATCTCAAATGCTAAATTATAGTGCAGCAAAGTTCACGCACTTTCATGAAGATAAAAGTTTCTTTCATGTAGAGAAAAGTTCACGCACTTTCATGAAGATAAAAGTTTCTTTCATGTAGATAAAAGTTCACGCACTTTCATGAAGATAAAATTTTCTTTCATGTAGAGAAAAGTTCACGCACTTTCATGCAGAGAAAAGGTTCTTTCATGTAGAGAAAAGTTCACGCACTTTCATGCAAAGAAAAGTTTCTTTCATATAGAGAAAAGTTCATGCACTCTCATGCAGAGAAAAGTTCCTTTCATGAAGAGAAAAGTTCACGCACTTTCATGGTTGGCTCATGGTATTAGTCTGACAATTTTTGATCCTATGGTTTTGGTCCATGGTATTGCATCCAAAAGTGTTGATCTCATGCACTTTCATAGTTGGTTAATGGTATTAGTCCGCCAGTTTTTGATCCTATGGTTTTGGTCCGTGGTATTGCATCCAAAAGTGTTGATCTCACGCACTTTCATAGTTGGTTCACGGTATTAGTCCAACATTTTTTGACCCTATGGTTTTGGACCGTGGTATTGTGGAAGGCCTAAGACTCTAAAAGAGGAAGGAGATCATTTGGCAAAAAATCATCTAAATGAATTGAATATCTAATAAGTGCTAGATCTGAAATATTTGTGATTGGGGTTATGGTGTAGATCTGGATCTGAATGAAGGAGGAACCTTAGCGCATAAAGAAGGATAAGTTCTATTGATGGGTCATAATCTTTAAGCTTGAATAATAATATCTTTGTATGATTTTGATCTGTTATATTAGGCGCATGCTTGATCTATAAATCTGACAATCTGGGTTAATTAGTGTCTGAATATTTGAAAGAATGAATTATTCTTTATAGATTTGTACGCAGGTTCAATGAAGTGAAAGCGCGTATACACGTTGGTTCAGTGAATGAAAACAACGTATACGCAGGTTGGTCCAAACACAGGAGCGTATGCACGCAGGTTTTAGGTTGTTGAAGTAGCGTATATCTTTTAAATTATGATCTAGCTGCCTTTGTTTATTGCTGCAGTATTCTGGGTTCAGAATTTGGTGTGTGGTTACTGTTACTGTGTTTACTTGATTCAGTGCTAATTGGGGAAAAGGAGATTGTTTGATGCAGATATACTTGATGATTGATTGATGTTCATGGATCCAGTCTGAAAATTTATGAAACGAGGTCCCTGGAAGAAAGAGAAGGTTGTAGCCTTCAGTAGGCCAGCACCTACGTACTAGTATCTTGGCTAGTACAAGAGCTAAGGGGGTTGTAGCTCCCTTCCAGGAGAAGCTGGAAAACGAGAGAGGGTTGTAGCTCTCTGCAGGTTGCAGCCTGCGTACTGGTAAAGGACTGCACCAATACATTGTAAAAGGAAGTTTCTAATTAAAGGAAGATAGAGACAAATTGCAGCAGGTGGTTTTCACCCACATTGGGTTTCCACCTTATATCTTGTGTTCTTGTGTGTGACTGTCTACTGCTCTGTTTTACTGTTCTGGTTACTGTTTATTTGACTCATATACACAAATTAATAATCAACATCTGAAAGATAAAGTAAATTATAAGTTTGCATTATATACGTGGGTTTCCTTCTACATATTTGCGTATATACGCGGTTTTTACTAACTGAAGTAGCGTATATGATCTGGGTTTGAAAAAGAAAACATTTGACTTGATAATACTGATTCACCCCCCCTCTCAATATTATTTCCAACAATTGGTATCAGAGCAGGTCCTTCTGAAGAAGCTTGATCGCTTGGAGGAAGATCCATCATCATGAGCAACTACGAGAGAGAACCATATATCAGGCCACCAATTTTTGATGGGAGAAACTTCGTATATTGGAAGGTAAGAGTTACTGCCTATCTTCAATATCTTGGTACATAAGTCTGGGATATCATAGATACAGGGTACACTTTTCCATCAGCAACTCCTACAGATCTGGGTGAGAAGAAGAAATATGAAACAAATGCAAAGGCTATTAATACCCTATTGGGATGTCTATCTCAATCATAATTCATCAAGGTTATGCAGTTTAAATCTGCAAAAGAAATATGGGACAAGATTGTTTTGAGCTATGAAGGAGATGAACAGGTAAAACGAGAAAAAATTCAAACCCTCAGAATTCAGTATGAAAATCTCCAAATGCACAATGATGAAAGTGTGGCTAACTATTTCCTTCATGTAGATGAGATTGTTAATTCTATGAAAATTTTGGGTGAAGAAATAAAAGAGGTTGTTGTGGTTGAAAAGGTTCTAAGATCTTTGTCCCCTAGGTTTGAATATAAAGTTTCTGCAATAGAAGAAAAAGAGAATCTACGAAACCTTACCATGTCTCAGCTGCACGAAATTCTGACCGCTTATGAAATGAGGAAAGGAGGACCGTCAGATAGGAGAGAAGCTGCTTTCAAGGCTTCAGGCAAAGGAGATTACTATGAGTATGGACACATGTCAGAAGAAGACGAGGAATCAAATTTTGCCTAGAATCTTCAACGGGGTACTGGAAGATTCAGAGGTAAGTTACCTTTCAAATGTTTTGCTTGTAGAAGAGTCGATCACTATGCTCCCAAATGTCCTCATAAGGATAAGATTGACAAGGGGAAGGAACCTGTTAGATGGAACAAGAAACAGAATGTAACTAAGAAAAGTTACTACACTCATGAAGAGAGTGATGGTCTTTCAAATAGTGATGAAGATGAACGAGGTAATATTTATAAACTTTTAATGGCTTTTGAAGATGATGATTACATGGATGCTATAGATGAATATGGTTTTTATGAAGAGATTTCTAGACTCAAAGTGTATTTAGAAGAGAAGAATGTGATCATTGATACTCTGCAATTTCGACTTGCTGAAAAAGAAAAATTTCTTGAGGAGTTAGAATGTGAAATTGTTGGTCTTAGAAAATATTTAGAAAACAAAGGCTCTTAATCTTAATTTTGTTAAAGGATCTAAAACTCTGGATGAGATTATCAATGTGCAGCATTCTCCTCTAATCAAGACAGGTCTGGGGTATAATGGAGAAGCATCGCAAGCATCCACCTCAAAAAGTTATCTTGATGCAGCAAGGAGGAATGAGCAAAAGCTCAATGGAGATCACCAGGTAAAACAGGGACGATTTACATCAAGAATAAATAAAGACTACCAGGTAAATCAGGGGCAATCCACCTTAAGGATGAACAAAAGCTACAACCAACCACAGGTAAAATCTTCTCAATTTGCCTCAAGAATGGATGACAACAGAAACTACAATCATTTGGCTAGTAGAGTTGATAATCGCAAGAGTTTCTTGAATGGCCAATGTTTCTCTTGCCATAACTTTGGCCACAAAGCAGCCCAATGTGTTGCCTATAAGAAAATCATGTCTAGAGAAGCTCAAAAACAAAGAAGTGTGACTGGGATAATGAAAAGAACCTATAACAATTTTTCTTCCCTTGAAAATGAAATTGAATGTTCTATTTGTAATAACTTCGGTCATGAAGATTCTGAATGCAGGAGCAGGTTTCAGCAGACAACTCAAAAGGAACAAGCCCCAAGTGCCAGAACATGGAGAATGAAGGAAGCACAACCAGAAAGATGTGGGATAGCGTTTTATGCAGAAGGATAGGAAAATCAATGGTACATCGATAGTGGATGTTTGAAGCATATGATAGGTGATAAAGAAAAACTTCAATCATATAGTGCTTTAGAAAAAGGAAAGAAAGTTTCTTTTGGAAATGATACCCTTGCAGTCATAAAAGGAAAAGGCACTATTCATTTGAAAGAAAAAGTCAAAGCTGGAAATGTTTTGTATGTTGATGGCTTGAAGCATAATCTATTGAGTGTCAGTCAGATGTGCGATCAAGGAACTGAGGTAACATTTCGATCAAATGGATGTAGTGTTCATGATCTTGATACAGGAAAAATAGTGATCAAAGGCATAAGAACTCCAAATAATTTATACATATTTGAAGAAGGACAACAACAATGCTATCTGAGCAAGAATGATGAACACTGGTTATGGCATCGGAGGTTGGGGCATCTAATCTTTTCACAAATAAGGAAAGCATGAAAATACCAGGTAGTTCGTGGTCTTCCAGACATCATAATTCCAGACAATACAATATGCAAATCATGTCAGTTTGGTAAGCAAACCAGAACTAACTTCCCTGAGAAGGAAGGATCAGCGAGCAGGCCTCTTGAACTAGTCCATATAGATATATGTGGTCCATCTAGGAAAAAGTCACCTCGAGGAGAAGAATACTTTATATTATTCATTGACGACTTCTCTAGGATGGTTTGGATAGGACTTTTGAAGCACAAAGACGAAGCATTCGAAAAATTCAAATCGTTCAAAGCCTTGGCAGAAAACGAATCAGATCACAAAATTAAGTGCCTCAGGTTTGATAGAGGTGGGGAGTTTACCTCAAATGAATTTTTCAATTTCTGTGAAGAACATGGAATAAGAAGGGAATTCTATATAGTTAGGACTCCTTAGCAAAATGAAGTGGTGGAAAGGATGAACAAAACGGTTCAACAAATGGCACATGCTATGCTTGATGAGTCTGGAACACCCGCAACCTTCTGGGGTGAAGCTGCATTTTCTGCGGCTGTTATTCTCAACAAAACAAATGTCCAAGTAAATAGCACTCAAGCTCCTCATGAGCTTTGGTATAGTGAGACTCCTTCGGTAAAAAATTTCAAAATTTTTGGAAGCAAATGCTATATTAAGAATAATGATGAACATCTTGGCAAGTTTGAACCTAGAGCAGATGAAGGCATTCTCCTTGGTTATTCTCCCCATAACAAAGCATATAAGTGTTACAATAAAAGAATTGGAAGAATTGTTGACAACATTGATGTAGTGATTGATGAAGAAGGAAACATTCCTAGGCAAGTGTTGTTGGGAAAAGTATCCAATTCGGAATGCCCCTATCCCACTCTAAGGTGTGATAGTGCCTTAGCAACAAACAAGGAAAAACCAATTGAGTATTCTTCTTTATGGAATGTAAATGAGGAGGAAGGATGTAACTAACCTGTGTCTTTCGCTAGTTTGTTGATCCAATCGCTCCTCTCTTCAATAGCTCCCAGCTCCCAGTTCCCTTACCGGCCCAGCTTCACCGAATTCCTGCAAGATCACAAGAGAAGGAAACTACACAAAGATATAGATATACATTCATAAAAAGCTCAGGATCAGATTAAGCTAAACATGCACATATAACAAAAACATCATTGATACACAGCATGTAGGAGAAACTCAAATAGTTTATTGATATGATAATAAAGTCCAAGAGGAGATACAACCAAGTGAGTCCCGATCCAGCATCTACCTCCCAGCAAGGGAATCCCTTCCTCTCCTCCAACAAAGCATAAATCACCCAATGTACTAATCTCAATCTCAAACCAACAACAATTCTCTGCAAAGTACAAAATTCCAGCCTCCTGAACCTCTGGGTGAGAGATCCATATATAGATGTAAGCAGAGAGGATGAGTCAACTTATTTTTTGACTTGTGGCTTCTCTCTGTCAGTTCTTTCTTCCACTTGGAGGTTGAGAGCCTCTTACTCATCACTAGTCGAATTCATTGAGGCAAGTGTCATTGGAGAAGATTCTGGAAGCTTCCAGGGTCTTTCCACCTCGTTGAATGAGTTTTCCATTTGTCATTTCCCACTCAGCACACCTTGGTAGTGCTTTTAGGTGTGTTGCAACGCACCCAGCTAGTGTACTGGGGTGCACTACAACGCAGGTAGCTAGAAGAGCTTCTGAATTGATCTTGAATTGACTGTTTTTGAGTTGTTTTTGGTGGAGAACTTCTGGGAGAAGCTGTCATTGGTTGACCTTGTTCCTTTAGGGGCAGGAACAACTCTTTTAGGGACTTTAGATCCCTTGGATTATGGACATTTCATGCTCAATGCTGTAAGGCACAAAAATGTCTATAACATTTGCCCCCTAAAGTGTGAGGCCGTTTATCGGGTGAAATGCTTTATTAGGAGGATCCGAAGTTCTTTCAATGCTGGGAGGAGACCTGTAATAAGATACAATACAATACATTATTTTTCATACTGTTTTCATGATCTAGCTGAGGCGGGCATTCCCATGCTCAGCTTTATAAATTCATTTTTCTGTACATAGGAAAGACAATCGTCTGATGGTAGACTGATGATTTTGATGAAATCATCATCCTTTTGGTAGGATGATTATCTGTGCTGCAATGCTGTACATACAATGTCTTTATTTTTTCTGAATATATATCGCAGCCCAGATGGATGAAACTAGATCCGGGGTCTTCAATCTCGTCTGATCTTCACTCTAAGTACAAGTTGATCCATGTGAGAAATGTTCTGAAGTCGAACATGGAAAGACATCGCTTGATTACCAGTCAATGATGTAAACCGTTAACAAGTGCGAGAGGAATCACCGATAATGATAATGACCCTCAAGGTACTGCAGTACAATTCACGTGGTGTGAATAAAGGACTTGGCATCGAACACCATGCAAAATCTTTCGGTCGAAGGTCATTGATGTATACCTATCGCCGGAAGTGAGAAACTTGGCATTGAGGCATGCAAGCTTCAAAGTACTGAAGGGGGTGTTCCTAGATCAACTTCTTGAATAATGAGCTGATGTCGACAAGAAGCGATCCGTCAAAGGAGGGCCTTGATGTATCCCACATCAGTGACACGGAACGGAGCAAATGATTTTGATGGAGGTGAAAACGATCTGATAATATATGGTTCAGGTGGCGGTCATGAAAGAATGAAGTATAATGTATGGTAGTGGATGGGACACGGTTGACTTCTCTGGATGACTTCTCTTGAACATGTCGGTGACACTTGTGTGATGGATTGGTAGCATTTACTTCAAAGGTGGATGGTATCGCGAGACCATGGTGATGTGACCGGTGAATGAAACAACCCAACCCGACTCAGGCACGGAGTGGAAGTGTCATGTTCAAGAGTGACTTGCTACCAATAAAGTTCTTTGAGTTTCTTCCCAATTTTTCCCCAGTCATTGCTGACCAGTACCTCTTTATTTGTGTCAAGCTTGAGGAGGATAACATATGCTTGTTCTATAATTTGCCCTTCGGGCAAACCCATCGCTATGTTTTAACGAGCCTAACGATAGTGAAACTCGTTCTCGTCTAAAGACAAGTTTGTCGCTGTTAATGTTTTTTAACGAGTCTAACGACAAAGATAACTCGGTCCTTTTCATTTTTAGAGAGTCTGAAAAGGTACGTAAAGTTAACTCCAAAAGTCCTTTTTCGTCATCTAATCCCTTAAGTCAGAAAAAGTATAAAACAATACAGAAGGGATGAATTTTCGATAGTTTTAACGAGCCGAACAAAACAAGCGCTCGATCTTTTTGTGCAATAATCCCTCAGGTCCAAAAAGATTAAAATCTAGAGGAGGGATAGCTCTTCCGGTCGCTTTAACGCGCTGGAAGGCCAAAACTCGGCAATCTTTTCATATTTTATGAGTCAGATGAAAAGAGCTTAAAGAAGACTCGTATTTTGAGGAACGAGTGATAAAACGGGTTAGCAGCTGATTCCAGGTAAGGGTTGGAATTTTCCAAGCACGATAGTGTCACAAGGATGGCTAGTGAAATCACTCTTCGCAGATGTTCCTCAAAATGGGTAAACAATCAAATGGAGGTGAATGATCGGCCAATGGAAAAGTGGAGGTGACGGTGCAAACACGACCAAGGCTTTAATGGCTGATAATGTTACATTCACGGTGGTTATTTACCAGAGGATAGTTCATTTTTTAACGAGCTTAAACGCGGATTGAAACACTTGCTCGATCTTATGTTTATTTTTTAACGAGCATGAACTATGTGCTAAAACTGCTCGATTATCCAGTCATATGATAAGAATGTCTCATGTAAGATTCCATTTTTTATGGAGCTTGCGCCTTACAAAGCTATGCCCCGCATCCTTTAGTTATGCAAGTTCGGAAACGACTAATACTACGAGTTTAAAGGGTTAGACCTATAGGTTTAAAGGGAGGACCTAAAAATTTAAAAAATAAATAGCCGCCCCTTGCTTGCACTCCAAAATGGTTGCATGCCCCCAGGTATAAAACAGAGTTTCAAGGTTACCCCTATTTTAGTCCGATAAAACATTTGTTCCAGCGAGAGAGGCCTACCTCTTACAGGTCACCCAAAGATTGTTCTATTAATCTTTCAAACAAAACACTTCTTCGGCAATGTCTACCGAGATAGACAAAGGTGATTGACTCAGTTCTGTCAACTCACATAACTTTGACAAGAGAATCTTATTCTAGAACAACCCCTCTTCCAATCACGGACGGGGTACAGACTAATCATATTCTCCCGTGGAAACCTACCCTATACCCAAAGTTTTCCTGCCGAAGCAGACCAGGACGCATGCCCCCTGGGTTCCAGTCATATCCTTTCCGAATTACTCGCGCTCATCGGGAGGACGGACCGTGGGTTGAGACATTTCTTGCGTGAAGAGACCATTTAGGGACGGTATATGACTATTTGCGATGCGTGATCCGGGAAATGAAAGCTGGTCCACGAGCTTGACCACTCTTCCTTCGTGTGGAAAACACATTACTCTAAAGAGTGAGGAGACGATGGCTCCCATGCAATATATATAGTCTCATCCAAGGAGTAGGTTATAATCCAAGGGTCCTAGAACGACCATCACGTTCATTTGAATGGTCTTCCCTTTCAATGTGATAGGCACATTGGGGAGGATCCCTCAAGGTCGACTGGTTCCTTTATCGAAGCCTGTCAGATTTCTCATTTCAGACAAAAGCACTGGCGAACCAAGCACTTTCCAAGCAATAGAGGAAAGGATACTCACAGATGCCCCCTCATCAATGATGGTGCCAGCCATGACCATTCTGTATATTTGGATGATAATTCTGAATGATATGCTTGCTGGCAAATGAGGTCTACCTAGTTGGTTCCAGTCGAAGGAGACAACTAGGTTGCTTGGTGGTGGGACCGAGTAGACGGTCGGGTATCGCTATGACGAACTTCCTTCCTGCGATAAAGGAATGGGGGGATTGCCCCCGTGCTCGTCGGAGTCTGTGTTGATGAAGAGAATTTGGATGGTGTCATCCTTGTTCTCTTCAGTGACTGCATCATTCGAAGACAAAACCTCTGAAGGCAAGACCGGGTCAACTGCCGCCTCCACCTTTTGACTTCCGTCGGGTATGGATTCAGCTGGTTCATCTTCAATGACCGGCGCTTCAGCTGACCACTTGAGCGGGCCAGCTGGATTTTCAACTAACGAAGGACTCGGCAAGAGTTTTTTATATCCAGGAGGAAGTCGTAACGGTTAAACCGGACGATCATCCAAAACTCTTTTCGCTTCCTCTAAGAAGGGACGACGGTGGATAGCATGATTGCCTTCGCACAGTCTATAGGGAGATCTAGCTCTCCCTTTTTGTCCAAGGACTTCACTTTCGCTAGTTGACGGTGTGCATTCAACCTGGCTATCACAGGTTGATGCTACCGGATTGTGCAAACGGGGAGACCAGTCCCTTAGTATCCGAGGGATGCAGGGACAATCTCTATGGAAATGGTCTCCCTTGCATATGACACATGGCGATTGAGCCATAGTCAATGCTATGTGTTGTCAGACGATACTTGTTTGCCCCCAGTCGCTTTTGGCTCCTTCTTCTTCTTCTCTTTCTTCTTCTTTTCCTTCTTCTCCTTAGGAACTTGGTTTTTTGTTTTACCAGTTTCGTCAAGCAAAGAGGAAGGAGGAGAGGAAGAATTAGAGGAAGTAGAAGGCTGGTGGGTAACTCTGGACTGGTCTAACTATTGATTCGACTGTTCAGGAATAGTGGTGTTCTGAACGACATTGGTTGAGAAGAGCCAGACCGGCAAGCCAATTGTCAGTCCTGGAAGCGACAATGTGGCCATATGGGGCGCACCAACATCTCCCCAAGAGGAGAAGGGACTAGGATTTCCACCAAGGGGAATTCCTTGGTTGGTAGGCTCCATTTTCTCAACCTAAAGATCAATGCAGGAAAAAGGGTATGAATATTCCGTTTAAAATAAATTTTAACGACGCTTGGACACAACTTGCTTTTTCAATTTTAAAGAGTCGAGAAAAAGCAAAAGATGACTCTAGTCTCGTTCGATGTTTTAATGAGACCGAAGTGACAAATGCTCGGATGGACTTTTTCCATTATAGAGTTTGAAAAATGCCAAAAGGAACTGCTCTAGAGTTCTAGGTAGAGGGTGTGCCAAACTTTTCGCAAAACCGCAGAATACTTTTTAAGGTATGGGCAGTCAATCTTCCCGAATGCTGTGTTCAGTGCATTGCGATCAGTACGGCGGCTGACACGGATTCCTAAGGATAAAGGTTTTATGCCTATAGGGGTCTCCCAATATATACTCGACGGTACGTGGGAGCACAATCCGTACTGGCACTTATCGTCTCTCAGGAGGAATTACCCAACCATCAGCGAGATCGACAGTCACCAGGTTTTACGACGTCGGAACACGTCTCTAGCCTAGACCTCATTGTTGTGCGTTAAGTTACAAAGCGTTGTTAAGTTCATTCAATTTATTTTAGGTTGATCTTTCTTAGAATTTTGCCTTTTTGGATCACCACGAGATGTATGATACAATTCCTAAATGCAGTCTAAAGATGATAAGCAAGCTTTTATATCTTTTCAACAATGAAAATCCTAGCTACAAGGGGAAAAGAAAGACACCATCTTTTCTCAAAGAGCATAGAGCACACAGTAATGCACTTTTCCCTAAATCAACATACAAACTGTCAAAATGCAAATGCACATATGCATGTATTTGTTTTCACTTTCTTAATATTGATGCCTAAAAAGAAAGTTGTTGTACAAATTTGAATTCGATTTCAAGTGAAAAACATAAAGAAGCTTCTTTTTGAAAACAAAAAGACGATTACGACACTTTATGATTTACTTGTTTTGACACTAGAAATGCATAAATTCAAACCAAATGACAAAAGTAAAAGCTTAATCAATTGTGAATAGCAAACAAACTCACTCCTAAGATCAAAACGACACTTACGACAGGTCTAGATCTAAGGGCGACAGTATGACTAGTTTACTTTTGTAATGGGAAACTGCAAATGATGTAACAAATACACAAAGAACAAATACAGTTTCTTTATACAACTGAGGCGGAATTGAGGCAAAGAAAAGGGGTTCCAGATAGGTACGCACACTGATAACAGGCTGCAAAAACAGAGACAAGACTGAGCAAAAGGAAGCAGGGAACCACAGCTGCACAAGGCAAGGGCTGATCAGCACACCCTCAGCACAGAGAAACTGAACTTCAGCGCAGGTATCCTTCATGGGACCTGCGTTGAAATGTGGAACCTCTTCACAGAGTTTGCGCTGAAGCAGAAACGAGAATTGTCTCTGGGTTCTAGGTCACGGTTTGCAGTTTAATCTACAGTTTTTGGCCGGATAAAAGCTATCAATTAGGTACAATTAGGAGGATGATTTAAAGGAGGACTAAGATCTATCACAAAGGGTTGTTAGAGTGCTTGTGGATCAGCTGTTCAGATCATAAAAATAGGCCCAATGAGTGGACTAGAGTGGCAGATTTCTACTTTGCATTTGAAAATGGCAAATGCATTTCGATTCGGCACTCCTGAGTTTATGAGAAGAACAACAATAGAAACACAAATAAACTAACAAGATACGATTCCCAGCGGAGCCGCCAATTTGTTGTTGGGAAAAGTATCCAATTCAGAATGCCCCTATCCCACTCTAAGGTGTGATAGTGCCTTAGCAACAAACAAGTAAAAACCAATTGAGTATTCTTCTTTATGGAATGTAAATGAGGAGGAAGGATGTAACTAACCTGTGTCTTTCGCTAGTTTGTTGATCCAATCGCTCCTCTCTTCAATAGCTCCCAGCTCCCAGTTCCCTTACCGGCCCAGCTTCACCGCATTCCTGCAAGATCACAAGAGAGGGAAACTACACAAAGATATAGATATACATTCATAAAAAGCTCAGGATCAGATTAAGCTAAACATGCACATATAACAAAAACATCATTGATACACAACATGTAGGAGAAACTCAAATAGTTTATTGATATGATAATAAAGTCCAAGAGGAGATACAACCAAGTGAGTCCCGATCCAGCATCTTCCTCCCAGCAAAGGAATCCCTTCCTCTCCTCCAACAAAGCATAAATCACCCAATGTACTAATCTCAATCTCAAAACCAACAGCAATTCTCTGCAAAGTAAAAAATTCCAGCCTCCTGAACCTCTGGGTGAGAGATCCATATATAGATGTAAGCAGAGAGGATGAGTTTTGACTTGTGGCTTCTCTCTGTCAGTTCTTGCTTCCACTTGGAGGTTGAGAGCCTCTTACTCATCACTAGTCGAATTCATTGAGGCAAGTGTCATTGGAGAAGATTCTGGAAGCTTCCAGGGTCTTTCCACCTCGTTGAATGAGTTTGCCATTTGTCATTTCCCACTCAGCGCACCTTGGTAGTGCTTTTAGGTGCATTGCAATGCACCCAGCTAGTGTACTGGGGTGCACTGCAACGCAGGTAGCTAGAAGAGCTTCTGAATTGATCCTGAATTGATTGTTTTTGAGTTGGTTTTGGTGGAGAACTTCTGGGAGAAGCTGTCATTGGTTGACCTTGTTCCTTTAGGGGTAGGAACAACTCTTTTAGGGACTTTGGATCCCTTGGATTATGGACATTTCATGCTCAATGCTGTAAGGCACAAAAATGTCTATAACAGCAAGTAAATTATGAAAATATCGAAGAGGATGAAGACTACCCTTCAAATCAGACTGATGATGAAGAAGAACCTCAAGAGGCACCAGAGGAACAGGTAAGTATAGAAGAGAAGACCCCATCTAGGTACATTCATAAGAATCATCCAGAATCTCAGATTTTGGGGCAGAAAGAGGAAGGTGTACAAACAAGAAGAACAATTGCAGAAGCCTCAAGCTATTTAGCATTTCTCTCCTCCACTGAAGGACAAAATGTAAAAGAGGCATGCAAAGATGAATGCTGGGTCAAGGCAATGGATGAAGAACTTGAGCAGATTGAAAAGAATAACACTTGGGAGTTGGTTCCTAGACCAAAAGATAAGAATGTCATAGGGACAAAATGGATCTTTAAAAACGAGTTGAATGAAAATGGAGAAGTGATTAGAAACAAGGCCAGACTTGTTTGTAAAGGGTATGCTCAACAAGAAGGTATAGACTTTGAAGAAACTTTTGCTCCTGTTGCTAGGCTTGAGGCCATCTGAATGTTCCTTGCTCTCTCAAGCTTTCAGAAGTTCAAAGTATTTCAAATGGATGTAAAATCAGCCTTTCTGAATGGAGACTTAGAAGAAGAAGTGTACATTGAGCAACCAGATGGTTTCATTCTTGGGAATGATCCAAATCTTGTATGCAGACTAAAAAAGTCTCTCTATGGTCTTAAACAGGCTCCAAGGGCTTGGTACTACCGTTTGGACAAATATCTTCATCAACAAGGTTTTTCAAAAGGATTAGAAGATAGCAATCTTTATATAAAAATTGAAAATGACAAATTGCTAATACTTGTTGTGTATGTAGATGATATTATCTTTGGCAACAATGAAGACGTTATGAGTCAAAGCTTTGCCTTGGTGATGCAGAAACAATTTGAAATGTCTTTTCTTGGAGAACTAACATATTTTCTTGGATTGCAAATCCAACAAAATGAAGGTGGTATCTTTTTGTCTCAAACCAAGTATCTCAAGCAGATCCTGAAGAAATATGGCATGGAAGATGCAAAACCAGTATGTACCCCTATGGTTACGGGATGCAGCCTCAGTGCAAATGATGAATCAGCAGTAGTGCATCAACCAACCTATAGATCCATGATTGGAAGTCTTCTTTATTTGATAGGTAGTCGACCAGACATCATGCATGCAGTGGGAATAGTTGGAATATATTAGGCAAATCCTCAGGAAACCCATCTTCAGGCAGTAAAGAGAATTTTCAAGTATCTTCAAGGAACTCAAAACTATGGCTTATGGTATCCTAGAGATACAAATCTCACTCTACATGCTTATACAGATGCAGATTGGGCTGGAAGCATGGATGACAGAAAGAGCACAAGTGGTGGAGCATTCTTTATGGGTTCCAGATTAGTATCTTGGTTCAACAAGAAACAAAGTTTGATTGCTTTATCTACAGTTGAAGCAGAATATGTGGCTGCTGCATCTTGCTGCACTCAACTCCTTTGGATGATGCAAACCTTGAAGGACTTTCAAATCACTCGTACACCACCTATCTCTATCTTATGTGATAATACAAGTGCAATCAACATTTCAAAGAACCCAGTCATGCATTCAAAGACCAAGCACATACCGATCAAGTACCACTTTCTTCGGGAACAAGTGTTGGAATATGTTCCCTCAAAGGAACAAGTTGCTGATATACTCACCAAACCACTACCCAGGGAAACTTTTGAATACCTCAGATAGAAGCTGGGAGTATTTGATGCATCATATTGCTGTTAAATCTTGATTGTTTCAGAGAAAAATGGGTGTACGTGAGTTGCCTGAGGAGGATCCGCATACATACGCCGGTTTGTGCAGAGACAGTCGCGTATATGGAGGATTGATGGATATCAGTAGGGACAGGCTCTGGTTGAAGATAGTCTGATATGGGTCTGACAGAGACCATCTGGCACAGGTTCAGGGGGAGCAGATAAACTTCTAATGATGCATTGTTGGCATTATCTTAGAAGCTTTTGGTTCTAGTTCACAGTTGTTGTTGGTTTCAGGTGGAACAAATGCAGAGGGAGAACAGAAGGAAATCAGGGTTGCTGATCTGAATGGTGATTGTCAGATGCTTTTTCTATCAGTTATTGGTGACTTTCATAAATCTTGTTCTAGATATTTCATCTCTATGTCATGTATCTCTTTTATGGTGTCAAGGTCATGTAACGGCCTATCTTGGTTTCCCCACTATGCATGGGATGAAGATGTAATGTTCTTGTTTTGCCATGTGTAAACTTTTGATGTATCCCCACTTCGTTGGGTGGATGAGTCAATTCTAGTATATCCCCACTTGGTTGGGAAATGGATGTATGTATGAATCCTTGGTGATAGGAAGGTCATTTATGATAGACTCATGTTCTTCTTGTTAAACATCTTTTTACAGACCTTGCTTATAGTCAAGGGGAGCATGAACATCATACTTCAACAGAGTAGAGACTTCAGCATGTACTTAGAGGAAGCATGGACAGAGTGGTACACAAAGGGGGAGCTCATTCAAATATTATCAGCAAGTACTCAGGGGGAGTATGGGCAGCAGAATGTTTATCTAGGAAAGAGATTATCTTGGTCTTCCCTTTGCCCTTGATGTCAAAGGGGGAGAGTGATTGGTTGTTGTTGCCATCAAGTCCAAAGGGGGAGATTGTTGGCATTATGATACATATGTTCAACTTGATGGCAACCCACTCATCTTAGATGCTAAATTATAGTGCAGCAAAGTTCACGCACATTCATGAAGATAAAAGTTTCTTTCATGTAGAGAAAAGTTCACGCACTTTCATGAAGATAAAAGTTTCTTTCATGTAGATAAAAGTTCACACACTTTCATGAAGATAAAAGTTTCTTTCATGTAGAGAAAAGTTCATGCAAAGAAAAGGTTCTTTCATGTAGAGAAAAGTTCACGCACTTCATGTAGACAAAAGTTTCCTTCATATAGAGAAAAATTCACGCACTCTCATGCAGAGAAAAGTTCCTTTAATGAAGAGAAAAGTTCACGCACTTTCATGGTTGGCTCATGGTATTAGTCCGACAATTTTTGATCCTATGGTTTTGGTCCGTGGTATTGCATCCAAAAGTGTTGATCTCACGCACTTTCATGGTTGGTTCATGGTATTAGTCCGACAGTTTTTGATCCTATGGTTTTGGTCCGTGGTATTGCATCCAAAAGTGTTGATCTCACGCACTTTCATGGTTGGTTCATGGTATTAGTCCAACAGTTTTTGATCCTATGGTTTTGGATCGTGGTATTGTGGAAGGCATAAGACTATAAAAGAGGAAGGAGATCATTTGGCAAAAAATCATCTGAATGAATTGGATATCTAATAAGTGCTAGATCTGAAATATTTGTGAATGGGGTTATGGTGCAGATCTGGATCTGAATGAAGGAGGAACCTTAGCACATAAAGAAGGATAAGTTCTATTGATGTTATAATATTTAAGCTTGAATAATAGTATCTTTGTATGATTTTGATCTGTTATATGAGGCACATGCTTGATCTATAAATCTGACAATCTGGATTAATTAGTGTCTGAATATTTGAAAGAATGAATTATCCTTTATATATCTGTACGCAGGTTCAGTGAAGTGAAAGCGCGTATACACGCTGGTTCAATGAATGAAAACAATGTATATGCAGGTTGGTCCAAACACAGTAGCATATGCACACAGGTTTCAGGTTGTTGAAGTAGTGTATATCTTTCAAATTATGATCTAGCTGCCTCTGTTTATTGCTGTAGTATTCTGGGTTCATAATTTGGTGTGTGGTTACTGTTACTGTGTTCTGGGTACAACTGTCATAAAAGTGTTTACTTGATTCAGTGCTAATTGGGGAAAATGAGATTGTTTGATGCAGATATACTTGATGATTGATTGATGTTCACGGATCCAGTCTGAAAATTTATGAAACGAGGTCCCTGGAATAAAGAGAAGGTTGTAGCCTTCAGTAGGCCAGCACCTACGTACTAGTATCTTGGCTAGTACAAGAGCTAAGGTGGTTGTAGCTCCCTTCCAGGAGAAGCTGGAAAACGAGAGAGGGTTGTAGCTCTCTGCAGGTTGCAGCCTGCATACTGGTAAAGGACTGCACCAGTATAGTGTAAAAGGAAGTTTCTAATTAAAGGAAGATAGAGACAAATTGCAGCAGGTGGTTTTCACCCACATTGGGTTTCCACCTTATATCTTGTGTTCTTGTGTGTGACTATCTACTACTCTGTTTTACTGTTCTGGTTACTGTTTATTTGACTCAGATACACAAATTAATAATCAACATCTAAAAGATAAAGTAAATTATAAGTTTGCATTATATACGTGGATTTCCTTCTACATATTTGCGTATATACGCGGTTTTTACTAACTGAAGTAGCGTATATGGTCTGGGTTTGAAAAAGAAAACATTTGACTTGATAATACTGATTCACTCCCCCCCTTAGTATTATTTCCAACACCATCTAATCACAAGATCAATCACCCACCTCACAACTCCAGATTGTGATTTACACAGGTACTAGAGCACAAGCCTCCTCTACCCAATCACCTTCAACCACTGGAACATATTCCTCTATGCATACACCAACAATGGCTCAAAACCCTCCAAAGCCATGGACAAATCCAGAAGCTGTACAGATGGGAGGGCCATTGGCTCAAAGCCCTCCAAAGCCATGGACAAATCCAGAAGCTATACGGATGGGAGGGCCTTTACAGCAATTGCCAGCCCATCCTGAAAAGTGGATACCAAAGTTCAATCCTGATAATGGCCTACCAGCTAAGGAACACATTAACAATTTTATGTTTTTCATTAACCTAAGTGAAGTAGTAGAAGAAGATGGAGTTGTAAGATTATTCCCTCATACCTTACAAGGATCAGCAGGATCATGGTACTTTTAATTACCATCATGTTCTATTAATAGTTGGGATGCCTTTCAAGAGCAGTTCTTAACCAAATTTGGAGGTGATAGATCCACGACTACCCTTCTCAATGATCTCTCAAATTTGAAAGTCGAACCGAAAGAATCGATAAAAGACTTCAATTCTCGTTTCAACAAGTTATTGAATAAAATACTAATGACATCCAATCCTAGTGATGAAGTCCAAAATGAATGGTACAGTTCTGCTCTCCCTTCAAACGCAGTTATTTTTGCTGATAGAGTTTTCAGACCAAATTTGGTAGAAAACATGAAAGTACAAATAGCTGTAGAAAAATGAATTCTAGCCTTAGATAAGAAAAATGCTTTAGAAGAACGAAAATCCAAGAAAGTGACTTTTAGGGATGAATCCAAGAAAAAACCACCTAAAGATCCTTTTGATCTTGAAGGTTTACAAAAAGTCCTCAAAACCATGTCTAATGAAATGGTTGATATCAAGAAACAAGTAGCAGGACTGATTCTAAGCCTCCAAGCACCATATCAAATGATAAATTAGATACGGAGGAAGATGAAGTCTCAAAAACTGAAGAACAAACAGATGATGAAGAAGTGGTCAAATTACAAGGAATGTGGGATTTTATCCTTCCTAATGAAGATACACAAGAATCACTACTTGTTGCAACCTGGAGTAGAAGCCCTGTTGTAAGAAATCTCCATTTAAATCTGCCCAAACCGTTCTTGTTTAATCAAATTCTTCACCTCCATATAAAACCCTGATAGTATCCGATGAAATGTAATCTAACATTGTGGATGATATGAAAAATACTAGGGCAAACATTACATTCCTGAGCTTATAAATTTGAAACATCAACAATAACTGCTGCTCAAAGAAGTCAAAGAAATCCCTACTTCGCCTCTTCCTGCTGCTACAGTGTCGCAAGATACCCAAGAAATGGGAAGGCCCCCTAACACTTCACTAGACAGAATCGATCCTACTGATATTGTTCTAATTGTAGGAAGATCTAAATCCCATACTCCTCCATTTCTGTTGACTTTTGAAATTTTCAACAAAAATCTACACAACTGTTTAGTTGACTCTGGAGCTTCATCTAATATTTTACCAAGAATAGTTTGTGCAAAATTGAATGTTCAGCCTCAAAAATATGTTGTGCGCATTGTGCAATTAGACCGATCCCAAGTCGAAGTTATAGGGGAACTTAATCAAGTTACCATTAGAATTTCATCGAACCCTAAAGTGTGTCAAGTCATTGACATTCTTGTAGCTGATATTCCCGAGTTCTACAGCTTAATCCTTAGTAGAGACTGGTCAGAAAAGCTCCATGGTTATTTTGCAACTGACTGGTCTCACATGTGGCTTCCCTATAATGGAAAGCCAAATCAAATAAGGGTTGATCATGAAAGACATCAAAAGTATATTGTTACAGAATTAGAAGGAGAGAACAAACCAGTCGCGTATAGAAACAACATCATCGGAAACTACTTAGTCAAATCATTTCTAGGAAATTTCAATGCAAATACCTCACCTTTCTTGGAAAATTCTGTTATATCGCAAGTTGAAAACTTTTCTCAAACAAATGCTTCTAAGTGTATAAATTTTGTAGATAAACTTGTAGTTAGCTCTTTATTTTGGAAATTATTTTTTGACGAATCTAAATCCAATGATGGAGTAGAAGCAAGATGCATATTAGTTAGCCCATAAGGGGAAAAAATATGTTAGCATGCAAACTTGAATTTAATTGCACAAACAACATTGTTGAATATGAAGAATCAGTTCAAGGTATGTATAAATCCATCGGCCTTAACATCAAACACCTTCAAGTGTTTGGAGATTCAGAAATTGTGATAAAACAGGTAAGAAATACTATACATTGTTTGTCTAGGCATTTGAAAAATTATTAATCATTAGTCCAAGACCTTACTTCTCACTTTACAGAATTTAATATTTCCCATATCCCAAGACTCCAAAATGCAAGCACCAATCTTTTGGCTAATGTGGCCTCTAAGCTCCTTCCACCAAGAGATTACAGTCTCAATCACTTTTCTATTGAATTGATTTTTAGGCCTTTTATTCTCGACAATGTCACCAATTGTTGAGTCTTTAATAACGATCCGGATATCATAAGATTTTTGACATTAGAAGGTTCTTATGATGACCAGATAATTAATGAAGATCAACATGACAACCAACTTAAGAAAGAAGCAACTATGAATGCTATACCTACGTCTGTTGTTAAGCTGGAATATTTATATGACCTTAAGGACAGATTCAAAAGACTCACCAACTCAAAACTTCAGACTTCAATGTTGAGGTTTGAATTAGTTAATCTTGGAACTGACCTTAAACCTCAAAATATCAATCTAGGCCTTGGTCTTACATCAGATGAAAAATCAGCCTTCATACGTTTTTTGAAGAAATATAAGAATGTCTTTTCTTGGAACTATGAATATCTTAAAACATACGACACTTTTATAATTCAACATATAATCCCCATGGCATCTGATGAAAAACCTGTGCAGCAAAAATTGAGAAAGATTCATCCCAATTTAGAAAATCAGATTAGATCTGAATTAAATAAATTGTTAAAAGCCAATATTATTTTCCCTATCAGACATTCCAGGTGGTTCTCCAACCTTGTCCCAGTCAGAAAAAAGAATGGTGATATTCGAATATGTATAGAATTCTCCAATCTCAACAAAGCTTGTCATAAGGACAACTTTTCATTGCCTCCTATGGAACAAATATTTCAATTAGTTGTAGGCTCAGAAATAATGTTTTCCCTGGATGGATTTTCAGGTTATAATCAGATTCTAGTACATCCACATGACCATATAAAGACTAATTTTAGAACCAAATGGGGCACTATGCCTATGAGAAGATTCCATTTTGATTAATCAATGCTGGTGCAATGTTTCCAAGAGCCATGGACATCTCTTTCAAAGGTTTGGTAAACAAATCAATGGTAATCTATTTAGATGATATAACTGTATACTCCAAAAAGCACAGTAATCATCTGAAAGATTTAAAACAAATCTTTGAGCATTGTCAGTCGTACGAAATTTCTCTTAATCGCAAGAAATATTTATTTGCGTTAAGTGAAGGAAAACTCCTTGGATTCATTGTATCCAAAGAAGGGATTCACATTGACCCTGATAGAATAAGAGAAATTTTTGAAATTCCTTTACCTCATAAAAAAAAAGTCTATGCAATCTTTCATAGGTCAGATAAATTTTGTCAAAATATTTGTCCCTGACTTTTCACGAATTGTTTTACATCTTCAATCCATGATTAATAAAAATTCTCTTTTTAAATGGGGACATACAGAGCATGAAGCCTTTGATTTGATTAAAAAAGAAATATAAATGTTCCCTCTTTAGCAACTCTGAATTTTTCTAATCATTTCATTTCATATACTTTTGCTTCCGGGAAATCATATGCAGCTATATTAACACAGGTCAATGATGATAAATATGAAGCACCAATTTTTTTCTTTAGCTCCAATTTACAGGGGGCTGAATTGAACTATTCAGATGTTGAAAGGCAAGCTTTTACTGTTTTGAAATCAATAAAGCATTTCAGACCCTTTCTCCTCAAAACCCACAACAAGGTAGTAGTACCATTCTTAGTAGTGAGAAATCTATTAATACAAAGGGATGTAGGTGAGAAGAGGGAAAATTGGGTAACAACACTGCAAGAATATGACATTGAAATCAGACTAGCTAAAATCGTAAAAGGTCAAAGTTTTTGCAGAATGTTAGTAGGAAATCCAACTCATCAGCTGTTGGCTCACTAAGATGTCTTTTCACAGGCAATCTTAATCCCTACATTAGTTGTCAACCTGAGGTAAGCCTTTCTATTTCAAGAGTGCCAACAAAGTATGTGCAGTGAAGCTAGATGTTATCTAATGATGAATCGTTGCAATCATTAAAGGCTAATTCTTCAATTCAATTCAAAAGACTCTACAAAGAACTATTTAAGAAAGGAATGCTCGCAACACCCTATGTAATTCTATACAACTTGTTTCGAAACCAGTTGGAACTAAATGCAAATGAGAATTACATTAAGAATCATTCAAATAAGCTTGAGACTAATCACACTTAATCAAGTAAAGCAACTATGATTATCGAACAACACTACCAATCTATAACAACCCAAATCAATCTACATTACTCAATTGAACAACAATAATAAATGAACAACAATCAACAATCGGTAATTGAATAACAATCGATAAGTGAACAGCAACAACGATAAAGGATTCCTAAATGGTAAACATTCTATATTGCAATCCGTAGAAGTTAATCAGTCTTGTCTCTCAAGATCTATGATAACATCTATTCAATTGAACAACAATCAAACACACATTCACTCATTCTAATCAAGGCGCTACTTAAGTATATCTCATAGCTTCAATATAAATCTAAGTGAACAGTAGTATAAATCAATATCACAAATCTTCAAGATAAATAAAATAGCTAAACATTAAATCAATTACAAAGACTAAATATAAATTATAACACAAAGGAGCAGTGGAACATCTTGTGAATGGGCCCAGAGTCGCCAGAAGCCTCTGCTTAATAAAAATTTAGAATACAAAGATGTATCAAGCACAACCTTCATTCATTAACTTCAAAGTAACAACTAATAGAGTAACTGAATTAACAACGTTTTTGCTTCAAAAAGAATAATTACACATTAAAAGTCTGAACTTCTATCTAGTTGCCTTATTGCCCTATATAGCATAAAGGAGAAACTTAGATAGAAGTGAATCCTAAGGATCGGGAGATGTTGAGGATTTCTTAATATAAAATCTGATCATATGATAAAACAAGAGTATTTGAACTAATCTTCCACTTCCTTGTCTGCCCCACACACTGTGGCTTTTCCCCTTTATGGCCTCGTGCTATCCTGCCAACTGAAAAGCTTTTGCCCAATCACATCTCTGCATACAAAGATAGCAAAGAATAAGTTTTTCATACTAGATTCGCATATTCTATCACCAAATAGTTTCTTCCAACTTTAATTGATATTTTCCTCATTTTATTCTATAAATTGAGTTAATCTTATAAGGATGAATGATAAATGAAGCATTAAATGAAGAGAAATCATACCTTTTTCCTGTCCCAACATACTCCCTAGCTTACCTTGTTGCACGTCCTCATGCAAGAGTATAGTTCAGATGCAACTGCATGAGGGAATAAGCAGGGTATACCTCCTCCCTGTAATTCTTAAAACCATTATTTTTCTTTGATGCAGCCAAGGCTTCTTCTTTGATATCCTAGAAGTATTCCTTTCCGGCCTGAATAATATTAGTATGGATTCGCCCCAATTTGCCTACGACACCTCCTTTTTTCATAAATTGCTTATGCCAGACAAATAGGAGTAGTGGCTGTATAGGTTCTCCTCTCACCCATAGGTCAATGCCATACTCATGCCTTTTGAATGTGTTGTAAGCCTTAGCCCATTTTAGCTGATTAAAAGAAAATGAAAGGAATGACTAAAATTGAATGTCCCCTATGAACGAGGCAGGGTGGCTATCCCTGTCATCCTCTAAAACAAAATTATGCATATAGAGCTCACAAAGGAGGCACTGAACCTTCTCATCGTGTTCTCTGAAACACATAATAAAATCAAGAGTGGTTTTAATTTCTACTGGTTTACCAGCCCAAACGACCTTAACTTTTAACAGGAGATATCTCTCCATAAGAAATAAAGCATAATAAGTGGCGGGAGCTCGGAAAGATAGAGTGTCTGAATAGAGAGAGCAGACAGTCTCCATTCATTCTCTGGCTTTCTAAAATTGACCCTCTAAATTTTCAACCTTCTTTTGCTAAGCCTTGTATTAAGCAAAAGTCTCATCTTCCATTGTGGTAAGTGCCTCGAACTTCTTCTTTAGCCCTTGGTGTTCATGAAAAGGGACCACCTTTTCCTTGTGCTGAGCTAGTTCTTGGTGAATTGTTAAAAGCTCATTCTTTAATTTTCTAATAACAACTTCTCTAACCAAGGGGGTGTAAAGAGGTGTTTCATATGTTTGGACTTCTGCATCTTGGGTCTCCTCAGGGTCAGTCTGCATAATAGTTTCAGCTTCTTCCGGAATTACAACTTGAACATTTTCTTCAATATCAGTCTAGATAACAATGTCTGTAGTGGGGTAGGCCATTTGAGTTCCCTGTGAAAAGATACAGGGCTCCTCCGTTTGTATGGCAGTATCTTCTCTGATAGCTAGCTCAGTCGGGGATTATTTTGGGAAAACCTAAAGAAACTATGTCTAAGTCTCAACATCCTTTGTAGAACATTGTTATTTTTTTGTCCCTGTGTTTTCCATTTCTGCTTTCAATTTCTTCATTTTGGTTGCTTCTTTTAGCCAATATTTCAACTCCCTAATTACCTACTTCTGTTTTATGTATTTTCTGAGCACCTTTTTAAGCTTAGCTTTGTAGGGCTCTTCTACTCTAGGGCTTCCATCTGGGGCTACATTACCTTTTGCTACTTGTACAGGCTGCACTATGTCATCATCAGGAATGTTCCCAATTGGAACTATGTTTTATGGTGGGATTTCTCCTTCCAACTCATAATTATTATTCATTTTGTGTTTAGGAGATCCTAATGCAATGGTATCTCGTGAATAGTCATCATTCTCATGGTCCTCTTCTTGGTAGGCCTCGTCCATAGGGGACTTTGAAAAGGGAATATCACTTGGTTGGTTGGCATCCCTCAAGTTTTCACCTTCAGGATTTCTTTTTGCTGGGGGTTCTACTGGACCGTGCCTATAGCTTGAGTTTCCTTTCTGCTAGTTGTTTCTTCATGTTCCTTGGCTTTGAGGGGTGTTTCTATATCATGAATTAACTCTCTCTGCTCCCCCATGGCATCAGTGCATGGCTAGGTTTTCTCATGACGGGAATTGTCAGCAGGGACCGATCGATCAGGGGTACAATTCTGTTCTTTAGTGTTCCCTGGCTGTTCCCTGCCTTCGGTAAACACTCCCATGTTTTTGAAAACCCTTGCCACTTCCTCCTCATAGTCTTGCAAAGGATGGTCTTAAGGACTAAGAGGAGGTGTGTGGGATGGTTTGGCTTCTTCTGCTTGGATTGGAATGTTCACTAGGCTTTTACTCTCACTGAGGGTCTACGCTTAGTTGATTCTAGGGGTGCAGATGGGCTCTTTCATTTTAATATTTTCCTTGGGCCTGGGGTTCTTGGCCCTTGCTGCTCTATTTCCTCATTTTCTAGGAGTGGAGTCAAGGTAGGATTTATGATACTATACCATGTTAATTGTTGTTGTGCCAATCTATTTGTGTTGATTAACTTAATTAACCCATGATGGCTGACTACACTATGTGGGTCCTTGGCTGCCCTTACCTGTCGAGCAACATCGTGTAATAGGGAATTTAGATAAAATGGTAAAATAATTGAAATTCTTTGCTTTAAAATGGCTAGGATTTTTAGTTATGGAGGCTTTACCATGTCATGCCGCCCGTCGTACATGATATATCTTTGGATGATGACTGCCAGCTCTTGTCATGGTTGCTGCAACGTAGAGGGATGAATTCCTTTCCCTGTTCATACTAGCCACTCGCCTGGGTCCTGAAAGGCTTCAATTGCACTGTATAAATGGACGCGTTTTTCTACCCATTTCGTCCCTTCTATTGGAAGTCGGGGGACTTCAGCCATGACTTCTTCTGAAACCACCATTCTTATGCCTTTGACCATTGTACTACCATTCTGCAGATTTTGTAGATATTCCAGCATTAGCTCTTCATGGAATCCTTGTAAATACTGCAACCAGCTAGTGCATTCAAGGATTTCGTGGGCTTCATCCGACACCATCAGTACTAGAGTCTCACTCTGAATTTCTCTTCCGCCCATAGCTGCTGCAATTGAGTCTAGTTGTTCTGTATACAACTGCATTTTACCCCTTTAATGAAACAGAACAACAATGTATATCACAACAACTATAAAGGAAATGATGCTATTTGGATAATTATTATTGTTTTTAGTTAAGTTGTCCATCCTATCATCCATACTTAACACAAGATTGTATGTTCACATGCCCACCATAATGGTTTCCATTCTTCGACCAATCAGGATTTTATGCTAATTATTACACATTCTTGTACATCATGCAATTCGTACTTTAGAGGTAATCCGAATGATTGTCACACAACTATCCATAAGTGGAATATATGCCATCCATACATAGGCCATCCCCCCCCCCAATGAGAAAAGGGTGCCCACGTCCTTTCAGCACGCGAAAAACAACCAAATAAACCAATGCAAAATAAATGCTGGCAGCCAATCTAAAAATCACAACACGCAAATCAATAAAGCATTTAATCAATATCTGCCGTCAGACGTGAATTGGCCAAAGCAAAATAAAAACAACAATATCAAGTCATTATGTCAAAGATTTTACTGTGAGTGGAATTAATCACATCAGCATAATCGGCAGTTTATGTTTAATGACTGTCATTTAATGCATGGACATATGGAATATGATAAATGAAAATAAAAATCTCCATGCTATGTGGTTTTTAAAAGTGCTACCAAATGGAAATTTTCATTAGAAATAGAGTCATAGGTGATAAGAGGTAGATGTCATATGGCAATATAAGATAATACTTCAATACCACAACAGAGCCACTACTGCCAGCAAGCATTCATAGCCTTGGCAAGGTTGCTTTTTAACCCTTCCAAATGAGCCAGAGTCCTTTTTACAGTTTAATTTTTTCTTTATTTTGTCACAAAGAGACCACTATGCTAGCATGGTGACCAGATAACCATAGTGCCACTCACCAGGGTGTAACAAAGATGATTAGGTTGGCTCGTGATGAGACCCCCTATTCTTCTATCAAATTAATTATCTAGAAGATCATTACCTTGGTTTGGTAGCCAAATTGGAATGTCACTTGTTACATTCCTATGATCATGCTAGGCTAGCTCTTGATGAGACCCCCTTTTCTCTTTGGACAATGTTTTAAGCATTTTGCTATTTTATTTTTCTTTTGCAATCTTTCTTGTGAAAAAGGGAGGCTCATTCACTCCTTAAGAGTCAGGGATGGTGTAAGAAGTAAGAAGATGCCAATGGAAGTTTTATAATCTTATCCCTTAACATTATATCGATGAATTTTATCCATTTGGAATTATAAACATAAGCCAACTTGGATTAAAGGTAATGAATCATTTCATGATGTGTCCAAAAGAAAAGATGTTATGTCAGTCATTATGAAGATACACTGTATTAGCCTGATGAATAAAGATAACCAACAAAAGGGTTTTTAGAAGTGATCATGACATTGTTATTACCATTTATCTTTAGAAGAGGCATAAATGTAAATGGTGCTTATTTTTAATACAAAAGAAGAAGAACATGGTATAATGATCAAGAGAAAAATGAGAAAAATCACAATTTAGTTGTTAAAAGGTGTGGTTCAGTCAACAAAATCAAAAATAAAAAAAAGGTGTTGTTCAATTGATTGAACGGAAATCATTCAATCATTTGCACAACAAAATCAATCAAAAACAAAATTGTTGTTCAATCAAATTGAACAGTCGTCTAGTTGTTTGAACAACAAAATCGAAATAAAAATGAAATGTGTTGTTTAATCAATTAAATGATAGTCGTTCAATGGTTTGAACAGTAAAACCAAATAAGGAAAAATGTGATGTTCAATCAATTGAACGACAAGCATTGCATAGTTTGAATAGCGAAAACAATTGAGAAAGAATATGATGTTCAATCAATTGAATGATAGTCATTCAATAGTTTGAACAACAAAAACAAATAAGAAATAATATGCTGTTCAATTAATTGAACCACAATCATTTAATAGTTTGAACAGCAAAAGAAAATAAGAAAAATAGTGTCGTTCAATCAAGTGAATGACAATTGTTCAATAACTTGAACAACACAAACCAATGAACATAAAATGTGTCGTTCAATCAATTGAACGACAAGTGTTCGATTGCTTGAACAAAAAGAATGCAAAGGAAAATGGGTTGTTTAATCAATTGAACGATATTCGTTCAATTGTTTGAACAACGAAACACGAAAAGTAAAATGTGTTGTTCAATTAGTTGAACGACAAACGTTCAATTGTTTGAACAACAAAAACAACAAAGAAAAATGTGTTGTTCAATCAATTTAACAATAAACGTTCAATTGTTTGAACAGCGAAAAACAAAAAGAAAAAAAGGTGTCGTTTAGTCAATTGAATGGAAAACATTCGCTTGTTTGAGCAGCGAAAATAACAAACAAAAATGTGTTGTTTAATCAATTGAATGGAAAAAGTTCGTTTGTCTGAACAACAAAAAACGAAAAGAAAAAAATGTGTTGTTCACTCAATTGAATGAAAAACGTTCGCTTGTTTGAACAATGAAACCAACAAAGAAAAATGTGTTGTTTAATCAATTGAACGAAAAAAGTTTTCCTGTTTGAACAACAAAAAATGAAAAGAAAAATGTGATGTTCAATCAATTGAACAACAAAACTTTCGATTGTTTGAACAACAAAATACGGCAAAATAAAACTACATTGTTCAATCAATTGAACATCAAACATTCAATTGTTTGAACAACGAATTACAGAAGAGAAACAGATAATTTGTTCAATCAATTGAACAACAGGTGTTCAATTGTTTGAACGACAAAAACAAATAAGAGAAGAAGTCCATATTTACATGGTAATGCCTACAAAGGTATGTACATTATTTACAATTTTTCAAGAAATTTCAATTTTTAAAAGAAAAGGCTATTGGGTTATCATTCCCTACAGCTAGAATTTGCATGGAGGGGTCCTCACGTACCTGATTGCAGAAAGACTCTTTGGTAAGTGGTTGATGATAGAGGTGCACTCGATGCCAGTTTACCTTAAAGGAATATCCGGATCCGTCAATGGTAGTCAAGGTAAGAGTACCATTGTTATGTACTTCTTGAATCTCATAAGTGCCGAGCCATTTGTTTGCAACTTTCCTGGGAAGTCCTGGAACCTAGAATCATATAGAAGTGTCGAATCCCCTTTTTGAAACGTTTTCTTATTAATAAGGCTATCATGCCATTTTGCCCTTTGCTGTTGTATTATTACAGTTCATTGCAAAGAAAGCAATCAAGCTTCATCTAGTTCGTTAATCTGCTGAAGACACTTGGTTTAAGCTTTTGTTAAATCTAGACCCACTTCTTGGGTTGTCCTTCGAGTCTTTATTTCGAATTTGATTAGAATAATTGGCTCTTTATCGAACACAAGATGGTAGGGAGAGTATCCAGTAGTATTCCTCCAAGTTGTATGAGGGGCCCACAAGGCCTCTAGCAAACTAGCAGCCCAATCTCACTAGTGCATTGGGATTGTCTTGGTCAGAATTGCTTCTATAACCTTGTTGGTGCTTTCGACCTGCCCATTCACTTGTGGGTGATACAGAGAAGTGATCCTATGCGTGATATGATGGTTTCTGAGAGTGGAAGTAATCTTGTTCCTTGTGAATTGATTTCCTCCATCTGTGATCACTTCTCGCAGTAATCCATACCGCACAAATAGCCCAAAAAGGAAGTTAATCACTGCTTCCTCTATGGCTCTTGGTAAATCTACTATTTCCACCCATTTTGTCACATAATTCGTGGCTACTAGTATGTAGGCTTTCTGATTGGAAGGCAGATGGAATGGAACAATGAAGTCTAATGCCCAATGCTTGAAGGTTTCTATGAAAAATTATGGTTGCAGACGCATTTCATCAGATTGACCAGGCTGGCCCATCCTTTGGCAATTGTCACAGGCCTGGGCATATTTTTTAGCATCCTTAAAAATAGTGGGCCAATAATAGACCATTTGTAATACCTTATGTCCTGTACTTCGGTTTGTGAAATGTCCTCCACAGGGTTCATCATGGTAAGCCTTAAAAATGCCATGGATCTCATCCTCACGGATACATTTGTGTATACACATGTCAGCCCCTGTATGAAAAAGATATTCGCCTATCCAAGAGAACCAGGCATTGCACTGAATAATCAATTTTCTTTATCTTGTTTTTAAATGTTTATGTAGCTTCCCCACTGCTAGATAATTTGCCACATCTATATACCATGACATCTTAACTGCCACAGAAAATAGGTGCTCATCCAGGAATTGGTCATCTACCGCTAGTAGATCATTAACCTTTAGGATTCAAGATATAAAATCAGCAACCTGATTTTCCTTTCCTAGACAATCTTTAATGGTAATGTCGAACTCCTGCAAAAGTAATAACCATCATGTTACTCGACCATTTGTGATTGGTTTATTATCTAGATATCTAATGGTAGAGTGATCAGTGTACACAAAGACTTGGTAGCCAGTTATATAGTGTCTATATTTACGCCGTAAGGCGTTTCCCTCTGAAATCAACTCCCTTCTTGTCTACTTGTCACCCTTAGATACCCTTAGATGATATGTTAGATGATTGAGAAAAACTGAATTGTTCGATCACAAAAAAATAGTTATGAAGTAGTTAGGAATTTGTTGCAGGTATGTAGGTATTCGATTTGCATAAGTAAAGATGAAATTTTTTTGCTTTCTCTGTAATGGGAGGCCTGGTCTTTTCAATGTTGGATTCCTAGAAGGGTCAGCTGCTTACCCCAATGTTCCTAAAACCCCAACTTCCAAACCATAGCCTTCCATGGGCATGGAGGCAAGTCAGAATGATGGGAGGCGGTCCTTGCATGTTTCCTGGCAGAGTGAACAATGGTAGTGGAAGAGAATGTAAGAGCAGAAATCCAAGCAGCCCCTCAAAGCCCACCTCCTGAGAGAACGCCAGCTTTATGAAATGCAGAAGCGAGCAAAGCTCAGAGCAGCCACGGCCAATCTTGAAAAGCCCTGGGAAAATTGTGCCAAAGCCCCTACTTTGTTCGTTGTTACGGCTGACAAGTAGCTCCAAGCCTTGGCCGACAGGTTTTAGAAGCTCAGGGGAATCGATCTATGGACCGAGAAAGATGGACTGGAAAACCTCGCTTTCAATGGGAAGCTCTCCGTTCGGAGTGCAATGCTGTACAATAAGGTTAACAACATTGATGTTGACGATGCGAGGTCGTGTCGCTCACAACAGGTCAGTGGATCGACTCCAGCCAGGCAAAGGTATAGTTCTTCACCCTCTAATCAACAGCAATCAGACAAATACTCCAAAGGGACAAGAAGAGCAAGAAATAGTAATGATACTTAGAAATCAATTGATTTCACAAGAAGAGCGAGAAATAATAATGATACTCATAAATCAATTGATTTCTCTGCAAGGCACCAAATAAATTCGCTTGCAGGTTCTAATTTGGTAAAAGATGACGACTCATATAATTCTGACATGGTGTATGATATCGGACTCCTGAATGGCTTCTGTGAATTTTTTCACTTGACCAGGTTATGGTCACAATGAAAATTTCCAATATCTTAGTAATAACTATATAGATCTACATTTTAGAGTTCGAAGGGTTTAATTTTCCTAGTGCCAGAGTTTTCCAGGGTTTTTGGTTTCTGAAACGACCCAGTATCTTGAAAAAAGTTCGAATGGTCTATATGTATGGCTTTTGTGAATTTTTTTACTTGTCCAGGTTCTGGCCACAACGAAATTTTCTAGGTTGTTTTGAATATAATATGCCAACTCTGTGTATGATAAAAATGATTCAAAACCAATTATTTTCTGGTCAAGCTCAAGGAAAAACACGGGATAGAAATTTGAGATGCCTGGTATGGGTTCACCTGTCAAAGTTCCTATGGCATAGTTCCTCCATGCTCTACTGGTTTCCAAGGCTTTTGAAATGATTCAGAACCTTACAATTTCCTAAAACGGCTTGAATCTATGCCCTCCATGAATTATCTTTACTTAGTTGGATTCTGGGGACAATGAGCTTTTTTGGGGATAGGCTCTAGGTATTTTTAGGGCCTTTGAAGTGACAAAAAAACCCTGAAAAATTGTTTGGATCTACGAATCTATGCCTTTTCTGTAATTTTTTCTTCATCTGATTCCAATGATAATGATTTTTCCCGAATAATATAATATATGCCCTCCACCCCCTTTGTCTTAGTTACCCATATCATATGCCCCTCACTCCTCGGTGTAGTTTTCGTACAAACATACTATACTGATGCTTTTTTTTTCAACTTCAATCCACCGTGGAGAAAGCTGTAGATCAAAATTATATCATGTGAAAAAGCATTGATATATTGTTAATTTGTTTGACCAGGAGAAATAGGATATATTCCCTCTTTTCTTAAAAAAATTCCTCATATTAAAAAGTCGGTCAAGTCCTAATTTCTTAATCAATTAAACGTGATACATTTCAATTTCTTCTGATAGCGTTGTGAATTTATCAATATGATCTACAGGGCTTCTTATGATTACAGACATTTTTGAAATATTCGAAGTTGTTTCAGTGAATGGAAATAAGTGGTTGTATTTTCTCTTGGAGGAAGTGAATGGTTTAGCAGAATATCTTCTCCAGCAACTTAAAGAAGCCACACGGTTAACATTGGAAGGTTCTTCAAAAGGGACAAGAACGGAAGTATTGATCAGAATAACCAAGATTGAGTGCTATGGCATCTCTCTGGCCTCCTCTCCTTGTCTTCATTAATCCCCTACAGCAGAGGTGCCTCGATGTTATTGGATTCGAGTTCACTCGCTTCCCCTGATCTTTCCATGTCTATTAGGATTTCCATATTCTGAAACTTGAGTTGTTGAATTATTCCCGAATTCCCTTGAATTACAATGAAACCAAAGCTGTTGAGTTATTTTTATGTTTTATGTTTTAAATCAATTAAAACATAAAAACCAACAAAATCTCAAAAATTACCTAAAAAGTAGAAAAATCTCAAGTACAGTAACTTCAATTCAGAAAAATATTATTGACATTCATCCTGAAAACATCAACATCTTTTTCTGCTATCACTAAAAAGCCAACAGACATGTTGCAGTTATGATAACATGTGACCGTATTAATCATGGTCACAAAGACATCATCATCGGTTCTTCCCGAGTCAAACAAGGGTGAGTCAAGTTATATGTTTATTCCAGGAGCTAAATCTCTGAGTTTTGAATGTCATTTATATAACTGCAAATCATATATCGTAGATGTCAAAGTCGAATGCGGGAAGGTAAAGTTGAGTGGTCTCAAACATTTCCAAAAACCATTTTATACAATTGGTTTATAAAGGCTTTGCCTTTACAAAAATCTAGCAAACCTTCTTAGGCCTTTCGTCCCTCCACCATAGTCTGATCTGAGGCTCAGGTCTCTTTTAGGGCTTGACCCTCTTCCCTGTGCACAGAACAAAACCCTAACTTCAGTCTTAGAACTTTTGGTGTCTTCTTGCTCCTTATTTCAACTTGGAATGAGCCCTCTTAAGGCACAAATTACCTGCATAATTCTTGGCCTATCTCCTAGGGTAAACTCAGCTTCTTTCCAACAAAAAACATACCATAAACTTATGCTTCTTCTTGCTGCAATTGCTCTTAAGATTCTGCATCTCCTTCTTGGGCTAATGTAGACACAGATGAGTTGTTATTTTGGTTATGTTCTCACTCATGTAAACCCTTCAATCTTGCCCTTGTGCAATCTATTCACACATGCTGAGGCACTCAACCTCCTTCAAGGGTTACATCAACATGGCTTGATCTCCTTTATTGGCCTTAGACCAAGCCCTAAACCAAACTCAACCTTGCTCTGGTGACACATTGTTGTATTGAAATTAATTCTCAATGTAGAATAAGGCATCAATAAGTTTGAATCTCAGTATTTGAGACAGTTCATAAAGCATTGCTGGCACAGAAAGATTTACCAATTGGAAGTTGGCTTTGGAGCACAAGTTCCTGGGTTGATGTGATAGCCTCCTTGCACAAACTTCCTTTGTGTAGTGCCATCATTGCTGGCGGCTTTAATGTCATGCCTCATGGACCATCTTCAGCTTTTTCCCTTTCTTGTTTTTGCAATATTTACAAGTTATAAGGCCCTTGAAGGCAAGATGCCCTGATCTTCATTGTAATCTTTACTTCTTTTGGTTAGTTGTGTCATATATGGTTTCTTTTCTGAACATGTGGAAATTACTTGGTCTTTTGTTTTGTCAATGGCACACCTACATTATTCGCTTTAATATTGTCTGTGAGCTATCATATCAAGGATTTTTCTTATCAACGATGTTATGCTATCTCAGTTATCTTAGTGGTACCAATAATTGCGAGTTATAATTAATGATTTCCCAAATACCTTGAAAATACCTGGGTTAGGATCAATATTTACTACTAATTGACCTTCGATTCTGAATTTTGCCGAGCGATTATTCACTGAAATGTAGTTGAAAGTGAAACAACAAACTTCAAGCTAAAACTCGCCAAAAATTCTCTTGCTATTCGACCAGATTGCTCCTTTGAGTTTGCAAACATTTGGCAAGTAATGCCAGTCCAAGTCAAACTACAGTGATAATTAGATTTTGGAAGTCATCTCTATTCCAACTCCAACTACATTAGTAATTAGATAGCCTAAGTTTCCAAACATTTGGCAAGTAATGCCAATCCAAGTCAAACTACAATGATAATTAGATTTTAGCAGTCATCTCTATTCCAAGTCCAACTACATTAGTAATTAGATAGCCTAGAAATGTGTGCTTCATATACTGCAAAATCAGGGCTAATGGGTCTTTCTGTCTACTCATATAATATAATTGTAGAATTGAATTCCTTGGTATTAGTTTAAACTAACACAGAAAACTAAAAAGCATAAGGCCCCAACCTTGCCGGATGACTGGATTGGCTGCATTATTAAGCTGTGTTTTTGAAGTAACTGATATTGTGCCTGTTGCGCCTGCCCAAGGGCAAGATGAAGGCATGTAAACTAATATACAAACCGTGAAAAGAGAAGATTCAACCCATATCTATAGAAATATGTTATCAGAACACATTCATAGAATGATAATGAATGTTTAGGTAGCGAATTTGTCAGCAACTTTGTCTAAATGTAATATAATATGCCAGTTCTGTGTATGATAAAAATGATTCAAAACCACCTATTTTCTGGTCAAGCTCAAGGCAAAACATGGGATAGAAATTTGAGATGCCTGGTATGGGTTCACCTGTCAAAGTTCCTACGGCATAGTTCCTGCATGCTCTACTGGTTTTCAAGGCTTTTGAAATGATTCAGAACCTTACAATTTCCTGAAATGGTTTGAATCTACACCATCCATGAATTATCTTTACTTAATTGGATTGTGGGAACAATGAGCTTTTCTGGGGATAGGCTTTAGGTATTTTCAGGGCCTTTGACGTGACAAAAAAACCTTGAAACATTGTTTGGATCTACAAATCTATGCCTTTTCTATATTTTTTCCTTTCATCTGATTCCAACGACAATGATTTTTCCTAAATAATATAATATTCCCTCCACCCCATTTGTCTTAGTTACCCATATAATATGCCCCTTACTCCTGGGTGTAGTTTTCGTACAAACATACTGTACTGATGCTTTTTTTTTTCAACTTCAATCCACCGTGGAGAAAACTGTAGATCAAAATTCTATCATGTGAAAAAGCATTGATATATTGTTAATTTGTTTGACCAGGCGAAATAGGATATATTCCCTCTTTTCTTAGAAAAATTCCTCATATTAAAAAGTCGGTCAAGTCTTAATTTCTTAATTAATTAAATGTGTTACATTTCACTTTCTTCTGATAGCGTTGTGAATTTGTCAATATGATCTGCAGGGCTTCTTGTGATTCCAGACATTTTCGAAAGATTTGAAGCTGTTTCAGTGAATGGAAATGAGTGGTTGTATTTTCTCTTGGAGGAAGTGAATGGTTTAGCAGAATATCTTCTCCAGCAACTTAAAGAAGCCACGCGGTTGACATTGGAAGGTTCTTCAAAAGGGACAAGAACAGAAGTATTGATCAGAATAACCAAGATCGAGTGCTATGGCAGCTCTCTGGCCTCCTCTCCTTGTCTTCAGTAATCCCCTGCAGTAGAGGTGCCTCGATGTTATTGGATTCGAGTTCACTCGCTTCCCTTGATCTTTCCATGTCTATTAGGATTTCCATATTCTGAAACTTGAGCTGTTGAATTATTCCCGAATTCCCTTGAATTACAATGAAACCAAAGCTGTTGAGTTATTGACTTGCAGCTTTAATGTAAATCAAAACTTCACACTAATCCCAAAATAGTTTCTGACAACTTTAAACATGTGCCTCTTATTCTGTCAAAGTGAATTATGTTTTGGAATAGAGAAACTTTGCGGTGGTTTTTTTAACTGGGAGAAAATCTCATACTTGTTATATCATTAAAATCAAAATATACATATTATTGTTCAATTACAACGTCTTCTATATATCTTTTAAATCAATTAAAACATAAAAACGAACAAAATCTCAACAATTACCTAAAAACCAGCAAAATCTCAACTACAGTAACTTCAATTCAGAAAAATATTATTGACATTCACCCCGAAAACATCAACATCTTTCTCTGTTATCACTAAAAAGCCAACAGACATGTTGCAGTTATGACAACATGTGACCGTATTAATTATGGTCATGAAGAGATCATCATCGGTTCTTCCCCAGTCAAACAAGGGTGAGTCGGGTTATATGTTTATTCCAGCAGCTAAATCTCTGAGTTTTGAATGTCATTTATATAACTGCAAATCGTATATCGTAGATGTCAAAGTCGAATGCAGGAAGGTAAAGTTGAGTGGTCTCAAAAATTTCCAAAAACCATTTTATACAATTGGTTTATAAAGGCTTTGCCTTTACAAAAATCTAGCAAACCTTCTTAGGCCTTTCGTCCCTCCACCATAGTCTGATCTGAGGCTCAGGTCTCTTTTAGGGCTTGACCCTCTTCCCTGTGCACAGAACAAAACCCTAACTTCAGTCTTGCAACTTTTGGTGTCTTCTTGCTCCATATTTCAAATTGGAATGATGCCTCTTAATGCACAAATTACCTGCATAATTCTTGGCCTATCTCCCAGGGTAAACTCAGCTTCTTTCCAACAAAAAACATACCATAAAATTATGCTTCTTCTTGCTACAGTTTCTCTTAAGATTCTGCATCTCCTTCTTGGGCTAATGTAGACACAGATGAGTTGCTATTTTGGTTCTGTTCTCACTCATGTAAACCCTTCAATCTTGCCCTTGTGCACTCTATTCACACATGTTGAGGCACTCAACCTCCTTCAAGGGTTACATCAACATGGCTTGATCTCCTTTATTGGCCTTAGACCAAGCCCTAAACCAAACTCAACCTTGCTCTGGTGACACATTGTTGTATTGAAATTAATTCTCAATGTAGAATAAGGCATCAATAAGTTTGAATCTCAGTATTTGAGACAGTTCATAAAGCATTGCTGGCACAGAAAGCTTTACCAATTGGAAGCTGGCTTTGGAGTGCAAGTTCTTGGGTTGATGTGATAGCCTCCTTGCATAAACTTCCTTTGTGGAGTGCCATCATTGCTGGCGGCTTTAATGTCATGCCTCATGGACCATCTTTAGGTTTTTTCCTTTCTTTTTTTTGAAATATTTACAAGTTATAAGGCCCTTGAAGGCAATATTCCCTGATCTTCATTTTAATCTTTACTTCTTTTGGTTAGCTGTGTCATATATGGTTTCTTTTCTGAACATGTGGAAATTACTTGGTCTTTTGTTTTGTCAATGGCACACCTACATTATTCGCTTTACTCTAATATAGTCTGTGAGCTATCATATCAAGGATTTTTCTTATCAATGATGCTATGCTATCTTAGTTATCTTAGTGGTACCAATAATTGTGAGTTCTAATTACCGATTTCCCAAATACCTTGAAAATACCTTGGTTAGGATCAATATTTACTGGTAATTGACCTTTGGTTCTGAATTTTGCCGAGCGATTATTTATTGAAATGTAGTTGAAAGTGAAACAACAAACTTCAGTCTAAAACTTGCCAAAAAGTCTCTTGCTATTCAACCATATTGCTCCTTTTAGTTTCCAAACATTTGGCAAGTAATGCCAGTCCAAGTCAAACTACAGTGATAATTAGATTTTGGCAGTCATCTCTATTCCAAGTCGAACTACATTAGTAATTAGATAGACTGAGTTTCCAAACATTTGGCAAGTAATGCCAGTCCAAGTCAAACTACAGTGATAATTAGATTTTAGCAGTCATCTCTATTCCAAGTCCAACTACATTAGTAATTAGATAGCCCAGAAATGTGGGCTTCATATACTGCAAAATTAGGGCTAATGGGTCTTTCTATCTGCTCATATAATATAATTGTAGAATTGAATTCCTTGGTATTAGTTTAAACTAACATAGAAAACTAAAAAGCATAAGGCCCCAACCTTGTTGAATGACTGGATTGGCTACATTATTAAGCTGTGTTTTTGAAGTAAATGATATTGCACCTATTGCGCCTGCCCAAAGGCAAGACGAAGGCATACAAACTAATATACAAACCATGAAAAGAGTAGATGCAACCCATATCTACAGAAATACGTTATCAAAACACATTCATAGAATGATAATGAATGTTTAGGTAGCGAATTTGTCAGCAACTTTGTCTAAATGTAATATAATATGCCAGTTCTGTGTATGATAAAAATGATTCAAAACCACCTATTTTCTAGTCAAGCTCAAGGCAAAACATGGGATAGAAATTTGAGATGCTTGGTATGGGTTCACCTGTCAAAGTTCCTACGGCATAGTTCCTCCATGCTCTACTAGTTTTTGAGGCTTTTGAAATGATTCAGAACCTTACAATTTCCTGAAATGGCTTGAATCTACACCATCCATGAATTATCTTTACTTAATTGGATTGTGGGAACAATGAGCTTTTCTGGGGACAGGCTCTAGGTATTTTCAGGGCCTTTGAAGTGACAAAAAAAACCTTGAAAAATTGTTTGGATCTACAAATCTATGCCTTTTCTGTATTTTTTCCTTTCATCTGATTCCAATGATAATGATTTTTCCCGAATAATATAATATTCCCTCGACCCCATTTGTCTTAGTTACCCATATAGTATGCCCCTCACTCCTGGGTGTATTTTTTGTACAAACATACTGTACTGAATGCGGGAAGGTAAAGTTGAGTGGTCTCAAACATTACCAAAAACCATTTTATACAATTGGTTTATAAAGGCTTTGCCTTTACAAAAATCTAGGTAACCTTCTTAGGCATTTCGTCCCTCCACCATAGTCTGATCTGAGGCTCAGGTTTCTTTTAGGGCTTGACCCTCTTCCCTATGCATAGAACAAAACCCTAACTTCAGTCTTACAACTTTTGGTGTCTTCTTGCTCCTTATTTCAACTTGAACTGAGCCCTCTTAAGGCACAAATTACCTACATAATTCTTGGCCTATCTCCCGGGGTAAAGTCATCTTCTTTCCAACAAAAAACATACCATAAACTTATGCTTCTTCTTGATGCAGTTGCTCTTAATATTATGCATCTCCTTCTTGGGCTAATGTAGACACAAATGAGTTGCTATTTTGGTATTGTTCTCACTCATGTAAACCCTTCAATCTTGCCCTTGTGAATTCTGTTCACACATGCTAAGGCACTCAACCTCCTTCAAGGGTTACATCAACATGGCTCGATATCCTTTATTAGCCTTAGACCAAGCCCTAAACCAAAGTCAACCTTGCTCTGGTGACACATTGTTGTATTGAAATTAATTCTAAATGTAGAATAAGGCATCAATAAGTTTGAATCTCAGTATTTTAGATGGTTCATAAAGCATTGCTAGCATAGAAAGCTTTACCAATTGGAAGCTGGCTTTGGGGCACAAGTTCTTGGGTTGATAGCCTCCTTGCACAAACTTCCTTTGTACAGTGCCATCATTGCTGGTGGCTTTAATGTCCTACCTCATTGACCATCTTCAGCTTTTTCCCTTTCTTTTTTTTGCAATATTTACTAGTTGTAAGGCCCTTGAAGGCAAGATTCCCCGATCTTCATTGTAATCTTTACTTCTTTTGGTTAGCTGTGTCATATATGGTTTCTTTTCTGAACATCTGGAAATTACTTGGTCTTTTTTTTTGTCAATGGCACACCTACATTATTCGATTTACTCTAATATAGTGTGTGAGCTATCATATCAAGGATTTTTCTTATCAACGATGCTATGCTATCTTAGTTATCTTAGTGGTACCAATAATTGCGAGTTCTAATTACCGATTTCCCAAATACCTTGAAAATACCTGGGTTAGGATCAATATTTACTCGTAATTGAACTTCAGTTTTGAATTTCGTCGAGCGATTATTCACTGAAATGTAGTTGAAAGTGAAACAACAAACTTCAGTCTAAAACTTGCCAAAATGTCTCTTCCTATTCGACTAGATTGCTCCTTTGAGTTTCCAAACATTTGGCAAGTAATGCCAGTCCAAGTCAAACTATAGTGATAATTAGATTTTGGTAGTCATCTCTATTCCAAGTCCAACTACATTAGTAATTAGATACCCTAAGTTTCCAAACATTTGGCAAGTAATGCCAGTCCAAGTCAAACTACAGTGATAATTAGATTTTAGCAATCATCTCTATCACAAGTCCAACTACATTAGTAATTAAATAGCCCAGAAATGTGGGCTTCATATACTGCAAAATCAGGGCTAATGGGTCTTTTTGTCTGCTCATATAATATAATTGTAGAATTGAATTCCTTGGTATTAGTTTAAACTAACACAAAAAACTAAAAAGCATAAGGCCCCAACCTTGCCGAATGACTGGATTGGCTGCATTATTAAGCTGTGTTTTTGAAGTAACTGATATTGCGCCTGCCCAAAGGCAAGACGAAGGCATATAAACTAATATACAAACCGTGAAAAGAGTAGATGCAACCCATATCTATAGAAATACGTTATCAGAACACATTCATAGAATGATAATGAATGTTTAGGTAGCGAATTTGTCAGCAACTTTGTCTAAATGTAATGTCCTAACATTGCATTTTTTTTAAATCTAAATTACTTATGTATTAATATTGTAAAAAAAGTTACAAACAATATTAGGTGTGGTCTGCCATAATAAAAAACCAGGTCACACCTTGCTTCCAGCTAGCATAGGACCATTCTAAGCATACACAATAGTATAGGTGTGCTGACAAAACAAAAGACCAAGTAATGTCCACATGTTCTGAAAAGAAACCAGAAATTCAACAGCTAACCAAAAGAAGTAAAGACTGCACTGAAAATCAGGGCATCTTGCCTTCAAGGGCCAGCCTGCAAGGATGGACCAACTTGTTCATCAGTTATTTTGGCTTTCCCTTTGCCTGGAGGTGTTCATGCAGGCTCCTCATCAATCATGACCAGATTGGGGCTGGTCAACCACTAAACAAATACCACTACCCACGATCATAGGTTCCCACTTCTTTCAAAACTAATGCTCATTCCTGACATTGCAATGTCTTTGTTATTTAAACTAACACAAGACAATTGGTGAAAAAAAGGTGCTTATTAACCACAAAAACTTAGATTAATGAACATAAAAAAATACAAAATTGATTTTTAATATTTACGCCGTAAGGCGTTTCCCTCTGAAATCAACTCCCCTTCTTGTCTACCTGTCACCCTTAGATACCCTTAGATGATATGTTAGACGATTGAGAAACGTTGAACCGTTCGATCACAAAAAAGTAGTTATGAAGTAGTTACAAATTCGTTGCAGGTATGTAGGTATTCAATTTTCATAGGTAAAGACGAAATATTGCTGCTCTCTCTGTAATGGCAGGCCTGGTCATTTCAACGTTGGATTCCTAGAAGGGTCAGCTGCTTACCCCAATGTTCCTAAAACCCCAACTTCCAAACCATAGCCTTCCATGGGCATGGAGACAAGTTAGAATGATGGGAGACGGTCCTCACACGTTTCCTGGCAGAGTGACCAAATGGCAGTGGAAGAGAATGCAAGAGTAGAAATCCAAGCAGCTCCTCAAAGCCCGCCTCCTAAGAGAACGCCAGCTTTACGAAATACAGAAGCGAGCAGAGCTCAAAGCAGCCACGGCCAATCTTGAAAAGCCCTGGGAAAAGTCTGCCAAAGCCCCTACATTGTTCGCCGTTAGTTACGGCTGACAAGCAGCTCCAAGCCTTGGCCAACAAGTTTCAAAAGCCCTGGGGAATCGATCTTTGGACCAAGAAAGATGGACCGGAAAGCCTTGCTTTCGATTAGAAGCTCTCCCTTCGGAGCACGATGTCGTACAGTAAGGTTAATAACATCGATGCCAACGATGCGAGGTCGTCCCGCTCATAGCAGGTCAGTGGATCGACTCCAGCCAAGGAAAGGTATAGTTCTTCATCCTCTAATCAACAACAATCAGACAAATACTCCAAAGTGACAAGAAGAGCAAGAAATAGTAATGATACTTAGAAATCAATTGATTTCACAAGAAAGTGCGAGAAATAATAATTATACTCAGAAATCAACTGATTTGTCTACAAGGCACCAAATAAATTCGCTTGTGGGTTCTAATTTGGTAAAAGATGATGATTCATATACTTTCGATGTGGTGTATGATATTAGTCTCCTGAATGGCTTCTGTGAATTTTTTTACTTTACCAGGTTATGGTCACAATGAAAATTTCCAACATCTTAGTAATAATTGTATAGATCTACATTCCAGAGTTCGAAGGGTTTAATTTTCCATGTGCCAGAGTTTTCCAACGTTTTTGGTTTCTGAAATGACCCAGTATCTTGAAAAATGTTTGAATGGTCTATATGTATGGCTTTTGTGAATTTTTTTACTTGTCCAGGTTCTGGCCACAATGAAATTTTCTAGGTTTTTTTGAATATAATATGCCAGTTCTGTGTATGATAAAAATGATCCAAAACCACCTATTTTCTAGTCAAGCTCAAGGCAAAACATGGGATAGAAATTTGAGATGCCTGGTATGGGTTCACCTGTCAAAGTTCCTACGGCGTAGTTCCTCCATGCTCTATTGGTTTCCAAGGCTTTGGAAATGATTCAAAACCTTACAATTTCCTGAAACGGCTTGAATCTACACCATCCGTGAATTATCTTTACTTAATTGGATTGTGGGGACAATGAGCTTTTATGGGGACAAGCTCTAGGTATTTTCAGTGCCTTTGAAGTGACAAAAAAACCTTGAAAAGTTGTTTGGATCTACGAATCTATGCCTTTTTTGTATTTTTTCCTTCATCTGATTCCAATGAAAATGATTTTTCCCGAATAACATAATATGTCCTCCACCCCGTTTGTCTTAGTTACCCATATAATATGCCTCTCACTCCTGGGTGTAGTTTTTGTACAAACATATTGTACTGATGCTTTTTTTCTTTCAACTTCAATCCACCATGGAGAAAATTGTAGATCGAAATTCTATCATGTGAAAACACATTGATATATTGTTAATTTGTTTGAGTAGGCGAAATAGTATATATTCCCTCTTTTCTTAGAAAAATTCCTCATATTAAAAAGTTGGTCAAGTCTTAATTTCTTAATCAATTAAACGTGTTACATTTCACTTTCTTCTAATAGCGTTGTGAATTTGTCAATATGATCTGCAGGGCTTCTTGTGATTCCAGACATTTTCGAAAGATTCGAAGTTGTTTCAGTGAATGGAAATGAGTGGTTGTATTTTCTCTTGGAGGAAGTGAATGGTTTAGCAGAATATCTTCTCGAGCAACTTAAAGAAGCCACGCGGTTGACATTGGAAGGTTCTTCAAAAGGGACAACGAATCTCATCCTTAGTTTGTTGCCTGGCCCCAAAGGGTCAAGTTGGTTATCAATTCCCAGGAGTAAAATAGGCATTTTGATTTTCTCTTGAATTTACTTTGTATTTGGCATTCCAGGAGATCCCGCTGTTCAGACATCTCAAGGAGTTTATTCAGTTTTTGTTGGTGCTGGAACGGATCCGTATGAAGTGATTACTAGTGCAGTAAAGTGAGAACCCTTTCCATGTTTCAACTTTCATATTTAATTTCCTCTCTTTTGGAACTTCTCAGATTTCAGTATCAATGTTATATGATTAGAATCAATTATTGATAACGCAGGGCTGTTGAGAGGCATTCTAAAACCTTTGCCCATCGTGAAAGAAAGACGGTAATTTCTCATGGAATTGAAGTTTGGCTCTTTATTGGTGTTTGAATGTGTTTTGTGTGCTAAAAAGTTTAGCTCGCCTTGAATTTGAATTGAGAATGACACATATTATTGTATTGTTTTACTAAGTCATTATAAGTTCTCACTGGTTCTCTGTAGTCTTATGATTTGGATATTTCTCTTGCAGTTATCTGATATACTCAATTGGTTTGGGGGACGCATTTTACACAGATGTCACTGCTGAGGGTGTAAAACAAGGTTTAGTAAGGTTTATTATTTTTCCAGCCCCCCTTTTATGTTCTATAATCATATATTAACTCTTGTCAAGATTTTTGCTTCCATTCAAATGGAATTTATTCATATCAAGCATGGATTGAATCTTGAACCACTTATTCTAGAGTCACTAAATTGTTCCAGGAAAATCTTTTTCATGTCTCACATGTGTTGGAATTCATTTTAATGTTGCTTTGATGTGGTTCTCATATGGATCATTTTGTGATTGAGTTTCCTGTGTCATTTATGCAGGTGCATCATACACTCAGACTTTTATGATATAGGTGCATCTTACATTTAGACTTGTAATTGAGTTTATTGTGTGATTTATATAGGTGCATGTTACATTTAGAATCTTATATTATATTTTTTTTACATGGTATCATCCTCACAGGAGGGTAATTGACATTTTTTCAAGTATCAATAGTTTTACATTTTAATTTATATATTTTTTTTCAACAAGTTGACACTTAAAATGCAAAAATGCATGTTTTATGTGGAAAGATCTCTTTTGCTCCCATTGGACTGATCAAAATGTTCAACTCCCAAGGAGCTATTAATGCATATGAGTTTGATCCAAACACCTCAAAAGTGTATTTGAAGGTGTTAACACCCAGGTTGTTCCCTATGACTCCCAAGGGAATACGGCCGGGGTAACCACTAACCAATCTTTTAATCACTGTTTCTAGCCAAACTGTGATCAGAGAGGGCTCTCTCTTTATGATTTTGTATCTACAATGATAGTGTTTTAGGCTAGGTATTGAGCATAGGTTTTGTTCATGTTTTGGTTGATGAAACTCCTTTTAGATTCCAGTGATGTAGTTTTCAGAGAGGTTGAGTACCATTGGGCAATGGAGTCTGTGGCTATATGTGTTTGAAACTTTGAGATGAAAGATGGAACTTACAAGGCCATTTGAGTGCTTAATAGAACAGATTTTTGATTAAATGACTGGAAACAGGTAACACAAACAGTGAAAGCATTTAAGAATTTTCACTTATTGTTTATATATTCCCAACAGACAGGTTTAAGAGGAAAAGACAGAGGTCTCAGGGGCAAAAATTGAATCCCTGAGAATGCCTATCACAGTAAAAGACACAGTTTTGAAATGCAGCAATTAAGAATTACAATTCTGTCACTGTATCTGAGGAAAACATGTATAATAGCTCAGTTTGAGTCCAGGGTAATCATGGGTTAAGTCCTGGAACTATCCTTTCACCTTGCTATCAAGTGTAAAACATTTAAACAACAAAAGAGAACAAAAGACTCGAAACATATAACAAAGAGATTTGAGAATACTTATTGTTTTATGCAACACCCTGGAATCCTGTAACATTCATCTTTCACCACAATACATCAAAGTACACCAAGCCTTGGAAATTCCATTCTTCCTTTGTATTACTTCTCTGAAAATATTACAGTAAGAGAGAGTTCTCAAAAGAAAATTACAACAACCCTTTTCAACTGCTGTGAAGGGTGAATATATACTTGCGGTGATTTACAAAATATCTGAGTTCTGAGTTATCTCAGATTTTACATTCTTACCAACCACTTAAGATATTATGACCAAAATTTAATACAGCATTGATTACAGAGTACAGGCATTTTAATGCTCTGTCAGAAGATATTTTAGCCTTTGGAAACAGCTAAGTCGGTCGAGATATTCTGAATAAATGCTGGAAGACCTGTCTTTAAGGCTTGTACGCTGTATCCTGGACTTGTCACCTGTGATTGTGACTGCTGCTTGTGGTGAGTCAATGGTCCTGCTGAGTTGGCTCAGCCTCTGCCTCTTCCTTGTAGATATCTTTCTTCAAAATTGTGCCTGCGCATGTATGCTCATTTGCCTGGAGAATTAGCGCTACTGATTCTGGCCTGACAAAATTGTCTGTGTCAAATTTCTCCAGACATCCTGTGTGGGCAGTTGGTGTGCTAAGATTGCCCCTAGAGTTTCATCTGCTTCTGTGAATTTGAAGAAGTTAGGTGGTGTATCAAACAGATGCTCAACTTCATTCATGAGGAAAAATAGGTTCTCCACCCTGTCATACATAGTCTGCCCGGTGGCTGGCCCTGCGTCTGCTGAAGTGCTGGGCGGTTTTGCAATCTCTGCTCCTGCATGGGCATCAATTCTCTTATTGTAATTGTCTAGGGTGAGCAGTCTTCCTACACTGCTTAAAATGCTGGGGAGGCCTCTGTTCTGTAGTGCCACGAATTTTTCCAGGAATCTGTTGATTTCAGTCTGCATATCCTGTGTCCTCCTCTCCAGTGTTCCAACCAACTTCCTCAATGTTATGACTCTTTTGGCTACAGCAATTGTTTCTGTCCTGTTGGTGATTCCCATGACAGCTAATTGAGAGCTAGTCTTATAGTTCAGAATATTGATCATCCTAGTAGCAGCTTCTGGCATGTGTCCAAGGCTTGCCCTGGCTCTCTGTATTTCTCTGTTTGCTTTAGTGATGAGCACCATTTGCTCATCCATGGTCTCAATATATTGCCACTGGTTGGCAATGGACCGCCCAATGTTGCTCCATAGCACTGCTTTCATTTGAGCTGTCACTTTTTCTAGTGCAAGCTCTTTCTCTAGTTCAGCAATTCTCCTCTTAAGAGCTCTTACCTCTCTCTCCTTGGCTGCCTCATTCTGTTTGCTCTTGTCAAACTTTTCATTTACCTTAGCCAAGGTTTTCTTAAGTTCATCCAGCTCTTTCATTTGAGATTCCATGGCTTGGATCTCAGCTTGCAGGTTTTGCATGTCTAGACTAGTAGCCTGTTCCGATGTTGTAGTTGTTGTTGCTATGGATGGCGCTGTAGTTGGTGCTGTAGCTTCTGTTTGCTGAGGAGGAGGAGTAGTCTTTGGAGGGACTTCCTCAAGATTTATTATCACAGGAGGAGGCTGGGAGGGTTGGCCCTCTTCTCTTTGCTTCAGTGCTTCTTGTAGTGCTGCCTTTGCAGCTTCAGTTTGTCCTAGCTGGTCTTGAATCCTAACCAGCTCTTTGTATAGGGATACCAGCAGGTCTGTAGTATCCTTTTCTTGCCTTTGCTGGGCAACTTCATCTGTTTGTGGATGGATGGTGGCCGGGAGTTTGATTTTCTTTCTTAGGGCCGCCATGTCTGCATCCCTTATCTTCAGGAGTTCTTGGATGCCTTTGACATCTTTAGGATCATGCCCTATATCTATAATTACCTCTTCCAAGGACTTGATCCTATTGTCCTTGGCTTGTGATGATGCTCTTTCTAATTCCAACTGAGAAGCTGTGTTATCCAGGCTGCTCTTTAGTTTGTAGTTCTCCAATGTCTCATCTGCCAGGGAGGCATACACCATTTCACCAGTTTGTTTATGTAATTCAATCTTGTCCATAGGGTGTATGTCTTTGGCAAGAACCTCCATGTTGGTTCTTAGATAGTCCGAGGTGGACTGAGGATGCAAAGTTGTGGGCATGAAGTGGCTCATTATCATTTTGCCTTCGCTCACATCGAAAGCAGACATGAGTCTCTGCTGGTTGCTAGGAGCTAGGTTTAACAAGTGATTATACAGCTGCACTTTTATGGGATCACTCCTCCTTTTCATGTCAATGAATTGCTGCTTTATACTTGACTGCCCTTCTCTATGTTGACCGGAGGAGCTGACCTCTCCTCCCATAGTCATGTCATGTCCACGCTGAGATGAGCTGGCCGAAAGTTCTCCACTGGGTGGGCCCATGCCCATGGCTTGCCTTACTGCTATGTCCTCCTCTTGGGAGTCATTCAGTCTTTGTCTCTTCTCTCCTCTGATGAAGGATGAGGTCTGGGGGGTCTCTCTCTCCCTTTTCCTAGTCAAGTCCTCCTTCTGTGGTGTTTGGAGGACTGAGGTGTCTACATTGGTGTCTGTCCTGGGAGGCACCGCTGTTTGGGGCTGCTGCTCAGTGTAACTAGGTAGATCTGTCCCCTTTTCCTGCTGCAAGGGCTGCTGTTCACTGGACTGTGCTTCTTCTTGTTGCTGCCCCAGTTCTTGCTGTTCCATTTCTTCTTGCTGCTGTAGCAAGGTGTCAACTTGTTCTTCTGTCAATATAGGTGGCTGTTCCACCTGTTTTCCTTTGTCTTTGCTTGCTGCCTGGGGTGTCTTCTCAGTAGTTTGCTGCTGTGCTGCTGAAGATTTAGCAGCTGTTCCAATTTGCTTTCTGTAGGAGAGGGGCACCTGTCCATAAGTTTCCAAGTCAGCTTCTTTTTGCACATTCCTAGCTTCTTTCTCAAGTAATTCTTCCTTAGTGACTTGTTCTACTAGTGTACCCTCTTCCCAATCTAGTGCATTGGCATACTTTTCAATTTCAGGTTGTCTTTTATGTGCATAGTTGCCCAATTTGTATCTAATTCTCCTGAGGGAGATAGAATGATTGGGGTCATAGGGAATCCATTCAAAACTGGTCTGCAATCTGAGGCCTTCCAGGATGCTGTCTGCCTCTTTCCACCCTTCTTCTTTCCTGTTATATAGGAAGGAACCTAGCTGGTTTCTTACCTTCAATTGTGACTTCTTGTTTCTACTCTGAAAGTGAAGGTAATCTGAGTTCCCAAACTGCCTGAAATATTCTAAGGCAAAAAGCCTCATGGGGACATACCTCGGCAACCTAAATGGGTTCAATTCACAGCCATATATCCTAATGACTGTGTGGTTCTGGTAGAAGTACCAGTTGCCAATATTGTAAGATTTGTTCAAATGTAGAATCCTCTTCATATCATCGGTTAATCTAGGAGGAGGAGTACCTTGCAGCGCTGTTAGGGCTGGATGAACAAATAAATCAATAAACTCACAGTATGTATAGGGTGATACTGAGGTAGAATGAAAAACAGAGGTCCAGGAAACAACTGATCTTGGGCTTCCTTGGGCATTGAGTGGCCTCAAAGGAACAGAGAAGGTAGCTGGCTGGTTGAAAAGGAATAAATGATATATATAGGAGGTGTACCTGAACAGTCTCTCCCTTTTCAAATTCATGAACTGCTCATGGATTTTCTCTGCTATGTAAGTTGCATAATCATACTGCACAGCTGGAGGCTTACCAGGGGCAAATATAGACAGCATTGCCATTATGCTGTCATCTACATCTTCCAACCCCTTGAATCCTAGGACATAGCCAATTAGATCCACCAACATTCTGCCCAACTCATTTAGATATTGGTACCCAATAGGAGGGGTTCTGACTGTTTCAGAGCCTGGTGTGACAAACAGTTGGTTGATTTTGACAATTTGGTCACTGGACAGCTTGATCCCTCTGTTAATCAGATTCTGCATGGATAGAGGGGTCAATTTCTTGGCTGTTTTGAAGCGCAGCATCTGGTTTATGCTCTCTGGGGTGATCTGGAACAGGACTAGGCCTGTGGGGCTAATGACTGCTCTTTGGCTGGGGTCATAGCATTCCTGGCAGCTATAAATGAGCTCTGGCATAGGATTGACTTGGGGAAGGTTGTATATGGGCAAATTTGACTCCCAAATCCCCAAGATATCTGCCCCACTGAGGTGCTGGGCTCTTAATTCATTCAACATTTGAATATTGTACTTGGTTCCCATGGGGAACCAATCCAGCATTTGGTAGTCCATGTCTCCCAGGGCTTTCCATGCTAATTCCTGGTGAGGAGCATTGATGGGCTTAATATTCAGTGCAATAGGGGTCTCCATAGCTCTTCAAGTTGCAAGAATTGCAGGTGGACAGGTGGAATGGTAAAAACACAGTCTGGAGGCAGTTCTCTGTGGAAACAGTTGATGTTTTGAGTATCCAAGGGGAATTCTCTCAATAGCAATTGAAATACTACTGGAGTCTAGTGACAGAACTTCTCTGTGGTCTAACTGAACTCTCCAATCGGGTGAATTATATCTATTAGGAACTCTGCCGGGAAAACGCAGAATTACAGTGGTTTTATGTGAATTGCAGGTTTCTAAAGCTCTGCAGGTACTTCTTGGCCCTCACAATGACAATGGTGGATGAACAAATGGAAATGAACGGTGTAAATACCGTTTTTATGGTTCTACTATCCCTCTGAGCAATTTCAAGCTTAATGAAGGTCGTATGGAGGGCGAAACGGTCTAAATACCTGTAATTCGATGAGCAGAGGTTGAAGCAAAGGTGCACAGTTGCTGCTTGAGGAGGTCGCCCGGGCTAATAGACTGGTTGGCGAAAATTAGGGTGCAAACGGTCATGCAGAGCGTCCAACAGTAATAACAGTGAAAGTGGTAAAAAACACGGAAAAATTGGTAAATATGGGTTATTTTACCAATTTGGCGCTTTTTTCTGCTGACGTCATCGGGCGACGTGGCAGTGGGTGACTGGTCAAAGGGGCGGTGAGGTGGCAACCCAGTCAGCAGTGAGGTGGACCAATAACAAAGGCAGGTACGAGCAGATAAGGACGTGGCGGCGAGTCAGCGACGGGTAGGTGGCAGTCAAACCGCAGCGGTCACGGTTAAGGCCTTAACCGCCGCGGTTTCTCGGGGCGGTTTAGGTACGGCGCAGAAGCTGTCAGACTCGGCTCCGAGATGGTTGATCGATTGACGCGTGGAGGAGGCGTGACAAGGCGCAACGTCACTTTCTCGGAGGTTAAAGTGCCGCCATCGGATGCACTCCGATATTAATGTGGACCGTCGGATCTGATGGGCTTGATCCGACGGCTGGCGGAGGAGAAAGATGCGCGCTTCATACTGCGGGCGGAAAAGATTAAAGTTTGTGGGTTTTTATGGGTTTTTCAAATGTTTTCGCTTAACCAATAATGTGGTAGGATTGGGGAACGTGCCAGAGGCGGGTATTAACCTTTGCAAAGGTTTTTATAGGCAAAAGGGGTTTGGAGAGGGGGTTTTATCAATGCAGAGGTGATTTGAGGGTAAATTAACTTGCAGCAAAGGGGGAATAGGGTGGAATAGGTTCACCAAAGTGGCCAGATGCCATTTTGGTCCCTTTTGAAAAATACACGGCTATTATGCCTAGGGGAGGGATTATACATAAAATTTGGGGTTTTATACACCTTAGTGTTAGTATTATTAGGGGTGGGGGTAAGATAGGGGAGGTTATATAGTAGAATTAGGAGTTAATATGAATGAAGGAGGGGAATTAGAAAGGGGGTGTTAGTGATGGACTAGAGAGGGAAAAAAAAGAATTTAGTGATCCTCTTTGCTGTGAGTTCATGGAATTCACCACTTTGTTTGCTGATAGATTTATTGCCTTGGCAAGAGACCTATTGATACCTGTGTAATGGTGATCATATTCTTTCTGCAACCACAACTGCCTACCCAACTATTTTGCCTAGCATTTTTTGTTTCTTCTTGGAGGGGCACTTGGACTTGCAACCCTCAATTGCCTTTTCTTTTCTTTGGCTTTTTCCTTTTCTCTCTATCTACTTCTACCCTTATGTCTTCCAAGGTCCCAGATTAAACTTTTGGGAACCTTTGCTTCTCTACCTGAACTACTTGTCTGCCAAGATTAAGCTGTTTGGACAGACCTCTTTCTCTATTCTACAACTCAAAATTGAAACATGGCATGATCCAGTTTAGACTGTTGAATCATCCACCAAACTTGAAATAAGGTCCTCAATATTTGGAATATTTCACACAGCTCTGATTTCCTGGGAAATATGGGATCTTTGTAGTACCAAAGCAGAGCATATTTGGATTTCTATAGTCAATCATGAAATATGAAACCTATTACTATAGGTATCCAACAGTGGCTCCACATGGGGATGGTTTTTCTTTTGAAAGACCAAGAACAGCAGGTCAGATTGCCTTATTCCTTGACTGCCCATCTTAATCTTTGAAATTTGCTGCATATAATCTGTCAAAATTGTGTGCCTTTTCTTGGAGAACCTCTGATTCTATCTGCCTGTTGCTGCTAGGTGCAGCATTTGGGAAAACCTCTTTTTACATTCTAAAATAGAAGATAATATGTAAGGCTGCATATATACAATGAACCTCTGAATTTCTATCATAGTGAACAGTCAAAATAGTGCTTCAGCATCCTGCCATTGACAGGACCTTCATCCAGTTCAGTTACAGTCAAACTTTTTAGGAAGTAGGTGTTATTACCTTGTACTGCTTGGACAGAAAATGGTCCTTTCCATAAAGAGTCAAACTTCCCATGTTTTCCTTTCTCTTCTCTTCTTGCATCCCACTTTAAAACTTTGTCCCCTACATTGAAATCTTCTGCTTTAGTTCTTCTGTCAAAGGCCTTTTTTAGTTTCTCTTGTAGTATCTGCACTCTGCTGAAAACTTGTTCTCTGGTCTGCTGTAAACAGATTATCTGGTTAATCCTTCTTTGCATATTATTTGGCTCTGCTTGACTTTCTTGCAGAAGTTTCATAACCGGCACTCCTAGTGATGAAGGAAATCTGGCCTCTAATCCATAGACTAACTCATATGGGCTGGTCCCAATTGATCTTTTAGTGGTTAATCTGTCTGCCCATAAAGCATTTACTAGTTTCTTATGCCAGTTCTTTTTGTTCTCTTCCAGCACTTTCTTTATGATGTTTATCAGGCTTTTGTTTGATGATTCAGCAAGACCATTTCCTTGAGGATAGTAAGCTGTAGAATGGCCCAGGGTAATGTGAAATTTATGGCAGAAGTTCACCATTTTCTTGGATCTGAAGGCAGCAGCATTGTCTGTTATTATCTTGTCTGGGCAGCCAAATCTAGCCAGTATATTGTTTTCCAAAAATTGAATGATTACTGAATCATTTGCTTGTCTGCATGGGACAGCTTCAATCCACTTGGTGAAGTAGTCTGTTGCTGTCAAGATCCATCTGTGTTGTCCTGAAGATGAGGGATGAATTTCTCCAATGAAATCCAAGCCCCATTGTTGAAAAGGTCTCTCTGTTGCAATGGGCCTCAAAGGAAGTGGCAGCAACTGTCTTTTGCCTTCAAACAGTTGGCACTTGTGGCATGATGTTGTGAATTTCTTCACATCAGAGAACATAGTGGGCCAGTAATAACCAGCCCTTAATATCTTGTCTACAGTGGACTTCCAGTACAAATGTCCACCACAGTCTCCAGCATGGAATTCTTGCATGATATTGTCAGTTTCACTCTCAAGAAGACAGTGCAGCAAAATACCTTCATGGTTTTTCCAGAGTAGATTCTCATCTATCACACAAAATTTAGATGTTTTCATTTTTAGGAACCTAGACTTAGTTCTGGACAGTCCTGGGGGAGCACACAGGTTTTGTAATACATAACAGACATCAGAATACCAAGGAGATTGTTCAAAGGCTACATTGATCTTTGGAGTCGCCAGCTCTGTTTCACTGTCCAGTTGGTTGATATCTAAGGCTTGGAAATTTGCTTCTGTCATTAACTTGGCCAAACCTTGCCCTTTTATCAGCTTTGTAGGCTTTATTTCAATGTCAAATTCAAGTATGTTTGCAATCCATTTTCCTCTTCTACCCTCTAAGTTTTCTTGTGTGAGAATGTCTTTGACAATAGGACTTGGTACATAAGCCACAACATGGGAGTAAAGGATGTAAATCCTAAAGTCTTTGATAGCTTTGATTAAGGCATAGGCTTGTTTTTCCATTATTTGGTACTTTAGAGGAGCATCTCTAAGAGCTCTGCTGAAAAAAGCAATGGGCTTTTCATTCCCTTGGTCATCTTTCTGTAATAATACAGCAGCAATAGTATGCTGGGAGGCAAAAGGAAAAATAATAAAGTCTCTGTCAAACTGAGGATTAGTTAACACTGGGGTTTGAGTCAAGGCCAATTTTATACTTTCAAAGGCTTGCTTTGCTTCAACGGTCCACTTAACCTTTGAATCCTTCTTTAGCATGTTGTTTAGTAATCTGATTAACTCAGCTAAATTTGGGATAAACCTTCTTAAAAAGTTGATTTTTCCTAAGAATCCTTGCAGCTCCTTGACATTCCTTGGGTGAGGCATTTGTAGGATAGCTTGTATCCTATCTGGATCAATTCTTATGCCATCTTTCGAAATGATGTGTCCTAAAAGTTTCCCTTCTTCCAAACCAAATAATGACTTCTTGGGGTTTAAGGAAATGCCATATTTTCTGCATGTTATGAAGATTTGTCTTAAATGTTTCAAGTGTTCTTGGTCAGATTTTGAAAAGGGTGTAAGATCATCTAAGTAAATGACCAAGAAATCATGAATTTCCTTTGCAAAAGCAATGTCCATTGCTCTTTGAAACGTTGCCCCTGCATTTTTCAATCCAAAGGGCATCTTCACATACTTGAAAGTTCCCCATGGGGTAGTAAATGCAGTTTTGTCTTGATCATCAGGGTGCACTAAAATTTGATTGAAGCCTGAGAATCCATCAAGCAGTGATATCCTTGAAGCCCCTACTACCCTCTGAAGGATGTGATCCATTTTGGGTAAGGGGTAGTTATCTTTGAGTGATACTTGATTCAGATTCCTTAAGTCTACACAAAGCCTGATCTCACCAGTTTTCTTTCTTGTAGGGACCAAATTTGAAATCCATTCAGAGAACCTGATTGGTGCTATAATACCAGCTTTGAACATTTTATGCAACTCTTTTTCAATGGAAGGGAGGAGCACAGGATTGATCCTTCTCAATTTCTGTTTGAATGGTTTTTGATTAGGCTTGAGGGGGATGGTATGCTGGATGACAGACGTGTCATAGGACTTTAGATCTTCATAACCCCAAGCAAAGACATCTTGGAACTCTTTAAAGAGATCAATATATTTGGGCTTTTGATCAGGGGGTAAAGAGGCAGATAGCTTTACTATCTTAGGTTTGTCAATATTACCAATATTGCATTCTTCGACTCTTGCATCTAATGGCTGCATCTTTGGCTTCCTAGGGATGTCATTTGAGTCAAAAATATCCTCTAATGGGGTAAGGCCTACTGGGAGGAAATTGTCTTTGAGTTGTATGATTTCAGTTTCAACGTTACTCATCTCTTCACAGTCAATTTGGTTAATTTGATGAATGTTTTCATTGTTAAAAATGGTTGGACTGAGTAGTTGTTTTGCTGTCCTAGGTGACATTGGGTGAGCAGATTGTTGAAAATGTATTTGTGATAGACATGCTCCATCAAATATTTGTGATTGACTTGCTGTCTCAAGCATTTGTGATTGACATGCTGTCTCAAGATCAATATTTAATCCTGTGAACTCTTGTTGCAAGGTTAAAAAATTGTTTATTTGCATGTCATCCTCAAATACTTGCCATTCTCTGATGTTGTTTGGAATAGAGGGTCTGTATCTGACCTCGGTCATGAAACAATTGTTGGGTTCTAATGGAAATTTGAAGGTGCTGGCAAATGTTGCCAAGCTATGTGCATGGAGATTGTGGCCCCTAGAAATTTTTGTGATAACAAACTCAGGAAAGGTCTCTAATATTTCAATTACAGCAGATCTGTAGGACCTCAGCCTTTTGTCATTGGTGACAAAATTCCCTTTTACTTGTTGAATTACTAGATCAGAGTCCCCCATGATTGAGAGGCTATGTGCTTGTAATGATTTTGCAATCTTGAGGCCTAGTAGCAGAGCTTCATATTCTGCCATGTTGTTAGTGCATTTAAAGTTCAATCTATAAGCCCGGCCTTCTGCATAGCCTTTCTCTTTGTTATGTATCCATACTCCAGCTCCTGCTCCTAACTTGTTAACTGAGCCATCAAATTCTAGGACCCACCAGATGCCTTGCTGGTCAGGAGATTTCAAATTCTGTTCATGGGATGGTAGTGTGAGCATGAGTTGGGGTTTGTTCTCCCATTTGTTTTCTAGGACAACTTCATCATTTGCTTGACCATCTTTGACCACTAGAGGAGAGCTAAAGTGTCTTGTTGAACTGATTGATGTTTGAGAGGTGCTACTTGTTTGATCAAGGTTTTGTTCTTGTATGAGTGTCTCCGTCTTAATATCACTGCTTGAGAGGCTTGCACTGTCATTAAAGAGGATAAAGGAGTCTATGTCCGAATGAACAGCGTATATTGGGAAATTTTGGGGTTTCTCTTCACTGCTGACCATATATTTCATGAGTGTTTCCCTATAAAGTCTCTTTGGTTGTCCAAAGACAGAGATGGTTGCATATGACATGTCTAATTGCAGGGAGCCTTGGAGTTTCGCTCCCCATGATCTTGATAAGAGCATCCCATATTTGGGTGGGATATCAGCAACAACAACATCCATTAAAATGGTTTTGTTGGGAAATTGAACCAAGGACACACATAAATCCTTAATTAGGCCCAAGCATTTGACTTGACTAGAATCAAAAGAAAACAGGTCTTTGTATGGTCTTGTGATGTCTAAGTTTAATCTTTCCATGACTGCTTTTGGCATCAGGTTATGAGAGGCACCTGAGTCAAACATTGCATTGTGCAGTATTTTGTCATGTATATGCAAGCTGACATAAAACGGTAAAACCCCTGTGACTACTGCTTTTCCATCTACCTCTGGGCCAAACAGTAATTCTGGAGTGTCATCTAACACATTTACATCATCTTTGCTATTGGTGAGCTGAAGGGATTTTTTGATCTGTTGTTTGTATATGTCATGCTTGGCTAGCTCTGAAAGGGGGATTGCTACCTTTAACTTGCCAATCTCTGTTCCTAGGTCAAAGGGTTTATCAATTTGGATTTTGGAGTCACGGGTAGCAGTTCTTTCTCTGTTCATTAGATCTTCTTGGTGGATTTCATCCTGATTTTGGAACCTGCCCCTTATATTGATGTCTTGAGGGTTAATGTTTGGGTTAGGGTGAGAGGACGAGGCTGCCATGGGCTGTTGTGGTGGGGACAGTAGTTCAGTGACCTCCTCAACCACTACTTCCTTTGTAGGCAAGTTTGTTTTGTCATTAGGTTCAGTGACTAAGGTTTCTTTAGATTGTTGTTTCTCCTTTATCTTTTCGGGCTGATTCACGTTCACAGTCCTACTCCTTAGTTTGTATTGCTTATGGACTTCATAGACAGCAGTATCATATCCTTGTTTAAAGTCAAAGGATTCTCCTGATTGAGTTTGGAATGTTTTGCTTTCATCCTCCTCATGGTCCTCCTGAGTTAAGAATACATGACTTTTGCCATCCAGACCTATTAGGTTGATTTCAAGATCCTCATTGAGCTGATTTGCTGAGGAAGTTTCTGCATAGTTTTCTTGAAAAGGGGGTCTGATATCTTGGTCAGCACCTGTCTTTCCTATATTGGGGTTCTGGACTCTCCTAAAATTTGGGTTTCTAGGAGGGTTGTTTTGTGGTGCCTCCCATGATGATTTCCTTTCTACTGATTCCACTCTCTCTCCCAATCTCTTCATGCTATTTAGAATTGCATCTAACTTTTGATCAAAACCCGAGGGTTCTTCTTTGAAACCAGTCTTCTTTTCCAGCTTTGCCCTGTTTCTTTTGGCAATTAGGTTGGCCTCTACAGTGACTGCAACCCTTTGGGCTTCTGCAAGGGTTGGAGGGTCTCTTTCTCTCAACTGATAGGCCATATCAGAATCAAAACCATCAGGGAAGTTATAAAGGGCCAAATCAGGAGGGGGCCTTAAGTTATGGGGGATAGCATTGTATATGTTGTTAAACCTAGCACAATACTCCAAAACCGTTTCTTGGGGACCTCTTTTAATAGTGTTATATTCACCAAGTATATGGTGCGGATCTCTCTTTTTCTCCCATCTGTTGGTAAATTCCTGGTATAGAACTTCAGGGGTTGCAATGGAATTTGCATTTAAGGATCTAAACCAAGTTCTGACATCCCCAGTTAAGCTTTGAACAAAGATTCTCATCCTGACACTGTCATCATCTATTTCATAGGTCTCAAAGTGGTCTTGCATCTTTTTAGCATGCTGGATGGCTGTCAAAGGGCATGGGAGTCAAAAAATGAGAGTCTAGTTTGGTAGTCTTGGGGTAGAGCTGGAGCATTGGGTGGTATCTGCAGAGGTGCATATCTGTTAGCCATATTTATGGGGTTTATAGGGTTAATAGGAACAAATGGGACAACAGGGATTACAGGTGTAACCGGGTTCAGAGGATGGGTAATAAGTGGGGAACTGGTTGAGGGAGTATGTGCAGATGGTGAAGATGGAAGGAGAGGACTTTGAGGGGTTGATGGTGAACTGGGGGAATTGGGTGTGGAACAGAAAAGAACTTTGCAAGGAGTGGGAATGAGGATAGGTTGGTCCGAACTTATATTTGAATCAGCAGGCTTGTCCTGCTTTTGCTGTCTCCTTATGTTCTTTGGTATGATATTTGGGTTATCGACAATGATGGGTTGATTAGGGTCAGGGTTTGCCCTAGTGTGCCTTGGGTTTCTTTTGGGAGCCAGCTTCTAAGTATTCTTTTAGAACTTTATACAGAAGTTTTATATGTACAAGGACTGAACAAGCATTCTGGAATGACTATATAGGTCTCAAAGCTAAGATGAAGTTTCCCTAGCTAGCTCTTCCCTAAAGCTGTCCCTGTATTAGAGAAACAGTCCTAAGGCCTCTTGGCTAGTTTCAGGCTTGATGGTAGCTTTGGAAGATAGTTAGTAATTGCAAAATGTTAAGTCCCCAGTGGAGTCGCCATTTATGTTAACACCCAGGTTGTTCCCTATGACTCCCAAGGGAATACGGCCGGGGTAACCACTAACCAATCTTTTAATCACTGTTTCTAGCCAAACTGTGATCAGAGAGGGCTCTCTCTTTATGATTTTGTATCTACAATGATAGTGTTTTAGGCTAGGTATTGAGCATAGGTTTTGTTCATGTTTTGGTTGATGAAACTCCTTTTAGATTCCAGTGATGTAGTTTTCAGAGAGGTTGAGTACCATTGGGCAATGGAGTCTGTGGCTATATGTGTTTGAAACTTTGAGATGAAAGATGGAACTTACAAGGCCATTTGAGTGCTTAATAGAACAGATTTTTGATTAAATGACTGGAAACAGGTAACACAAACAGTGAAAGCATTTAAGAATTTTCACTTATTGTTTATATATTCCCAACAGACAGGTTTAAGAGGAAAAGACAGAGGTCTCAGGGGCAAAAATTGAATCCCTGAGAATGCCTATCACAGTAAAAGACACAGTTTTGAAATGCAGCAATTAAGAATTACAATTCTGTCACTGTATCTGAGGAAAACATGTATAATAGCTCAGTTTGAGTCCAGGGTAATCATGGGTTAAGTCCTGGAACTATCCTTTCACCTTGCTATCAAGTGTAAAACATTTAAACAACAAAAGAGAACAAAAGACTCGAAACATATAACAAAGAGATTTGAGAATACTTATTGTTTTATGCAACACCCTGGAATCCTGTAACATTCATCTTTCACCACAATACATCAAAGTACACCAAGCCTTGGAAATTCCATTCTTCCTTTGTATTACTTCTCTGAAAATATTACAGTAAGAGAGAGTTCTCAAAAGAAAATTACAACAACCATTTTCAACTGCTGTGAAGGGTGAATATATACTTGCGGTGATTTACAAAATATCTGAGTTCTGAGTTATCTCAGATTTTACATTCTTACCAACCACTTAAGATATTATGACCAAAATTTAATACAGCATTGATTACAGAGTACAGGCATTTTAATGCTCTGTCAGAAGATATTTTAGCCTTTGGAAACAGCTAAGTCGGTCGAGATATTCTGAATAAATGCTGGAAGACCTGTCTTTAAGGCTTGTACGCTGTATCCTGGACTTGTCACCTGTGATTGTGACTGCTGCTTGTGGTGAGTCAATGGTCCTGCTGAGTTGGCTCAGCCTCTGCCTCTTCCTTGTAGATATCTTTCTTCAAAATTGTGCCTGCGCATGTATGCTCATTTGCCTGGAGAATTAGCGCTACTGATTCTGGCCTGACAAAATTGTCTGTGTCAAATTTCTCCAGACATCCTGTGTGGGCAGTTGGTGTGCTAAGATTGCCCCTAGAGTTTCATCTGCTTCTGTGAATTTGAAGAAGTTAGGTGGTGTATCAAACAGATGCTCAACTTCATTCATGAGGAAAAATAGGTTCTCCACCCTGTCATACATAGTCTGCCCGGTGGCTGGCCCTGCGTTTGCTGAAGTGCTGGGTGGTTTTGCAATCTCTGCTCCTGCATGGGCATCAATTCTCTTATTGTAATTGTCTAGGGTGAGCAGTCTTCCTACACTGCTTAAAATGCTGGGGAGGCCTCTGTTCTGTAGTGCCACGAATTTTTCCAGGAATCTGTTGATTTCAGTCTGCATATCCTGTGTCCTCCTCTCCAGTGTTCCAACCAAGTTCCTCAATGTTATGACTCTTTTGGCTACAACAATTGTTTCTGTCCTGTTGGTGATTCCCATGACAGCTAATTGAGAGCTAGTCTTATAGTTCAGAATATTGATCATCCTAGTAGCAGCTTCTGGCATGTGTCCAAGGCTTGCCCTGGCTCTCTGTATTTCTCTGTTTGCTTTAGTGATGAGCACCATTTGCTCATCCATGGTCTCAATATATTGCCACTGGTTGGCAATGGACCGCCTAATGTTGCTCCATAGCACTGCTTTCATTTGAGCTGTCACTTTTTCTAGTGCAAGCTCTTTCTCTAGTTCAGCAATTCTCCTCTTAAGAGCTCTTACCTCTCTCTCCTTGGCTGCCTCATTCTGTTTGCTCTTGTCAAACTTTTCATTTACCTTAGCCAAGGTTTTCTTAAGTTCATCCAGCTCTTTCATTTGAGATTCCATGGCTTGGATCTCAGCTTGCAGCTTTTGCATGTCTAGACTAGTAGCCTATTCCGATGTTGTAGTTGTTGTTGCTGTGGATGGCGCTGTAGTTGGTGCTGTAGCTTTTGTTTGCTGAGGAGGAGGAGTAGTCTTTGGAGGGACTTCCTCAAGATTTATTATCACAGGAGGAGGCTGGGAGGGTTGGCCCTCTTCTCTTTGCTTCAGTGCTTCTTGTAGTGCTGCCTTTGCAGCTTCAGTTTGTCCTAGCTGGTCTTGAATCCTAACCAGCTCTTTGTATAGGGATACCAGCAGGTCTGTAGTATCCTTTTCTTGCCTTTGCTGGGCAACTTCATCTGTTTGTGGATGGATGGTGGCTGGGAGTTTGATTTTCTTTCTTAGGGCCGCCATGTCTGCATCCCTTATCTTCAGGAGTTCTTGGATGCCTTTGACATCTTTAGGATCATGCCCTATATCTATAATTACCTCTTCCAAGGACTTGATCCTATTGTCCTTGGCTTGTGATGATGCTCTTTCTAATTCCAGCTGAGAAGCTGTGTTATCCAGGCTGCTCTTTAGTTTGTAGTTCTCCAATGTCTCATCTGCCAGGGAGGCATACACCATTTCACCAGTTTGTTTATGTAATTCAATCTTGTCCATAGGGTGTATGTCTTTGGCAAGAACCTCCATGTTGGTTCTTAGATAGTCCGAGGTGGACTGAGGATGCAAAGTTGTGGGCATGAAGTGGCTCATTATCATTTTGCCTTCGCTCACATCGAAAGCAGACATGAGTCTCTGCTGGTTGCTAGGAGCTAGGTTTAACAAGTGATTATACAGCTGCACTTTTATGGGATCACTCCTCCTTTTGATGTCAATGAATTGCTGCTTTATACTTGACTGCCCTTCTCTATGTTGACCGGAGGAGCTGACCTCTCCTCCCATAGTCATGTCATGTCCACGCTGAGATGAGCTGGCCGAAAGTTCTCCACTGGGTGGGCCCATGCCCATGGCTTGCCTTACTGCTATGTCCTCCTCTTGGGAGTCATTCAGTCTTTGTCTCTTCTCTCCTCTGATGAAGGATGAGGTCTGGGGGGTCTCTCTCTCCCTTTTCCTGGTCAAGTCCTCCTTCTGTGGTGTTTGGAGGACTGAGGTGTCTACATTGGTGTCTGTCCTGGGAGGCACCTCTGTTTGGGGCTGCTGCTCAGTGTAACTAGGTAGATCTGTCCCCTTTTCCTGCTGCAAGGGCTGCTGTTCACTGGACTGTGCTTCTTCTTGTTGCTGCCCCAGTTCTTGCTGTTCCATTTCTTCTTGCTGCTGTAGCAAGGTGTCAACTTGTTCTTCTGTCAATATAGGTGGCTGTTCCACCTGTTTTCCTTTGTCTTTGCTTGCTGCCTGGGGTGTCTTCTCAGTAGTTTGCTGCTGTGCTGCTGAAGATTTAGCAGCTGTTCCAATTTGCTTTCTGTAGGAGAGGGGCACCTGTCCATAAGTTTCCAAGTCAGCTTCTTTTTGCACATTCCTAGCTTCTTTCTCAAGTAATTCTTCCTTAGTGACTTGTTCTACTAGTGTACCCTCTTCCCAATCTAGTGCATTGGCATACTTTTCAATTTCAGGTTGTCTTTTATGTGCATAGTTGCCCAATTTGTATCTAATTCTCCTGAGGGAGATAGAATGATTGGGGTCATAGGGAATCCATTCAAAACTGGTCTGCAATCTGAGGCCTTCCAGGATGCTGTCTGCCTCTTTCCACCCTTCTTCTTTCCTGTTATATAGGAAGGAACCTAGCTGGTTTCTTACCTTCAATTGTGACTTCTTGTTTCTACTCTGAAAGTGAAGGTAATCTGAGTTCCCAAACTGCCTGAAATATTCTAAGGCAAAAAGCCTCATGGGGACATACCTCGGCAACCTAAATGGGTTCAATTCACAGCCATATATCCTAATGACTGTGTGGTTCTGGTAGAAGTACCAGTTGCCAATATTGTAAGATTTGTTCAAATGTAGAATCCTCTTCATATCATCGGTTAATCTAGGAGGAGGAGTACCTTGCAGCACTGTTAGGGCTGGATGAACAAATAAATCAATAAACTCACAGTATGTATAGGGTGATACTGAGGTAGAATGAAAAACAGAGGTCCAGGAAACAACTGATCTTGGGCTTCCTTGGGCATTGAGTGGCCTCAAAGGAACAGAGAAGGTAGCTGGCTGGTTGAAAAGGAATAAATGATATATATAGGAGGTGTACCTGAACAGTCTCTCCCTTTTCAAATTCATGAACTGCTCATGGATTTTCTCTGCTATGTAAGTTGCATAATCATACTGCACAGCTGGAGGCTTACCAGGGGCAAATATAGACAGCATTGCCATTATGCTGTCATCTACATCTTCCAACCCCTTGAATCCTAGGACATAGCCAATTAGATCCACCAACATTCTGCCCAACTCATTTAGATATTGGTACCCAATAGGAGGGGTTCTGACTGTTTCAGAGCCTGGTGTGACAAACAGTTGGTTGATTTTGACAATCTGGTCACTGGACAGCTTGATCCCTCTGTTAATCAGATTCTGCATGGATAGAGGGGTCAATTTCTTGGCTGTTTTGAAGCGCAGCATCTGGTTTATGCTCTCTGGGGTGATCTGGAACAGGACTAGGCCTGTGGGGCTAATGACTGCTCTTTGGCTGGGGTCATAGCATTCCTGGCAGCTATAAATGAGCTCTGGCATAGGATTGACTTGGGGAAGGTTGTATATGGGCAAATTTGACTCCCAAATCCCCAAGATATCTGCCCCACTGAGGTGCTGGGCTCTTAATTCATTCAACATTTGAATATTGTACTTGGTTCCCATGGGGAACCAATCCAGCATTTGGTAGTCCATGTCTCCCAGGGCTTTCCATGCTAATTCCTGGTGAGGAGCATTGATGGGCTTAATATTCAGTGCAATAGGGGTCTCCATAGCTCTTCAAGTTGCAAGAATTGCAGGTGGACAGGTGGAATGGTAAAAACACAGTCTGGAGGCAGTTCTCTGTGGAAACAGTTGATGTTTTGAGTATCCAAGGGGAATTCTCTCAATAGCAATTGAAATACTACTGGAGTCTAGTGACAGAACTTCTCTGTGGTCTAACTGAATTCTCCAATCAGGTGAATTATATCTATTAGGAACTCTGCCGGGAAAACGCAGAATTACAGTGGTTTTATGTGAATTGCAGGTTTCTAAAGCTCTGCAGGTACTTCTTGGCCCTCACAATGACAATGGTGGATGAACAAATGGAAATGAACGGTGTAAATACCGTTTTTATGGTTCTACTATCCCTCTGAGCAATTTCAAGCTTAATGAAGGTCGTATGGAGGGCGAAACGGTCTAAATACCTGTAATTCGATGAGCAGAGGTTGAAGCAAAGGTGCACAGTTGCTGCTTGAGGAGGTCGCCCGGGCTAATAGACTGGTTGGCGAAAATTAGGGTGCAAACGGTCATGCAGAGCGTCCAACAGTAATAACAGTGAAAGTGGTAAAAAACACGGAAAAATTGGTAAATATGGGTTATTTTACCAATTTGGTGCTTTTTTCTGCTGACGTCATCGGGCGACGTGGCAGTGGGTGACTGGTCAAAGGGGCGGTGAGGTGGCAACCCAGTCAGCAGTGAGGTGGACCAATAACAAAGGCAGGTACGAGCAGATAAGGACGTGGCGGCGAGTCAGCGACGGGTAGGTGGCAGTCAAACCGCAGCGGTCACGGTTAAGGCCTTAACCGCCGCGGTTTCTCGGGGCGGTTTAGGTACGGCGCAGAAGCTGTCAGACTCGGCTCCGAGATGGTTGATCGATTGACGCGTGGAGGAGGCGTGACAAGGCGCAACGTCACTTTCTCGGAGGTTAAAGTGCCGCCATCGGATGCGCTCCGATATTAATGTGGACCGTCGGATCTGATGGGCTTGATCCGACGGCTGGCGGAGGAGAAAGATGCGCGCTTCATACTGCGGGCGGAAAAGATTAAAGTTTGTGGGTTTTTATGGGTTTTTCAAATGTTTTCGCTTAACCAATAATGTGGTAGGATTGGGGAACGTGCCAGAGGCGGGTATTAACCTTTGCAAAGGTTTTTATAGGCAAAAGGGGTTTGGAGAGGGGGTTTTATCAATGCAGAGGTGATTTGAGGGTAAATTAACTTGCAGCAAAGGGGGAATAGGGTGGAATAGGTTCACCAAAGTGGCCAGATGCCATTTTGGTCCCTTTTGAAAAATACACGGCTATTATGCCTAGGGGAGGGATTTTACATAAAATTTGGGGTTTTATACACCTTAGTGTTAGTATTATTAGGGGTGGGGGTAAGATAGGGGAGGTTATATAGTAGAATTAGGAGTTAATATGAATGAAGGAGGGGAATTAGAAAGGGGGTGTTAGTGATGGACTAGAGAGGGAAAAAAAAGAAGTTAGTGATCCTCTTTGCTGTGAGTTCATGGAATTCACCACTTTGTTTGCTGATAGATTTATTGCCTTGGCAAGAGACCTATTGATACCTGTGTAATGGTGATCATATTCTTTCTGCAACCACAACTGCCTACCCAACTATTTTGCCTAGCATTTTTTGTTTCTTCTTGGAGGGGCACTTGGACTTGCAACCCTCAATTGCCTTTTCTTTTCTTTGGCTTTTTCCTTTTCTCTCTATCTACTTCTACCCTTATGTCTTCCAAGGTCCCAGATTAAACTTTTGGGAACCTTTGCTTCTCTACCTGAACTACTTGTCTGCCAAGATTAAGCTGTTTGGACAGACCTCTTTCTCTATTCTACAACTCAAAATTGAAACATGGCATGATCTAGTTTAGACTGTTGAATCATCCACCAAACTTGAAATAAGGTCCTCAATATTTGGAATATTTCACACAGCTCTGATTTCCTGGGAAATATGGGATCTTTGTAGTACCAAAGCAGAGCATATTTGGATTTTCTATAGTCAATCATGAAATATGAAACCTATTACTATAGGTATCCAACAGAAGGTTCGAGGTTGCGGGGATTTTGGAGCATATTGTTCTGTGAGGCCACAAGCCATCTATGTGGATTCTACCCAGATAGAATTCAGTTATGAAGAGGAATGTGGTCTAGCCACTTTCACATTGAGAGTGCCAGAAACAGAATTATATTTATGTCACATCAGAATTGACATATAAATGTTTTAACCAGTTTAGATTTAGGTTCTGCATAGTTCCCTACTCAACGGGCATCCTAAAAATGTTTACTGGTTTGAATGCAAGTATGATGCCCTCAAATTCACAATAAGGAAATAAGTGTTAGCATTAGTTTTGTATCTTAGAGAACTAAATTTAAGGACTAGCGTTGTGACTTGTCATGTATATTATCTTCAATGCCTCCTAATCTCAATTAGGATTGCAAGGCCATTTGGAAGTTCCAGAAAAATCTTTTTCATGTCTGGCATGTGTTGGGCTTCATTTTAATGTTGCTTTGATGTGGTTCTCATATGGATCATTTTTTGATTGAGTTTCCTGTGTCATTTATACAGGTGCATCATATATTCAAACTTTTATGTTATAGGTGCATCTTACATTTAGACTTGTAATTGAGTTTATTGTGTGATTTATATAGGTGCATGTTACATTTAGATTCTTATATTATATTTTTTTACATGGTATCATCCTCACAGGAGGGTAATTGACATTTTTTTAAGTATCAAGAGTTTTACATTTGAATTTATATTTTTTTTTCAACAAGTTGACACTTAAAATGCAGAAATGCATGTTTTATGTGGAAAGAAATTTTTACACTATACAGCATGTTCTATACCTCTTATTATATTGTGCTGAGAGACAAACTCCATCCCTAGCTAAGCATCGAAGGGAAGTGATACTCTCACTCTCTTTTATAAGTGACACATAGGGTTCATAAAAATATATATATTGCTTAGATATATGGATCTGCACTCTATCTAACTGATAAAAAATGATTTTTTTTCAAAAAATAAAACAGAACTGCCTGATTTAACTTTAGCATTGTATCTTTAACCTGAAATATAACGATTAACTTATCCTATTCTAAGGAACTGCATGCATTTGGTTTAAGTATATTGTTTGATTGTATTACATTTAACATTTAGATTTATTTCTTCATTCAAATTTGGCTTTAGTTAGATCACCTAACATATCACATTTTTTTCATTTATGTTCTTCTTCCATATGCGCTACCTACTTACGGTGTTTCCTTTGTAGCATCTGGTGCAAATGCTAGTTGTTTATTTCATAAATAACTGCTAAGAATTCTTTTTTTGTCACTGTGTAATTGAGTTCTGCAGGGGTGAGATTTTTGCTAATGTAATATATAGGATAAGGTTTATTGTCCTCCTCCTAGTTGAGGACAACACCTATCGCTACATCTGATGGATTCGTGCAAATGTGGAAAGGTAGCTCCTAGTTTGGTCCACGTAATACTGGTGTTGTTGAGACTGGTTTCTTTAATCCTACAAAAGGTATGTCACACTTGTTAGACCAACAGAAATCAACATTTCCAGTTAGAGCATATAAGGCTGTCGCAATCTGTGAAAAATTCTTGATAAATATGCGATAATAACCTACATATCCTAGGAAACTACGTACCTCTATTTGGGTGCAGGGGTAGGTAGTAGAAGAATTACTTGTATTTTTGCTAGATCTACCTATATTCCTGCTGTAGAGATGTAATGTCCCAGGATCATGCCATCAGTCATCATCATGTGACACTTGACATTTCTTAAACATAACCTAGTAGTGATGCATCGTTCTAAGACATTTTCTAGTGTTTTTAATGCTTGATCAAAATCATCCCCATATGGAGTAAATTCATCCATATATACCTCCAGCCCTTCATTTATTAGATCAAAAAAGATTCTTAGTATAGCTATCTGAAACGTGGCTAGGGCATTGCACAAGAAAAATGGTAATACCCTGTATGCGAATGTGCCCCAGGGATAGGTGAAGGTCGTTTTGTCCTGGTCCTCAGGGGCAATCTGAATTTGATTTTACCCACTGAAGCTGTCTAGAAAGGAAAAGAATTGCTTCCCTGCCAACGTATCGAGGACCTGATCAATGAATGGGAGGGGAAAATGATCTTTTTGTGTTGCCTTGTTTAGCTCTCAATAGTCTACACAAATATACCACTTCCTATTTTTCTTGGGGATGACCACCAATATGGAGACCCATTTATTGTCTGAGATAGGATAAATAAAGTTTACATCTAGTAGCTTTTGCTATTCCTCTTTCATGATATTCTTGAGGTGAGGGTTCAACCTCCATTGAGGTTTCTGGATGGGTTGCACATCCTTCTCTGTATAAATTTGGTGTGTACATAGCTGTTAATCTACCCCTTTCATATCAGGATAATCCCAGGCAAAATCCCCTTTATTTTTCTGTAATACCTGGATAAGCTTTTTCTGTTGTTCATTATCTAGATTAGGATCAATATTTATAACATTGTCTAGTTCGATCTCAATTGGTCTGTTGTTATGAACAACAATTGTCTGAATATGATAGTCGTCTGTATCCTTAAGGGGATCTTCCATGGCTTCATTATCAAGAATTGCTTTCAACATCTGACACTGTACATTACTCACATTGATTGGTTGATTTATAAAATTGTGATAACATCATCTTCAGTTTGATTTTTAAATTCTAGCGCTTCCGCTACTATGAGTGGTGAACGGATGCTCTCTTCTAGGTACGCTGGTGGCTGCCTACATATTTTTACAATGGGAAAACTTGGCCTGCCAGAAGGGTATAACACCAGATTTTTTTACAGCTTGTCCCTTTGTAATAGTCATGTTGCCTTCTCAGCAGCCAATATATGCATCAGCTGTTGCCAACCAAGGTCGACCCAGAATCAAAGGATGCCTATCCAACCTACTCCTTGGGTATATAACCAGGAAATCTACTGGATATTCCCATGGGTCAATAGAAACTGTAATATCTTGTAAGGTCCCTTTTGGTCTTACCACTGACTGGTCAACAAGTCCTAATAAAGTGGTGGTTGGTTCTAAGGCTATTATACTAAGTGCTTGACAAGTTTCTATTGTTAATATGTTAATGACAACTCCTAGATCGGCTAGTGTATTTGGAAAAGAGTAGCCATATATCTGAACTATTACTATGTGGTTACCAGGATCTTCATACTTTATTGGAGTTTCCTCTTCTAGGAGTAGATCAAATAAGGTTCCCACAACATGGATAGTGGGTGAGGGTTTTACCTTCCTCGCAGACCTCTTTACGCATAGTTCTTTCATGGTTTTGGCATAGATGGGAGTGTCTTGAATAGCCTGGAGGAGAGGAATCTTAATAGACAATTTTTTTAGTTCCCCTACAATATAGAAATCAAGATAGGTGATCGGTTTAGGTATCACTATCCCTTCGAGGAACAGAGGAGAAGTGACTATAATTTTTTCAGGGTCATCATGTTGATTTGTTTCTTCCCCTTGCTTTGATTCAATATTATTTACAAGTGGTGGAACATGTACAGGTGATGGAATATGTATAGGTGGAGTTACACTTTCGATTGAAGGCTGGTCCCTATTTTCATCAAGGGTAATGACACGACCTGACCTGAATCTGAGCTCATTACATTCTTTCTGCTCAATATCATATTCTGGATTTTAAATAATCTGTACCAACTGGATTGGCCTATTATTAGGATTCAGGTTCAACTGAGCTGGTAATTGTGGCCACCGAAAAAGTTGAGAATTATGTTGTAATGTATAAGGAGCTAATAGTATGGTTTGAGGCTGGGGGCTTGTCCCCATAGGTACATTATATATCCCCAAAGGTCGCTGCCAGTTTGTAGACCAATTCAGATTTTGAGAGGTGGAGGCAGGCCACTGGGATTGATAGGGATTGCCTTGCGAGACAGGAGTAAAAGGAGAATTTGGCTAGCCATTTCCTGGAAAAGATTGTGCTAGCCAAGATGTCATAGGGAATGGTAGACTTTGCCAGTTTGGGTAGGGTGATTGGCCTTGCCAGGCTACCCCAAGGTTCTACTGTTGATTAAACTGCGAGGAAGGAAAAAATTGGGATGCATCTTGTGACATACCTATAGGTTTAGCTTTCCATTGTCAACACTGGTTCATCAAATATATTGGTTCTGTTTCCTCCTCTGCTTCTTTGAATACTGCTTTCAGCCCATGTAATGATGGACATTGTTCAGTGTTGTGATCTTTAGTACAAATGGCGCACGTTTGAATCATGTCTAATGGGAATTCCAGTTGGTTGTGCTTCTTTCTACAATGTGGGCAGAAGATGGCCAAATTTTGTTCTGCTAAAGCTTGTTTTTGCTCAACTTGTAGGATGTCCAGCTGTGTTGTAAGAGTGCCCAGGATATCCGTCTTAAAATCCTCCAGGAGGTTTCCGATATCCATCCATGTTACACCTCCACTATGTGATTTTCTTCCTCTGCTCATTGGATCTCGACTAGCCACTCCTGTATGTGTGCTTCCTCACGAACACCTGATACACAAACGAATAATTTCATCATACTCTTCCTTAGAAATATCCCCTTTTCCCATTAAGTTTAGAGTTTCTACCCATTCCTCTTTCATTCCTTTAATCAATAGAGCTCTTAGGACTTCTTTTGGTAGTGTAGTGTGTGGAGACCTGTGCAAATTATAATTAAATAATTTTACATATTCTTCTAGTGTTTCATTATCTTTTGCAGTCATCTTGAAAATCTCATCTTTCAGTTCCCTAGTTTTACAAAAGTCCTAATAACTTTTAAGGAAGGAGGTTTTCATTTCATCCCAAGAATTGGTGGTTCATCCACCTACACCCATAAACCATCTTAAAGCTACCGCTTTCAGAGAGGAAGAGAATAATTTCAGTTTTTGGGGGTCGGTGGTATAGTCATACCCCCTACAGAGGACATCAAACTCAAACAAGAAAGCATCTGGATCCTCTATGATCATCCCATGGAAGGTTGGGATGTTTTGTGGAGGAATACCTTCATAGGGGCATTGGCCACCTGGTCAACTATGGGGTACTCTAATGTTTAGGTTTGACCATGGGGTGGTTGTTCTACCATTTGATCAAAGATATGCCAATAATCTTCAGGGATTTCAAGGGGTGCTTCTGTAATAATTAGAGAGTTAGCAACCCAAGTTGGGTTTACAACACTCCCTAGGTCTGGAATCTCAAGAGATCCTTGCTCAGACAGCTGTGGTTCTGCTTTAGTAGCCCCACTAGTTTCTCCTTTTCCTTCTCGTAAGTTACAGGATTTTCCCTCTTGTAGAGTATTAGAGTTTATGCTTTGTTGGAAATAATACTGAGAGGGGGGGTGAATCAGTATTATCAAGTCAAATATTCCCTTTTTAAAATCCAGATAATATACGCTACTCCAGTTAATTAAAACCGAGTATATACGCAACTATGGAGAAGGAAACCCGCGTATACAATGCAAACTTATAGCTTACTTTATCTTTTAGATATTAATCTATGTATCAGAATTGAATAACTAGTAACCAGAAACAGTAAAACAGAGCAGAAGATAATCACACACAAGAACACAAGATATAAGGTGGAAACCCAATGTGGGTGAAAACCACCTGCTGGAATGCGTCTCTATCTTCTTTTAATTAAAAACTTCTTTTTACAATGTATTGGTGCAGTCCTTTACCAGTACCCAGGTTGCAACCTGCAAAGAGCTACAACCCTCGCTCGTTTTCCAGCTTCTCCTGGAAGGGAGCTACAACCCCCTTTTCTCTTGCACTAGCCAAGATACTAGTACATAGGTGCTGGCCTACAGAAGGCTACAACCTTCTCTTTCTTCCAGGGACCACGTTTCATAAATTTTCAGACTGGATCCATGAACATCAATCAATCATCAAAATTTCTGCATCAAACAATCTCCTTTTCACCAATTAGGACTGAATCAAGTATACACTTTTCTGACAGCTGTACCCAAAACACAGTAACAGTAACCACACACCAAATTCTGAACCCAGAACACTGCAGCAATAAACAGAAGCAGCTAGATCACAACTTAAAAGATATACGCTACTTCAACAACCTGAAACCTGCGTGCATACGCTTCTGTGTTTGGAACAACCTGCGTATACGCTGTTTTCATTCACTGAACCAGCGTGTATACGCACTTTTGCTTCACTGAACCTGCGTATAGATCTATAAAGGATAATTCACTCTTTCAAATATTTAGACATTAATTAACCCAGATTAACAGATTTATAGATCAAGTATGCGCCACATATAACAGATCAAAATCATACAAAGATACTATCTGTTACATTAAAATTTGTCACCATGACTATTTGCAGCCAGTATGGGTCCATCAACAACCATACTGTCCTCCTTGGCAAGTCTTATACCTCTGCTCCTCATGTCAAACTCCAAAAAAGAGAAAAAGCCTTTGAAAAATCAATATAACTCTGGTTCCGCACTTTCTCTTATTCTTACCTACGGTCCCGCACCTCAAGTTCATAATACCTACGTACTTGTACGCTCTGTCTATAAAGGGGTGGGTGCGTACCCCTGTAAAAGTCAAAAGGCGCAAGTTTTACTTCAAAAAACTTACTTGTGGTCGATTCTAGAGCATTCTAGAAGATGGTTTGACGTGGATTGAGCGCCTCGAGATGGTTCATGCATCCCAATGAAAGGTGAACTAATCCCATGAAGAGGGGAGCTATCCCTTTGAAGAAGGAGCTTATCCCATTGATGGTGGACCTGCTAACTTCCTACAAAGCATTATAAATAAAGGCATTGGGCCAGAGGCAAGGGAGGTTGAAAGCTGAACATTCGTGAGGGTAGATGCTGCTGAAATTAGGACTCCCTTATTGAGCTTGAGAGGAGAGATCGCATACCTTTCTTAGCTTCATTTGGAAGTGGGTGAGCTGATCAAAGTAGAGGAGAACTCTTGCTGGACCCTGGGAGGGACCTGCACAACACCAAGGCATTGGTTGTAAGGTTTCTTTTGTTTCAAATTAATACAATTAAGTTCATTTTTCTGAACAAGTTGTTATATATAATTTGTTTCATAAACTCCTTGGTCTTTATGATGAATATGTTTTATTATATTAGTTATTCAGGTGCTATATAATTGTTTGCTTGTTTGTGTATGCAGGCTTCAAGGAGAGGAGCTCATCTGAATCGAAGAGGCTTGGCTGCTACAAACCAACGTTGGACTAAAGGTAAGCCTTAAACACCTGGTTGCTTCTATTTTAAATGCATATTTAGGGAAATATAGTGCTTGATTGTTTTGTTTGTCACTAGAAAAGCCTTAATTTCTAGGGAGGTCGGTTTTGTCTGCAAAATTGACTCTTTCCGCATGACACTATCATTCAAGCCTTAAGATCCAGATCTGCACCATAACCCCAATCACAAATATTTCAAATCTAGCACTTATTAGATATTCAACTAATTCAGATGATGCTTTGCCAAATGATCTCCTTCATCTTTTATAGTCTTAGGCCTTTCACAATACCACGGTCCAAAACCATAATAACACAATACCATGAACCCAATAGTTAGGATCAACACTTTTGGATGCAATACCACGGACCAAAACCATAGCATAAAAAACTGTCGGACTAATACCATGAGCCAACCATGAAAATGCGTGAACTTTTCTCCTCATGAAAGGAACATTTCTCTGCATGAAAGTGTATGAAATTTTCTCTACATGAAAGAAACTTTTCTCTGAATGAAAGTGCGTGCACTTTTCTCTACATGAAAGAAATTTTTTTCTGCATGAAAATGCGTGAACTTTTCTCTACATGAAAGAGACTTTTATCTTCATGAAAGTGCGTGAACTTTTCTCTACACGAAAGAAACTTTTATCTTCATGAAAGTGCGTGAACGTTTCTCTACATGAAAGAAACTTTTATCTTCATGAAAGTGCGTGAACTTTGCTGCACTATAATTTATCATCTGAGATTAGTGGGTTGCCATCAAGTACAACATATGTATCATAACGCCAACAATCTCCCCCTTTGGACTTGATGGCAACAACAACCAATCACTCTCCCCCTTTGACATCAAGGGCAAAGGGAAAACCAAGATAATCTCTTTCCTATATAAACATTCCGCTGCCCATATTCCCCCTAAGTACTTGTTGAAATCTCTGAATGAGCTCCCCCTTTGTATAAGCCAAGGTGTACCACTCTGTCTATGCTTCCGCTGAGTACAAGCTGAAGTCTCTGCTCTGCTGAAGTGTGTTGTTCATGCTCCCCCTGACTATAAGCAAGGTCTACAAAAAGATATTTTATAAGAAGAACATGACTCTATCATAAATGACCTTCCTATCACCAAGGACTCATACATACATCCATTTTCCAACCAAATGGGGATTGACTCATCTACCCAACTAAGTGGGGATACATCAAAAGTTTACACATGATAAAAAAAGAACATTACATCTTCATCCCAGGCATAGTGGGGAAACCAAGATAGGCCGTTACATGACCTTGACACCATAAAAGAGATACATGACATAGAGACAAAATATCTAGAGCAAGACTTATGAAAGTCACCAATAACTAATAGCAACAACATCTGACAATCACCATTCAGATCAACAACCCTGTTTTCCTTCTATTCTTCCTCTGCCTTTGTTCCACATGAAACCAGCAACATCTGTGAACTACAACCAAAAGCTTCTAAGATAATCCCAACAATGCATCATTATAAGTTTATCTGCTCCCCCTGAACCTGTGCCAGATGGTCTCTGTCAGATGCATATCAGAATATCTTCAACCAGAACCTGTCCCTATTGATATCCATCAAGCCTCCATATACACGACTGTATCTACACAAACCGACGTATGTACGCGGATCCTCCTTAGGCAACTCGCGTACACCCATTTCTATCTTAAACAGACAAGCTTTAACAACAAGATGATGCATCAAATACTCCCAACTTCTATTTGAGGTATTCAAAAGTTTCCTTGGGCAATGGTTTGGTGAGTATATCAACAACTTGTTCCTTAGAGGGAACATACTCCAGCTTGACCTTTTGTTCCAGCACTTGGTCCCCGAGAAACTGATACTTGATCGGTATGTGCTTAGTCTTTGAATGTATGACTGGGTTCTTTGAAATGTTGATTTCACTTGTATTATAACATAAGATGGAGATAGGTGGTGTACAAGTCATTTGAAAGTCCTGCAAGGTTTGCATCATCCAAAGGAGTTGAGTGCAACAAGATGCAGCGGCCACATATTCCGCTTCAGTTGTAGATAGAGAAATCGAACTTTGTTTCTTACTGAACCAAGATACTAATCTGGAACGCATAAAGAATGCACCACCACTTGTGCTTTTTCTGTCATCCACTCTTCCAGCCCAATCTGCATCTGTATAAGCATGAAGAGTGAGATCTATATCTATTGGATACCACAAGCCATAGTTTTGAGTTCCTTGAAGATACTTGAAAATTCTCTTTACTGCCTGAAGATGGGTTTCCTTAGGATTTGCCTGAAATCTTCCAACTATTCCCATTGCATGCATGATGTCTGGTCGAGTACCTGTCAAATAAAGTAGACTTCCAATCATGGATCTATAGGTTGGTTGATGCACTACTGCTGATTCATCATTTGCACTGAGGCTGCAACCTGTAACCATAGGGGTACATACTGGTTTTGCATATTCCATGCCATATTTCTTTAATATCTGCTTGAGATACTTGGTTTGAGACAAAAAGGTACCTCCTTCATTTTATTAGATTTGCAATCTAAGAAAATATGTCAGTTCTCCAAGCAAAGACATTTCGAATTCTTTCTGCATCACCAAGGCAAAGCTTTGACTCATAGATTCTTCATTGCTGCCAAAGATAACATCATCTACATACACAACAAGTATTAGCAATTTGTCATTTTCAATTTTTATATAAAGATTGCTATTTGCTGATCCTTTTGAAAATCCTTGTTGATGAAGATATTTGTCCAAATGGTAGCACCAAGCCCTTGGAGCCTGTTTAAGACCATAGAGAGCCTTTTTTAGTCTGCATACAATATTTGGATCATTCCCAAGAATGAAGCCATCTGGTTGCTCAATGTACACTTCTTCTTCTAAGTCTCCATTCAGAAAGGCTGATTTTACGTCCATTTGAAATACTTTGAACTTTTGAAAGCTTGAGAGAGCAAGGAACATTCTGATGGCCTCAAGTCTAGCAACGGGAGCAAAAGTTTCTTCAAAGTCTATTCCTTCTTGTTGAGCATACCCTTTACACACAAGTCTGGCCTTGTTTCTAATCACTTCCCCATTTTCCTTCAACTTGTTTTTAGAGATCCACTTTGTCCCTATGACATTCTTATCTTTTGGTCTAGGTACCAACTCCCAAGTGTTATTCTTTTCGATCTGCTCAAGTTCTTCATCCATTTCCTTGACCCAGCATTCATCTTTGCATGCCTCTTTTACATTTTGTGGTTCAGTGGAGGAGAGCAAATCCAAATAGCTTGAGGCTTCTACAATTTTTCTTCTTGTTTGTATACCTGCCTCTTTCTGCCCCAAAATTTGAGATTCTAGATGATTCTTCTGAACGTACCTGGATGGAGTCTTTTCTTCTATCCTTATCTATTCCTCTGGTGCCTCTTGATGTTCTTCTTCATCATCAGTCTGATTTGAAGGATAGTCCTCATTCTCTTCGATATTTTCATAGTTTACTTGCCTAGGAATGTTTCCTTCTTCATCAACCACTACATCAATGTTGTCAACAATTCTTCCAAGTCTTTTATTGTAACACTTATACGCTTTGTTGTGGGGAGAATAACCAAGGAGAATGCCTTCATCTGCTCTAAGTTCAAGTTTTCCAAGTTGTTCATCATTATTCTTAATATAGCATTTGCTTCCAAAAATTTTGAAATGTTTTACCGAAGGAGTCTCAGCATACCAGAGCTCATGAGGAGTTTGAGTGTTGTTCACTCGGACATTTGTTTTGTTGAGAATAACAACCGCAGCAAATGCAGCTTCACCCTAGAAGGTTGCGTGAGTTCGAGACTCATCAAGCATAGCACGAGCCATTTGTTGAACTATTATGTTCATCCTTTCCACCACTCCATTTTGCTGAGGAGTCCTAGCTATAGAGAATTCCCTTCTTATTCCATGTTCTTCACAGAAATTGAAAAATTCATTTGAGGTAAACTCCCCACCTCTGTCAGACCTGAGGCACTTAATTTTGTGACCTAATTCATTTTCAGCAAAGGCTTTGAAAGATTTGAATTTTTCAAATGCTTCGTCTTTGTGCTTCATAAATCCTATCCAAAACATCCTAGAGAAGTCGTCAATGAATAATATAAAGTATTCCTCTCCTCGAGGTGACCTTGTCCTAAATGGACCACATACATCTGTATGGACTAGTTCAAGAGGCCTGCTAGCTGATCCTTCCTTTTCAGGGAAGTTATTTCTGGTTTGCTTACCAAACTGACATGATTTGCATATTGTATTGTCTGGAATTTTCATGTCTGGAAGGCCACTAGCTGCCTGGTATTTGCATGCTTTCCTTATCTGTGAAAATCTTAGATGCCCCAACCTTCGGTGCCATAACCAGTGTTCATCATTCTTGCTCAAATATCATTGTTGTTGTCCTTCTTCAAATATGTATAAATTATTTGGAGTTCTTATGCCTTTGATCACTGTTTTTCCTGTATCAAGATCATGAAAACTACATCCATTTGATCGAAATATTACCTCAGTTCCTTGATCACACATCTGACTGACACTCAGTAGATTATGCTTCAAGCCATCAACATACAAAACATTTCTAGCTTTGACCTTTTCTTTCAACTGAACAGTGCATTTTCCTTTTATGACTGGAGGGGTATCATTTCCAAATGAAACTTTCTTTCCTTTTTCTAAAGCACTATATGATTGAAGTTTTTCTTTATCACCTGTCATATGCTTTGAACATCCACTATCGATGTACCATTGATTTTCTTGTCCTTCTGCATATAAAGCTATCCCACATCTTTCTGGTTGTGGTTCCTTCATTCTCCATGTTCTGGCACTTGAGGTTTGTTCCTTTTGAGTTGTCTTCCAAAACCTGCTCATGCATTCAGAATCTTCATGCCTGAAGTTATTACAAATAGAACATTGATTTTCATTTTCAAGGGCGGAAAAGTTGTTATAGGTCCTTTTCATGATTCCAGTCATACTTCTTTGTTTTTGAGCTTCTCTAGTCATGATTGTCTTATAGGCAACACATTGAGCTGCTTTGTGACCAAAGTTATGGCAAGAGAAACATTAGCCATTGAAAAAACTCATGCGATTATCAAATCTACCAGCAAAATGATTATAGTTTCTATAGTCATCCATTCTTGAGGAAAATTGGGAAGATTTTACTTATGGATGATTGTGGCTTCTGTTTGTCCTTCAAGTAGATTGCCCCCGATTTTCTTGATAGTCTTTGTTCGTTCTTGAGGTAAATTGTCCCTGACTTACCTGAGGATTTCTATTAGGCCCTTGCTCCCTCCTCGTTGTTGCATCAAGATAACTTTTGGAGGTGGATGCTTGAGATGCCTCTCCAGTATACCCCCAACCTGTCTTAATTAGAGGAGAACGCTGCACATTGATAATCTCATCTAGAGTTTCAGATCCTTTAACAAATTTAAGATTAAGGGCCTTTGTTTTCTCAATCTCTTTTCTAAGACCAACAATTTCACATTCTAACTTCTCAAAAAAAAATTCTTTTTCAGCAAGTTGGAATTACAGAGTATCAATGATCACATTCTTCTCTTCTAAAAATATTTTGATTCTAGAAATCTCTTCATAAAAACCTTCTTCATCTATAGCATCCATGTAGTCATCATCTTCAAAAGCCATTAAAAGTTTATAATTATTACCTCGTTCATCTTCATCACTATTTGAAATACCATCACTGTCTTCATGAGTGTAGTCACTTTTCTTAGTTACATTCTGTTTCTTGTTCCATCTAACAGGTTCCTTCCCCTTTACAATCTTATCTTTATGAGGACATTTGGCAGCATAGTGTCCGACTCTTCCACAAGCAAAGCATTTGAAAGGTAACTTACCTCTGAATCTTCAAGTACCCCATTGAAGGTTCTTGACAAAATTTGATTCCTCCTCTTCTTCTGACACGTGTCCTGACTCATAGTAATCTCCTTTGCCTGAAGCCTTGAAAGCAGCTTCTCTCCTGTCCGATGGTCCTCCTTTCCTCATTTCATAAGCAGTCCGAATTCTGTGCAACTGAGACATGGTAAGGTTTCGTAGATTCTCTTTTTCTTCTATTGTAGAAACTTTAGATTCAAACCTAGGGGACACAGATCTTAGAACCTTTTCAACCACAACAGCCTCTTTTATTTCTTCACCCAAATTTTTCATACAATTAACAGTCTCATCTACACGAAGGAAATAGTTATCCACAATTTCATCATTGTGCATTCGAAGATTTTCATACTGAATTATGAGGGTTTGAAGTTTTTCTCGTTTTACCTATTCATCTCCTTCATAACTCAGAACAATCTTGTCCCATATTTCTTTTGCAGATTTATACTGCATAACCTTGATGAATTCTGATTGAGATAGACATCCCAATAGGGTATAGACAACCTTTGCATTCATTTCATATTTCTTCTTCTCAGCCGGATCTGTAGGAGTTGCTGATGGAAAAGTATACCCTGTATCTATGATATCCCAGACTTTTGTACCAAGAGATTGAAGATAGGCAGTAACTCTTACCTTCCAATATATCAAGTTTGTCCCATCAAAAATCGGTGGCCTGATAGATGCTTCTCTCTCGTAGTTGCTCATAATGATGGATCTTCCTTCAAGTGATCAAGCTTCTTCAGAATGACCTGCTCTGATACCAATTGTTGGAAATAATACTGAGAGTGGGGGTGAATCAGTATTATCAAGTCAAATATTCCCTTTTTCAAATCCAGATAATATATGCTACTTCAGTTAATTAAAACTGCGTATATATGAAACTATGGAGAAGGAAACCCGCGTATACAATGCAAACTTATAATTTACTTTATCTTTCAGATATTAATCTGTGTATCAGAATCAAATAACCAATAACTAGAAAAAGTAAAACAAAGCAGAAGATAATCACACACAAGAACACAAGATATAAGGTGGAAACCCTATGTGGGTGAAAACCACCTGCTGCAATTCGTCTCTATCTTCTTTTAATTAGAAACTTCTTTTTACAATGTACTGGTGCAGTCCTTTACCAGTACGCAGGCTGCAATCTGCAAAGAGCTACAACCCTCTCGTTTTCCAGCTTCTCCTGGAAGGGAGCTACAACCCCCTTTGCTCTTGCACTAGCCAAGATACTAGTACGTAGGTGTTGGCCTATAGAAGGCTACAACCATCTCTTTCTTCCAGGGACCACGTTTCATAAATTTTCAGACTGGATCCATGAACATCAATCAATCATCAAAATTTCTGCATCAAACAATCTCTTTTCACCAATTAGGAGTGAATCAAGTATACACTTTTCTGACAACTGTACCCAAAGCACAGTAACAGTAACCACACACCAAATTTTGAACCCAGAACATTGCAACAATAAATAGAAGCATCTAGATCACAACTTAACAGATATACGCTACTTCAACAACTTGAAACCTGCGTGCATACGCTTCTGTGTTTGGAACAACCTGCGTATACGCTGTTTTCATTCACTGAACTAGCGTGTATATGCGCTTTTTCCTCACTGAACCTGCGTAGAGATCTATAAAGGATAATTCACTCTTTCAAATATTTAGACATTAATTAACCCAAATTAATAGATTTATAGATCAAGTATGCGCCACATATAACATATCAAAATCATACAAAGATACTATCATTCAAGCCTTAATATTGTGACCCATCAATAAAACTTATCCTTCTCTTTGCGCTAAGGTTCCTCCTCCATTCAGATCCAGATCTACATCATAACCCCAATCACAAATATTTCAGATCTAGCACTTATTAAATATTCAACTAATTCAGATGATGCTTTGCCAAATGATCTCCTTCCTCTTTTATAGTCTTAGGCCTTTCACAATACCACGGTCCAAAACCATAATAACACAATGCCATGAACCAAATACTTGAGATCAACACTTTTGGATGCAATACCACGGACCAAAACCATAGCATCAAAAACTGTCGGACTAATACCATGAGCCAACCATGAAAGTGCGTGAACTTTTCTCTTCATGAAAGGAACTTTTCTCTGCATGAAAGTGCATGAACTCTTCTCTGCATGAAAGTGCGTGAACTTTTCTCTACATGAAAGAGACGTTTATCTTCATGAAAGTGCATGAACTTTTCTCTACATGAAAGAAACTTTTATCTTCATGAAAGTGCGTGAACTTTTCTCTACATGAAAGAAACTTTTATCTTCATGAAAGTGCTTGAACTTTGCTGCACTATAATTTATCATCTGAGATGAGTGGGTTGCCATCAAGTACAACATATGTATCATAATGCCAACATGCTTATTGTATCTTGAAAACTCTATTCCGATCCTCGTACTTGGCTTTGAATCTCAGAATGAGCTGCAGATGTTGAGTCTATTGCTTGAGGGATAGCAGTAGAAATTTTTCCAGGTATAGCCTGGAATCCTACTGATGCTTGAGACTATGCTCTTCTTATGATTTCGTCTATGAAGGTTGTTCTCCCAAGGTTCACCGATCCTTTGGGTTTTGTGGGTTTTAGTGGAAGACTTTGTTCTTTCTCTATCTTTTTATTTCTAGTCATTCATAAAACAATTTCCTATTTAACCTCTAAGATTTTGCTTTAAAGAAGGCAGATATGCAAACACTTTACTTGCTAGGTACACAGGTTCTTACCTTCCATTTTTAAAACCCAGTTCTCCTACAACAAAGAAATAAAATCAATCACTTTAAACACTCTCCCCGGCAACGATGCCAAAATGTTGGCTCACTAAGATGTCTTTCTACAGGAAATCTTAATCCCTACATTAGTTTTCAACCCGAGGTAAGTCTTTATATTTCAAGAGTGCCAAAATAGTATGTGCAGTGAAGCTAGAGGTTATCTAATGATGAATCGTTGCAATCATTAAAGGATAATTCTTCAATTCAATTCACACAACTCCACAATGAACTATTTATGAAAGGAATGCTTGCAACACCCTATGTAATTGTATACAACTTGTTCTGAAACCAATTGGAAATGAATGCAAATGAGAATTACACTAAGAATCATTCAAATAAGCTTGAGACTAATCACACTTAATCAAGTAAAGAAACTATGATTATCGAACAAAACTACCAATTTATAACAACCCAAATCAATCTGCATTACTCAAGTGAACAATAATAATAAATGAACATCAACCAACAATCGGTAATTGACATAACAATCAGTAAGTGAAAAACAATAGTGATAAAGTATTCCTAAATGGTAAACGTTCTATATTGCAATCTGTATAAGTTAATCAATCTTGTCTCTCAAGATCTATGATAACATTTATTCAATTGAGCAAAAACCAAACACACATTCACTCATTCTAATCAAGGCGCTACTTAAGTATATCTCACAACTTCAATACAAATCTAAGTGAACAATAGTATAAATCAATATCACAAATCTTCAAGATAAATAAAATAACTAAACATTAAATCAATTACAAAGACTGAATATAAACTATAACACAAAGGAGTAGACCTAGAGTCGCCAGAAGCCTCTACTTAATAAAAACTTAGAATATAGAGATGTATCAAGTGCAACCTTCTTTCATTAACTTCAAAGTAACAGCTGACAGAGTCACTGAATTAACAACACTTTTTCTTCAAAAAGAATAATGATGCATTAAAAGTCTGAACTTCTATCTAGTTTCCTTTCGGCCCTATATAACATAAAAGAGAAACTTGGATATAAGAGAATCCTCAGGATCAGGAGATCCTGAGGATTTCACAATATAGAATATGGTCATATGATAATACATGAGTATTCAAACTGATCTTCTGCTTGCTTGTCTGCCCCAAACGCTGTGGCTTTTCCCCTTTATGGCCTCGTGCTGTTCTGCCAATTGAATAACGTTTTCCCAATCACGTATTTGCATACAAAGATAGAAAAGAATCAGCTTTTCATACTAAATTCGCATATTCTATCACCAAATAGTTCTTCCAACTTCAATTGATATTTTCCTCATTTTATTTTATAAATGGAGATAATATTATAAGGATGAATGATAAATGAAGCATTAAATGAAGAGAAATCATACCTTTTTCCTGTCCCAACATCAACGCTACAAGATTCAAGTGATGGTATACAAGTATACGAGGTAAGCCTTAATTACACTGAATCCAGATATGTTGATAACATCTTTTATTTAAGAAATGGGCATGCCCCTACACAACTAAGTTACCAAAGAAAAAGGGCTTTGAGGCTAAAAGCTAGACAATACCAAATCATAAAATATGTGTTATTTAGAATAAATTATGATTCTGTTTTTCTTAAATGTCCTGAAAAATATGAGGTAGAAAAGGTTTTGCAGGAATTCGATGATGGACCAGCTAGTGGACATTTTGGAGGGGACACAGTCACACATAAAATCATGCGTGCTGGCTATTATTGGCCAACCTTATTCAAGGATACACATTGTTATGTAAGGAAATGTAAATTTTGTCAAACATCTGCTAGCAGACATAGGAAACCCGTATTATCATTGCAACCAATCAACATTGAACAACCATTTGAACAATGGGGACTGGACATAATAAGTGAGATCGTTCCTCACTCCTCTAAACAACATAAATACATCCTTACAACAACTGATTATTTCACAAAATGGGTGGAAGCAATTCCGCCTAAGGTAGCCAATTTTGAAAACATCATTGAATTCATTGGTCAGTTTATTATTACTAGATTTGTTTTGCCATCTGCCTTATGTTTGATAATGGATCTTATTTTTTAGGCAATGCTATGATAAAATTTTCTCTTAAAAGAGGTTTTAAACTTAAATACTCTGCTAACTATTATCCTCAAGGAAATGGTTTAGCTGAATATACAAACAAAAATCTCATAAGGATTATTAAACGAACCGTTGATAGAAGTCAGAAAAGCTGGCATAAGTCTTTAATATTTGCTCTATGGGCAAATTGAATAACATAGAAGGCCTCCATATGCACTTCTCCTTTTAATTTGATCTATGGGAAAGAAGTTTTCCTTCCTATAAATGTAGCTATTCCCTCTCTAGCCCTAGTTCAATTTATTGAATAAATTCCTTCCTCTTCAATGCAAGTGAGACAATTACAAATCCTTAAGCTCGAAGAAGAAAGGGAAAAGGCAAAAATTACACACGCACATTATCAACAGTTAGTCAAAGCTTCCTTTGATAAAAATTCTGTAAGTTCAAAATCCTTTGAGCTCGGAGAACTAGTATTGAAATGGGATAAAGCACACAAGGCAAAAGGTAAGCATACCAAGTTCCAACGAATGTGGCTTGGCCCGTTTCAGATTGTGGAACAAATAGGCCCATCAACCTTTTTATTGCAAGATTTATCGGGTAGGAGAGAATCTCTACCTGTTAATGGGCAGATCCTAAAGAAATATTTTTCATAAAAGATGACGTCTTCTATTCCTTGTATATTATTGCCTTTAATTTTTAGGAGAAATAAAAGTTGAGTAGCATTTAATTTTGGATTTACAAATAATTGTCTCTTTAATATTTTAACTTCTCGCTTATATAAGTAGAGATGGTTAAGAAGATGACTTTCGCATTTGAAACATGGGTTAAGTTCTATTACTATGAAATTGCTTGTTCTCTACTGAAATTATTTGTCTTTTTCTAAACCTAGATTTTATAAAGACTCTACCATCAGTCAAGAAAAGTATCTGTAACAAAGCAAATTCTCTCTATAGAAAAGCATCTTTAACTCTACAATTGTCATCCAGAAACTCTTAAGGAGTCAATCATTCTCCCCATCTAGTAAGCTTTCATTTTTTATAATTTAATTATAAAATGTGATTAAACTTAAAGGATAAGAGATCTCATCAAGATCTGGCCTACCATGGTCATAGCAAAATAACTAGATGACATTACCAATACTGCATATCAGAATAGCGTAATGGCTTGAGATTATATCAATCAAAAGACAAGGGGTCTCATCAAGAGCCAACGTGTTCAGCTAAGTTACAACCAGTGAATGGCATTGTCAATTTTGATAACCAAACCAAGACAAGGGCCTTTAAGGAGTAAAATGAAAATTTTAAAGAAAAGAGAATTGTTTAGAAAATTATGAAAAGAATAATAATTATATAAATCTGAGCTTATCTTTAAGGATTGCATTCTTATCTAGATGGGATACTGAATCATTTCTGGTTAAAAGGTAACCCTATCGAGGTTATGGCCGCCTGCTCCAAGCATAGGCTCTACCTATGGCAACTGAGTACACCTAAAAGATGATTTGTGAGAGTCCCCTTGTTTTTATCTTTAAAACCAAGTAATGACAGATGTAGACAAAGAAACTTTCATATTGAAAAGGATGATAGTAAGGTAGATGTTGTTTTTATTATTCAGAGTAATGTTACTTATCTTATATTTCATGTATTTTTATTTTTCTAAACTACCTTTATTTTGGAAGTTTTTAGAAATTTCAAAAAACTATCAGAGATAAGTAGTTCTTCTAGCAAATCGCCAGTTGTTTTTCTATTCAAAAAACCCCCCATTTGTTAATTTAACAGCTAATATTCTATTAATAAATGGGGACCCTTAAAAAATCCTTCCAAAAAAAATAAATTTAACATTTAGGAATTTTCTCGTTATATTTTGGAATAAATATATCAAGATAAAACCCTTTGAAAAGCTAACAAATTCTCGCCTTTCCGCATATCACATGATCAAGCGTGCCAAAAGCCTTGTTAACGACCAAAACTCGCAAAAAGCGATCAAAAGGGATTATTGCCCTTAACCTTTAAACTATTAGGCTTTTTCCATTTGAACTAAGTCCTAAAATGTTTCTTATTAAAATAAGGCCCACATCACATATCGCCACCTACAAAGGGCGCACACTCACAAAGTATCTTTAAACATGTGATATGCGATATTGTGATGACATGGTCACCCTCATTACATCACATTGGAAACCCTTAAGAAAGATCTAAAACCTTATCAACCATGTGATATTACAAAATGCGATGGAAGCCTGAAACCGATTGCTAACTATGTTATAAAAAACACTCAAGTCCACTGCGCAACGAAAAGGGATTTACAAAGAAAATCCTATCAAATAAGCTATGCTTTGAAAACTAAAAAAGAAGGCCTCACATTTCGCATTTTGTAGAAACCAAAGGAATGATAAAGAAAGCACACACATGAAATGTGATAATGCGATCTGTGATATTGCATCGCAAATCGAAAAATTGCATTTTTTCAGTTAAAATGCTTGCCACCAAAATAAGTTTCTTTCTCGACTTACGATGCAAAACATTAATGAGAAATAAAGCTAGGGATAAGGAACCATTAGTGGGCATTTAGTATTGGTTAATGACATTTACATTTGAAAAGTTGTTCGACGTGATATGATATCTTCTCACTTAAGTTTAATAAAAACTCCTTTCTTGTCACCTTTTCAAATTAATCTGTACCATTCATTCTTATGTTCATTTTTACTTGTGTCTATCCAATAGCTCTTGCTTTGCTCCATTTTTAGGAACAATCCACAACAAGAGTCGTTGGGGACAATGGCAAAGAGGGAAAAGGTAGCCACATCTAAAAAATCAGAAATGATCCCTTTGTTCTCTGACACTACATGTAGCAAAGACAGAGGGTCCTCAACATGGGAGGCCATGTATGATTTATTATAAGAGGAGAAACGAAAAACTCTGGTAACAAAGGGCACATCCGATGGTCATGTTTCATCTTACGCCTACTCCTTCGAGACAACATGCTCATTTCTGCACAACATAGCCGCAAGGCTGAAGATAATTCCATATACATATATGGTTAAGTGGATAATTGATCAGGTGGATGTCTCAGATAGAGAATTCAAGAATAGCAGGTAGGAGGTTATGGGATCTTTTTCACCAGACAGCCTGCAGCTTATGTACAATCTACTAGAGCCACAGAATCTCTACAATAAATAGTTCAAGGAGAATGAAGACCCAACAGATGTCACGCAGACCTAGATAGAAAATGAAGGAAAGATAAAAAAGCATAAAATGGGTATGTACAACATCTATCTCTCCCCCTCATAGTTTTGCAGTAGCCATGCTATGTAGAATGTTCGACAAGCTCGATAGTACCAAATTTTCCCTAGAATGGATGCCATTAATAGATGCAACCATAAATGAAATAATAATGAATTGGGCCCAAATTTTGTCTGATAATTTGGCGAAAGCCATAATGGAGTATAGGAGAAAGAGGAGTATATTTTCAAGGGTTTACCCTCCATTTTCATGATTGGCTATGTAATGGACGCTATCTGTTTTTGCTCAAAATTTCCTATCATGGGATGGAAGTGGACTGTGCAAGGCTTGCTTCCTATCCATATATATCATAAGAGTATGTGGGAGTCTCAGTTTCTCCCCCATTTTTACAAAATTTGTTAAGGAGTTATGTTGCCTATTCATAAACAAGTCTACAACAGAAATGCCCCTAGGTTTTGTAGAGAAGCTAAAGTAGATATCCTACTTGTAGCAAAATGGTTTAGGGAGGAGACATTTACATATATCAGAGTATTTGGGAGCATTGTTTCACCACATGTCCTCTCATACTATGTCCCCGACAAGTTAATGGCTAGGGATATAGCCTACCGAACAACAGGGGAAGGTGGGCTAAGAAAACGATTGAAGGAACAGAAAAATGCCATTTGGCCTACATTTCCATTACATTATGGTGCATTTTCACTGCATGATTTTGGACATCATGCAAGGAAGAAGAGATTATGAAATCTCTTAAATTGACTACATTCCCACGAAGACAATATGACCCAAATGGCACCACCAAAGACTTTAGTACTATGGTGAATATCAAACCATTTACCCATGAGGAAGATGCGTTCGATGACCTCTTCCTACAAAAGGAAACATTTTCAGAAGTGACGCATATGGAATCTCTACTTTTTGCCCTGGATGATCTTGAAGCCTTCCATGAAGATAGGGAGAGGTGATTATTGAAGGTCCCATTGGACCTTCTGTAGATTGAACCAATAAGGGAGCCAAATCCTAGTGTAAGCTTAGAGGAAAGCTCCAGAGAAAATTCCAAACAAAATTCTGAATTAGAGTCCCAGGAGAAGTCTACTCATGAGTCATAGGACTCATAAATATAATCTCAAAATGGGGGAAATAGAAATAGAGAGTCCAAAAGGGACACAACCAGAACCACAGAGAAAGAACCTCGGCAAAGAAATAGGCTGAAATTCACACTATGTCCACTCAGTCGATGAAACCCCCAGTTGTTGATTTAGATAAGAGTATGGGAGCAATTTAATAAGAAGCTCCATATAGAGGAAAAAACATCTGAGATACAAAATCCACAACACAAATCAACTCAAGAAATTACAGTGGAGAAAACTGTAGGCACTCAGGATGTGGAGCTCATTCCTGCCACCCCCACTTCTCAAATTATTTTGAGAATTATGGAAATTCCTCCATTAGATGCGTTTTATAGCCCTACCCATAAACTTTTCATCAGAAGACAAATGAAGAAAAGAAAGTTAGATGTTGCAGCTATTACCACTTCCGACAATGAACCAATGGAAATTGTTTGGAAAGATTCACCCATGGACCCATCTGAGAACCTTACGAAATTGTCGCAATTTGCAGGAGCCTATGCTATGAAAACTATTGATAAACCGACAAAGGTCCAAATGCTGCTGAGAGAAAAGGAGAAAAATATCCTGCTGTTGGAACAAAAATTAGAGCAAGAAAAAACTAACCAACAAGTAGAGTTACAAATAGCCAAGCTTTAGTAGGAGTTTGAACAGATGCAAATACAACATAAAGCCCCCTTAGCAGAAAAATATGCACAGATTCAAGATATGAGAGAGAATTTTAAAGACAGTCCGCAAATTGATCAGTTCGTGAAAGAAGCACTCAGCCTTAACTCCCAACTAATGCAACAAAAGGAAGTTTTGTGCCAGAAAATCTCGCAAATAAGTCCTTATTGCATGATCAATGATAAGCTAACAAGCCAAATCATCGACATGAGACTTGAGTATGACGAAGTCCATCAAAGGATTTCTAACTTTATCACTTGGAAAGAATCAGAAGATGGGAGGAAGGCTAATTTTCCAAAACTGGAGGAATCACATAAAAAAAATTATATTTGTAGACTGGGATTCTCAGCTCAAGCAAACAGAAAGGGCATGGCAGCAGCAACAAATAGCATCATTGAAGCCATTAACAAAAATATACATGGTGCCAACCTGGTTGCACAATCTATACTAGAATTTTGTCCAAATTCCAATGAACTAAAGAAACAATGGAGATAGGCAGCAAAGGAAAGGGAGGAGGTGATCAAACAAACGAGCAAGTTGAATTGGGAAGCATACTGGAAATTATTAGTCAAACCATACAGTTAGTGGATGACTTTGCGATGCCTGACTACCTCCACACAAAAAAAGGTGCCAGCACTGATGGAAGTTATATTTATTGGATAGTTGAAATCTACGATTAGCCAACCAACACAACTCAAACCAATGACAGATATCTTCGATCTTAAGGATCGAATGCAAAGGAGTTAGTCACTTTGTTTTATTTTTATTTTAGTTTTATTTAGCATAATCTGCGGAAGGTCGTTTAAGCCTCCTTGGTTATTTTTGTAATAATCTATTTTAGGACCTATAGTTTTAGTATTTAAACCCCTCTCATGCATTTAGAGAGGGGTCTAGAAATTTTATCAGAAACATTATTCAAAACATGCACTTCTATACCTTTGAGGAGGTTCTAGTGGAATGAATGGAACATGATCTATTTTCTTTTGAATATCTAGCATGCTCTACTGAAATTTCACTTTTTCACTCTTAGATGATGTTGGATTGATTCGAATTAGGTCGATATTGTTAAAACACATGAGTAGAATTTATCATATATGGTACTTTTATCTTGTGATTCTATTTTATTTATGTATCATGTAATAAATTTTCTTCAATTGTCTTATGTGTGCAAGTTTGAATTTCAGTTAGCATTATTGCACTTTTGTATGGTGTTGGCTTTAATTTTATGTTGAATATATGAATGATTCTACATGTGATATATCTTTCACAATCGTTTTGGCGAACTATTTATCCAAAATGATTATTTTTAAACTATTTCACTTCTTATTGTAGTTGAATGATCTTTATTACCAATTTCTATAGGACATTATTGTAGATCACATACTTTACCTTATTCCTGGGCATAGTTATAGTTTAATAGTGTTAAAACTAGGATATATGCATGTGTTTAAATAGTTTACATTATATTACACTTAGCTTAATCGTTCCCCCGTTACATCATATATCACCCCATCAACACTATCAAAATCTCTTTTGGGAAACTAGTCCCATTATCCCCAGTCAGAGCCACTACACCAAACAGAAAAGGAGCTACCAAACAAGGTCCAGAACGGGTGGTTTCCCCCCATGTTGTAGCAATTATTTTTGAGGCTTCAACTGGAACCTTCAAATATGATAAGATTCCTTTCAGTTTGATGAACGCGGGAGCAGAATTTCAGCGAGCTATGGACATAGCTTTTGCAAATGAGAAGGAAAAATTCCTAGTGATATATTTGGACGATATCATTTTTTATTCCCAGTCAGATGAGGAGCATTTGCAACACTTGAAGGAATTTTTTATAAAGTGCAAAAAATATGGCATTTAACTCAACCACAAAAAATATTTGTTTGGGTTGGAACAAGGGAAATTGTTAGGCCATATCATTTCCAAAGACGGTATTGGAATTGATCCAAACAGCATTGCAGCCATTCAAAATATGGGAATTACCAAAAGTAAGAAAGAAATTCATTCTTTTATTGGCAGAAAAAATTCCTTAGGAAGGTTTATTCCTAATCTAGCTAAACTCTTGGGGAAAATTACAGACATACTGAAAAAGGAAAATGAGGTAAAATAGAATGGGAAAAGTAGAAAATCCTTCAATGAAGTTAAATCTGCACTGTCCTGTGCCCTTGTTCTTGTTAGTCTAGACACCTGAGATTTTATTATCTCTTCTTTCGCTTCGGAACATAGTATTGTTGTTTTTTTATGTAGAAAAATCAATAGGGTGAGGAGAAACCCATAGCATTTTTTAGAAAAACACTCAGGGATGCTACTCTCAAATATAATATTATGGAAAAACAAGCATTTTCTCTAGTGAAGGCTTTGAAGGACTTTCAAATGTATATTTTACATTCACATGTTGTAGCCTACGTGCCAGGTGCTACTGTCAAAGACATTCTTACACAGAATGATCCAGAAGGTAGGCATGGTAAGTGGATTGCGTTCATACTTGAGTATGACATTGAAATTAAGCCCACAAAGTTGATCAAAGGACAAGGGTTAGCGAAAATTATGGCAGAATCAAATCTGCATGCTCTGGAGATAAATTTCTTGGATGCCCTGTTAGAAGAAGATGAGTTGAGGCCAGTACAATAAGTTGCAGAAAAGTTTGTTGTCTCTCCATGGTATGCAGACATCCTGTATGTATTGCAGCACTTACAAGCACCCCTAGGTTTGACCAAAACCAAAGATATATTTTTTAAGCAATCAAATTTTGTATTATAGATCAATTTTTGTATTGGAAGGACCCTAGTGGCATGTTGTTAAATAATTTATTGGAATATGAAGCTCAGGAAACCATGGAGGAATTTCATAAAGGGGATTGTGGTGGACATTTGTTTTGGAAAACAAATGCAAACAATATCCTAAGGGCTGAGCTTTATTGGCCAACTTTGTTTGTTGATGTGTATAAAAGAGTTGCTAGCTATTGGGAATGCCAAATATTTGAAGGAAGGAAGAAATTACTTTCATTACCCCTAAAACCCATAGCAGTTGAGTCACCATTTCAGCAATGGGGACTTGATTTTATCGCTGAAATCCATCCTACTTCTTTGGGACAACATAAGTGGATATTGAAAGCAACTGACTATTTCACCAAGTGGATCGAGGTAGTTCCAACCAGACAGGCTACAGACATGATGATCCTTCAGTTTTGGAAACAAACATTTTTTCCAGGTATGATTTCCCACAAAAAATCAATACAGATAATTTTATTGCTTTTATTTCAAAGAAGATGGTGGATTTTTTTCATAAATACAACATTGTTCTTAGCCACTCAACATCCTATTACCCTCAGGGTAATGGCTTGGTTGAATATTCCAATAAGAACCTGGTCAATATTATCAAAAGAAAGTTGCAAGAGAACAAAAGGATTTGGCACAAGAAACTGGTAAATGCATTGTGGGCTGATTAGGTGAGCACCAAAAAATCAATAGGCATGTCTCCTTTTCAACTAGTTTATGGCACTGATGTAGTTTTTCCTTCTTCATTAGGAGTTCTTGTGATGAAATTGTTGCAAGAAGCAGAAGTGGAACCCAATGATATATAGAGGAGAATCAGTTAGATGATCCAACTTCAACAGTCAAGAGAAGAGGTATATAGAAATACTCAACTGATACAAGACCGAATCAAGAAAATTTATGACATAAGAACCAAAGCAACTAATTTCCAGATTGAAGACTTGGTGTTGAAATGGGATGCCTGAAATGATGAGAAAGGGAAACATGAGAAGTTTGAAAACCTGTGGAATGGTCCTTTTAAGGTTGCTTCCTTTCACAGAAATAATGGTTATATGCTGAAAGACTTGTTTGGAGAGAAACTTGGAGGAGGGCCTATCAATGGTAGGAATTTGGAACATTTTGTTGTCTAAGTTACTGCTAAGCTGACATTTCATTGTGTATGCCATTTTATTTTCAATACTACAAGTGTGGGCAGTCATCATTGAGATTTGAAGCCCAGAGTGAAGGCCCTAATATCCCGATGGTTTGATGCCATATGTAAGTTCAGTTAGTCAGTCAGTTATTTAATTTCAGTTAGTCAGTTAGTCATAATTTCAATTTTAGTGTTTGACTCCATTGCCCAATGGTCTAAATAGGCTAGTAGTCTAATTTTTGTTATTGGCACCTCACTAGGAGGCTGTCATCCCCATTGGAGCCGATGTTAGGGTCCTATAATAGAAATCAATGATGTTGGCCTCTTACTATTCATCTTGGTCAATTTAGCCCATGAATCACTGAGTATCATAGCCTAAAAAGGTTTTCATGTTAAAAGGGTCATTAATCAAACCCATCTAAGTTTGGGAAGGATTTTTGATTGTCAAATTTTTGTAAATTGACTTTGTAGGTAATATCAACATGAAGATCTCTAAATCAGATTTGCAATGAGCTATAGATCTCCCTAAATGGATTCAAGCATTAAAAGTTATGGCTAAGTAAAAATCCCTCTTCAAAATCTCGGGAAAAGCAACAATGGCTAAGTGTGAATCTCAGATCTCGGATCTTGGAGTTTTAAAGAGAGAAGCAGTGGAGGTTTGGAGCATGTAGGTGATCGGTGCATCAGATGGTCTAGGTCACATCGTCGATCGGCGTGTCGAACATCCGAGAGATATTGCACATCGGCAGGTCCTGTATAATCCATGATCATGCATATCGGAAGGTCTAAGGCATATTGACAATCGACAATCAGTAATCAAAGAATGTGACAACTTTAAAAATTTGCGATATGGGATCATTGATAGTGTTAAACTACCAGGAAATTTTTGATAGTGTTAAACCATCGGGGATGTTGATACAGGTTAAGAAAGGATTTCATCAAAAAAGACAGAGATGGACGAGCCTTTTCTATCTCCTCTAGTGAGACATGTGGCAAGCAGTGATTGGTTCTGATAAGGGACACATGGTGGCATATGATTGGTTCCGACAAATCTACGTGGAATATGATATCAGTATGATGTGGTGATACAGAAGAACACATGGCAGGTAGTTTTGTCATTTTGAGGGGTCCTAAGGACGAAAATGAGGGTGACACATGTTACCACTCAAGAGGTGCCAAATGGATTGGTGACATCATATCATAGATCACATATCAGAGGATGAGGAATATCACAGCTCAAAAGTAAATCCTTCGACAGAAGATTTCTAATGAGAGGGGCTCCAATATTTGGGTTGGCCCATGGTTGTAAGAGCTCAAAGAACCAAAGCCGTGAGGCTTAGAACCAAGGGCTATCGACACATTAGAGGGATGTTTGAGTAGACATGTGATATCTGTGTTTTTGTAGAGGTGCATATCGAGGTTTCTTCTAACATACATATATGGGTTTCTTCTAATAGACATGTCGAGGAAACACCTGATATCGGGAGCCCAAAGCAGTGCCAACAGGTGGCACAGAGTAGGAAGCGACATAATGAATATATGTTTTATGTATTTAAATTAAAGTTTGGGAAGAGAAATTTTAGAAAAGGGTTTTATATGTTAAAACCTTGTCACAGGCCCTCCCTTATCTCCTCTCCACATGTATCAAGCCACGTCACGCACTAGAATATCAAAAGTTTTGGGGATGCAACCAAATGTAATGTTATAAAATCTCTTATATTTTAAAGGGACCAGGCGCATATGGTGTGGTCCCATGTGTTACACACTGGGACTATTTGTAATGTGGCGATATTTCAAGGAATTGACCCCCATCCCCAGCTAAAGGGCTTACCCCCTAAAATCTTTGGCCCTAAGTCCCTGGGCCGTAGTCATGTGGATTCTGCCTAAGCCCCTAGGGCTATGCATAACAGAAAGTTTTACACCCTACATAGTACAAAGTCACATACAATGAAAAGTTTCGATATAACAAACTCCCAGTCTCATGCGCCTGGTCCTATGGTAAGGTTATTAGAGGGAGTTGTCAGAAAGGGAGCTGAAGAATTAAGAAATGTGGGAAAGCATGCCAACAAGAACTACTACACAAATGTTGTGCAACACAGATGGGTTGTTGCTTCTTTTTTTCATTCCTAAAGTAGAGGAACTTGATAAGCCTGAGAAGGAACCTGATAAGCTTGAAGGAGGCCAATAAAGTAGAAGGGGAATGAATCAAGGCATCCAGAGCATTTTTTGCCATTCTAAGAAGGATTTTTGGCATGATGGTAGGTAGTTCGAGATTTTCTAGAGGCACTATTTAGAATTTCTTTGTCTGTTTTTTTATGAAAAACAATAGGTTTTTGATTTTGTGGATTTCGATCCATTCTAAATGGATAGTTCATACATTGAATCTAGTCATGGAATATTTTATTATGTAAGTCTATTTAAGATCTTGAAATACAATGTAGAAAGGGTTGATCGGTTGATTGATGGAACGAACCTTGTATATGTGATCCTTTTTCTGAATAAAATACTCAGTGCAAAGTTTTGCTAGTTACAGTCATAGATTCATGTGGTATTGTCCTTTGAATCTGTGTTTCTCTATTGCAATTGTTATTTTGTTTCTTTTTCTCAATTCTGTTTAAAGGTGTATTGAAAGCATTTATTTGGAATTCATCATATATGCTCAAGAATTATTGTGTATTTATGTTACATAATGGGATTCATTATGCCTATTTCTACCTTCATTTCCTAAATACTCACTCATAAGATTTGATAATAGAATTATGATATGCTCTGTTTCATTTGAATGGGTATTGTCATGTGTCTTTCTCTCTTTCTTTGTACTACAATCGATATAAATTTGGAGGATGTACCTGTCATGCCTTCATTCTTGTAGTTGGTGGATATATACATTGATGTATTAAATTAGCGATATTTTGGTCTTATACTCCAATGTTCTTTATTTTAACCTCCCATCAAAATTTTAATTAGATTTAAAATGTGTTTATCAGATATTTTCTCTGCAAACTCAATGGGCCTTGATATCCTTCAACTTTACACTTTGGTGAGGAATCCCCCTTAGGTTAGAAAGTACCAGTTTCTAGCCCAAAGATGCTTGTGGTTACCTTTGTGGCCCTTCCCTCAGCCTGAAGGGATTTCCAGAGTGCTAACACCTTACACATTGGTGACTTCTCCCTAGCATACTTGACACATGAATTGTAGTATGAAGGCTTTGTGTCATTAAGAAGAATGAATGGGTGAAAGGAATTTGAGGGACAAGTGGTCTCTCATTTAAAAAGATATTTGTTATTTCCATTTGGCACAATGATTTGGGCGCACAAAGTTTGGATGAAAGTTGTTTTATACTTTTTATTATTTGTTCCATCGATTTAATCCTAGATGTATGCGAATATATATAATTAATTTCTTTATAATGCTCATTAGCCACAAATTCCTTCAACACATTGTGCACTTTATACTCTCCTTTTCAACTGTGGTCTTAGCGCCTAACTTGGGTGATGGGCTTTGATATTTTGTTTTGTTTACTTTTCATTTGTGGTAATGCACATATGTGGTTTGTAAAAATGGCTTGGAGAATAGTTCGAAAGGCCCAATATTTTTTAATGAAACATTTCATGAGCCCAAGAACATTTAGTACATTTTTGTGATTATCCTTCTTAACCTCGAGATCACATTGACCTGTTACACCCAATTTTCACTAAAATTATAATTTTTTGGCAAAAAATTATAAAAATTTTGTATGTTATAACATCTGGCTCTAATAGGGATGTTGTCCTCCCTGTGATGCAACAAATAACATGTATATAGTGCCTAATTCAATGGGTTATTCCAAAACTCTATCTACAATCTGTTTCAATCTTCAAAATTAAAACCAAATTGTGCTATAAATTGGAAACACTCCCATTGAAAAAAATCAAACTAAAAACCAAAATTAAAACTACTGAACGCTGAAAAGATGCTCATAAATATGAGCTTATTCACAAGCACTCCTACTCTAACCCAAAAAACATTTTCCTTTCTCATGTTTAGCCAGAATTCCAAAGTGTCCATTCAAGAAATAACTTGAGTAACTGAAACTCTTGAATGTGCTTTGGAAAATAAAATCTTGAAAATAAAATTTAGGTCTACTTACTAACTCCATACATGCTGCAATGGGATCTTTGAAAGGATGAAAAATGGTCTCAAAATAATGTAAAAGACTATCACTTAGATGTATAATCCCTTCAACTTCATTTTCTCTTTCATGCATTTCAATATGTTGGTTGTCATGAGAGGGCTGAAAATTTTCATGAAACTACTGCAATGGAATACTTTCTGATAAAGAAAATATCTCTTGTTTCTTTTGAAAATCAACATCCTTACAATCATCATTTTTAAAATCCTCGTAAGTTAATGGATGCAAATTTGAACTAATAAAACTTTCCATGTATGAAGCTATAGGATCATGAAAATAATGAGAAGGTCATTGTTGATTCATAATATTGTCAGTTTGTTCCAAAAATCCTATATGACTTTGCATTAGCCCAACTTCCTCTGCTTCATCTATGATTTCAAATTTCTCTTTCAACAACTTGAATGAAGAAAAGCACAAAGGAAAAGAATCACCTTCAGCTAATTGATCACTCTCTTTATGTTCAATGTTGTAACTATGATATATAGGTTGAGTGCTTTGATTAGACTGCTGAAAATGAACATTTCTTGATGAAGGAAATACAATTGGTTGTTCATGAAAGTCATCATTATACATAGGTAAATCAAAAACCTCTTGAATATTATCAGCAATAAAATTTGATACATCATCTTTTTCTTCAACAAGATGATCTTTACTCTCTACAAAAACATTATCATTGAGATTTTCAATAAAATGCATGATATTATCAATCCTCTACTCATAATGAAATGGATCAGGATTCAGATCAAGTCTCTCTTGAACATGTTCATTCTCTTGTTAATATACACCTGAATCTTCATTGAAAACCTGATCTAAGAGATTTTCACATGCTTGAAGATTGTCATCTATTTCCTGAGCATCAATGAAAATTTGCTACAAGGTCACATACCTCCTCTCCATGAGAAGGAAAAATAAATTTGAATGAAATGTTTTTGTATAATGCAACATGGTTTCATCTTGAGAAGATTGAATGTCTCTATGAATCTTATGGTAAAAACTAAAAAAATTACTATTGAACATAAACACAATTTCTTCTCTTTGTTTCTTTATGACACAAAACTCCGAAAGATGTTGATCCCTGGATTTCCTCTCTCCCTAAAATTTCAGAAAGATATCTCTCAGATCCTCCCATGAACCAGCTGATTCATGCCCCAAATTTCTAAACCACTCCTTAGCATGCCCTTGCAATGATTGAGAGAAATCTCTCATGTAAAACTCATCATGTTCAACTTCGAAAATATCTGTGAAATGTTCGAAGGCCTGGATGTGTTTTTCAGCCGTAAGGATGGAAAGTTCCCCATGAAACTTGGGAAGGTATCTATAATGCTTTGGAGGTAAATTATGGAAGGTATTTAGTAATATTAAGGGCCTATATCTCTCTTGAATCTTGTAGGGCATAATATTATGCACATGAGGTGTAATATCAACCTTGATCACATGAGGCTCACAAGAGTGGTCATGGACATCATATGGCTCGGATGAAAGACCTTGGTCAAAATCAACATGCAAGAAGGTATATATCATGTTTTTAAAGAAGGATAAATAAGTGTATATATATGGTCATTATTTAAATTAAGAAAGAGATGGGATGTTTTTTTGATATGTTCCTGAACGGAAAACACGTAATTAACAAAAATTAATATTGCATCTTGGAGCAAAATCGAGATTTGATACTTGACTTTCCTATAGTTTCTTTTAATGTCTCTTTTAAGAAGGCTTATCCTCCAATGTAGTCTTTGAATTTGATTTGAAGCTTGATTGGACTCACCAGGTGAATAATGCAGAGACTTATTATGTTTGATACTTGTTCACCGTCAGTGATCAGAACTCAAACATTGTCATTCTACGGGGTAATTTACTTGAAGCCTTCACGTCCCTGACAATGATGCCAAAATGTTATCACTCTGTAATTTTCCCAGTTGTGAAAGAAAAACTTAGAGCTAACATTGAACCATTCATCAAGATCATAAAATATCCCATCCAATCCAGAGAATGTTCCCTCATATAACTCAATCACTCAGTGTCACCACAAGAACTAGTTATTCAATTAGTACATTAGCTAGGTATTTTGTTAAATCGAAATTGTAGGGGTTTGATTGGATTGAACAAAGTGTAAACAATTGGGCATGGATTCAGGGGTGAAATATCAATAAGAAGTATCAAGAATGGTTTTATGATACATTACCTTCTAAAGGCAAGATATATGTTATTCCAATAGACCCAAAATTGTTTCAATATGGTGATTGGAAGAAATAACATTTCAATTAAAACATAACACTATCAACAACGTTAATTTTAGAAAGACATGGAGAAATATCTCAATGCAATAAAGTAGTGTATCAAAGATGAATTCTATTTTGATGAATCAAAGCATCACAAGATGAATTCCAATTCCATATACATCCATTCAAATACTAAGGAAATACAAAATATGAAATACTCAAAAAGAAACACACAAACTAAGGGATAGACTGTGAAAACATCATAACATAAACCTTTGGAGTAATGAGCCAAGTACATTTGATTGAATTTCTTTGATTAATATTAGATAAGAATATACATAATAACAATCTTTGTATTTGCAAAAGCCCACACTCTCCCATTACAAAATTCTCAAATAAATACAAATTACATAAGAAGTTGTTACTAGTAGGAAACAAGCTTATCCATAAAACTGAGAAAATAACTATTTCAATCAACTTGCAAGCTTTCTAAAATCATGTGCCTTCAAATATGGAAATAATTGGAACTTTGATTATTCCTTACCTTGAAATATCTAACTAAACATTAAATCTTGATATGAACATCTCATTATTGTTTCTCAGCGATAAAAATGGAGATTTGATTGCCACATATGTATGGTAACTTTTGACTGTTGGGTTCTATACTTGAAAACGTCTACCACCTATGCTTAACGACCTATGATATGTACCTGAAAATATTAACTTTTAATCATTTTATGATATTATGCCTGAAAATGCTCAACTGTTGAGTTTGTGCTACCATTGGGATGTGCAGGAATATCTTTATTGCCAAATTCTGAAAAAAGTTTTCCAATGGATATAAATGATTGTACAACACCCTGTGTACCTTCATTGGATTAGGAAGCTTTGTCTTATTAAAATATAACACATATAATAAACAAAATGTATAAAAATGGGATCATTGAAAGGCTCAGTGAATACTTCGATTGGAAATATTTTGTTGTAACTCAAAGATTTAAAAGGATCCAACCAATCAAATCAATTAGAACTAGTTTCAAGAATACATAAAACCTTGTTAGATCTAAGACTTTTGTGATCCATAATGTACATATCAGTATTTCAGATTAATCACATGAAACCTTGTTAAATACCAATTTCCTGCACATTAATAATTACTTCCTTTTTATCGATCATGTCTTATAAAATCTAGCTTGACATACAGAAACGAGGCTCTCCCTTCTTCTTGAAATTAAATAAAAAATTGTGTTCAAATCAACTCCAAGGGTTTTCAAAGGGTTGTGTTTAGCAACTTTTGTATTTCCCTTGAGAATTTCTTTCACAAGAAATTTCAGCCAAACTTGTACTTCATAAATCTGTCATCAAATAATCAACTAATTTTCATATGAAATAGCACCCTGCTACCAGAAAAAAAGGATTGTGGGAAAACACCAACTAAAGAAGAAGGAAAATAATCCAATTGTTGTGTTGCTTTTGAATAGCATGCATTATTATTTCAAACATGGTAACTTCAACAGATTGGATTATAATGATTTGTACCACGCTTTGGAGGCAATTGCTTATCTCAAAAGACATGTGCGTTGTTATATGTTTCTTCACGGGAAGACTTCCCATGCAAATTCCACGCAAATATTGCTTTAGTGTATCTACTAACTATTGGCATCAACAAGTTAACCAATGGTTGAATGCTCTACCTCTGGTATCCTCCTAAAAAAATGTACACAATTCCTTACATGCTGCTGACAAATCCCTAGCATACTTGACACATGGCTTGTAGTTTGAAGGTTTTGTGTCATTACGAAGAAAGATTAGGCGAAAATAATTACTGGCACGAGTGGTCTCCCATTGAAAAAGAAATTTATTACTGCCATTTGGCACTATTATTTAGGTAAATAGAGTTTGGACAGGCATTTTTTTATATTTTTTGTTACTTATTCCATGGATTTAACCCCACATGTATGGAAAGATATAGAATTAATTAATTTATAATGCTAATTACCCATTAATTCTTTCGATCGAGTGTCATTCATTTTATACTCTACTCTTCAGCTGTGAGCTTGGCACTTGACTTGGGCGTTGGTATTTGATATTTTGTTGTGATGACTTGTGGTTTTGTAAAAACGCCTTGGAGATTAGGCCGAAAGGCTCAATATTTTTTAATGAAGCCTTACATGAGCCCAAGAACATTTAGTACCCTTTAATGATCAACATTCTTAACCTCAAGAGCACATTGACCTGTTACATCCAATTTGACCTGTTACATCCAATTTGGGCTCAAATTATAAAAAAAAAAATCATTTTCTTTTGTGTGATAACATTTGGCTCCAATTGGGATGTTGTTCTCCTTACAACGCAACAAAGAATCTGTAGACCAAGTGTCTAATCTATTAGGTTATTCCAAACCTCTTTTTGCAACATGTTTCAATCTTCAAACTGAAAACCAAATTGTGCTACAAACTAGAAACATTGTTGCTGAAAAAAATCACACCGAAAATCAAATTGCAAACTACTGAATGCTGAAAATATGCTCGAAACTATGAGCTTATTCACAAGAACTCCTACTCTAACTGAAAGAATTTTTTCTTTTCTCACGTGTACGCAGACTTCCAAAGTGTCCATTTAGGCAGTACCTTGACTAACTAAAAGTCTTGAATATGGTTTGGAAAAACAAAATCTTGAAAATAATATGACAACTAATTGAAAATAATATGACAACTCATTGGAACATTTGCAACCAAATTCAACTTTGACAAGATCTGAAAAAACTATGTCTACTTATATAATCCAAACATGTTGTAATGGGATCTTCAAAAGGATGAAAATTGATCTCAAAATAATGTAAATGTTTGTCACTTAGATGTATAATCCCTTCAACTTCACTTCTCTTTCATAACACATATTTCATTAAATTTGGAAGTAGTCAGTGGATCTAGAATTTAGATCTATAACTAGATTAAGCTGTTTGAAAATGAGGAATTAAAAAATCACTTAGTTCACTAATTTTAATGTAGATATTCACCATTTTTTGTGACAAAAATATCATGATAAACTATATAAAACACATTTATATAAACTTGCAAAAGCAAATCTTTCACATCTTAATTTTGGATTCCTTACATTATCTCTTTTAATATTTTTTGTGGTTTGTATTAAAAGCTAGGTTTGTTAAGGTTAGTTTATGAAAATAATGTTGTGTATGTTACTAGTATTAATCCATTTAATTATAATCTGATATAGTAGATATCATGTATGTGTTAAGTTATGATTATTACTAAGACAAGGTTGGCACAATTTAAAAGTCTATCACCTTTGCAACACTAGTAATATAGTTGAAGATGAAAAAACTCTCTTAGATCATCAAGTTTATACTCATATTGGATTTAAATTTCAAAACGTTTGTGACGCTACCAAACTTCTTGATCTTTCAACTAAACAAAATTTTGATATCTTAAAACACTTATTTTAATGTTTTTTTAGCATAACAATAAAATTCTAAAGAATATCTTTATGGCTTCTTATATACCATATTTAGTCTTAATGGATGATAATCATCATTATCACCACCATCATTACATAATATTGTAGGAAATTTGCATCACTTTAGAGTTGACAGGAGAAAATAATTTTTTACGATCAAATTAAATGTTGAATGAGGGTAGAATCATAATTTATTTTTATTTATTATTTGTACTTTTGTATTAAAAACTAAGTTGATTGAGGCTTACTTAATGAATAATAGATTAATATGAAAGATATATATTAAGTATAAAGTTATTTAATGACAAATGATCAGAGTAATGTGTCCAAAATATATTACTAATCATTTTAATAATCAAAATCAATCATGAATTAGAATAGTAACAAAGTAGTACAATTTGATTATTTTCAAATATAAGAGAGAGAGAAAATTCACTAAACTATTTATTACAAGTGTTTAGTTTTTATTCATGGAGTGTTTAAGGATATTATATTGAAAATAATATATTAACATTGATCTAAAACATAGATTCCTTACAATATTCCTATAGTCATTAATATTTATATTAATGTAGATTTGCTTTTGACTTTCAATCTTAAGACTCGACGGTGCTAGGGTTTGCAGGGCGATACTCTGCAACGGAGTACTCTGCACGGAGGATCAGGCCCAGGCTCTGTTCATCTTCTGCAATAGCAGAGTGACAGAGCTGCAGGAGTACAGCGCACAGCGATGGCTCATCCCCCCGGGGGGGGGGGCGGCAAAGCCCTCCCCCTCACAACACAGCAAGGAACCTGAAGTTACATTTGGAACGCTGGATCCGAACATTCTGAGCAAAGGGAAGAAGCAAACTCAGGGTGACAGTGACAAACCTGAAGAACAGGAGACCCAGACGACTGAACCTCCAGTCACCTCCTCCACCTGCCGACCGGTGGCCAAGATCAGACCGCGCATAGAACTATCCGGCGAAAAGATTGAAAGTCGGATCCAGTTCATGACAGACCATGCAGTCATCGGCAAATTCATAGGGTTCTGGCCAACAGAACGAGCCCTAAATGGTTGGATCGCGGCCAAATGGAAGCCAAAGGGAGATGTCTCTCTTCAGTTGGGGCCGAAGGGCTTCTTCACTGCTATTTTTTACTGTCTAGAAGACAAGTTCAGAATCCTGGGAGGGGGTCCATATTTCTTCAACTCAGCTGGTCTCTACATCACAAACTGGAAACCCCGATTCAACCCTGATAAGGAGGATCTCACATGGGCTCCGGTTATATTCGCTCCCCGACGAATATTGGGAAGAGGACAACCTGAAACGCATAGGAGATGGAGTGGGACAATATATCAGAGCTTCGGAGGACACAAAAACTCGTAAGTATATATCCTATGCAAGGATCTGCGTCTTTATTCGTCTTAATGAAGCTCTTCCTGACTCTATAACCCTTGCTCACCGCGATGAGGAATGGACGCAAGCCCTAGACTATGAACATGTGTCGTTCCGATGTCGAAGATGTCATGCAATAGGGCACTTGTTCAGGGACTGTCCTCTCATTGCTAAAGCTAGCCCGCAGGAAACATCGGACCCTCCTTCACATGATGGCTTCACCCAAGTCTCCTACAGAAAGCGCACTCAGAAAAAGCCCCAAAATGCCTCTAAGCCTCAGCAGCCCAAATCCCATAACCCTGGTTCTAAGAACAGCTTTGAATCTCTCAGAGATCTCCCTGAAAATATAGTCATACCTGATAATATCAACCCCACCCGCCCATCTTCCTCCTCCCACCCCCTCCCCTCCACTTCCCTTCCCAAGTCAAAGACTCCCATACAAATCCCGACCATCCTCAGCAAGCGCCAGACAGATCCAGAGAAAACTCCGATGGAAACGGAGAAGAATGAGACATCGGCTACCATTATAATCTCAGAAGGAACTCAAGAAGACACGAATCAAACTCACATCATGGAAGTAGAGCCTGAAAGCATTGATCTCCATGGACTGGACATCATTGGGCTAGAGCTAGCTTGTAGAAAAGAGGCGTATAACTCTATTTCAGAAACTGAGATAGAAAAGCTGGAAGAAGTACTCTCTAGGGCCTTCCACCAACAGCAATTAGGCATTCAACCTGGAAGTGATTGGGATAGCAACCAGCGTCCGTCGGACTCCAAAAAAAGAGGGAGAAAAACAGATCTTCAGAGAACAATGGAGGTGGGCAAAATCCTGGTGGACTCAGGGAGATATGCAAAGCTCATGAAGTACTTCAGCCCTACCCAAACTAGTTACCCATGAAGCTGATCTCTTGGAATTTACGCGGGCTAAATAGCCCGAATAAATCGAGAATGTTAAAAAACATGATCAAGATGGAAAAACCGCAAATGTGTTTCTTCCAAGAAACCAAATGCAACAGTCAAACGCTGGGACGAATACTTTCAAAAGCCTGGCCAGGCTGCCGCTCAGTAGCCGTGGATGCAACAGGGGCTTCGGGAGGGCTTGCGATTGCCTGGAACACTCAGGCAATTGCGCTCACTGACTTTCATGCCTCTCATCATCTCATTCAAGCTGCCTTTCATATTTTAGGCACCAAGGTTCATGGAAACCTATCCAATGTCTACTTTCCTCAGGAGGGAGGAAACAAAAAAGTCCTTCTTGACACCATTGAGGCGCTGAATGCTAACAGGCAACATCCGCTTTGGATAGTTGCAGGTGACTTCAATATGATTACCAAAATCGAGGACAAAACAGGAGGAAGATCCAGATTAGAACCTGAAGCAGAACACTTTAAGGACTTCATCCGCAATGCCTCGCTCATCGACATGCCTTTTTGCAATGGAACATACACGTGGAGTAATCACAGAGGAGGAAAGAACCAGATCGCGTCTAAACTTGATCGCTTTTTGATCTCAGACAATGCGATCCATTTAGGCGGTGACTTCACGGCGGAGATTCTTGCTCACTCGGGATCGGATCACTGGCCAATTGCTTTACGATGGCAGAGACCAGGGGATAGCACCAAAAAACCGTTTCGTTTTGAGGGCTTCTGGTTAACGCATCCAGCATTCAAGGACTTTGTCAGAACCATATGGACCTCCTTCGTCCCACCTGAAGGCTCAAGGATGTACCAGCTACAGCAGAAACTGCGCTTCCTAAAAAGCCACCTTAAACGATGGAATCGGGAAACCTTTGGGAATATTTTCGAAGCACAACAAGATCTAAATCAGGAGCTCAAGGATCTACATCAGACAATAATCAACACAGGGCACACGGAAGCAACCATGAGCAGAGAGCAACAAATCTACAATCAGCTCGAGGAACGAAGAAAACAAGAAGAAATTTATTGGAAACAAAAATCAAGAATCAGATGGCTAAAAGAGGGGGAACGCAACACTAAGTTCTTTCACAATACCACGGTGCAAAGAAGAATGCACAACAAAATACCTTTCATCAAAAATCCAGAAGGGATTAAGGAAGAAGAACATGAAAAGATTGAGGAAATCCTCATCAATCATTTCAAACAGGTACATCAGGAGCCGACGGTGGACAGGAAGCATGCGATTGAAAAGATCACAAACAACATTCCCAAGCTTGTCACAGAGGAGCACAATGAACTGCTCATGCGCCCAATTCTCATGCATGAAGTAGATGAAGCAATGGCACAGCTCAAAGAAGGTAAAGCCCCTGGACCTGATGGCTTTACATCTACTTTTTTTCATGCTTTCTGGGATTTAATTAAAATAGAGGTCTGGCAAATAGTTGAAGAGTCCAGGGCCCTTCGCTGGATGCTTCCCTCCCTTAACTCTACCTTCATAGCTCTAATCCCCAAAGAGGAAAACTCCTTAACTCCTGATAAATTCCGACCCATAGCCCTCTGCAATGTCCTTTACAAGGTCATATCCAAAGTTATAGCGAACAGGCTCAAACCTCTGCTACCCATGCTCATATCCCCGGAGCAGTCAGGATATGTTGAAGGTAGACAGATCATGGATGGGATCATCCTCTCGCATGAAATCATTCACTCTCTCCAGTCATCCAAACAAGCTGGTATGCTTCTTAAAATTGACCTGTCCAAAGCTTTTGACAAGCTCAGCTGGACTTATATTAAGCACATGCTGAAAGCCTTTGGTTTTTGTGATTCTTGGATAAGATGGATCATGAGCCTCATCTCATCCTCCCATTTCTCTATCCTTGTCAATGGATTACCCTCCCGGCCCTTCAAACCCTCCAGAGGTATAAGGCAAGGAGACCCCCTGTCACCTTTCCTCTTTGTTTTAATGGCGGAAGGTTTAGGCAGGCACATCAAGCAAGCCCTTCTTTCCAATCAGCTCAAAGGGATCTCCATTCATAATACCGCAGCCTCCTCTCATCAGCAATTTGTAGACGACACCATGCTCTATGGCTATCCTTCAGCTCAAGAAGCCTCTAAACTAAAATCCCTGCTCGACGACTTCTCTAAAGCCTCTGGAACTCAGGTCAATAACTCTAAATCTCAAGTCTTTTTCTTCCACACCCCTCCGCCTGTAAAACGAGCCGTCTCCCGTATCCTGGGATTCCAATCTGCTTCTCTCCCTTCCTCGTATCTGGGGCCCCCCTTACAGCCTCGGCCATAAAGCAGCCGGCATGGAGAGCTCTCTTAGAAAAGCTTGAGGCCAAACTCAGTCTTTGGACCAATCGATCCCTAAATCTTGCTAGTCGGGTAGTGCTTCTCAAGGCGGTCCTGCAGGCCATGCCGCTCTATCTTTTTTCTATCTTAGCCGCACCCAAATGGGTTCTTAAGAGACTGAGAAACATGCAACGCGACTTTCTGTGGGGAAGTTCTGCCACCAACCGTAAATGGGTACTGGTCAAATGGGATACTGTTTGTAAACCCAAGAACAAAGGAGGAATTGGGCTTCGGGACCCTGAGCACAGCAACACAATCATGACAGCGAAAATATGGTGGCAATGGGTAACAAATCCAGAGAAATTATGGGCCAAAATATGGACTGCCAAATACACCAACAACATGCCCCAAGCAGAGCTCATCAGATTCACTCCTACTATCAATGGGTCACTTATATGGAATGCAGCTAAACAACATCATCAGCTCATTCAGAAACACAGCTTTTGGGAAGTACGGAATGGACACAATGCTAGGTTCTGGAATGATGCCTGGAACCAGATGCCTAAACTTTCAAATGTTCTCCCTGCTACAATCATTCCTCACAGCCAAGAGCAGCAGCAAGCCACGGTGCACCAATTCTGGACACAGGAAGTGGAAAACGGGATCAGGAAATGGCAATCAGGCAATCGAATCACCAATAGCACAAATCCTCAGGAAACATTGGCATTAGAGAACGAGTTAAATAAAAGAAGAATCAGACAGGAAAACAATGAGGACATCCTCAGATGGGGTTACCAAACCAAAGGGACATATACCACCTCAGAAGCCTACAATCTGTTGGGCAACTCCCCCATAAAACCAGACCCCCTATGGGATAGAATATGGAGCTTCAAAACCTGGCCAAAAATCTCTCACTTCCTCTGGCTAGTTGGGCACAAGAAGATTCTTACCTGGGACAAGTTAAGAAAACGCAATTTTCATGGACCTTCCAGATGCCATAACTGCTCCCAAAATGAGGAAACGTTGCAGCATCTTCTCCAAACCTGCTCAATCGCCACTCACTTTTGGGAAAAGGTAGAATTCAAATGCCAAAGGAAAGGACGGGAAGCTGAAGGCATCATCAGCACCATTCGCCAATGGCCTAAAAGACCTTACAAGTGTGAGATTCTCAACCACTTGTGGAATCTTATACCAGGCATTCTATTATGGAATATATGGAAGGAGAGGAACAGGCGCATATTCAAAAATCAAAGCAGAACTAATGAGAGCATCTGGAACAGCATACACAACAACCTACAAGAAACCATGTTGCTGAAAACTTGGAGTAAAGAGGATCTTCCCACAACAGACAAAGAGCAAAACATCCTAGATAACTGGATGCTGCAGTTGCCACAAGAGTCGACCATGCATCAAGCGGTGAAACGCAAAGGAAAGGAGAACCAGAGCTGGAAGGCCCCTCCCATAAATACATACAAACTTAATTTCGATGGGGCCTCAAAAGGCAACCCGGGGCCAGCAGGATTTGGAGGCATCATAAGAAATCACGAAGGCTCACTCATACAGGCCTACTTCGGAAACATGGGGTGGGACACCAACAACTCGGCGGAGTTGGAAGGCATGTGGCAGGGGATCCAGACAGCAAAACGACTCAATCTTCAACCGCTTATCGTAGAAGGAGATTCTCAAATCCTCATAAATATGGCTACTCGTATTCAGAATGGCTCTCAAGCCAGGAAGGTGGCAGACAGTTGGAGATTAGAAGCCAGGTTGAGCAACTTTGCCCAGGAATTGCGCAGTCACAACGCCCTCTCCTTCAATCACACCAAAAGAGAAGGTAACAAGATCGCGGATCTCATGGCAAACATTGGCGTAGATTGCAACCAGGCCTTCCAAGAAGGAAAATTGGACATCATCTTAAATAACCAACAGAAACAGGAGTGTGAAAACATACTCCACAAGGATGTTGAATCCCCGGATGCGGGTGATGACGTGTTGAGGGAGGACGAGCCACATGCCCTGCATGTGCCGCCTCGTGGTTATCCTTATGGAGCTGGTTCGACCGTCATTCCATAGTGGTTCTGCACACACGCGAAGGAATTCATGGCAGTTAATGAGCCGGGACGGAATGCAGTTAATGTTCTGGGGAAGAGGAAGCTCGGAACTCGATTACAGCAGACAATGGGGGAGCCTTGGCAAGTTAAATCCAGGCGAATGTGGGAGCCGAGGAAGAAGGAGCCGAGGCAGGCCAGAAACTCCGCCGCTGTGCACGATTTGGTATGCCGCTGTAACTTGTGGTGTGGCAAACAGCAGTGGTGGCAATTCACAGGCTCTCTGGTTCAGTGGGAGGTTCGAAGGGGCAATTTGCACACAGAGGGAGGGTGCTTGGCAATTGAATTGGTCAGTGCATACGAGGGAGGCAACGAAGCAAACATGGTTAAATTGCGGGAGAGGCAGCCAAGTAGACGAGGACCAGGAAGAGGGTCCTCCTCTTGAACTCCTGCAGCAGACGAACACCATCATTGTTGCTGTTGCTACTGCCACAGGAGGGCCAGAGCAACGCAGCTCCCGTGTGGGCAATTTCTGGAAGTGGGCAGTTCGAGTGAGGGAGGGCCACTGCTACCTGCGTTTGGCTCTGTGGTTTTCACCTTGGGTGGCTCACGGGATACCACAGGAGTCAATGCCCATATCTCTGTTATGTTTACAAGAATTCCTGAAGGAGTCGAGGCAGGCGCACCAGAGGGCATGGTGGAGAAACCTTCAGAGGGGGCGAGCAAGGAAGCAATGGAGAAGCTGCCAGAAAGTTCGGGCAAAGAGGATGATGGCAAGGGTAGCGTGGAGGAGCTGTCGCCGGTTGAGCAAGGAGGTTTGGGAAAGGAGGCGGACAAAGACACCGGACCATACTTGGGGCCGGCACCTCCAGGCGTGGACAAGGACAGATCGAAGGCCATGTGGGCAGGTGTCCCGGAAGGAAGGGGATGGTGCTACGTGGTGGAAGACCCAAGCCTTAGCGAGGAACCAGGCAGCGAGCCCCAAATTCACTCAGTCCCTCCTCTCGCCACCAGAAGCGACGACCAAGCCCCCTGCGGGTAAGTCGGTCATGGCAACAACTGTGCATCGGTCTAGTTGGAATTTTCTGAGTCTGTCTATCTGGCCCATGTATGAAGGGTTCAGCTTTACTTTTCTTTACTGTTATGATGAGTCAGTCACGGTCGATAGCCCCTGCGTGGGCAGAAATGGTTTTGTTTATAGCAATGAATCGTTATAGGTTGTTGATTTTCTCTGCTTCTGCTCCTCCAGAAGCAATGGTTTTTTGGAAATACTCTGTTAGCTTGATTAGTCGCCTAAGGGATAATTCTGGTTCAGTCGGTGCTGCCCCTGCGAGGGAGCTTCTTGTTTCAGAGTTTAACCTTTCCAAGGTGCATCTGCTGGCCTTGGAATGCCTGCATTACTGTCTGTAATTTGATTTTGTAAATATAATAGAAACTTTTAGATAGTCTTTTAACGACAAAAAAAAAATATTTATATTAATGTATTAAATTTGACTCATGAATAATAGAATTTGTAAAACAATTCTTACCTATAAAGTTATTTAACAATATATTAATACTGTGTTTCTTACTATTATTGACCATTTTAAATTGACATTAACTATTTTTCCTATGTTGAGTACAAATTTATTATACTAGTGCAATGTTGGCACCACTTCAAAATTTATAAGAGGAAATATTTTATAAGTCTAGTTGTGTTGTCAATGATCATTTTTTTTTTATATAGATTAGAGTGCAACAAAATAGAAAATTTGATTTCTATCACTTATAATAAGGAATATTAAGGAAAACTCACTTCAAACATTATTATAAATGTCTAGAATTTATTCATTAAGTTTTTAAATGGTTTATATTAAATAGAATACTAATTAGCTACTCCGCTATTGTTTTAATATACCATGTTTAGAAGATGTTGTTTTAAGTGCAAAATTGAATTTGATTATGCATATTTGATTTTGTGAGAAGTCATGTTGGTCAAACACAACTTTGAAAACTTAAATATTTTATGGCACTATCATGTAATTTGTATCATCACATGATTGCATTGAAATACTAAATAATATATAACTCCTCCAAAAATAATATGAAGAGAATATTTGATATACAACAAATATTGAAAAATGTGTTTGAATGTATATTAATAGATGCTTCAAAAAAGAAAATTACATTCATGAATCATATCAATCTAATCTTAAGATATTTTCTCAAGTAGATCAAGAACGACTTATACACCATATTTATTTATGTTGGTCTTCTTACAATGTTCTTTCTTTGGCATCCATGCCCACACTATGGTATTAATTAGAATAGAGCCAAGTTTTATCTCATCGAGATTTGGTACCCAATATTGCTCTAAAATATTTCCATTGTATTTCCCTGATATAGTCTTCCAGCAATCGACCTTTACATGAAGATTCTCACTTTCATTATCCCTAAAGATATCTGAGATGGATTTTTCCATCCAAATCATCTCTCCTACATCCTCATTTACTGATCTAACTAGTAACATCTTCCCTTTCTCTACATCAATCATTGGATTGAATGTTGGCTTTGGCTTGTTGCGTTTGGGTCCAACATATACTGGTTCATCTATCACATTATCAAAATCTCCATCCATAATACTTGAGATTACATGCGGAGGATTACGATCAACATCAACATTGTGCCTTGTCTTGGCTAGAAATCCTCAAAAGATGAATCACATCCATCCATTATTCTATGATCATTATAGATTCCATATAATATATCAAGAAATCTTTCCCAATACACTAATTTATTTTTCCATTCCTTTGTAAGAATTGGTGAATCCTCATTCTTGATAGAGTCTTTCCACATTTTTATGTATGATGTTACCCTTCCTTTAGTTCTTTTAAATGGGCACCATTCTTTTTGGAAGCTAAGAAAGATGGCTTCCCTATGGGAATTATAGGTCTACCTTTATCATCTATATTCCATAACTCAATTGGTTCTAACCACTCAATATCTATAATGGTTTATGTGTACCTTAGTATTAGAACATCAGTGAGTACAAGAAATTGGAAGTATTAGACATTAAGATGTCCAACGAGTGCATTTTTACCCTCCTTGATGTATCCATTAAGGAAACTTTTGAAGTCATAGACCTTTTCAATAAGGTAGGTGGAAATACTCAATTTTCTTCAATTATGTGATATGTATCCATCATTTCAAGTTAATAATATATATATTTACTTTTTAGGTTGGAAGACATTCTTTTGTAGGTTACATTTATGTCTTCATGGGTGTGCCCCACATGCAAGAACACGACCTCAATAGTGATGAAGACACCAAGTGCAGTTAAAATTGATAGAAACATGAAAAGATAGTGATTCTTATTATCACTTGATGCATTTTCCAGCTATAACAACAAATGTGGAGGAAGAGGTCTAAAATCAACATTTTGACTTTTTGATCTTCCATGAGATATAAAATCATCCTTTTACACTTGACATTTTGAGTAAATAGAGGTGTCAAGTAATGCATTCGTTAGTAGGTTTCTTGAAGTTCCACTCTCATAAAGTAGATCAACATACATATCAATTTGTGGGTCTTCAAGGCCCTTAAGCACTTTGCAAGGGATGTAATATTAAATTGCGATCCCATATGTACAAATGGTAGAGAGAAATGACCAAAACCTCCTATCCTATGCCCACGTGTTAACATACCTATCAATGAAAAACCTAAATTTGTTCCTACAATAAATTTTGATTTGACATGTAGCCTTGGGATTGAAGTCTTTGTTTTATCCATTTTATCATGGATAAAGCTCAAATACTCCTTTGGAAACCTCTATGGCATAATTCTATGGGCATAGTTGCAATATCTTCCACATAACAATCTTGTTATGTTTTTTCAGCCTACATCGTGTATTTTCCTCCAACTCTTTTGTAGTCGCTGATTTTGTCTATGCTTTCAACACAATACATTCACTGCATTTACTGAAGTTGGTGTTCTTTGAAAATTCCACATCTCGAAACTTGGTATTCCAGATCTTGCTCATTGTTGATTATGATATTGATGGGTAATTGAGCTTTTGAAGAGACTTAATGATCACTTTTAACAAAGTTTTGTAAGTCGAAGGAAGCAAGCTTAAAGGAGTAGATGTTCCATCTTCTTCAACTTGACATGTTTGGTTTGGTGAAAAATCTAAATTATCCATTACAATTATGTGCAATATTTCTTTGGCTACCACGGCATGTGCCCTTGATTTGCATGTGTTGGTGTTACCATGAATAGATTTGATTTGTCCATGTTGGAAATAATGTTGTTAGTTATATAATGTGCATTGAGGAATCTTATGTAGCTTATACCATGCTTTCTTACAAATAATATTCCCATTAAATCTCATGTCCTTTACATTTCTAACAATAGGTGGTAGGCCAAGGCTCTTTGACATGACTATGTTTGACATTAGTGAATTCAAGACAAATTCCATGATATTATTTTTATTTATTTTTCTTGTACCCCTTCTAGTACCTGCAATGGCCTTGCTATCCACATGTTGAAGACAATATTTTCTACAACATGCAATCGCTACCAAAAGTCAAATTTATTTCTCTTCATCTACTTTTGTTTGACATTTTGCAAAAAAAAATGTAGCCATAACTCATTTAATCATTTTATATGGCCTTGTTACATGCATATCAATTGAGTTTTTATCTTTTCCATTGCAAATATACCCATCCCATTTGTTCAAGGGATGTGTGTCCTCTATAACATCCCAGATCACCATTTCCTTGGGTGGCTCCTTGAAATTTTCCTTGACCCTTAATATCACACCTTTGCTGTCCACCAACTTGTTTATTGACCATCTAACCAAACAGTGTACAGACTTATCCCCAATTCTGCATATTTCATAATTTCCATCTATCTCTTCCAAAAAAACACCAAATTCCATTTCACCTACTGTTTCACCCTCATGGCATGTCATCCTCACGAACATTAACTAGCATTCCTTTGGCAATACACATGCTTGTTCCCATGCATTCATGTGTAAGAGAAACATTTGTACATATGAATCTAACCCTATCTTGGGGAATATTTATGGCATGATCATGACAGTGAGGTTCCAAATCTCATTCTAGCCAAATATCATAAGATTCCAATGCACCCCCTAGTGTATGCTCTTGTATGTGGTAGAGGAGCATCATGTTTTAACACCTTCTCAATTTTAACCACTATGCATCATTTCTTTACCATCTTTCCATGCATTTTATGCCCAAGCTCTGTATTGAATATGGAGCCCTCACCCACCTTCACTCCATGTTGTAGAAGATCTACCTTGTCTCCAATAGAAAATGTACAAGAAACATTTGCACCTATAAACGAATGTAAATAAGGTTAATATTTACTCACAAAAAAACATTTATTATATTATCAAGAATATTTAACACATGCATCAATATTTTGATTTACCTATGTTGTGCCTCAAATCCATGATCTTCCATGGATGTATGTCCCCTTCACTAACATCCTCCTCAATCAAATGTGGTTGAGTGACATCAATTATTAAAATTGTAACATAACTAGCATTAAACCTTTCTCTAACATAATAAGTTCCAAACTCTATAGATTCAACCCTTCCTAGCCCAATGACTTGATCATTAATAAGGAGATCAACATAGTCCCCTTTTCCCAAAATTATATTTTCCATTGTAGCTTGTACCAATTCTGTAACAACAATTAAATCATAATTTGTAATTAAAAGGTTGAACCATGTAAAGTGTGAATTTATATTTTCACAAAAACACACAACTTTGAAAAAGGTAATATAGATTTAATAATTTAAATAGTATGGTAGTCATATTGTATGTAATGAAACATTGTTCCCCACCATCTAGCGCTTACTACCAAAAAGTAATTTACATACAAAAATACACAAAGTATATCTAAAGACCAGGAAATTAGAGATGTAGATAGTCTCATAGAATGACAAATATCAAATCATATCAAACCACCAAGTTCCTATTTAAATTAATAAATGACACTTGTAGTCTTGATGAATGTGTATGAATAATGATCATAAGAAATTTCTAGAAGTTGAAGAACCAAAACATGGTCCTTTGGAAAATCTAAGAAATTCCAAGATTAGATTGATGCTACATAATATGTCTAAAAGCCCCATGAGAAGGAGAAATTATATTTATATTTCACTTAGTGAGCATGTTTGATGTTTGAACTTGATAATTGAAAGCCAAACTAGAGGTTTTCTTCCAAACAAAAGTTTTGGTATTGTAAATACTAGATAATTCTCATTTTTATTCTAAAAGAAAAGAAAAATCATTTTACAAATCTTTAGTTCCAATGTTAGCACTCCCTACCTATACACATCTAAGGACATACTATTTAGGATGGATACAAAGGGATGTTAACTTTAGGTCCTCGAAAAGTGTAGATTTGAGTTTTCCTAGATTGTTATGTTGATGAGGAAGAGTCTTATCTTATGCATCCAGATATTAGTGAAATTGTTTTTGGAAGTTCATAACTATACAACAAAATGGAGAGAAAAACAATACATATTAAAAAATTGTACTTGATACTTTAAAGTTGTGTACATGTGCATTCGAAGAAAAGTATAGTATACCTCTATAATACATCTATTTATAAACTTCAAAATTATACAGAGATCGCATTATTCTCCATGGATCAAATAATTATGATTGGATTATTGTGTTTGTGCCAAAAGGAAAGCTATACCATTATCTTTCCTTCTAACTCTAGCACAAATGTAGTGCCAACAACAACATATATTTATATACACTTTTTTTGCACTATTATTGATCTTCATAAATTTCTCCAAATTCAATAAAAGAGCACATCAAAAGCTGTAACTCTAGCCATTAAGATTATTGAGACAATGTCACCCCTAGAGTATTGGTTGCATAAGTGTAATGGTGTCTAGAAGAAAGCTAGTAAATACTAGCTTTCCTTCTTGCATAATTAGAAATGCACTGCCAACAACAATATCAAAGCACTAACCTTGGTGAGGGTGAAATCTTGATAGTTTTCCTTTCAGAACAAGAAAAAATAAATCTAGTGCATTCTATAATTCCTTCTAACAAAAATACAAGCACATTTCCAACAATAATGTTGCATTGCAAAAAAATCTAACGCGTGAAAGTTTTACTTCTATCACAAACTCTAACACATTTTCAACAATAACATTGCAAGATGAAGGAAATTTAACACATTCTAACATTCCTTCTAGCATAATGACAAACGTATTTCTAATAACAATATTGCATTATGAAGGAAAGATAATGTGTCCTAGCTTTCCTTGTATCACAAGTACAAGCCCATTTCGAACAATAGCATTGCACCTCAAATGAAAGCTAACAATCAATATCATTCCTTCTACTACAAACATAAGCATATTGCAAGAAGCAAGATTACATGGTCAAATAAATTTAGCGCATGCTAGATTTCCTTCTAGCACAAACACAAACACATTGCCAACAACAATACTCTAAGGCGAACAAAATCCACCACATGCTAAATTTCCTTCTAGCGTAAATAGAATCATATTACTCACAAAAACATTGCAAAGTAAAAGAAATCTTACACATTCTAGAGTTTCTTCTAGCACAAACATAATCACATTGCCAAAAACAACATTGCAAGGTGGAATATATCTAGCCTACACTTGATTTACTTCTAGCACAAACACAGGCACATTGTCAACAATAACATTGTAGGGAAAACAAAATCCAATGCATGATAGATTTCCTTCTAGCACAAACACAAGTATATTTCCAACAATATTGCATTGCAAAAGAAATCCAATGCAAGTTATATTTCATTCTAGCACAAGTACAAGTGCATTGCCAACCACAATATTGCATTGTGAAAGAAATCTATTGCATACTAGATTTCATTCTAGTACAAACACAAGCATGTTGCTAGCACCAGTATTGCATTGTAAAATAAATTTAGTGCATGCTAGAATTCCTTCCACCATACACAAACATATTACCAACATCAATATTGTAGGGTAAAAAAAATCTATCTCATGCTAGATTTTCTTCTATCACAAACATAAGTATATTTCCAATAACAATATTGCAAGGTGAATTAGATCTAACATGCTATTTGTACTTATATCTCAAACACAAACATTTCATCAATAACAACATTGCAAGGTGAATGAAATCAAATGCATGCTAGATTTCCTTCTCTCGCAAACACAAGCACATAACAATATTGTAGGGTGAAAGAAACAGATCGCATATTAGATTGACTTCTAGCACAAACAAGCATATTGTAAAAAACACCATTGCAAGAAAAAAGAAATCTGATGTGTGGTATATTTCCTTCTAGCACGAACACAAACACATAACATTGTAGGGTTAAAGAATCTAGCGCATGCTAGATTTTGTTATAGTATGAACAAAAACATATTACCAAAAACATTCTAGGGAAAAATAAATCTAGCACATGTTAGATTTCCTTTTAGCACAATCACAAGCACATTGCCAATAACATCATTGTAAGGTGAAGGAAATATTACGCATACTAGATTTCCTTCTAGCACAAACAATTGAATTGCCAACAACATTGCAATGCGAAAGAAAACTAGTGCATACTAGATTTCCTTCTAATGCATATACAACCACATTGTTAATAAACTCATAGAAGGGTGAAATAAATCTAATGTATGCTAGATTTCCTTCTAGCACAAACACAAACACATTACAACATTTCTAGATAAAATAAATCTAACACATAGTAGATTTACTTCTAGCACAAACAAAAGCGTATTGCCAACAACCACATTGTAGTGAAAAAGAAATCTAGTCCATGCTAGATTTATTTCGAGCCAAAATAGAAGCATTTTGTCAATAACAACATTGCAAGGTGAAGAAAATCTAACATGTGCTAGATTTATGCATGGCACAAACACAAGCACACAACAACATTATAGGGTGAAAGGAATCGAGCGTGCTAGATTTTCTTCCAGCATAAACAAAAGCATGTTGCCAACAACAGCACTGCATGGAAAAAGAAGTCTAGAACAACTTCTATCCCAAACACAAGCACATTTCCAATAAAAACATCACAAGGTAAAATAAATTTAACTCATGTTAGCTTTACATGTGGCAGAAATACAAGTATACTACCAGCAACAACATTTCATGCCAAAAGAAATCTAGTGCATGCTATATTTCCTTCTAACACAAACACAAGCACATTGCCAAGGTGAAGGAAATGTAACACGTGTTAGATTTCCTTCTATAATAAACAACCAGATTGAAAACAACAATATTGTAGAGCAAAAGAAATCTAGCACAACTTCTAGCCCAAACACAAGAACAGTTCCAATAACATTGCCAAGGTGAAGGAAATCTAACACATGCTAGATTTACTTCTATCATAAACAACCAAATTAACAACAACAACATTGCAAAGCAAAAAAAATCTAGCATAGTTTCTACCCCAAACACAAGAACATTTCCAATAACAACATTGCAAGCTGAAAGAAATTTAACGCGTGTTAGCTTTAATTATAGCACAAATACAAGCATACTACAAACAATAACATTGCATGCATGCTATATCCAGTGCATGCTATATTTACTTTTAACACAAACACAAACACATTGCTAATAAGAACATTCCAAGATGAAGGAACTCTAAGACGTATTATATTTCCTTCTATCATAAACAACCAGATTACCGACAATAACATTACATTGTGAAAGTTCCTTTTAGCATGTCAAAAAAAATATTGCAAGGTGAAAAAAATGTAAGGTGTGCTAGTGTTGGAAATATTGAGAGGGAGTTGAATCAATATTTCTTTACAATTGTTATATTATGTCAGTTAAAATCGCCAGTTAAACCAAAACACAAGATGTGCAACAAGAAAATATTTTTATTAATGAAAATGGTGAGGACTCTAAAAACCCAAGCTCAAACTAGTACAACAAAATCTTTAACTACTTCAAGGCTCCAAGTGAGGACTCTAATATTCAACTACAAATCCAAGCTCCAACCTAGTCTCTCACAAGAGTCCAACCTTGTATGAGAACTCCAATCCTCACATATTAATCCAGGCTCCAACCTAGTTTCTCACAAGGCTCCGACCTTATATGACCACTCCAATCCTCTAGGGATCCAACCCTCTCAGTTTGCTTCAATCCCTTAAGGTGGCTTAAATACTACTTCAAGCCTCCATCAAAAACTTCAAATACTTCTAGAAAATGTATCCAGGATAGGTCTACAAAGTACTCTCAAATATACCTCTACAAAAACATCAAGTTTTCTTCAAGGAAACTTTTATGTTTGCGCCAACAAAGCATGTCTTCAACTGTTGATCTTCAACTATGCTCCAAGGATGACTACTCCAATAAACAAAACAAGTCTTTAAGTGTTGGTCTTCAACTATACTGCAACGATGGTTTCTTCAACAAAGCAAGTCTTCAAGTGTTGGCCTTCAACTATGCTTCAAGAGTGATTATTGTTTCAACAAAGGCTTGAAGAATGTTCAATTAATGTCATCATGAATGCACTCTACTTTCGACTCAAAAGATGCTCAATGTATGCTATCATTTTATCATTTGATGAAGGTGTCTCTTGGGCTCTTCATGTGTGCTTTAAAGAATGTCCTTTGGTCTACAAGGATTACTTTACTTTTGTTCCAGATCTAACATAAAGTCTATTCAAGAATGCTTCAAAGGATTTCTTCAAAGGTGCTCCAAATAATCTATTACAAAAAAACTCTTCGAAAACTAGTTTGAGCAATATGGTCAAATTGGATTTTATGACAATCTTTACTTCATAGCAATTAGATTATAGTCAACTCACACTTGACAAACTTGATCATAGCCTTTCTCCACAAGAAAACACAAACCCTATTACTAAGAACCTCTCCCTCTTTCAACAGAGAATATATCACAGAAATATATTTCATATATTCGCTCCTTCAGACCTTTGCTCTAACACATATACACTTCAAAACGTTGCTCAAATATATATTTCATAAATCTACTCAGATATATACTTTTGTGGTAGTCCCTTTTGAATTTTGTCTACACTACCTTGACCAGGTTCCTTAGCTTGTCTTCACTTTCTTTCTTATACTTATATTTGTTTACTTATCTCAGACCTCGTTAATCCTCTTGGAATATGCCTTGCACTCCACAAGTCTGTATAGAATTTTTTCCTTGGCGAGTTCCTTTTCTAAATTCTTCATATATCTCTCTCCTTTCTTTTTGGACCTCAGACTATCTTACCTCAAATCTACCTTGATTCTTTATTTATTCACTGAGTCACTAGGTTACTTCCTGTCAGCGAACTGATATCCTAAATTGTAGGAGGTATAACTCTTGTATTTATAATAGTCCAAGTCACCTTACCTTTTTATCATAAACATAATAAAATTAACTAAATAAAAAAGGTCGATTTTGAGGAAACTTATTCCAAAGTGGAGGAAGGGAAATATTTCTTGGGATGTTGACTTGTTTGGTAGTAGCCATGGAAACCGACAAGTGTGCACAAGGGACAAGTTGAAAAAAGAAGAAAAAACACATACACACGTATACATATACATATATACATACATGTGTGTGTGTGTATCAACTGGACATGCTTCTTTGTAACTGCATTGGGCCACATAGAAGAGATCTACCTCGTACCTAAGTGCATGCAGGTTTCCTGGCTACATCAAAAATATATATAATAATAAAATTTGGGAGGCTGTCTGTAGTTGGCATACTCCTACAAGATGGAGGGACCTTTTGTTTGACAGGAAAATGATCAAGGAAGCACGATGCAGGGATGGAAAAAGAATATGGGAGGATGAAGCCTTCTTGGTGGTCGGCGAGGGGTGTGGGAACAAATGGAGTGGGCCTCCGTCAGTTAGGTGCATGCGTTGGATTTTTCTTTCAAGGGAGAATAGACAACAAGGAGAGGGGGTATTTGGTCTAGTGGTATGAAGAGTAGGGGAAGGCAAGAACACGGTAGACACCATCTAGAGGACTGTAGAAAAGCCAGTGGAAGAGCCACACTACGAGGGAAAAAATGAGATGACTATGATTTAATCCTTTGAGTCTAAATCTATTTGCCTATATTTTAAATTTTGTTGGCAATGTTAGTTTGGAAAATTCAATGCAAAATCTAAAGTCCTATCCTATTAAGTGTCATATTTCACAATTGCTAAAATGCCCCTATGGGTATTGTATAAAATATGCATGGTAAAAGATCTACGCCCTCAATTTTATACTTAGATAATGAATATGGTGGTGGTCAAATATGAAGTTGGCCATTTGGTTAGAGGGTACAATATTTTCTATTATGGAAAAAGTTTGTTGCTTATTGATATATTGTAAGTGCATTAAATCTAACCAATCACTTGAATACAACTAACAAATCTTCAATTAAAATATTTTAAGAGCTAAAGTCAAGGCCTGGTTGACCCAAATCAATCTATTACTTAAGGGATTGAATTACATCATTGTGGAAACACATGACAGGCTACAATAATCCTAGTAGCATGCACTGGTGGAGTGGATCGTTGGAATTGGTAGGTGAGAGAATGAGCAGTCACACTGCTATAAAATTACTTAAAGAATATTCTTCAACCCTCGTACATCCAATCAACTCTACCTATACAGAGAGCCCAAATCATGAAGAGCAATTCACCTTAACTTCTTATGGAAGAGGAAAGAAAACATGCTTAGCTTGATAAAGTCTTCATGCTTGCCAAGTGTATTATGATTTGCTATTTCGGTGGAATCTTGTTGCAAAATCCTACGTTTTAACCTTATTGATAAGAATACGTCAACTCATTGCTGATTTGGGGAGTTATTTAGTCCATTTTCATTGGTATCCACTCCTCTTATAATTTCTTTCAAGGCATATCCTATAGCTGCTTACATACCATAATCTTCTAGGAAATGTCAACCACATGCATGTTTACTTTCAACAATTAGTTTACAACCAATTAAATCTCCAAATAAAGCAAACAATGTGAATTCTCTAAATGGGGAAACCTCCCACATTATGAGATTCATGGAAAGATATTAAGGACCAAAAATAGAAATAAAACAGATGGAATATAATTGGAAAATGTCATGCCTATCATGACACTTTCTCATCTGACCACCAATAAAGTTGACGTGTAGGTTAGCATAACCATTTTCATGCTTTCCTTATTAAGATCTCCTTGAGTGCATCCCCTGTGTTTTCTATTGTTAGGGCATGGTCTCAAACTTTTTCTCTGAAAACCACATATGTGCCATTACCATAACCTTGTCATTTGTATCTATGATCAGGTTCTTGTTTATAGTTTTCATTGTTTTCCATCATACTTGTTTGAGATCATTAAAGTTTGATGAACCTATTCAGGGAACTACTTATCATTTCACATCATAACTTTGAATACCTTGTAGAAGAATGGTAGACTTTCTTATATCTATTTGTCATTGCCTTTGGGTTTTTCCATTGGCTTTGATGGTGATTATGGGATGGTAAATCAGCTAACACAATTTCTCTTTATTGGTATTTTCCATTGATTATTTTACATGATTGTATGTCTCTTTACATTTGGTTGAATGCATGAGTAAATTGTCCATGATCAATACAAAACCCATAATCTTGGAGATTGTCTTCACTTGTGATCTCCCATTTGATGAATTTCTGAAGTATAGGACAGAAGGAAAAGGTTTGAGTAAACCTACAAGTTGGAGTGTTACCACCATCATTGTCTCATTGAGTTTGTCCTCTCGAGAGTCTTTTCTGACCCCATATGCCCCTTTTCTTTTGGAGGCATTGATGCCACCTTACAACCACCATATAATTCTAATAGGAAACTATTTTGTTTTTTTATCTACGAGTCTCAAAACTTCAAGAGTCTATCACACTTCAAATATGTCCTAGAGAGTCTAGTATTATCTTTGTTTAGATGTCTAAAATAGACTTAAAATTGGTTGTATAAATCTACATATTACATCCATATACTAGTGTGGGTTTCCTTCATCATAGCTACCCCAGTGCCATGGCATGTGGCTCAGAGCATTCCCTTTACCCCCATTTTGTTCCATCATCATTTCACATCACACATGTGATTTGATGGATGTATCATGGACCTGTCACCCTCTTATAGGTCAAAACCACCTTATACGGTCCTTTATGAACCTCTCTTTTTGAGCTTGGTAACACCTGTACATTTTAAACCCCATTTGGAAGGGCATTCCACTATGAAGGGTCCACTTTTCCCCCTGGTTAGTAAGATTATTTACGTAATTACATTGATGGATTGTCGTATTAAAGGGTGAGGAGGACACATTGGATCTTATACGAGATTGTAGGTGGGTCTCCATCTTGAACATGGTCCCCCTATATGGGATCCAAGCCCTCTAGTGGGTCATAATGGCACTTGAAGGGTGAGCATTGAGAGCCATGGGCCTCCACCATTGCAAAGGATTGATTGTCCCACTATGGGCTTCTTCAACACCACAAATTGTTTGTTCATGCCCCAACAACATAGAGATGTTGTGCTTGGCCCATGTTTCCCAACTGGCCACACATTGACACCCGACACATGGCAACTAATCCATGGCCTAAAGGAGGTATTGTCTCATCTGGAGAGACATGGGAGGGCTTGTGTCATCTTCATGCCCTCATTAATGGAGAATTGACTTGATATTGAGTCATTTGGAGACACATTAGACCCATTTGGAGTCCACATAGCCTAAATAGGGATTTGGAGATGTTTTGCAACATTTCGAGGCCATGTCCCCTTTCTTTATTGATCTGGAGGCCCTCTCCCACACTTTGAGCACAAGAGGCCTCAACACTAGCCTTGGAGAGCACTTCGCATGGATGACATCATCCCTACATGAGGTAAAAATGAGATTAAATATTGATTAATTGTTAAGTTATCTTGGTTGTATTGTAACCAACGGTCTTCACATCATTTGTTATGTTTCAGGGGCTTCATAATTAGGAAGTTGAATTGCTAGAGTTTGTATAAATACATGACACATAGTATCATTACAAACCATCACACTTGGGATTTTCAATAGTCTCATTATAGGATTTGGACCTGCAATTTTGGAGAAGATTTGGATGTTTTTTGGATGCTCTTTGATATATGGATTTATTGCTATCTTTTTGGTGCTTCTAGATGCATTGTTGATGGATGGCTATACTTCATATTGTCTAGTAAGTGCTTTGTTATTGTCAAATATCTTTTTGTAAATGTTTAATGCATTGAATGCTTTCTCATAGTGAAGATCTATGCCCTAATCTACTTGATATGGTGTGAAATTGTGATGTTTGGAAGTTTTGCATGTGTTACTCATTGATGATATGAAGAGAATGTTGCAAGTGGGAAATTTTTTATAATTTATCCATGAAACTCCATTAAGTAATGCTAATAAAGGTAATTGTTGAAACGGGTAGTGTCATGTTACAAACTTAAATAAATAGTGATATGCAAAACAAAATCAATTTGTGACACAGGAAATTAAAAAAATCAACAAATGCTTATTAAAACTCCAAAAGTGAAAACCAGCTAAGTCATTTTATTAATGAAATGGAGCAAGTACAATAATATGGAGAAATGAACCTGAGCTTGCTTCAAGGGCAGGCTTGACAGGACCCAGGTGATAAAACAATAATCTCGAAGCTAGAAAAGATTGCTCCTCTAATGCTCTGCGTTGTCCTCAGAAACTGCACTGCTTGCTGGAAAGGAACTGCAAGAAATTCAGTCTCTGGTGCTTAGAAAATACTAAAATTTTATATTTGGGATCCTTGTAAAAAACCCAGAAAGGGTTTCGGCTGAATCCAAACTCCCAAATTTGGCCTCCAATGTACCCTACGCCCTCCAAGCTGCTCCAGAAAACAACCTGCAAAGAACCCCAACGAAATCCTCCTCCCAAGCTCCATAAATGAAACAATCTCCTCCTCAAATACTTCCCTTAACCTCCCCGACAAAGTTCAGCCTCAAATATTGATACTCTACCTCCCACGTGTGCACCAAGTGTTGCCTCTGCGCTGGCCCAGGAAATGCGAAAGTCACACTTAAAAGTACACTCCTCCAGCTCCCAAACTCTCCAAGTGACAGTAAATTCCTATGCTTCCTATCCAAAAAATCTCCCAACCAAACTCTGTTGCAAGACACCAGAAGAAAACTCGGCTTCCACTTCACCGTGTCCTCCAGTTATACGCACCACCTAGAGGTGAATGTAATTGCTGGAATCACTTCCTCATACTCTTTGTTTATGGCAAGTTAAATTTCAAGTTGGTCATCATCAACTGCATTAACAAAAATCATGCTAGAAATTGGATCACATTAATGATCAATGTTTTGAACAGGTCTGGTGTGATGTCCAATATACCGTCCTCATCCAACAAAAACACCAATAACATATATATGTTGAGAATCCCACTGATATGTTGATCAAGCCTCTCAAGGCATATGGCTCATTCACCCTTTGACCTCAATGACAATTCTTCCAACAACTAGAAGGACACAAGCATGAAATAACATTGTAGGGTAAAGGAAATCTAGCGCGTGGTGGATTTACTTCTAGAGAAAACACAAGCAAATTGCAAACAACAACAATTCAATGCAAAAAAATTAATGGATGCTATATTAATGCTTAACTTGGCTTCCATAGTAATGTTCCACATTTGAATGGACTTCCCAAAAGATTGCATTCTGTTTATATAATGGTTCATGCATCTCCAGTAAAAACTAAAAGCTAGATGCCAAAGGTGTTTGTCAGATGTTACTTATGAATGCATTGATAAGATTGGTGTACTTCATATGTTCTCATTGCAATACTGAATGTTGAATCTAACTCTTCAATTGTCCATGAATTGAGTTTTAACTCATTGAGATCTATGTTTTGTTGGCATTATGAGACAAGTGTTGTCCTTGATGGCAAATCACACTGATAACAAATCATAGTGCAGAAGGATAGCAGCAAGGAATTGATGATCAGTCTACAAGTATGAAGAAAAATATATACACGCTGCTTCACTATATACCAAGTCGCGTATACAAGAAGGTTCACTATATACCAAGTCGTGTATACGCAGGTTCGCTATATACCAAGTCGCGTGTACACGCAGGTTGGCTTCAGTAAAAGAGCGTGTATGTGGAAAACTTATCTTTGGTCCATGGTGGTTATTCCTTGGAAGTTGTGCCTATGGTTTTGGACCATGGTGTCTCGACAGTCGTGTTGATCCCAAGTTTTGAAGTTGATGGTATTGTGTTACTATGGTTTTGGCCCGAGGTATTGAGCAAGGCCTAAGGCTATATAAGGAGAATAAGATCATTAGGCAAATGCATCTGAAAAGGCTTGAATATCTGATGAAGTATTAGATCCAGTATGCAGGTTATTGGTTGATGATGTATTGCTTGATCTGAGCTAAGGAGAGATCTCATCGGTTGATGGAGAACAAGATCTAAGGAGAGATCGGGATCAAATGGTTTGAAATGAACTATCTTTATATGGTCGATTATGCGTATTTCTAGATCTGCATACTGACACAATCTTATGTTCTGGGTATAACTGATATCTGGTACAGCTGCAAGTTATGAAAAATTATTTTTAGATCTGTACGCAGGTTTTCTTCGGTAAAACCGCGTGTATACGCGGGTTGCCTTCATTGAAGTAGCGTATATCTTTTGGAGCTTGATTTTTGGGTTGCAGATGGGTCTGACTGTTATTGCAGAGTTCTGTAGTCTGCTCTGTGTTCTGGTGACTGGGTTTGACAGGGTTTCAGTGGTTGAGTGATCCAAAGATTGTTGATGCGAGTATTGGTTGTTTTGTAATCTGCTATGAAAATTGAATGAATTGTGGTCTTCAGATTGTAATGTTGTGCTTCAGGAATATCCAGTCTGAAAATGTATGAAAAGTGGTACCTGAAGGAAAGAAGATTGTAGGCCTGCACCTACGTACTAGTATCTTAGCTAGTACAAGAGCAAAGGGGGTTGGAGCTCCCTTCCAAGGAAGTTTGGAGAATGAGAGAAGGTTGAAGCCTTCTGCAGGTTGTAGCCTGCGTACTGGTATAAGGCTGCACCAGTACAAAAGATTGTAAACTGAAGTTCTTATTAAAGAAAGATAGAGACGACTTGCAGCAGGTGGTTTTCACCCACATTGGGTTTCCACCTTATATCATGGTGTTCACGTGTGTGGCTTTTGTGTGATGATCTATTCTGTTATACTGCATCTGTTTACTCTTAATATGGTGAATAATGTCCTAATGCATTTAACTGAAGATAAACTAACTGAATTATAAGACTTATGGTTATACGCTGGTTTCTTTAGACACAGTAGCGTGTACACGCTGGTTCACTTAACTGAAGTAGCGTATATGTTTCTGAGCATTGAAAAAGTTTTATTGATCTGATAATACTGATTCACCCCCCCCCTCTCAGTATTATTTCCAACAATTGGTATCAGAGCAGGTCCTTCATAGAAGCTTGATTGCTTAAAGGTAGATCGTTCATCATGAGCAACTACGAGAAAGAAGCATCAATCAGGCCACCGGTTTTTGATGGGACAAACTTCAATTATTGGAAGGTAAGAGTTACTGCCTATCTTCAATCTCTTGGTACAGAAGTTTGGGACATCGTATAGACACGCTACACTTTTCCTTCAGCTACTCCTACAGATGCAGCTGAGAAAAAGAAATATGAAACAAATGCGAAAGCAGTCAATACTCTATTGGGATGTATATCTCAATCAGAATTCATGAAGGTAATGCACTATAAATCTGCAAAAGAAATATGGGACAAAATTGTCACGAGCTATGAAGGAGACGAACAGGTAAAGCGTGCTAAGCTTCAAACTCTCAGGATTAAGTATGAGACTCTCAGAATGTATAATGATGAAAGTGTGGCTAACTATTTCCTTAGGGTAGATGAGATTGTAAATTGCATGAAAAACTTGAGTGAAGAAATAAAAGAGGCTATTGTGGTTGAAAAGGTTCTAAGATCTTTGTCCCCCAAGTTTGAATCTAAAGTTTCTGCCATAGAAGAAAAGGAAAATCTGCAAATTCTCACTATGTCTCAGCTTCACGGAATTCTAACCGTTTATGAAATGAGAAAGGGAGGTCCATCAGACAGAAGAGAAGCTGCCTTCAAGGTTTCAGGCAAAGAAGATTATTATGAAGCAAGTCACGTGCCAGAAGATGAAGAAGAGGAATCAAATTTTGTCAGAAATCTTCAAAGGGGTTCTGGAAGGTTCAGAGGTAAGTTACCTTTTAAATGCTTTGCTTGTGGAAGAGTAGGTCATTATGCTGCCAGATGTCCTCACAAAGATAAGAATGACAAGGGAAAGGAACCTGTTAAATGGAGCAAGAAACAAAATGAAAAGAAGAAAAGCTATTACACTCATGAAGATAGTGATGGTCTTTCAAATAGTGATGAAGATGAACAAGGTAATAGATATAAACTTTTAATGGCTTTTGAAGATGATGACTATATGGATGCTATAGATGTAGAAGGTTTTTGTGAAGAAATGAAAGATATCAAAGTTTGCTTAGAAGAGAAGAGTGCTATTATTGATTCTCTACAATGTCAACTAGCTGAAAAGGAAAAACATCTTGAAAAATTGGAATGTGAGATTGTTTGTCTTAGAAAGGAGATTGAGAAAACAAAAGCGATTAATCTTAAATTTGTTAAAGGATCTGAAACCTTGGATGAGATTATCAATGTGCAGCGATCTCCTCTGATCAAGACAGGTCTTGGATATAATGGAGAAACATCTCAAGCATCTACCTCTAAAATCTATCTTGATGTAGCAAGGAGAAGCGAGCAAAGGCCAAATAAAAGTCATCAGGTGAATCAGGGACAGTTTACTTCAAGAAAAAATAAAAACCATCAAGAAATTCGGGGACAAACTGCCTTAAGGACAAACAAAAGCTACAATCAGCCTCAGGTAAAATCTTCCCAATTTGCTCCAAGAATGAATGTGAATAGAAGCTACAATCGGTTGGATGATAGATCTGATTATCGCAGAAGTTTCTTTAATGGCCAATGCTTTTCTTGCCATAACTTTGGTCACAAAACAGCTCAATGTGTTGCCTACAAGACAATCATGACTAGAGAATCTCAAAAGCAAGGGAGAATGACTGGAACCATGAAAATGACTTATAACAACTTTTCGGTTCTTGAAAATGAAGTTGAATGCTCTATTTGTAATAACTTTGGTCATGAAGACTCTGAATGCAGGAGCAGGTTCCGGAAGACAACTCAAAAGGAACAAACCTCAAATGTCAGAACATGGAGAATAAAGGAACCGCAACCAGAAAGATGTGGGATAGCTTTTTATGCAGAAGGTCAAGAAAGTCTATGGTACATTGACAGCGGATGTTCGAAGCATATGACAGGGGACAAAGAAAAGCTTGAGTCATATACCGCATTAGAAAAGGGGAAGAAAGTTTCTTTTGGAAACGATATCTCTGCAGCCATAAAAGGAAAAGGTGTTGCTCCATTGAAAGAGAAGGTCAAAGCTGGAAATGTTTTGTATGTTGATGGATTGAAGCATAATCTTCTGAGTGTCAGTCAGATGTGCGATCAAGGAACAGAGGTAATATTTAGATCAAATGGATGTTGTGTTCGTGACCTTGATACAGGTAAAACAGTGATCAAAGGAAGAAGGACTCCAAATAATCTATACATATTTGAAGAAGGACCACAACAATGCTATTTGAGCAAGGATGATGAACACTGGCTATGGCATTGGAGGTTGGGGCATCTAAGATTTTCACAAATAAAGAAAGCATGCAAATATCAGGCAGTTCGTGGTCTTCTAGATATCAAAATTCCAGACAACACTATATGCAAATCTTGTCAGTTTGGAAAGCAAACCAACCCTAGCTTTCCAGAGAAGGAAGGATCAGCCAGCATACCTCTTGAGCTAGTCCATATAGATGTATGTGGTCCATTTAGGAAAAGGACACCTCGAGGAGAAGAATATTTGATATTATTCATTTACGATTTCTCCAGGTTTGTCTGGTTAGGGCTTATGAAGCACAAAGATGAAGCATTCGAAAAATTCAAATCCTTCAAAGCTTTGGTTGAAAATGAATCAGGACACAAAATTAAGTGCCTCAGATCTGACAGAGGTGGGGAATTTACCTCAAACGAATTTTTCGATTTCTGTGAAGAACATGGGATAAGAAGAGAATTCTCTACAGCTAGAACTCCTCAACAAAATGGGGTTGTGGAAAGAATGAACAGAACAATCCAACAAATGGCTCGTGCTATGCTTGATGAATCAGGTACTCCCGCAACTTTCTGGGGTGAGGCTGCACATGCTGCGGTTATTATTCTTAACAAAACAAATGTCCGAGTAAACAACACTCAAACACCTCATGAGCTCTGGAGTGGTGAGACTCCTTCGGTGAAGCATTTCAAAATCTTTGGGAGCAAATGTTATATTAAGAATACTGATGAGCAACTTGGAAAACTTGAACCAAGAACAGATGAAGGCATTGTTCTTGGTTATTCTCCACATAGCAAATCATACAAGTGCTACAACAAAAGACTTGGCAGAATTGTTGACAGCATTGATGTAGTGGTTGATGAGAAGGGATATATTCCTAGGCAAGTTTATCATGAAGACATTGAAGAAGATGAAGGCTACCCTCAAAGGCAGAATGATGAAGAAGAAGAACCTCAAGAAGAACCTCAAGAAGAAGAAGAACCTCAAGAAGAACTAGAGGAGGAGACAAGAATAGAAGAGAAGACTCCATCCAGATATGTTCAAAAGAATCATCCAGAATCTCAGATTGTGGGGCAGAAAGAAGCAGGAATACAAACAAGAAGAAGAATTGCAGAAGCTTCAAGCTATTTGGCATTACTCTCTTCCACTGAACCACAAAATGTGAAAGAGGCATGCAAAGATGAATGTTGGGTCAAAGCAATGGATGAAGAACTTGAGCAGATCGAAAAGAACAATACTTGGGAATTGGTTCCTAGACCAAAAGATAAAAATGTCATAGGGACTAAATGGGTCTTCAAAAATAAATTGAATGAAAATGGAGAAGTAATTAGAAACAAGGCCAGACTTGTTTGTAAAGGGTATGCGCAGCAAGAAGGAATAGATTTTGAAGAGACCTTTGCTCCTGTTGCAAGACTTGAGGCCATTCGAATGTTCCTTGCTCTCTCAAGCTTTCAAAACTTCAAGGTATTCCAAATGGACATGAAATCAGCCTTTCTGAATGGAGACTTAGAAGAAGAAGTATATATTGAGCAGCCAGATGGTTTCATTCTTGGGAATGATCCAAACCTTGTATGCAGATTGAAAAAGGCTGTCTATGGTCTCAAACAAGCTCCAAGGGCTTGGTACTATCGTTTGGACAAATATCTTCACAAACAAGGTTTTTCAAAAGGATCAGCAGATAGCAATCTCTATATGAAAGTTGAAAATAACAAATTGCTAATACTTGTTGTGTATGTAGATGATATTATCTTTGGTAGCAATGAAGAGGCTATGAGTCAGAACTTTGCCTTGGTTATGCAGAAAGAATTTGAAATGTCATTACTTGGAGAATTGACATACTTTCTTGGATTGCAAATCCAACAAAATGAAGGAGGTATTTTCTTGTCTCAAACCAAGTACCTCAAGCAGATCTTGAAGAAGTATGGCATGAAAGATTCAAAGCCAGTTTGTACCCCCATGGTTACAGGATGCAGCCTCAGTGAAAATGACGAATCAGCAGCAGTTCAGCAACCCACTTATAGATCCATGATTGGGAGTTTGCTTTATTTGACAGGTACCCGACTAGATATTATGTATGCAGTAGGAATTGTTGGAAGATTTCAAGCCAACCCAAAGGAAACTCATCTTCAGGTAGTCAAAAGAATCTTCAAGTATCTTCAAGGGACCCAAAACTATGGCTTATGGTATCCTAGAGATACAAATCTCACTCTTCATGCTTACACAGATGCAGATTGGGCCGGAAGTGTGGATGATAGGAAAAGCACAAGTGGTGGTGCTTTCTTCATGGGTTCCAGATTAGTATCTTCGTTCAGCAAGAAATAGAGTTCGATTGCCTTATCTACAGCTGAAGCAGAATATGTGGCTGCGGCATCTTGTTGCACACAACTTCTTTGGATGATGCAGACCTTGCAGGACTTCCAAATCACTTGCACTCCACCAGTCTCTATCTTATGTGATAATACAAGTGCAATCAGCATTTCAAAGAATCCAGTCATGCACTCAAAGACCAAGCACATACCAATCAAGTACCATTTTCTTAGGGAACAAGTGCTTGAGCAAAAGGTCAAGCTGGAGTATGTTCCTTCTAAGGAACAAGTTGCTGATATTCTCACAAAACCACTGCCCAGGGAAACTTTTGAATATCTCAGAAAAAAGATGGGAGTAGTTGATGCTTCATCCTGCTATTGAAGCTTGTTTGTTCTACAGAAAAGTTGGTATACGCAAGTTACGTAAGGGATATCCACGTATATACGCCGATTTATGCTGGGAAAGTCGCGTGTATGGTGTACGCGTGTTGCAGAAAGCATATCCGCGTGCATACGTTGTTTTATGCAGGAGAAGTCGTGTATATGGAGTTCTGAACAGCAAGGGCAGACTCCGGTTGGAGAAGGTCTGAGATGGGTATGCCAGAATTCTTCAGGCACAGTTTCAGGGGGTGCAGTAGGCACAGGTTCAGGGGGAGTAGCTTAAAGTCTCATAAAGCATTGTTGGCATTTAGATGCTTTTGGTTCTAGTACACAACTGTTGTTGGTTTTAGGAGAAGGAGCTCAGAAGGAAATCTTGGTTGCTGATCTAAAAGTTGTGTATCATATGCTGCTTGTGACTTTCATAAGTCTTGGTCTAGATTTGTTGTCTCTATGTCATGTATCTCTTCTGTGAGATCTCTTTTATGGTGTCAAGGTCATGTAACGGCCTATGTTGGTTTCCCCACTATGCCTGGGATGAATGATGTAATATAATTGGTTGGTTCTAATGTATCCCCTCTTGGTTGGGAGTATGGATGTATGTATTGAGTCTTTTGGTGATAGGAAGGTCCCTTATGGTGTATAAGTCTTGGTTCTTTTGAAGAACATCTTTTGCAGATCTTGCCTACAGTCAGAGGGAGCATGTTTCAGCACAGCCAAGCAAAGATATCAGCATGTACTCAGGGGGAGCACAACCCTTTGCCCTTGATGACAAAGGGGGAGAGTGATTTGATTTGGTGTTGTTGCCATCAAGTCCAAAGGGGGAGATTGTTGGCATTATGAGACAAGTGTTGTCCTTGATGGCAAATCACACTGATAACAAATCATAGTGCAGAAGGATAGCAGCAAGGAATTGATGATCAGTCTACAAGTATGAAGAAAAATATATACACGCTGGTTCACTATATACCAAGTCGCGTATACAAGAAGGTTCACTATATACCAATTCGCGTATACGCAGGTTCACTATATACCAAGTCGCGTGTACACGCAGGTTGGCTTCAGTAAAAGAGCGTGTATGTGGAAAACTTATCTTTGGTCCATGGCGGTTATTCCTTGGAAGTTGTGCCTATGGTTTTGGACCATGGTGTCTCGACAGACGTGTTGATCCCTAGTTTTGAAGTTGATGGTATTGTGTTACTATGGTTTTGGCCCGAGGTATTGAGCAAGGCCTAAGGCTATATAAGGAGAAGAAGATCATTAGGCAAATGCATCTGAAAAGGCTTGAACATCTGATGAAGTATTAGATCCAGTATGCAGGTTATTGGTTGATGATGTATTGCTTGATCTGAGCTAAGGAGAGATCTCATCGGTTGATGGAGAACAAGATCTAAGGAGAGATCGGGATCAAATGGTTTGAAATGAACTATCTTTATATGGTTGATTATGCGTATTTCTAGATCTGCATACTGATGCAATGTTATGTTCTAGGTATAACTGATATCTGGTACAGCTGCAAGTTATGAAAAATTATTTTTAGATCTGTACGCAGGTTGTCTTCGGTAAAACCGTGTGTATACGCGGGTTGCCTTCATTGAAGTAGCGTATATCTTTTGGAGCTTGATTTTTGGGTTGTAGCTGGGTCTGACTGTTATTGCAAAGTTCTGTAGTCTGCTCTGTGTTCTGGTGACTGGGTTTGACAGGGTTTTAGTGGTTCAGTGATTCAAAGATTGTTGATGCGAGTATTGGTTGTTTTGTAATCTGCTAAGAAAATTGAATGAATTGTGGTCTTCAGATTGTAATGTTGTGCTTCAGTAATATCCAGTTTGAAAATGTATGAAAAGTGGTACCTGAAGGAAAGAAGATTGTAGGCCTGCACCTACCTACTAGTATCTTAGCTAGTACAAGAGCAAAGGGGGTTGGAGCTCCCTTCCAAGGAAGTTTGGAGAATGAGAGAAGGTTGAAGCCTTTTGCAGGTTGTAGCCTGCGTACTGGTATAAGGCTGCACCATTACAAAAGATTGTAAACTGAAGTTCTTATTAAAGAAAGATAGAGACGACTTGCAGCAGGTGGTTTTCACCCACATTGGGTTTCCACCTTATATCATGGTGTTCATGTGTGTGGCTTTTGTGTGATGATCTGTTCTGTTATACTGCATCTGTTTACTCTTAATATGGTGAATAATGTCCTAATGCATTTAACTGAAGATAAACTAACTGAATTATAAGATTTATGGTTATACGTTGGTTTCTTTAGACACAGTAGCTTGTACACGTTGGTTCACTTAACTGAAGTAACGTATATGTTTCTGAGCATTGAAAAAGTTTTATTGATTTGATAATACTGATTCACCCCCTCCTCTCAGTATTATTTCCAACATGTTTCTACAGAATGGACCTCAGTAGCCGCATAACACTTTGAGTGTTATTATTCATTAATTTTTACACCTCTTGAATTGGAATTGGGTTAGGTAGCTACATAGCAACTTTGAGTTTTATTCCAAGTTTGGGTACTTGTCTATGATTTCTGGCACATATGCAAGTCTTGAAATCATGAGAATATGCAAGAATAAACTATTGGGATGAATACTCATTTCATTATAAGGATTTTTCTTACGTTGATGTCACAGTGTCAACAAGGACATTTTTAGATAATTTGACACAAAGAAACAAGCAATTTCATTCCCCTATAATGAACTTAACTTTCCATATGCCTAAAAGCATAGGCAATAGCTAGTTAGAATCTGATGCATGAGAATGCCCATATTATCATCCTATTCTTAGTAGTGATTACAAGGAAATGGGTTGGGCATGTGTTTAAAGTATGTATAATAAAAAAACATCCAGTAATCTGAACAAGCAATAGGATATCAGTTTACCTAGTCAATCGAATAATGTAGCACATATGGACTCATCTTGAGATTGTTTCCTTGAGTTTATTGGTTGTTTGACTTGTCAAGTGAAGGATATTCCCTTGGATTATGTGTAATCAATGGGCTGGGATCTTGAGCACTAAGGAATTAGATGAACTTGTAGTTGATTTTATCTCACTAGCTGTAGCACTGGTGTATTCTAGCCATGTAAGTGTCATTTGATGAGGTTGCAACTTTTCACATATTACAAAAATACGTCAATATATGGAAATATCTTCTATGTGCCTGGTGGTAGAGGGAGTAAAACTCCATTAGCACCAGAATACATAGGTACAATAGACAATGAAGATGACTAGCTTTTTCTGTCTTACTGATGCAGAGACCCAATTGTTGCCATAGAAGTTCAATAGCTAAATTTAGACTCTTGATTATAATAACACTTTCATCATGATCTCTATAAGGTAGTACCTAATCATCCTTTTCCTTGTTAAGTGAGGAAGAAAGAGAGCTCCAATCCTGAAGTACCCTAAGAATTGCAACATTAGAAATTTTACTTGAAAGAAGCATGGTGTTTGCCTCAGTAAAAACACTAGAGTTCACTCACTGCAACCTTGCTCAACCGTTTAATATCATTTGGCAATTTGGTGATGAAAATATGTCACTGGGGAGGTTCCAGTTTCACTAACATAATCAATACATCTACAACATGAGAATATACAAGGTCTAATAAACCCCTGCATGCCAGCAAGGATGATAACAATCTAAACTCTATTCTAGGAACATTGACCAGCATTATTCATAAAATGTTGTGTCTCACCTCAGCACAAGCACAGAACCGAATCATCGTTGTGGTGTATGCTTGTGCTAAAGAAGCCACAAATATACATCAAAATGCAAGCTAACAAATGTCCTTGCTGACACTGTCTTTGTGTCAAGCTATCTACAAATGTCCTTGCTGACACTGTCTTTGTGTCAAGCTATCTACAAATGTCCTTGCCGAAATTGTGACATCAACGTAAGAGAAGCCCTTACAATGAAATGGGTATTTATCCCAAGAGTTTATTCTTGCACATTCTCATGCCTTCAAGGCTTGCATATGTGCTTGAAATCGTAGACAAGTACCCAGACTTGGAAGAAAACTCAAAGTTGCTATGTAGCTACCCAACCCAATTCCAATTCAAGAGGTACAGAACTTAATGAATAATAACGCTCATAGTGTTATGTTGCTACAGATCATACAAGGGTCAGCAAGAAGAGAATTAGGTGAGAGAGAAGATGTTGGAGCAAAATAAAAATCATTGACATTACAAAAAACGTCATAGAAGTAAGATCTCTTGATTAGAGATCAGTGATAGTTGGAGGACATGCGACATGGTTTTGAACATGACCATCATGGTTTCCCAAATGTGGTGGTTGTGCAAATGCATCTTTCTGGTATGCTGATCTTGCACAGAAAATCTGTTTCTGTGACTGTTAGTATTCCATGAAGCAACATAAATAGATCTAGAGTTTGTAAAAAAAAATAAGAAAATTTTACATCCAATGGATCTCCCTTTTCCACGAGGATTGGGACTCCAAGTGAGTTTGAAAAAATTCGTAACATGAAATAGTCATAAATTCCTCAATACTTTTCAAAATCACTATTATGATACCAATTCAGAAGTGGCATATAAATTTGGCCTTTGATGGCAGACTTTAATCTAGTTCCTAGGCAAGGAAAAAATTACATTGCAAGATAGGGCTTTGATATGTATGGAGGGAAAACCTCTTGAGGGCATAACACCTACAATACTACACAAAATCACTATTATGACCCCAATGTGGAAATGGAGCCAAAATTCTGCATCTTGCAGTTTGATTGCAATCAGGCACACTAGTGAAAAAATATGCATGTCACAATTTTTTGGTGGTTGAAGGGAGTAGATCTAGCGGAAGTTGAAAAGTAAAAAACTTAAATGAGCCAAGGTATAGAGCCCTTGATTGTAAAAACCCAGCAGCGTTAGAACTAGTAGAGGTGTGAGATGGAAACCTTAAGAGGTGACTAGATCTATAGGTTGCAATCATTGTATTGCAACAACAGCTTGTGCACCCCTCTCATCTCAGTTTGTAAATAACATAGAAGAGACGTATAGCTTGGAATTTGGAGGGATTGAGTGCTTTGTCCTCTTTTGGAATTAGAGTGATGAAGGTAGCCTTTATGGTTGGAAAGGCACCTGATATTTGGTGTAACGTTTCTTTCAATGCCTAGACCTCATTTTTAATGGTGAACCAAATGTGGTGGAAGAAATTTGTGGTGAAAATGTTAGGACTTGGATATTTTTTGGCAGACATATCCATGACAGTCAATTTGACATCTATTAAAGTGATGGGCCTCATGGGACTGGTGGTGTGTTCTTTCAAGACTCATTAGGAGATGTGTTTGGTGATCATGTGAATGGCAGTGAAACCATCCTATTTGAGTTTCACTGCCATTCCTTATTCAAGGAGTTTTATGGTTTCCTTATTCCTACCATTGACTCCTTATTTTACACCTCTTGGCAGCTGATTGTGCATGTACCTCCATGTGCATGGATTTATGGTGCTTGTTGGAGCATCCTTCGTGATATGCTTTATGTATAGCAATGGAGTTTCTAATAAAAGCCTTAGAACTTTTCAAACGTAGAGAGTCAACTTGACTAAGGAATGGTCACCATCTTATCCTTAGGTTCTGACTTATGGATGGGCTTTTAACATAATGTGATGACCTTGCTTCATATGGAAAAGTCGTCTTGTAACAATCTGACCATGGCTGCTTGGTTATGCTTGTGGTAGTGTTAGTTCATTTATGAAATTTGGCATGCGTTGTGGAGAGTATGACTAAAAACTTTGAACACCCTCACTACAAGCACAAGGCATCATTCATGTTTTGGAAAATTACTTCCCTGCATATACCATTGTGTAAATATCAGTAATACAAATGCCAAGCATGTTGATAAGCTTTGGAAATCATTCCATTCACACAAACACATTGTTAATGAAGTTAAATATTGGCAATATAAATGCAAGGCATCATTAGTAAGCTATAGAAACTCTCCATTCACTCACACACTGCTGTTACACCTAAAGATCAACAATACAAATGCAAGACACCATTGATAAGATGTGGAATTCCTTCCATTCACGCGCGCATTTTCATTGTAATTAGATATCAACAATGTGGGTACAAGACATGATTGACAAGCAATGGATATCTTTCCATTCACACACACATTGTTACTGCAATTAAATATTAGCAATCTAAGTACAAGAAATTGTTGACAAGCAATGGAAACCCTTCCATTCACACACACACACTGTCACTGCAATTAAATATCAGAAATCTAAGTACAAGACATAGTTGAAAAGCAATGGAAATCCTTCCATTTGCTCACACACTGTCATTGCAATTAAATATCAATGATACACATGCAAGTCATCATTTCAGAGCTAAGGGAATCATCTCATTTCTGTGCATACCCACTGTAATTGCTGCTAAATTTGAACTCAAAAGTTTACCATTTACAGTCTTGAGGGCTAGGAAGTGATGTTTGTCTTTTACTGTAGAATGCATTGCAGGATTGAGGCTAGAAAGTGGTGTCTACATCTAACATTGAATGTCAAAGACCTTTGAATACACTATGACGAGTAATACTTGTCATTTTCCATGTGCTCAGAGGAATACCTCTTTACTATATGTGTAAGGAGCTCAAATATTTGTACAGAAGTTACCTTCACAACTACATATTTATATCAGAGACACCAATAACAATGTGGTTGTTATCAGGAGCAGGGGATACTGTAGGGAATACTGGGAATAAAGGTGTATAGGTCTAGTGTACCTACAATCAATATGTCAGTTGGGACAAGTTTGTGTCATAAACAGACAACTTTCATCAGGATTCCATCAAACCTCCAGATATCATGCCAATGAGCCTTTTAATGCAATAAGTGGACACCATGCAGATGCTATGTATGAGACTTTTAAAGGATCAGAACACCTAGTGGCCTAGTCTTCAGACAACCTGAGGCTTCCCTTCTTCAAGGTACCCTCAACCACAAATATTACCTTATATCAATATTACTTAAGGGTAATACTATCCAGAAGATCTGTAGATTTATCTTAAGGTTAAAACAACAAAGTGTTTTAATTTTACCAGTGACACTCATGTTTACAAATTTATATCCATTAGTCTTCTCTACAAATTAGAACCTACACACACAGAAATGTAACCTTGTAACCATGCATGGACATATTTGGGCATCTCAGTTAATTAAACACTCAGCACTGTGTGGGCATTGGGGCAAGGTTTATGATTCTCCTTTCAACCATTGGCAACCAACAATGCAACTAACACCCCCAAGCTTATGGAACCTATCCCAATGTCCAGACCAGTAATTCGAAAGGTCTTTTCCAAGAACAAATTCTTATTGAGTCCCTAAATGACTTCACAGAGCGAGTTGTAACTCGCCATAAAACTCTAATCAGGATGAAAATTTAAAAATTATTGATTGTGTTGGGTTCTTGACATCAAATTACAGCTAGTGGCACACATTTCATTTGTTTCAACTATCAAAAACTATTTTATTTGACAATCTCCTGAACTAGGGTTTTGATTAATATTGGGTAATGTAAATTTTGCACTAAGGTTGTATTTCTCAGGGAAATAGCCCAGGTGATTATGGGCAGTGTGTTCATGTCGTCCATGGTTGATCACACTTGCAAGAGCATATAAAATTCAATTTTTCTGTTGAGAAATGGCAACAAGAAATTCCAAATTAAATTTGTCCTTGAATTTAAACAGAGAATTAAAATAGAATTATATTCTCATAGCAACTTGTTGTTGTGGGGAAAAATGCCTATTTAGGACGATCCTATCCACCTAAGGTGTGACAGCGCCTTAGCAACAAATGAATACAGCTATCATGATTACTTCCTTTATGAAATATGAAAGAGAGGAGATCGGCAGACTTACCGTTGTCTTCCGATTGTCCCTCGAACTAGATCCTCTTCTCTTTGTGTGTCCACAGCTACTTCCCTCCTCACGGGATCACAAGAGAACAGCTACCTGTGACAAGAGAACAACTACTTGCAACAAGAGAAGAACACAATACAAAGGTAAATATACATATTCATAAATGATTCAGGATTAGAAGTAAATCAAATATACTAATGCAATCATACAAAATACACCAGCATATAGGAAAGAATCAAGATAGCTTTATTGAAAGTAACAGGATTCAGGAAGAGATACAACCCATAGGGCTCCAACCCAGCATCTCCTTCCCAGTAGAATGGAATTCCTTCTTCAGCTCCTTTCAAAGCATAACACACCCAATATTTCTAGCCACAAACCAACAGCAATTCTTTGCAAATACCAAATTCCAGCCTCCCCAGACCTCATGGAGAGAGATCTATATATAGGGATATTGGAGAGAGGATGAGTCAGCTTGAGACTGGTCTGAGACTAACTAGTGTCCTCTCCCACTTCAGTTCTTGAGTCCACTTGGAGGTTCTTGCTTCCACTTGGAGATTTGGAACCTCTTACTCATCACCAGTCGAATTCCCTGATCCAAGTGTCATTTTGGAAGCTTCCTGGGCATTGACACCTTGAGGAATGACTCTGCCACTTGTCCAAACTCGCTCAGCGCAGGTAGCCTTCTTTGTAGTTGACATTCAATGCAGGTAGACAATGGAGCAGTTGACATTCAGCGCAGATGCTCAGTGGAGCAGTTGACATGATCTAGAATTGCCTTGTTTTGAGTGTTTTCAGGTGGAGAACTTTTGTGAATTGCTGTGGTTACTTGGCCTTGTTCCTCTAGGGGTAGGAACAACATGTTTAGGGACTTTGGATCCCTTGATTATTGACATTTCATGCTCAGTGATGCAAGGCACAAAAATGTCTATAACAGTTGCCCCCTAAAGTATGAGGCCGTTTATCGGGTGAAATGCTTTATCCAGGAGGGTCCGAAGTTCATCCATCTACTGGGAGGAGACCTGTAATAAAATACAATACAATACATTATGATTCATACTGCTTTCATGATCTAGCTGAGGCGGGCATTCCCATGCTCAGCTTTATAAATTCATTTTTGTACATAGAACAGACGATCGTCTGATAGTAGACTGATAATTTTGGTGAAAATTATCATCCTTTGAGTAGGATGATCATCTGCTACAATGATGTACATGTCAAATGCCTTTACTTTTCCCGAATATATATCGCAGCCCGGATGGATGAAACTAGATCCGCGGTCTTCAAACTCGTTCGATCTTCACTCTAAGTACAAGTCGATCCATGTGAGAATTGCGCTGAAGTCGAACATGGAAAGACATCGCTTGATTACCGATCAATGATGTAAACTGTTAACAAGCACGAGAGGAATCATCGATAATGATAATGACCCTCAAGGTACTGCAGTACAATTCACGTGGTGTGAATAAAGGACTTGGCGTCGAACACCACGCAAAATCTTCTGGTCGAAGGTCATTGATGTATACCCGTCGCCAGAAGTGACAAACTTGCCATTGAGGCATGCAAGCTTCAAAGTACTGAAGGGGTTGTTCCTAGATCAACTCCTTGGATAATGAGCTGATGTCGACAAGGAGCGATCCGTTAAAGGAGGGCATTAATGAATCCCACATCAGTGACACGGAACGGAGCTAATGATTTTAATGGAGGCGAAAACAATTTGTGACATATGGTTCAGGGTGGCGGTCATGAATGGATGAAGGATAATGTATGGCAGTGGATGGGACCCGGTTGACTCTTTCTGAATGACTTCTCTTGAACATATGGCGACACTGATGCGATGGATTGGTAGCATTACCCCAAATATGGATGGTATGGCAATACCATGGTGATGTGACCGGTGAATGAAACAACCCAACCCGATTGTGGTACGGAGGAAAAGTGTCATGTTCAAGAGTGACCTGCTACCATCAAAGTTTTCTTGATTTTTTCCCAATTTTTCCCCAGTCATTGCTGACCAGTACCTCTTTATTTTTGTCAAGCTTGAGGAGGATAACATATGCTTGTTCTATAACCTGCCCTTCGGGCAAGCCCATCGCTATGTTTTAACGAGCCTAGCGATAGGGAAACTCGTTCTCGTCTAAAGACAAGTTTGTCGCTATTTAATAATTTTAACGAGTCTAACGACAAGGATAACTTGGTCCTTTTCATTTTTAGAGAGTCTGAAAAGGTACATAAAGTTAACTCCAAAATTCCTTTTTCGTCATCTAATCCCTTAAGTCCGAAAAAGTATAAAACAATACAGAAGGGATGAGTTTTCGATAACTTTAACGAGCCGAATAAAACAAGCGCTCGACCTTTTTGTGCAATAATCTCTCAGGTCCAAAAAGATTAAAATCTAGAGGAGGGATAGCTCTTCCTGTCCTTTAACGAGCTGGAAGGCCAAAACTTGGCAATCTTTTCATATTTTACGAGTCAGTTGAAAAGAGCTTAAAGAAGACTCGTCTTTTGAGGAACGAGTGATAAACAGGGATAGCAACTGATTCCAGGTACAGGTTGGAATTTTCCAATCACGGCAGTGTCACAAGGATGGCTAGGTGAAATCACTCTTCGCAGTTGTTCCTCAAAATGGGTAAACAATCATATGGAGGTGAACGATCGACCAAATGACAAGTGGAGGTGGCAGGTGCAAACACGACCAATGCTTTTATGGCTGATAAATTTACGATCACAGTGGTTATTTACCGGGATAGGTTCATTTTTTAGATAAAAATGAGCTTAAACTCTGGAGGAAACATTGCTCACTGCTTATATTTATTTTTTAACGAGCATGAAGACCGCGTTAAAACTGCTCGGATCTTGCATTTATTTTTTAACGAGCATGAACTTTATGCTAAAACTGCTCGATTATATCGTCAAATTTTGATTTTTACCATAAATAGCTTTTCTCTTTTCAAGGATAGTACTACATTCATAATTGCTGCAACAAACGTTGTTAGAAATGAATAATATTTGCATGAAAATGAGATCATAACCCTAATATTTCACTTTGAACTATGTAAAAAGCCATTAAAAGGTGTTTTTACCTCTCATTTTACCATTTCATTTGAATTTGGTTTGTTGGAGCTCTGGAGGTGCCTCTTCCCCCTTGATTTTCACCAACTGATTCTGGGAGATTCTGCGGACGATTTTCAGCGCCGTCTGGACCAGGTAGGAGCTAAACTCTAGCTCTTTCTTTTCATGGTTTCTTTTTCCCATTTTGTGCCTGTTTTCCTGCCCCCATGAGCCCCTGGGGTTTCATTAGGGCGCTCTGGCGTCAGCGCAGGTAGTCCATTCGAAACCTGCGCTGAATGTCAAGCTGCCTTAAGGCAGTTTGACCTTCAACGCAGGTAGGACACTTGCCAACTGCGCTGACCTCAGAAAAACAGTTCTATGCACATTTTTTGATGAAATTTTGCCAGTTTCTCATCAAACTCAGGAACTTACTCCTTCTCTTGTTTGTTTTGCAGGGATATTTGAACAAAATGTCCCTTACATGGCGAGAACGAGAACATGAAGAGGAGGACATGATTGCCCTCCATGACCCTGTCACGGTGAACGCGCTGCGGAACTGTCGCCTGCTGAAGTTTTTCCGTATCTCTGGCATGAGAGCACAGATCTCTCTACTACAGTATATGCTTGATGCTTGGGATCCCATTAACCAAGTATTCCAGATTAGGGGAAAATCCATCCCCTTGACCATACAGGACATTTACTTCTTGACCGGATTGTCAAGGCGGGGTGCCCCCATTTCTTTGTCAGGTTCGGCCCGGGGGACTGACTCCGTGAGAGATTATGTCCGCCAGTATTGCAGGGAAGGTTCCCAGCCGAGCAGAGACGGCAAGGTTATTATCTGTGAGATCACTGACAGGTCTCTCAGGTCCATTCTGTATACCATTGGTAGGATGGCCGGTAGCGTAGCTCTACATGTTGCCAACAGATCTTATGTGCAGAACGCCTTGGAGTGTCTCCAACCGAAAGTATTCAACTGGTGTGATGCAGTACTTGCTCAGATGAAAAGTCAATTGACCAAGATAAAGGACGGGAAGCTGAAGAACTTTGGGTATGGTTCTATTCTGACTGCCTTTGCCTTGGAGAAAATACCACTGATGCAGCCTCAGTATATCGCACTCGACTTGCCTTCTCCTACCGAGCCACGCATGCAGAGATGGGTTGACCACATGTCTAGGCACGCCGGTCAATCTCAGGTTACTTTCACTGATACCTTTTTCAGGTGGTTCGAGCACCAGGAGATGGTCTATTCTGAGTACCCATATGTTGGCATGGATTTCCGAGGTGATCCGGATTTGGTGTTACCGGATGGCGAACAGTGGGGCGCTATTGGTAAAACTTTTGACCATATCACTGTTTACTGTTCTTACTTATAATGTCCTTCTGCTTTATTCTATCAAGACTTTAATCCAACTCATGTGTGCATGCAGATGTTGGTCCTGTTCGTCCAGTAGCTCGCCCGAAAGCACCAGTTGCTACCCCAGCAGGGGAGACTGCTGGGAGGGTTATTATCCGCGACCTTGATGTGGCAGAGATTCTTACAGCTGTGCAGGAGCAGGTTGAGAGCCTTACACTCGGCATTCCCGATGTGAGGATTGACGAGTTACCTTTACAGTTGCAGCGACATACTACTGGTGTGCCTAGACGATGGACTCGTCTCTTGCGCATGATTGCACAGGCCATGATGTGCTATCATGAGCATCACTAGACTAGGGTGCCCCCTAGCATTTTGAGTTTTTGGGTCATATGACCGATTTTGTCTTGGTTACAGAACATTATGTATGAACTATGAACAGCTTATATATATATATATATATATATATATATATATATATATTGATTTTCGAGTTTTATTCTGGTTGAGTTATATGATCCATATGTACAATCATCGATGATGTGTCTCTTTTATAAATGTTGCAAATGTCTATCTAACACATAATTTTCTAATGAGTCGGTTAATGTGTTTAAGTTTATGTAAATATGCTGGTATTGAATTGAATCAAACTGTCTTTCCAAAATCTTAACCCTTAGGAACATGCGATAAATAGCTGGATTGCGAACGTAATATATACCTTTGAGTTGTAGTATTACGAGCTATGAGTCTAGCCTGACAATTAGTCAGCGTATGCCACGTGTGATGGCATCAGAGAGTAGTTCTATCAACGCGCTATACTCAGCGATGTTATTCGTTGATTGCCCAATACACACTCCTCTGAAACTTACTAACTCGCCGCTTGGATCAAAAATCGCCCAGGCTGCGGAGGATAGGTTCCGCGAACTACGGCTCGCTCCATCGGCATATCCAACACATGTCTCCAGAAGGCTTGACATCTGCAACAAATAAAAAAGGTTGATCACTCGATCAGAAAAAATACTTTTAGCGAAAACAAAATACAACAAAAGCATGCAGGTTACTATTTAAGCATAGTAACGCTTGAGGTACAACCCGTTGCGGGGCTGCGCCAGTGGAATTCCGTCATAATCCATTAACTCGTAGGCTCCTTTTGCTAACACCCTTTTAACAATATAGGGGCCCATCCATAAGGAATTAAATTTACCTGCTCCCAATTTATCGGATTCTTGGTCATAAAGTAAGACCAAGTCACCTTCTGAGAAGACACGGGGTTTGACATTTTTGTCGAACTGCGCCTTGACTTGTTTCTTATGGGCTTCGTTAGCCAAAGCGGCGTCACGACGGGTTTCATCCAACTGGATTAATTCCAAGAAATGAGCCTCTTCTTCTGAAGTCCCGGGGAGGAGATCAATTGCGAGTTTAAGCGACGAAATTTCGCACTGGATTGGCAAGACTGCTTCCAGGCCATACACCAGTTGAAAAGGTGTGAACCCGGTCGCATTCTTTACCGACGTTCGGTAAGCCCACAAGGCTGAGTACAGGATTAGATGCCACCTTATTTTATGAACCTCGATCATCCTTTGCAACATACGCTTCAGGACCTTGTTGATTGCTTCAACTTGTCCGTTGGCTTGCGTATAATACGGGGTAGAGCTATCGTGAGATAGCCCTAGCTTGGCAGCTAATTCGACCATCATGTGATTGCGAAAATGCGATCCCTGATCTGTAACTATAGCCTGTGGTATGCCGAACCTGGCGACTACATGATTGAAAAGAAAAGGGAAGCTGTTTCACCAGTGTTATCCAATGTAGGCATCGCCTCGGCCCATTTGGTAAAATAGTCAACAGCGACTATAATATACCCATGCCCCCTGGTCGAGGTGGGGTTACATTGCATAAAATCGATGCCCCATTTGGTGAAAGGCCCAACAGCAACTATCGGTTGTAAAGGTGCGGGCGGTCTTCTGGTTTTGCTATCAAAAATTTGACAAGCATGGCAACTTCTGACTGCGATTATGCAATCTTTGAACATGGTTGGCCAGAAGTATCCTGCTCGTAAGATTTTTTGTGCTGTTGCATATCCAGATTGATGCCCCCCACACGCACCTGAATGACACTCATTCAGGGCTTTTTCGGCCTCCTCATGGCTAAGGCACCTCCTCAGAATTGTATCGATACCACGACGGTAAAGTGTATCACCGACGATCATGTAGTCTTTTGCTTGGTATCGTATACCTTTTTGTTCTGAGTGAGAGGTGTTAGGCCTGAATTTTTGGGTTTGGAGATAAACTATGATATCTCCATACCACTCATCGCTTGTAGATATCAGAAACAAACTTTCGTCCACAATTGACTCTTCTGATGTTTCATCGTTGGACGACGATGGGAGATCGCACAATAATTCTGCGAAAACTAGAGCTTTCTTTGATTTGGATTTTACAAATTCCAGATCAAACTCTTGAAGGATCGCTATCCATTTTGAATATTTTCCCCCCAGCAACTGTCGCGACAGTATATAAGTCATGGGGTTGCAATCTGATAAAATGGTAGTTTTCCGAAAGAGGACATAATGTTGAAATATTTGAATTGCTTGAACAGCTACAAGCGCTAGTTTTTCAACATAAGAATATTTAATTTCTGTATCATTTAAGCTTTTACTTAAATAATATATAGGATGTTCAATTCCATCGACTTCTTGAACTAAAACCATTGCGATGGTCGTATCCGCTGCAGCCAGATACAGGTTAAAATCTCTTTGATAGTCTGGGGCGTACATTAATGATGCTTTTACTAGACAATCCTTCAGAGCATCAAAGGAAGCTTGCGCGACCTGGTCCCAGATGAAAGGTACATCCTTTTTCAAAAGACGAGTATAACCTTTAGCAAGTTCTACGTAATTTGGAATGAACCTCCTCAGAAAGTTTGCTTTCCCTTGGAGTTTCTGAATCTGAAGCAAATTTGAAGGTGGAGGCAAATTAATGATTGCCTGAACCTTGCAAGGGTCGAGACGAATCCCATCCATAGAGACTACAAAGCCAAGTAAATGACCAGAACCGACGCAAAACACACATTTGTGCGGATTGAGTCTTATTTTGTAGTGTCGGCAGCATAGAAATATCGCTCTTAAATGCTGCGCATGATCAGTCCGCTTTCGCGAATGAGCCGGAAGGTCGTCGAGATAAGGTTGAACGATGTTCTTGATGTCATGGAAGGCATAATTCATTTCCCTCTGAAACGTCGCCCCTGCGTTCTTCAAACCAAAGGGTAATTTTCGATAAGCGAATGTGCCCCACGGACAAATAAATGCAGTCTTTGACTGGTCCTGTGGGCGGATATTTATTTAATTATACCCGGAAAATCCATCCATAAATGAAAAGATTTCACATCCAGCGCATTCATCAATTATCTGGTCGATGAAGGGTGTAGGGTAGTTGTCCTTTGGACAAGCTTGGTTTACATCCCTATAATCGACACAAACTCTAATCGTCCCTTGTTTTTTCATAACAGGGACAATATTCGATACCCAATCGGTTAGAGGAACCGGGTAGATGAATCCAGCATGGAGAAGTTTTTCAACTTTCGCCTTAATGGCAGCGACTTTCTTGGGGTGCACCTGCCGAAGCCGTTGTCTAACTGGTTTGACATCAGGATACATTTTAATTTCATGTTCAACGATACTCGAGTCAATACCTGGCATTTCATCATATGACCAAGCAAATACATCTCTGAATTCGCGAAAAAGAGCGTTATATATTTCCAGTTCTGAAGGGGAACAACCTTTTCCGACATAAATATTCTCTACAACATTTGTTTTAGTCGAGATATTTATGGTTATAGTCTCTTCAATATTGGATAAGTTTCGCTCGGAATCCACTGTATTTACAGTATTTGTTAGGAATTCAAAAACTGAAGGGTGATAAAGGTCACGTTGAGTATCCTCTTCATATTCCGGAAGAAGGGAACGATGGTGGTGATCATTCCATGGTGCCCCCTCAATCAACATTGATTGTAAGATTCCTTCGTCAGTCCCATGTACTTTCGACCAAGGATCCAATGGGGTACCATATTCTCTAGACCTATCTACCCAAACCCTTGACGAGCGTTGATTTGGGTTCGCCTCCCATGCTTGAAACATTGATTGCTACAATATTTCTAAAGGGCTTTGGGGAAAAACAATTGCATGATCCATGTCGACACTGTCTTTTGCGACCTTCGTGGAAGATATCATGTTGCAGGTTGCTACAAACGGTATATTTCCTATGTAAATAGGAGGTGGTAGCGCGAAAGTTCCCATCATTGTGGGGTCTTTCAATAATCCTACTTCGATATCTTGAAGCGAATGGTTGCTCTCATGGATCATGGGAATGTTTCCTGTAACTTGTGAACCATTAGGGAGGAAGTTCTGTTGGTCGACGACCGTAATCCCTCCTTCAAACGGGAATGCGATCTTCCTAAAATAAGTCGACACAACAGCTGCCATGGCATAGATCCATGGTCTACCCAGTAGGATGGTGTAGTCAAGATTTCCATCGATGACCTCAACATCAATTTCTATTGTTTTTCCTCCCAGTTCAACCTTCAAGTTATTAAGGATACCGTATGGGGTATAAGTCCTGCCGTCGAAAGATTTTAATGTCGTCGAAGATCACGACAAGGTTGGAGATCCTAATGTTTTCCAGCAACTCATCGACATAATACATGTATATGCTCCCTCATCAATAATTGTTCTGTGAATAGTTTTGTTGAGGGCTTTCACTTGAATAAGGAAAGCTAGTTGAGCTGGTAACTGAGGACTGTATCCTTTGTGATCAAAGGATACAAGATTGGAATCCTTAGGATCAACCCCACCAATAGCTGATAACAAAGCCTGCCTTTGGGATGGGCAATTCTGTAATACTTCAAGAGTCGACATAGCGGATGGCGATTGGGCCAAATCTTCCACTATGTTATAATGCTGCACCGCCCTGGCGCGAGGATTAAATGTCGACTTGTGTACTAATCCCTTTGGCGGTTTTATTGTTAATTCAGGAATGATGGGCGGTATAACTTCTGTCGAAGTTGTTGTCGAACTACTTGGTTGATCTTTACCTTTGTCGTTCGACAGTTGAGGATTCCCGTAATCTTTGTTCCTTGTCGAAATCAAAGCATCATTCTGCTGTTTTGAAACCGACAACATAAGCACTTGTGACACGGAAGCATTTCCACTATCAACCAGATTTTGACCTGGGTTGGGAAATGGATCAGTTAACACAGCTGATGTTTGGGAACTTTTAAAGAACCTCTTTAACTCAGCTTTGAATGGACAATTCCTTGTATAATGATCCCCGTCATCACATATTTGACATGGATAATTTGGTTTCCCTTTCCCAGGAGGGTTTGAAGAATTCTTTTCAGGAGATGACTCACCCTGTTTCTTCTTCTTCCCTTTGTTTTGCTTCTTCTTGCCTCCTGGTTGATTGGTTTCTTTGCCTTTATCTGCTGATACGACATTTACTTCCGAAGCAAGAATTTCTTCTTTTTCATTTTAATCCGAATTATTACGGGCTTTATTAGACGAAGCCTTTATCGATTTCACGTTTGCCGTGCCAATCACGCTATCACCGGCATGATAGTCACTATTAGATTTTGGAGGAGGAGGAATTGAAAATTCCGGTCTAGGGGCGTCAGGTATTTTGTCGTAGAGCGTGCCAGACTGAGTATAAACTAAGTCTAGATATTGTGCATGAGCAATAACTTGCTCCTCTGTTACGACTCCCCCCTTCGCCACATCTTCTGTTATAGCGGGAAGTAACGACTTTATAAACCATTCAGCTAACAGCTCATCGGGAATGTACGTTTTCACCATCCTACGACGATGACGCCACTCATGTATATGATCAGATATATGAGTGGAAGTTGTCTGCTTGAAGTTGGTTAATATTTCTGTTCCCGTTTCATACCTTATCGGTAATTGAAAATGGGTCAAGAAAGTCGTGGCTAGGGAGCTAAAATTGTCGAAAGAGGCCCTAGGTAATTCAATATACCATTTAGCCACTGGACCTGTCAATGTCCTCTGAAAAAGGCAAAGCCTTATCGAATCATCGTTCAGGGTGTTTGACGAGCACCACAGATGAAAAGTCATCACGTGATTCGATGGGTCTTCACCTGGATTTCCATTGAATTTAGGAATGTCAGATGGAAGCTTGTGAGGAATCGTTGGCCACCAAGGGGCATAAGCAATCGGATCGTTGGTTAGTTGGTGTAAATCGGGTAACTCTAAAGTTGCCATGAATGGTAACTGTTGATTCAGGTTAGGTGAAGCATAACCAGGGTACGATGGAATCGCTTGAGCAGTGGGTCTTTGCATACCAGCATAATGTAATTGATGTTGGTATGACTGATACGGTTGGTGGACTTGACCACTGTACAGTGGTTGGTTTTGACCGTTTTGGATATACGGTTGTCCACTGTTCGCAAAGATCTGCTGCTCAGAACCTTGGTACACCTGCTGGAATTGTGGTTGTTGGTATTGCACTAGCCACGGTTGTGAAGCCATGTTCTGTTGTGCTATGCTAACCGTTGGACCAAGGTGTGGGGTAATTGTACCCGTTTGGACCTGTGTCACCCCACCAGTTGGCGATTGTGGTTGTGACCCATGGTCAAGGGGCTGTTGCATTACAACCTGAGAAATCTGAGGTTGACATGCAACAGGCATCGCTTGAACTTGTGACACTGTTACAATAGCCGGTGTGGTTGGGATGTTCGTCATAGGTACACACTGTTGCATAGAATATACAACCCTTGGTTGTTGAGGTAGCATAGGTACCCAACCACTTGATGTAATCCCAGTATAACCTGAATACTGTTGCGAACTCCCGTATGGGTACCCTCCCAGAGGGGGTAATGAAAGGGCATACTGCCCCCCATACGGTAGCAATCCAGAACTCAAGGGGATTGATTGTCCTTGGGGACTGGATTGCCCAAATTGACCTCCTAATGGATCAATTTGGCGAGTCTCAACATAAGAGTTGCCGGATATTACTCCGGATGAACAAACTGGAACAGACCATACTGTCGAAATAGTCCCTTGGTGGACTCCTTCTAGCGGTTGTGAGCTATTTGGGACAGATGGTATGCCGGCAAACATTGTTGGAGTGATGGCAGGGGCTTCTGCTGTCGCTGTGCCGTTTGACACAGTCCTAGATGATGACGGTTGTTCAGACATTTGAAGTCTATCCAATAGATTGCCTAGCGATTCTACAGGAACCTCCACTTGTGGTGGGTTAACTTCTGATGAAGGAAATAGAGTGACCCCGACTCCAAAATGGGTTGGAGTACTTGCTTGCGGATCCTCTACAATTTCCTCTATTGCAATCAAACCCGCTGGAAGAGGAAGACCATCAGGTCTGTAAAATATTTCTGGTGCCGAAGAAGGGGTTGTTTCGAAAGCGACAGTTGTTTGAGGAACAAAACTCTCTGGACCGGTTACAGATGGAACTGGTTCAGTTATACAAGTATTTTACCCCAGACTAGGATCAGTATTACTGTCCTTCTATAGCTGTTGAACTTCTTCTATAGAGGCAGGGTTTCCAGAAATGTTTGGAGTAACCGGAATCTCAGATGTAGTTGGAACACTAGTTCTAACTTTTATAGGAGATTTTGAACCGGTTAAACGAGTTCGCTTTGTCCGTACTGTTTTCGATTCTGGAGACAAAGACGGTTGACTCGTAAGCCTCCGCGAACGACGGGGTTTCAATTGACTTTCTTCCACAATTGCGGATTACTCGATCAACCAAAATATTAAAAGGGGAAATTTGTGTTTCCGAACTGAATGAATTTTATTAGACGCTTTTAGACACAACTTGCTTTTTCAGTTTTAAAGAGTCGAGAAAAAGCTAAAGATGACTCTAGTCTCCTTCGATGTTTTAACAAGCCCGAAGTGACAAATGCTCGGATGGACTTTTTCTATTATAGAGTCTGAAAAAGGCCAAAAGAAACTGCTCTGGAGATCTAGGCAGAGGGTGTGCCAAACTTTTCGCAAAACCACAAAATACGTTTTACGGTATGGGTGGTCGATCTTCGTGAATGCTGTGTTCACTGCATTGCGATCAGTAGGGCGGCCGACACGGTTTCCTAAGGATAAAAGATATATGCCTATAGGGGTCTCCCAAAATATACGCGACGGTACGTGGGATCACAAATCCGTACTAGCACTACCGTCTCTCAGGAGGAATCACCCACCTTCGTAGAGATCGACAGTCACTAGGCTTAACGACGCCGGAACACATCTCTAGCCTAGACCTCTATGTTGTGCGTTATGTTACAAAGCGTTGTTAGGTTCATTCAGTTTATTTTAGGTTGATATTTTTAAAGTTTGCCTTTCGAGGTTCACCACAAGATGTATGATACAAATTCCTAAATGCAGTCTAAGATGATAAGCAAGCTTTACAATCTTTCAACTTTGAAAATCCTAGCTACTAAGGGAAAAGAGAGCGACTATCTTTTCTCAAAGAGCAATCAGCACACTCTAATGCACTTTCCTTAAATCCAACATGCAAACTATCAAATGCAAAATGCACAATGCAGGTGTTTGTTTTCACTTTCTTAGTATAAATGCCTACAAAGAAAGCTTTGGCACAACTTTGAATTTGCTTTTACAATGATCAAAATAAACAAGTTCACTTTCTTCGAAATCAACAAGGGTAGAAGAGATTACAATCACTTTGCGATTTTCGAAATAAAGACTTGTTTTGATACTTTGAAAGAGACAAATTCAAACCAATAAGCAAAAGTAAAACTATAATCAATCTGAACAAACAGCCAATGAACTCTCTTCTAAGATCACTCTTAATCAGATCTAAATCAAAGGCTACAGAAAGACTACTTTACTCATGCAAAGGAAGACTGTAAATGACGCCACAAACACATAAAAACATTCACAATATTTTTGTACAAAAATGGGGCGGAATTCAGGCAAAGAAAAGGGTTATCAGGCTAACACCCATGCTGGTTAAAGGCTGCAAAAAACAAAGATCAAAACAGGGCAATAAAGGACAAAGAACCCCAGCTGCTCAAGGCCACACTGGTTCAGCGCAGGTCCAACACTGTCAGTTTGACATTCAGCACAGGTAGCCCCTTCAGGACCTGCGTTGAAATGCAGACTGCCTTCACAGTGCCTGCGCTGAAGAGAGAAACTCTCGTTTCCCTTGGTTTCTGGGTCACAAAATGCTCAAAAATCAACTGTTTCAGGCCAAATCAGAAACACAAGCAAGGTATAAACAGAGGGATGCTTTGATAGGGTACTAAATACTATCACAAGGATCAATCAAATCATTTGTGGATCTAGTTTAGATCATAGACAAGTCCAACATACTGGATCAAAGCAGCAACTTTTACTTTGCATCCGGGAAAGATGCAGTTCAAGAATTGTTGTCAAGTCTATGAAGTAAACAAATGACGGAAACACAAATGAAATGAATAAACATGTTCTTCCCCAGCGGAGTCGCTAATTTGTTGTGGGGAAAAATGCCTATTTAGGACGATCCTATCCACCTAAGGTGTGACAGCGCCTTAGCAACAAACAAATACAGCTATCATGATTACTTCCTTTATGAAATATGAAAGAGAGGAGATCGGCAGACTTACCGTTGTCTTCCGGTTGTCCCTAAAACTAGATCCTCTTCTCTTTGTGTGTCCACAGCTACTTGCCTCCTCACAAGATCACAAGAGAACAACTACCTGTGACAAGAGAACAGCTACTTGCAACAAGAGAAGAAGACAATACAAAGGCAATTATACATATTCATAAATGATTCAGGATTAGAAGTAAATCAAATATACTAATGCAATCATACAAAATACACCAGCATATAGGAAAGAATCAAGATAGCTTTATTGAAAGTAACAGGATTTAGGAAGAGATACAACCCATAGGGCTCCAACCCAGCATCTCCTTCCCAGCAGAATGGAATTCCTTCTTCAGCTCCTTTCAAAGCATAACACACCCAATATTTCTAGCCACAAACCAACAACAATTCTTTGCAAATACTAAATTCCAGCCTCCCCAGACCTCATGGAGAGAGATCTATATATAGGGATATTGGAGAGAGGATGAGTCAGCTTGAGACTAGTTTGAGACTGACTAGTGTCCTCTCCCACTTCAGTTCTTGAGTCCACTTGGAGGTTCTTGCTTCCACTTGGAGATTTGGAACATCTTACTCATCACCAGTCGAATTCCCTGATCCAAGTGTCATTTTGGAAGCTTCCTGGGCATTGACACCTTGAGGAATGACTCTGCCACTTGTCCAAACTCGCTCAGCGTAGGTAGCCTTCTTTGCAGTTGACATTCAACACAGGTAGACAGTGGAGCAGTTGACATTCAGCGCAGATGCTCAGTGGAGCAGTTGACATGATCCAGAATTGCCTTGTTTTGAGTGTTTTCAGGTGGAGAACTTTTGTGAATTGCTGTGGTTACTTGGCCTTGTTCCTCTAGGGGTAGGAACAACATGTTTAGGGACTTTGGATCCCTTGATTATTGACATTTCATGCTCAGTGATGCAAGACACAAAAATGTCTATAACACTTGTAAATAGTTAATTAAGTTTAATTGGCTTAATTAACTTGGGAATTTCGATTTGGAAGTCTTTTGAAAGTCATGTAAGTGTTCTCCCTAAGTTTTAAGGGTCCAGTATGAGTTTAGATTGAGTGGAACTAGATAACTCAGTTTACTGAGTTATAGACAATTAAACCTGTTTCTAATTGTTTGTTGAACTAGTAGAGGATTAGTAGTCAGTTAATGCACTAGTGTATCCATGGGTGCTACTCCAGTTAACTGAAGATTCTCTCATCGGAAACTCATGCATGTTAGTTTTGAGAAAGACCCAGTTGAGACTATAGTGCATGGACAGTGTACTATTTGTTGTATATTTTTTTGAGTTGTATAGATCATGCATGCACTCAAGAAGAGGACCTAGATTGGATTGCGCAATTTTGGTGCACTAGATTCCCATTAATATGCGCTATTCATCCTAGGAATTGTGCAAGGAAATAGGGGCTTGGAAAGAATTGTAAATTGGCTAAGTGTTGGCTAAGAGAAGGCTTGTGAAGAAGATAGTTGAGCATACTTGTGCATAATTGTTATTTTGAGAACAAGCTTAGTAGCTTCACTCATATTTCTAATTAATGCAATATAGATAAGCAGGGTTTTGAATAGTGGCTTTCCCTAGAAAAACGTTTTGTGTTATGTGCCATTGATTTATCTTCTTCTTGTGTTATAGTATTCATCGATCTATTAGCTTCCACTAGTTGAAAGTAGAAGTAGATTCTTGTCGCTTGTTTTAGCAGAACACTTGAGCTTGTGAATCTATAGGAAAATCTACATTTTCTTCCCAATTCATATTGTATGCCCATGGACCAAAATCTCATTGTGTCCTCGAATGGTTTTAGGAAGGGAGTTTCAACTTTCCATAAAAATCCAACTGAAAATCCAGTTGAAAATCCCTTGATTGCAATCGAATAATAACATCAAATTATAGCTAAGGAAACTCCTCTCATCTGATTCCCCTGGCTAAAGGAGGTATTATTTAACAATCCACAAAACTAGGGTTTTGCTCAATAAGAGACAATGCAATTTTCGAATTAATATTCTATTTTTCAAGACAATAACTTGGGCGATTCTACATAGTGTGCTCACATGGTACTTGGCTAAACACACTTGCAAGATCTTACAAAACTCAATCATGTTTCTTAGTTTGGATTATATATCCGTAAACAAAGTTTTCATTCTATCCCTATAAGGCTTCAAGAAGCAAGTTGCAACATGCCAGAAAACCCTATACAAGATATCAATAAAAAAACTATCGATTACCTTGAACTCCTAAAATAAAACTACATTTTGGCGCACCCATCTCATCTGATTCCACTAGCTAAGAAATGTTTTATCTGACAATATCCAAAACTATGGTTTTGGTCAGTAATGGACAATGTAATTCTTGCACTAAGGTTCTATTTATCAAGACAATAAGTCACGCCATTGTCAGTAGTGTGCCCACATGGTCTCAAGCCAAACACACTTGTAGGAGCTTACAAAACTCAATTATGCTACTTGGTTTGGATTTTATACCTCCATACAAAATTCTCATTATATCCTTGAATGATTTCAGGAAGTGAGTTGCAACTTGCAATAAAGTTTGAACTCTAAATGGGACTTCACGAAACAATTGTCTACTATGTTGAAATCCTGAAATCGAATTACAACTAGTGCCAACCTTCTCATCTAATTCCACCACCTAAAACAGGTTTTATTTGCAAATCTCCAAAACTAGGGTTTTTCTTAGTAAAGGACAATGTATATGCATTTGGATTCTATTATTCAAGACAATAAATCTGGTGATTTTGGGTAGCTTTCCCACTTGGTCCCTAATTGAACACACTAGAAAAAACTTACAAAACTCAATTATGTTGCTCGATTTATATTTTATGTCCAAGAAACAAATTTCCAATGTCTCCCTAAAGAGCTTTAGGAAGGGATTTGCATCTCGCCATTAAATTTTAACCATGAGTCTCATTGAAGAATCATCGATTTCATTGGACTGTTAACATCGAATTTCATCTATGAGCACCCTCTCATTTGATTCCACTGGCTAAAGAATGTTTTATCTTACTATCTCCAAAAACTATGGTTTTTCTCAATAATGGACAATCTAATTTTACAAAAAAGTTCTATTAGGATCCCAAGCTGCATTTCATGGAGTTGGCACACTTGAGACAGATGGGCAGCATAGAGGCTTACATATCGTAGTTCTAGAGTCTGGTTGTGATGGTGTCATACATGTCTCAAGCTTAGTTGATTATGTTATTTGTAGAGGGGTTATCAGATCCCTTGTGTGGATGGATGAGGGGCTACAAGCCCATGACATTGATGGGCATCATTTCCAAGACCCGAGACATGATTGATGCAATTCCCAATACCAATGCCCATATACCCACCATGCTCGTAGCTCCTTAGGGGAGCAAATATACTCATCATCCGTAGAGGGAGATTGGGTGTGGTCAGTTGGATGATGAGACTTGGAGGAACCTATGGAGGAGGAAGTTGTGTTTCACGTTCCAAGATCCGTGGGCACCAGGGCATAAGTGCACCAAGGGCAAGGCCCATTACATCGAGGTGTACTGAGATAGCGAGCAGGAGGATGAGGCTGAGCAGGAGATAGACAGTGGTGACGGAGGACCATAGTTTGCAGGAGGAGGACCACCGCCACCAACACCACCTCGGTGAGGAGGGCTAATTGTTCCCACTAGGGGAGTTCTTGCTTCACTTCAGGAACTTCCAAAGTACTTGACACTACGGATCAGGGGCACAGTGTAGGGGTAGTGTGTGTCAGTATTAGTGGATAGTGGGGCTACCCATAACTTTATTGATTCCTAGATGGTGGACCAGAGAGGCATACATACGGGGACATTTGAGGTGTCTTTGATATTGGTACCAGGAGATCGAACTATGTGGTGCACGAGATATGTCCCTAGTATAACTTTGATTATGGGGAACTATTCCATAACTGACCATTTCTTTGTGGTTGATGTTCCAAACACTAATGTGGTGATGGGTGTCCAATGGTTGTATTCATTGGGGTGGGTCACCACCGATTGGAGGAAATTAGAGATGGAGTTCATGGCCCAAAATGGGAAGTTGGTAGTGTTGAGGGGTATGCACTCCTACCCACCATAGTCAATATACGTCCATCGGATGGAGGCAGACATGTGGCATGGTGGTATAGAGCGAGCGATGGTGCTCATGATTTCAGAGACAGGAACTTAGGCATGACTGGTTCATCCATACATCTTTGTGTTGTTGGGGAGACATCAAACAATTTTTTTGGAGATCCCTCCAGGAAGGCCTCTTGATTGAGGGTTTGAGCACACCATTGAGTTGTGAGAGGGTGTACATGCAATTATCACTACTCTGTATCAATGCCTTGAGGCCTACAAGGATGATATTGAGAGGTCCATCTAGAAGCTATTGGTGTTGGGGCATATCAGGCCTAGTACTAGCCCTTTTGCTTCATCGGCGGTGCTAGTAAAGAAAAAGGATGGGACCCTTAGCATGTGCATCAATTACTAAGCACTGAATAGAAAACTTTGAAGAACCAATACCCCATGCCCCGTATAGATCAACTGATGTATGAGCTTAGAGGAGCCAAGTACTTATGTAAGGTAGACTTGCGTGCAAGGTACCATCAAATTTGGGTGTGTTAGAAGGACATTCTGAAGATAGCATTCAGGTGCCACAAGAGGCACTTTGAGTTCCTGGTGATGCCCTTCAAACTCACCAACACCCCAACCACATTTTAGTATTGCATGAACCATGTGTTTTGCAAGAACTTGTGCAATTTTCTTTTAGTGTTCTTCAATGACATGCTTATCTACAACATGACATGGGAGGAGCACCTACAACACTTGGAATATGTCTTAAGCATCTTGGAGGAGCAAAAAATTTATCCCAAGACATCCAAGTGAAAATTTGGGATAACAGAGATGTTGCACCTAGGGTATATGATATGAGAGGATGGAGTTAGAGTCCACCAGGAGAAGATTCTCGCCATCTTTGATTGGCCCACACCGAGTAATGTGACGGAGCCGAGGGGATTATTGGGCATATGCACATATTACAAGCGCTTCGTGAGGGGGTTTTCTCAGTTGGTTGCACCCCTTATATACCTCATGAGGAAGGGGGCACTCAATTGGTTAGACACAGTGTAAGAGGCCTTTGAGCACCTCAAGATGGTCATGAGTACTCCCCCAGTCTTTGCGTTACCAAATTTATCCCAACCCTTTGTACTGGAGTGTGACACATCAGGTGAAGGCATTGGGGCAGTGTTGATGCAAAGTGGTCATCCCATACCTTATGAGAGTAGGAATCTTCGGGACTATGAATGATTGTACTACATCAACACTCCCTCTTAGCTAGGGAGGTATTCATAATGACTATTTAGATTTTCTCTCTTAAAATCTTTCTTTAAGAATAAGGTTACACACTTCATAGTAGCATTATCCTATGGTACTATAACATAATTATGATCATGATTCACCATCAAACAACTAGTCTCCATACATAGTCTAGGTGAAACTCCAAATGCCTCGTCTTAGGCCTAATACCAAACAAGCTCACTCTAGAAAGATTTGAGCATGATACTGGGAGGAACCTACTCATCAGAGTTGCCTCCAAAAATTTATTCAACCAAGTTCACAATGATAATTAATCTTTCTTCACCGCCATGATTCCAACCCAACAAACATGTTTCTCCAAGACTCTAGGTGCTATCTAGGCTATTAGTGAGACACAAATCCAAAAGACATGTTGATCTATAGGTCTAGGTACCATCTAGGTGATTGCCAAGGCATTAAACCAACACATTATTTCACAGATCTAAATACCATCTAGGCTACTACCAAGTTATCGACCCAACATTTTTCAGGGATCTAGGTACCATCTAAGCTACTACAAAGGTACATACCCAACATCTTTCAAGGATCTAGGTACCATCTAGGCTACTGCCAAGGTCTTGCAAGGATCTAGGTACCATCTAGGCTACTTCTTAGGTACCAACCCTATGTACCATCATATAGCCTATTCAACCTATGGTACCACAACTTTATGTACCATCATACAGGCTACCTAGCCTAAGGTACAACAACTAGTCACCATGATCTGATCGGTGCCTCAACCACATGGTATACAAACTAGTATAGGTTTTCCATCAGCAAGGTCAAACTTCCAAGAACATCTGTGTTCCAAGTTCCAACTACACAGGGTTGGCCAAACCCTAGAGCATATTTAGCTCCTCACACCACAGGGTCAAAACCCTAACAAATCCTCACATCACAGGGTTGACATTATCTTGGCCAAAGGTCTCAAAAGGTTCACTCAACAGGTAAACGAGCTTGATAGAGGCACCCACTCTCATAGAGTGGTTGTTCCAATCATAGAAAGGTACCTACTCTTCTAAGTAACTAGGCCTTAAAGACCATACTTTCTAAATTAGGAGAATGTATGATTTCAATAATAATCTAGGCCAAACTTCTACCCCTATTGTTATCTCATTAATGCTCCCTCTTCCTGAGAGAACTTACCTTAATGTGTCCAAGCTTGTCCCTGACGTATATGTACTTCATCCAGGACAAAGGCTTGTCAAAGGCCTATCACAACTTTAGCCATTAAATATAATTTAAAAATAATACTTAAATACATAAGAGTTAAACTACTCCCTCTTAATCAAAGCTTCTTTTAAATTCATATTTCTTTTTGGATTCAAAGCTCCTTCTACATTCACAACCCTTTCAAGATTCAAAGCTCCCTCTGAATCTAGGACTTGTCAAAAAATTCTTCCAACATTAGACAACCTTTAACATTTCTTGCAATCCACTCTAGGAGGTCGCGAAAGAATAGTTACAATCAAAGAAGGAAAATAAAACGAGACTAGATTACTAGAGAAATCAATAATATTAAAGGAAGAGAGATAGATCACGTATCTTTGAGTAACAACGCCCTCTTGATCTTATACTTTCGCAGTTATCCAATATATCAACATTCTTGCTCTAGACATCATTATTGTGACCTAGGGTTTCTTCTTTTAGCAGGAGCATCTCATCCTAGGGTTTTGTCCAAAACCCTAGGCATTCTCTTATCAAGCCTTTCTAAATTTGCAAACCCTATAAATCAAAAAGTCAAAACCCTAAATGTAATTTTACACGAGGGATAGATTACTCTAGGGTTTTGTCCAAAAACCCTAGAAAATATATCAAACCTCAAATTCAGAGCAAATCAATACTCCAAGTCAAGACTTCAAATTACCTCAAATCAAGACTCCAGATCATCCTTGGCCCTTTCAAAAATTCTTAGCAACTTTGGATCATGAAAATATCTTAGGCCAAACCTTACAAAAGAACCTCAGATTCACTCCATCTTAGGGTGCACTTCGAACTCCATCTCACGATCATTTTGTAGACATTGTTATAGTAAATAGAACTTTGGGATTCATCCAAGGAACTTGGATCTTCATTTCGGATCTCATTATTGTCTTTAGGTCATCATATTGGTCTTAGATTACTATGCTTGGATTATACTTATAGAATGTGGAGCATACTTGTGGAACACAAAACTTGGAACAAACTCTTTGACATCACTGAAATATGTTATATATTGTTTCAAATTTCAGCCAAGTTTGGGAGCTTGAACTTGCACCTGGTTAAAAATGATCATAGGCCTAACTTTGTAGAAAACTCATAAGCCAAATTGAATCGATGCCATAGTAGATTGAGCATAGTTCCGTCTCGGTGTGTGTAATTTACATGATCTGTCAACTTGGAAAGTAATGAAGATATATAGAGAGAAAATAAGGTAGAAGATGCATACTCTTGTTATCATTACTCACATGGTCATTTCAAGAGATACTAGTTTATTTCCTTCGACACCAATCTTGTTCATAGAAATAGGTATACTACTTGCTGAAATATAAATGGAGACTGCAATTGATAATTCTCTGTAAACTCTTGGTCTAGATGAAAGGAGATCCCGAATACTAAATCCTTTTTTTAGTAAGCTGCAAGTTATCCATGTGTCAGTTGAATTCTTGTTAACCTTCAACAAAGGTTCAAATTAAAGAATTGAGCATATTTTTACATATGATGGGGCACATCAATAGGCATATTAGATCCAGTGGTGACAATGCTTATTAATATGAAAGTGTTAATGGCAGAGGCCAAGACTAGCCGAAACATGTTACGCATTTAAGCATTTCTTGGTTACATGTAGTGCATGTATGGTTTTCTTTATGTGAGGTGACCTTCAGAATTGTGTGCAGTCAAATATACAATTCCCAAAGAATGACCTTGCCCCCACACTACATTGCTGGAGAAGGTGAAGTCACCCATATACATATATATTGCAATATATATATATATATATATACATTGAGACTCAGGGTTAGCATGGTAACCACCTTTGGTTAGGGTGGGTTACATCCTCAGTGCATAGGGCCCTATTTTGCATGCATCTTCAAAACCATGTTAATAATGTATTTTGGTGTTTGGAACCCATAATTGCAAAGGGGTAGTAACTAAGTTAAAATATGCGTAGAAGCAATCAGAACCACATTTGGAAATTCAAAATGTTTTGAATTTAACAAAATTAGAAGAAAAAAATAAAATATAAAACTGAAATGAAAAAATACCTGTGTTGAACTGTGAAACATGTAGAGGAAAAGAATATGAAACACTTTAACTCGACCAATTTGAGACAAAATCATGTATTGCCAATTTGAAAAATGAGATTGAAGATGGCATAGCCCCAAATAGAAAACTTCACAAGTTTTTCTCTGGTTTTGGCCTTTGTGCCCATTTCTATATCGGTCTTTGACAATGCAGGCTCTGGTTCTCCTTTTCTACTTTTGTTTGTGATGCTTCAACTGAAAAAATTGTGCCCACTATAGGGAAAGAATATAAAACTGAAAGAAAAAAAATACCTATGCTGAACTGTGAAACATGTAGAGGAAAAGAATATGAAACGCTTCAACTCGACCAATCTGAGACAAAATCGTGTATTGCCAATTTAAAAAATGAAATTGAAGATGACACAGCCCCAAATAGCAAACTTCACAAGTTTTTCTCCAGTTTTGGCCTCTATGCCCATTTGTATATCGGTATTTGACAATGCAGACTTTGGTTCTCTTTTTCTAGTTTTTTTGGTGATGCTTCAATTTAAAAAATTGTGCCCACCATAGGGCTAGATTGACCTAAATAATGATTTTGAAATCGGTTCAAGGAGGGCAACAAAGGCTACGACTATTTCATTTATGGAAAAATCTGAAACTGTGCACATGGTTTAACTTGGATTGCACAATGATGATTTGTGAAAATTTGGAGGCAACCTATGTTTTTCATAAATTTGGAGGCAATAATTCAAATTCTTAAATTTGGAGGAAATCATTTGGAATCATTATACTCTCTATTTTGTATAAATAGATTTTATCTTTCTTTTACTCAAATTGTGGAGATATTATGGTCACACACGGAAGGTGCGACAGAATGTAAAATTATGTGTTTTCCTTTTGTACTCTTATTTCTTATTTTTCTATTTTCAAGCTCACTGTCATTTAATCAAGGATTGTTTTTTAGGAAAGATAAAAAGGAAATGGGTTTGAAAGGTTGTATTTTTTAAGGATTTAAGAGTTCTAATAGTTATTCATTGAGAAATGAAAATGAATTTATTACATAAAAAAGATAGTAATTAAAACCTAACCCATAAAATTATGACCCTTAGTGGTATAGGAATCTAACAAAGTAATTATGGAAACAAGAACCCAACAACTACGAAATCGATCAATTTCGATTATTATGATTGCAGACTTCTTAAAAAAAGCCTCTTTCACGTGTGCAGCAGCAACCCTTGGTGTGACCTGAATACTTCCTCCATCGCCATGGCCCCGGGAGGGGGCCCTAAGGCCCCTCCTCCACCAGAGATCCTTGTGTTCAGGAAGCTAATCGGTGACAATAGTAAATGCCTAACAAGGGAAACTTAGTGCAAGTTTGTAAAGAAACTGGAAAACATTCCCACAATCGCCTTACCCGTTGAAGATTCTTGCAGATCTGCTTTGAACTTAGCTAAAAGACGGCTCATTGGCCAATTTACAAGGCTATGGCCTTCCCCCAAGGTTTTCGAGGCATGGGTACAAAGAAACTGGCGACCACTAGTAAAGGAAGGCATCAGAAGCTTCCTGGTTGGTAAGGCCTTTCTCGTCTTTGTTTTTGATTCAGTAAAAGATATAAATCTCATCTTTAGGAATGGACCATATTTCATGGGACCTTAGGGTCTGTATCTAAACTCATGGTCACCAGATTTCGATCCGACACAAGATGTGCCATGAGTAGTCCTAGTGTGGGTGCACCTCCCTCATCTTCCATTGCATTGCTGGAACCCGAAGTCACTAGAAATGCTTGGTAATACCCTGGGAAAATACATAGATAGAGCATAGAGAAGGGATCAGTATTCATGTGCAAGAATATGTGTGAAAGTTGACTTGGAAATAGGGTTACCTGAAGCCATAAAGTTAACAATAGCAGACTGGTCTTATATCCAAGAGTTAGACTATGAGCAACTGCCATTCAAATGCAAAAATTGCCATGAATATGGGCACTTCGCAAGATACTTCAAAAAAAAAGGAGGAAGATCTAGAGAATTCGAAAGGAGAGAAATGGATCCAAGTGCAAAAAGTAGTCTAGGCCAAGGTGAGTAACAGGAATAAAGGGAAAGAGGTACTGAAGGAGTCTAGAACACCCTTAACAAGAACGGTTCAAATGGAAGGAAGAGGAGAATAACCAAAGACAATGGCCACAATAAACCCATTCGAAACCCTCAGCTCTTCAATCGAAATTCCAGAAACAAAGATAGAGGAGATTGAACGACAAGTTCCCTCACTCGAAGCAGAAAAGAAGAACATGGATGTAACCCAACTTGTCTCCCCAACAGGAATCTCCTCCTCACCCACACATGCAGAAATGACAAGGAAAAAACCCCCAAAAACCTTTGGGTCATCGAAAGACGAGACATTCGAGAAAACCTCTAAAAGAGTTGGAAGGAAATCTCATAAGGAAGCCATGGAAGAAGAGGCGGAGAGGCAAAAAATTCAAGGTAGCCAATCCACCATTGAAATGTCTATCGGAAGAAACACCATAACAAGGCCCTCTAAGGGGGGGCCAACTCACTCCAGTCCCGCTAAATAATGAAACTAGTATCTTGGAATTGTAGAGGCTTGGGGAACCCTTTGAAAGGTGAAGTAGTCAAAGATCTTCTGAAAATAGAAACTCCCGAGATCCTCATGCTCCAAGAGACTAAGATTGAAGGGGAAACCCTTCATGAGATTAGTAAATTAAAATGGGGAAAAAATGCACGAAAGGCCATTAGTACAAGAGGTACCTCTGGTGGCCTAGAAACATTGTGGTCGGAGGACAAGTATTAACTAGAAAGATCCTTTGAGACCCAACATTGGATATTCACTGAACTTCGGCACCTCTCTAGTAAGCTCTCCATCTCTCTCTTCAACATTTATGTTCCAGTCTACCTTACAGAGAAGAAAGAATGCTGGTAGACCTTCTCTGATTTCTTTGACATTTACTCCCCTCCGACTGTAATAGTGGCTAGAGATCTCAACCTTGTCATTGATCCAAAAGAAAAGAGAGGTGGCAATAATTGCAAGGACCAAATTCTTCCATTAGTAGAGGAGTTGATACTTCATTAGGATCATCTTGACTTCAAACCGAAGAAAGGTCTTTACACCTAGACAAACAATAGAGCTAGGGCAGAACACATCTATGCTCGCTTAGATCACTTCCTAGCGCAAAGCTCTTTGTTGCTAGGAAAAAGACTGATCTCCTTGAAAATTCTCCCAAAGCTAGTCTCATATCACAAACCTATTCTCTTACAGCTAGAAAAGGAAGAAAATTTGGGCCCTATCCCCTTTAGATTCAACCCGCTTTGGTCAGGGAAAGAAGGGTTCATGGAAACTGTTCTAGAGGCATGGTCCATATCTATGACAGGATTGCCAAGCTTCATGTGGGAGCAGAAACTAAAAATAACCAAGAGAGCTATGAAAAATGGATTAAAGACCCCTCAAATTCTCCTACCAGCAACAAAAAGGAGACATTTCAATTGTTATTAGATCTGCAAATGGATTTGGAAAGTAAGGAGATCTCTGCTTCAGATTTAGAAAAAGAACAAGTTGTCCAAACTAAATCATTCCCCGCTTTCCGCCATGAAGAAGAGACTTGGAGGCTTAAGTCTCGTAGCCTATGGCTTAAAGCTGGAGATCAAAATACCTCTTTCTTCCATAAGCAATATTGTTGAAAATGGAAACAAGAAATGCTATATATAGAAATGCTATAAATAGCATCTCAGGTGCTAGTGAAAAGGGCAACACAATATCTACATATCTAAACAAGCTTACCACATGCAGGGATGAGCTTGGAAGTGTAGGGATCACGACAACCGATGATGACATGGTGAGTCTTGCTCTCCTCGATCCTCATAAGAGCTAGTATAGCTATGAAGGCTCAGTAAATGGAAGAGATAAACTGCTAGATTGGGAACGAATTTGTTCGGATTTGATGCAAGAGGAGATAAGAAGAAGCACCAGAGATGGTTCTTCATCGAAGGAGGATGAAGAAAATTGCTTCTTAGCGAGTAAGGCGAAGAAAGGGAAGGAGAAGGATTCTCATCCCAAATCGAGTTCTTCCCATGGTGGGAAGAAGTTTGACAAATCGAAAGTGCAATGCTTTCATTGTCATGAGGTGGGCCATTATGTAATAACTTGTCCACAGAAGAAATCCAAGAAGGGATCCTTGGAAGGATCAGAAAGTGAGGCACTGGCCTCACAGTTCGAGTTGGATTTCACCCTCATCGCATGCATGGTTTTATCAAGGATGGGTTGTGGTTGGTTTCTTGATAGTGGAGCTTCAGTCCACATGATTGGCAATAAGAGTTTGTTTAGTACCTTGGAGGAGAAAGACCTCCAGATACTCATAGAGATGGGTAATGAGGGAAAGTATAGTGTCTCAGGTGTAGACACAGTTGTTTTTTTAGAGGAAGCATGGAGCTTGCATTACCTTGACAGATGTGAAGTATGTGTTGGAAATAATATAGAGAAGGGGGTGAATCAGTATTAGCAATTTAACAAGTTTTCATTTCCATAAACAAATTGATATACGCTACTTCTATTAATTAAACATGCGTATATATGCAATTTTGTTTAGAGAAAATCATGCATATCTTGCAGACTTCTAATTTTAGTTAGCTGATCTTAATATGTGTATCAGAACCATAAAACAGTGATCAAGTGTAGTAAACAGTACAGGCAATCACACACATGAACACAAGATATAAGGTGGAAACACAATGTGGGTGGAAACCACCTGTTGCAGTTCGTCTCTATCTTCTTTTAATAAGAAACTTCTTTTTATAATATTTCTGTATTGGTGCAGTCTTATACCAGTACGTAGGCTTCTACCTACAGAAAGCTACAACCTTCTCTTGTTTTCCAGCTTCTCTTGGAAGGGAGCTACAACCCCTTTAGCTCTTGTACTAGCTGATGTACTAGTACGTAGGTGTTGACCTACAGAAGGCTACAACCTTCTCTTTTCTTCTAGGGACCACGTTTCATAAATTTTCAGACTGGATCCATCAATAACATAAATCAAACATCAAATATATCTGCATCAACCAATCTCCTTTACACCAACCAAAAACTGAATCAAACAATCACTTCTCTGAATGATGTTGCCAGAATACAGTAACAGTAACCAGAAACCAATCCTGAACCCAGAATACTGTAGCAATAAACAAAAGTAGCTAAAACATATTTTATGAGACGTACGCTACTTCAATATGTAAAACCCGCATGCATAAATTCTTATATTAAGGCAAACCTACGTATACGTCGTTTTGAATTACCGAACTAGCGTGTATATGCGCCTTTGCTATGCTGAACCTGCGTACAGATCTATAAAAGCTAATTTACCCTTTTCAACTATTCGGACATCAATTATACCCAGATCATCAGATTTATAGATCAATTCATGTGCCAAATACAACAGATCAAAATCACACAAAGATACTTGTCTTCAAGCCTTAAGATCTTGACCCATCAATAGAACTTATCCTTCTTCAAGCGCTCAGGTTCCTCCTTGATTCAGATCCAGCTATGCACCATAACCCATTGACCAATATTCTAGATCTTGCTCTTCATAAGATATTCAATCCTTAAGTACCATAGCCATTGTTCATCATTTTTGCTTAGATAGCATTGTTGCTATCCTCCCTTGAGTATGTATAAATTATTTGAGGTTCTTATGCCTTTGATCAAGCTCGTGAACAATACATCCATTTGATCGAAATACTACCTCATTTCCTTGATCACATATTTGACTAACACTCAATAAATTTGATGGATGTCATGACTCAATGTATTCTCCTTTTCCTAAAGCTTTGAATGCAGCTCCTCTCATGTCTGATGGATCCCCTTTTATCATTTCGAAAGCAGTTAGGATTTCGTGCAGTTGTGACAGGTAATACTCTAAAGATTCTGCGTTTCTTCTATGGCAGAAACTTTTGATTCAAACTTAGAAAACAAAGATATTAGAACCTTTTCAACTAAAGTAACTTCTTTTATCTCTTCAACCAGGTTTTTGATGCGCTTAACAATCTCATCTATACGTAAGAAATAATTAGCCACACTTTGATCATTTTGCATTCTGAGAGTTTCATATTGAATTCTAAGAGATTGTAGTTTTGCAAGTTTTACCTGATCCTCTCCTTCATAGCTTAGAATGATCTTGTTCCATATTTCTTTGGTAGTTTTGAGTTGCATAACCTTGACGAATTCTATTGAGATAGACTCCCCAATAGAGTATTAATAGCCTTTGCATTTGTTTCATACTGCTTTTTACCAGCCATGTCTATAGGAGTTGCTGATGGAAATGTGTATCCTCCTTCCACGATATCCCAAACTTTTTTACTAAGAGATTGAAAATAGGTTGTGGTTCTTACCTTCGAATAGAAGAAGTTGCTTCCTTCAAAGATTGGTGGCCTGATGGATGCCTCTTTTTCGTAGTTTCTCATGATGATAGATCTTCCTTCAAGCGATCAAGCTTCTTCTGAAGGACCTGCTCTGATACCAATTATTGGAAATAATACTGAGAGGGGGGGTGAATCAGTATTAGCAATTTAACAATTTTTCATTTCCATAAACAAATTGATATATGCTACACCTGTTAATTAAACCTGCTGTCATGCGGAAAGAGTCGACAGTGCGGACACAACTGACCTCCCTAGAAGCAAAAGCTTTCTAGTGACAAACAAGACAAATAAACACTACCTTTCTCTAAACATGCATTGAGAATACAAGTAATCAGGTGATTTTAACATACCTTAAGTCCAACGCTTTGTAGTAGTCCAGCCTCGCCAATCCGGATGAGCTCCTCCTTCTCTTCGAAACCTGCATTCACTAACAAGCCAAAAGATTAAATAGCACCTGATAAACTCATAAAACAATACATATCCATCATACAGACCAAGGAGTATATGAAACAAATCATGAATAACAATCTGTTGAGAAAAATGAGTTCATTTGTATTAAAAGGAAACAAAAGGAACCATTACAACCTGAGCCTTGGTGTTGTGCAAGTCCCTCCTAAGGTCCAGCAAGAGTTTTCCTTTACTTTGATCAGCTCACCCACTCTCAAATAAGGCTAGGAAAGGATGGGAATCTCTCCTCTCAAGCTTTACAAGGGAGTCCTAATCCCAACAGCATCTACCCTTAGGAATGTTCAGCTTTCAACCTCCCCTCCCTCTATCCCAATGCCTGTATTTATAGTGCTCTAGAGGAAGTTATTCAGGTCCACCATCAATGGGATAAGCCCCTCTTTGGATGGGATAACTCCCCTCTTGATGGGATAAGTTCCTCTTTGGTAGGGATACATGAACCATCTGGAGGCGCTTCATACACGTCAAACAAGCTTCTAGAAGGCTCTAGAAATGACCACAAATAACTTTTTGGAGTGAAACTTGCGCCTTTTGACCTTTACAAGAGTACGCACCCATTGCTTTATAGACAGAGCGTACAAGTACGCAGGTATTGTGAACTTGGGGTGCGTACACATAGGTAAGGCTAAGAGAAACTGCGTACCCAGAGATATATAGATTTTTAATGACTTTCTCTCTTTCTTGGAGTTTGACATGGAGAGAAAAGGTATGAGGCTTGCCAAGGAGGATAGTATGACAGTTGATGGAGCCATACTAACTGCAAATAGTCATGGTGACAAATTTTAGTGTAACAGATTGCCCCCTAAAGTGCGAAGCCTGTAGTAGATAAGGGTTTCATATCATCTAGGAAGGGTGAAGTACTTTGTCATTTCAAGGATTATCTTGTGGAGAACCCAGTCAGAACCTGCAAGTATTCAACACAAAATACATATATATGATCATATCATCGCTGAGGTAGGCATTCCCATACTCAGATTGAAAAACTTTAACTAATTGACTATCTATTGCTCTGATACAGGAATGATTCTGCAGTACATCATAATCATAGACTTTTGTAGACACAGTATGGACGCAGCCATCTGTTTATAGTTAGTCTACTGTATAATGAATACAAAACTCCTCGCAGCCTGGATGGTGGAAACTAGATCCAGGGTCTTCATTTCTACTTCTCGAACAGGTACGATTCTATCCATGCGAATAAATGAGTTGATGTCAAACATGGTAGAAACCACTTGATTACCAGTCAATGATGTAAACTGTTAACAAGCGTGAGAGAGACCACCAATGATGTCAATGGTTGTCAAAGTACCCAGTACAATCCATGAGATGTGAATGAATGAGTTGACGTCGAACATTTCACGAAATCCTTCGATCGAAAGTCAATGATGTAAACTGTCGTCAAAGGCGAGAAACCTGCCATTGATGCATGCAGACTTCAAGGTACTAACGATTCCTAGGTCATCTTTATAGATAATGTGCTGATGTCGATAGAAAGCGACCCGTTGCAGGCAAGCCCACAACACGAAATCATAGATCAAGTTGAAGAAATGTAACTGTAAGGACTGACTCAGGGATGGTCAAGATGGATGACGAGTATTTTCCAGATGAATGTTTATTGCAGAGACTTCTTGAACACATAACGACACGACAGATGGCTTGGTGACATTTGACTCAAAGTTAATACCCGGCTAAAGACTTTCAATGTGGTTTGATCAACTGTGAGGCAAAGGATTTCCCAACCCAGGTGAATGAAAAGTGTCGTGTTCAAGAGTGGTAATAAGGCTTCTTCTGAGACAAAGGATAACAAATGGGCTCATTTTTCTCTCTTTTCCCCCACCATTTCTGGCAAGTACCTCTTTATTTTTTACAACCTTGAGGAGGATAACATATGCTTGATTATAAGCTCATCCTTTGGATGAGTCCAACTTAGTTTTGATTCGAACCCTAAGAAGGAGTGGTCCGTTCCTGTCTGTAATCGAACAGGTCCTTTACTGTGAAATTTTAACGAGTCCAGTATAGGAGAAACTTGGCGTTTTTCATTTTTAGAGAGTCTGAAAAACTTAAGAAGACTCCAGGTTGAACTTTTTCGTAAAGTTGTGTCTCCCAAGCCCAAAAAAGTATAAAATAATACTTGAGAGAATCGCTTAGTCTTGCGACCAAGGAGTACTTTCATGATTAGTGCCTCTGACCTAAAAAGTAAAAAGCGATCAAGGACACGTCGTTTTATTTCCAGTATTGAGTTTGAAACGACAAAAACCCGACAATATTTTCCTGTTTTTACGGTCAGAAAAGAGCTATAAGGGGACCGTCTTTTAATTTCGTTTTAACGAGTGTAAAAGAAACACTCGGCAATCTTTTCATGTTTTAGGAGTTAGAAAAGGGCTTAAAAGATGACTCTGATGTTTTGGTTTGTGAAAAATGATAAGTTTCCCTGAAAGTCCTTTTGTCCTGCACAAAAACGACACATTACTCATACCTATTTAAGATAAGCAAAAATGCATTGAGAAATATCCTTCCATGGTGAAAAATAAACAAACTTAGCATTCATTTATCCAAAAAACCTATAAAAAGACCTTTTACCATGTCATTTTTACCATTTTACTGTTGAGGGAGAGAAAAGGGCTTTTGGCAAGAAACTTCCCGTGGACTTTGCGGAGAATCCGACTGTCGGAATCGAGTGCCGTCTCTTTCAGGTATTTCACAACATCCTCCTCTTTGTTTTCATCCGTTTAGAATTTCATTTTAAACCCTAGTTTAATTTTTTGGGGGCTTTGGGGTTTTAGGATCCGCTTTTCGGGGTACGCAGGTGCCCCATGGGCGACCCGCGTACCCCGACATTTTCGTTAATGGGAAAATGGCAGGAGTATGCAGCCTACCTTCAGAATAGCTGCGTACCCATGCTCTGTTTTCTGAATGCGAGGTGCGTACTCCGCGCAAAGTGAATTTAAAACCCTAAAACTCAAAACTAAACCATCAATTTTTGATTTAATGAATTCTAATGAATGTTTTCTGGTGTGTAGATTGCCCACCATGCTTGATTAGCGTGAAAGAGAACACGAAGATGTCGATTTGGCCGCAATAGATCATCAACCTTCCATTGATGCTTTGAAGGCATGCGGTCTCTACAAATACTGGGCCATACCTGGCATGAGGGCCCAGGTGCGATTCTTAGAATGGCTGGTTGAAAGGTGGAACGTTCAGGATCAATTCTTTTACATCGGAGGGCACCAGCTCGATATAGAGCCCTCAGACATATATTTTCTCACTGGTTTTCCAAATAGGGGCGAGCAACTGACTCTGTCCGGGACTAGGCCGGGTGGCCAATCCCTTGCTAGCCTCCGGCTAGAGTGGTGCAACAATTAGCACCAGGAGAAAGGGATAGAAATAAAATACATATCCCTGCCTGAACTTATGGTAATTGCCTTTACAGTTACCAGACTCTGTGGCGCAGCCGCTTTGCATATTGCCACCGGGTCCCAAATGCGGATGGCGATAGATTTCTACCGAGGCACCATTTTCAATTGTTGTGACGCTGTGTTGGCCAATATGAAGGGCCAACTGACTAGGGCAAAGAACGGGCAATTAAATACCTTTGGGTATGGGTCTCTAGTTGTGAGCTTTGCCCTAGAGAGGGTTCCGATGCTGATCCCACAACATTTCACTGTTGCAGCTGGGCCTCCTCGGGAGCCAAAGTTGACGCGATGGGTTGCGGTGATGGCCCGACATCCTGATGAGGGAGCGGGAGTTGTTTGATTTCCTGCGGGTAACTTTCACTGGTTGGAGGACCAGGTCTTTGCGATCCAGGATTTTCCTTATGCCGGAATAGATTTTCGTGGTGATACGGACATGGTTCTTCCACAGGGAGAACAATGGGACGACATAGGTACTTCATTTTTCACAAGTTTTTAAATTATTTACTTTTTTGTTTGCTTTTTATATCATCTCAAAACTGACAGTGACAATTTTCAAAATGCAGATGTAGGTCCATAGCGTCCGGCCAATCTCCGACCATTCGAGAGAAGAGTACCAGTTGCACCAGCACCGGCCCCACAGGATGCGGCCGCAGAGACCTTAGCCGAGTTGGAATAGGACCTAGAGCGTCTCACGGCGGACATACCAGAGACGACTATAGACGATATTCCTATCTGACTTCAGCGCTATGTGGTCGTAGTCCCAGGACCTTTCAGGAGGTTCCTGTGTAGGGTAGCGCGGGCAGTGGTCTCATATAGAGAGCACCACCAGTGATTGGCTAGTCACTTTTTGTAGACACATGTGACATTTTTGGTTTTTTGTACTTATCATTTTTGCCGATCATAAGGTGTTTTTCAACCTATGATCGAAGACGATGTATATTTTTGACACACTCCTATCTATATATATATCATTATTACTGACTTATTTTGTTAGACATGTATGATGAAATGTTTTTAAATTTACATTTATGATTATCGCAAATGTCTGTCTAACATTCGAGAAGCAATTGCATCTGCTAATGTATTTAATGACCTTGGAATATGCTGATATTCAATGTAATCCAATTCACGTTCCAAGAGGTGCACTCTCAAAAATAACCTTAACAACACTGGATTTCTAATGGCATATACTCTATTAAGCTGTAATACAACGAGTTCAGAATCTAACCTCACTATCAAACTCTGAATCCCAAATGAAATAGATTCAGATAATAACTCAATCACTGCACTGTATTCTGCAATGTTGTTTGTTGTTTGACCGAGGCTCACCCCATGCATAGAAACTAATTCGTCAGAGGGCGAATAGATAACCCAAGCTGCAGAAGAGATATTTTGTGTACTACGACAAGCACCATCAGCAAATCCAATGTACATTTGGAGAGGCGTCGACATCTGCAATATCAAGAGTAAAACCAAGATAAGCCAGAATAACGACGAAAAACACACTCTCTAAGCTAAGCACACTGTCTATACTAACAAGCACACCTGCTAGAAAGAAAAGCTAACCTAACTAAATCTCCATACCCATCATTTAAGCATAATACCTCTTAAGGCAAAGTCCATTTCTGGGCTTACCCAAAGAGTCCCCATCAAAATATACCAGCTCATAGGCTCCTTTTGCTAGATTTCGCTTGACAATATACGGCCCATGCCACATAGGAACGAATTTTCCAGCACCTAATTTATCGTTAGCTTGATCATATAATAGCACTAGGTCTCCTTCCGAAAAAATACGAGGGGTCACGTTGCGATCATACTGAGCTTTCATCCTTTTTGCGTGAGTCTCGATTGCCAATGTAGCGTCACGTCGAGTCTCATCTAATTTAGCTAAGTATAATAGACGCTTCTCCTCTTCGGAAGTAGCTGGAAGTAATTCGACAACCATTTGAAGTGATGGGATTTCACATTCAATGGGCAACACTGTTTCCAAACCATAAACTAGTTGGAAAGGAGTGAACCTTGTTGATGTTTTTACTGAGGTTCGGTACGCCCAAAGCGTTGAAAATAACATGTTGTGCCAATTTGACCGATGAATACCAATGATTCGTCGGATCATGATAACTAGAACTTTGTTGATGGACTCAACCAAACCGTTTGCTTGGGGATAATAAGGAGTAGAACTATCATGACGCAAACCAAGCTGGCCTGTAAGTTCTGTCATCATAATGTTTCGAAAATGGCGCCCATGGTCAGTGATTATCGCTTGCGGGACACCAAACCTAGCAATAATATGATTGAATACGAAAATCGCAGTTGTCTTGCCATCTGCCTTGAATGTAGGCATTGCCTCGGCCCACTTAGTAAAATAATCAACCGCAAGGATGATATACGCATTCCCCCCGGCCGAGTGAGGGTTACATGTAATAAAATCGATACCCATTTAGCAAAAGGACCAACGGCAATTATAGGGTGGAGAGGAGCAGGTGGTGCGCGCATCTTGCGATCAAACACTTGACAGTTGTGGCATTTTCGGACCGCAATGATACAATCTTTAAACATGGACGGCCAGAAGTAGCCAGCATGCAACACCTTCTGAGCTGTGGCATACCCAGACATATGACCGCCACACGCTCCAGAATGACAGTCATTCATAACCCTTTCTGCCTCTTCATGAGTTAAGAAACGACGAAAAACCAAATCTACCCCACGACGATAAAGAGTATCTCCAATAATTTTGTACTGTTGGGACTGGAATCGAATTTTCCGATGTTCCGACTTTGAAGCTTCGGGCCGAAAGGATTGGGTTTGGAGATAGACGATTATATCCCCATACCACGGATCTAAAGTGCTGATGAGAAATAGAGATTCGTCCGCAATGGGTACCTCTGCCACAGTTTCCGCGTCAGCACGCGGCAAGTCACACATCAACTCTGCAAAAACTAAAGATTTCTTAGACTTAGATTTTTCAAATTCCAAGTCGAACTCTTGCAAGATAACAATCCATTTAGAGTAATTGCCCCCTAGCAATTGTTTAGTCAAAATGTAAATCATAGGGTTGCAATCCGAAATGACTGTAGTTTTACGGAGAAGAATGTAATGACAAAAACGTTGGACAACCTGAACAGCTGCCAGGGCCAATTTCTCCACATGCGAATATTTTAGCTCAGTGGGATTTAATGTCCTACTAAGATAATATATCACATGTTCCGTTTCGAATTCATCTTCCTGTACTAAGACCATTCCAATGGTGGAATGAGTGGCGGCGAGGTACAAAAAGTAATCTTGGTTGTAGTTGGGAGGATGCAGCAACGGTGCATGGGTCAACACGTGCTTTAGCGCATCAAAAGATTTTTGAGCTATCTCATCGCAAGAAAATTGAGCATTTTGTTTCAACAACCGGGTAAAACCCTTGGTAATCTCAGCGTAGTTAGGAATGAATCGGCGTAAAAAGTTTGCTTTCCCTTGCAAATTTTGAAGTTGGCGCAGACTCGAAGGAGGAGGCAATTTGATGATAGCTTCGACCTTCGAGGGATCAATGCGAATGCCGGCTTTTGAAACTACAAATCCCAGAAATCGTCCCACTTCGATGCAAAAGACACATTTGTGTGGGTTCAACCGTATACAATAATGCCTACACCTCATAAAAATTTCTCGTAAATGGACAAGGTGATCAGCTCGATGTAAGGAGTGAGCGGGCAAATCATCGAGATACGGTTGCACAATGTGCTTGATGTCATGAAATGCATAAGACATTGCCCTTTGGAAAGTGGCTCCGACATTCTTAAGCCCAAAAGGTAATTTGCAATAAGCAAATGTCCCCCATGGACAAATGAAAGCCGTTTTTGGTTGATCGGTAGGTAGAATATTGATTTGGTTGTAACCGGAAAAACCGTCCATAAAGGAAAATATTTCACTACCGGCACAATCATCAATTATTTGATCGATATAGGGCGTTGGATAGTTGTCCTTGGGACAAGCACAATTGATATCCCTATAGTCGATACATATTCTTATTGTTCCCTGCTTTTTGTTAACTGGAACAATATTCGATACCCAATCCGTTAACGGGATCGGATAAATGAAACCTGCTTTCAACAGCTTCTCAACTTCTGCTTTAATTGCAGTGGCTTTCCGAGGGTGTATCTGACGCAGACGTTGCCGAACGGGTTTAGCGTCCGGGTAAGCCTTGATCTCGTGAACAACAATGGAGGGATCAATTCCTGGCATTTCCTGATAGGACCAGGCAAACACATCGCGGAATTCTTGAAATAGGGCCTTGTATGTTTGAATTTCGTCATCTGAACACGAGGCACCTATATGAATGTATTCAACAATTCCGGGCTTCACTGAAATGTCAATGGGAATAGTGCGAGAAACGTTTCCCAAATTCAGCTCTGAATCAGGATGTTTCATTGGACTCTGAGCATCTTTGACATATTCAGCTGTAAAGATTGATGAGAAATCGTTCTCAAAACGATCATCCTCAGGTAAAAACGAAGATCTATGATGGAGATCTTCCCATGGTAAATCGTCTACGCACAGGATTTCACAAAGTTGTTCGTCAGATGACACAACTTCGGGAAACGTTATTAACTCCGAGGTTGACGCGAAAAGGGATTCCTCATGGACCACATTCATTTGGTCGATTTTGGTTGAACTTGGGTCGGAAAAAGAATGCACAGCTTCATAGGAAATTTCATATGGACTCAAAGGCATTGCATCACCGAATGAGTCTATTTCAGATGCAGATGGGACAATCCAAGGATCGTCATAAATAATAGTGTCTGACGTAATCATATGAATAAATGCGAATGAAGGGTCTGTGTTGATTGGAGGGAAAGGAAAAGTTCCCAGTAAACCAGAATCTTTAACTAATCCTACGCCAACATCCTTATAAGGGATAGTCGTTTTACCGACATGCTGGATACTCTCTGAAGAGGCTGGGTCGGATGAAAAATAAGCCAGCTGGTCTATGGTTATGGTCTTGCCATTGTGTGGAAACTTTATTACTCTGAAGACCGATGAAACGACCGCTATCATAGCGTAAGACCAACTTCGACCCAAAAGAAGGTTGTAGTCCAGAGGGGCATCAACCACCTCCACATCCAGACTAACGGTTTTTCCTTCAACCCCTATAGGCAAATCCTGTAAAATGCCAAACAGATGGAACCCACAGCCATCAAAGGCCTTAAGAATTGTCAGAGATTGGTTCAGCGAAGGAGAACCAAGTGATCTCCAACATTGAATCGACATAATACACGTGGAAGCTCCCTCATCAATTACAGTCCAATGAATAGGCATGTTTTTGACTATCACTGGAATCTGGAAAGCCATCTGATGAGGGAGACGCGGTGTACTATTTTCTAGATCAAAGATTATCAGGTTCGAGTCCTGAACATCAACAGCTCCTATAGCCGACAAAAGTAATTTTCGTTGTGCTGGGCATGATTGCAGCACTTCTAAAGCCGACATTGGTGAGGGTGAAATAGCTAAATCCTCAACAATGTTGTAATTCTTAGCTGCTCTCGCATGTGGATTAAAAGCAGACCTTCGAAGTACACCCTTGGCGGGTGGTTTTATTACTAAGTCAGGGTTAGGTTTCTCAATCTGTAGTGGATCGGAACCGGGAGTTGAGGTTGATGGATTTGAATGAGAAGATTCTGCTTCTTTCGATCCATCAACAGGACTTTTACTACCATAATCTTGTGATCGAGTCGCAATCCTTACATGAGACATCATCAATATGGGTTCTTCAGTGGCACTCGAGGAAGAACCTATCATTTTACTCTCCTGCTTTGGAAATGGATCTTTCAAAACAGCAGCAGTTGAGGAACCTTTAACGATTTTCACAACCTCGGCCTGATGGGGGCAATCTCTTGTAAAATGATCCTCTTCACAAATTAGACAAGGATATCAAGGTTTGAGCTTTTCGTCATTGGTTTCCGACTTTTTTGTTCTCTCCTTTGGAGTCTTGTCTGCTTTACCCTTCTTCTTACCCTTCTTCTTCCCACCGTTTTTTGATTTAGCCGTAGATGACTCTACAACGTGAATATCAGCGGAAATTTCAGGAGAAGACTCTCCTGTCGGGGAATCTGGTAAGGTAATAATGGGCGAAGAATTATTTGAAGATTTCTTCTTAATTTTAGTATTTACCGATCCAATCATGCCATCAGCAACATGAGATCCCGAAGGAGCAGCAACGATTTGATTTGACTTTGGAAGATCTGGGATCTTTTCATGTAACGTACCTGACTCAGTGTAAACTAATTCAAGGTATTGCGCTTGAGAAATTACTTGCTCCTCAGTAACTACTCCGGCCTTAGCTACGTCTTCAGTAATCTTCGGTAATAATGATTTAACAAACCATTCAGCTAATATTTGGTCCGGGATAAAAACTTTCACTAATCGTCGTCGACGTCTCCATTCATGGATATGATCGGAAATATAAGTGGACGTCGACTGTTTTAGTGAAGTTAGTAGCTCCGTTCCATTATCATATCTGACCGGCAACTGAAAATGAGTTAGGAACGAGGTAGCTAACTGACTAAAATTGTAAAAAGAGGCCCGTGGTAACTCAATGTACCACTTGGCCGCGAGACCAATGAGCGTACGCTGGAAAAGATGTAAGCGGATCGAGTCATCCGAGATGGAATTTGATGCACACCAGAGGTGGTAAGTCATCACATGATTGGACGGATCCTCTCCAGACTTACCTTCGAACTTGGGTATATCGTTGGGCAACTTATTTGGCATTGGCGACTAGAACGGAAGATAATTTATTGGATCATTCGTTAGGCGCGGCAAGTCTGGTAAATCCAAAGTTGCGATAAATGGTAACTGCCGATTAGGATCCCTAAAACTCTGGGTCACAAGACCAGTCCCAGGAGGAGGATATCCAGGATAACTTGGAATAGGAATCGCATTCGGGATATTGTATCCTCCTGGAAAACCAGGATTAACCAGACCGTACTAGGGTTGCTGAGGTTGTTGATAAGTGTACCCAGGATACGGTTGATACTGGTAAAACGGATGTTGGATAGCAGGCCCGTATTGGTACTGTCCCTGGTACGGTTGATAAGTGAATTGTGGTTGACTAGTGACAACCGTACTTAAACCAGGTTGTCCTACAGGCATCTGTATCGTAGTTTGAATCGTAGATCCAGACAATGGTAAAGATGTCTGAGGAGTAGTTGCAGGGACAGTAGAAACCGGAGCTGTCGATACTCCAGAAGCAAGTGTGGTGGAAGGAGCAGATGTTGTGGTAGTTGCAGCAGCCGTTTGAGATGGAGTACTAGGTGCAATTGGCGGCTGAGTAACTACCGAAGGTAGAGAAGTTTGAACATTAGACTGGACTAGTTGCTGAGATGGACCAGCAACTAAGGGTTGTCCAGCTTGAGATGACAACTGTACACTTGGCTGCAATACCTGCTGAACTTGCGATGGATCCCACACTATGTTCATTCCGGGGTATTGACCCATGATAGGTTGAGGATATTGAGATCCATAACCGGATTGAGGATAGGATTGATAACTGAAAGGCACAGTTCCCGTACCTTGAACATATGATTGACCTTGAGGTGGTTGATAACCTTGACTCGAGTATTGACCCTGAGGTTGATAACCTTGAGGTAAATACTGATACTGGGGTTGACCTTAACCTTGAGGTTGATACCCTTGAGGTAAATACTGATACTGAGGTTGACCCTGGGGTACATATTGAGGCTGGAGTTGACCTTGAGGAATGTATTGTACTATGGGTACATACTATCCTCGAGGTTGCCCCCAGACACAATTTGTGTACCTTGAGGTTGCCCCCCAGGCGTTAATTGAGGCTGCCCCCCACGCGGTAATTGGCCACCTTGAGGTTGAGAACCGGGAACTGAACCTGACATCATGTAAATGTCTCCTACACCCAATTGTTTATTACCATTGTTTCCAGCTAATAACCCATGTTCAATCGGTTGAGGAGATGCTCCCGCAAAAGTACCAAAAAGTGACTGATACCTGGAGGGAACAGAAGGACCGTCGTACAAGAAAGATTCAGAAGATTGAGTGAATACGGACGACTGACCAGACATATTTACAGGAGTATAAATACCTCCAGGTGGAAAAGGAGTTCGAGGTGGAGAAAAACTTATCCCTGAGTTGTCTAAATAATTGGTTAGCGAAAGGTACCAAGTAGTACTTCTAGGAGGACTGTAAAAGATAGATTCACGCTCCCTTAGATCAATAGTAGGTTGATCTTCAAGGATAGATACGCCAAATTCTTCCTCTGGAGCAAGTTCTTCAATAGCTATCAAACCAGCAGGAAGATTTTCGGTGATGACTCTTTCTACCCTAGGTGAATCAGGTGCACTAGAAGTTGGAGTAACAGGTTCAGATATTTCAGGTTCTTTGCCTATATCACTAGTAGATGAAAAACTACTAGCAAGCTCGGAAACTACAACAGCTTTAGGATTATAACCTGTTTCTAGACCTTGGTAATCTGGATGGACTACCAACGACGATTCTCCTTCTTCAGGTGAACCTACTTTACTGCCACTAGGAGTTACAAGGACCTTCAAACCTTCGTAATGACTCGGGACCTCTTCAGGAGGTTCGCCCCACAATCTACGGGACTTCCTCAACAAATCGGCCACGGTAACAATCTTAGGAGACTTGCCCCGAAGTCTACGGGACTGTCTCGGTAATTCTGCCATAGTTAAAAACTTTTAACTACTGCACACACAAACAAAGTAAAATCTCAAAGCAAACCACCTAAAGTCTCTAAAGAACCAAACAAATTTGAATCACACGCCTAAAGAATCTAGGGCATCAAACCATACACAAACAGTAGCCTTCCGGACCGAAAACACTAGTTGGAGATGAAACCTAACATCGCCGAATTCAGTACAGAAGTGGTGGGCGGAACAGTTACCCCGACAACCTGCTTAATGAATAGACCAGCACAAGTTCCTCCACTTTAACCGTCTCGAGTGAAGTGAACCCCCCGGAAAATCCAAGTGAGTCTAGCCGACGTCTGCTCCAGGTACAGTGGGATCTTCCCTCCACCGTCACCTCGGTAGAATCCTAAAGATAATGGTCACTAAGGTTACCAACAACAACAAATGCACCTGGGGGAACAGTCTACACTCCGACAGCACGCAAGGGCAGAGTATCAACCTCAATCCCCTTGTCGGCTCCTTGAAAATGATCCAAGGTTTACCGACAAGTGACCCTTGGCTCCTCGACAATGGTTAATCCGAGGTTTACCGTTTGTAATATGTGCGTGTCTAGCGTCGTTCCCAACGAGGGAGGATTGATCCCCTCACTGGTTCGGACACGAGCTCGTGCTTCTCCTTTAAGAGGAGCTTTCCCAGAGTACAAATGGAACAGTTGGATTTATCGTACCACAAGATGAGCTACTTGTTTGTTTTTGCTGTCTTGGAGAGTTAATTACTCTCCTACTCCAAGACACTAGCCTGATCTATATTGGTGTTTCAGAGCCCTAGTAAATAAAAAGTTACTAAGTTGATTTTACTTTAAGCGTTAATTTTATGGCTTTCTTTAAGACAAAAGGTAGTGGAGATGAAACTGATGGTGTGTAGACTCGACCGAAATCCACTAAAAAGATGCACTTAGGATGATTTATACTAATTTTTTCTTGTTCAATGAATTCCCTAGCTAAGAGAGTTGGAGAATGCAAGATTGATATAAAGACAACTTTCTTGGCAATGAAAAACAAATAAACAAACTCTTTATCTTTTCAAAACATACGACACATGACCACTAATTACTTCACGAAAATTCCTTTTTTTTTTCAAAGACTCAAATGCTACCAAAGCAAACTTTCCTTCAAAAGATATTTTTGTATTTTTTCCTAATTAATAAAGCATGTAAAATTTACTTTAACAAAAATCAAAGTTAAAAAAGCTATGGCAATCAAATCAACTCAATTTCACTCAAAAGAAAATCTAAGAGAAAAGCACCTAAAAGTAAATCTAACGAGGCAAAAGCTTACTAAAGATGATTCTTGGATGTTTTACTCAGTCAAAATGTAACTAAGGACTAGTTAATGCAGAACCAAAAACCAGTCAAAACAATAAAATTCAAAGTTCAAACAACAAACTTTTTCGAGATTCGCAAAGAGAAGACACACAGGTAGTTCTCTCACAAGGGTGAATTCTATAACAGGCTCGACTCCTAAGAGGACTGAACAAAACCAAGGAGATCCAAAGTTTGACAACCTCTAACGCCAAAGTCACTACAGGACCAGTTAAAAATCAAACCCTAAGGCAAAATCCCTATGAATTTCACTAAAATTCTTGACACTGACGAAACAAGCTTAGGTGAAGATTTATGGCAGAAAACCAGTGGATCTGGGCAGAAAAAACAAATTAAAAACAAAATCTAAAAGGCAAAAAGAAGAAAATTGAAATTTTCTTAATTTTGACAGGATACGTAGGCGACCTGTTTGCACAGGTGCGGGTACGTTCTGTACACAAGGCGACAGTGCGTACAGGTATGCACTGTGCTCAACTCAGAGGCTGCGTACTTCTAGCAAAACAAAGAAAAACTAAAATCTAATTTAACCCTAAGCCAGCCCACCCAAATACACAGTCAGACAGCCAAAAATAAGAAAACAAACGACTTTTCTCAGATCAAAAGTTCATACAAAGGAAAAATCGTTCACATCAATGGATTCCCAAGTATGGTCGCCATTTTGTCATGCGGAAAGAGTCGACAGTGGGGACACGACCGACCTCCCTAGAAGCAAAATCTTTCTAGTGACGAACAAGACAAATAAACACTACCTTTCTCTAAACATGCATTGAGAATACAAGTAATCAGGTGATTTTAACATACCTTAATTCCAACGCTTTGTAGTAGTCTAGCCTCGCCGATCCGGATGAGCTCCTCCTTCTCTTCGAAACCTGCATTCACTAACAAGCCAAAAGATTAAATAGCACCTGAAAAACTCATAAAACAATACATATCTATCATACAGACCAAGGAGTATATGAAACAAATCATGAATAACAATCTGTTGAGAAAAATGAGTTCATTTGTATTAAAAGGAAACAAAAGGAACCATTACAACCTAAGCCTTGGTGTTGTGCAAGTCCCTCCTAGGGTCCAGCAAGAGTTTTCCTTTACCTTGATCAGCTCACCCACTCTCAAATAAGGCTAGGAAAGGATGGGAATCTCTCCTCTCAAGCTTTACAAGGGAGTCCTAATTCCAGTAGCATCTACCCTTAGGAATGTTCAGCTTTCAACCTCCCCTCCCTCTGGCCCAATGCCTGTATTTATAGTGCTCTAGAGGAAGTTATTCAGGTCCACCATCAATGGGATAAGCCCCTCTTTGGATGGGATAGCTCCCCTCTTGATGGGATAAGTTCCTCTTTGGTAGGGATACATGAACCATCTGGAGGTGCTTCATACACATCAAACAAGCTTCTAGAAGGCTCTAGAAATGACCACAAGTAACTTTTTGGAGTTAAACTTGCGCCTTTTGACCTTTACAGGAGTACGCACCCATTTCTTTATAGACAGAGCGTACAAGTACGGAGGTATTGTGAACTTGGGGTGCGTACACGCAGGTAACGCTAAGAGAAACTGCGTACCCAGAGATATATAGATTTTTAATGACTTTCTCTCTTTCTTGGAGTTTGACATGGAGAGCAGAGGTATGAGGCTTGCCAAGGAGGATAGTATGACAGTTGATGGAGCCATACTAACTGCAAATAGTCATGGTGACAAATTTTAGTGTAACACCTGTGTATATACACAATTGTGTTTAGAGAAAACCGCGTATATCTTGCAGACTTCTAATTTTAGTTAGCTGATCTTAATCTGTGTATCAGAACCATAAATCAGTAATCAGGTGCAGTAAACAGTATAGGCAATCACACACATGAACACAAGATATAAGGTGGAAACCTAATGTGGGTGAAAACCACCTGCTGCAATTCGTCTCTATCTTCTTTGAATAAGAAACTTCTTTTTACAATATTTTTGTATTGGTGCAATCTTATACTAGTACGCAAGCTTCTACCTGCAGAAGGCTACATCCTTCTCTCATTTTCCAGCTTCTCCTGAAAGGCAGCTACAAACCCCTTAGCTCTTGTACTAGTTGATGTACTAGTACATCGGTGCTGACCTAAAGAAAGCTACAACCTTCTCTTTTCTTCCAGGGATCACGTTTCATAAATTTTCAGACTGGATCCATCAATAACATCAATCAAACATCAAATATATCTGCATCAACCAATCTCCTTTGCACTAACCAAAAACTGAATCAAACAATCAGTTTTCTGAATGATGTAGCTAGAATACAGTAACAGTAACCAAAAACCAATCCTGAACCCAGAAGTAGCTAAAACATATTTTATAAGATGTACACTACTTCAATATGTAGAACCTGCGTGCATATGCTATTATATTAAGGCAAACCTGTGTATACGCTGTTTTGAATTACCAAACTAGCGTGTATACGCGCCTTTGCTATGCTGAACCTGCGTATAGATCTATAAAAGATAATTTACCCTTTTCAACTATTCAAACATCAGTTATACCCAAATCGTCAAATTATAGATCAAGTCATGCGCCAAATATAACAGATCAAAATCACACAAAGATACTTCTTTTCGAGCCTTAACATCTTGACCCATCAATAGAACTTATCCTTCTTCTAACGCTCAGGTTCCTCCTTTATTCAGATCTAACTATGCACCATAACGCAATGACGAGTATTCTAGATCTTGCTCTTCATAAGATATTCAATCCTTAAGTGCCTTTGCCTAATGATCTCCTTCCCCTTTTATAGTCTTAGGCCTTACTCAATACCATGGTCCAAAACCACTTAGAACCAATACCTGGGTTCAACACTTCGGATGAGATACCATGGTCCAAATACCAAGGACCAAAAACCATGGAACAAAAACAAGTTTTCCCACATGTACGCGCTTTTCCTTGCATGAAAGTGCATGCATATGCATACGTGCCTTTTGATCAGCAATCCTGCGTGTATACGCGGCTTGGTCAACGGGAACCTGTGTATACCTTCTTTTCCTTTATTCTAAGAGCCTGTGAGCCAGAACTGTTATTTGAATGATTTGCCGAGTGAGTTTCCATCAAGGACAATACCTATGTTGTAATGCCAAGACTGTGTCATAATGCCAATAGTATGTGCTAGGATTGAAGAAAAACTTGGTATCGATCGTGATACTGGAAGACAAAGGCTATGATGTAGTCTATAGTAAGGGAAAGGTTTTCCTTAGACACATCACCACGAGACATGTGAAGCAGATCGGTTCACGAGTCAAGAACCTATATGCTCTTGAGGTTTAAGATGCATGCAAAGCCTTGAGGAGCAAGGCAACTGTTGGAGACTTTGTTGTTGAGAGGGAGAGTACATTACCTCTCAACATGCAGTGCCAAAAGAAGTCTCAGACAATTGTGGAGGAGCCACAATTGGTGAAGCAACTTCAGGAGGTTGTGGAGCAGCCACAACTGGAGTACCCGAGAGGAGACCGAGTGGAGGCATTCACTCAAGCAGAGACCTCCAGTAGGGGGAAATTTCGAGCTAAGTGGGCAAAGGGATCACATGCATCCATACCTCCAGATAGGAGGTGGGGAAATGTGGAGTGACAATCCTAAGAAGGATGTTGAGTGACAGATAGTCCCTTGTGAGAGAGGTTTTACAAAAATTATGAAAAGGGATGGTTATGAATTTGAAAATCCATTCTTTACTAGTTTTTTCCGTGGGAAGTGAGGGACAAGTTCATGCCTACCCTCTTCATCATGGTGAAACATTTTGATAAACGTATCCAAAATGGCCCAAGTGCTGCCCCACTTAGCTCATTCAGGTGTTTCTTCAAACTCTGTGTGAGCAACCAAAGAACTTGTAGATTTGGGAAGAAATTGGGAAAATTGGACAACTACATTGTAGTAGCTCCCATACCTCGAGCGACCAACTCAATCCAATGCCTTGGGCCATGGTCAAGACCAATGGTATTTCAAAAAATTGTTTGATGAACTTTCGTTTTAGGCCTTAAAAGACAATGGCCACCAAAGCCCATATTGCACTGCATGATATTGATAAACCTTGGTGCCACTACCAACAATCTAACCAAAGGTGGTGATACCACACCAATGCTTTAAAAACTAGAAACCTCTAAGCTCCTCTTGATTTCCTCGGGGTGGCCCACATGAGATTATGGTGCCACGAGTTCCAGTGCCTTCTCCTTCTTGACATCCTACTTATGGTCGTCTGGGGAGCCCTTATGATTCAAGCCACCACTGATTGTGGTGTCAGAGGTTCCAGTGGCTTCTCCTTCTTGGCATTCTACTTATGGTCATCTAGGAAGCTGTTGTGATTCAAGCCATGACCATGCACTTACCCCTTTACCTTGACATGATTGAAACTCAAAACAACTACAAAAATGTGTAAAACATCAAAATCTCTTCTCATATAGACCTAAGTCATCAACAACACTTTTAAAAAAACACCTTAAAGTGAATTGAACAACACTCTTTTAAAAAAACCTTAAAGTGAATTAAGAACACTCTTTAAAAAAAACCTTAAAGTGAATTGAACCTAGAAATATCACCATAATCATCTAAAAAGTGATGGAAAGATTTTCAATAATATTAAAATACCCATAAAAAAATTAAATTTTCAATAATATTAAAATACCCATAAAAAAATTAAATTAATTATTCAGATGAAATTTGAACAAAGAGATTATTAATTCTGTTGTTAAAGTATTTTCAATCAGTTAAAATTGCAAAATTTTTAGCAAACTAACTAAACAAATGCATGGGCCTCTCAAATCGTTACTCGACTTTCAGCTTCATTGCTATGGTAATTCAAACTAACTAAACTCTCTCATGGACCTCTGGAATCATTACTCGACTTTCATTCAGGGACTTCAGAGCTTCATTGCTGTGGGAATTTGTTCAAGCGATTCGGATCCATTCACAGCATTGAGCTTACCTCCTCCTCCGCTGTCTGTGGATTTTCATTTTGCGGGATTTGGCCACGGTTTCACCGTTAAACCCTTGGCGTTAGGTTTCCTACAAGGTATATTTTCCTCTAATACTGAGGTTTTACCATGCTTTTAAAGTTGGAGAGGTTACACACAGACCAACAAATTACTAGGTTTAATAATAAGCCGCAGTTCCCAGCGGCTAAGCTCGAGGTTTCATATAGTTTGAGGTATCTAGTGAAACATGGTCCTATGGGAGGAGGGCAGTAGCAGCCGGGGATGGTAGTAATAACACTTATCACATTAGTAATAATCATAATGCCTAGATGCATTCGTCAGTGGAATTTCATGGACCTGGCAATCGGTGCACGGGGCAGAAGTCCTCAAGTATGGGAAGCACATCGTCGAACATATGGCATAAACTGGTTAACATAATTTTCATCACCTAAGCCCCCAGCCAGCGGCAGTTTCTCAAGGTGAGAAAACTTTCGAGCCCATCCACATTTGTTAGGGTTCAATATGGAGTTACATACCTTTTTGAATTCGATATCCGTTAATTTTAAGTTGTTGCTGCGTTGAATGAACTTTGTTTCCGCATTATTCTGATTACATTTTTTGCAGATTTTGTTGTTTTTTTGGTTGTCGTTTTAAAGTATTCCCTCTCTATTTGTTCAATTAAAATGAAAATCACCATGAAGGTGATGCACATAGTGCATAAATATAATAGTCTTCCATAACCAGGTCCCCTATTTCATTAAACACTGGAGACCAAAACAGATGACTTAGCTTACGCATCTGGCCTTCCTACAATCACTCGGATTTACAAAAAACTCTTTAACAAGTTTTGTTGTGTGGATTCAAACTTTCAACTCCAACAAATAGAAAGGTCGCATTATCATTGTAGATATCCTATGGATCGTTTGAATTTCTGCATCTAGATTACATGCCTTGCTTTCAATGAAAGTTGGCATTGGTATTGTATACCATTTGGCTACCTCTTCTCTGGAATTTCATTCTCTATAATGAGCATTTTCCCTGTAGAGAGAGTTTTAAGACGAATGGAGAATAGAGCACGTAAAGGGCCACTATTCAAAGCCCAATTTGAAGGAGAGATCTTGGAAGAGAGATTTGATCCCAGGATCAAGATATTTCATTTACCTTTTTCCCATTTCTTTCATCGAACTTTGCCTCTACATGCTGAGGATCTACTATAGGATATTGGATTGGATCTACTGCTAGTACAACATTGCCTCTGGTCGAGTTCTCGGGGAAGGAGTGATGCGGAACTGTAATGTTTCTAACTAGGAAATTAAGTAATAACAAAGCAAACATACAATCTAGCAATCAAAAATGTGAAATAAACATCATACACCCATGAAAACGCTGGAAATATAGAACTGCCAAGCCATGTTATTAAATCATCAAGGGAAAATACAACAATGAATGGAATGGTGCCCCTAGGCTTGGGCTTGTCTCCAAGGACAAGTGTGACAAAACCCAAGTGAGCAAATGCTGATATGAGAGCTGCCCAATTGCTGCTCTAGAACTGATCTACACTGTCTACTGGAACAAAAACGCTGGAATCATTGCTTCCCGTGCTGAGAAAATTATAAAACTTCAGCTCCCGTATCTTCAGCAAAAACCCACCAAAACCTAGGAAGGGTTTGTCCTAGTTCAAACTTCTAAAATTCGACCCCCAAGGAGTCCATCCTCTTCTGAGGCTGACAAACTCGGCTGGTCTGAATGAAGCTAGGAAAGCTCTCCAAAACTTCCCCAAATCACCGAAATGAGACCCTTTATGAATTTCCTTCCTTCCCAACTGTAATTATGGTGCTATGGCTCTCTCCCTCAAGACCAACGTGTTGCTCAGTGTCTCCCTCTGCACTGTCCTCCAACGATGAGATTTGAATTGCCCAATTGTTGGACCCACATGCTCCAAAACTCCTAGCAAGTTTTGACCTAATAAAGTCCTTCAACTCTTCAGATTCCTCCAACAAGTGCTGACCCAATAAAGCTTTGTCCCCAACTGCATGTTCCCTTTTTTGTTGGCCCTGAAATATGCACTGTTGGTTTGTGGATGAATGTGTTGGCTATGAATCCTCCCTAGTGCTCTGAAAATTCCTTTCTAGGGTGGCACTTGTAGTCCCCCAAAGGTAATGTTGAATTTCCCGCTTGAGAGATTCGTGGCTAAGAAACTAGTTGACTCAGCTAAGCAGCTCGAGAAAATATTCAAGTGATTTCCGATATGCAATAATGAATGAATCCCCAAGTGAGGAACTCTTCCTTCTAATGACTTCATGGGCCTCCCTTTTCCCCATGTGGGCCCCTCCGAAAGCAAACTCTTCCTTCTAATGACTTCGTGGGCCTCCCTCTTCCCCATGTGGGCCCCTCCGAAAGCCATATGATTTTCCCCCAAGGCAATTCGAATTGCCCAATGCATTTTCCCACGTGGGTGGCCCCCACCTTCAGCTAGCAAATTAATCTGGCCTTCATTTCTCCTAAGTTCCTACGTACAAATTGCTTCGGTCCTTTTCCTTAACAAAATTTGTACAAAATTGTGGAGAGACAAAACCTATTACAAATTCTTTTGGGAAGGGACATGACAGGAACAAAACTCCCGAACTTTGTATTTTAGGCAAACAACTCACACTATCTACCTACTTTTGCATTACTTCATTTTGTTGTTCGTGACAATCCCCTCTTACCTTGAGCTTCTGAATTAAATCTGTGTGCTACTAGATAGCTTCATTCACCAGTTGTTACAACTCAAATAATTTAAATTCTTTGACTGATTAGGATATTTTTTTCATTTTTATCTTCATCCCAAGAAGAGAAACTAGTTGCAACTTCACTATTTTCTAATTTGGAAAATCCTTTCTGCTTGCTGCTGTGGCATCTTTCTCCGACCATCTTGGTAAACAAATAAAAGAGTTTGCAGGTTCAGAAATCCACTAGTAAATTCTGTGGTAGAACCGCTAAATTGATGATTACTTCTCCACCAAACGACCCACAAAAAATGATATTCCCTTCAATTTATAGATAATGTTTTGAAAACAATTGCACGACACACAGTGTCAAGCGGTGATGCGATGGAAAATATAGTGACATAAAAAAGCAATGATAATGTTGATGGTATATGATGTCTATCAATATATAATTTTGAGGCCTGCGACCGAGATACGATGTCATTTTCATTAATTACTTGGTCCGTATGATGGATCTTTTTTTCTGGTTGGGGATGGTCATGGATTTATTTTTAAATTTATTTGATTACGGTTCATTGTTTTAATGAATCAATGAATGATATTTTAATGTCCATGAGACTAAAAATAGTCTATGGGATCACCAACCTCCATGCTTTTCGATTTTTGTATTTCAACCATTTTCTTATTCAAATTGACAATGAACTGACCCAACCTTCTAACAGTCACCTCTCTAAAAAGACAATGCCAAGTGACTGATGCAAACATATTGCCATAATTGTCCTTGATGTTTCTAAAAGCATCACATTCCAAAATGAAATGGGTCGTGGAGTGAATTTTGGGCATGGAAAGATAAAACAAATAAATTAACTGGATTTGATTGTGTTAAAATCTAAAAATCATGACAATTATTTGTGTAGTAGTAGGGATTGACTGAGGCTATTGCTTTCGCAGTGCAACTTCCACAAAAATTAACGAAATTTATTTTCTAGTACTCACGTTTTGTGTGAAAATGTCTTGTTTTGAGTGCCTCTTGAGTCAATTGGAACTTATTGCTTCTATAGCATTTTTTATTTGCAACCAAATTTTTGTTGAGCTCCAAAAATTTTGGGAGTTATGTGGATTCTTTGACTTTTACCTGAGTTCGAGCGAGTTTTTGGTGATATTTTTTTTATTTGATTGTTTTCTCCCCAAGCGAAGGAACCTTTTTGGACCTGTTAATTATTCTATGTGTTATTGAAGACTTGTGTTTATTTGGTAAAAAGTTGAGTTCAAGTTTAGGAATGGAAGCTTGAGACCTCTTTTTGTTTTTGTTTTATTTGATTTGTTTTCTCCGCAAGCGAAGGAACCCTTTTGGACCTGTTAATTATTCTGTGTGTTATTGAAGACTTGTGTTTAGTTGGTAACAAGTTGAATTCAGGTTTAGGAATGGAAGCTTGAGACCTATTTTTGGTTTTGTTTTATTTGATTTGTTTTCTCCCCAAGCGAAGGAACCCTTTTAGACCTGTTAATTATTCTATGTGTTATTGAAGACGTGTGTTTATTTGGTAAAAGGTTGAGTTCAAGTTTAGTAATGGAAGCTTGAGACCTCTTTTTTTTGTTTTTGTTTTTGGTGGGTGATACTTCTTTTTATTATTAATGATGACAATACATACATGGTTTGTTTCAACCGAAAAATGGTGCTACTAAGGGCTACAAAACGGGGTTGGAAGAAAACCATATAACATCTCAAACGTTGACCTTAATACACCTAGCTAGTAAAGTGCCATATGACATGCCAAAACCAAAATCAAGGAAAGTCCAAAATTAAAGGCACTGATCATTAGTACATCATAACTGTTTGTATCAGATCCCAATGTGGGCATTTCATCCTTTTGTCATTATGTTGGTCTCTTGTTGATGGATTGTTTCTTGGCTCAGTCTTTGGGGCACTAACTTCTCAGTGATTATTTTCTTGTTGCTTCTCACCCTTCGAAATTATCGATGGAACTTTGTTTAGCTTATCATTTGGAGGCTGGTCTAGAGGATGAGGCCACCTATGGTGATTCTAGGTATAGACAATGATATGAAACCCAACAAAATTCACTAATGATCAGAGTTTGATTGAACAATATATTATTATTTTTTTTTCTAAATGAATAAAAAGTTTTCAGTTCACATAAGCTGCCAAGTTGAGTGGAAGTCCACAGTTTACGGTAATTAATCTCCAAGGAAGGGATTGCTTTTACGGGATGGAAATGTGAAGTAAGTGACTACAGCAGGTCAATACCTATTGCCAAGCCAAGTTGGGGAATTGGTACAACCAGAATATATGTTTTTATCAAAAGTTATTTATTGTGGGGATGCCAAGGTGGATTATATGGAGGTTTTGGCTTTATAACCTTCTAAGATTTCCATATACTATGGGCCAGAAAGGTACATTTAATCTTAAAATTGTCTAGGGTAATGCTTATTGATAAATGATTGAAGGTTCAGTCCCCAGTAGAAATTTTTACTATGTGAATGCAATTTCCTTCCAGAGCACAAACAATCCACTTAGCATAGAGGGATGGGTTGGAGTGTGAGTTCTGCGGATACCCAAGCCACTCCATTCCTTCCATGTGTATTAAAGGTTCTTGAATCTATGAAAAGTTGAAGACCATCCCCCCATCAAAGTTGGTGCAAAGACGCAACCTAGGGCACATACAATAAATAATAACATGCATGGGAGCCAACGCTAGCACAGATTTGAAATCATGCTGCTAAAGTCTTGGGCATATAAATCCATTTACCAAATTTTTTTTCCCGTATTTGGATAAGCATGTCCCATTTTTCCTCAAATGTTGCTTGAAAAGAGAAAGAAATACCTAGGAATTTGAATTTCTAGCTTGACTTGACACAAACCCGCCCTTCTAATTTAAGTCAATCTGGAATCTTCTGTGAGCTCTACCTTTAAGTCAATCTGGCATGTCCTGTGAGCTCTACCTGTAGCAATAGGTTTTAGCTCACTGAATTTTTAGAGCTTAGGGCCTTGCAGAAAATGCCTAACTAATCCATAGCACATTATTAATTGACTTATGTTCTAGAACATTGAGTTTTAGCACATTCACAAGCATCATTGGGTATGGTTTGTGCAGATGAATCCGATTTAATGAGACCTTCCTTGACCCTATGAGCTATCAGGAAGAAATTGGCCTTTGTTTGGCAAATTGATCAAAGAAGGATTAACTCTGGTTTAATTTTAAACGGATTAAGAGAGACAAAGTTAGGTCTTGGTGAATAATATTTTAGTAGCCTTTAGAGAAGTTGGCTCAAATGCAAGAGGTAGAATAAAGGGATACCCTACTATCTTGTAAGTTTTTTTTCTAAGCTGGTTTTTGTGATGAATAAGATGTTATGGCCATAATGACTCGGCCACTCCATGCCCTCACAGACTGCAATAATATTTTTGATAATAAATCTCCCTTTGGTGAAACAAGTCTGCTCAGTTTTGATAATAATCATGAGAATATGCTTGATTATGAGTGTTGAGCTTTGGTAAGACTATTACATGAGACATTCAACGGAGTGATAGGCTTCCATCTCATATTCACTTTGGAATCTTTAACATTGGGTATAAACTTGATAATTCTTTTGTTTAAGTTGGTTCTCAATGGTTTCTATGTGATGGATTCTTTGTAAACCTCTGCAAAATGTCTAGATTTACAAAGTACTAAGTAGCATTATAGAATTCACATTGGAATCTGTCTAATCCTAGGGCTTATCATCATCATTGTTCATGTTTGAGAGGGTAGCAACTACCTTACCCAAAGTCAAAGACTAGTCACATAGTATTCTTTGCGCTTCATAAAGTTTGTGACACAACTCCAAGACAATGTTTCATGGACGTTCCTCATTTAGTATTTGCAATTGAAAAATCTTTTGTAGGGAGAACTGAGAAGTATATTGTTTCTCAATTTCATCTTTTAAGTAAGACTACCCTTGGTTGATTTCATAGTGGAGATTCTCTTCAAGCCTTCTTTTGAATATAGGGCCTATCGCCTTTTTTAAGCCATTGGATGATGGCCCTAGAATTGTGCCCCTTTGGCACTTTGAATCTTGACAATATTCAAATGACCATTGAGTGTGGCCACCCTGACTTCAAGTGCTTCATTGAAAAGGATATTCTGGAGGCATTATCTTATAGATTCCCTTATGCTTTGATAACATTTACATTTTATTTGGATGGAAGCAATTTTCCCTCCCATAGGCTCTAAGGAGAGAGGTACCTCACAAATTATGTAAACATCTTTTTTCCAACCCCAATCAGAACTTATTCTATAAGGTCTTTGGACAAGTTAAACTTCATGCATGCTTTTCTGGCCCCTGAGGGTTGTAAAGTTTCTCAGGCCTGTGATAGTTAAATTGAGTGAGAGAATAAGAAATATGTTTGTGGAAAGGCCAATATTGCATGGCTATCCCAGGGAACTTGATGCAAACTCCAGGAAAAGACATAACTGTGTGTTTCTCTTCACCGAGAGTTTCTCATACCACCGGGAGAAGAAAACTAAGGTGTTTATATGTACCGAGGATTGCTGGAAACACTTTCATAAAAAACAACTTTATTCAAAGAATAAAACAAAAAGGAAGCCCATGGTTAAGCTATGGGTAGTTTTCCAAAGCCATCTGAGACTCCCCTACCTCCTGCATCCATACCTTGATGATCATCCACAAAGGAATGTGGTCCATGAAATGGCCAAGCAATGCTTGTTACTGATAATCAGCACACACAAAATTGTATTCAGAAAGCTAAATGACTATTGGAGTTCCATCAAGAAAAAATCCATTTCATTGTGGAAGACTTCCAAAATGAACTTCCTAGGGCATTTTGACCATTCAGGAATTTCTGTCCAGACATATTTGCATCAACACTGGAATCAACAGTAACCAGAGTAGAATTGTCAATAGATATGTTGGATTCAAGGTTTGATTTAGCCATTATGGGGTCACAGACTCCCCATGGAATGAAGTTAGGGAAATAAAAGCTTGCATGTTCCATCCAAGTTACAGGACAGTCATTGCATCATATCCTAAGCATGTAAGAGACAATATATTGGGTGATTTGTGGAGTAGGATTGTACTAAGTTTTTCTGAGAGTACTGTATTACGACATTACATGTGTTTTAAGTGTTAATGAAAGCCCCAATGTGAAACATATTGTATCCGCCTAACATGTCAGTTATTTGTTACTGTTTGCATGGTACAAAAAATGCTTGGAGACATAATTTATCCATTATGGTTTGGCTTTATTCTTGTTTGCTTTTTATTGGGTTATTTGTCAAAGTTTTATGTCAGGAAAGGAGAGGAACCTAAACAATTATTTGAGAGAGCTATTTTAATAAATGCAAAATAAGAGATCTAGAATTTGTTCAAGAAATGCATCTCTTGGAATCGAAATCATTGAACATTGTTTCCATGCCATAAATTTCCAACATGCTTCACATATTTGAAGTAAAATCAAAAGGTTTATAAAACTTTAGGAGTTGAAGCCATAATTTTTTTTATGGTCATTTTGTTGAACTGTGTTTTAGCGGTAAATGAGTCATTGATTGATATCTTTAAGATGAATCATTTGCTAAGAATTTGACCTAGTAGGTCTCATTAGTTCAACTAATCTTGTGGGATTCATCATTTTAGTGCTTTATATAGGTCCTGGACTCTTTCAATCCGTAAATCCAGAAATATAAATGTTGCAAAATTGTCATAAAAAAATTTGTGATTGTTTTAGGTGCTCTAAACCAAAGCTATCATTATGTAACATAACATTTATCCTTTTTGAAATCTTTAAACCTATAACAACACCCTTGCGATATGAATTGCTGGTTGAAATGTACTACAAACTTAAAACTGTAGTGTTGATTTCTCCATGCATGGATTTAGATGCATGGACTATTTCAAACTTACCAACACTAGAAAAGCCTTTTTCTAAATTCTTAGACCTAGTATTGAAAGTTTGGTAATGAAAAGTTCTAAGTTATGATGATAGAAGCTAGAAAAAATCATTAGCCAGAGAAATCGATATTATCATAACTAGACTATTTTTGGTGAAACCATCGTGAACCAATCTGTTAGGGGTCCGTACTGGTTCTATTGAATGTTCCACACTGTAAATGGCTGGTTCCATACTGGAATTGGTGATAAACGTCAAAACTAACTAGTTCTATATAGAACCACCCAACTCCATTATGTACAAAGGCATATAGCTGGTGATGGGGACGACTTGAATATTTAAAAAAATCGATAAAATACATAAAGGTTGAACATGAAAACCTAACCAAAGGCCCACCCTAATGCTATTTAGAGAGCTCCGCACCCTCCATTTGACTCACAATTCATTGCAGAAATTTGGAAATTTTGAGTTGACTATCTTGGGTTGATTTGGAGAGTTGATTTGAAGAATTTGTTGGGCTGATTTGGAGAGTTTTAGAACATCTTTGTTGATGTATTTTGGTTTTAGATATGGATTTTACTTGGCGCTATTTTGGTTATATGCACCCTTGCTTGCTACATACATGAGAAACTTTGCATATTTGTGTATGATTGTTTGGATTCATATGGATGCACATGAATTTGTAATTTTTCCAAAAGTTGAATATTTTATCTATTTTTTGGTCGACTGGTTTTGTGGTCCAGTTCTGTTTTCATTTTTTGTTTAGTTTTGATTTCTGTTGTCGGTAGTTAAATGATTGTTTCGATTTTGATATCACTAAGAGGAATTAATCGGATATTTTAGAACTATTTGAAATGGATGAAGAAAGTCTCCAAAATTTTGAAATAAACCAGAAAACCATGCCATTGAAAAAATACACCTCAAGTTGGGCAAAGTAAATTCCATAAAGGATAAGAAGATGATATTATGATGTTTATGGCAAGGATGGGAAGATGATGTCATCATATTTATCAGGAAGGATGAGAAGATGTCAAGTTAATGCCAGTAAATGACAAATATGATGATATGGAACTTTCTTGTTGTCTTTCTAGCCCACGTAGCCTTACAAGTATAGAATTGCTTACATAAAAATAAATTCTTATCACCTAAAGAGTGGGACCCAACACTCCGTGAGAAGCATTCATCTCAATTTGGTGAATCGGGTGACACAGAATATTGAAAAGCATCAGCTTATGACTGAATTTTAGAAAATAACACTAATCATTGTGCCCTAGTCAACCAATAAACTATCACTAATGCAGTAAAATGAACCAATGCAGTTTTAGGAATAATATAAGAAAGATTCCCAAATACTAACTGTCTCAATCAATCATTGTGGGGCACAAGAAGTAATTCATTTGAATTAGTTAATTACTGAAATATAATTTTTTGTACCTTTTTTTGTGTCCCCTGTATTTCCTCTGCAATTAGTTGTTGTGCTTTTGCTTTCTCACATGTATCTGTTTATGTTCAATCTAAGTCACACATGACACTGACACTGGAATAGATGGACATGAGTTTTGGGCATGTAGACCATTGAAATGGGATATATATGTGTGTGTGTGTGTGTGTGTGTGTGTGTGTATTTGTTGGTTAGACCTATGAAGTTTTTTGTTTTTATTTATTTATTTATTTTTCGTTTGGTTTATGTCTATGTGGTTCACAGAATATTTGTATTGGGAAGATACACTTGAAGGGATCACTTATTGGTGGCTCAACCATAGAGGTCGTTATGCAATTTGCAGGTACCAAGCAATAATCTTTATCTCACACTGCAATGCCTAGGTTTTGTTGGCATCTTATTAAAATATTTTGTTTCTCCCCAAGTAGCTTGACCATACCAATGTAAGGTTTCATTGTTCAAAAGTTTAGGGCCTCCTTAGTACAGCCATGCATGTCATATTCAGTGACTATGGCATACTCTGAGGTCGATTCAGTAATAAATTTTGTACATCAATAGAGTTTTGCAATTTTCTGGCTAAGCTAAGGAACCAATAGCACAGCTGTTATGAATGATCTAGTCAAGTCTCAAGGGGGAGCCTCTTTTGTCTCATCACTATATGAATCCATGAAATGGTGGAGAGCCTAACAACCTTCTCTTTTAATCACTCAATCTAGACCAAGTTGACAAGTTGTATTCCTACCTAACCAAACATTTGTCGTGTTTCTGCTTCCTCATAAAGGGAGGGCAGTCCAGGGTCTCTCCTGATACAAAATTTACCTCTCGGAAGATTATGTTAGCACCTTGTTTCAGGAGATTAACCCACTGGCCTTTGTTCTGTGGTGACTTTCCAAACCCAACAGCTCCTCCATAATATTACTCGTATTGAATCTAAAACCTTTTAACTATGATTAATTGGTAGCACGTGCAATTTGCAAGGAAGGGTCACAGTTTTAGGTTTGGACCATTTAGTTAGGTTTATAGCTTAGATGGCAGTTTCATACTTCGAGTTAGACTATCTTTGACATATGTGATATAACTGACCTAGTCCATTTTTATGTCACTATTACAGCAATCCATAAAATGTGCATACAAGGTCTAATATCAATGCTTAACTTGGCTTCCATGGTAAATGCCTTTGCTTTCTCACATATATTTTTTTATGCTCAATCTAAGTCACACATGACACTGACACTAGGACAGACGGACATGCGTTTTGGGAATGTACACCATTGAAATGGGACACATGTGTACATCTATCTATCTATCTATCTATCTATATATATATATATATATATGTATGTATGTATATATATTTGCTGGTTAGACCTATGATTTTTTGTTGTTGTTGTAAATTTATTTATTTTTCATTTGGTTTATGTCCATGTGGTTCACAAACCCTGGAGATCGGAGACTGCTACGTATATTTTATTGGTAAGATCCACCTGAATGGATCACTTCTTGCTGGCTCAACCATAGATGTCGTTGTGCAATCTGCAGGTACCAAGCAATAATCTCACATAGCAGTGTCTAAGTTTTGCTGGCATCTTATTAATATCTTTTGTTTCTCCCCATGTAGGTTGACCATACCAATGTAAGGTTCCATTGTTCAAAAGTTTAGGGTCTCCTTCGTACAACCATGCATGTCATATTCAGTGACTATGGCATATTCTGAGGTCGATTCAGTAATAAATTTTGTGCATGAATAGAGTTTTGGCATTTTCTGGCTAAGTTAAGGCACCAACACCACAGTTGTTATGAACAACCTAGTTAAGTCTCAAGGGGGAGCCTCCTTTGTCTCATCACTATATCAATCCATGAAATGGTAGAGAGCCTAACAACCTTCTCTTTTAATCACTCAAGCTAGACCAAATTGACAAGCTGTATTCCTACCTAACCAAACATTTGTCATGTTTTTGCTTCCTCATAAAAAGAGATCAGTCTAGGGTTTCTCCTGATGCAAAATGTGCCTCTCGGAAGACTATGTTAACACCTTGTCTCAAGAGATTAACCCACTGGCCTTTGTTCTGTGGTGACTTTCCAAACCTCCTGATGCAAAATGTGCCTCTCGGAAGACTATGTTAACACGTTGTTTCAGGAGATTAACCTAATGGCCTTTGTTCTGTGGTGACTTTCCAAACCCAACAGCTCCTCCATAAGATTACTCTAGTATTGAATTTGAAGCCTTTTAAGTATGGTTAATTGGTAGCACATGCAATTTGCAAAGAAGGGTCACAGTTTCAAGTTTGGACCATTTAGTCAGGTTTATAGATTAGATGGCAGTTTCATACTTCGAGTTAGACTATCTTTGACATTTATGATATAACTGACCTAGTCCATTTTTATGTCACTACTACAACAATCCATGAAATGTTCATGCAAGGTCTAATATCAATGCTTAACCTGGATTCCACATTTGAATGGACTTTCGAAAAGATTTCATTCTGTTTATGTAATGATGCTTTAGGAATCTCTAGTAAAAACTAAGGGCTAGATGCCAAAGGTTTTTCTCAGATGTTGCTTATGAACACATAGATAAGATTGGTGTATTTAATATATTCTCATTGCAATAGTGAATGATGGATCTAACTCTTCAATGGTCCATGGATTGAGTTTTAACTCGTTGAGATATATGTTTCTATGAAATGGAACTCAGTAGCAGCATAACCCTTCGAGTGCTATTATTGATTAAGTTCTGTACCTCTTGAATTGGAATTGGGTTAGGTCACTACATAGCAACTTTGAGTTTTCTTCCAAGTCTAGGTACTTGTCAGTGATTTTTGGCACATATGCAAGCTTTGAAAGTGTGAGAATGCGCAAGAATAAACTCCTGAGATAAATACCCATTTCATTATATGGACTTCTCTTACATTGATGTCACAGTGTCAGCAAGGACATTTGCTGATATCTTGACACAAAGAAACAAGCAATCAAATTCCCCTAGAATGTGCTTAACTTTCCATATGCCCAAAAGCAGAGGCAATAGCTAAGCTGGAATCCGATCCAGGAAAATGCCCCATGTTATCATCCTATGCTTAGTAATGCTTACAAGGAAATGGGTTGGGTATGTGTTTAGTTTAAAGTCTGTACAATAAAAAAGAAAGAATCTAAAGGTAGCCCCAGCAATCTGAACAGGGAACAAGATATCAGTTTACCATGTCAATATAATAATATAGCATGTGTGGACTCATCATGATATTGCTGCCTTGATTTTAATGGTTGTTTCACTTGTCAAAGTGAAGGATATTCCTTTCAATTATGTGTAATCAATGGGCTAGGATCTTGAGCACTAAGGAATCAGATGAACTTGCAGCTGATTTTATCTCACTAGAGGTAGCACTGGTGTATTCTAGCTATGTAGGTGTCATTGGATGAGGTTGCAACTTTCCACATATTAGAATATACGTAAATATATGGCAAGATATTTTGTGTGCCTGGTGGTAGAGGGAGTAAAACTCCATTAGCACTAGAAGGCACAAGTACAATAGACAATGAAGATGACCAGTTTTTCTATCTTACTGATACAGAGACCCAGTTGTTACCATAGAAGTTCAGCGGTTAATTTAGGACTCCTGATTATAATAAAACTTTCATCATGATCTCTATAAGGTAGTAACTAATAATCCTTTGCCTTGTTAAGTGAGGAAGCAAGAGATCTCAAGTCCTGAAGTACCCTGAGAATTGTAGCACTAGACATTTAACTTGAAAGAAGCATGGCTTCTGCCTCAGCAAAAACATTGGAGTTCACACACTACAACCTTGGTTAACCTTTTTTATAGCATTTGGAAATTTGATAATGAAAAGATGTCAATGGGGAGGTGGCAATTTCACTAACTTAATCAATACATCTACATGATGAGAATATACAAGGTTTGACAAACCTTCACATGCCAGCAAGGATGATGAAAATCTAAACTCTGTTCCAGGAACATTGAGCAGCATTGTTCATAAAATGCCATGTCTCACCTCTGCACAAGCACAAAACCGAATCATCACTGTGGTGTACACCTGTGCTGAAAAAGCCACAAATGCACATCTAGATGCACCCTAAATAGATGTGCTAATACCTTCCATTCATCCAATGAAGGTAGGTTGGCCCTCAGAGTTTTTTTGAGATTGCATGAAGAGAATACTGGTACTTTGCCTCTGAATTGAGGACCATTCAGCATAGTTGGAATGGAGAAGACTGAGGAGGTATAGGAATGAGTTTGTCTATTGGGTTTTGATGTATGGAACAATCAGATGACATGTGTTCTCCAAAAAATAAGTAGAAGCAGGGCTGTCTGGGAGACTTCCTTTCAAAAATTCACAAGGTATTATTCCTATCCATTAGGAAGCACATTCTCAGGTGCTCGAGAATAAATAATAGCACAGTTAGTTGGATAAATAGGTCCGATTTACAGAATCTCACTCAGATCTACTAGTATCATTTACGTGATTTAAATAATGAATGTAGGAGTCTCAATACTCCCAATCACTTAACATAAAAGTGACTAAGGCGGCCAGAGAATAATATCCCATGACTCTCATCATCATGCCATATGTGCCTAGGTCTAATTGGAAAAACACATATATTTTCCTATAACTAATTTAGCATGGTAGTCATTGCAAGTTATGGGCTATGGTCACTACCCTGGTATTGAAAGGAGTACAGTTTGTTCACCTTAATTGCACACATATCAATGCATATGTGTATTTCAAACTTTAAGCTAACAGGGTTGTAAGTTGTAAATATTACGCAGGGATGGATATATATATATATATATATATATATATATATATATAAGGAATTCCAAGCCCATGAGTACATGATCAGCCTTGCTATAGAGCAGAGATTAATAATGTATATATATGTTATGATTCTACTACCATGAGTCTGCTTTATGTGATCCAACCGTAACACTAATAACCTTCCATATGGGGTGTTGCATAATTTCTAGGCAGGTTAGTAAGTCAGCATTATACATGGAACCCATCATATGCTTATCAATAGTCTATGAACCATCAGCTTAAATTCAATCCAACACGAGTAAACCATGCTCAAGAATTTAGTGATCATAAAAATAGGTTATATAACATGAAATTTCATGGCATATGCTAAATGGCATAGATACTTATCTTGAAGTATGGACCGACAACTGAGTCCAAGACTGCAACTCTCCACCCAACCTTAGATTGGGCTACACTATGGTCTTTCTTGCAATCCAAGACTCCAATCACCCTCGGGCCAAATTCCGGAGCATGAGTGAGGGATTTTCTCAAAATATTAAAACCAGATCCGCTAGTTGAAACAAGGGTTCCAGATGTCCAACTACCTCCACCCATCATTTGAGACACGAAAGTCAGATTGTGCACAAGGACCTTCAAAGATGTCAATGGTGTAACAAGGAAACTTATTTATTAGCCTCTTATGAGCTATCGTGCTCAACTCCTTTGTCGTTTTTGACTTCGTTCAACCACTGCATCAAGGCAAATCCATGGGATTTCACTCTCATAGCATAGCTCCCTCCAACAATGCTAGAATTCCTCGTCACTATTCACTCCAGCTTGTACTCTTCGCTCACACTACGGATGCATGAATTGTTTACGTAGATCTTGGGTGAGCTCTTCTTCTCTCCCTATCCAAACTTTCAAATGCCCTCCCAAGTTATTTGCATCCTATTGACAATCCAACTTGTGTGATGTTCAATTAGTTTTGTTGGAAATTGTAACTAGGTTCGGTCTTCATAATGATATGTGTAATTGTGATTTTATGAAAAGAAGAAAATAAAATTATCTATGTAAGCACTTGAATTATGGGTTTTATGATCAAGGGATTTTATTGTAGTTAAGGTTCCCATTGTGAACCATTAGGTATTGTTATCTAGTCATAAAAGCCAAATTGAGTCATGTCATATATGAAGGACCCTTCTTGGGCATGTTACATTTTGTATGAGTCTTTACATGTATAAGAAGGCCCTCCAAGATCAAGCAAAGGCACCTCCTACAAGTCGGCTACAAGATGGAATAAATAATCCTCAAAAAAGGACATATTGGCTCATCCTCTCTCAAGTTAGCTTAATTGATTGGGGAACAACTATAAATAGGCAGCTCAGCCTCATTCTAGAAGGCAAAATTTTGGTGAAGAATTTGGTATGATATAAAGATATGCGAAGTTCAATTAAAAGGAAGCCTAATCATTAGGAAAGAAGGGAGAGAAGTAGAGTGAAGTATTTGGCATCATTTGGATATGTTTTTGGGTCACTTTGATCTCACACATGTGAAGAAAAGGGATTGTCCTTGTTGCAGAAGAAGCCGAAATATTGTAGTCCCATTGGAAGGTTAAGTTAGGGAAGAAGCAAGGGTGTATCTCAAGCCGAGTTGAAAAACAAGTAGCCTCCACCTAAAGCAAAGGAAATTAACATTACAATCCTGATGCTTCACACATGCTAGGCTTTCTAAAGTAAGCTAAGTACAACAGAAAATTGAAGTCTAAAGAGTAGCTGAGAAGGAAAGAAGAATTAGCAATTTGACCATCATTGACTCAAGGATGGAAAGGGTCAAGCTTATAGGCTTTGTGTATTGGTCTTAGAGGGCTCTTGGTCAAGGGTCTAGGTTTCGTATTCGCCTATTGAAGTCTCTTTAAGAAGAAGAATTCGTTTGGATTTTCCTTTGAAGTGGGAGAGGTTTAGGCCTTGTTTGATAGCCTATATTCCGTGTCTCTTATCTCTTTATGGTTTATGCATTGGTAACTGTTTGATGATGAATAACACTATAATAACATAAGTAAAAGAAGATCCTAACCTAAGAAGTAAAAAGCATTCACAAGCAATTATCAATCGAAGAGAAATCACTTAATCTCAATGCTCTAGATTTCACAACAAGTTTTTCTCCAACATTTTCAAGGGCTCTCGACGTTGTTTGTTCACCATTTAGACCTCTGTCAAACTTTCCCCAAGCTTCTTCGAAGGATCTCCTCTTCTATTTACAACACAGTGTCCTCTACCATTGCTATTTATTCTCAATTTCTCTTAGGAGCTCACTACCTCCACCCTCTATGTTGCTCCTCTCTTGCTCGCGTCCTCTCGACACTCCAAATTATGTGTTGTTCCCCCTTGTCTCCTAGAATTTTTTGTTGTTACCACAGGTGGCCAACAATCCTATATGCACCTAGTCACAAATTGGTTCCTTGCTACGTGGCCAACTTTCCATTGGTCTTATTGTCTCGTGTTCAGTTACTCAAAATCATACTCTTGCCCTCATCCTTAGCTGATATTTTTACAACATGTCCCTTGTGCACACTTCTCAGCCTCCATGGATGCTATCAAACAATCAATATCCTAGACAATTCCCTCCCTCCTTAACTCTGGGATGTGTCCCTAAACTTGACACATTTTTATTTCAATTAATTTACAATGCTTACAATAAATGGGAAAGGTAACGGGTGTTAAATGAAAAGTGCATGTATGTGTATATGTTTTGGGACCAAAGTATTTGTGGGCATATGCTTTTATATGTTTTGAGGCTAAAAAGTCTGGTGTTTCAATATGATATTTTATGCACACCAATAAACGCATTAGCACTGTAGACCAAATAAGATGAAAAGAGTATGGGGGGGTAAGACCCCATGTGCATACAAAGCGGGTTTCATATAACTTAATAATTATGATAAAAGTGCATCGGCTTCTAAAGAAAGTCCATGACATGACTTGAGGGGTTCTAGGTGTAAAAAAGAGACATGCAAATAAAAGTATGTGTGTGGGAGCTACTAAGGGTTAAAGTTTTTATGTGGTTATTTGTGCTAAAGGAATTCTAACATTCGTTAGATTTCTTTCATCTTACAATGTTGTTATTAGCAATACACTTGTGTTTATGATAGAATGAAATCTAGCATGTGTTAGATTTCTTTTGCTTGATAATGTTGTTGTTGGCAATAGGCTTGTGATTTTGCTAAAAGTAAATATAACATATGTTATATTTTTTTCACCTTACATTGTTTTTATGTGCTTATGTTTGAGCTAGAAGGAAAGTTAGCATGCACTAGATTTCTTTCACAATGCAATGTGGTGGTTGGAAATTTGGTTGTTTGTGCTAGAAGGAAATATACTAGAATTCTTTGACCTTGCAACGTTGTTATTGGAATTTTGCATGTGATTTTCTTAGAAGGACATTTAGCACATGCTAGAGTTCTTTTATTGCAATATTGTTATTGGCAATATCTTTCAGTTTGTGCTAAAATAAATTTAGTGTGTTCTATTTCTTTAACCCTGCAATGTTGTTATGTTCTTGTGTTTGTGCTAGAAGGAAATCTAGCACGGGTTAGATTTCGTTCATCCTGTAATGTGCTTATGTTTGTGTTAGAAAGAAATCTAGCATGCACTCGATTTCCTTGCCCTGTAATGTTGTTGTTGTCAACATGGTTGTGTTTGTGCTAGAAGTAAATCTAGCATGCACTATAATTCTTTCACCTTACAATGTTTGTGTTTGCTTGTGTTTATACTAGAAGGAAATCTAAAACACATTAGATTTCTTTCACCTTGCAATGTTGTTATTGGTGATGTGCTTATCTTTGGGCTAGAAGGAAATTTTGCATGCACTAGATTTATTTCACAATGAAATGTTGTTGGAAATATGGTTTCTTGTGCTAGAATGAATCTAGCATATGTTTTGTTTCCTTCAGCTTGCAATTTGCTTATGTTTGTGATAGAAATGAATCTAGCATGCACTAGACTTGTTTAGTCCTACAATGTTGTTATGTGCTTGTGTTTGTGCTAGAAGGAAATATAACATGCACTAGATTTCTTTCAAATTGAAATGTGCTTGTGTTTGTGTTGGAAGAAAATTTAGCATAGGCTAAATTTCTTCTACTCTACAATGTTGTTGTTTCAATGTGCTTGTATTTGTGGTAGACATAAATCTAGCATTTGCTAGATTTTTCACTCTATAATGGTTATGTGCTTGTGTTTGTGCCAACAGGAAATATAACACATAGATTTTCTTTTACCTTGCAATGTTGTTATTGCTAACATGTTTTTGTTTGGGCTAAAGGGAAATCTAGCTTGTGCTAGATTTGTTTTGTAATGTTATCATTGGAAATATTTATATGTTAGTTTTAGAAGTAAATATAACGCAGACTAAATTTTTCTCACCCTACAATGTTGTTATGTGATTATGTTTGCATTAGAAGGAAATATACTATGCATTATATTTCTTTCACCTTGTAATGTTGCTATTTGCAACGTGCTTGTGTTTTTGATAGAGTCAATATAGCATGTGTTAGATTTGTTTTGTCTATTAATGTTGTTGTTGGCAATATGTTTGTGAATTTGTACTAGAAGGAAATCTAGTACACGTTATATTTTTGCACAATGCAATATTAATTTTGAAAATATAATTATTTGTGTTAGAAGGAAATCAAATGCCTTGCATTGTTTTATTTTGCAATGTATTTCTATCTATGCTAGAAGGAAATTTATCATGCACTAGGTTTCTTGCAGTGTTGTTGTTGACAATATACTTGTGTTTGTGATTGATGTATATTTAGCACATACTAGATTTCCGACACCTTGCAATGTTGTTATGTACTTGCATTTATGATAGAATGAAATATAACACACATTAGATTTCTTTCACCTTACAATGCTATTATTCACAATGTGTTTTTGTTTGTGCTAGAAGAAAATCTTGTGGGTGCTAGATTCCTTTTTCCTTATAATGATGTTATTGGTAATATGCTTGTGTTTGCTCTAGAAGTAAATCCAACATGCATTAGGTTTCTTTAGCCATACAATAATGGTATTTACTTATGTTTGTGCTAGAAAGAAATATAGCATGTGCTAGATTTTCTTTTACCCTGCTGTAATTTTTGTTGTTGAAAACATATTTGTGTTTGCGATATAAGTAAATCTAGCACATATTAGATTTCTTTCACCTACCAATGTTGATACAAGTTCTTTTTTTTTGGTTTATCTTATGCTTAAATTTCTTTCCCCTGCAAATGTTGTTATTGGAATTGTTCTTGTGTCTCTACTAGAAACAAATCTAACATCCACTACATTAAATGTTCTTTACAATATTGTCATTGGAAACATGTTTGTATTTTTGCTAAACATAATTCTAACACATGCTAGATTTATTTCACCATACAATGTTGTTATGTGTTTGTTTTTATGCTAAAATGAAATTTAACGTACGATATATTTATTTCACCTTGCAATGTTTTTATTGGCAATGTGCTTGTGTTTGTGATAGAGGGTAATATAGAACGTTTCTTTTCATAATGCAATGTTGTTGTTGGCAACATGCTTATGTTTGTACGATATCCCATTCTTAGACCACATATTCCATATGAAGGGCCTTCAAGTAATTTGAGGGTTTAAGATTTTTTTATATTGTAACAACAATCTATGTAGGTATGGACTAAAACCTCATTGTCTCTAAAAAGCAAGGTCAATTTTGATAAACATGGAGATGTCTTAGGAAATATTATTATTGCAATCATAGATATGCACTAAAACCTCATTGTCTCTAAAAAGCAAGGTCAATTTTGATAAGCATGGAGATGTCTTAGGAAATATCATTATTGCAATGTTTTTATTGACATTGTGTTTGTGTTTGTGCTAGAAGGAAATTTAGCATGCACTAGATTTACTTTACAATTCAATGTTGTTGTTGGGAATCTTCTTTTATGCAATAGAAGGGAGTCTATCATGTGTTACATTTCCATTGCCTAGCAATATTTTTAATGTCAACGTGCTTGTGTTTGTGCTAGAAGGAAATCTAGCTTGTGTTAGATTTTTTTTTTTTTTGGTTTGCAATGTTTTTCTTGGAAATATGCATGTGTTCATGCTAAAAATAATTCTAGCATGTGCTAGATTTATTTCACAATACAATGTTTTTATTGGAAATACCCATGTGTCTGTGATAGAAAGAAATCTAGGATGCAAATATTGACTTTGCTTTGCAACATTCTTGTTGGCAATATGCTTGTGTTTCTGCTAGAAGTAATTCTATCGCATTCTCTATTTCTTTCACCATACAATGTGGTCATGTGTTTGTCTTTGTGCTAGACGAAGATCTAGAAGAAAATTTAATGATTTCCATACTTAATGTTCTTTCATTGTATTTTGCTTTTATGGTTTCTAAAGCAAGCTAAGACTATACATGACTATAAAAGATAAATTTTGTGTAAATATGATGTTGTAGTTTCTATAGTTATTTTTATTTATTCACAATGTAATGTCTTTTGGAAATGTGCTTATGCTCATGCTAGAAAGAAGGCTAGTAGGTGCAAGCTTGCCTATAGTCACGATTAAAAGAATATAATAAATTATTTGGGGGTGCCTTTTTTCTAATCAACACCATGATTAGATATTATTGTGAGTTCTACACTTGTTATTGTTCTTGTTCATTTTGTTACACATATAATGATGCGAGTGGTTATAGTATTTATAAATTCATACTTTCTTAAATAATTCGAAATTGTGATAATAGTGTTTTTTTTTCTTTAAGAAACCATGGACTATGAAGCTAGTGAAAATTCAAAGGAAGCTTCAAAAGAAAAATGAAGTTGAAAAAACACGACACCAAAATCTGTAAATGGTATGACAATTTTAAAATTAGTTTATACTTTGTTACAATGGTTAGTCATTATGCTAATAAATGGTTGTTGATTAGTTTATATTTATTATTTCATCAGATCGATGATAAAATGTTGTGCTCCTTAGACTGTCCAATTAGAATTTTTTCTAATAAACAAATTTTCTTATAACTTGATCAACCTATTTGGGATAAACATGACATTATTTTTAATTGTTACCAACTAGGCACAATAAAGTGTTCTCCAAGCCAACTTGATTTCGAGAACTACAAGAGAAATAGTCTACACAATTTGACAACAACTACTCTTCAACCCCTTCAGGGGTTGACCATGGAAGAAATTTCTTCAGTAGTAGATAAGTTATTGGATGGAACCATTTGCTTTTCTATTCCACTTAATCATCCAATAGATGTCATAAAACTAAAATATTATTGTTCTAAATTGAAAACCAATAGAACAATATTGGATGCAATGGTTACATATTGTCAAAGTCACGATGAGAAATTGAATGAGAAGACTCTTATCACATTCAACATTTTTGAGCATTATGAAATTAACGATATCATATTTTCCAATTTTTGCAACATGGTGAAGGGGTGTACTTATGTAAAAGGAACACGTAATACAAAGATAGAGTCCCTTTCTCAGCAAGCATGTGGACTCCTTGACAAAATGATAAATGGATCAACAAGTGTTTAATAGGTTGACAACAATTTTGAATTTGGTTATCATTTTTGGGGCTATACTCTTTTGTCAACACTTTTGCACTCTTTTCCAACGTCAGTTGCAACCAATTTTACATACTCGCCTTGTTGTTCTAAATACATTGACTTTGAAAGAAGGACCTTTCCACAAGGGATGTTATATTAAATATTTTCATCTTCTTATCAAAAAAAAAAGTGTTGAATGACTTTACTACAATTCTCTTAGTAGAACTTTGGTTTTGTAATAATGTACGCGAGTGTTTGGAAATTTCCATAAAGAACTTCAAGTTCAACTATAAAATGAATAGTGGCATTTACGAATGTAAGTCTCAAAACAATTATAGTTATGATATGGTTTTTACTATACATTTATTATTTCAAAATTAAAAATTTTGGAGGCTTCAAAATACTCTCACACATTTGAAGACATATTTGATGAAAATGGGAGAGATTATGATTTATGAATGGATTTATTGAAAAACACCAATAATGTAGTGATGCAAAAGTGGTTATTTCTCTTTATGCGGGGACAAATTAATCAAGGCTTGTTGTACATATGGAAGAAGAATTGCATGTGTTGTGTAAACAGAGTCACAAAGGATAATCATGTTGAATAATTACAAATCTTTTCAATTATCAAATCTAGGATCCATTAACTTTTTGGAAAATTTAGGTACCATAGTTCATTTATTGTTTCTCTTATAATACTTTGGATACTATTTTATTCAGGTTTCTTAATAGTCAAAGTGTTTACTAAAATGATTAATGATGGAGATTCTAAAACAAAGAATAATGAAAGTGGTAAGAAAAAAAATAATCAATATAATGCTTATGATGTTGAAAAAAGTTTAGATATGGAAACATGAGGAGGAGAAAAAGTTATCATACCATGTACATAATTTGTTTGGTTGTCGCTCGTGTTACTTTTTGAATTTATTTAATTTCCATATTCATAACATTGTTGGATCTCTATTATAGGGAATTATGAGAAGAATGAAATTAATCTAAATTGATATTATGTGTTTAATGATGGAGATAGAAATTGGTATTAATCATTGTAACTTTTTCTCTTAATCTAAATTTTTATTTTTATTATCGTGATTCATATCATTTCATATGTTTATTATTGTAGGAAATAAAGAGCATGAATATAGTGACCAATGGAATGTCCCACAAAACTACAATCAAGACCAAAATATTATAAGGATGATTAAAGATGATTTGTTTTTTGTATAGTTGTTTCATGAATCTTGTTCATTGTCACAATTTATAATGTTTTTTATGTTTCTTATAGTGACAAGCAAGGAGAACAAAAACATTGATCAAATGAATGTGAAACAAAGCTTTAATCAGGAAAAAATATAATATCAAGTACTTATAATTTGTCCACTTGTTTTTCTTATTATTTAATGATTTTATTCATTTTTAGAATTCAAAATATTTTATGTGTTTAATTTAGAGACAAATAAAGGTAACAAAGATGATGATGAGGTGCAAAGTTACAAATATAAAGATAATATCATATAAGATACTTATAACTTGTCTTATTATTTATCTTATTATTCTTCAAACTCTGATGATTGTAACTACCATAACATTGTACATTTTTATTATAAGAACAAATAAAATGATAAAATTAACAATCAAAATAATGTTAAAGGTGTGTGTGTGTGTTTCTTTTTAAAGGTTGCATTATTAAAGTTTTTCTTTGTGTTGGTATTTGATTGAAGGTTTAGTAAGAAGTACTATTGGTATTTCATTGAAGGTTTAATGTGTTTACTCTAGGTTATATCAAGATGATAAAATAAATTATTATTTCATCTATAAATAGTGAAAACACCACTCAAGGTAAGTGTATTGTTTCAACAATTTTTTAGTAATTTTTGAAACATGAATAAAACGGTTTGACTAGATTATTTGTAATTTTGTTGCAGCCAAAATAACTAAAAAGAAATTAGTTATTTTTGAACTAAAGAACATTTTTTATCATAGAATTGATGATGAAGCAACAAACAAATGACATATGGAGAAAAATAGAACTAATGCTAATTACGCAATAGAGAAAAAGGGTATTTTGGATTCATTCACATGGAAAAACATTTTTTGAAATGTGTTTAAAAAATGAATCTCTTGACATTTCAATTTGGATGACAAGTTTGAAACAAAGCACAAGAAGATTTTTTGAAAAACTAGGGTTTTAGAAATATTACAAGATAAATTTGTGTTGATGTGGACTACTTAAGATTGTAAACCACAAAATGGACATAAGGTCATTGACAATCCAACCAAAGTTACACACTAGATCATTGAAAAAAATGTGGGAAATGCATACCCAATATGATGCAACCAATATTATTATAGTGGATTGTTCACTTGAGAGAGAAAGAAAATCTCAAAGAAAATGTGATTCTTGCCACCCCTCCCCATTCATTGGAACAAACGCAATATGATGCAACCAATATTATTATAGTGGATCGTTCACTTAAGAGAGAAAGAGAATCTCAAAGAAAATGTGATTCTTGCCCTCCCCCATTCATTGGAACAAATGAAGAGGATGATTGGTTGATCGATGAACTATGGAGAATGTTGCATAAACTCAAGAAGGCTATAGGTGTGTGAGCTACTTTGAAAGATGTTCAATCACATTTAGAAGTACCTTAAGATGACTAATTTTTATTTCATGCTATTATATGTATGTCATCATGAATTATTTATTTTATTTCACAACACTAATAAAATAATTGTTGATTTGGTTTGTCATTACCTAAAATAAAATATTTTTGTGTTATTTATTTTTGGTGAGATATTGTCTTGATAACAATCATTGATTTCAATGGCCATTTAATGTTTTCGTATCAAAATTTCCCATGCTATACAAATTTTTACAATGGATTACATTATACGTAAAAATTAATAGATAACTAGTTTATTTGTTTGAATTAGATCATTACAATTATTTGTTTCAATTGTGGTTTATCATTATACCTCTTAGAAATTGGTAATGTGAAGGATTGCCCATTACATTCTTATAACTTTTTTATTCCATATAAGTTGAAAAACTATATTAGGTTCTACGTAGCACCAACAATAAACATACAATTTGTACTAAAAGAAACACCAAAAGCAACTAAGGTAGAGACTCTAAAAATTAGCATATAATTAATTAGGTTTGAAATTTAAAAATTATAATATATTGTATGTGGAAATCAATATATAATTAGTTTGTTTACTTGCACTAGACCATTGTAATTATATTTTTTAATTGCTATTAAATAAATCATTATAATTATTAAAATCAATGATTTAAATGGTGGGTCAATGCATTCTTAGAAAAATTTTATTCCATACAAATTAAATAAAGGTATTAGGTTGTATGTATAAATTAAACATATCATTAGTTTGTTCATTTTAATGGAGCCATTGTATTTGTATTTTGTGAATGCTATTAACTTGTTGTAAAATTCCCTTTGCATACAAATGGAAATAATTCCTAATAAATGTTAATATCATTTTTAAATTGGTAGGGGTTTATGTCTTTAAGCAATGAAGTGTAGATATTTTAATATCATACATGTTGTTGCAATGCAGATGTAGATGGGCATTACTACAAATCAAAAGATGTTGATATTTGAAATGGAAGGAGTATTGTTCCAATCATACACCAAATATGAACAAAATTTTTATATTCAAAGAGAACTAGATTGATAATTTGGTGATAGGTCCTATTTTTTTAAGGCCTTTTCAGTTAAAAGTATTAAAATGTTGCTTAAAAAATTATGATGTCACAATATGGACATTAAATGTCACTGACAAGTACATTTGAAAAGTACTTGAAAAATCAAATATTGATATAGAGGACTTTAAATTTGCATGGGACAGGTCTCATTGCCACTTGCAAACAAAATTGGAAGCAAGGAGAACAAGACAATTTTATGAGAAAAAGTTGATTGATGTGTGGTCCAACATGGAGATAATTATGAAGAATTAAATGTATTATTAATAGATACAACAAAGCATACTTTTCAATTCATTGGATATCGATCAAACCATGTCTTGATAAAAATCCTATATAGGAAAAGAGCAAGATACTTGACTTATGCAAGTTTTATTCCCCTTTCTTAAGACACTTCATTGTATCAACCAAAAACATGAGTACATTCAAATTTTCAATAGAACATGTACTTCATTGTCGTGGATGGAGATAATTTCCTTTATAAATTTGTTGAAAAGTACATTCCATTTTTTTAATACATTTTGGACATAGTTTTTGTTGTATCAATTTGTATGATTTTATATTTTTTGAAATATATGGGAATTGGCAAATATATTAATATGTATATTTCTTATTATTTATAAATTTTCTTGCAAGGACTTTGTTGTATCGATTTTTTTTGTTTTGTTATCTTAAAATCTAAAATGTGTGTGTGTGTGTGTGTTCTTAAATGAATTGTTTGCCTTTTAAATTATCTTTTGTTGTATCAATTTGTATGATTTTATATTTTTTGAAATATATGGGAATTTCCAATTATATTAATATGTATATTTATTATTATTTATAACTTTTTTTGCAATGACTTTGTTGTATTGAATTTTTGTTTGTTTGTTTGTTTGTTTGTTTTTAAAACTAAATTGTGTGTGTGCGTGTGTTCTGAAATGAATTGTTTACCTTTTAAATTATCTTACATGGACCATCAAGACATGCTATTTTTAATGATTTATGTTTACTTATATGCATCAATAATCATATATAAATGTGAAATATAAATTTTGAAATATAACTCCTTGCAAACAAATGTGTAGTTCTTACTAAATAAATTATAATAATTTACTTGATAAATGCTATGTGCACTCACTATTCACTATTAAAGCTAATGGGAAATGTATCATAGGTGAATGATTTGAATTTTTTGAAGCATAGGATATGTGATTTCTCAATTCATAATTTTCATAAATTTATATGCTTAAATCAATTAATGATTAATTAACAACGTGTTAAGTGGACCATCTAGACTCATTAAAGAGATGGGTAAAAAATGGTTGTATTTAAACGTTTTGCACCATAAAACATTGATTTTCCCATTCATATTAACATTTTGTCATTTTCAATTCTTAAATAGTTTATTTGTGGTTTAAATAATTTCATAGAATCCAATAGGACTTGAAGAATTTTATTTGTTATATGGATTGATAAAAGTTTATAAATGTGATGCATTTTTGAAATGTAGCTGTTTATCTATATATATATATATATATATATATATATATATATATATATATATATATATATATATATATATATATATATATATATATATATATATATATATATATATATATATATATATATATATATATATATATATATATATATATATATATAATAAGAAATTGATAATGAGTTCTAAGCGGTCTATATAAAACCATTTATCAGTTTTTATTTTCCTATCATGAGGTTTAATATAAATGTATAAATGAGACATTTTTTTTGAAATATAACTCTATGTAAAATTAAATGATTTTCCTAACAACACATGGAATAATTAATTGGTAATGAATGTTAAGTAGATCGTTCAAGTTCATTTAAAATATGGGTCATAAATGCATGTAATTAAACTTTTTGCATCATACGACATTTGATTTTCCCACGCCTATTAACATTTGGTAAATTTCAACTCCTAAATAAATTATTTGTAATTGAAATAATCTCATAGAAGCCAATAAGACAAGTATGTATTAAATTCTATTATGTATGTATGTACACATGCAATTTATTTTTGAAATAAAGTTCTTAATGTAAGTAAAAATATATTTTTTAGAAAATTAATAATTTAAAATCAATTGTTGACGAGTTCTAATTGGTTTATTCTATCTTGAATTGACAAATTTTTCTAACTATGCATTTTTAAATCAATTATTTCTATATGTAATCATGCCATATAAGTCAGTAAGTCAAGAAACCATTAATTGATTTTTATTTAACTATCATGTGGTTTAATATGAATGTATAAATGTGACATTGCTATTTCTAGAATAAAAATCCATGTAAAAAATGCAATTTCTAATAAAACATGGATTAATTAATTCACAATGAGCATCAAGTAGGTTATTTAAGTTCATTCAATAGATGAGCCATAAATGGATGTCTTTAAACTTTTGCACCACATGACATGATTTTCCCATCAGGATTAACATTTTATAAATTTCAATTCTTAAAGAAATTATTTTGTACTTAAAATAATCTCATATAATCCAACAAGACTTACAAGCTATTTATTGAATTCCATTTAGTTATATGTATTGATGTAAGTTTATAAATGTAATTTATTTTTGAAATAAAGCTCTTAACGTAAGTAAATATATACCTTTTACAAAACTAATTAGAGTTAATTGATAATGAGTTTTAAGTGGTATATTTAGACTATATTAAAATTCAAGTGTCATAGATCAATGCCTTTTAATACATATTTAATCTTCAAAATCAATTTCTTAACGATAATTTATTTGTATTTACATTAAGTATTTAATAATTAAAGAACACGAGGACTTATATAAATTTCAACTAAAATCCATGAGTTATGTTTCACAGTCATTTTTTCCATATTAAAAAAGCTTTTCATTTTCTCCTTTTAGTGAAAGTAATGGTCAATCATGGTTTTCCATACAAATGAGACTAGTATTTACATACATCGAGAATATTATTGGTTTTGGCAATGTTTACAAGGAGTTATCAATATCCACACTATCATCAACTGACTGACTCAAGCTCCAAATGCCTAAACCACTCCTTAGCATCCCCTTGCAATGGTTGAGAAAAATATCTCATATAAACATCATCATGCTCAACTTTGAAAAGGTATGTGAAATGCTCAAAGGCCTCAATGTGTTTTTCAGCTGTAAGGTTGTCAAGTTTCCCATCAAACTTGGGAAGGTATTTGTAATTCTTTAGAGGTAAACCATGGAAGGTATTTGGAAATCTTAAGGGTTTATATCTCTCTTGAATCTTGGATGGCATAATATTATGTACATGAGGTGTAATATCAACCTTGATCACATGAGGCTCACAAAACTGGTCATGGACATCATATGGCTCAGATGAAAGATCTTGGTCAAGATCAACAATGCAAGAAGAAGGTATATCTACAACTTTTAAATAAGGATACACAAGTGAAAATCTATGGTCATTATATAAATGGAGAAAGAAATGGAATATTTTTTTGATATGTACCATAAAGGACAAGTAATTGACAAAAAATAATATTGCATCTTGGAGAAAACTCAAGCTTTGATACTTGGTTTTCCCGTAGTGTCCTATTGTCGCTGCGACAATGACCCTCCAAATTTTTTTCTTAAGTCAATTTTGGAGCCTACATGAATTTTCGTTTCAAGCCCCTTAGTGTTGTCACATTGTTTGTTTTGTTATTCTGATGTTTTCTCCTATTGTTGCATCCTCCTAAGTCAATGTTTCCTAAGTGTCACCACTTAACCTTTAGAAGCACTTGTGTTTTCTTATTCATGGTTAGGTGAACTCACAACTTTTCTTGACTCAAAAACTAGCCTTTTCTCCATGCACACACTTGAAAATCACTCAATCGAACACAAAAGCAAAAGAAACAAGAAAAAGCACTTGCAAAGGAAAAAGCACATTCCAACATCACTAAGACTTGCTCTTGTGTGGAGCGCATTCCTTCGGGATGAAGAAATGTGCCCTCCATTAGAGAAATTTTGAGGTCTAAAATGGGCCTCCTAAGAAAAATGTACAACCAAAATAAACTTTATAAGAACCAATAAGATTCAAGATGATTATGTAAACCATGGGGGATGATTCACCATTTTCGGATTAAAAAGGTAAGAAGATTAAAAAATAATAAAAATACTTTTTCAACTATCTCCCTAATGTTTTACTTAAATTTCAAGTGGGAGCACTTGTTGGATGCAAACTTTAATTCCTCATCCAAAGAGTACCCATGTTTCATATTTTCGATGGACCCTACTACATAAAAAATGAGAAATACATGAAAATATGTGATTGCAATCATGTTTTTCATGTATTTCTCATTTTTCGTGTAGCAGGGTCCATCAAAAGTATGCAACATGCATACTCCTTAGATGAGGAATCAAATTCTACATCCAACGAGTGTTCCCACTTGAAATTTGAGTAAACCCATAGGGAGATAAGTTGAAAATACAAGTTGAAAAAATAGTTTTTCTTTATTTTTTATTTTTCCTCTCTAAGATTTGATGATGTAATCTAATATTATTTTATTATTCCACTATTATTTTATAATTTCCTTAGGAGGCCCATTTTAGACCTCAAAATTCCTCTAATGCCTTGAGTGCACTCCTTCATGCTAAGCAAGTGCATCCTCTTGGAGCGCATGAGCGCACCCCAAAGGTCTGGAGGTTTTCTCTTCATCTCTTCGAGATACACCAGTGCACCCTCCTTGAGCACAATCCTTCGGCATGAAGGCATGCACCCTTCTTGAATGCATTCATGAGCTTCCATGTTGCATTTGGGCACACTCCTAGAAAATAGGAGCCCACTTAACTTCCCTTAACTAACTGATTCACTTGTTGACAAGAAGTGATCATGCATGAGGGAAATTTTCATGTAATTTTTTTTAAATCAACCCATTTAATCATTCATTCTCATAATAATTCTAATTAGGGTTGGGCTTACATCTATGGATCAAGAGCATATTTGTCGATCTTCTTTCCAAGTAAGTTTTGCATGTTGAATCTATTCATTTCCTTTCATGATTTTATTGTCGATCTTGCTTTCTTGTTGGCGTTTCTTTATGTTTGAGTTTATTTACTAGCCTTTATGTTCAATCTTACTTATACAAGTGTTAATCTATTTTCACATGTTGAAACTGTGCATGTTCCTTAACCTTTCATATTCTCACCATGAGTGTGACAACATCTATAAAAGCTTGTATATCTTTAGTCTTCTCATTTCTATCATGAAATCTTGTTGTTATATTTGTCCTTCAGCCATTCCTCAAGTAGAGTGCACTTCTAGAACCCGAAACCCCATGTCCTCTGAAAACTACGCCCAAAAGATGACAAGTTTCCCTCTAAATTGCACTGCTCCATTGCAAAGAAATTCACCCCTCCTTGAGCACATGAGATCTCCTTCAAGGCTTGAATGTTTGTCCTTCATCCCTTTGGCATGTGTCAGTGCACCCTCCTTTGCCTTGAGCACATGAGTGCACCTTAAAGGCATGAAGACTTGAGGATTGATCCCTTCATCTCTTCAAAGTGTGTCAGTGTGCACTCTTTGTCTCTTTGAGTGCATGAGCACACCATGAAGGCATGGAGGCTTGAAGGTATGAAGGCTCGAAGACTCAACCTTCACCCCTTCGAAGTGAAAAAGTGTACCCTTGAGGTTTTTCTTCCCTTGATTGAGCAGATGAGCATATTGCAAAGCCCCGAATGATCCTTGGCCCAATTCTTGATTTGAAAATTCACCCTCCTTGTTTTCTTGCCTATTTTATTATGCATGCAAGTGATTATGTGTTGTCGTTGATAGATTTACATTCTCAGTACATTTAATGGCTCTTTGAATATAATTTTCTAAGATATTGCTGCAATAGTTAGGATATTTCATAGAGCTAATATTGTCATCATGAGTGTGCTTCCACAAATAGGTGTTCGTGCTACAAGTATTGTCATCCTTTCATCATCTATTGGAGCCATGCCTCCCCATAAAGTGGCCTCCAAAGACGTTTCAAAGGCAAGCACTGAGGAAGTAGTTGAAGTTAACAATAAAACTATTCCCATATATGCAGACACATACTGCTTCATTGATAAGTCTATTGAGGTCACTTGGAGTGACATAAAAGACACATTCATGCAGAAAAAGTTTCTTGAGAACATGGAAGTGTCTATCAATATTAAGGGTTCTAGGATGCATATGATCACATTCAGGTTCCCATTCATCCCATATGTAGAAGTGATTAAGTATATCATCACACATATGGATGACTCTCATCTTGTGATTTGCAGTGAGAGTCGCGTCAACTTACTAACTATTATGGAGAATACATGTAGACCTACTACAATATGCTTATTCTTAAAAAATATGAAAATAATGACTTCTACATCAGATGGGTCGATCTGGACACAAGTGATATCATCAAATATTGGTGTCGAGAACCTACTAAGTTTCACCACCGCCCATCCGAAGTTTATCTGACATGGATTCTCAGAGATGTATATCAATGGCTTATTATCATGTGTTGTTGGTTGCATGGGTGAAAGAGTGTTGAGATGTTTGAGGAAAATTGCATATATATGCTCAATATGGTGGTTACCTAGGGTAAATGTTTCAATTGAGAAAATATATTTTCATTTGAGTTGCAACGTTGTGTGGGGCAGGAAAGAACATATTTGAGGGTGAATAAAGCATCAAAATTATATATGTCTGCATTTATTTTAGATGGAATCTGTGTGAAGATTGCTTTCCCAGCAATGTACTGGAACTGGATCCTTGAGAACAAGTTCCTAGTTTACTTCCACTACAATGTGTTGTCAGAATCATGCTTCATAGGTGCATATGATAGATTGATCGATCACTTATTCACAGTTATATTCCACATGATATTCGATACTGATTCTCCTTACATGAATAATTAGGTGAAGCAATCACAATAGGATATCACAGACTGGTTTGCAACACCCGAGGGTACATACATTCATTTTTTTGGATGTCAGGTATCCCTTCATCTCATGCCACGATATGTGAACAATAATATGGTCATGCAGGAAGTAGCATATCAATTGAAAAAGTGATTGTTAGGAGTCCTTCACAAGAGAAATAATTCCCTCTATCCCACCTTTCCTTTGAGGATTAGGTTGTATGAGTTAAAGAGACACAATGCGACAACTGAAAAAATACAAGAGTCGGATCACTTGCACTTCACAATTAATGACTTTCATGGATATGATCCTATGAGAGTGTGCAGGAGACATTGTGAAAGGATCAGTTTCAATTTTGGGTATTCTTTGGTAACTACAGGAGAAGATGAAAATGTGAAGAAATGGTACAATGTAATAAAAACGAAACATCCAGGGATGGAGACCAGTTTACCTCAAGATCCACTAGCTCTAGATGTGCAGATTCGGTAGGAAGAATAGATAACCCCTCAAGTAAAGAGTGTAGTTCCTAGGAAAAGGATAAAGTATGATTCAATAGGAGAAAGCAATAGGAAATGGAAAGCTAATCCTTTGAACATAGGAGCTACTCAAGTAGAACAGGACATGAGAGAAGTAGAAGAAGAGGAGAAGAGGTAGCAGGATGAGTTTCTTAGGAAGCAGTAGGAAGAAAAAGATGAAAGGATAAGAATAGAAGAGGAATAAAAAAGGGTTTCCCAAGAGGAATAAGCCACTCAGAGACTGCAGGGAGAATAATGGACTTAGGAGATAGAGGAAGAGTTGGAGGAAGAAGATACCATCCAACCAATGGATGATGAACCAGGTTTCCCTGAAGAACCTCCTCTCACAGGTGATCATATTCCATTTGGAGAAATGGTAATCACTCCTCTACCTGTGGACAAAGTCATGCATGTGTGTAGTATCACGTTTGATCAGAATAAGAAGAGGATCGTGCAGCAGAGATGAAGGCACTTCTCGAATGATCCTCAAAACCTAGTCTCTGTATCTATAGAAAAAGATGCTAAATATAGATATCAGAAGGAATCCTAGGGAAATCAAGGTGACAAATGTTGCTTTCACTACAACAACATAGGAAAACTTTGAATATCTATTGAGTGATAATACTAGATTGAGGAAAGAAATAGATTCATAGCAACAGGTGGATCACCTCGTGGTAGATTCAACGGTTATATTCACATGGTTATGACATCGTAGAATGGAAGTCATCCATGCAAGACGGGCTAGGGCCAATGGAGGACACAATGGCATGATTGTATGATGAGATTGTACTTATAAAACAACTGGTGGCTCCTCACATTGGCTTTCATAAGAAAGAACAAGAAGTGATAAAACTCCTCAAAGTGGAAATCAAAGAAATTGACGAACTTCAAGAATGTGATACGAAGTATGCAAATTCTTTGAAAAATTTGGAAAATAAATATAGGATTTTTTCATAGATGGATAAAGTTCAACTGAGACTCCACCATTAGAACTACATGTGTCTTGGAGAACAATTGATTATTACTATTGTTTCTTATAATTGATTTCACAATGGTTTGGAGTCTCTAACACAAAAGCATGGGATGCTCGCAATAAGATCACTTGAAGAAATAAGAGGTAGGGAAATCATCTTCCAGGAGATCAAAAAATATATTGAATAGATAAAGAAAGCATTAGAATAGGAAGGCTTGGAGATTACTGTTGGCTTGATGGGGCCCGACCTAGGTTCAGAAGTGTATTAGCAAAACAAATCCCGTAGCTACTGACCATTTCGGCAAAAGTCCACGGAGTGAAGATTGAAGTCTCACCTGAGGTAGAAGGGGAGGGTGCTGGAACTAGGTTTCCACACCCTTGGGATGCCGTGATGTGGTTTGTAAGAGTCGTGCACTGATCTAAACCCTTGTGCTACTCTGTATGGTTACCAGCCTTCCACATAGATCCACACTTATGCGCTTTATTATTAACGAGCTTATTATAGATCTATTCCGCTTCTTATGGTCTTTAAACACACATTTAACAATAATACCCAACATGCATCATCATTATTCAAAAAGACAAGCTTAAATTGATATAACAGATATAGAAACTAGTATAAGAATAGATCCACAATAATTCAAAAGCAACACAGGATTCCAGAGCCAACTTATATTTATTAATAACTTTGTTCAGTACATTCCACCTTCTGCCCTACGCACACAGCTCTAGGAGTCTGCACACATAGTTGTGGACTCTATCAGGCCTTCGCGCACATAGCTGTGGAGCCTCTATCTAACCACTAACACCCACAACCTAGATGTATAGACTCAAAGCGATATTCCCTTCAAAAATTCATAATACCTCAGATCTATCTTCAAAACCCAAAAACTACTTCTACCCTTAGAGCTTCGCTCTATTTATACATTCCCATGGTCTGCGGACCATGGGTAGGCTAACTCACTTCCCATTATTTTATATTATTTTCGGGTGAACAACCCTTTGACTCGATCTGTTACATTTCGTGCTTTTCACACTTTGCAGAACCTTTACAACATTATTTCCTTAAATTACGGGCTCTAAGCCCCAAAACCGTTACGCGGGGCCTCCACTGCCTAACAGGCCCCCAACACAATCATCGTGACTCATCCTAAGTCACTCGTTGGTCCGGTGATACGCGGTGCGAAAGCTTCGTAGTCCACCATTCCTGTGAGTGACACACTTTGTTTTGCTGCTCCCTTTGTTTCCTGCAATTCTTCTTCAAGCTTCTGCTCCATTGCCGCTACTAATTCACATAATTGATGATGCTCATTTTGCTCTACTCGGTTAACACAAAGCACCCCCTCATAGGATTTTAGCGCAAGCTAGGGTGCCGCATACGGGAACTCGTCGTGCCAGCACAGCCAGTTTCCCATTTTTGATCTATTATACGCCCTGTCTGCTGCAGCTTGTGTTGCAATATTTCAAGACCATTGTTGCTGTCCACGAGATCCCAATCTTAAAGGTGCATCAAAGACAAACTTTTAATTGCAATTCCATCATTTGTCTCCATATTCTTAGTCTTTTCTTTAACGTTTATGGGCACCAGCCAGCCTCTGGGTGAGGTAGCGACATCCGGACCAGTTCTGCTTCATGTCCAAGAATTTCCGGCACATCCCCTGCCATTGGTGTTGAAATCTACACGAAACCCGCGGCTGTCAACACCATACTATCCCGAAGGTCCTGCATCTTCATTGGCCAGATTACCACCCCCGGGCTTACTCCTTTAGCATTAGTGATGAACAGTTCCATACCAGTGAAAAGGCACGATGTCTTACTCTTTTTGAAACCACAACTCGTTTGGTGGGCGTCTTCTGGTGATTTATAAGTTTTTTGAATTTCAAATTCAGTCGTTCCCTCCTTTTCTAGTGCCTTAACATTAAGCCTACGGGAGATTGTTCCAAATCGGGCTCATACACCATCTCTTAATTGCCTGCTGCCCACTCCTCTTTGCCATACTTTAAACATCTTGTCATGAATAGTGATAGCAACGGTCACTTTTCTGCTTATCCATGCCACTGCGCAGCCCTTTTTGTGAAACTGCGACCCTTGTGACATACCAATTCTACACACACCCTTATAGTCGCGCAGCTCCCTCACAGACTACTTTATCGTCTTGCACTCTCTTTCAACTGCTTGGAGTGGTGAGACTATCCTACGGTCGGTTAGTCAGGCGGTCGGCCCCCTTGAATGCCATTTACTTTGCCTGGGAAAGGTTTTGTATTCAACTTGGCCAGCTAGACAGCGCCTCCATCTGTGATTTCTTTGACTACATAGGGTCCCAGTCAATGCATGCAATGTTTTCCCAGGAATTTCTCAAACTTTTTGTCGTATAGTAAGACTAGATCACTTTCTTTGAACGTGTGCACCTTGATATGGCTGTCATGACAATATTTTTCCTGTTGATTTTGTACCTGCTGATGGAATCTTGCTAAAAACCATTCTTCCTCGAGCTCCTCCAGTTGCACGATCCTCTCTTCCAAAGCTGCGCAGTATGCCATGTCTGCCATCGCTGCTATTCACAAATTGGGGACAATGTATTCCATTGGCATTACGACTTCCTTGCCATAGACTAATCAGAAAGGTGTCTAGCCCATCACCTTCTTGCACATGGTTCGGTATGCCCATAGCACAACAGGTATGTGCAAGTCCCAATCATTGCGCTTCGCATTACATACCTTAGTCAGTGCAGTCTCTAGAATCTTGTTGAATGCTTCGACAGTCCCATTGGCATGTGGATGGTATGGTGTACTCTGTTGATGGTATATCTAGAATTCCTCAGTGAGCACACTGATCGTCTCATTTAGGAAGTGCATTCCGTGGTTGCTCATTAAAATTTTTGGACATCCAAACTGGGTTAACACATTCTCGAACAAAAATTTCGCAGCTATAGCGACCGTGCAGTCCCTAACCGCTGTGCTTCCGCCCATTGGGTCATGTATTCTGTCGCGGTGATAATATAGCGCGGCCCCGTCATTCCTGGCGGTGAAATAGGTCCCACAAAATCAATCACCCATTTTTTAGATGGTTGCAGTGTCATTTGGGGCTTGAGCAGCATTTCATCCCTGCGCGATGGTTTCCCAATCCGTTGACATAAGTCGCAGGCTCGATAGTATGATTTTGAGTCTTGATGTAGTGTTGGCCACCACAGTCCAGCACGAAGAATTTTCTGAGCTATGGCACGTCCTACATAATGTCCTCCTGCAACCCCCCCATGTGCTTCGACAAGGATCTGCCCTCACTCAAATTTAGGTACGTATCTACATAAGATTTCATCATTGCCTATTTTGTAGAGGTGCCCTGTAATAACAGTAAAGTCTACTATGCGTATCACTAGTTCTTTCTTCTATTGGACAAAATGCCCCTGTGGCATGCTTCCTGTGGTTAAGAAGTGGGCTATATCCTCAAAGTGGCCATCTGCGATGTGCACTACATAGAGCTGTGCATCTGACAATCCCTCGTCTAGGTTTGTGCGCTCTTCATCGTTCTCAATTCGAGACAGGTGATCTGGGCCTGCATTTAGAAACCCTGGCTTTACGATGACTTCAAAATCATATTCCTAAAATAATAAAAACCATCAACAAATGTGCCCCCCCAACACAAGCTTATTCACTAGGTATTTTAGCATGGAATGATCAGTATACATCTTAAAGTGTCCCTCGAGTAGATAGTGGCAGTACTTCTGGAGCACGTAAACCATTGCCAACCCCTCACGCTTAGTAGTGGAATAGTTCTTCTCAGATTTGGACAATCATCGACTGGCAAATGTGATTGGGTGATCAATTCCTTCTACTCCTTCCTGTGTAAGTACCGTGCTCAATGCAATACATGACGCGTCAACATGCACGTGAAATTCGACGTCCCATTTTGGAAAATCCAAAATGGGAGCTGATGCCATCTTTTCCTTGAGTGTTTCTAGACTCTTGTTACATTCCTTGTTCCGACAATAAGTAGCATCCTTTTTCGGAAACTGTTCCATCGGTGTCGTGATCTGTGCATAGCTCTTTATGAACTTTCAATAATAGCTACTGTGTCCCAACGTGGCGTGCAGTTGTTTGACACTGCACGACGCTTGTAGATTGAGTATGACAGCAATCTTCACAGAATCCACCATCAGGCTTTGCTTACAGACCACATGGCCCAGCAGGTTCCCAAAGGGGACGAGAAAAGTACACTTCTTTAGATTAAGTGCAATCTGGTGCTATCGACAAGTGTCCAGCATTAACCGTAAGCTTGCAATATGTTTTTTGACTAGCCTAAATACAGTTCAATCATCAAAATATACTTCCATAAACTTATGTATGAATTCCTTGAATGAAACTACCACAACACGCAGAAATATCGCTGACGCATTCTTCAGTCCAAAGGGCATCACAGTGTACTGAAAACAACCCCATTCGGTGGTGAAATTTGTTTTACTCCTGTCCTCCAGCACAATCTTGATTTGGTGATACCTTGAGAAACCATCCGTAAAGGAGTAGGCTTCTTGTCCACCCACATTTTCCAGCACCTCCTCCGTGAATGATGTCAAGAAGGGATTGTTAACACATGCATCGTTGAGCTTCCTAAAATCCACGTAGATGTGAATTTCACCCTTCTGTTTTTTCTCCTGTATAAATATAGGACTTACTCAGTCAGATTCCTCCACTGGTTCAATTATGTCGGCTGCAAGAATTTTATATAACTCTTCATGGACCTTTGCTTTGTATTTTGGATTCAGTCGATAAGGCCACTACTTGACTGGTTTCACGTCTAGCTTCAGGGTTATCTTCATCATTCCTAGGTTGCCGAGGATCCCTTTCAACTCTGTGATTTTAGTTAGGAATAAATATTGATATTTGTGAAGTAACTCAACGACCTTTTCCACTGTGGAATCATCCCAATAATCTCCAAGTGTTTTGTACTTCGGCTCCTCCTCCATACCAATGTTTACTTGCTTTGTCTTCAGAGGTGTAGTAATGTCAGGGTCCTCGATCGTAGGTCCACGAACCTCACGACTTCCCTTTGTCTCCGGAATATTGATGTTTTTGGGATCATCCTCATCATCTTCTACCTGCATGTTGTAACATCCAAGGGCCTGGCTCAACTGATGTGACCAATCAGGCTGTATGATTTCTTCTAGTTCCATTAGTACTTTGAAAATGGCAGCCTTCACAAGTTGCAACACATTATCCACAGTATCCATCCATTTGTCTTCAAACAAGAATGTTAATAAAAATCCTTCACGCAAGATATCCCATTCGCCTGTACCATGTCGGAGCTCTGTCTCGGTGTACCAGTTCCTTGGGATGACATCCTTGAGGGTATGATAAAATAAGTGTACCCACTCTGGCTGAGGTTCTTCTCCCTAGGCCTGGGTCCACCTGGTGAGGTGCATGTGTAGGTCATCCCGTCCATCGTATTTCTCAATTATGCATAGTTCTGACTTCCCAAACCTTATCTGCATCATTCGCCTGTAGCCGCACTAGTCTTCAAAGGTTCCTTCATGTGTTCCCCACCAATGCGCAGGGGTTGCGTGCATTTCCCATTTCAATGCATTGAACCACTGGGGCTCTGGGACAACCTTCTCAAACTCGGTCAGGGATTTGTCCACCGCTATCAGCCCATCATACATCGACAGCTTTCGATCCTGAGCTTTTACGTAATACATCGACCTAGTCATCATGTTGCAGTTCAACATTGTGACTCTGTTCAACTGATTATGCCATTTTTCATCTTCTTCTTGTGAATCTGAAATGTAGGCCTCTACGCGGCCCCATGATATTCATCCTTCTGAAGTCATATTTTCCCAATCTTGATCTCATGCAGTTATCTTGTAGATATGATCCAAGTCCTCATCAATTTGATCGTCGCATACGGCTTCCATGTAGCGCGCTCCTTTAGTTGGTTCTAGCGGAGCGACTATGCATAGGGACTTCTTCTCAAATATCATTTTCCTAGTCTTTAAATTAATGACACCATTCATATCTGTGGCCCAGTCTATCCCTAACAAGGCGGGGTAGGGGTTACTTTCATCCACAATTTCTATTACACAAAGTTTGTTTGCATGCTCGCGCCTTCTACATCCACTTTGACCCCTTGCAGTCTCCCCATAGGCAAGATATTTTGTTGGTTCACCATTCGTAATTGGATAGGAGACCATTGTAGTGTGGGCCTGCCCATGCATTCCCATGTCTGTTTAGGTAGCACATTTGCATCCGAGCCTAAATCCAAGATGATTTGGTCCATCTCATAGTCACCAATCTGCGCCGTTAATCGCATCTCCCGTCTAGTGTGCAAAGTATGTTTTCCCAATTTTTGGACCACGCAAGGTTCACCTAACCCTGTGCACCTGGCTATTAGCTCTTGTAACCCTTTAACAGCCCTATTGTCACATAGCAACCTCATACATGTCTCTAAAAAGGTAGTTATCATCGAGGGATCCACTGTCAGCTCAGTTTGATCCTTACTACCTAAGATAGAGACCTCCGCGAAGCTTTTCTTAGCTTCCATACCCATCCTCTGCGCGTGTTCTGATCAGAATTCAGGCTATTTTACAGGGGTCTTATGAACCCCTAGGGCTTCCTTGGTGGGTTTACCCTGATCATCTCCTATGGTTGCGCCACTTTTGAGCATCATATTTACATTGGGATCTTCCTCACGCGGTTCAGACCTCATCGTCTGGACGTTCTGCATCGTTGTAGGCTATGCTGCCCTTTTCTCGCGTATATGTGCTATCAATGTGGGGCAATCTATCATTTCATGATCGAACTTCTCACAGTAGGGGCACGATACTCAAGTTGGGTTGGTATAATCACGCACGTAGTGCCCCAGTTCTCCATAGTTGTAACAAATTAGTTGCCTGCGGCCCCTTCTCGGCCCCACTCCTCCCCGTCCTCGTCCTCGCCCCTGGAACCTACCGTGTGCTATTTCCATAGCTAGATTCTGATCTCACGCCTTAGTCTGCATCCTATAGGCAGGCGATTGATCCATCAACAATTCATAACTATGGAAATTCCGTTCATCATGGCCTACCGAACTGCAAAAGTTGAAAAATAGTTGCTAAGGGTCGAGGTAAATTTTGGTAGTAGGTGACAGTTGTCCGTGGTATGCTTTCCTCCCACCTGGTAGATTACGCCCCAGAGCGAGGGCACCCTGCTTGGCCCCACCTATGCCTCTGGTCACGACAGCATTGGTACCCCCGTTGCTAAATAGTCCGCAAAGACTAGAAAATGGTCCTTATCGTGGCCATAGCTTCTACATTTTATGCACCACACTTCCTCTCGCATTTCTGGTTGCGGTGCCTTCTCTTGTTTCAAAATTTGCATTTCTAAGCATAGGCTTTGAATTTGCACATGGATCTGTTGAACTCCCAACCCTGGATCATGTATTGGTGTTTCATGCAACCTGATTGTTGTCTCTAATGCTTTAGCTTGGGTTGAGATCTTTTGCTACGATAGCGCCATCCTCAGATGTGGCATTAAAGATGCCACAAACCACACGTAGTGCTGCGCATCTGTCGGTGTAATGTTATCTTCTCGGATCATACTTTTCAGCCTCTGATCCAAATCCCACGGGGTTTCTCCTAGCAACATCATGATCTCCTTAAACCTAATGATTGACTGCGTCTTTGATTTCGGCCGGCTAAATTCTTTCTTTAGTGCATCCCGGATCTCCACTATTCCTGCATTCAGGTGATCACTCGAGTACTTTATATACCATGTTAATGTGCGGTCCTACAACGTGCTAACCAGAGTAGCCTTTTTGATGTTATCATTCGTAACCCCATGTGCTTCCCATACTGCCCTTACTATGAACCAAAATTGTTCTGGATCTTCGCTTCCTGCTCCTTTGAATACTGGCAACTTGATCGTGCTCATCATATTTAACTTCTGATCTATGCATGGGTATGCTAGGATCCCCTACAACCTTAGCCTGCTTCCGACCCAATCAATATTCAATCTTTTTCTTTGTTAGGTCTCATAATTCCGACATCAGACACCCCTTAGGCAGATCCCAATCTCGGCAATGGAACCATTTGTTGGCTTGATGGGGCCTAACCCAGCTTCAGAAGTGTATTGGCCAAACAAATCCCGTAACTACCGACCCTTTTAGCAACAGTCTGTGGAGCGAAGACTGAAGTCTCACTCGAGGTACTAGGGGAGGGTGTTAGAACTAGGTTTCCACACCCTTGGGATGTCTTGCTGTGGTTTGTAAGAGTTGTGCACCAATCTAAACCCTCGCGCTACTCTGTACGGTTACTAGCCTTCCGTGTAGATCTGTACTTATGCGCTTTACTATTAATGAGCTTATTATAGATCTATTCTACTTCTTATGGTCTTTAAGCAAACATTTAACAATAATACCCAGCATGCATCATCATTATTCATAATGACAGGCTTAAATTTATATAATAGATATAGAAACCAGTATAAGAACAGATCCACAATAATTCAGAAGCGACACAGGATTCGAGTGCTAACTTATCTTTATTAATAACTTTGTTCAGTACAATCCATATTTAGCCCTCCGCACACAGCGGCAGGGGTCCACGCACATAGCTGCAGACTCTATCAGGCCTCTGCGCATACAGCTGCGGAGCCTCTATCTAACCACTAACACCCACAACCCGGACGTTCAGAGTGCTATTCCCTTCACAAACTCATAATACCTCAGATCTATCTTCAAAACCCAAAAAATACCTCTACCTTTAGAGCCTTGCTCTATTTATACATTCCCATGGTCTGCGAACCATGGGCAAGTTGACTCACTTCCTATTATTTTATATTATTTTTGGGCGGACAACCCTTTGACTCGATCTATTACATTTCACACTTTGCGCACTTTGTGAAACCTTTACAACATTATTTCCTCAAATTATGAGCTCTAATACCCAAAACCATTACGCGGGGCCTTCGCTGCCCAACAATTTCCAAATACATTATTCTGCAATATGTCATTGCACCAGTCAAAGCTCATATGAAACTCTCATGGCTATGGAATAATTTACAATCGAGCTCCAAGACTATATTAATGAAGGCACTGCAGGTGAAGATGCATTATATAGGGGAGTTTCTAGTTCATGTCAAATTCATCTCAACAAATTTCAAAGCATGGTACACATACATCACAAATGAGCTCCATGAGGAAGAAAATGAATTGACTATTTGATAAGACTTTTCCTATTTTTAGTTTTTCTTACTAGGCCACTATGTCATATGTAATTTTTCTTTTGTAATAAATGTTGTGTAATGAAGTCCAAATGGAAAATGTGGAATGTGAAAAGCCACATATGGAATGTAAAGAGTTATGTAAAGAATATGAACAGTCACAAAAGTTAAAGAGTCATGAGGAAGCTCAAATTTCACTCTCATTAGTTATAAATAGCTCCTTATAACTCAAGCTAAGGGCTTGGATTCTGAGAGTCTTGCCTTCGCTTCTCTTGTAGTGCATAAGAGATAGATCATTATTTGGAGAAGCTAGTTGTGGCTTCATGTTTCACTAATAGATATAGTGTTTCATTCATTTAACAGTGTACTTGGGACGTTTCATTCATAATTGGAATCTCTATGAGCTAGCACTTATTCATACATGTATTGTACATATAGTAGGACTATTATTGTTATGTTTGTGGTATATGTTACTTTAATTACATACAGAGTTTAATGAACTAATTTGTTGATTAGATGTGACTATTATTGAATAAGTGTTGTTATGATTTCACCATTTTTGTTTATTATGTGGACTAATCTACAAGTAATCAGCAAGCCTTTCCCTTTATCCCCGTGTCCCCCCTTAAGGATAGTACTATTAATTTTCTAACCGGAGGCTCATTTTCCTTTACCATTTGTGGAACTTCCCTCATGCATCTTACATTGGGTGTCTCACAAAGGTTACTTGTTTCCCAAAGAGGTGTCGTGATATATTGTGTGTGATTGTAACCACGACATATCTTTGAGGCCTTTCCTGTAGAAATCTTGAATAATAAACACTTATTAAATAGAAATTATCCTGATTATACACTATTGTTGAATACATGCATAATACATAAGCTCCTCTACGTTGATCATCAATTTAGCAGCATTAAAAAACAATGAAACATCAATCGCATGCACATATTAACATAGTATGTAACCTGGGGAAAGGATACAGCTGAAAACCCCACACTATCTATATATTATAATGATTGAGAAAATGTAGCAATACATAGTACAATACCCCTCACAAGTACTCAGTACTATCTCCAACCGTTACACACAAAACTAGCTTAGATCCAAACAAGTCACAGGTTCAAATCTCCTCCGCTGCTTTGCTTGCCTCCACTACGCAATCCTGCAAGAGAAATAATCACCCACTCTAGAAATCACATGAGCACAAGCTATATTTCGATTGGTATTGGCCAACACTGCACAATCTTCATTGGCATAACTCAATCCCGTTTATTATGCAAGATCCCATGCACAACTATAGTCACAACTGATAGCAATCTCAACCTCTAACACTTATCTCCACTGAATTGTACATACACTGACATGCAACTAAGTTAACTGATGTATTCTTTTGTTGATTTATGAGTTAATAATTAATTCACACAACTCATCATTAGTCTATTTGCAGTTAGACTAAGTACAACTAGTTTAACCAAGTCAAACTGAACACAACTCCATCAACTCCACATCCAACTCTACCAAACTCAACTGCTTGAGTTCTAACTGAAGTCATGCATGCAATAGCTCAAATGACTCATAGGAAAAGTATATTTCCTTCTGATAGCTACATGTGCCACATCTGTGGCTCAAATTGAAGTGCTCCAAGAGGTTAAGATAATGTTTATAGTCTAAATATTATTATGAGACAATAATATTAGACTGATTCTATTTTTAGCCTGGCAGTCTAAAAATAGACATGGATCACTCTACTGTAAACCAAAAATAGAAGTCCATCTATTTTTCCCAACATGACCAATCATCCACAAACAACATACTGCAACTCATAGACCATGATCCATATGTCTAAAAATAGACTTTGCGCCAAAATTTGCCTGCGGGCCCACTTAGTGAAGGTGACTCCTTTCCACTAAGCTCCATCATCTTGTTGCATTCTCGACACTCCCTCTCAACAAGATATTGATTATCAACAACCCCTATACTGCCTCAGTGGTATTCAAATTTTCTCCTGGTGAGCGCCTTCGTCAAGATATCAGCATCCTGATCCTCCGTTGGAATGTATGAAAGTAACATGATTCTTCGATGTACACAATCTATGATATGATGGTACCTGATGTCATCCATTGAGCTCCCTGCCCAATCTGCATCCTCCTATCTATACCAAGATCCCTATCCCGATGTGCCTCTCTTGAGCTTGCACACATGCGACTCCAGCAACCGTCAATAAAAAATGGCATCCACTACCTCCGTTGAAGTAGTATCCTCCTTCCTCCAACCTCCAAGAAGGAACACAGTCTTCACATCCAATTGATGAATGTGCCACCCCATCAGCATCACTTTCTAGATCCATCTCGAACCCACCTCTGATTTCCCTTCCGGTCTTGAGACAATCTCCCATGCACTATTTCTGACAATCGAATCATACTCTTCCACCATGGCATCTACCCATATGGGATCCTCCACAGCTTCCTCAAAAGAGGATGGTTCACTCACGACACATTTGCTCACAAGATCCATGTATCCAGTGTACCGATCAGGTGACTCTCTCTATCTACATTGAGCTGTAGGTGGTCCTACAACCTTCTCTGCATCTTAAGCCAGTCACTCAGCTTCTATCAAGCGTTTTCGCCCTCTGATGGTTGGCGTTGCATGAGTGGTCTCTTCCACTCCATGAACTTCGTCCTATGGCTGATCCACCTCCTGAAGCTCATCTTTAGGAACTAATAGCTCCTTATCTGCATGAAAGTGTGGCTCCCTCTCAAGCGAACACTTCATGGCTTTCTCCTCCTGAAATTTTATATCCTGTCGCACAACAGTCTTGCGACTATCTAGCAAATACACACGATAGTTGTGGGGCATATCAGTGTACCCCAAAAATATCCCAACCTCTGTAGTCGGCTCCAGCTTCTTCCTGGGATCCTTTGTTACATGGATGTAAACATTAGAACCAAAAATCCTCCAATGAGAAAGATCAGGTCTCTTACCAGAATAAGCCTCCTCGGGTGTACTCATGCCAAGTATCCTGTGAGGACAACGGTTCTGCACATATACTAAAGTATTACATGCTTCCACCCACAAGTGAAGGGTTAGGCCCCAATCATGCAACATCACCCGTGCAGCACCCACGATCATTCTATTCTTCCGCACAGCAACCCCGTTCTGCTGTGGGTTATGGGGAGCTATGAGCTCTCTTCGAATCCTTTCTGCACTGCAAAAATCCTTGAACTCACCAGAGATATATTCACCACCATTATCGCTCCTAAGAGCCTTCACCTTCTTCCCCGATTCCTTCTCGACCAGTGCTTTGAACTCACAGAACTTTGAGTTTGTCTCGCTCTTCTTTTCCATGAAGAAGATCCAACACTTACAAGAGAAATCATCAATAAAAATCACATAATACCCATGTTTTGCTGTCGAAGCTACTGAGAAAGGTCCACACACGTCTATGTGAATTTCCTCAAGGATCGTCGTGGCGTGACTATCCTTCTCATGAAAGGTGGATTTCACAAACTTTCCCAAAGTACACCCCTTGCACTGATCTGACTGCGCAAGAGTGCCTTTAGAAAGCCCTGTATTGATATGATGTAGTATCTTCAAGGCTCCATGGTGAAGGTGACCCAATCTCCCGTGCCACAGCTCGCCATCATCCCATCTCACCAATCCTTCTACCTTGCATGCCATTGCTGCGCATCCATCTAGATGCAACTGATAAATGTTCTTTACTCGAACCCCTATCTTTTGGGTTTCTCCAGTTGTCTTACTGCACAGGAAAGCCTTTCCTTCACTGAAAACAACATCATATCCCTTGTCTTCTAACATCACCACAGAGATAAGATTCTTCTTCAAACTTGGAACATGCATTACTTCCTTCAATATGAAGGGTTTACCAGACTCCCTCTCAAAGGAAATGGTACTGATACTGGTCGCACTGTATCTACCAACATCGCCCATCTCGATGTGCACTCCAGGATCTTTCTCCTCCAGATCGGAAAACAAATCTCGATCTCCTGTCATGTGAAAAGACGCACCACTATCCAAGAACCATACCGATCCCATCACACTTGAAACCAAGCATGTTATTAATGAAAAATCAAGCTCAAACTGTGAGGCTAGAGCCTCTTCTGCTGCAGATCCAGCAGCTTGCTTGTTCTTCATCCTCTGCGAACAATTAGTGGCATAGTGTCAGTGTTGGTGACAGTGAAGGCACTTCACCTTGGACATATCCTGCTTCTTGCCTTTCGCACTGGAATGAGAAGCTTCCTTGTCCTTCCCCTTCTTTGCTTTGGCAGCCAAAGCAAAATTTTCTTTATCAGTTCCCTTTGATGAAGATCCGTCCCTGGTATTCTGCCTGATCTCCTCTTGCACAAGATCTGACCAAAGTCTCTCCCATCCTCGCAGTTTCTCCCGACAATTGACAGAGTCCTGATAGCAACGCCAAATCTCCAGAAGACCAAGGAGTGCCAAGCTCACCAAGTCCTCATCATCGACAGCCACCCCCACACTTCCTAGCTCATCCCTGCACTTGGTGAACTTCGTGAGATACTTGGGTATACTGTCGCCTTTCTCACATTTGTTGTTTCTGAGTTTATCTTTGAGTGCTAGCTTCCTCTGATCGCTCTTGCTTTGCAATAGATCTATCAACGCTTTCCACATCAAGTATGGATAAGGCTTTCCATGAAGGTTGGACACAATCTGATCCTTCACACCCTCCAATAGAATCCTTTGACACTTTGTTGTCTTCTTTTGCCAAACCTCAACTTTGGCAGCATCAATAGGCTTAGGGACATCATTCTTTATGAACTCCTTCAGCCCATTATCATCTAAAACCACCTCCATCCTGTCCTTCCATGCGATATAGTTTGAGCTGCCCACAAGAGCATGCTCCAATCACAATCCGTTGAAAGACATTGCAACTTTGACACCAAGAAAACACTGTTGCAAATTCGAATTCCACCAGCTCAAAACTCAACCGCTTCTGATGTAAAATTCTTGAGAACAAAATATTTCTTGTACAGAGATTGACTATATGGGCATTCACCGAATATCTCACCTTCCAAAGGAAAGAATGAATCCAGAGGCTACCTGGCCTGATTACAGACTCTGCCTGAAGAAATAAAATGTAAACAATTTCTGAATAATAGATCTGATGATCAACAGCTCTGATTCCATGTAGAAATTTTGAATAATAAACACTTATTCAATAGATATTATCCTAATTATACAATATTGTAGAATACATGCATAATACACAAGCTCCTCTACGTTGATCATCAATTTAGTAGCATTAAAAAACAATGAAACATCAATCACATGCACAGATTAACAGAGTATGTAACCTGGGGAAAGCATACAGCTGAAAACCCCACACTATCTGTATATTATAATGATTGAGAACATGTAACAATACATAGTACAATACTCCTCACAAGTACTCAGTACTATCTCCACCTGTTACAAACAAAACTAGCTCAGATCCAAACAAGTCACAGGTTCAAATCTCGTCTGCTGCTTTGCCTGCCTCCACTACGCAATCCTGTAAGAGAAACAATCACCCACTCTGGAAATCACGTGAGCACAAGCTATATTTCCATTGTTATTGTCCAACGCTGTAGAATTCTCATTGGCATAACACAATCCCGTTTATTGTGCAAGATCCCATGCACAACTATAGTCACAACTGATAGCAATCTCAACCTCTAACACCTGTCTCCACTGAAATGTACATGCACTGACATGCAACTGAGTTAAATGATGTATTCTTTAGTTTCTTTATGATTTAATAATTAATTCACAGAACTCATCATTAGTCTATTTGCAGTTAGACTAAGTACAACTAGTTTAACTGAGTCAAACTGAACACAACTCCATCAACTCCACATCCAACTCTACCAAACTCAACTGCTTGAGTTCTAACTGAAGTCATGCATGCAATAGCTCAACTGACTCATAGGAAAAGCATATTTCCTTCTGATAGCTGCATGTGCCACATTTTTAGCTCAAACTGAAGTGCTCCAAGAAGATAAGATAATGTTTATAGTCTAAATATTATTATGAGACAATAGTATTCGACTGATTCTATTTTTAGCATGGCAGTCTAAAAATAAACTCGGATCACTCCACTGTAAACCAAAAATAGAAATGCATTTATTTTTCCCAACATGACCAATCATCCACAAATAACATATTGCAACTCATAGACCATGATCCATATGTCTAAAAATAGACTTTGTGCCAAAATTTGCTTGTGGGTCCACTCAGTGAAGGCGACTCCTTTCCACTAAGCTCCATCATCTTGTTGCATTTTCAACACTACCTCTCAACAAGATATGGATTATCAGCAACCCCTATCCTACCTCGGTGGTATTCAAATTTTCTCCTGGTGAGTGCCTTCATCAAGATATCAGCATCCTAATCCTCTGTTGGAATGTATGAAAGTAATTCTCCGCTGCACACAATCTCTGATATGATGGTACCTTATGTCATCCATTGAGCTCACTGCCCTATCTACATCATCCTATCTATACCAAGATCCATATCTCGATGTTCCTCTCTTGAGCCTACACACATGCGACTCCACCAATTGTTGATAAAAAGTGGCATGCACTACCTCCGCTGAAGAAGTATATTCCTTCCTCCAACCTCCAGGAAGGAACATAGTCTTCACATCCATCTGATGGATTTTCCACCCCATTTGCATCACTTTGTAGATCCATCTTGAACCCACCACTGATTTCCCTTCCGGTCTTGGGACAATCTTCCGTGCACTTTTTTTGACAATCGAATCATACTCTTCCACCATGGCATCTACCCATGCGGGATCCTCCACAGCTTCCTCGAAAGAGGATGGTTCACTCATGACACATTTTCTCACAAGAGAGATGTATCCAGTGTACTGATCAGGTGAATGTCTCTGTCTATGTTGAGCTATAGGTGGTCCTACAACCTTCTTTGCATCTTGAGCCAGTCGCTCAGCTTTTGTCACGCGTTTTTGCCCTCTGATGGTTGGCGCTGCATGAGTGGTCTCTTCCACTGCATGAACTTCATCCTGCGACTGATCTACGTCCTAAAGCTCATCTTTAGGAACTAATAGCTCTTCATTTGCATACAAGTGTGGTTCCCTCTCAAGCGAACACTTCATGGCTTTCTCCTCCTAAAATTTTATATCCTATCGCACAACAATCTTGCGACTGTCTGGAAAATACACATGATATTTGTGAGGCGTATTAGGGTACCCCACAAATATCCCAACCTCTGCGGTCGGCTCCAGCCTCTTCCTGGCATCCTTCGTTACATGCATGTAAACATTAGAACCAAAAATCCTCAAATGAAAAAGATCAGGCCTCTTACCAGAATAAGCCTCCTCGGGTGTACTCATGCCATGTATCCTGTGAGGACAATAGTTCTGCACATATACTGCAGTATTGCATGCTTCCGCCCACAAGTGAAGGGGTAGGCCCTGATCATGCAACATTGCCTGTGCAACACCCACGATTGTTCTATTCTTGCGCTCAGCAACCCCGTTATGCTGTGGGTTATGGGGATCTATCAGCTCTCTTCAAATCCCTTCTGCACTGCAGAAATCCTTGAAATCGCGAGAGATGTATTCACCACCATTGGCGCTCCTAAGAGCCTTCACCTTCTTCCGGGATTCCTTCTCAACCAGTTCTTTTAACTCACAGAACTTTGAGTATGTCTCGCTCTTCTTCTGCATGAAGAAGATCCAACACTTACGAGAGAAATCATCAACAAAAATCACATAATACCTGTGTTTTTTTGTCGAAGCTACTGAGAAAGGTCCACACACATCTATGTGAATTCTATCAAGGATTGTCATGGCACTTCTATCCTTCTCATGAAAGGTGGCTTTCACAAACTTTCCGAAAGTAGACCCCTTGCACTGATCTGACTGCGCAAGAGTGCCTTTAGGAAGCCCTGTAGTGATATGTTGCAGTATCTTCAAGGCTCCATGGTGAAGGTGACCCAATCTCCTGTGCCACAGCTCGCCATCATCTTGGCTCACCAATCCTTCTGCCTTGCATGCCATTTCTTTGTAGCCATCTACATGCAACTGATCAAGGTTCTTTCCTCGAACCCCTATCTTCCAGGTTTCTCTACTTGTCTTACTGCGTAGGAAAGCCTTTCCTTCGCTGAAAACAACATCATATCCCTTGTCTTCTAACATCGCCACAGAGATGAGATTCTTCTTCAATCTTGGAACATGCATTACTTCCTTCAATACGAAGGGTTTACCAGACTCCCTCTCAAAGGAAATGGTACTGATACCAGCTGCATTGTATCTACCATCATTGTCCATCTCGATGTGCACTCCAAGGTCTTTCTCCTCTAGATCAAAAAAAATCTCAATCTACTGTCATGTCAAAAGACGCACCACTATCCTAGAACCATACCGATCTCATCACACTTGAAACCAAGCATGCGATCAATGAAAAATCAAGCTCAAACTACGAGGCTAGAGCCTCTCCTGCTGCAGATCCAGCAGCTTCCTTGTTCTTCTTCTACGGACAATTAGTGGCATAGTGTCCGCGTTGGTGACAGTGAAAGCACTTCACCTTGGACATGTCCTGCTTCTTGCCTTTCACATCGGAATGAGAAGCTTTCTTGTTCTTCCCCTTCTTTTCTTTGGCAGCCAAAGCATAATTTTATTCATCAGTTGCCTTTGATGAAGATCCATCCCTAGTATTCTGCCTGATCTCCTCTTGCACAAGATCTGACCAAAGTCTCTCCCATCCTGGCAGTTTCTCCTGACCATTGATAGAGTCCTGATAGGAATGCCAACTATTTGGAAGACTAAGGAGAGCTAAGCTCACCAAGTCCTCATCATTGACAGTCACCCCCACACTTCCCAGCTCATCCCTGCACTGGGTGAACTTCGTGAGATACTTGGGTATATTGTCACCTTTCTCACATTTGATGTTTTTGAGTTTATCTTTGAGCGCCAGCTTCCTCTGATCGCTCTTGCTTTGGAATAGATCTATCAATGCTTTCCACATCAAGTATGGAAAAGCCTTTCCATGAAGGCTGGACACAATGTGATCCTTCACAACCTCCAACAGAATCCTTCGACACTCTGCTGTCTTCTTTTTCCAAACCTCAGCTTCAGGAACATCAGTAGACTTAGGGACATCATTCTCTATGAACACCTTCAGCCCATTATCATCTAACACTGCCTCCATCCTGTCCTTCCATGAAATATAATTCGAGCTGCCCTCAAGAGCATACTCCAATCGCAATCCGTTGAAAGACATTGCATCTTTGACACCAAGAAAGCACTGCTGCAAATTCGAATTCCACTAGCTCAAAACTCAACCACTTCTGATGTAAAATTCGTGAGAACAAAGTATTTCTTGTATAGAGATTGACTATATGGGCATTCACCGGATATCTCACCTTCCAAACGAAAGGATGAATCCAGAGGCTACCTAGCCCGATTACAGACTCTGCCTGAAGAAATAAAATGTAAATACTTTCTGAATAATAGATCTGATGATCAACAGCTCTGATACCATGTAGAAATTTTGAATAATAAACACTTATTCATTAGAGATTATCCTGATTATACACTATTGCAGAATACATGCATAATACATAAGCTCCTCTACATTGATCATCAATTTAGCATAATTAAAAAACAATGAAACATCAATCGCATGCACACATTAACACAGTATGTAACTCAAGGAAAGCATACAGCTGAAAATCCCACACTATCTATATATTATAATGATTGATAACATGTAACAATACATAGTAAAATACTCCTCGCAAGTACTCAATACTATCTCCACCTATTACACACAAAACTAGCTCAGATCTGAACAAGTCACAGGTTCAAATCTCCTCCGCTACTTTGCCTGCCACCACTATGCAATCTTGCAAGAGAAATAATCACCCACTCTGGAAATCATGTGAGCACAAGCTATATTTCCCTTGGTATTAGCCAACACTGCGCAATCCTTATTGGCATAACTCAATCCCATTTATTGTGCAAGATCCCATGCATAACTATAGTCACAACTGATAGCAATCTCAACCTCTAACACCTGTCTCCACTGAACTGTACGTGCACTGACATGCAACTGAGTTATCTGCTATATTCTTTAGTTGCTTTATGAGTTAATAATTAATTCACACAACTCATCATTAGTCTATTTGCAGTTAGACTAAGTACAACTAGTTTAACCAAGTCAAACTGAAGACAACTCCATCAACTCCACATCCAACTCTACCAAACTCAATTGCTTGAGTTCTAACTGAAATCATGCATGCAATAGCTCAACTAAATCATAGGAAAAGCGTATTTCCTTCTAACAGTTGCATGTGCCACATCTGCAGCTCAAACTAAAGTGCTCTAGGAGGATAAGATAATATTTATAGTCTAAATATTATTATGAGACAATAATATTCGATTGATTCTATTTTTAGCCTGGCAGTCTAAAAATAGACTCGGATCACTCCGTTGTAAACCAAAAATAGAAGTGCATATATTTTTCCCAACATGACCAATCATCCACAAATAACATACTGCAACTCATAGACCATGATCCATATGTCTAAAAATAGACATAGTCTAAAAATAGACTTTGCGCCAAAATTTGCTTGCGGGCCCACTTAGTGAAGGCGGCTCCTTTCCACTAAGCTCCATCATCTCGTTTCATTCTCAACACTCCCTCTCAATAATATACGGATTATTAGCAACCCCTATCCTGCCTCGGTGATATTCGAATTTGCTCCTGGTGAGCGCTTTCGTCAAGATATCAGCATCCTGATCCTCCGTTGGAATGTATGAAAGTAACATGATTCTCCGCTGCACACAATCTCTGATATGATGGTACTTGATGTCTTCCGTTGAGCTCCCTGCCCAATTTTCATCCTCCTGTCTATACCAAGATCCATATCCCGATGTTCCTCTCTTGAGCCTCCACATATGCGACTCCTCCAACTGTCGATAAACAGTGGCATCCATACCTCCGCTGAAGTAGTATCCTCCTTCCTTCGACCTCCAGGAAGGAACGCAGTCTTCACATCCATCTGATGGATGTGCCACCCTATCTATATCACATTGTAGATCCATCTCGAACCCACCACTAATTTCCCTTCCGGTCTTAGGACAATCTCCCATGCACTGTTTCTGACAATCGAATCATACTCTTCCACCATGGCATCTACCCATGCAGGATCCTCCACAGCTTCCTTTAAATAGGATGGCTCAGTCACGACACATTTTCTCACAAGAGCCATGTATCCAGTGTACCGATCAGGTGACTGTCTTTGTCTACGTTAAGCTATAGGTTGTCCTACAACCTTCTCTGCATCTTGAGCCAGTTGCTCAGGTTCTGTCAAGCGCTTCCACCTTCTAATGCTTAGCATTGCATGAGTGATCTCTTCAACTCCATGAACTTCATCCTGTGGGTGATCCACATCCTAAAGCCCATCTTTAGGAACTAATAGCTCCTCATCTGCATGCAAGTGTGGCTACCTCTCAAGCAAACACTTCATGGATTTCTCCTCCTGAAATTTTCTATCCCATCGCACAACAATCTTGCGACTGTCTGGAAAATACACATGATAGTTGTGAGGTGTATCAGTGTACCCCACAAATATCCGAACCTCTACGGTTGGCTCCAGCTTCTTCCTGGCATCCTTCGTTACATGCATGTAAACATTAGAACCAAAAATCCTCAATTGAAAAAGATCAGGCCTCTTACCAGAATAAGCCTCCTCGGGTGTACTCATGCCAAGTATCCTGTGAGGACAATGGTTCTGCACATATATTGCAGTATTGCATGCTTCTACCCACAAGTGAAGGGGTAGGCCCTGATCATGCAACATCACCCATGCAACACCCATGATTGTTCTGTTCTTTTGCTCAGCAACCCCATTCTGCAGTGGGTTATGGGGATCTATGAGCTTTTTTCGAATCCCTTCTGCACTGCAGAAATCCTTGAACTCGCCAAAGATGTATTCACCACCATTGTTGCTCCTAAGAGCCTTCACCTTCTTCCTCGATTCCTTCTCGAGCAGTGCTTTGAACTCACAAAACTTTGAGTGTGTCTCGCTCTTCTTCTGCATGAAGAAGATCCAGCACTTACGAGAGAAATCATCAACAAAAATCACATAATACATGTGTTTTGCTGTTGAAGCTACTGAGAAAGGTCCACACACGTCTGTGTGAATTCTCTCAAGGATTATCATGGTGCAACTATCCTTCTCGTGAAAGGTGGCTTTCACAAACATTCCCAAAGTACACCCCTTGCACTGATCTGACTGCGCAAGAGTGCCTTTAGGAAGCCCTGTAGTGATCTATTGTAGTATCTTCAAGGCTCCATGGTGAAGGTGAGCTAATCTCCTGTGCCACAACTCACCATCATCCCGACTCACCAATCCTTCTACCTTGAATGCCATTGCTATGCATCCATCTACATGCAACTGATAAAGGTTCCTTACTCGAACCCCTATCTTCCAGGTTTCTCCAGTTGTCTTACTGCGCAGGAAAGCCTTTCCTTCGCTAAAAACAACATCATATCCCTTGTCTTCTAACATTGCCACAGAGTTAAGATTCTTCTTCAATCCTGGAACATGCATTACTTCCTTCAATATGAAGGGTTTACCAGACTCCCTCTCAAAGGAAATGGTACTGATACCGGTTGCACTGTATCTACCATCGTCGCCCATCTCGATATGCACTCCAAGATCTTTCTCCTCCAGATCAGAAATTAAATCTTGATCTCCTGTCATGTGAAAAGACACACCATTGTCCAAGAACCATACTGATCCCATCACACTTGAAACCAAGCATGTGATCAATGAAAAATAAAGCTCAAACTGCGAGGATAGAACCTCTCCTGCTGCAGATCCAATAGCTTGCCTGTTCTTCTTCTTCTGTAGACAATTAGTGGCATAGTGTTTGTGCTGGTGACAGTGAAAGCACTTCACCTTGGACATGTCCTGGTTCTTGCCTTTCATAACAGAATGAGAAGCTTTCTTGTTCTTCCCCTTCTTTTCTTTGGCAGCCAAAGCATAATTTTCTTCATCAGTTGCCTTTGATGAAGATCCGTCCCTGGTATTCTACCCTATCTCCTCTTGCACAAGATCCGACCAAAGTCTCTCCCATCCTCGCAGTTTCTCCCGACCATTGATAGAGTCCTGATAGGAATGCCAACTCTTTGGAAGACCAAGGAGAGCTAAGCTCACCAAGTCCTCATCATCGACAGTCACCCCCACACTTCCCAGCTCATCCGTGCACTGGGTGAACTTTGTGAGATACTTGGGTGTACTGATGCCTTTCTCACATTTGATGTTTCTGAGTTTATCTTTCAGTGCCAGCTTCCCCTAATAACTCTTGCTTTTGGATAGATCTGTCAACTCTTTCCACATCAAGCATGGAGAAGCCTTTCCATGAAGGCTGGACACAATGTGATCCTTCACACCCTCCAACAGAATCCTTTGACACTTTGTTGTCTTCTTTTTCCAAACCTCAGCTTTGGCAGCATCAGTAGGCTTAGGGACATCATTCTCTATGAACTCCTTCAGCCCATTATCATCTAAAACCGCCTCCATCGTGTCCTTCCATGCAATATAGTTCGAGCTGCCGTCAAGAGCATACTCCAATCACAATCCATTGGAAGACATTGCAAGTTTGACACCAAGAAAACACTGCTGCAAATTCGAATTCCACTAGCTCAAAACTCAACCACTTCTGATGTAAAATTTGTGAGAACAAAGTATTTCTTGTACAAATAATGACTATATGGGCATTCACCCAATATCATGAATCCAAAGGCTACCTAGCTCGATTACAGACTCTGCCTGAAGAAATAAAATGTAAACACTTTCTGAATAATAGATCTGATGATCAACAGCTCTGATACCATGTAGAAATTTTGAATAATAAACACTTATTCAACAAAGATTATCCATATTATACACTATTTCGGAATACATGCATAATACATAATCTCCTCTACGTTAATCATCAATTTAGCAACATTAAAAAACAATGAAACATCAATCGCATGCACATATTAACATAGTATGTAACCCGAAGAAGGCATACAACTGAAAACCCCACACTATCTGTATATTATAATGATTGAGAATATGTAACAATACATAGTAAAATACTCCTCACAAGTACTCAGTACTATCTCCACCTGTTACACACAAAACTAGCTCAGATCCGAACAAGTCACAGGTTCAAATCTCCTCCGCTGCTTTACTTGCCTCCACTGTGCAATCCTGCAAGAGAAATAATCACCCACTCTTGAAATCACGTGAGCACAAGATATATTTCCCTTGGTATTGGCCAACACTGCGCAATCCTCATTGGCATAACTCAATCCCATTTATTATGCAAGATCCCATGCACAACTATAGTCACAACTGATAACAATCTCAATCTCTAACACTTATCTCCACTGAACTGTACATGCACTGACATGCAACTGAACTAACTGATGTATTCTTTAGTTGCTTTATGAGTTAATAATTAATTCACACAACTCATCATTAGTCTATTTGTAGTTAGACTAAGTACAACTAGTTTAACCAAGTCAAACTGAACACAACTCCATCAACTCCACATCCAACTCTACCAAACTCAACTACTTGAGTTCTAACTGAAGTCATGCATGCAATAGCTCAATTGACTCATAGGAAAAGCATATTTCCTTCTGACAGCTGCATGTGCCACTTTTTTAGCTCAAACTGAAGTGCTCCAAGAGGATAAGATAATGTTTATAGTCTAAATATTATTATGAGACAATAATATTCGACTGATTCTATTTTTAGCCTGGAAGTGTAAAAATAGACTCGGATCACTCCGCTGTAAACCAAAAATAGAAGCCCATCTATTTTTCCCAACATGACCAATCATCCACAAATAACATACTACAACTCATAGACCATGATCCATATGTCTAAAATTAGACTTTGCGCCAAAATTTGCCTGCGGGCCCACTTAGTGAAGGCGACTCCTTTCCACTAAGCTCCACCATCTTGTTGCATTCTAAACATTTCCAATTATATTTGGACCGTATAGCTAGATGGAACTCCTACACCATACAGTGTGAGCTCTAGTTGGAACTTCACATCGGGGAGATCCCCTTACATGTTGGTGACATCCAAAACCGTCAAAACGTTTAGTGCTAATATCTTACCTTTAATGGTTGCATCCTAGATCATAATCCCGAGGTGTTTTTTTGAGGCTTTAGATATTTCAAGCCCCATGGAATTTTTATATGACTTATCACATTTGAAATTTTATGGAAAGGGTAGAATGACCATCCTTGATTACGTGATTGAATTTTTTTGATTTTGTTTTTCAAGTGGTGTTTATTCCGAACAAATCCTTGAAATGTTCTTTACCCTTACCTTAGATGGGCATGCCAAGCAATTGTGTTATTTTTTACCCACTGCTTCTATCTCATCTTTTAATCATCTGGTTAATGAAATTCATTGCGTTTCTGACAAATATGAATATAAATATGTTCTTAATGAAATCGATCAACTTAGAATGGAATCAAATGAATCTCTTGAACATTGTGTTGACTAATCCCTTCATCTTTGCTATGAATTTCTAGAAGAAGACATAGACTGGCATTTCTTAGATGAAAAAATTCATTCCTTAGTTAGGATGTCAAGGAAATATTTTGAATCTTAGTCACCATGCTCTATGTGTAAAGAATTCTAACATCTTGAAGAAGAACCGGATGTTCCTTCCATTCCTTTACCCCCTCCTTTTGATGTTCCATATGTTGGATACAAATTAATCACTGAAGCGGAAGACTAAATGCAGATGAAGAGTTGATTTTTCTTTCACATGTTTGTCTTGACGATGATTTGTCTAATCCTATTAATCATTCATCTTTGGATCTTGATATTTCTCATGTCAATCCTCAACCCGTTAACCAAGTTGAATCCTTGGACAACCATGACCTTGATGATTTCCTTTATTATGAATTGTATGGTGATGATTTTTCAATTTTCATGGATGAATCTTTGTTCCCACAGGAAGATTCAGATCTGGAGAAGTTTCAAATGGAGTTTGATGCGATTATCAAAGATTTTATTTTTGGTATGTCTCCTTTTGATCAGGAAGACAACATGCTTATTATTGAGGATTTTTGTGGTAATATAAAAAATATATCTGATGACAGTCATTCAAGTTTGAAATCTCATTATTTGAATAATGACTCATGTTTAGATAATTAGTTGAGCGTGTTTTCTCAGAATTCAAAGTTAAGTTAGGTGAGTAGGACACTTCAACCTATGCTATTGGTTATGTCAGTATCCTATCACATGGATGGTATTTGTAATTTCTGTGAGTTTAATATTTTCTTTCATGATCTTGTTGTTAATGTCATCTCATGGTATGTTGATTATCTCTTGAGGGATCCTCATTTTCTACATGTTAAATTTTTAAACCCTCAAGGGAGAAATTTTAATGTGACTATTTATATTCAATCAACACATCCCATCTAAAGAAAATATTTGATTTGTAATGTGGAAATGAAGAGTGATTTTAATGAGTGTAAAATATCTTAATATGGCTTACCTTCTACATCATCCATTTGATATTTTAACTTGCATGACAATATGAATTGTGATTAACCTATTAATTTTGATATTGATATGAATTTGTCTTTGGTCAGTAATTCTTGTCAAGATTTCCCTAAAGTTTGTTTCCATGGTCCTATTGCGGAGTCCCTTGAAGACTCCTATCAGTTGGGACCCATGTCTCATGTCCTATTCTTACATTCTTGTAATTGAGCCTTGTATGGTCATCAACCTGGTATTTATTGTTGTTATCGAGATTTTCATTTGATAGAGCAGTCAAGTGTGTTACACCATTGTGATTGCAATTCCTGTTTTTATTTTTCAGTGCATACATTTGCATTGTTTATCCTTTTCAGTGCATTGTATTCCATTCTGGTTTTAAACGACCACATATTTCAACCCAAAGGTCATGAGTAACTTTTATGGCAGCATTGGAAATTTCATTTCACATGACCCGACCTTGCACTGTTTAGTTTATGATAGGATAGGTTTCATTTAGTTAGATGCAATGCATTTTGTTTTATATTTTCATTCGTCCATTCTATTCTTTTGGTTTTATTTGTCCTTAGATAAAGTTAGTTCTGATCTTGGAGATGGTGTGGATAATCTTTTGTGAAAGGAAAGTTGTGGTAATGCACAACCCTTGGCTTATCTTCTACCCTCTTCTTTGTTTTGGTTCATATCTTTAAAGCCATTGATTTTTTGATGGAAAATATGATCATTCAACCGAGAAGTTGTAAGTAAACCATGATGCCCATATCCATTTAGGATTATCATTTTTACATTTGGTATTTTCTCTTTGTGAATAGTGTGTTCTTTCCTATCTATATGAGTAGAGTAAGGTAAGGGGAAATTATTTAGTGAACAAAGCATCAGAGGTCTTAAACATGTCTTTGAAGGAGAAATATCTTCTTCTCTCAATAATTCAGGATACCTCTTTCACATGTTGAAAAAAATAAGTGCCTATGCACAATTCTATGAAAATAAAAATAAAAATAAAAGGTGAAAGAAGAGAAAGGTTTCTTGTGTAGGGAAGTGAAACAAGTGACTTCAGCAGGATACTGTCTCATTGGTAGTGAAGAAATGTTTGTGTTCTTGAAGTGACTCCATCGGGTACTATCCAGGCCTACTAGCAGTAGAGAAATGTCAAAGATTTAAAATTCATACTCTGATTGTCTTTAACTCACCATGCTATATTACCCATACTTATCATGACAAGATAATGATATGGATTTTTTATGATGTGTTACAACGAGCAGTTGGAAACTTGGAAGACTATACATTTAACGAAGTAAGAATGGTGAGCTAAGGTAACTCACTAATTGACTTAATACTTTTTGGTGAATTGATACTTTCTTCCTAAAAGACACCATTTTAGAGACGCTGGGGTTCTCCCAGTATGTCGCCAAGTGTTATCGCTGTGACAACAACCCTCAAAATGTTTTCCTAAGTCAAGTTTGGATCCTACATGAATTGTTGTTTCAAACCCCTTAATGTCATCACATTGTTTGTTTTGATATACTGATGTTTTATCCTAGTGTCGCATCTTCCTAAGTAAAAATTTCCTAAGTGTTATCACTTGACCTTTATAAGTGCTTGTGTTATCTTGTTCATGGTTAAGTGAACTCACAACTTTTCTTGACTTAGAAACTAGCCTTTTTACCATGCACACACTGGAAAAGCACTCAAAAAGTACACAAAAGCAAGAAAAATCACTTGACAAGGAAAAAGCAACCTCCAAGATCGTGAAGAATTTCTCTTGTGTGGAGCATACTCCTTCAGGCTAAATAAGTGCACCCACCTTGAGCGCACTCCTCCATGCTAAGAAAGTGCACCCGCCTTGAGCACACTCCTCCATACTAAGCAAGTGCACCCTCTTAGAGTGCATGAGCACACCCCATAGGCAGGAAGGCTTTCTCTTTGTCTCTTTGACATGTGCCAATGCACCCTCCTTGAGTGCACTCCCTCAGCATGAAGATATGCACCTTTATTGAATGCATGCATGAGCTTCCTTATTACATGTGGGCACACTCCTAGAAAATAGGAGCCTAATTAACTTCCCTTAACTAACTCATTCACTTGTCAACAAGTGGCGATCATGCATGAGACAGTTTTTCATGTAATTTTGTTTAAATCAACCCAGGTAATCATTCATTCTCATAATCATTCTAATTTGGGTTGGGTGCACGGTTTTGGATCAAGAAACTCTTCGTCGATCTTCTTGCCAAGTAAGTTTTTCATGTTGAATCTATTCATCGCCTTTCATGATTTTAATGTCAATCTTTCTTTGCTTGTTATTGTTCTTTTTTTGGCGGGGGGTTTTCTTCAATCTTGCTAATATAAGTGTTAATATACTGTCACATGCTAAAAATATGCATGTTCCTTGACCTTTCATATTTTCAGCATGAGTTTGACAACATCTATAAAATATCATAGCTATTTTTTCTTCTCATTTTTGTAAGACTTTTCCTTAAGCCATTCCTCAAGTAGAGAAACCTTCTGGAACCCGAAGCCCCATCAGCTTTGAAAACTTTTCCTGGAAGAAGACAAGTTTCCCTCTTGAGTGAACTCCTTCATCACAAAGAACTATTCCCCTCCTTGATCACATGAGAACACCCTAAAGGCTTGAATGTTTGTCCTTAAACCCTTCGGCATGTGCTAGTGCGCTCTCCTTACCCTTGAGAACATGAGTGCACCTTGAAGGTTTAAAGGCCCAAGGCTTCATCTCTTAAGAGTGCGACATTGTTCCCTATTTTTCTCTTTGAGAGCGTGAGCACTCCATGAAGGCCCAAAGTCTCAACACTTAACCTCTTGAGAGTGCATTAATGCACCCTTGAGGTTTTTCTTCCCTTTCTTAATCACATGAGTGCACTACAAAGCCCTGAATGACCCTCAACCCCCTTCGTGCTTTGAAAATGCATGCTCCTTATTTGCATACCTATTTTCTTATGCATGAAAGTGATTATGTGTTTTTTTTGTAGATTCACATTCTCAGTACATTTAATGACTCTTTAAATAAGATTTTATAAGATATTTCTACAATAGTTAGGATATTTCATAGAGCTAATGTTTTCATCATGAGTGTGCTTCCACAAAAATGTGTTCGCACTACAAGTATTGTCAGCCTTTTATCATTTGTTAGAACCATGCCTCCCCGTAAAGTGGCCTCCAAAGAGGTTTCAGAGGTAAGAAATGAGGAAGCAGTTGAAGTTACCAAGTCAACCATTCCCTTATATGCAGACACATAATGCTTGATTGATAAGTCTATAGAGGTCACTTGGAGTGACATAAAAGACACATTCATGTAGAAAAATTTTCTCGAGAACTTGGAGGACTTGGAAGTGTATATCAATATCAAGAGGTACAGGATGCATCTGATCGCATACAGGTTCCCAGTCATCCCATGTGCATAAGTGATTGAGTGGATCATTACACATATAGATGACTCTCATCGTGTGCTTCACAATGAGAGTGGCAGTAAGATCGCCAATTATTATGGAGAAGACATGCATGCCTACTACAAGATTATTAGGCCCAAATAATATCAAAATAATAACTTCTACATCAGAGACACTGATCTTGACACAAGTGACATCATCAAACCTTGGTGTCAAGAGCTTGCTATGTTTTTCCACCGCCCATCCACACTTTATCCGATGAGGATTCTCAAAGATGTATATCAATATCTTATTTCCATGTGCTCTTAGTTGCATGGGTGGAATAACGTTGAGGTGTTTGAGGAAAATTGTATATATATGATCAATGTTGTGGTTACCCAGAGTAAAGCTTTCAATTGGGAAGATATATTGTTGTTTGAGTTGCAGCGTCATGTCAGGTAGGCAAAAGCATCTTTGAGGGTGAATCAAGCATCATAATTCTATATGTCTGCATTTCTTTTAGATGGAATTTATGCGCAATATGCTTTCCTAGCAATCTATTGGAACTCAACCCCTGGGAAGAAATTCCCATTTTACTTCCACTATCGAGAATTTCTTTGCAGTTGTATTACACATGATATTTGAGATCAATGGTTCTTGCATGATTTATTAGGTGAAGGAGTCACTACAAGATATCACAAATTGGTTTGCAGCACCTGAGGGCACATAAATTCTTTATTTTGGATGCCATATATCTCCTCATCTCATGTCGTGATATGTCACAAATAAGGTGGTCATGCAGGAAGTAACATATCAATTGGATAAGGGATTGTCATGTGTCCTTCGTAGGAGAAAGAAACCCCCTTTTCCCATATTTCCTTTGAGGATCAAATTGTATGAGCTAAAGAGCCACAAGGCGACAATTACATAAATACAAGAGTTGGATATCTTGCACTTTGCAACTAAGGACTTTCATCGATATGATCCCAAGAGAGTGTGTAGGTAGCATTGTGAAAGGATCAATTTCAATTTGGGGTATTCATAAATAACTACAGCAGAAGATGAAAAGTCAAGAACTGGTAAAATGCAATCAAAAAGACACATCTAGGGATGGAGACCACATCACCCGAAGATCCACTAGCTCAAGACGTGCAGATCCAAGAGGAAGAACACATAACCCCTCAAGAAACGAGTGTAGCTCCTAGGAGAAGGATCAAGTGTGAATCGATAGGAGAAATAAAAAGTAAATGGAAAGTTGATCCTTTTAACAGAGGAGTTTCCAAAGTATAACAAGACAGGAGAGAAGTAGAAGAAGAGAAGAAGAGGAAGTAAGATTGATACTGGGGATAAAAAAATATGCTCAAAATCTCCCAAAACTAGCACAAAGTTGTATTTCTCATCGTTCTGATTCCAACGATGCTTGAATCACCTCAATCCGACACTGTATGAAGAATCTGTCACATTTTGAAGTTTTTGGAAAATAACTAAAAAGTCAACTTACAGGGTTGATTTCATAGTCCGTACAATGACATTATGCTAACGTTAGTGGGTTGAATGGGTGGTATGGTGGTTGGAAGAGCCAATATGGGATTAACAAGGGGTGTGATGCCATTGGTTGAAAGAGATTTGATTTGGGCTAATACCAGGCCACCACATGGGCCAATCAAAGGCTGCCATGTGGGCCAATGGAAGGCTTCCACGCGGCCTCAGAAAATGTGCCAAGATTTGGTTATTGGGCTAATAGTTCTCTTCTAGGATCGATCACTCATAGTTATCAACCAACTGCAAAACTATTACACCACCAGAATTCCTTAATGCATAGTAGCGAATTATATCTAAAATAAAGAAGTTTTGGCATTGGCAGAAGGGGTGGGGCATGTGGCCCCAACCTTAGGTCATGTGGAGACTAGGTGATTGTGGCAACAAGTGAGGGGTGATGTGGGAAGTCGTAGCCCCCAATTTGAACAAACACCACGTAACCACCATCGGGTGCTATGGAGGAGGGCTAGCATGTGGCACCTAGCCTGCTGCCACATGGCCCATCATATAACCAAATGCATGGAGCTGATAGGCATGTGGCCTCTAGCTCACGCCCTTGCCCACACTGTGTGCCACATGACTGAAAAAAGGGAAAATGAATAGGGGCGGGGCCAACTAATGGTCTGACATTTTTAACCATTTATTGTGGAATCAATGCTGAGCCCATGCCAATTTTTTGCATGGTAGATATGCCATATGAGGAATCCATTTCTAGTTTTTCCATTTTTTTCAATTTGCAGAGAAAATAATAGGAAAATAAACAAGGAGGCCAAAGTTGGTCATTTTTCAGTGTTTTTGAACCCAAAAGAGCCGACATAGCTGTTTTTGGGTGTTCTCGACACAATGGAAATGTTATTTTTGTGATTTGAGAATTTTATATTTATTTAATTGACATTTTGAGCATATAAATTAAAGGGACAACATTAGAAGTTGTATCCAAATATGTATCCTAGGAGGGGTGAATTCCGTTATCAAATTAATGTTTTGTGATGCTGCTTGTTGTCTATTTTTCTCTATTTAAATATGCAAAACTAACCTAATTTTATGTTATTTTTCAATTTAAATCTATTGCCCACAAGACATAAACTAGCTTGCAAACCTTCTCAAGAAACTTCCAATTTTTAAATTCAGAGCATGGTTGTTTTGAAGTTTTGACAATTTTTGCAATGTTTTCTTGATGCTTACAATATCTTAATTGAAAAGAGGAGAATGAGTGCTTGAAAAACCAAACCCTTAAATTGGTTCAACGAGGTCACAAACTCCTCAAACTCCACCAGTCCTAGCACATGAAGAAGGACAAGAGTTGATATCTGAGGATGAAATAGCTTTCAGAAATACTTTCTATGATATGTCTGAGATTGTGAAAGTGTTGTATGAAGAGAGAAAAATGAGTTTGCAAGGAGAAAGTTCAAATCATCCAAAAGGTAATGGTGGTGATGGGATAAAGCCTCCACCTCCACCTCTTCCATCACCTCCATCTACACCTCCTCCTTCACCTCATGGACATACTCCTCCTAAATCTCCAAAAGGACATGCTAAGTCTCCTTCCTTAATCTTGATGTCAAGTTTGAATCACGTATGTATAATGGGGAAGTAAATGCTGAAAAGTTAGATAGTTGGGTCCATCAAATTAATGTCTATTGTAGTATTCAAGAGATTGATGATGATGATAAAAAATCCAACATACTTATCTTTTTCTGGAAGGTGCATCCTTCATATTGTGGGAGGCCAAAACTCAATAATATTTGAAGAAAAGTGGTAAAATTATATCTTCTTGGAATGACTTTATCACTGCATTAAGAAGGAAATTTTATCCATTAGCTTACACACAAAAAGAAATTATGGATTGGCATAATTTTAGACAAGCTAAAGGTTAGAGTGTCCAAAGTTACACACAATAATCTAGAAGAAGACCTTTAATCTTGGGCGTTGATTTGTCTTCACAAGATACTCCCCTTAAATACATAGGTGGATTACATAGTTATTCGAGACGTACTATACTCATGTTTAATCCCACCAATCTAGATGAAGTATGTGTTCAAGCAACTCATTTAGAATCAAGAGGCAAGAATGTTCCTCAAGAGACTAGCAAGAAACCTTTCAAATCTAGAGAGAAAGGAAAGGGGAAGTTTAAAGGAAAAGGAAAAAGAATGATACAGTCAAAAAAGAGGGAGAGATTCGTACTTGTAAAAATTGTTCAAAAGAGGGCCATGATGGAGATTATTGCTGGAAACTACATCTTGAAATGAGACCAAAGAAGTTCAATAATAAGGGGAAACAAAAGACTACTGCTACAACTCAAAAAGATCTAGGATCTGATTAGGGTGATGAAACCAAAATCATAGCCATGGGAATAAGAGGTAAAGCTTGTAACGCAAGTAGTAACTTTCTAGGAAGTATATTGAGTCCCACAATGATAAAGAAAGAAGTGAGATTTTTCATATCAGGATCATTACAAAACATACAAAAGTTGATACATTGCTTCATAGTGGATCCCAAGTAAATCTTATCTATAAAGAAATTGACAAGAAACTAAATCTATGAACTACACCTCATACTAAACCTTACCCTTTGGGTTGGGCATGTGATGATGCCAAATTTCAAGTGACAAGAAAGTGTAAACTCAAATTCACCATCACTATACATTTTATAGATGAGGTAGAGCTTGATGTTGTACTGCTTGACATATGTGGATTATTTTTAGGGAGTCCATACTTATATGACCGAAAAGCCATATTCTATCATCATGAGGACAAATATTATCTTTTTAAAGATGGAGTTGATTATATTATTAGAGCACATCGCAAGAGGATGAAATTTTCTCTTGTAAGTGTTAGTCAGATGATATGGCTTGTAAATGCTAGTAATAATTTTGTGTTGTTGACGATTAAAGCTAAAGATACTGCTAAATCTGAAGCATTTACATGATGTGATTCAAAACTCAAGCAAGAATTGGTTGAAGTTTTTAACACTTATGAAAAGATGTTTCAAGAACTTAAAGGTTTGCCTCCTAAAAGAGGAATCCAACATGAGATTCAATTGTCGCCGGATGCACCACTTCGAAATATTGGCATGTATAGAATGTTAGTTTTGGAGAATGAAAAAAGTAAGAAGCAAATTCAAGAGTTTCTTGAAAAAGGGGTCATCAATCCTAACACATCGCCTTTTGGGTCTCCTATTATTTTTGTTCCAAATAAATATGGTACATGGTGCATGTGTGGGGATTTTGGAGCTTTGAACAAGATCATGGTAAATAATCGCTATCCGCTTCCTTGCATTGATGATTTTATAGATAAATTAAAGGAACATGTTTACTTTACTAAGTTAGATTTGAGAAGTGGTTATCATTAGATAAGTATTGTTGAAGATGATATTTCGAAAACTGCTTTCAAGACAAAATAAGGTTTGTTTGAATGGTTATTATGTTGTTTGGGCTTTGCAATGCACCTGCAACATTCATGAGAGTTATGAATGATGTGTTGAGACCACTCCTTGATGATCTTGTCATAGTATTTTTTGATGATATTTTTATTTTTAGTAAGACTCGTGAAGAGCATGTCATGCATGTGAAACAAATTTTAGATGTCTTGAAGAATGAAAAGTTGTATTTGAAGGTGTATAGGTGTGAATTTGGGAAAATCTCTTTGGTTTATTTGGGTCATATTGTAGGAGGGGGTGAATTGAAGATTGATCCCTCAAAAGTTGAAGTCGTTGTGAATTGATGTAAACCCAACAATGTAACAAAAGTTAGGAGCTTTTTGGGAGCAAGCCAATATTGGAGAAAATATATAGCTAACTTCTCACTCATTGCAGCACCATTACATGATTTGAAAAATGTGAAGCATGTATTTTAGTGGGGAGGCAAGCAACATAAATCCTTTGACTCTTTGAAAGATAAATTCACTACAACCCCAGTTTTAGCATTTCTAGATTTTAAGCAGCCATTTGAGATTCAAACCGATGCAAGCGATTATGTTATGGGAGTAGTTTTGATGCAGCATGGTAAGCCTATTTGTTATCATTTTGAAACCTTTACCAATGCAATAATCAACTATCCAACTTATGATAAATGGTTGCATTATTTGGTACAAAGCGTAAAGAAATGGAAGCATTATTTGATGGGTAAAGAAATGATTCTTCATATTGACCATTAACCTTTGCAATATTTACAATTGTGAACCAATCTACAACAAGCTAGACATTTTAGATGGATGGGATTCCTAAAGGAATTTCATTTGGTAATAAAGTACAAGAAAGGTATATACAACAAAGTTGTTGATATGTTATCAACGCCTATTGTTAATGCATCTATCATTCTTAAGCATAACTCATTCATGCATGAAAGTTATATTGAACAATATGCTCAAGCTGAATATTTTAAAGATGTTTATGCAACTTTGATTCAAGGAAATCATGTTGAAGAGTTGGATTATCATGTTCATAACAAGTTTTTGTATCATATTGGCAAGTTATGTGTTCCACAAGGTGAAAGAGTCAATGTCATAAGGGAAGGCTAGACTTCTCTTATTGTTGGTCACTTTGGTTTAGGAAAAACAGTTGCACAGATTTAAAGGTATTGGTATTAGCCTCAATGAACAAAATTGTTTCAAGATATGTAAGAGGATGTTCCATGTGTGATATTAGCAAGAATAGAAATTGGAAATTAGGTTTGTATGCTCCACCTCCTATTCCTTCTCGTCCTTGAGAAAGTATTTATATGGATTTTATAGGGGGAATACCAATGTCTAGGAAAGGTCACGATTATCTATATGTTGTTGTAGATCTTTTCAGCAAATTGTGCGTGTTGATACCATGTAAGAAACAAGTTACAACTAAAAAAACTGCAAAGATGTTCTTCCAAAATTTATGGGTTCACTTTGGGTTACCCACTTCTATTATTTCTGATCGATATTCTCAATTTGTTGGGAAGTTTTGGTTAAGTTTATGGAAACTCATGGACACTAAGTTGAAGAAGAGCACAACATTTCATCCACAAACTGATGACCAGACAAAAGCAGTGAACATAACAGTAGTGAACCTCCTTCATGGATATCATGATAAGCATCCTAAACTTTGGGATGAGCATTTACATTACATCTAGCATGCCTACAATCGTGCCAAGCATTCATCTACACAAGTATCTCCATTTAAAGCTTGTTTGGGTTATTTTCCAAAGTATCCTTTGGATTTCTTCTTTGGTAAATATATTGCAATAAATGGACATAGTGACATGGACAAAGAAAAGAATTTCATTGAAAAAATTTAGCTAGTGCATGAATGAATACAAGAGAAACTAGAGAAAAGGAACGCCAAGTATAAAGTAAGACATGACAAGCATCAAGTTGATCATGACTTCCAAGTGGGAGATCAAGTTTGGTTTTATATCAGCAGGGAAATAGATCAAGGTGAAGGTAAAATACTCAAACCAATAATATATGGTCCTTTCAAAATCTTGGAGAATATAGGTAACAATGCTTTCCAATTAGATTTTCCACCTTACACGCAAATTTATTCTATTATGAATGTGGAAAACTTGAGATTAAATGAGCCTCCAATGATTGATGATCATGAAGAGAATGTTAAGATTCCATCTATAGAATATTTTTCTCCTAAATATTTAAATTAGTTGTAGGAAGACTCAATTCTTGACAAGAGGATCAGGACTTCATGGAGAGGAAATTTGGAGTATATTCAAATGGGATCAAAGGTACCAATCCAAGTAAAGCAAGGTGGATTGAGATTGGGAAAGTAAGGGAGTTGTACCCTCACTTACTTGTTGAGTAAAAATGGACTTTTGGTGGTTGAAAAGATTTCAGTGGGGAGGAATGATCCCGGGGATAAAAAATATGCTCAAAAATCAAAGTGCTCATAATATCGTGAAAATAGGGCCAAGTCATAGATCTCATTGTTTTTATTCCAACAACACTTGAATCGCCTCAATTCAACACTATATGAGGAAATCATTTTTTGAAGTTTTTGGAAAACAACTAAAAAGTCAAGTTGTAGGGTTGACTGGGCAGCTCATATGATGATGTCAATAGGCTGACTGGGTAGTACATTGGTTGGACGAGCCAATCTGGGATTGAAAAGTGGCACGATGTGATTAGTTGAAGGAGATTTGGTTTGGGCCAAACCTAGGCCACCACAACGGCCAATGAGAGGGTGCCACATGGCCCAATGAACGGCCACCACATGGCCTTGGGAAATGTGCCAAAATTTGGTTATTGGGATGACAAGCCTTTACTGGGTTTGATCGCACGACCTCATAGTTATCAACCAAACTTCGAACCATTACACCACCAGAATTCCTTCTTAATGCATAGTGGTGAATTTATATTTAAAATGAAGAAGTTTTGGCATTGGCAGAAGGGGCGGGGCATGTGGTCCCAATCCTAGGTCATGTGGTGGTGAGGTGACTGTGGCACCAGGCGAGAGGGGTGGGGTGGGAATCGATAGCGTCTAGTTTGAACAAACACAATGTAACCACCAACGGTGTTATGTAGGAGGGCTAATGGATGGTTCCTAGTCTGCATCGACATGGCCCATCATATGACCAAGAACATGGAGCCAATGCGCATGTGACCTCTAGCTTGTGCCTCTGGTTACATTTGGCATCACATGACAAACAAAAGGGAGAAGGAATAGGGTGCGGGGGCCAACTAACGGTATGACAATTTGCACCATTTACGGCATAATCAACACCAAACCCGTGCTAATTTTTCACTTAGCGGGTACAACAAGGGAGGTTTTAGTTTCCAATTTAGCCAATTTTGTAAATTATCATAGCAGATAGCAAGAAAATGAACAAGGAGGCCTAACTTGGCCATTTTTTAGCATTTTTCAGCACAAGAAGAGCTTACACTGAGGATTTTGGGTGTTTTGAACACAATGGAAAGATTATTTTTGTGATTTGAGCATTGTATGTTGATGTAATTGAAATTTTGAGAATACATTTAAAGCGACAACATTAGAAGTTGGACCCAAAGTTGTAGCCCAGGAGGGGTGAACTCCATCATCAAATTGTTGCTTTGTGATGCTGCTTGTTGTCTATTTTTCTCTGTTTAAATCTGTAAAACTGACATAAGTTTAATAAGTTTATGTGTTTTTTCAATTTTGATCCATTTCCCACAATACATAAACTAGCTTGAATTTTGTTTCAAGAAACATTCAATTTTTAAATTTTAGATCAAGGATGAGTTGCTCAGGAAACAACAGGAAGAAGAAGAGGAAAGGAGAAGAATAGAAGATGAGAAAAAAAGACAGTCTCAGGAGGAAGAACATCTTGTAGACTAGAGGAAGAATAATGGACTCAGGAGATAGAGGAAGAGTTAGAGGAAGAAGATACCACGTAGTTAATGGATGGTGAACCAAGTTCCCCTGAATAACCTCCTGCCACAAGTGGTCATCTTCCATTTGGATAAACGAGAATCACTCCTCCACCTGCAGATAGAGTCATGGATGTGTGTAATGTCACATTTAACCAACAAAGGAAGAGGATCGTGCAATAGAGGCGAAGGAACTTGTCAAATGATCCTCAAAACTCAGTCTTAGTATTTATAGAAAAGGTGATAATTGTCGATACCAAAATGAATCCTAGGGTAATCATGGTGGAAAATGTTTCTTTCAATACAACAATGCAAGAAAACTTTGAGTATCAATAGTGTGAGAATTATAGATTGAGGAAAGAATTGGTTTCATTGAAGCAACATGTGGAACACCTTGCGACAAAGAATCAGTGATTATCTTCATGTAGTTACAACACCACATAATGGACGTCAGCCATGTAGGAAGAGCTGGGGCCAGTGGAAGACACCATGGCATGGTTATATGATGAGATGATACTTCTACAACAAGTGGTGGCTCCTCTCATTCACATTCATAAGAAAATAGAGGAAGTAGTAAAAATACTGAAAGTAGCAAATAGAGCAGTTGAACAACTTCAAGAATGGGTTGCCAATTGCCCAGATGCTCCGCAACATTTGGAAAATAAAGGCAAGCTTATCGCATAGATGGACAAATTTCAGCTGAGACTCCACCATCAAAACTACATGTGTCTTGCAGAACATTCGATTAGTATTATTTCTTCTTATAATCAAGTGCACAATGGTTTCAAGTCTCTAACACATAAACATGATATGACCAGAATAGGGTCACTTGAAGAAATCAAAGGCAGGGAAATCATCTTCCAGGAGATTAGACAATACATAGAACAAATGAAGCAAGCATCGAAACATGAAGTCTTAAAGATTATGAAAGACATTCTATAATATGCCATCGCACGAGTCAAAGCTGATATGAAGCTCTCATGACCATGGAATAATGTATAGTCGAGATCCAATACTATATTGATGGAAGCACTAGAGATGAAGATGTGTTATATAGGGGAATTTCCAGTTTGGGTCAAAGTCATCTCAACGGAGTTCAAATCATGGAACACATACATCACAAATGAGCTCCATAAGGAATAAAACTATTTGTCTATTTGATAAGACATTGTCCTATTCTCAGTTTGTCTTATTAGGCCACCATCTCATAATTTAATTGTCTTTTGTAATAAATGTTATGTAATGAAGTGAAAAAGACACATGTGGAATGTGAAAAGCATGGAATGTAAAGAGTTATTTATACAATATGAATAGTCATAGAAGTTAAAGGGTCATGAGGAATCTAAAACGTCATTATCATTAGTTGTACATAACTCGTCATAACTCAAGATAAGGGCTTGGATTTTGGGTCTTCGCTTCTCTTGTAGTGCATAGGACATAGATCATTCTTTGGAGAATCAAGTTGTGTCTTCATGTTTCACTACTGGATATAAAGTTTCATCCATGTAACAATGTACTTGGGACCTTTCATTCATAATCATAAGCTCTATGAGTAGACACTTCTTCATACATGTATCTAAGATATAATAGGACTATTCTTGTTATGTTTGTGGTATATTTCGCTTTAATTACATACTAAGTTTAATGAACTATTTTATTTCTTAGATGTGACTATTGTTGAATAAGTGATGTTATGCTTTCATGATTGTTGTTTATAATGTGGACTAATCTATAGATAATCAACAAGCTTTTAAGTTTATCCCTGGGTGATCCGGATTTAAATAGGAACACAAAAAATTACAGAGATAACCATAAATGCAGAGATGCAGCAGAAATAATACTTCATTTCATTAATGTAAAATACTGAAATATGCTTACAAACAGAATTGGAAATAAACTAGCTAGGGTGATGGTAGCTTATCTCTGAGAAGAGATGTGGTAGCTACATGCCTCTGAATTGTCTTACATATGAGGCTTGAAGGCTTGTTTACTGTTTAGAAATAATGGAAAACCCTTAACATCCCAAAATCTAACCCTAGAAGATGAAATGCCAAACTGTGGGCCCCGTTTGGGTAAATTGGAACATCAACTTCCCGAGGTTGTAACTTTGGCGTACAATCTCTGTTTGACGCGCACAGTATCTCGTTAGAAATATCTATCCGAGAACTACATGTTGTTCCTAGTTTTCTCAAAAATATTCGTTTAGGGCCTCAAAATAGATCCGGAAGTTCAGGACCTGAAAAACTGCTAAAAATAGTAAATTGGGCTACAATTAAGGAAACTGAAAAGCTAAAAGAAACAATGGTGGGGGTCCAAGTGGACTTGGTAGGTGGCCACCAATATCAACCTGGATCATTTCTCCCCCCTTAGGAAGCAATGGTCCCCATTGCGTTGAGTTCCTCCATGAGATGAGGAAACTTCTGTTGAACTTGGTCCCTGGTTAACCAGTTGCCCTGGTGAAGGAGTTGTCCTAATTTGACAACTCAATATAATTGGATATTCTACTGGCGAGTGTGATTTTTCTATATGTCCATGATTCGATCAGTTGCAGCTTGTTCCATGCAATCCAGATTTAACTCTATGGGTGTCAGTTGTTTTGCAATGTCGGATGTGTCTAGTAATGGTGGAAAGTATGGCCAAAGACATCCACATTGAACACTAGGTGCAGGCCAAGGAATGGGGGAATGCTGAGCTCAAATGAATTTTCTCCCATAGTCTTGGTAATGGTGTAAGGACCATATCGGAGTGGTCCATGTTTCCGATAGGCTACGATAAGGCATTCCTTTTGCAAATGCAACCAGAATTTGTCACCCACCTGAAACTTGTGTGGCACCCGATGTTGATCATGTCGCTGCTTGTGCTTGGAATTTGATTTCTCTAGAATGTCATGGACCTCCTTGAAAATATGTTAGATGTGCTCAATGAATTTGTTTGTCTTATCTATTTTGGATTGGACATGAGCTGAATCTACGTGAGTAGCTACAAATGGCACAACCACATCAATGGGACATAGTGGCTGGAATCCCAAGCCCACCTGAAAAGGGTTGTGGCCAGTCGAGCTGTGAAGAGCCCGGTTGTAGCTATGCTTAACATAGGGGAGGCTTTCGTACCATATGCGTGGACGGTTTGAGTTGTACGTGTGCATAATGTGTACGATCATCCTGTTGACAACCTCTGTCTCGCCATTAGTTTGAGGATGGAAGGCTGTGGACTTAGTGAGTTTGGTGTCGAGCGTCGACCAGAGACTACACCAAAATATATTGAGGAACCTGCTGTCTCGATCTGAGATGATAGATTGTGGGATCCCAAAGTGTACCCACACTCGTTCAAAGAAGAGTTTAGTAGTGGATTCTGCTATGATATTCTTCTTGCAGGCAGCCAGAATGACCATCTTCGAGAACCTGTCGATGAGCACAAAAAAATAGCCATTTCCATGCTTAGTTGAAGGAAGGCCTGACATGTAATCCATGGAGATGGATTCCCAAGGTTGACTAAGGGTAGGCAACAGGGTATAGAGGCCTTGCTTCTTGATGGTAAGTTTGGCAATGGCGCAGGCAGTGCATGATCTGATGTAATTCCCGACATCTTGTCGAATATTCAGCTAATAGAAATACTTCTACAGTACTACCACCATTTTCTCGACCCTGAAATGTCAAACAACCCAAATGTAGTGTGCTTCCCAAATCATCTTGGCTTGCTTGCTTGATGGAACACAAAGGTGACCTAGGTGGCATAACAGGGCATCATGGAGGTGAAAATCTAGAACTTGCTGACCCTCCAAGAGTGTCTGGTATGTGTGGCCAAATTCTAGGTCACTTTTGTAGAGAAGTAGCCAATCAGAAGTCTCGTGCCCACAAGATTTGAGCACAGTGGTTAACACCATGATCGGTGGTCGAATGAGGCAATATGCAACATTATTGGTGCTACCCTTCTTATACTTGATATTCAAATGGAGCTGTTGCAGGTATGTGGACCACTTCTAATGGCAATCATTCTGCAATTTCCTTTGGGTCTGTATGAACTGCAGGGGTCAGTGGTCTGTGTGGATGACCGTTTCATTCCCCAAAATATAATGCTTCCATTATCAGCAGGCCTGCATAATGGAATACATCTCTTTGTCATAAGTGGGATACTTATCGACTGTGTCTAAAAGTGTCTCATTGTGATATGTCACTGGATGCCCGTGTTGAGTGAGGATTGCCCCAATAGCATAGTCAGAGGCATCTGTCTCGACCTCAAATGGTTGTTGCAAGTCTAGTAATGTGAGCACTGGTGCCATGTAGAGGCGATATTTCAACTTTTTGAATGCGTTCTGTTGAGATTCAGAACAAAAGAGTTTTGCTTTCGCTCCTCCCTTGGTGACTTGACTCAAGGGCCAAGTGATATGAGAAAATCCCAACATGAACCTGCGATAGAAGTTGGCAAGACCTAGAAAGATGTGGAGCTTTGTCAGAGTGGTTGGAGATGGCCAATATCAAATGACTTGGATCTTGGATGGATCCACAGGTACCCCCTGTTCATCAATAATGTATCTCAGATACTGAACCTGGGTCATGCCAAAAGTGAATTTCTCCAATTTGGTACATAACTTGTGTTGCCGCAATGTTTGGAGAACCTGCCATATGTGGTGGAGGTGCTCTTCCCAACTCTGGCTGAAGATTAGGATGTCATCCATGTATACCACTACAAATGAGTTGGTGAATGGTTGCAAGATGTAATCCATTAGCTTCATGAAGGTTTTTGGAGCATTTTTCAATCCGAAAGGCATAACCAACCATTCAAAAAGACCCTCCTTGGCTTTGAAGGCAGTCTTCCACACATCGGAGGGTTCGATTGGTACCTGGTGATATCCTGACTTCAAATTGATCTTGCCGAAATATTTTGCCCCCTTCAGTTGGTCCAAGAGGTCATAAATCCATAGGATCGGCTACCTATTATGGATAGTGATCTTGTTCAGCGCTCGATAGTCAATATAGAGTCTCCAAGTCCCATCCTTATTCTGTACCAACACGATTGGGCTCCCATAGGGTGATGAATTTGGACAGATGTGACCTTTCTATAGCAGCTCCTGAATATGCCTCTTGATTTCATCATTCTCTAGAATAGAGGACTGATAGATTGGTCCATTGAGCAGCAATGCGCCTGGGGTTAGATCGATAGAGTTCTTGACCTAACAGTGCAGAGGAACCCCTGCGGGGGAGGTGAAGATATCCTTGTACTCCTCCATGATCTTGTCCATCTGTAGTTGTCGTGTGGAGGGGCCCTATCTAGAGGTCGTGGCCATCATATTCTTCTTTCCTTGAGGGCGTATCATCAGGAAAACAAATTTCCCAGCTTTGGAGACGAGCTTATTGCATTGTTTTGTAGTAACCAAGGAGATGGCGGTAGGTGGTGCTACCTCTGGTATCCTGTACAACTTATTTCCCAAAGTAACAATAACAGCACGGGGCCTTGATTCATACACAGCATGTCACTTCCACAAGAAAGGTTGTCCTAATGATACATCACAAACTTCAAGGGGAGCAATGTCACACAATACCTCATCCATGAAGGGCTTGATGTTGTATAGGAGGTGACACTGCTGGCTCACACGAAGATCCCATCCTTGGTGAAGACACTCGATGGTGTATGCTTGTGGATGTGTTGTGGTTGGTAAGCCCAGCCGCTTCACAACCTTTAGGGAAATGAGGTTCTTTTAGCTCCCACTGTCGACAATGAACTGTAGCGGGGAGCCCTTTACCCACATCTGGGAGTGGAAGAGACGCTCCTCCTCCTCTGGATCTTCAGGTTCCTCCTTCTGGATCTTCTTGGTGGCAACGGTGGTGTTGGGCTCCGCATCGATAATTTACTTCCCTTTGTCATTCCCCTTGTCGGGTTCTGACTTAGAGTCAGAACATGCATCTGATTCTGAAGCCTTTCGCTCGGCCACCAGTGACTGTTTGGCCTCACACTCACTTGTGGTATGAATGGAGCTCTTATGAAATCACACCACTTTCTTGTGTCCTTTTTCGGCTTCATGGCGCTATTCTTTGCTTGCAGCTTTGGCGGGTTGTCTTGGGCTGCCCCGCCTTGGGTTTGTCCTTTGTTCTGTGGGTTGGGGGCACCTTTCCCTTGCTTTGGATTTGCAGATCCAAAGTTTGGCTTCTTCTGTTTAAACTTTTGCTCGACCTTGATGGCATATCGGTATGTCGTGCTGAGCGAGGGAATGTTCAGGAATCCTATTTCTTCCTAGATGTACTTTTGTAGGCAGTCGTGATATTTGAGTATCAAATGTTGCTTTGAATCCTTGATACCCAACTTTGTGCGAAGGGTATGGAAAATATTGGTAAACTTCGGCACGTCTTAGTCCCTTCCCTGCCGCAGCGTGGTCCAATTTATGTATTAATCCTCATAGCTTCCAATAGGGTAGTACTTCCCCTTGATGGCATCTCAGAATGAATCCAAAGTGGGTGTGTCTAAAAACAGTGAGCCTGTACTGTCATCCTTTTGCTCACAGTAGGTTTCCCACCAGTCCTTGATGTGGGGGGCTACTTTGAGAAGAGCGAAAATAATCTTTTATTGACTGGAAAAATAATAAATAGAAAAACAACCCTCTAGAAGATTTAACCATTTATTGATGGCATCCACGTCTATTTCACCCTCGAATATGGGGATTTCAAAATTAACTTGTACCTTAAATGGTGTGGCGTTTCCAGAGTAGCTGTTGGAAGCCAATGCGTCACCCCTGGGTAGCCACTGAAGGATCTAGGAAAAGTTGTCCATCATCGCATTCCTTTATCACTCGAGAGCTTCTTCGAGCAAGATTTTGATAGGATCTCCTGCCCCCTCATATTTCTTTTCATTCGCCATGGGAGACCATTGGGATTTGTGAGTCTAGTCTTGCAAAGGTTCGACTAGTTCAAGCCCTAACTCTTTATATCCCGACCTCGTTGGGGATATACAAAGAAAAACAGAGAAAAGGTAGACTGCTCTGATACCACTGATCTAGATTTAAACATGAATGCAACAAATTACAGAGATAACCATAAACACAAAGATGCAATAGAAATAATACTTCATTTCATTAATGTAAAATACTGAAATATGCTTACAAATAGAATTGGAAATAAACAAACTAGGGTGATGGTAGCTTATCTTTGAGAAGAGCTGTGGCGGCTACATGCCTCTGAACTGTGTTACAATGAGGCTCAAAGGCCTATTTATTATTGAGAAGCAATGGAAAACCCTTAACATCCCAAAATAACCCTAGAAGATGAAATGCCAAACTGTGGGCCTCGTTTGGGTAAATTGGTACATCAACTTCCTGAGGTCGTAACTTTGGCATACGATCTTCGTTTGACGTGCACAATATCTCGTTAGAAATATCTATCCGAGAACTACAACTTTGGGAAGAGAAACATAGCTCCACGGCTCCATGTTGCTCCCAATTTTCCCAAAAAACGTCGTTTAGGACCTCAAAATGACTCTGGAAGTTCAGGACCTGAAAAATTGCTAAAAATAGTAAACTGGGCTATAATTAAGGAAACTAAAAAGCTGAAAGAAACAATGGTGGGGGTCCAAGTGGACTTGGTAGGTGGTCACCAATATCCACCTGGATCACTGGGTCCCCACTTTAGGATAGTACTATTTATTTTCTAACTAGAGGCTCATTTTCCTTTACCAGTCGTGGAAGTTCCCTCGTGCACCTTACATTGGGTGTCTCACAAAGGTTACATACTTTCTTCCCAAAGTGATGTTGTGATATATTTTCTGTGATTGTAACCAAGTCATATCTTTGAAACCTTTTCAATGGTGGCCATATGGTATATTTTGATGGGAATCCCACACCAAACAATGTGAGGTCTATTTTGAAATTCACATCGGGGAGATCCCCTTACATGTTGGTGACATCAAGCACCATCAACATGTCCTTTCATGTCTCTGTCAATAAGGCTCGTCCTCCAATGGAGTCTTTGAATTTGATTTGTAGTTTGATTGGAGTCATTAGGTGAATGATGTAGAGCCTGATTATGTCTGATATTTTTTCACCATCAATGATTAGATCTAAAACATTGTCATTCTCCAGGGTAATTTACTTGAATACTTTCCTCCTTGGCAATGGTGCCAAAATGTTATTACACCATAATTTTCCCAACTATGAAAAGATATCCCAAAGCTAACATTGAACTAGTCTTGGAGATTGGAATCTATCCCTTCCAATCCAGTGATGGGTCTCTCTTATCAGTCACTCAATGTCACCACAACAACTAGTTATTCAATTAGTACAATGACTAGGTATTTTGTAAAATTGAAATGTAGGGGTTTGATTGGATTGAACAAAGTATAAACCATTCACCATGGATTCAAGCATGAAATATCAATCAAAGGTCTTAAATATTTGTTTTATGAGACATTACTTTCCAAATGTAAGCTATATAATATTCCACTAGACCTAAAATTGTTGCAATATGTTGATTAGAAGAAATAACATTTCAATTAAAACATAACACTATCAACAATGAATTATGTAATAATATTATAAATACATGGAGAAATATCTGAATGCGATAGAGTAGAGAATCAAAGATAAATTTTATTCTGATGAATCGGAGAATCACAAGATGAATTACAATTCCATATATGTTCATTTAGACACTAAGGAAATATGAAATATGAAATACTGAGAAAGAAAAACATACACTAAGAAATAGACCATGAAAACATCATAATATGAATCTTTGGAGTAATGAGTCAAGTACTTCTACTTGAATTTCCTTTATTAATATCAAATAAAAATATACACAATAACAGTCTTTAAATTTTTAAAATCCCTCCCTCTCCCATTATGAAATGCTCAAATATATAGAAATTACATAAGTTGTTACTAGTAGGAAACTAGCTTATCCATACAAATAACATAATAACTATTTCGAACAACATGCAAAATTTATGGAATCGGGTGCCTTCAAATATGGAAATAGTTGGAGCTTTGATTATTCCTTGTCTTTAAATCTATAAATAACCCTTGAATCTTGAGTTTACCATCTCACTGTTGATTCTCATCGATAAAAAATGGGATTTGATTTCCAGATATTTCCGGTAACATTTGATTGTTGGGTTATCTACTTGAAAACCTCTGACACATGTGGTTAATGACTGATAATATGTACTTGGAAATCTTCAATTTTGATCCGTTGATGATATTATGCCTGAAAATAATCAACTGTTGATTTCAATCTACCTTTGGGATGTGCAAGAATATCTTTATCAGATAATCTTGAAAAATATTTTCCAATGGATACAGATGATTGTACAACACCTCATGTATCTTCGTTGCATTAGAGAGTTATGTATTATGAAAATCTAGAACATATAATCAACAAAATATCTAAAAAAGGGAGCATTGAAAGACTCAATGAATACTTTGATTGTAAAGCTTTTGTTGCAACTTTGTGATTTAAAAGGATCCAACCAATCATCCTAGCTAGAACTAGTTTCAAGAACACATGAAACCTCATTAAACACCAAAGTCCTAGACATTAATAATTACTTCCATTTTATCAGTCATGTCTTGTAGAATCTTGCCCAACATATAGAAATGAGGTTCTCCCTTCTTCCTGCAATTAAGGAAATATTGTGTCCAAATCAACTTGAAGGGTTTTCAAAGGGTTTTCGTCAACAACTTATGCCTTTCCCTTGAGAATTTCTTTCACGAGAAATTTAAACCAAACTTGTACTTCATAAATATGTTTTCAAATAATCAACCATTTTTCGTATGTAATAGCACCCTACTGCCAGAAATAGTTGATTGTGGGAAAACTCCAGCATAAGAAGAAGGAAAATAATCCAATTATTTTGCTGCATTTGTATAACGTGCATTAATATTTGAAACATGGTGACTTCAACATATTGGATGATAATGAGTTTTACCATGCTTTGGATATAATTTATGAACTCAAAATGCATTTGTGTTGTTGTATGTTTCTCTATGTGAAGACCTCCCATATAATTTCAATACAAATCTTTCCTAGGTGTATCTATTGACTGTTGGCATTGATAGGTTGACTAGAAATGAATGCCTTATTTCTAGTATCCTCCTAAAAATTGCACACAATTCCTTACACGTTTGTGACATCTCCCTAGAAGAATTCACACATGGCTTTCATTTTGAAGGCTTCGTGTCATTAATAAGAATAACTAGGCGAAAATAATTTGAGGCACAGGTGGTTTCTCATTAAAAAGGAAATGTGTTAATGTCATTTGGCACTATGATTTGGGTGCATAGAGTTTGGACATGCATTGTTTTATACTTTTTATTATTTCTTCCATTGCTTTAATACCACATGTATGCGAAGATATTGAATTAATTTATTTATAATGCTCCTTAGCCACAAAGTATTTCGTTGCGTTGTGCACTGTATACTCTCCTCTTCAACTGTGTTGACTTGTGGTTTGTGGTAATGCACATATGTGGTTTGTAAAAACATCTTGGAGATTAGGTTGAAAGGCCCAATATTTTTAAATGAAACCTTGCATGAGCCCGAGAAAATTTAGGACCTTTTGATGATTAGCTTTCTTAACCTTGAGTGCACATTGACCTATTACAACCAATTTTCGCTCAAATTATATATATATTTTAGAAAATTTATAAAAAAATTTGTATGTGATAATATTGATCATTAAGATTATTCTTGAATAATTATAACTTATTGTGACCATGAAAAAATATAATAAATCTATTATCTATGAACCTCTTCTCAATCTTTGATCGAAAGGGTGAAGAAGCGAAGGCCTTGGTTTCAAATTCCTCCATTTGAAGGTTGTCCACCACTAGGGAGAGAGGAGAGCCCATAGAAAACCAATAATTTTTCTCATATAATTCACACTGAAAGCTCAATAAAGTGGAATTTGGGAAAACTATGGCTAACTTAGTGATATAAACATTAGTTATGAAGTTATTAACATCATTGGATTCATTAATGAGAAATTTCATGAATCGAGAAACGACGTCAAATCTCACTGAAAATATCCGAGAGATCAAGCTTGATATCTTTGATCTCATTGGCAAATGAAGGGGGTCCTTAACAAAGGAGTTGGTGAGGCCCACGAGGGGTTTAAGTTTTTGGACCAAGTTCTCAGGCAGAAGATAAGTGGGCACACCTATAATATTAACAATGGGTGTCAAGGGGGGATCTTCTTTATGAATCTTGGTTAGGCCATAGATTCCAGGTGTGAGGGGATTTCTCTCAATTATTCCTTATATAGTTGAGGGCACTGTCAGATCATATAGCATCTGCAATCCCCCTTGATATTTTCTTATGGGGATCCTTGATCAAATTTTTATAGCTCCCACTATTGTTAAGGTGGTCCAACATTTTTTTTCACATAATCAACCATTTCTTCAACAATAGTACACCCTTATTAGCTTTAAGAACAACAATGCTAGGGTTATTATTAAGAGCCTTCAAGGAAATGAAACACATGCTTACTAATTTTTCTCTTAGGAGACTTAGATCTCAATCTAAGGATAACAACACAATCCTCCCTAATTAATTATTTAGTGCTTTCAGGTAAATCTTTAATACCAAACTAAATACTCCACATAATATCTTCAATAGGTATTTTCAGGGGCGATAGAAAAAATTAATCCTTTCCCTAAAATATTACATGTGTCTATCTAAAACAAAATTAGAGAGACTGACCACTTTCTTTCTGGGGGAAGAGGGAGTAATGCTATTAGGAACTCCATCCCTAATTAGGGTTATAAGAAAGGGTAAATGGAGAATAGAAGGAGGCAAGATGCAAGTATTAGAGGTAGGGGGCAAGCTCATGGGAGAGGAGGAACAAGAGTCACACAAAGTAGAAAAAATGGGAATGGGCCCAAAGGAGATCGAGTTTAAGGAATTGATGACCATGGAAAGGGAAACCATGTTGGAGCACATTTGGTGAAAATTTCACCAAATGAATTTTTCAATAAGGAATTATTCTTAGAGTTGATATAATTTTCATGAGAAAATTGAATATTCACCTAGCTTAAAATGGACGTTGAATATAATATTCACCTCCATTTATAAAATTTATGAAAAATATCACATCCTTAAAGTTTCCCTTGGTCTTCCATGGCATGATAGATTTGGACACATTAATTATAACAACCTTAGTTTATTGAAAATGAATGGTGTTTTTGATTTTCCTACTATACCTACGATGAAGCAATTTTATGGTTGTATCTTTGGAAAGCAAAACAAAAAAATCTTTCATGATTCTACTTCTAGAACATGTAGCAAACTTGGAATGATATATTTTGATTTGTGTGGCCCTATTCTTGTCCCATATACTAATGGAAACAAATATATGATGGATTCTATTGATGATTATACCAAAGTATGCTAGGTGTACTTGTTGAAAAATAATTCTCAAGCTTTTGAAACGTTTAGAAATTTTCATGTAGGATTCAAAATAAAGCACAATCACTCATTGGATCTCTTCATATAGATAATAGAAGATAATATACATCTAATGAATCTTAAAATTATCTTTTCCAACATGGGATTCATCATCAAACCACCATTCCACACAATCCTCAACAAAATGTTGTTGTTAAAATAATGAACAAGACTATATTAAATATGCTTCACTCTATGATGTTTTTTGTATAATATATGTGAAAACTAGGTGTCCATTTCATTCTCTTAATGATATGACTCCTCACAAAATGTGGTATGGAAACATTCCTTTTGTAAGGAATCTCAGGGTCTTTAGTTTCACCTACTATTTCTTGAATCCTAAGGAGAAAAGAAATCATCTCAATGTGAGGAGTCAAAATTCTATATTCTTCAGGCATTCAAATACCACTTAGGACTATAGACTTTATGATGAGGTAAAAAGTACCTTTATTCTTTTTAGAGGTGTAATTTTTCTTGAACCTTCCAAGATTAACAATATTGTTGACCAACAACTTGATCATATTGATAGATTCGTTAATGTAAAGACGCATCATGAATTTGATAATGAGATTTTACATCTTGAATGGGGGATCCTTATCTTGGATCAATCTCTGGAATCTCATCTTGAAGCACTATCTTCCCCTCATGAAGTCCCAAACATTTCATCATATTAGGAAGATCCTTTGAAAGACGTGATTGAGAGGATTGAAAGGTCAAATCGAAAGGACCCCCAAAATCACTCATCATAACACTTGAAATTGTTCATCTTGATGAGATAAAAAAGTTAGGATCCAAATAGTCCAGTAAAAAATATGGAGATGATATGGATGTTCATATTATTGCGTTTTAAATTTATCTACTAAATTTGAATGAACTTCCTTTAAACAAGTTGCTTCTCATGATGAGTGGAAAGAAGAAATGAAAAATAAGTATGATTCTCTCATGAATAATGGAACAAGGAAGTTGGTGGATCCTACATCTAGAATAAAACCAATTGGTTGCAAGTGGGTCTACAAGAACAAGTAAAAATCAAATGGCTCACTTGAAAAGCACAAAGAAAGGGTCATGGAAAAATATTTCCATGGAAAGAAGATGTTGAATATGGGGACTCCTTTTCCCACATAACAAAATGGGCCACCATCCAGACTCTATTTTCCCTAGTAAATCATAATGGAAGAAAATTTCATCATATAGATGTGAAGCTTGTTTTCTTGAATGAATATTTGAAAGACAACGTCTTCTTGTCTTGGAAGTTTTTTTTTGTGAATGGACAAGAATAGAAAATATGTAAACATGATAAATCATTATATGGCATAAAAAAATCATTATGATTCTGGCATGAAAAATTCACTAATCATATTCTAAAATTGAATTTCAAACACTTTGATCTTGATGATGCAACTCTGCTTGTCAAGAAAGCTAGAAAAAATTTTGTACATCTTGTGGTGTATGTAGATGATATCTTCATGACAAGAACAATTAAATTTGTAATATATCCATAAAGAAAGAATTGAATAGGGGCTTTGAGATGACATATTTGGGACATATTCACTACTGCTTGTGTATTGAAGCGACTCAACATCCAAAGTACATATTCATCTCCCAACCCTATTCCTACTCCAATGGAAAATAATTTGAAGCTCTCGTAAGAACACGAGAAGGGATTTGAGGATGCAACCAAGTATATATAGTTTGTGGGAAGTCTTATCTACCTTACCACCACTAGAGTAGATATTTCATTTATTTTTTGGATCCTTTCGAAGTTTATGCAAAAACCTTATGAGTCATATGGGTATGTTACAAAAGAGTTCTAAAATACTTAAAGGGAACTTAATAATGTGGACTCAAATATTTACATGTAGGTGAATTCAAATTGATTGGATGCTCTAACTCAAACTTTGACCAAGACGAAGAAAATGGAGTTTCGAAATTAGGTTATCTCATGAGTCTTGGATCAACAAGTTCATGTCATAAAATTTAATAAAGGTAAAATAAGACCACGAGCAAGGCACACTTATTCCAAGTTGAATGTTGGGAAAAATATCATAGTGGACATAACTTGATGAGTTTATGGCTAAGGGAAATTGGCAAAGGCAATAACAAAGGCTTTGGAAAGGAAAGTGGCATTATTTGGCATTTAAGTTATGAAAATAAAGGAAATTATGAGAAAAGGAAGAAGAAAGGTCATAGGTTGCATGTGAGGAGGAAATTGAAAGGAAATAGTGGCAAAATGAAGAAATTAGAGGCATCAATGATAAAAAGTATTATGAGGATCAGTTCACAACCTTTTGTTAGTTTAGTGTTAGAATTTGTCTCAAAGAGGAGAAAGAACCAAGAGGAGAAAGGAAGTAAGCAAGCAAGGAAAGGAAAGGAAAGGAAAAGAAAAGAAGGAAAAGGAAAGAAAGGATCAAGCAACTTCAACAGGAATAATTGCAGGTAACATATTTCATGTGTGATTTCCTAGTTGGTTTTTACATTCATGGTATGTGCATGTTGGTATGTGGTTCTTTTGTTGTCATTGGCATGGATTTTGCCGAGATTTGACAGTGTATTTTTGCCTAGTCTTGCAATTTCTAGAGAGCCATGGTGTGATAGGATTCTTTATCTGTTTGAGCTTTGGATTGCCTGATGGTTTTAGAATCCAAGGTGAGGTAGTCTCAAGAAAATTCCCAAAGGCCTAGGAATCCCTTGAATGGTAATGGTGGGATACAAGGTAAATCCTAAGGGTGGAGAGAGGAAAATTCCTTAAAGATGGTGAAGGAATCCGGAAGCATCGAAGCTCGGTTTGGTTTTGTGATCTCACGATCGGTTTACGTGAAATCATGGTATGGTGAGGGTGGAGGTGGTTTAACCTTTGGATTCCCCTGGTTGTTTATGGATTGGTTTATCCCATGATATCCCACATTCATGCTTGGAATATGGCACGCGGGTGATTGGCTGAAGAGAGATTTGGCTTAGCCAATCCATGGTCAGGTGGAATGTGGAAGTGTCAAACCTGGTTGGTATTTTCCTATGGTTAATAAAAACTAAGTTTCTCTTGCTTTTGGTAAGGAAATGTATTGATTATTAAGTGGCTTTAATGGTTGTTTTCTTATGGTTATTTATTTGGTTATATGCTAGCTATAAGAATGTTTTTATGAAATATCTTAGTCATGGCTCTTTTCATGTTTTCACTCATAACCAAATAAATCATGAATGAATTACCTAATTCATGTTAAGATAACTAATAAGATAAGGTAGTGACTCTTCTTGTTAAATCTCATATAAGTTTTCAGATCCTTATGTTCAAACTTGCACTCATGACTTGTAGGTTGCATGTTCATCATGTGTTTGATGAAATGAATGCCATGGTTTGGCTTGGTTAGGTCAAGTCCTTGATCAATTTTGTGTTAGAGCCTTTATATTGGTGTCACCTATTGTCTCATAAAGTCTCATCAAGTTCCAGGCAATGGTTTGGAGACTAGCCATAAAAAGGTGGCTTATATCTTGTAGTCTCTAGCATAGAACTAGTTGAAAAAGACTATGGTCTCTCCCTTGTAGGAATTCTAGGAGTGATTGGAGGGTTCCAGTTGCATGCATTCCTTTTCATATGAGTGACTGGGGGTTTAATTCGTTGAAAGGCTAGGCTAACTCAGGGGTTGGGCACCTGGAGTGGTGAATTAGCTCCTGGGGGTCCTGTAGCACCTTAGGGAGGTCTGTAAGGTATTTCTTTGTCAAATCCATTTCCTTAAGGTCATATAGTAGGTTGAGTCTTGTCATAGTGAACCTCAGCTCATTTTTACTATGGGAAAGCTGGTGAAAGTGGGTAAATGTGAGAGGAGGCATTTTAGAGTGGTATCAAAGCATAGTTCAACACTTGGACTAGATGGGCTAGATGTATGTTGTTATGCATGCATTGTCATGGTTAAGGTTGTCATGCATGAGGTAATTTAATGCATTTTATGTCATATTGATGCCATTGGTATGTTATGAGGTTGACATTTTGTTGAGATAGAGTAGGAGATTACGATAATCAAAGTGAGGCTGCAACACTAGACTTTGGGGTAAGAGCAGGTTGTCATATAGGTATTGTATGTTTGACATGCAGATATGTTGGTCAATGGTTGTTATAAGCATCAGAGTTATGTACATTCTTTTCATTCTATCGTTGCTATGGTTACCTGCGTGATGGATTCTAGTTGATTAGTGTGGTCATATGCATAGGCATCATATATTCATGATGGATAGTAACTTGTTGTTATATGCATTGTGGTAGTATGCATCATGGTTATGCTCATTGTACTAAGGATATTGGCGTTATATGTATCATGCTAATTTGGATTTGGCTTATGTGGATGCTTAGGCTTATGACATTCAAGTATGAGTCAATATGCTTGTGATATTGTGTCATAATAATCTACACTGACTGTACATATGTAATTGTTATGCATGCATGAAAATTGTTTATGAGTTTATGATGTGAACATGTTAGCTAGTTATTTTTATGTATATCATGACCTTAATTATGTTTGGCTTGATATCTTGTGAAGTTATATGATGCCAATCTAGATTGATTGTGCAAAAAATATAGCCTCCCCTAAGATACATTGAGGTATGAGTTTGATTATGTCGCCTGTTTTTCGTTTTCATGTTTCATTATGTCGCCTATTTGGTATGAGTTTGCTTATGTTGTATACTTGGTGCTGGAATGTTTTATTATGCCATATATTTGGTGTTTGAGTGTTTGGTGTCTATTATATGAGTTTGTATCTATAAGATTGCATGAAGGAATGATCTTGTTTGAGATGGTTGCACTAACAAATATGTGTTGAGAACAATTGATATGTACATGAGTGTAAGTAGGTGATAGTTGTAGTATTATATATTATGACTAATGAATGTGAGTTGATTTTTGATGATGACATGGTTGTTAGACTTGGTAAAGGTTGATTCAAAATTAATAGATATGATGTCATGATCTTTGGAACATGTGGTTGACATGTGTGTCACAGCTACAAGGTACTGTGTTTGGCACACTAAGGTAAGATAACTAGTATATTTTTATTTATACACTGACAGTTATGTGTTTATGGAAGTATGATATAGGGAATTGCATGGTAAGGAGATTACCATGAAATATTGGAGAAGGCTAGGGTTGAGGTTTCCTTTGGAAGTATTGGGAAGTCAAGGGGATTCAGTCAGGGTGTTTATTGCTAATATTGTGATTTTAGTCTTTTGTGATTTGTTGTGCTTGATTGTGGCTTTGTTTATGTCTAATGTATGGCCATACCACTTTGTTTGTGGTGTCGTATTGCTATTGGTTTTCATGGGTTTATTCTTGGTTGTTTTTGGTTCTTTCCTTTTATGTTTTGAGGGACTTGGGGATTGGTTGGGGAAAGTGCAAAGTTAGTGGAGTTTGGGGAGACCTGAATGAAGTCCAATAGGTAATATAAGACTTGGATGAATCTTGGTGCATGTATAAGGGTAGTGGAAGGAAAAAGTATGACAATTGGTTGGATTGGTGGGGTCCATTTAGGTAAATGGATAGTGGCAGGATAGTCATGAGAAAGATAATAGGAAAGGTAAGGTAAATGGATTTTCAGGTGTTAAAGGCCTTGGATATGTTGGGAACTATTGCTATCAATGTTGTGCATGTGTTGCATGAATAAAGGGAGTTCTCTTAACCTAGACCTTATGATATATGGTAATTATGTGGTGATCATGATTATGTTAATGTGTATATATATGTCATTGTCTGACAAGGTCATAAGGGATCATGATTGATTTATGCTAATGATTATATATGTATGTATGTGTGCCATTTTTTTAATAGGGTCATCAAACATCATGATTGTTTTATGTTGATGTTTATATATGTTTATATATGTATGTATGTTCTTGTCTGATAGGGTCATCAAGGACCATTCTTGTGGAGGAACAATTGCTAACACAAGTTAGTGGCATGAAGAGGTTCCTAGCTTATGAGGAATCAAGTGGGAAGGGTAGCCTTGACAGATCTATGAGGTCAATATCATGTGGATTTGAATGGACATTATGTGATTGTATTATGTCTATGTTTATATTATGGATAGGTAATGTTGAGGGATACATCAACAGAATGAAAGCAGTATGATCTGTGGCATGCTAGGAAAAGCATGGATAAGACACTAGAAGCAAGGTTGCTTGCTAATGAGACTGTGGTATTTGGATGTGCAGTATTGGTGTTGTGTACATGTAGCATATGAAGTATTGCATACATATGATGTTGTGTGCATGTTACATATATGATGTTGTGTGCATGTTGCATATATAGTGTTAAGTGCATGATTGCACATGCGGTTGTGGGTACCAATGGTGCTAAGTACATGTTGTATATACAGTGCTATGTACATATGGTGCTATGTACATGTTGTGAATGTGGTGCTATGTACATTTGGTGTAGTGTACATGTTGTATATGTGGTGCTATGTACATATGGTGCAGTGTACATGTTGTACATGTGGTGTTGTGTACATATGGTGTGGTGTGCATGATTGTAAATGTGGTGTTGTGTACATGTGGTGTTGTGTGCATGTGGTGTTATGTACATGTGGCGCTGCATGCATATGTTTTTGTGTACATGTTTTGCAGATGGCGTTGTGTACATGTGGTGATATGTACACGTCATACAACTAGTGTTGTGTACATGTGGTGCCATGGACATGTTTTGCAGGTGGTGCAGTGTACATGTGGTGTTGTGCACACATTGTGCAAGTGGTGTTTTGTACACATTGTGCAGGTGGCATTGTGTACAGGTGGTACTATGTACATGTTGTACATGTGGTATTCGATACACGTTGTATATGTTTTGTTGTGTATATTTGGTATGGTGTTATGGGTATTGTGTAGTCGTTTTATCGCGACATGTGTATTTGTGGTATTGTATAGTGTGTACGTATATGTATTGTGTCGTACACTAGGTTTAGGTGTATATGTCATGTTGTACACCGGGTGTAGGTATATGTATTGCATTGTACACCAGGTGTAGGTTTATGTGTCGTGTTGTACACTATGTGTAGGTGTGTGTGTGGTGTTGTATTCTAGGTGTAGGTCTATGTTTTTTGTTGTACATCGGGCATTGGTGTATGTGTTGTGTTGTACACCAAGATTAGGCGTATGTGTTGCATTACATATTTTATATGTGTATGTGATGTACAGTGTGATGGGACAAACATGTATGGTATTGTCTAGCCCTTATTGTTGCTATTGAGGGTTGAGGCAGTTTAGTCTTGGCATAACCTTGTTGCTATGAGGGTTGAGGAAATTTAATCTCTGGGTGTTGATTTCTATTGATGGTTGAGGCGGTTTAGTCTCGGGATGCCCTTGTTGTTATTGAGGGTTGAGGTGGTTAGTCTCGGGATACCCTTGTTTCTTATATTCATGGAGGAGGTGGTTTAGTATCTGGATTACCTCGTTTCTTAAAGAGAAGGCACTGAGTGATTGTTGGGTTTGGCAATCGATTCAATGTATGTACAGAAAGGATAAAGAACAAAGGAATAAGCAAAATAATGATTTTAAAGATAAGTATCATAATTTTATTTCAGTTTTATATTTGCATGTGATATATGATTTTGATTTATGATGGTTACATGTGATCTATGATTTTTATTTTTGATGGTTGTGTTTTGAGCTAACCCAATATGATATGTTTATACATGATGATTTGGTCAAAGATATGGTTTGACTTGTTGTGATAGGAAGTAAAAAAAATGCAAGCGTGCCTTATTAAAAATCTACCAATGAGGTATTATTTAAATGTATTTCAATTCCTTTTAGGTCTAATGGAATTTTTGTGCTTGGTACAGGAAAGCATGGTTGGAAATTCCTAGTTTTGGTGGTTTTTTGGAACTGGCTGCAAGAATTACTAGCAACAATAAAATGAATTGGAATAGGCAGCAATATAATAGTAAAACACTTTAGTAGTAGGGTCATTATGGGACACTGATACCCAACAATGTCCATTGATTGCCATGATCATGCTATGACGGTATGATGGTTTTGAGGTCGGTATATACCTTGGTTGTTTGACCTTCCAATGCGAGGAAGCCTTGCCAAGGGATGGATTGCCTGGGATAGGGGATGTCAGGGGACTTGGAAGGTGAGTGACTACATGGAAGGGGATGACCCAATTTCCTGAGGGATTGTGTAACAAAGAAGGGAAGGTCGGAGAATCGATTTGTTTTGGTCAATAGCATTTCTATATGGAATCAGATGTTGGAAATAATACTGAGAGGGGGGGTGAATCAGTATTATCAGATTAATCAAACTTTTCAAATGCCCAAAACATATACGCTACTTCAGTTAAGTGAACCAGCGTGTACACGCTACTGTGACGAAGTAAAACAGCGTATAAGCAGAAAACTCACAATTTAGATGGCTTATTCTTCAATTAAGTGCATCAGGACATTATTCATCATATTATCAGTAAACATGTGCAGTATAACAGAACAGATAAAAAGCCACACACATGAACACCAAGATATAAGGTGGAAACCCAATGTGGGTGAAAACCACCTGCTGCAAGTTGTCTCTATCTTTCTTAATATGAAACTTCAGTTTACAATCTTTTGTACTGGTGCAGCCTTATACCAGTACGCAGGCTACAACCTGCAGAAGGCTTCAACCTTCTCTCGTTCTCCAAACTTCCTTGGAAGGGAGCTCCAACCCCCTTTTGCTTTTGTACTAGCCAAGATACTAGTACGTAGGTGCTGACCTACAATCTTCCTTCTTCCAGGTATCACTTTTCATACATTTTCAGACTTGGATATTCCTGAAGCACAACATTACAATCTGAAGACCACAATTCATTCAATTTTCACAACAGATCATTGAAGCATAAAACAACCAACTTTGAATCACTGAACCACTGAACCCTGTCAATCACCAGTTACCAGAACACAGAGCAGACTACAGAACTCTGTAATAACAGTCAGATCCCACTATAAACCCAAATCAAGCTTCAAAAGATATACGCTACTTTAATGAGCAGAAACCGCGTATACACGCGCTTTTACCGAATCCAACCTGCGTACAGATCTAAAAATAAACTTTCTCAACTTGCAGCTGTACCAGATATTAGTTAGACTCAGAACGTAACATTGCGACAATATGCAGATCTAGAAATACGCATAATCAACCATAACATGATAGTGCATTTCAAACCATTTGATCCCGATCTCTCCTTAGATCTAGTTCTCCATCAACCGATGAGATCTCTCCTTAGCTCAGATCAACCAACTCAGAACCTGCATATCAGATCTCTTTCTCTCTTAGATATTCATGCCTTGTCGAAAGATGATATTTGCCTAATGATCTTCTTCTCCTTATATAGCCTTAGGCCTTTCTCAATACCAAGAGCCAAAACCATAGTAACACAATACCATCAACTTTAAAACTAGGGATCGACACGCCCGTCGAGACATAATGGTCCGAAATCATAGGCACAACTTCCAAGGTCTAACCACCATGAACCAAAGGAACCTTTCCACATACACGCGCTTTTTCTGAATCGAACTTGCGTGTACACGCGACTTGGGCTTAACGAAACAGCGTGTATGAGCTTTCTTGCCATGCTGTACTGAGATCTGTCTTCTGATTAAGTTGCCATCACCTGTACTATCCTTTGAGCACCTGTACCATCCACTGAGTGAGTTGCCATCAAGGACAACACTTGAACCATAATGCCAACAATCTCCCCCTTTGGACTTGATGGCAACCACCACACCAAGTCACTCTCCCCCTTTGACATCAAGGGCAAAGGGAGGACCAAGATATTCTCTTCCTTGGTAATCCTTCTGCTGTCCATACTGCTGTCCATACTCCCCCTGAGTACATGCTGAAATCTCCAAGTGTGCTCCCCCTTTGTGAATGCCAAAGAGTACCAATCTATCCATCCTGCTCACCAAGTGCTGTTCATGCTCCCCTTGACTGTAGGCAAGATCTGCAAAATATGTTCTTCAAGAAGAACATGACTCTATACATCATAAAAGACCTTCCTATAACCAAAGACTCATACATACATCCATTTCTCAACTAAGTGAGGATATCCAAAAAAAATGACTCATCCACCCAACCAAGTGGGGATACATCAATATTGACTCATCCACCTAACCATGATAATACATGAACATTTCATCATTCATCCCAGGCATAGTGGGGAAACCAACAAAGGTCGTTACATGACCTTGACACCATAAAAGAGACAAGAGAGATACATGACATAGAGACAACAGATCTAGACCAAGACTTAGGAAAGACACCAGCAGCATCTGATAAACATCTTGTTAGATCAGCAACGAGAATTTCTTTCTGAGCTCCTTCTTAAACCAACAACCAAAACATCTGAATGCCAACAATGCTTTATGAGACTTTTGAGCTGCTCCCCCTGAACCTGTGCCTGTTGCACTCCCTGAAACTGTGCCTGAATACTTCTGACATTCCTATTGCTGTTCAGAACTTCAGAGTTTTCCTTTGCTGTTCAGAACTTCATATACGCGTTTTATCCTGTATAAAGCAGCGTATGTACGCGGATATTCTTTCTGCAACAAGCGTCCAGCATACACGCGACTTACTCAACATAAATCCGCGTGTATACGCTCATATCCCTTCCGTAACCTGCGTATACCAACTTTTCTGTAGAACAAACAAATTTCAACAACAGGATGAAGCATCAACTACTCCCAGCTTTTGTCTGAGATATTCAAAAGTTTCCCTGGGCAGTGGTTTTGTGAGAATATCAGCAACTTGCTCCTTAGAAGGAACATACTCCAACTTGACCTTCTGCTCAAGCACTTGTTCCCGAAGAAAATGGTACTTGATTGGTATGTGCTTGGTCTTTGAGTGCATGACTGGATTCTTTGAAATGCTGATTGCACTTGTATTATCACATAAGATAGAGACAGGTGGAGTGCAAGTGATTTGAAAGTCCTGCAAGGTCTGCATCATCCAAAGAAGTTGTGTGCAACAAGATGCTGCAGCCACATATTCTGCTTCAGCTGTAGATAAGGCAATCGAACTTTGTTTCTTGCTGAACCAAGATACTAATCTGGAACCCATGAAGAAAGCACCTCCACTTGTGCTTTTCCTATCATCCACACTTCCAGCCCAATCTGCATCTGTGTAAGCATGAAGAGTGAGATCTGTATTTCTAGGATACCATAAGCCATAGTTTTGGGTCCCTTGAAGATATTTGAAGATTCTTTTGACTGCCTGAAGATGAGTTTCCTTTGGGTTGGCTTGAAATCTTCCAACCATCCCTACTGCATGTGTAATATCTGGTCGAGTACCTGTCAAATAAAGCAAACTCCCAATCATGGATCTATAAGTGGGTTGGTGAACTGCTGCTGATTCATCATTTGCACTGAGGCTGCATCCTGTAACCATGGGTGTACATACTGGTTTTGACTCTTCCATGCCATACTTCTTCAAGATCTGCTTGAGGTATTTGGTTTGAGACAAGAAGATACCTCCTTCATTTTGTTGGATTTGCAATCCAAGAAAATATGTCAATTCTCCAAGAAGTGACATTTCGAATTCTTTCTGCATAACCAAGGCAAAGTTTTGACTCATAGTTTCTTCATTGCTGCCAAAAATAATATCATCTACATAAACAACAAGAATTAGCAATTTGTTATTTTCAACTTTTATATAGAGATTGCTATCTGCTGATCCTTTTGAAAAGCCTTGTTGGTGAAGATATTTGTCCAACCGATAGTACCAAGCCCTTGGGGCTTGTTTGAGCCCATAGAGAGCCTTTTTCAATCTGCATACAAGGTTTGGATCATTCCCAAGAATGAACCCATCTGGCTGCTCAATATATACTTCTTCTTCTAAGTCTCCATTCAGGAAGGCTGATTTCACGTCCATTTGAAATACCTTGAAGTTTTGAAAGCTTGAGAGAGCAAGGAACATTCGGATGGCCTCTAGTCTTGCCACAGGAGCAAAGGTCTCTTCAAAATCTATTCCTTCTTGCTGTGCATACCCTTTACAAACAAGTCTGGCCTTGTTTCTAATTACTTCTCCATTTTCATTTAACTTATTCTTGAAGACCCATTTTGTTCCTATTACATTCTTATCTTTTGGTCTAGGAACTAATTCCCAAGTGTTGTTCCTTTCGATTTGCTCAAGTTCTTCATCCATTGCTTTGACCCAACATTCATCTTTGCATGCTTCTTTCACATTTTGTGGTTCAATGGAGGAGAGTAGAGCCAAGTAGCTTGAAGCTTCTGCAAGTGTCCTTCTTGTTTGTACTCCTGCTTCTTTCTGCCCCACAATCTGAGTTTCTGGATGATTCTTTTGGACATATCTGGATGGAGTCTTCTCTTCTATTCTTGTCTGCTCCTCTGGTTCTTCTTGAGATTCTTCTTCTTCTTGAGGTTCTTCTTCTTCATCATTTCGCCTTTGAGAGTAACCTTCATCTTCTTCATGATGAACTTGCCTAGGAATATATCCCTTCTCATCAACCACTATATCAATACTGTCAACAATTCTGCCAAGTCTTTTATTGTAGCACTTGTATGCTTTGCTATGTGGAGAATAACCAAGAAGAATGCCCTCATCTGCTCTAGGTTCAAGTTTGCCAAGTTGCTCATCAGTGTTCTTAATATAACATTTGCTCCCAAAGATTTTGAAATGCTTCACGGAAGGAGTTTTACCACTCCAAAGCTCATGAGGTGTTTGAGTGCTGTTTACTCGGACATTTGTTTTGTTAAGAATGATAACAGCAGCATGTGCGGCTTCTCCCCAGAAGGTTGCAGGAGTACCTGATTCATCGAGCATAGCACGAGCCATTTGTTGGATAGTTCTGTTCATTCTTTCCACAACCCCATTTTGCTGAGGAGTTCTAGCTGTAGAGAATTCTCTTCTTATCCCATGTTCATCGCAGAAATCAAAAAATTCATTTGATGTGAACTCCCCACCTCTGTCAGATCTGAGGCACTTGATTTTGTGTCCTGATTCATTTTCAGCCAATGCTTTGAAGGATTTGAATTTTTCGAATGCTTCATCTTTGTGCTTCATAAGCCCTAACCAAACAAACCTTGAGAAATCATCAATGAATAATATCAGATATTCTTCTCCTCGAGGTGACCTTTTCCTAAATGGACCACATACATCTGTATGGACTAGCTCAAGAGGCAAGCTAGCTGATCCTTCCTTCTCTGGAAAGTTAGTTCTGGTCTGCTTTCCAAACTGACAAGATTTGCATATGGTGTTGTCTGGAATTTTGATATCTGGAAGATCGCGAACTGCCTGATATTTGCATGCTTTCCTTATTTGTGAGAAGCTTAGATGTCCCAACCTTCGATGCCATAACCAGTGCTCTTCATCCTTGCTAAGATAGCATTGTTGTTGTTCTTCTTCAAATATGTACAGATTATTTGGAGTTCTTTTGCCTTTGAGAACTGTTTTACCTGTATCAAGATCACGAACAAGACATCCATTCGATCTGAAAATAACCTCTGTTTTTTGATCACACATCTGGCTGACACTTAGAAGATTATGTTTCAATCCATCAACATACAAAACATTTCCAGCCTTGACCTTTTCTTTTAAAGGAGCAATACCTTTTCCTTTTATAGTTGCAGGAGTATCATTTCCAAAAGAGACTTTCTTTCCCTTTTCTAAAGTAGAATAAGATTCAAGTTTTTCTTTATCACCTGTCATATGTTTCGAACATCCACTGTCAATGTACCATAGATTTTCCTGTCCTTCTGCATAAAATGCTATCCCACATCTTTCTGTTTGAGGTTCCTTTATTCTCCATGTTTTGGTGCTTGTGGCTTGTTCCTTTTTCTCCTGAAACCTGCTCCTGCATTCAGAGTCTTTATGACCAAAATTATTGCAAATAGAACATTCAACTTCATTTTCAAGCACCGAAAAGTTGTTATAGGTCCTTTTTGTAATCCCTGTCATACTTCTTTGTTTTTGAGCTTCCCTAGTCATGATTGTTTTATATGCAACACATTGAGCTGCTCTGTGACCAAAGTTGTGGCAAGAAAAGCATTGTCCATTGAAGAAGCTTCTGCGGTTATTGAATCTACCAGCCAACTGATTGTAATTTCTATTTTCATCTATTCTTGAGCCAAACTGAGAAGATTTTACCTGTGGTTGGTTGTAGCTTTTGTTCATCCTTAAGGAGGATTGTCCCTGATAGTTTCTGTTTGTAACTCGTCCCTGCTTTACCTGATTATCTTCATTGTTCTTCCGCTCATTTCCTCTTGCTGCATCAAGATAACTTTTTGAGGTGGATGCTTGAGAGGTTTCTCCATTATAGCCCAAACCTGTTTGTTTAGAGGAGACCGCTGCACACTAATAATCTCATCCAAGGTTTCAGATCCTTTGACAAATTTAAGATTAATAGTTTTTGTTTTCTCAATTTCTTTTCTGAGACCAACAATTTCACCTTCTAGTTTTTCAAGATGTTTTTCCTTTTCATCAATTTGAAATTGCAAAGTATCAATAATCACATTCCTTTCTTCTATGCTTCTCTTGAGTCTAGTGATTTCATTATAGAGATTATCCACATCTATAGCATCCTCATAATCATCATCTTCAAATGCCATTAACAGCTTATATTTATTACCTTGTTCATCTTCATCACTGTTTGATAAGCCATCACTATCTTCATGGGTGTAGTAGCTTTTCCTATTTGCACTTTGTTTCTTGTTCCATCTAGCAGGTTCTTTTCCTTTATCCTTATAAGGACATTTTGCAGCATAATGACCTACTTTCCCACAAGCAAAACATTTGAAAGGTAGCTTACCTCTGAACCTTCCAGAACCCCTTTGAAGATTTCTGACAAAATTTGATTCTTCTTCCTCTTCTTCTGGAACATGGCTTGCTTCATAGTAATCTTCTTTTCCTGATGCCTTAAAAGCAGCTTCCCTTCTGTCAGATGGACCTCCCTTTCTCATTTCATAAGCGGTTAGAATTCCATGTAGCTGAGACATAGTGAGAACACGGAGATTTTCTTTTTCTTCTATTGCAGATACTTTAGATTCAAACTTGGGGGATAAAGATCTTAGAACCTTTTGAACTACTATAGTTTCTCTTATTTCTTCACCCAAGTTTTTCATACAATTAACAATCTCATCTACCCGGAGAAAATAATTAGCCACACTTTCATCATTATACATCCTGAGAGTCTCATATTGAATCCTGAGTGTTTGAAGTTTAGCTTCCTTTACCTGTTCATCTCCTTCATAGCTAGTGATCATTTTGTCCCATATTTCTTTTGCTGATTTGAAGTGCATGACCTTCATGAATTCTGTTTGAGATATACTTCCTAATAGGGTAGCGACTGCTTTTGCATTTGTTTCATATGCCTTTTTTTCATCTGGATCTGTAGGAGTAGCTGAAGGAAAAGCATAGCCTTTTTCTACAATGTCCCAAACTTCTGTACCAAGAGATTGAAGATATGCAGTAACTCTTACCTTCCAATAATTGAAATTTGTTCCATCAAAAACCGGTGGCCTGATTGATGCTTCTTTCTCGTAGTTGCTCATGATGAATGATCTTCCTTCAAGCGATCAAGCTTCTCTGAAGGACCTTCTCTGATACCAATTGTTGGAAATAATACTGAGAGGGGGGGTGAATCAGTATTATCAGATTAATCAAACTTTTCAAATGCCCAAAACATATACGCTACTTCAGTTAAGTGAACCAGCGTGTACACGCTACTGTGACGAAGTAAAACAGCGTATAAGCAGAAAACTCACAATTTAGATGGCTTATTCTTCAATTAAGTGCATCAGGACATTATTCATCATATTATCAGTAAACATGTGCAGTATAACAGAACAGATAAAAAGCCACACACATGAACACCAAGATATAAGGTGGAAACCCAATGTGGGTGAAAACCACCTGCTGCAAGTTGTCTCTATCTTTCTTAATATGAAACTTCAGTTTACAATCTTTTGTACTGGTGCAGCCTTATACCAGTACGCAGGCTACAACCTGCAGAAGGCTTCAACCTTCTCTCGTTCTCCAAACTTCCTTGGAAGGGAGCTCCAACCCCCTTTTGCTTTTGTACTAGCCAAGATACTAGTACGTAGGTGCTGACCTACAATCTTCCTTCTTCCAGGTATCACTTTTCATACATTTTCAGACTTGGATATTCCTGAAGCACAACATTACAATCTGAAGACCACAATTCATTCAATTTTCACAACAGATCATTGAAGCATAAAACAACCAACTTTGAATCACTGAACCACTGAACCCTGTCAATCACCAGTTACCAGAACACAGAGCAGACTACAGAACTCTGTAATAACAGTCAGATCCCACTATAAACCCAAATCAAGCTTCAAAAGATATACGCTACTTTAATGAGCAGAAACCGCATATACACGCGCTTTTACCGAATCCAACCTGCGTACAGATCTAAAAATAAACTTTCTCAACTTGCAGCTGTACCAGATATTAGTTAGACTCAGAACGTAACATTGCGACAATATGCAGATCTAGAAATACGCATAATCAACCATAACATGATAGTGCATTTCAAACCATTTGATCCCGATCTCTCCTTAGATCTAGTTCTCCATCAACCGATGAGATCTCTCCTTAGCTCAGATCAACCAACTCAGAACCTGCATATCAGATCTCTTTCTCTCTTAGATATTCATGCCTTGTCGAAAGATGATATTTGCCTAATGATCTTCTTCTCCTTATATAGCCTTAGGCCTTTCTCAATACCAAGAGCCAAAAACCATAGTAACACAATACCATCAACTTTAAAACTAGGGATCGACACGCCCGTCGAGACATAATGGTCCGAAATCATAGGCACAACTTCCAAGGTCTAACCACCATGAACCAAAGGAACCTTTCCACATACACGCGCTTTTTCTGAATCGAACTTGCGTGTACACGCGACTTGGGCTTAACGAAACAGCGTGTATGAGCTTTCTTGCCATGCTGTACTGAGATCTGTCTTCTGATTAAGTTGCCATCACCTGTACTATCCTTTGAGCACCTGTACCATCCACTGAGTGAGTTGCCATCAAGGACAACACTTGAACCATAATGCCAACATCAGATGCACATTGAAAGTGTGTCCTAGAACAACGAACCAACAAATGTTCATTGAGAGGACAAGTAGCACAGGATTGTAGCATTGGGCATTGGATGCAGGTTTGAATTTGGAAGTGGATTATGGAATTCATGGGATGGAGGTGTGGACCTTTGGACTCCCTTGTTGTGGATGCAGGAATCATATCATTTTATTATTTGGTTGAGTAAATTTGCACATGTATATGTGGATACTATTGTAAATATTGTATCGACTTGGATTTATAAAGCTCCATAAACAATATGGTTATTTTTCGGTTGAAGAAAATGTGCATAAGTATATGTGGTTGTTATTGTAAATATCTTAATGAGTTGTGTTATAAATGTCTAGTACATGGTATGGTTGTCATATATTTAGTAGGTTGTTCATTGTAAATATTGCAATGAGTTGGGTTATAAAGCTCCAAAGACAATATTTTTTTTCTTTTCAGCGGTTTTGTTTGGAATAGGTGTGGTTTAACAAAAAGGACGGTGTTCCCCTAAGGGGGAGGGGTCTATAATAGCACTGGGTTAAAATTTCATGTAATAAAAGTTAATAAAGGTAAAATAAGACCATGGGCAAGGGAAACTTATTCCAAGATGAATGGTACGAAAAATATCCTAGTGGGCATCACTTGATGTATTTATGGCTATGGGAAATTAGAAAAGGAAATGACAAAGGCTTTGGAAAGGAAAGTGGCATTATTTGGCATTTAAGTTATGAAAATAAGGGAAAATAGGAGAAAAGGTAGGTGAAAGGTCACATGTTTCATATGAGGAGGAAATTGAAAGAAAATAGAGGAAAAATGAAGAAATTAGAGGCAGTAATGAAAAAAAGAAGAGTCTAAGGATCAATTCATAGCCTTTTTTCAATATAGTGTTAGCATTTATCTCAAAAAGGAGAAAGAACCAAGAGGAGAAATAAAGTAAGAAAGCATGGAAAGAAAATGAAAAGAAAGGAAAGGAAAGGAAAACCAAAGAAGGACAAGGAAACCAAAGGAAAGCAAGGGTCAAGCAACTTCAATGGCAATAATTGCAAGTAACATATTGCATGTGTGATTGCCTAGTTGGTTTTGACATGCATGGTATGTGCATGTTGGTATGTGGACCTTTTGTTGTCAAGTGCATGGATTTTGTCAGTGTTTGATAGTGGATTTTATCCTAGCCTTGCAATTTCTCCATAGCCATGGTGCAATGGGATTCTTTATCAATTTTAGCTTTGGATATATGGTAAAGCCTAAGGGTGGAGATGGGAAAATTCGTAAAGTATGGTGAAGGAATCTGGAGGCATCCAAGCTTGGTTTGGTTTTGTGATCTCAGGATCGGTTTAGGTGAGATCACGGTATGGTGAGGGTGGATATGGTTTAACCTTTTGATTCCCTTGGTTTTTTATGGATTGGTTTATCCCATGAGATCCCATATTCATGCGGGGGATTAGTTGAAGGGAGATTTGGCTCAACCAATATATGGTCGGGTGGAACGTGGAAGTCCCGAACCCAGTTGGTATTTTCCTATGGTAAATAAAATTTAAATTTCTCTTGCTTTCGATAAGGAAATTTATTGGTTATTATGTGGCTTTAACGAATGTTCTCTTATGGTTATTTATCTCATTATATACTGGTTATAAACACGTTTTTATGACAAATATTTGTCACAGATATTTTCATATTTTCACTCATAATTAAATAAATAATGAATGCAATAACTAATTGGTGTTAAGACAAATAATGAGAGAAGGTATTGACCCTTCTTGTTAAACCTAAGATAATTTTTCAGATCCTTATGTTCAAACTTGCATTCATGACCTGTAGGTTACATGTTCATCATGAATTTGATTGAATGATTGTCATTGATGAGCTTCATTAGGTCATTGTGTTAGAGGATTTTTCTTGGTGTCATTTATTGTCTTAGAAAGTCTCATCATGTTCCAGGCATTGATTTGGAGACTAGCCCTAAAAAAGTGGCTTAAAGCTTGCAGTCTATGACACAAAACTAGATGAAAAAGACTAAAGTTTCTCCGTTGTAGGCATTGTGGGAGAAACTGGAGGGTTCTAGTGGCATGCATGCCCTTTCATGGGAGCGACTGGAGGTTTCCTATTGTATGGATGCCTCATCATGGGAGCGACTAGATGGTTCCAGTTGCATGAATGCCTTGTCATGGGAGCGACTAGGGGTTTAATTCATTGAAAGTCTAGGTTAAATAAGGGGTTAGGCACCTGGAGTGGTGGATTATCTCATGGGGGTCTTGTAGCACTTGAGGGAGTTGTGTAAGGTCTTGTTTTTTTGACTCCATTTCCTTAAGGTCGTATAGGAGGTTGAGTCCTATCATAGTGACCCTCAACTGATGTTTACCTCAGTTAAGCTAGTGAAAGTGGGTAAATGTGGGAAGAGGTACTACAAATTGTCTCGTAGAGGTCACAACAATAATTAGCTCCTACATATTCCACAATAGAGGAAGAATATGTGGAAAATGCATAAGAATAAAACGATATTATGTGAATGATGAAAATACTTGAATATTTGCAAGATAAACAAGTGAATTATACTCCTCTTGTAGTTGAAAATACTTCTACAATCAAGTTGGCTAAGAATACCAAATTATATGATTGAACCAAGCACATCAACACAAAATATCATTTGATACAATATCATATAGAGGCCAAGGTCATTCATTTCAGACATTGATCCACAACCTATCAAATTGTGTACATCTTCACCAAAGCACTCAGAAGAGAAAAGTTTAAAATTTTTAGGATGATTCTAGGAATCACAAACACCCCTTTTGATTAAGCAAGGGAATGTTGGACAAATAATCCTTTGGGATTTTGTGTTAATTGTAAATGTTGTAAATAATAGAAAATCAAGAGTCATAGGCGAATATAAAGAGTCACTTTACATATTGCTCATTACTATGAATCATCCAACATTGGAGTTATTGAGATGTATGAAATTGGTTATACTAAACTAGCAAGTAATCTAAAAGGAATTGGGTGAGAATGCCTTTCAGTATATTTTTTATATTTATTGATAAGAGCATTATTAGAGGAATGTATTTCATTAATACCCAATTAAGGTAAGGTAATGGTAGGAATTTGTAGGTGTGTAAATATTTGTGTTGCATTCATCACTTTTAAAATCATGATTGACTTAGTAAATGACATGAGCCTAAATTATGAAGGCTAACTCAATGTGAGAATGCATTAAAGAGACACATGTCTATTTTGAATGACATTGACATGATTTCCTATTTATCGAAGGGAAGTCCTTCCAATACTCCAGGAAAGGGAGTTAATAGTGAAAGTGATTAAAAATCCATGAGTATTAACACATAGGTTTATTGGAAGAAATACCTAATGGAATTATGTAATGTTTAGGATGTTAATATTGCATATATGATGAATTATTGTTTCACTCCATTTGATATTACTAGCATTTGAAAATAATTTAAATTCTAATATGTGAAATTTTTTAAATCATTGCTCAAGAACTATGTATATAAACACCCACATGTGTTTTCTTGATTGAAAGTTCAGGTTACAAGTAGAACGGTCTTGGATGAGGCAATGAGTATAAGTCCATAATGAAGACTAGGTGCTACCACTGCTACAATATTGAAATATGACAAGGAGGAATATCATACTTGCGAAATTTGATTTCCTATATGAAACAAATTTAGAAATTGAAAGTGTGTGAAACAAGTTTAAAATATTTTTGGTTGAAATTACTATGATGATAGATCATGCTAATTGTATGGACATGATGCAAGTGAGATAATGGATCTCTCTATGGAGGATAGATCATGGATTTTGATCTAGAGAGAATGGAAAAGAGGTTATTGTTGTGACACAGGAACCCTATGATATTCCATGATCATCATTGACATGTGCTATGCTATTTTAGAGTAGGTTAGGGGACACCTTGGATATAAGACTCTATAAGTATCAATAATATTTTATTGTAAGGAAGCCTTAGCAAATGATAGGTCGCTCAAGTGATCATGTAACAAAGAATGGGATACATAAGGTTGGAGGGTGAGTGACTACAAGAGATAGGAGGCTTGATTAAATAACATGCTAGCTTCGATTGTGAGTGCATTGGGTGTATTCAAGAGAACAATGAGCTAAGTTCTATTTGTTGTGGCCATATGGATGTGGATATATAATCATACAAAAAGGTATTGTGTTTAAGTGTATACTTTATCTTGAGTCATGAATGTTAATGGAAAACTTATGCATAAAAGTGGTTATAATATACGATTGTTATAGGCATATGGTTGAATGCTAGAAGTTTGAAGGTGGTCCACACCATGCAAAGGGTGACACTGCTTAATCAATTGAAGGAGGAAGACATAGCGATTGTTTCTAATAAGAAGAGAGAATCGAGGATAGTGTTCTTTAAAGGGAGATGGTTTTTAATGTCCCCATTTTGATCCCCTAATTAAATGTGTAATTAATTATGCCAATTGTGTTTCATTTCTAGCATGGATATTTAATTGTTATGCTATGATCATCAGGACATGTTTCTTAAATATCTTGTCCTCTTGTTAATAGAAATATGTTGTAACAAGCCCTGGTGGGGCCTGTTTTTATATGGTATATTTTTTTGCATATTTATCAGTACATATTTATTGTTTACTTGATGTATACAATGGCAGAACTAAAACTGTACTCCCCGTGTGGAGCATTTTTGAAATCTGATATTTTTTTACGGGCGAGTCGCTCAACCTTACAACATATGCTACACTATATCTAAAATATGTAATTTTCCTACTATCAATGAAAATTATGATTTTTACTTAGGGGAAAAAATAGAAAAATGCTGTAATAGTGCTAGGTTAAAAGTTCATGTAATAAAGGAAAAATAAGGCCAAGGTCATGGGACATGTATTCCAAGTTGAATGTTGGGAAAAACATCCTAGTGGGTGTTCATTTGGTTTATTATGGCTAAAGGAAATTGGAAAAGGCAATGGAAAAGGCCTTGGAAAAGAAAGAAATATTAATTGGAAATTTATATGAAAATAAAGGAAATTATGAGAAAAGGAACGTGAAAGGTCATAGGTTGCATGTGAGGAGGAAATTGAAGGAAAATAATGGAAATTGAAGAAAATAGAGGTATCATTAATAAAAATGATTCTGAGGATCATCTCACAACTTTTGTTGGTTCAACTTTTGTCGGTTCAGTTTTGGAGCTCTCTCTCTATTCTCTCTACTCTCTCATACTCTTGCACACTTAGACCATTTTTGGATCACTCTAGCTTTGGAAAAAGGAAGGCAAAGGAAGGACAAGGAGGAAAAGGGAAGAAAATATAAACCAAGGAAGATTTGGATCCAGTGGCTATAGCGGGATTACTTGTAGGTATCGATTTGCATGTCTTATTTCCTTGTTAGTTTTGGCATGCATGGTACATGCATGTGGGTATTTGGTTCTCTTGTTTTCATTGGAATGGGTTTTGTTAGTGTGAAGTGGTTTCAACATTGCCTTTCCATTTCTAGATAGCCATGGTGTGATGGGGTTCTTTCGTCTAGTTCAGCTAGATTGTCGGATGGTTTTGGAACTAGGTGAGATGGTCTCAGGAAAATTCCGAAAGGCCTAGGATTCCCCTGATCGGTAATGGCGCGATTCAAAGTAAAGGTGGAGGGTGGAGATGGGAAATTTCTTAAGGTATTGGTCAAGAAATTGAGAGGCATTCATGCTTGTTAGGCCTAGTGATCCCTTGATCGGTAATGGTGGGATTGCATTAAAGCATGTAGTGTATATTTGTTTGTTTGGCATAGGAATCACTTGAATGGTAATGGTGGGATACATGATAAAGCCTGAGAATCCCTGGTTGGTTTTGTTGTGAGTCCTACATTCATTCTTGGAATATGGAACAAGGGTGATTAGCTCAAAGAAATATTTGGTTCAGCCTAATCTATGATCAGATGGTACGTGGAAGTCCCTGACTTGGTTGGATTTTCATATGTTAAGAAGAACTCATTTCTTCTTATATTTCATGAACATTTATGATTGTTATTATGTGGATTTGATGGTTGTTCTATCACTGTTATTATTCTGGTTATATGTTGGTTATAAGCATGGTTAATGACAGACTTAAGTTATGCCTCTCATCATGTTTTGATTAGTAAATGAATGCTTAATGAATGTATGACCTAATATATGATAACACAACTATTGTGAGAGGGTGTCAGACCTTCTTGACGAATCTCAAATAAGTATGCTGCCCTTATGCTCAGATGTGTATTTATGACATGTACATTACATGTTCATGATGTGTTTGATGAAATGCCTCTCATGATTAGGATGAGTCTGGTTGGGTCGTTATTCAAGTTCTCATTTAGAGGCCTTGTATCCTTATTATTTATCATCTCTGAGAGTTTCACTAAGTTCTAGGTGTAGGCCTGGGTCTGATTTGGATTTAAACAGGAACACAACAAATTATAGAGATAACCATAAACATAGAGATGCAGTGGAAATAATACTTCATTTCATTAATGTCAAATTCCTTAAATATGCTTACAAACATAAATGGAAATAAACCAGCTAGGGCGATGGTGGCTTATCTCTAAGAAGAAATGTGGTGGCTACATGCTTCTAAACTATGTTACAATGAGGCTCGAAGGCCTATTTATTGTTGAGAAACAATGGAAAACCCTAAACAATAAAAAATCTAACCCTAGAAGATGAAACGCCAAACTCTGGGCCTCGTTTGGATAAATTGCTACATCAACTTTCTGGGGTTGTAATTTTGGCATACAATCTTTGTTTGATGTGCACAATATCTCGTTTGAAAGATCTATCTGAGAACTCCAATTTTGGGAAGAGAAACATCGGTCCATGGACATATGTTGCTCCCAGTTTTCCCAAAAAATGTCATTTAGGGCCTCAAAACGACTCTGAAAGTTCAGGGCCTGAAAAACTTCTAAAAATAGTAAATTGTGCTACAATTAAAGAAAATGAAAACTTGAAAGAAACAATGGTGGGGGTCCAAGTGGACTTGGCAGGTGGCCACCAATGTCCACCTGGATCATTCCTCTCCCCTTAGGAAGTAATGGTCCTCATTGCATTGAGTTCCTCCATGAGATGAGGAAACTTCTGGTGAATTTGGTCCCTGGTGAGCCACTTGCCCTGGTGAATGAGTTGGCCTGCTTTGACAACTCGATATAGTTGGATATTCTGTTGCTGAGTGTGCTTGATCTATGTGTCCGTGATCCAATCACTTGCAACTTGTTCCATGCATTCTGGATTTAACTCTATGTGTGTGAGCTGTTCTGCAATGTTGGATGTGTCTAGTAATGGTGGAAAGTATGGCTGAAGGCGGTCCACATTGAATACTCGATGCAGGCCAAGGAATGGGGGAATGTTGAGCTCAAATGCATTATCTCCCACAGCCTTAGTAATGGTGTAAGGAACATATATGAGTGGTCTGAGTTTCCGATAGGCTCCGGTAATGCGTTCTTTTTGAAAATGCAATCAGACTTTGTTGCCCATCTGAAACTTGTGTGGCACCCAATGTTAATCATGTCACTGCTTGTACTTGGCATTTGATTTCTCCAGAATGTCATGGACCTGCTGGTGAATATGTTGGATGTTCTCAATGAAGTTGTTTTCCTTATCTGTTTCGAATTGGACATGAGCCGAATATGCATGAGTAGGTGCAAATGGCATGGAGATATTAATGGGACAAAGGGGCTGGAATCCCAAGCCCACCTAAAAAGGGCTAAGGCCAGTCGAACTGTGGAGAGCCTGGATTGTTGGGTGTAGAGCCTGATTATCTTCTGTATTCAAAGGTTTCAGCTGGATGTATACCCCATGAAGACTGTATACCCCTCCACGCGAGGGGTTGTGGGGGGGACTTCTCCCCCCTGCGGGGGTCCGGGGGCTAGCGGTCCCCCGGCGGGGGTTCGGGGGAAGTGCCCCCGAAGCTAAAAATAGATTTAAGATTACCTTGTAAAAGTCTAGTAATTTCTAGTCAATTTGGGCTGTTCATTAGGAAGATGATCTGATGGTAGAAGTTATGTTTAATTTAGGGTTTTTTTCCCTAGAAGGCAACCCCTCACTATATATGAGGGAATTGTATTGCATCTATGTATATCTGGATTCTGAGTGAGGAAGAGAGAGGAGATTGAGAGCGAAGAGGGTGTTATAGTAGATCTATTGTAGGTTTTATATCTTTAGTTTGCTAGATAATATAAAAGGAAGGACTAGTTGTTTCTCCATGGATGTAGCCCAAACTGGGTGAACCACATATATCTATGTCTCTCTTGTTTTATGTGTTTTTTGTGTTTATATTTCTGCAATATTTTATGTGTTCCATTGCTCCGTAATATATAATTTTATAACATGGTTGTAGTTGTGCTGAACATAGGGGAGGCTCTCATCCCATGTGCATGGATGCTTTGAGTTGTACATGCACATAATGCATACGATCATCCTGTTGACAACCTCAATCTGGCCATTAGTTTAAGGATGGAAGGCTATGGACTTAGTGAGTTCGGTGTCTAGCATCGATCAGAGACTGGACCAAACTGTACTGAGGAACCTGATGTCCCGATCTGAGATGATAGACTGTGGGATCCCAAAGTGTACCCACATTTGTTCAAAGAAGAGTTTAGCAGTGGTTTATACTGTGATATTCTTCTTGCAGGCCGCCATAATGGCCATCTTCAAGAACCTGTCGACGACCACAAAAACACAGTCATTTCTATGCTTAGTGGAAGGAAGGCCTGACATGTAATCCATGGAGATGGATTCCCAAGGTTAACTATGGGTAGGTAACAGGGTATAGAGGCCTTGCTTCTTGATGGTAGGTTTGGCAATGGTGTAGGTAGTGCATGATCTGATGTACTTCCTGACAACCTATTGAAGATTCAGATAATAGAAATACTTCTGTAGTACTTCCATGATTTTCTCGACCCCAAAATACCCAACAACCCGACTGTAATGTGCTTCCCAAATCATCTTGGCATGCTCGCTTGAAGGAACACAAAGGTGAGCCAGGTGGCATAACAGGACATCCTGAAAGTGAAAATCTGGAACATGATGACCCTCCAAAAGTGTCTGGTATGTGTGGCCAAATTCTGGGTCGCTTTTGTAGAGAAGTGGCCAATTAGAAGTCTCGTTCCCACAAGAGTTGAGCATGGTGGTTAACACCATGATCAGTGGTCGACAAAGGCAATCTGCAACATTATTGGTGATACCCTTCTTATACTTGATATTCAAATGGAACTATTGCAGGTAAGTGGACCACTTTTTATGGCAATCATTCTACAATTTCCCTTGGGTCTATATGAACTGCAAGGGTCGGTGGTCTGTGTGGATGACCGTTTCCTTCCCTAAAATGTAATTCTTCCATTTTCGGCAGGCTTGCACAATGGAATACATCTCTTTGTCATAAGTGGGATACTTCCAAACTGTGTCTGAAAGTGTCTCACTGTGATATGCCATTGGATGCCCATGTTGAGTAAGGACTACCCCAATAGCATAGTCAGAGGCATCTATATGACCTCAAATGGTTGTTACAAGTCTGCTAATGCGAGCACTGCTGTCGTGCAGAGGCGATCTTCAACTTTGTGAATGCCTTCTATTGAGATTCATACCAAAAGAATTTTTCTTTCGCTCCTCCCTTGGTCACTTGACTCAAGGGCCAAGTGATATGAGAAAATCCCAACACAAACCTGTGGTAGAAGTTGGCAAGACCTAGAAATATGTGGAGCTTTGTCAGAGTGGTTGGAGATGGCTAATCCCGAATGACTTGGATCTTGGCTGGATCCAGATGCACCCCCTGTTCATCAATAATGTATCCCAGATATTGAACGTGGGTCATGCCAAAAGTGCATTTGTCCAAATTGGCACATAACTTGTGTTGCCACAATGTTTGGACAACCTTGCAGATGTGTTGGAGGTGCTCTTCCCAACTCTGGCTGAAGATCAGGATGTCATCCAAGTATACCAATACAAATGAGTTGGTGAATGGCCGCAAGATGTCATCCATTAGCCTCATGAAGGTTGCAGGAGCATTCATCAATCTGAAAGGCATGACCATACATTCAAAAAGGCCCTCCCTGGCTTTGAAGGTAGTCTTCCACACATCGGAGGGTTCGATTGGTACCTAGTGATATGCTAACTTCAAATCAATCTTGCTGAAATATTTTTCCCCCTTCAGTTGGTCCAGTAGGTCATCAATCCATGGGATTAGGTACCTATTATGGACAATGATCTTGTTTAGTGCCCAATAGTCAATACAGAGTCTCCGATTCCCATCCTTCTTCTGTACCAACATGATCAGGCTCCCACAAGGCAAAGAACTTGGACGGATGTGACCTTTTTGTAGCAGCTCTTGAATCTACCTCTTGATTCATCGTTCTCCAGAACGAAGTGCTGATGGATTTGTCCATTGGGTAGCGATGCACCTGGGGTAAGTTCGATGGAGTGCTTGACCTGATAGTGCAAAGGAATCCCTGTGGGGGTGGTGAAGATGTCCTCATACTCCTCCACAACCTTGTCCATCTATAGTTGTCATGTGAAGGGGCCCTGTTTGGAGGTCATGGCAACCGTCTTCTTCTTCCTTGAGGGCATATCATCAGGAAAATAAATTTCCTAGTTTTGGAAATGAGCTTACTGCATTGTTTTGTAGTAACCAAAGAGATGGTGGTAGGCGGTGCTACCTCCGGTATCCTGTACAACTTATTTCCCAAAGTAACAATAACAGCATGGGACCTTGATTCATACACAGCATGTCGCTTCCACAAGTATCGTTTTCCTAATAATACATCAAAAAGTTCAAGGGGGGCAATGTCACACAATACTCCCTCCATGAAGGGCTTGATGTTGTGTGGAAGGTGACACTACTGGCTCACGCGAAGATCCTGTCCTTGGTGAAGCCACTCGATGGTGTACTGTTGTGGATGTGATGTGGTCGATAAGCCAAGCCACTTCATAACCTCTGCCGAAATGAGGTTCTTTTGGCTCCCACTGCCGACAATGAACTGTAGTGGGGAGCCCTTTACCCACATATGGGAGTGGAAGAGACACTCCTCCTCCTCTAGATCTTCGAGTTCCTCCTTCTAGATCTTCATGGTGGAAACGGTGGCATTGGGCTCCGCATCAATAATTTGATTCCCTTTGTCATTCCCCTTGTTAGGTTCTAACTCAAAGTCAGAACATGCATCTGATTATGAAACCTTTAGCTTCACCACCAGTGACTTATTTTCCCGACACTCACTTGTGTTGTGAGTGGAGCTCTTATGGAACTCACACCACTTTCCCGTGTTCCTTTCCGGCTTCATGACACTATTCATTGCTTGTAGATTTGGTGGGTTGTCTTGGGACGCCCCGCCTTAGCTTGTCCTTTATCTACAGTTTGGGGGCACCTTTTCCTTGCTTCAGATTCATAGATCCAAAATCTTGCTTCTTCTTTTTAAATTGTTGCTCAACCTTGATGACATATCGATATGCCATGCCGAGTGAGGAGATGTTTAGGAATTCTATGTCTTCCTGGATGTACCTGTGTAGGCATCCACAGTATTTGAGTATCAAATGTTGCTCTGAATCCTTGATAGCCAACTTTGTGTGAAGGGTATGGAAAATATTGGTAAACTTTGGCATGCCTTGGCCCCTTCCCTGTCGCAGTGTGGTCCACTTTATGTATTGATCCTCATAGCTTCTGACAGTGTAGTACTGCTCCTTGATGGCATCCCAGAATGAATTCCAAGTGGGTGCGGCTGAAAATAGTGAGCCTGTACTTTCATCCTTCTACTCGCAGTAGGTTTCCCACTAGTCTATGACGTGGGGGGTTGGTTTGAGAAGACCGAGAATAATATTTTCCCGATTGGAAAAATCATGAACAGAAAAATAACCCTCTAGCAGACTTAAGCATTTATCGACGGCATCTACATCTATCTGAACCTCGAATATGGGATTTAAAAATTAACTTGTACCTTAAACGGTGTGGCATTTCTAGAGTAGCTGTTGGAAGTCGATGTGTCACCCCTGGGTAGCCCCTCAAGGTACGAGCAAAGTTGTCCATCATTGTGTTCCATTGTTGCTCGAGGGCTTCTTCGAGCAAGATTTTGATAGGATCTCCTACCCACTCGTTTTTCTTTTCATCTACCATGGGAGGCTGTTGAGATTTGCGAGGCTGGTCTTGCAAAGGTTCAACCAATTCAAGCCCTAACTCCTTATATCCTGACCTCTTTAGGGATATGCAAAGAAAAACAGAGAAAAATCAGAGCCCTCTTGTTATAGACATTTTTGTGCCTTACAGCTCTAAGCATGAAATGTCCATAAACCAAGGGATCCTAAGTCCCTAAAAGTGTTGTTCCTGCCCCTAAAGGAACAAGGTCAGCAAACTACAGCTTCTCCCAGAAGTTCTCCACTAGAAATTGCTCAGAATCAGTCAAACCAGGATCATTTCAGCTGCTCCACTAGCTACCTGCGTTGCATAGCACCCCAGTACACTAGCTAGGTGCGTTGCAATGCACCTAAATGCAGTACCAGGGTGCATTGAGCAGGAAATGACAAATGGCAGTGCCATTCCGCGAGGTGGAAGGACAATGGAAGCTTCCAGAATCTTCCTCCATGACACTTGCCTCACTGAGTTCGACCAAGGATGAGTAAGAGGCTCTCAGCCTCCAAGTGGAAGAAAGAACTGACAGAGAAAAGACACTAGTCAGATGACAAGCTGACTCATCTTCTTTGCATACATCTATATATGGATCCCTCATCCCAGAGATCTAGGGGCTGGAATTTTGTACATTACAGAGAATTGTTGTTGGTTTTGAGATTGAGATCAGTGCATTGGGTGATTTATGCTTTGTTGGAGGTGAAGAAGGGATTCCTTTGCTGGGAGGTTGATGCTAGATCGAGACTCACTTGGTTGTATCTCCTCCTGGATCTTCTTGTTATATCAATAAAACTATTTGAGTTTCTCCTACATGCTTGTGTATCATTGATGCTTGTTACATTAGTATGTTTAGCTTAAATCTGATCCTAAGCTATTTATGAATATAAATCCATGTCTTTGTATAGTTTTCTTCTTCTGTGATCTTACAGGAACTTGGTGAAGCTGGGCAAGTAAGGGAGCAGGTAGCTAGAAGCTGTCAAAGAGGAGAGAGATTGGATCAAAGGACTAGTGCAAGACACAGGCTGGTTCATCCTATTCCTCTTCGTTTATAATTCATAAAGAAGAATACAAAAATAGTTTTCTCTGTTTGTTGCTAAGGCAGTGTCACACCTTAGTGGGATAGGGTTTTTCTCAATAGACACTTTTCCCCACAACAAAATGGTGACTCCGCTGGGGACGATTGTCTAATTAGTTTATTTGTGCTTCTCTTGTTGTTTGTTTCATAGACTTAGAAGTAGAAATCGAACTGCATTTGCCATTTACAAATGCAAAGTAGACACCTGCTACTTCAATCCACTCACTGGATCTGTTTATGACTTGAACAGTGGATTAAAAAATGATCTGATTGGCCTTTGTGATAGCTCTTAGTCCTCCTTTAAATCATCCCTCTGATTGTACCTTACTAATTGCTTTTACTCAGCCAAAAACCATAGATTAAACTGCAAACCGTGACCCAGAACCCGGATAGAAGTCTCGTTTCTGCCCCAGCGCAGGCTCTGTGAAGAGGTTCTGCATTTCAACGCAGGTCCCGAGAGGGCTACCTACGCTGCAATTCAGTTTCTCTGTGCAACAGGTGCGCTGATTAGCCTTTGCCCTGTGCAGCTGAGGTTCTTTGCTTCACTTTTTCCAGTTTTGTCTCTGATTCTTGCAGCCTGTGACCAGTGTGTGTACCTGTCTGAAAACTCCTTTTCTTTCCCTTAATTCTGCCTCCTTTGTACAAAAAGATTGTAGGTGTTTTTGTGTGTTTGTGGTATCATTTACAGTTTTCCATTACAAAAGTGAAATAGTCATACTGTCGTCCTTTGATTTAGATCTGTCGTAACTATCGATTTTGGTCTTAGGAGAAAGTTTATTTGCTGTTGACAGTTGATTATGCTTTTACTTTTTCCTTTGGTTTGAATTTGTTACTTTCTAGTGTCGAAACGAGTATCTATTTCGAAAATCGTAAAGTGTCGTAATCATCTCTACCTTTTGATTTCGAAAAGAAGCTTGTTTGTGTTTGTCATTTGAAAGCGAATTCAGATTTGTACATCAACTTTCTTTTTAGGCATCAATATTAAGAAAGTGAAAAACAAATACATGCACATGTGCATTTGCATATTGATAGTTTGTATGGCTTGATTCAGGAAAAGTGCATTTACAATGTGCTCTTTGCTCTTTGAGAAAAGATTGTGTCTTTCTTTTCCCCTTGTAGCTAGGATTTTCATTGTTGAAAAGAGATAAAAGATTTGCTTATCATCTTTAGATTGCATTTAGGAATTACATCTACATCTCGTGGTGAACCCAAAAGGAAAACTTCTAAGAAAGATCAACTTAAAATAAATTGAATGAATCTAACAACGCTTTGGAACTTAACGCACAACATAGAGGTCTAGGCTAGAGATGTGTTCCGGCATCGTAAAGCCTGGTAACTGTTGTCCTCACTAATGGTTGGGTGATTCCTCCACTGTGAGACGATAAGTGCCAGTACGGACTTGTGCTCCCACGTACCGTCGAGTATATATTGGGAGACCCCTATAGGCTTAAAACCTTTTATCCATAGGAAGCCGTGTCGGCCGCCCTACTGATCGCAATGCACTGAACACATCATTCGGGAAGATTGACTGTCGTACCGTAAAACATATTCTACAGTTTTGGGATTGGTTTCGTACTCCCTCTACCTAGATCTCCAAAGTAGTCCCTTTCGTTCCTTTTCAGACTCCTTAACGGAAAAGTTCCATCTGAGCGCTTGTCACTTCAGGCTCATTAAAAATCGAAGGAGACTAGAGTCATCTTTTGTTTTTTCTCGACTCTTAAAAAATGAAAAAGCAAGTTGTGTCTAAAGCGTCTAAAATTCATTTAATTTGGAAACATACTTCCCCTTTTGTATTTTAGTTGATCGAGTAATCCGCAATCGTGGAAGAAAGTCAATTGAAACCCCGTCGTTCGCGGAGTCTTACGAGTCAACCGCCTTTGTCTCTAGAATCGAAACCAGTACGGACAAAGTGAATTCGTTTAACCGGTTCCAAATCTCCTATTAAAGTTAGAACAAGTGTTCCAACGACATCAGAGATTCCGGTTACTCCAAACATTTCTGGGATCCCTGCCTCTACAGAAGAATTTCAACAGCCACAGAGGGATAGTGATACTGATCCTAGTCTGAGAGTAAACACTTGTGTTACCGAACCAGTTCCATCTATAACTGGTTCGGAGAGTCTTGCTCTTCAGACATCTGTCGCTATCGATTCCACACCTTCTTCGACACCAGAAATATTTTATGGACCTAACGGTCTTCCCCTTCCACCTGGTCTGATTGCAATCGAAGAAATTGTAGAAGACCCTCAAACAAGTACTCCAACACACTTTGGAGTCGGGGTCACTCTATATCCTTCTTCATCAGAAGTTAGTCTACCACCAGTGGAAGTTCCTGTAGAGTCGCTAGGGAATCTTTTGGATAGACTACAAATGTCTGAACAACCGTCAACATCTAGGATTGTGGCACCTGACACAGCGACAGCAAAACTCCCTGCCGTCACTCCGACAATGTTCGCCGGCATACCATCTGTCCCGACTAGCTCTTAGCCGCTAGAAGGAGCCCACTCAAGGGCTATTACGACAGTATGGTCCATTCCTGTTTGTTCCTCCGGAATAATATCCGGCAACTCTTATGTTGAATCTCAACAAATTGATCCATTTGGAGGTCAATTTTGGCAATCCAGTCCCCAAGGGCAGACAATACCCTTGAGTTCCAGATTACCACCGTATGGGGGGCAGTATGCCCTTTCATTACCCCCTCCGGGAGGATATCCATACGGGAGTTCACAACAATATTCAGGTTACACCAATATATAGGTACCTCAAGTGGTTGGGTACCTATGCTACCTCAACAACCAAGAGTTGTGTATTCAATGCAACAATGTGTACCTATGTCGAACATCCCGACTACACCAGCTATTGTGACGGTGTCACAAGTTCAAACGCTGCCTGTTGTATGCCAACCTCAGATTTCTCAGGTTGTGATGCAACAGCCCCTTGACCCTGTGACTCAACCACAATCGCCAACTAGTGGGGCGACACAGGTCCAGACGGGTACAATTACTCCACACCTTGGTCCAACGGTTAGTATAGCGCAAGAGCACATGGCTTCACAACCATGGCTGGTGCAATACCAACAACCACAATTCCAACAAGTATACCAAGGTTCTGAGCAGCAGATCTTTGCGAACAGTGGACAACCGTACATTCAAAACGGTCAGAATCAACCATTTTACTATGGTCATGTCCACCAACCTTATCAGTCATACCAGCATCAACTGCATTATGCTGGTATGCAAAGGCCAACTGCTCAGGCGATCCCATCATATCCTGGGTATGCTTCACCTAACCTGAATCAACAGTTACCATTCGTGGCAACTTTAGAGTTACCTGATTTACACCGGTTAACAAACGATCCAATTGCTTACGCCCCTTGGTGGCCAGCGATTCCGCATAAACTTCCATCAGATATTCCTAAATTTAATGGAAATCCGGGTGAAGATCCATCGAATAACATGATGACATTTCATCTATGGTGTTCATCAAACACCCTAAATGATGATTCGATAAGACTTCGCCTCTTCCAAAGGACGCTAACAGGTCTAGCAGCAAAATAGTACATTGAATTGCCTAGAGCTTCGTTCGACAGCTTCAGTACCTTAGCCACAACCTTCTTAACCCATTTTCAATTACCGATAAGGTATGAAATAGGAACGGAACTCCTTACCAACTTCAAACAGACAACAGCCACTCACATATTTGATCATATACATGAGTGGCGACGTCGTCATAGGATGGTAAAAACGTACGTCCCCGATCAGCTATTAGCTGAATGGTTTATCAAGTCATTACTACCTTCCATCACGGAAGATGTGGCAAAGGGGGGAGTTGTAACAGAAGAGCAAGTTATAGCTCGTGCACAATATCTGGACTTGATCTATACTCAGTCTGGCACGCTCTACGACAAAATACCTGCCGCCCCTAGACCGGAATTCTCAATTCCTCCTCCTCCTAAATGAAACAATGACTCTCACGCCGGCGATGGCGTGATTGGCACTACAGACGCAAAATCGACAAAGGCTACATCTAAGAAGGCCCGTAAGATTTCAGATCAAAATGAAAAAGACGAACTTCTTGCTTCGGAAGTAAATGCCGTATCGACAGATAAGGGCAAAGAAACCAAACAACCAGGAAGCAAGAAGAAGGGCAAAGGGAAAAAGAAGAAACAGGATGAGTCATCACCTGAAAAATCTTCTTCAAACCCTCCTGGAAATAGGAAACCAAAAAATCCATGCTATATATGCGATGGGGATCATTGGACCGCAAATTGTCCACATAGGGCTGAGCTTAAGAAATTCTTCAAAAGTTCGAAAACCTCAGCAGTGTTAACTGATCCATTTCCAAATCCAGGAACAAATCTGGTTGAAAGTGGAAATGCTTCCCCATCTCAAGTGTTAATGTTGTCGGTTTCAAAACAACAAAATGATGCTTTGATTTCGACAAGGAACAAAGATTACGGGAATCCGCAGCTGTCGAACAATAAGGATAAAGATCAACCAAGTAGTTCGACAACAACTTCGACAGAAGTTGTAATACCCACCATTCCTGAATGGAAAATAAAACCGCCAAAGGGAGTAGTACACAAGTCGACATTTAATCCCCGCGCTAGAGTGGCACAGCATTATAATATAGTGGAAGATTTGGCCCAATCGCCGTCCGCTATGTCGACTCTTGAAGTACTACAAAATTGCCCATCCCAAAGGCAGGCGTTATTATCAGCCATTGGTGGGGTTGACCCAAAGGATTCCAATCTTGTATCCTTCGATCATAAAGGATACGATCCTCAATTACCAGCTCAATTAGCTTTCCTTATTCAAGTGAAAGCCCTCAACAAAATTGTTCATCGAACAATTATTGATGAGGGGGCGTCCACATGCATTATGTTGATGAGTTGCTGGAAAACTTTAGGATCTCCAACCTTGTCGCGATCTTCGACGACATTGAAAGCATTCGACGGAAGGACATATACCCCATGTGGTATCCTAAATAACTTGAAAGTTGAACTAGGAGGGAAAACGATAGAAATAGATGTTGAAGTCATTGATGGGAATCTTGATTACAACATCCTACTAGGAAGACCATGGATCTATGCCATGGCAGCTGTTGTGTCGAATTACTTCAGAAAGATTGTGTTTCCCTTTCAAGGAGGGATTACAATCGTCGATCAACAGAACTTCCTCCCCAATAGTTCTCAAGTTACGGGAAGCATTCCAATGATCCATGGAAGCACCCATTCGCTTCAAAATATCGGATTAGGCCTACTAAAAGACCCTATATTAATGGGAACTTTCGTGCTTCCACCACCGATCAACATGGGAGAAGTAGCGTCAGTAGGAACCTGCAATATGATATCTTCGACACGAAAGATCTCAGAAAACGATATTGACATGGGTCATGAAATGGTTTTACCCCCAAGCCCAACGAAAATATTGTAGCAATCAATGTTCCTAGCATGGGAGGCAAACCCAAGTCAACTCTCATCAAGCGTTTGGATAGATAGGTCAAGAGAATATGGTACCCCTTTAGATCCTTGGTCGCGAGTGCATGGAACCGACGAAGGAATTGTCGAATCAATGTTGATTGAAGGGGCACCATGGAATGATTCCCACCATCGTTCCCTTCTTCCGAATTGTGGAGAAGATACTCAAAATGACCTTTATCATCCTTCAGTATTTGATTTCCTATCAAATACTGTAAATACGGTGGATTCCGAGCGAAACTTATCCAATATTGAAGAGACTATAGCCATAAATATCTCGACCAAAACAGATGTTGTAGAGAATATTTATGTTGGCAAATGTTGTTCTCCTTCAGAACTGGAAATATATAACGCTCTTTTTCACGAATTCAGAGATGTCTTTGCTTGGTCATATGATGAAATGCCAGGCATTGACTCGAGTGTCGTTGAACACGAAATTAAGATGTATCCAGATGTCAAACCGGTACGACAACGGCTAAGGCAGGTGCACCCTAAGAAAGCCGCTGCCATTAATGCAGAAGTTGAAAAACTTCTCCATGCCGGTTTCATCTACCCGGTTCCTCTAACCGATTGCGTATCGAATATTGTCCCTGTTATGAAGAAACAAGGGACAATTAGAGTGTGCGTCGATTATAGGGATGTAAATCAAGCTTGTCCAAAGGACAACTACCCTACACCCTTTATCGACCAGATAATTGATGAATGCGCCGGATGTGAAATCTTTTCATTCATGGATGGATTCTCCGGGTATAATCAAATAAATATCCGCCCACAGGACCAGTCAAAGACTGCATTTATTTGTCCGTGGGGCACATTTGCGTATCGAAAATTACCCTTTGGTTTAAAGAACACAGGGGAGATGTTTCAGAGGGCAATGAATTATGCCTTCCATGACATCAAGAACATCGTTCAACCATACCTCGACGACCTTCCGGCTCATTCGCGAAAGCGGACTGATCATCCGCAGCATTTAAGAGCGATATTTCTACGTTGTCGACACTACAAGATACAACTCAATCCACACAAGTGTGTATTTTACGTCAGTTCTAGTCATTTACTTGTCTTTGTAGTCTCCAAGGATGGGATTCGTCTCGACCCCTGTAAGTTTCAGGCAATCATAAATTTTCCTCCACCTTCAAATTTGCTTCAGATTCAGAAACTCCAAAGGAAAGCAAACTTTCTGAGGAGGTTCATTCCGAATTACGCAGAACTTGCTAAAGGTTATACACGTCTTTTGAAAAAGGAAGTACCCTTTGTCTGGGATCATGTTGCGCAAGCTTCCTTTGATGATTTGAAAGATTCCCTAATGAAAGTGTCATTAATGTACGCCCCTGATTATCAAAAAGACTTTAACCTGTATTTGGCTGCAGCAAATGATGAGCCCCAATTTTGGTACAATTTGGGCTCATTTTGGCCTATTCTACTTGCTCAAACCATTCATTTTTTATTGCTTATGCGTGCATTTCTTAGTTTATTCATGTTGTTTGTGGGAAGAAGGGTAGGCACTCTCTCTACGTGACTAATGCATTTTGATTCCAGGTTTTGGCATTAAAAGGGAGCAAAAGACAACGAAAAAGGAGTTAAGGAGACAACGAGGTGGCACTGCGGGTTTTGGGAGAGGATGTCCACGGTTTTAGGGACATCCCTCGTGATTCCCATCAAGAACTCCGAGCTCTAATCCATCTCCCCTCCGAGATTAAAAAAACGGCCAGCTGTTCTACAGGAACAACAGTTATAAACTACTCTACAGGAACAACAATTATGACCATCCTACAGGATCAACAGTTAAACTCTAGTTGGACAGCCGAGCTCCTAAAATGTAGGACACTTGTTGGATCATCATTTTTGTATAAGTATGAAGGCTTTAGCCTTAGATAGGTTGTTGAAAATCTCGTATTTCTATTGTAATTTTGGAGCACAGTTCAGTTTTCGTTCCTTTTTGTAAGCGAATTTGGCATGATATCAGTTATGAATAAAGAAGGCAGTTTGTGATCTAGTTCTGAGTTTTTCTTAAGGAGACTATAGCTCTCAGGTTAGGACCCAAACCGAGAGCCATAGATCCCCTCTACTGTAGTGTTGTTTCCATTTCATTTCAGCACTTTGAGCTTTCCATTTACACATGCAATTCGAATTACAGGTTGTTGAGTTGGTCTTTTTCATGAGTTAGATAGGAGATTGCTTATAGTGAATTTGTTTCCATTTGCTTAGTGTAGCAGAGGATAGATATAATCAATTGGAGCTCCAACAAAAAGGTTGTTAAGGCTCACGACCGTCTCATCTGGGATTGGAGTGAAGTCCATGATTGACCACCAAAAATACGCATTTCTTTATTCCATGATTGCTGCAAACACAGTCACGATAAGTTAGATGCTTCAACATGATTCACACCTGCACCACACTTCCTTACCACAGCTTCATGCACGTTCTCTTTCACGTTTAGATTGCTGCTCATTGAATTTACAAGCACAAGTAGTTTAGGTTGATGCATTTTTGGTTAAGTGACAGTCATAAGCATTTGTTTCACTTACACTGCTCTCTCTCTCGTTCCATCACTTTGTCCTCCATCTTGATCACACATGCAGACATCTCTTTGACCCCTGCTCCGCTCTGTTACCTCACAAGGTCTTTCATTCCTCACGTACTTCCATTCTCTAGCCTTTCATTGACATAGCCCTTTACCTTCCACCCTCCTCCCTACACTCACTTCCCATCCTAATCTTCCACTTCTAAAGCCATCACCAGCCTCATCCCTACCTTACACATCTCCCTCTACCATTTCATCATCCCTCCATCACTCCAAACACTCACGGTAGGTCATCCTGTAGCCATTTATAGACATCCTGTAGAAAACAGAGTATCCTGTAGGATTCTCCACAGCCATCCTGTAGGAGGCCACTCTCTCGGTTGCTGAGCATCTAAATGCGAGGAACCTCTGTGGATGGGTGCTAAGGATCCCTAGGGACCTCTCCTAGCCTCCCCAACCTATCCCACGCTTTCCTTCCTTCTCCATCCCATCTGCACAACCAAACCCTAGTTAGCACAAGATCACCATCATTCCACACACTTAAAAGAAAAATACAAAAACATAACTTTCATGATGCAAGTAGTTTAGATCCATGCATTTTCATTTATTAGAGGTAGTGACAGCATTGGTAGAAGTTGCATTTACATTCCATGCATTGTAGAGGTCAGACTAGTTAAATTAGGGTTTCCTAGGTTTACATGCTTTGATTTTCTTTCAGTTCATTTTTGTCAAGTAGAGTAGCTTTCCTTTGAGATTAGCTTTTGTCCATCAATTAGCAAGCTTCTTCTGAGAGCCTATAGAAGTTGGCTTGAGCCCTAGCGGACTTGTGCCAGCTGACCAAGTGACAGCTGCGACAAGATCTAGTACTTGTGCATATAGCACCATCACTTCCAAGTTTGTACGAACTACCGGGTTGATAAAATGAGAGACAGGAAGCCCCAGGAGTTGTAGCATTATTGCTACAATACTGGAGCTCACCATCTTTTTGGCGCCGTTGCCGGGGAAGCGTCAGAGTGTTAGTAATTGTTGCTTTTCTTCTACTTCCATACTCTTACTTCTGCTCAGTAGTTTACTTCATTTCCATTTTGCAAAAGTAGCTTAGCATTTCTTGCTTTCCTAGATTAGCATTTCCTGCTTTCCTAGATTAATATTTCTTGCTTTCCTAGATTAATTTTTCTTGCTTTCCTAGATTAGCTTTCCAATTTTGCAATTTCATTTGAGCAATATAGTTAGTGGTAGATCACTTTGTTTCAGTTTTGCAGGTACCAAAGAAAAAGCAAAAGCACTCAAAACAAAAGAAAGAAAAGTCCTTTCCATTTCATGCCTCGTAGGAACCGAGATAGATCAGGCAAATTCCTACCAAACACCCCCACCACATCACTGAGTCACCCTTCACTCTTCTTTGGTGACAGTGACCCAGAGGAACCTATAGGTGAACATCCGGAGATATACCAAGACCCTATAGAAGAAGAAGAGTTAGAGACCACTCCATCTGTAGCCATGGCTGATAATAGGAGAGAAGATGAGAGAATAGAAGGAGCTTTACCCATCTGAGAGACCAATGGAGATATGAAAATGAAAAAAATTAGCCCCTCCGCCTTGCCTCACTTCCATGGACTGACCACTGAGGATCCTGATACCTTCCTATTTGAGTTTGCTGTCCTCTGCAGAACCTATGACTATACTGAAGATGAGCAAAAGCTTAAGCTTTTCCCTTCTACTCTTAAGGATGCAGCCCTGCACTGGTTCATGGGATTACCTGGGAATAGCATAGCTACTTGGGCTCAGATGCAGCAAGCCTTCAATACCAAGTATAGGGATTATTGTAGGTCCAAGGAAACTAAGGGAGAGATCTTTCGAATGACCATGGGGAATGATGAGTCTTTAGAGGATTACGAGGAGAGGTTCCAACTTAGCTATAAACGGGCCAGGTGCACACTTGACCCTGAATCCCTCAAGTTGGTTCTACTCCGAGGAGTCCCTGAAGATCTCTTAGATACCCTTCACATGTTAGCTGGGGGGGACATTTACCAACTGCCTTATGAGGACATCAAGACTGTGTTTCGAAATCATTCCAGGGCAGCTAGAAAACGAGGTAGAGGAAATCTCCTCTCCACTGGTGTCCCTTTCTCCAAACATGATTTTACAAACCAATTAGAAGATCTTAAGAGTGAGGTGAGACAAACCATTGCCATGCAGCTAGACACATTCAGGATCCAGCAGAAGAAAGAAGAAGCTGAGAGAGCCTTGGCTGTCTTCTGTCTTAGGTGCACCAGAAGACACCCTAAGAACGAATGTCCATTGCATTCGGTTGAAGTGTGTTTCGTCTGTGAGGAGGACCACCCAACAAATCAGTGTCCAACCTTACCTGGATTTAAAGCCATGTACCAAGGAACTGAAGCCCCCACTGAACCCCTCTACTTCATCAACCAAAGGAGGCCTCAAGGATCTAGACCTTATCAGCAGGGGATGCAAGGGGCATCTCAAGCCTATTACAACCCCAACCAGTCAACTCCTATGCCTTCCTGGGGTCCCCCTGCTCATCCTTCATGGTCCATGCCTCCTCCATGGTCTTATCCACCTCAGTACCCTACTCAACCTCCCTCTCATCCATATCACTCACATACCCAGTCGCAGCCTCAATGGAGTGCTCCTCAGTCGGGGTGGAGGCCCCAATACAACACTCCTCCTGCCATTTCGCCTCCACCACCAGTTCAACCTCAGCCTTTACCTCTTGCTCCTCCTAGGCAACCTCAGATGCCTGCTCAACCGAACCCGAACCCTAACAATAGACAGGCTCAATAGGTATATACTGGGGAGACCTCATGCCCTACCTATGCTGTGGAGATCTAGGAGATCAATCTTAGATCTGGAAAGACTCTTCCAGATCGCCAACCTCCTCCCCCATAGGATGAGGAAAACCATCAGGAGAGTGAACCAAAGCCTATTCCACCCTTTCCTGAGAGACTAACAGCCACCACACAACCTAACCCAGAAGAAGATGAGCTTTTGGGTGAGCTCAAGCAGTTGTGTGTAAAAATCCCACTTCTCCAAGCCATCAAGGATGTGCCTATATATAACAAGCTGGTTAAGGAGAAGTGTTTCAAACACCCAGGCAGATGGAAGAAAGATGCCTCAACTATCAATGTCATAGGACAACTGTCTGACCTTATGCTAGGACAAGTCATCTGCCCAAAGTACCTAGATCCTGGAAGCCCTGTAGTAGATGTTCACATCAATGGCACCATTATCCCCCACACCTTGATTGATCTGGGGGTAGCCATCAATGTGATGACCAGAGGTACCATGCTTAAACTCAACCTTCAGGGTTCCTTGAGGAAAACCTCGACAGTACTACAATTAGCAGATCGCTCCACCGTGACTCCCGAAGGGATTGTGGAGGATGTCTTGGTCTCTATTGATTCTTGGGAATACCCTGCTGACTTTCTGGTTCTGCAACCAAAGGCCAAGCTTACTGGATATCCTCTCATCTTGGGAAGGCCTTGGTTAGCTACTGCAGATGCTTACATAAGTTGTCGGGCAGGAAACATGACCATCAAGAATGGTCCCATGTCCAAGCAGCTAGTCCTATACCCTCCTGCCCAACCTTCTTTAGAGCATGATTTACCACTCTGGTTGGAGGAAGGAGAGGAAGACGAGGTGTACTCTACACCTCTGTGCACCCTAGATACCAATAGAAGAGACCCTCCTACCGAGGATGATCTGATTGAGACCCTGATCCAGAATCCACCTTCCAGTGCACTATCTTTAGAGAAGTTGGTGGAGGATGCCCAAGCTAGCACCTCAGTGGACCTTTGTACAACCGGCCCTGTCACTCCCAGAGTCAAAATTGTGGAGTTCGGCCCTGAGAGAGCATTAAAGATCAGCTCCTACCTATCTCCTTCCCAGGAGAAGGAGTTGTGTAGCCTATTGGCCAGCCACTTAGATGCCTTTGCTTGGAGCTATAAGGAGATGAAAGGAGTCCATCCCTCAGTCTGTACCCATCATATATACATCAAAGAGGATTGTAAACCAGTTAGGCAACCCCAGAGGAGAATGAATCCAGCCCTTAAGGACATCTTCAAGGAAGAGTTACAAAAACTGTTGGATGCCGGATTCATCTACCCCATCTCAGATAGTGAATGGGTGTCCCCTCTAGTGTTGGTTCCCAAGAAGAATGGGAAGTGGAGGATCTGTGTAGATTACCATGAGCTGAACAAAGCTACCAAGAAAGACCATTTCCCCCTACCCTTCATAGATCAAGTGTTGGATGGACTGGCAGGAAAGAAGTTCTTCTCTTTCCTAGATGGGTTTAGCGGGTACAATCAAATCCAAATCAGCCCGGAAGACCAAGATAAGACCACCTTCACTTGTCCTTGGGGTACCTTTGCCTACAAAGTCCTTCCCTTTGGGCTATGCAATGCTCCTGCTACTTTTCAGAGAGCTGTCTTGAGCATCTTCTCGGAGTTGGTCCATGATGCAGTGGAAATATACATGGATGACTTTACTCCTTATGGGGCCAACTTCCAGGAAGCATTGACCAACTTGGGAAAGGTCCTAACCAAGTGCACTGAGATGAACTTGTCCCTTAGTCCCGAAAAATGTGAATTCCTAATGACTGAGGGGACCATGCTAGGCCATACTATTTCTTCCCAAGGATTGCAGGTGGATCCTAAAAAAATTGCTCTCATCAAGAGGGTTCCACCTCCTCAAAAAGTAAGGGATGTCCGGAGTTTCTTGGGATTAGCAGGATACTACCAGAGATTCATTAAGGACTTCAGCAAGTTAGCCTCACCATTGTTTGGTCTGTTGGCAAAAGATGTGGAGTTTAAGTGGACTGACGATTGTCAGAAGAGTTTGAATGAGATAAAGGACAAGTTGGTGTCAGCACCAATCTTGAGAGGTCCAAACTGGGCCCTACCTTTCCACATCCACAGTGATGCCTCGAACAAAGCCATAGGTGCAACTTTAGGACAAGTTGAGGAAAAACTTCCATATGCCATTTACTTCGTTAGCAAAAACTTGTCCAAAGCAGAGCTGAACTACACTGTAACCGAGAAGGAATTCTTAGCTGTGGTCCATGCACTGAACAAGTTCCGACATTATATTACTGGTTACCAGACTTTTGTACATACTGACCATGCTGCTATTAGATATTTGATGAATAAACCAGATGTGAATGCTCGTATTATTAGATGGTTACTTTTATTGCAGCATTTTGATCTAACCATTGTTGATAAACCAGGGAGAGAAAATGTTGTTGCTGACTTCTTGTCTAGATTGGATTTGTCTGCAGGTGAAGATGGGACGGTGGATGACCAGATTCCTGATGAGCATCTGTTTGCTATATCAGTACTCTCTCCATGGTTTGCTGATATAGCAAACTACCTTGTTTCAGCTCAGTTTCCTCCGCACCTCTCTTCAAAAGAGAAGAGAAAAATCATCAGAAAGAGTGCCTCATTTACATGGATTGGGGGCAATCTGTTCAAGCTTGGCCCCGATCAGATCTTAAGGCGTTGTGTAAGGGAAGAGGAAGTCTTTGACATCCTCCTCACCTGTCATGATGGGCCTTGTGGAGGAGATTTTGCAGCAAAGAGAACTGCCTTCAAGATTCTGCAGGCAGGCTACTATTGGCCCACACTGCATCAAGATGTCAGAAGATATGTCAGCCAGTGCGACCAATGCCAAAGAATGGGGAAACCGACCCAAAGGGATGAGATGCCTATCCAACCTCAAGTGACTCTTGAGCCATTTGAGAAGTGGGGCATGGACTTTGTGGGTCCAATCAATCCCTCTTCGAGGAAAATATCCTACATCATTGTGTGCACTGATTACCTGACGAAGTGGGCAGAGACCAAAGCCATCAAAGCAGCAACAGAAGAAAAAGTGGCCGAGTTCTTGAGAGAGAACATCTTCTATAAGTTTGGCTACCCAAGAGAGTTGGTCACCGATCAAGGGAGCCAGTTCACCTCCCACTTGGTTGAAGATCTCCTAGCTCATCACAATATCAAGCATAGAACCTCCACTCCCTATCATCCTCAAGCAAATGGGTAGGTGGAGGTCACCAATAGAGCATTAGAGGGGATCTTGACCAAAGTGGTGAGCAGCAGCAGAAAGGACTGGGCAGATCGCCTGGTTGAAGCCACCTGGGCTTACAACACCACTTGGAAGACCACCACCGGCTTCACACCTTATGAGTTGGTCTATGGGAAGAAAGCTTTGCTGTCCATTGAGTTTGAGTATAACACTTTGAGGATGGCAGCTCAGCTGGACTTAGATCTCAGCCATGCACAGCAAGAAAGGTTGTTGCAGCTGAATGGACTAGATGAGCACTGCATGCAGGCCCTCCTTCACTTAGAAGTGGTTCAACTTCAGAGGAAGGTGTGGCATGACCAACATCTCCATGACAAGCAATTTCAGCCGGGAGATTGGGCTTTGTTGTATGACTCCAGATTCAAAGATTTCAAGGGGAAGTTGAGAACCAGATGGCTAGGACCATATGTAGTGGAGCAGTGCCACGACAATGGATCTGTCCTCATTCGAACCATTGATGAGGAAGCCATTCCCATGCTTGTCAATGGGAACCGATTGAAGATCTACAGGAAGCCTCCCTCAAGACAAGAGTTTATCAGCACTATGGAGAAATCTGTTTTGGTCATAGAGAAGGGTTCTGCCTCCACTTTGGGCATACCCTGAAGAAAAAAAGAAAAAAAAAAGAAGAAAAAAGAAAAAAAAAAGAAAAAATAATAAATATCCTTGGGTGAAAACCCCTCTGAGGCGCCCAAGGCAGGGAGTAGGGGTGAAAACCTCATTGAGGTGCTCCTATTGTCTTTCAAAAAAAAAAAAAAAAAAAAAGTTTAAAAAAGATCCTTGAGTGAAAACCTCTTTGAGGCGCTCAGGGCAGGTAGCAAGGGTGAAAACCTCTTTGGGGCGCCCCTGGTATCTTTTCAAAAAAAAAAAAGAGAGAGAGAAAAGAGAAAAAAACAATAAGCACAATAAAAGTTTTGCATGCAGATGTTCTATGGAAGAGAATAAGCCTCTCAACTCCAAGCCAGGGGCCTTCATCATGCTATCAAAGGATGTCATCAACACCTCCTCCAAGAATAACAATGTTTTTCAAGGTATGTGCAATTTTTATCATGATTTGGATCTTCTACAGGAAGATACAGTTTTCTACAGGAACAGACAGTCTTCCTACAGGAAGACGCGAATCTTCTACAGGAAAGTGCAAAATTTCTACAGGAAGCTCTGTGTTCTACAGGAAACTTCCTGTAGAAGGTTGCGACGGCCGAAATGTGTTTCAAATGAAGATCTAGCGACTGAGGAGTGAATTGAATGCATGCATGCCACTGATGGTACTCCTGAACATTGCTATTATCTTGCTCCACCATCCTCGTCGCCATGCAACCAAGATCCCTGCAGCAGCACAACAAAGCAATGAGTTCTCGTGAAAAACATCTGTCAAAGAAAAACCAAGCACCGAGAGCCATACCACATCCACGTTATGCATCAGAAGCGCTGGGATCGTGATCGAGAAGCCAGAACCGCCAGCATGCAGCATGCACCCAAGGAGAAGGGACTGTGACAAGACCCCTCGCGGGGATCCTGTAACAGTTCAACCTGCTCGAGTGAATACCATCCATAGCACCGCCATCCGAGATAAAATGCGGGCGCATGCAACCAGAACGTCCACCACAGTGCCAGCATCCTGTAACGACGAGCCTCCGGGATTGTGTAAGCCACATGCAGAAGGTAGATCCGTCGTCCAAAAACCTGAAAATCATATGCAGACGCGCGCAGGTAAGTGTTCTAATCCTTCTCTCCATCAAATCGCATGGATATTACTTTGATTTGTTTTGCATGGCATAAAGGTGAACGGTTGAGCGGCCGTAAGGCCAGTTGACTGGCCACATCGGCTAGTGAAGGGATAGTCAGATGATGAGGTGGCAGCCACGACGAAAGACACACGTAGCACGCACGTGAAGATTAATCCCGTCAACCGTGAAACGAGTTTAACCGAAAAGGGCGGCGGCAGATCTGTGGGAATGAATGCGGCAGCAAGCGAATGTGCAGGCGGATGATGGGTGACATCACCCAACGGTCCGGCGGGGACAGCTCACCCCCCGCGCCACGAGTTGCGCCGATTCAAAATCTAATCGGCTCGATTAAGCGTGTATATCCATCAACCTCACTTCAAAACTCAAGTAGCTCCTCTGATTACCTCTGAATGTTGATACGCCAAGCTCTCGGCTACCTAAACGCTGGTAAGGCACCTCTCGACCGCTGTCCAACTATAGCTTCCCCCGAAGTCTACGCACTGCTCCTACAGGAACAGTTTCTACAGGAACGCAGTCCTACAGGAAGCAGTATCTACAGGAAAGCAGTCTCTACAGGAAGGTGAAGTCTTCACGTAAAAAAAAAGGTGGCGGAAAAGAGGTAACCCTGAAACTCCTTCCGCAATTGGTTTTCAAAGGTGGCAAGGTCATTATTCACAGTCTGGTCATAAAATATATTGGATTGTCGTGCCTATACTATCGCTTCTACAGGATAGCAGTATAATTAGACTGTGGTTTTGTGAATTCATTGCATGCTCTGTCTATAAGACCGAATTTCCTTTGTATCTACCGCCTTTGGTCAAAACCACTGTGTTCGTCATGCCTGGTGGGTTTATCAGGCGAGAACCCACAAATTCCGCCAAATTAAGGAGAAATCCAGCAGTGGTTGAGCTCTTCACTAGAGCACAATGGATGCCTTTTTGTGATAAGCTACAAGGCTATGATGATGAAGTAGCCGAGGAATTCTTGCAGGCCTTGAAGCCTAAATCCCTGACACTGGCCACGGTAAGCTTTAGAGGCCTTAGCCTCCAACTCACCCCAGAGCATATAATTCGAATCACAGAACTGCCCATGGGTCTGCCGTGGGATAAAGAAGAGAGGAAGCAGAGCCAACAAGCAAAGAAGGAGTTCTTCCCGCCTGAAGAATCATTCACAGAGGACAAAAATGGGGTGAAAAGGACAAGCCTGTTGCCACCGTGGAACGAAGACAGTTTGCAAATTATGAAATATATCACCTATGAGGGTCGTTACAACATCATATATGCGTATCACTTCAGGCTGCTCAATGAACTAAGACACCAGATTGACCTCCCTGCAGCACAGAGCCTGAGCGTTCCTTACTTTTTACTGCAGTCCTTGATGGAGTGCTCTACAAAGCTCAAGGACGGAATCCCTGATCAGATATCCCATCATGGGCTGATAAAATTGCTTGTGGAGGATGCTCTTCACTCATATAAAGTCCCCCTCGCATGGGAATCATTTAGGAACTTAACACGGGAAGGGGACATAAAAATGATGCTTGAAGAAACGGAGTCCTCTAGCGGTGAAGAAGAAGAGCCCGTAGCCAAGAGTAAGAAAGGGAAAAGCAAAAAGGTCCCGACTCCAACACGGAAGAAAGAATGAAAGGAAAAGGAGGAGGGAAAGGATGACAGAGCAAAATAAGGCACCCCCATCCTGTCAGCAAGGGAACAGAGGTTGAAAAGCAGGGCAGTCAAGACTGAGGTGGTCCCTGCCAGCCCAAGCACCTCATCAGCTCCTGCAGGCAAAGCCAAAAGCAAAATCCATGCAGCCAAGAAAGAAAAGGTGGCGGAAGTTGCATCTACAGGAACGCAAGCACAGGCTTCTACAGGAAGCCCGCAAACAAAAAAACAGGTTTCTACAGGAAGCCCGAAAACAAAGACAAAGGCTTCTACAGGAAGCCCGAAGATCAGTAAGGAGCAGGCTTCTACAGGAAGCCCAAGAGCAACAACCAAGGCTTCTACAGGAAGCCCGAAAATCATTGGAGGATAGGCTTCTACAGGAGGCCCAAAAACGGAGAAAGAGGCTTCTACAGGAAGCCCGAAAGTGCAACCACAGGCTTCTAAAAGAGGCCCGAAGGTCATTTAGAAACAGCCTCCTATAGAGAGTCCGAAGACAAAGAAAGAATCTTCTACAGGAAGCCCGGAAGCGGGCAAAGCAGGGTCTTCCATAGGAAGCCCGAAATCTAAAAAGGAGAGGCCCTCTACAAGGAGCTCCGAGAGAGAAAATCGCAAGAAAGAGAAGGCTGGCATTCTTGAGAAGGAGGCAACAGTGGCACTGGCTGCCCTCAGCACACCTCCAAAACCAAAAGAGAAAAGGGAGAGGGAGACCCCCCTACCACCTAAAGTCAGGAGAAGCAAGAGGATGACCACGGGCAAGCCACAGCCTCCACCCAGTAGGAAAACCACTTCAGGGGATGTCCCTACTTCACCCAGTCCAAGGAACCCCTCTAAAACATCAGCCACCCAAGAAAAGGGGAGCCCAAAAATAACCTCCTGGACTCGAAAGATAGGCCTGTCGCCTTCCGAAGCCCGACTCAAGGAAATGGAAAAGGGGAAGGAAGCATCACCTTCATCACCAACAGGGGCAGAGAAGGCAGGGCCATCAAAAGCAAAAAAGAAAGAGCCTGTTCTGGTCTCGAGTCCTCAGCCAAGGATGAGGAGCAGGAGCAAGGTTGCTCAAGGATGAGCAAATGGTTCAGCTGGGAGGTGATGATGAGCCCCAATTTTGGTACAATTTGGGCTCATTTTGGCCTATTCTACTTGCTCAAACCATTCATTTTTTATTGCTTATGCATGCATTTCTTAGTTTATTCATGTTGTTTGTAGGAAGAAGGGTAGGCACTCTCTCTACGTGACTAATGCATTTTGATTCCAGGTTTTGGCATTAAAAGGGAGCAAAAGACAACGAAAAAGGAGTTAAGGAGACAACGAGGTGGCACTGCGGGTTTTGGGAGAGGATGTCCACAGTTCTAGGGACATCCCTCGTGATTCCCATCAAGAACTCCGAGCTCTAATCCATCTCCCCTCCGAGTATAAAAAAACGGCCAGCTGTTCTATAGGAACAGCAGTTATAAACTGCTCTACAGGAACAACAATTATGACCATCCTACAGGATCAGCAGTTAAACTCTAGTTGGACAGCCGAGCTCCTAAAATGTAGGACATTTGTTCGATCATCGTTTTTGTATAAGTATGAAGGCTTTAGCCTTAGATAGGTTGTTGAAACTCTCGTATTGCTATTGTAATTTTGGAGCACAGTTCAGTTTTCGTTCCTTTTTGTAAGCCAATTTGCCATGATATCAGTTATGAATAAAGAAGGCAGTTTGTGATCTAGTTCTGAGTTTTTCTTAAGGAGACTATAGCTCTCAGGTTAGGGCCCAACCTGAGAGCCATAGATCCCCTCTGCTGTAGTGTTGTTTCCATTTCATTTCAGCACTTTGAGCTTTCCATTTACACATGCAATTCGAATTACAGGTTGTTGAGTTGGTCTTTTTCATGAGTTAGATAGGAGATTTCTTATAGTGAATTTGTTTCCATTTGCTTAGTGTAGCAGAGGATAGATATAATCGATTGGAGCTCCAACAAAAAGGTTGTTAAGGCTCACGGCCGTCTCATCTGGGATTGGAGTGAAGTCCATGATTGACCACCAAAAATACGCATTTCTTTATTCCATGATTGCTGCAAACACAGTCACGTTAAGTTAGATGCTTCCACATGATTCACACCTGCACCACACTTCCTTACCACAGCTTCATGCACGTTCTCTTTCACGTTTAGATTGCTGCTCATTGAATTTACAAGCACAAGTAGTTTAGGTTGATGCATTTTTGGTTAAGTGACAGTCATAAGCATTTGTTTCACTTACACTACTCTCTCTCTCGTTCCATCACTTTGTCCTCCATCTTGATCATGCATGCAGACATCTCTTTGACCCCTGCTCCACTCTGTTACCTCACAAGGTCTTTCATTCCTCACGTACTTCCATTCTCTAGCCTTTCATTGACATAGCCCTTTACCTTCCACCCTCCTCCCTACACTCACTTCCCATCCTAATCTTCCACTTCTAAAGCCATCACCAGCCTCATCCCTACCTTACACATCTCCCTCTACCATTTCATCATCCCTCCATCACTCCAAACACTCACGGTAGGTCATCCTGTAGCCATTTATAGACATCCTGTAGAAAACAGAGTATCCTGTAGGATTCTCCACAGCCATCTTGTAGGAGGCCACTCTCTTAATTGCTGAGCATCTGAATGCGAGGAACCTCTGTGGATGGGTGCTAAGGATCCCTAGGGACCTCTCCTAGCCTCCCCAACCTATCCCACGCTTTCCTTCCTTCTCCATCCCATCTGCACAACCAAACCCTAGTTAGCACAAGATCACCATCATTCCACACACTTAAAAGAAAAATACAAAAACATAACTTTCATGATGCAAGTAGTTTAGATCCATGCATTTTCATTTATTAGAGGTAGTGACAGCATTGGTAGAAGTTGCATTTACATTCCATGCATTGTAGAGGTCAGACTAGTTAAATTAGGGTTTCCTAGGTTTACATGCTTTGATTTGCTTTCAGTTCATTTTTGTCAAGTAGAGTAGCTTTCCTTTGAGATTAGCTTTCGTCCATCAATTAGCAAGCTTCTTCTGAGAGCCTATAGAAGTTGGCTTGAGCCCTAGCGGACTTGTGCTAGCTGACCAAGTGACAGCTGCGACAAGAGCTAGTACTTGTGCATATAGCACCGTCGCTTCCAAGTTTGTACGAACTACCGGGTTGATAAAATGAGAGACAGGAAGCCCCAGGAGTTGTAGCATTATTGCTACAATACTGGAGCTCACCAGCAGATACAACCATTGCAATGGTTTTAGTTCAAGAAGTCGATGGAATTGAACATCCTATATATTATTTAAGTAAAAAATTAAATGACACAGAAAGAAAATATTCTTACGTTGAAAAGCTAGCACTCGCAGCTATTCAAGCGATACAGAGATTTCGACACTATGTCCTCTTTCGGAAAACTACCATTCTATCAGATTGCAACCCCATGACTTATATATTGTCGCGACAGTTGCTGGGGGGCAAATATTCAAAATGGATAGCAATCCTTCAAGAGTTTGATCTGGAATTTGTAAAATCCAAATCAAAGAAAGCTCTAGTTTTCGCAGAATTATTATGCGATCTCCCATCATCGTCCAACGATGAAACATCAGAAGAATCAATCATGGATGAAAGTTTGTCTCTGATATCTACAAGCAATGAGTGGTATGGAGATATAATCATTTATCTCCAAACCCAAAAATTTCGGCCAAACACCTCCCACTCCGAACAAAAACGTATTCGATACCAAGCAAAAGACTACATGATCGTCGGTGATACACTTTACCGTCGTGGTGTTGATACAGTTCTGAGAAGGTGCCTCACCCATGAGGATGCCGAAAAAGCCCTTAATGAGTGTCATTCAGGCGCCTGTGGGGGGCATCAATCTGGCTATGCTACAGCACAAAAAATCTTATTAGCAGGATACTTCTGGCCAACAATGTTCAAAAATTGCATAACCGCAGTCAAAAGTTGCCATGCTTATCAAATTTTCGATAACAAAACCATAAGACCACCCGCTCTGCTACAGCCAATAGTAACTGTAGGGCCATTTCGCCAAATGGGGCATCGATTTCATGACATGTAACCCCACCTCGACTAGGGGGCATGGGTATATCATAGTCGTAGTTGACTATTTTACCAAATGGGCCGAGGCAATGCCTACATTAGATAATACTGGTGAAACAGCTGCCCTATACTTTTTCAATCATGTAGTCGCCAGATTCGGCGTACCACAAGCTATAGTCACAAATCATGGATCGCATTTTCGCAATCACATGATGGTCGAATTAGCTGCCAAACTAGGGTTGTCTCACGACAGCTCCACTCCATATTATCCGTAAGCCAACGGACAAGTTGAAGCGATCAACAAGGTCCTAAAGCGCATGTTGTAAAGGATGATTGGAGTTCACAAGAGAAGATGGCACCTAATCATGTACTCAGCTTTGTGGGCCTACCGAACATAGGTAAGGAATGCAACCGGATTCACACCCTTCCAACTGGTGTATGGCCTGGAAGCAGTCTTACCAATCCAGTGTGAAATCTCATCTCTCAAACTCGCAATTGATCTCCTCCCAGGAACTTCAGAAGAAGAGGCTCGTTTTTTGGAATTAATCCAATTGGATGAAACCCATCGTGCCGCCACTTTGGCTAACGAAGCCCATAAGAAACGAGTCAAGGGGCAATTCGACAAAAATGTCAAACCCCGTGTCTTCTCAGAAGGTGACTTGGTCTTGCTTTATGACCAAGAATCCGATAAATTGGGAGCTGGTAAATTTAAGTCTTTATGGATGGGCCGCTATATTGTTAAACGAGTGTTAGCAAAAGGAGCCTACGAGTTAATGGATTATGATGGAATTCCACTGGCGCAACCTTGTATTGGGTTGTACCTCAAGCATTACTATGCCTAATAGTAACCTGCATGCTTTTGTTATATTTTTGTTTTCGCTAAAGTGTTTGTTTTGGTTGAGTAATCCACTTTTTACATTTATTGCAGATGTCAAACCTATTGGAACCATGTGTTGGATATGCCGACGGAGCGAGTCGTAGTTCGCGGAACCTGTCCTCCGTTGCCTGGGCCATTTTTGATCAAAGCGGCAAGTTAGTAAGTTTCAGAGGTGTATGTATTGGTTGATCAACGAATAACATCGCTGAGTATAGCACATTGATAGAACTACTCTCTGATGCCATCACTCATGGTATACGCCGACTAATTGTCAGGCAGGACTCACAACTCGTAATACTACAACTTACTGGTATCTATTCTGTCCGAAATTGAGCTATTTATCGCATGTTCCTAAGGGTTAAGATTTTGGAAAGATAATTTGATCTTATTCAATATCAACATATTTCCAGAAACTTAAACACATTAACTGACTCATTAGCAAACTATGTGTTAGATAGACATTTGCAACATTTATAAAAAGAAACACGTCATCAATGTTTTACATGTGGATCATATAGCTCAACCAAAATAAAACCCCGAAAATCAAAAATATATATAGTTGTTTATGGTTTACGTATAATGTTCTGTAACCAAGACAAAATCGGTCACATGACCTGAAAACTCAAAATGTTAGGGGGCACCCTAGTCTAATGATGCTCATGATAGCAAGTCACAGCCTGTGCAATCATGCGTAAGAGACGAGTCCATCGTCTAGGCACACCAGCCGTATGTCGCTGTAACTGCAAAGGTAGCTCGTCAATCCTCACATCTGGAATACCGAGAGTAAGGCTCTCAACCTGCTCCTGCATAGCTGTGAGAGTCTTGGCCACTTCGAGGTCGCGAAGAATGACTCTTCCGGCGGCCTCTCCTGCTGGGGTAACGGCTGGTACTCTCAGGCGAACTACTGGACGAACAGGACCAACATCTGCATGTACACACGAGTTTGATTAAAGTCTTGATAGAATAAAGCACAAGGACATTATAAACAAAAATAGTAAACAACGATATGGTCAGAAATTTTACCAATAGCACCCCACTGCTCGCCATCCGGCAGTACTAAATCTGGGTCACCCCGGAAGTCCATGCCAGCATATGGATACTCAGCATAAACCATCTCCTGACGATCAAACCACCTGAAGAAGGTATCATAAAACAAAATCTGAGACTGGCCAGCATGCCTAGACATGTGATCAACCCATCTCTGCATACGTGGTTCAGTAGGAGAAGGTAAGTCGAGTGCAATGTACTGTGGCTGCATCAGTGGTATCTTCTCCAAGGCAAAGGCAGTCAAAATAGAACCGAACCCAAAGTTCTTCAACCTCCCGTTCTTTATCTTGGTCAACTGTTCTTTCATCACAAGAAGTACTGCGTCGCACCAGTTGAACACCTTCGGTTGGAGACATTCCAAGGCATGCTGCATATAGGATCTGTTGGCTACATGAAGAGACGCACTACCGGCCATCCTACCAAAAGTAAATAGGATAGTCCTAAGGGACCTGTCAGTGACATCACGGATGATGATCTTGCCGTATTTACTCGGCTGAGATCCTTCCCTGCAATACTGGCGGACATAATCTCTCACAGAATCACTTCCCCAGACCGAACCTGACAAAGAGATGGGGGCACCTCGCCTCGACAAGCCAGTCAAGAAGTAGATGTCTATTGCTGTCAAGGGGATAGATTTTCCCCTAATCTGGAAAACTTGATTGATAGGATCCCAAGCATCGAGCAAATACTGCAGTAAGTTAATCTGTTGTCTCATGCTAGAGATGCGGAAGAACTTCAGCAAGCCACAATTCCACAGTGCGTTCACTGTAACTGGATCGTGTAGGGCAATCATGTCCTCTTCTTCATGTTCTCGTTCTCGCCATGTAAGGGTCATCTTGCTCCGAGATCTCTGCAAAAACAAACAAGAGAGGAGTTAGATCCTGATTTTGATGAGAAACAGGAAAAAATTCCATCAAAAACTGTGCAACAAATTCCTTTTCTGCGCCCAACGCACCTACAACAGTGTTCCAAGTGCGTTGAATGTCAAACTGCCTTCATACAGGCCAGCATTCAGCACAGGTTTCGATGTACTGAGGGTGCGTTGATGGCAGAACGAATCCATCAAACCCCAGGGGCTCAGAAAAGCAAGGAATAAAGCACAGAATGCAAAAAGGAAACCATGAAATGAAAGAGCTCGGGTTTAGCTCCTACCTGGTCCAGACGGCGCCGAGAATCGTCCACAGAATCTCCCAAAATTAGCTAATGAAAATCGAGGGGAAAAGCACCTCCAAAGCTCCAACAAACGAAGTTCAAATGAAATGGTAAAATGAGAGGTAAAAAACACTTTTTGATTGCTTTTACGTAGTTCAAAGTAAAATATTAGCGTTTTAATCTCATTTTCAAACAAATGTTGCTCATTTCTGACTAGTTTGATGAAGCAGTTGAAAATACAGTACTATCTTTGGAAGGACAAAGCCATTTATGGTAAAAAGTCAAAACAAGACCATCTTATCGAGCAGGTTTAGCACATAGTTCAAGCTCGTTTAAAAATAAACATAAGACTGAGGAAGTGTTTCAATCCGCGTTTAAGCTCGTTAAAAAATGAACTATCCTCCGGTAAATAACCACCGTGAATGTAACATTATCAGCCATTAAAGCCTTGATCGTGTTTGCACCGTCACCTCCACTTTTCCATTGGCCGATCATTCACCTCCATTTGATTGTTTACCCATTTTGAGGAACAGCTGCGAAGAGTGATTTCACTAGCCATCCTTGTGACACTGTCATGATTGGAAAATTCCAAACCTTACCTGGAATCAGCTGCTACCCATTTTATCACTCGTTCCTCAAAAGACGAGTCTTCTTTAAGCTCTTTTCATCTGACTCGTAAAACATGAAAAGATTGCCGAGTTTTGGCCTTCCAGCTCGTTAAAGCGACCGGAAATGCTATCCCTCCTCTAGATTTTAATCTTTTTGGACCTGAGGGATTATTGCACAAAAAGATCGAGCACTTGTTTTGTTCGGCTCGTTAAAACTATCGAAAATTCATCCCTTCTGTATTATTTTATACTTTTTCGGACTTAAGGGATTAGATGACGAAAAAGGAATTCCGGAGTTAACTTTACGTACCTTTTCAGACTCTCTAAAAATGAAAAGGACCGAGTTATCTTTGTCGTTAGACTCATTAAAAAGATTAATAGCGAAAAACTTGTCTTTAGACGAGAACGAGTTTCACTATAACTAGGCTCGTTAAAACATAGTGATGGGTTTGCCTGAAGGGCAAATTATAGAACAAGCATATGTTATCCTCCTCAAGCTTGACAAAAATAAAGAGGTACTGGTCAGCAATGACTGGGGAAAAATTGGGAAAAACTCAAAGAATCTTTGTTGGTAGCAAGTCGCTCTTGAACATGACACTTCCACTCTGTGCCTGAGTCGGGTTGGGTTGTTCCATTCACCGGTCGCATCACCATGGTCACGCCATACCATCCAAATTTGGGGTAAATGCTACCAATCCATCACATTAGTGTCGCCGATATGTTCAAGAGAAGTCATCCAGAGAAGTCACCTGTGTCCCATCCACTACCATACATTATACTTCATTCTTTCATGACCGCCACCCTGAACCATATATCATCAGATTGTTTTCACCTCCGCCAAAATCATTTGCTCCGTTCCGTGTCACTGATGTGGGATACATTAAGGCCCTCCTTTGACGGATCGCTTCTTGTTGACATCAGCTCATTCTCCAAGAAGTTGATCTAGGAACACCCCCTTCAGTACTTTGAAGCTTGCATGCCTCAATGGCAAGTTTCTCACTTCCGGCGACAGGTATACATCAATGACCTTCGACCAAAAGATTTTGCGTGGTGTTCGATGCCAAGTACTTTATTCACACCATGTGAATTGTACTGCAGTACCTTGAGGGTCATCATCATTATCGGTGATTCCTCTCGCACTTGTTAACAATTTACATCATTGACTGGTAATCAAGCGATGTCTTTCCATGTTCGACTTCAGAACTTTTCTCACATGGATCGACTTGTACTTTGAGTGAAGATCGGACGAGATTGAAGACCCCGGATCTAGTTTCATCCATCCGGGCTGTGATATATATTCAGGAAAACAAAGACATTGAAATGTACAGCATTGCAGCATAGATAATCATCCTACCAAAAGGATGATGGCTCTATCAGAATCATCAGTCTACCATTAGACGATTGTCTGTCCTATGTACATAAAAAATGAATTTATAAAGCTGAGCATGGGAATGCCCGCCTCAGCTAGATCATGAAAAATAGTATGAAGATAATGTATTGTATTGTATCTTATTACGGGTCTCCTCCCAGCATTGAAATAACTTCAGATCCTCCTAATAAAGCATTTCACCCGATAAACGGCCTCATACTTTAGGGGGCAACTGTTATAGACATTTTTGTGCCTTACAGCTCTAAGCATGAAATGTCCATAAACCAAGGGATCCTAAGTCCCTAAAAGTGTTGTTCCTGCCCCTAAAGGAACAAGGTCAGAAAACTACAGCTTCTCCGAGAAGTTCTCCACCAGAAACTGCTCAGAATCAGTCAAACCAGGATCATTTCAGCTGCTCCACTAGCTACCTGTGTTGCATAGCACCCCAGTACACAAGCTAGGTGCATTGCAACGCACCTAAATGCACTACCAGGGTGCGTTGAGCGGGAAATGACAAATGGCAGTGCCATTCCGCGAGGTGGAAAGACAATGGAAGCTTCCCGAATCTTCCTCCATGACACTTGCCTCACTGAGTTCGACCAAGGATGAGTAAGAGGCTCTCAGCCTCCAAGTGGAAGCAAGAACTGACAGAGAAAAGACACTAGTCAGATGACAAGCTGACTCATCTTCTTTGGATACATCTATATATGGTTCCCTCATCCCAGAGATCCAGGGGCTGGAATTTTGTACATTGCAGAGAATTGCTGTTGGTTTTGAGATTGAGATCAGTGCATTGGGTGATTTATGCTTTGTTGGAGGTGAAGAAGGGATTCCTTTGCTGGGAGGTTGATGCTAGATCGGGACTCACTTGGTTGTATCTCCTCCTGGATCTTATTGTTATATCAATAAAACTATTTGAGTTTCTCCTACATGCTTGTGTATCATTGATGCTTGTTACATTTGTATGTTTAGCTTAAATCTGATCCTAAGCTATTTATGAATATAAATCCATGTCTTTGTGTAGTTTTCTTCTTTTGTGATCTTACAGGAACTTGGTGAACCTGGGCAAGTAAGGGAGCAGGTAGTTGGAAGCTGTCAAAGAGGAGAGAGATTGGATCAAACGACTAGCGCAAGACACAGGTTGGTTCATCCTATTCCTCTTCGTTTATAATTCATAAAGAAGAATACAAAAATAGTTTCCTCTGTTTGTTGCTAAGGCACTGTCACACCTTAGTGGGATAGGGTCGTTCTGAATAGACACTTTTCCCCACAACACCTCTGATACCACTGATTCAGATTTAAATAGGAACACAACAAATTACAGAGATAACCATAAACGCAGAGATGCAACGGAAATAATACTTCATTTCATTAATGTAAAATTACTAAAATATTCTTACAAACATTAATGGAAATAAACCAACTAGGGCGATGGTAGCTTATCTATGATAAGAGATGTGGTGGCTACATGCCTCTCAACTGTGTTAAAATGAGGCTCGAAGGCCTATTTATTGTTGAGAAACAATGGAAAACCCTAAAAATCCAAAAACCTAACCCTAGAAGAGGAAATGCCAAACTATGGGCCCCTTTTGGGTAAATTGGCACATCAACTTCCCGGGGTCGTAACTTTGGAATATGATCTCCTTTTGATGCGCACAATATCTCGTTAGAAAGATCTATCCACGAAATCCAACTTTGGGAAGAAAAACATCAGTCCATTAACCCATGTTGCTCCCAGTTTTCCCAAAAAGAGATGTTTAGGGCCTCAAAATGGCTCCGGATGTTTAGGACCCAAAAAACTGCTAAAAATAGTAAACTGTGCTGCAATTAATGAAAATGAAAAGATGAAAGAAAAAATGGTGGGGGTCCAAGTGGACTTGGTGGGTGGCCACCAATATCCACCTGGATCAGGGTCCTAGCCCTGAAAATGAGGCTCAGATCTCGGGGTCATTGGCACATAACTACCTGAAAAAGCCTATAGTCAATAAGATACATCCTCGTGAGAGTGACTAGGGGACTCAGGCATTGGTGTGCCTTTTCATGGTAGCGATTGAGAGCCCAGGTCAATGAAAAGCTAAGTTGACTCAAGGGTTGGGCACCTAGGGTGTTTAGTTAGCTCATGGGGGTTGTGTAATGCCTGAGGGAGGTCTATAAAGTTTTGGTTCATTGGTTCCACTTCCTTAACTGTACTTAGGGAGTTGAATCATATCATAGTAACTCTTTGTCACATATTTACCCTAGTGGACCGGTAAGATTGGGTAAGTGTGGGAGGAGGGTGATACGAATGGCAACAATTGATGGAGGTTCGAATGCCTATAGGGGCCATGATACAAGGAGTGGGGAATAATGAGGGGGGCAATAAGGAAGTTCTACATGTATATTAAATCTCAAGTCAACTTTATAAACCAGCCTTGTGAATTATTCTTTATTTCTTCCCTTTTCATGAATCCAGGGCAATCATTGAATGGTTGTAAAGAGGTTGGTGGAAATTGTCACTTCCCAAATTATGAGAGCCTGGGAGGGTAGTTGAGAGAATCATCTTAATAGTAAATGTAGGGAATGGGTTGAATAAAATCATGGTGGAATTGGAAGACCAAAATTTGCATGGGAAAAAGAAAATTGTGGATGAGTGATGGTAAGGAAGATAAAGGAGGGAGAGAGGATAGTTGAGATTTGAGCAGAGCCAATGCTAGTGAGAATCTAGTTGAAAAGCCATGGCTTGACACCCTAATTCACATTAGAAATTCTCTAAACTCAATTGGAACATGAAACTATAGTATCGGGCCTCATTAGATGCACTTGACACATTATAAGGATGAGTTCTTTGAGGTACTACGAAGTGGAAAAAGGGAGCTCAATCATGTGTTGTGCAAAGTTAGTAGAAGGGGCATGTGAGGATTACATGGGTCTTGAGATCCAAATGAAAGTTTTCTTTTGAGAATGTCCCTTAAGACGATATCATTTGCCCATATTTTCTAACAGTTGTTTATATTTTCCCTATTGGTGGTGATGATGGTGGTGGTGGTGGTGGTGTGTGTGTGTTGGGATGTGAATGTAGGTAAGTTAACTAGGGTAAATAATTCTTTATTTGTAATGTTGTTTACTTCCTTGATACAAGAGAAATTCCATTTTATTGATGTAATAAGAGGTATATGAAAAGCACCAAATGAAGAAGCACTCTTTTCTCCTTTTTTGCATCATAGGTCGCATCATTTTTTTTATAGATTGTATAATAGCATAGATTATAGTTAATAGAATCATGAATGTTAAGCATGTGTTACATACATGGATAACACAATGAGGGTATCTATTTGAGGTCAAATAATTTACATTTTACACTTGGTTGAATGAAAGAGGGAAATTCTAATCACTACATTTAGGAATTAAGTTAGTTTTCCAGTTTTTTATTCCATGGAATTCATTTTTCAAAGAAATATTTGATCTGAACTTAAATAGGAATGCAACAAAATATAGATCTAACCATAAATATAAATTTGCATCAGAGATAACACTTCATTTCATTAATATCAAATAATTGAAATATTCTTACATATAGAATGGAAATAAATTACTTGCGTGATGGTATATTATCTCTGAGAAGAGATGTGGCGGTACATGCCTCTGAATTGTGTTACAATGAGGCTCGAACGCTTATTTATTATTGAGAAACAATGAAAAACCCTAAACATATGAAAACCTAACCCTAGGATATGAAGCACCGAAACTGTGGGCTCTGTTTGCGTAAATTGGTACATCAATTTCCCAGGGTCATAACATTGGTATACGATCTTCGTTTAACACACAAAATACCTCATTTGAAACATATATCTGACTAAAAATTTCAACTGCAAATGTGAATAATACATTCCCATTTTCCCAAAAAATATCGTTTAGGGCCTCAAAACGGCTCTAGAAGTTCACGACTAGAAAAACTGCCAAAAATAGTAAATTATGCTACAATTAAGGAAGCTGAAAAACTGAAAGAAACAATGGTGGGGGTCTATTGTGGAGGTAAATCCCCTCTACGGATAGAGGCGATCACTACTAGCCCAGATCGGGTCTAGCAACAATCAAACAATGCTATCACGCAAGTTCCTAATTTCAAATTGCGGGTAAGCGATGAGAGCTTACTGGGATTCCAACGCTAGTATTACAAAAGAGTCGATCCTTTGCTCCGGATGGTCACGATCCCCACGATCCCCGTGAATGGACACCTGCACATGCAAAGAACAACATGAATACAAGCATAAAATCCAATAGATGCAACTATATATCGGTCAGAAAAGATATAACTCAAACATCATTACAATGAACAACGAGAGTGGAACCATAATGATAGTCATCTATTATTGATAATCGACAAAGAAGAATACAACCATAGTTCTGACGTCAATTCCTCCTTTGGCTGGGTGATCAGGTACACATGCCTTGCAAAGCTTGTCGGGATGGGGAACAAGCCTCTCTCTCTCTTTGGTTACAAGAATCTCCTTATCCCTTGCAGCAATCTCTTAGCCTTCTGAAAGTATGATTCTCCTTCTACTGGAACTGCTACTGGAGCTATCGCTGCCCTTCCCTCCAAAAAATATTACCATTATCCCGTCAAAGGCAACAGAACAAGCTTTTGTAGATGGGGAAAGGAGATGGGATTGGCTTCATCCTTAAGGAGATAAGGTCAATGACAACCTCGATCGAGTTGGCTCTATCATCGATCGAGTTGGCTTTACCCTCGGAAAGTGTTCACAGATAGAGTTCATGAGTTGGAAAGAACCTTCACATGCTTGTTTGTTAAAAGCTTTGCCAAATTTGGTTCGCGCGGGTCCGACACTGAGATAGAGTGCCAACTGGCGTGCCCTCTTTGTTGGATTTCCCCCATTGGTGCGAGCAGTACATTGGGAAACCGCACCAATGGAAAAAGGGGGCTTTTTAAGGGTATCTTGCAGGAGATGTCTTCAGGGCATATGAAGTCCATACTTAGGGGAACATGATGGAAGTGTTTTCCAGTTGTGTCACTTCTCACAGGTCCTAGAATGAGTCCTCCAAAGTGCGGGAGAGGGGTAACTAGGACGGTGACAAACGGTGAAAAATTACTGTGTAACAGATGCCCCCTAAAGCATGAGGCCTGAGAGAGAGAGGGGTGAAATGCTTTACAAGAACATGCGCAACTGAAAACGCTGCCACCGGAGAACCTGCATAGAGAAGTACAACTGATATCTCAAGTACATGATATATGTGGTATGGGCACAGCCATCCATAACAGAGTATATAATAATCTAGATCCAAGGTATGGGCGCAGCCATCCGGTGAGGATCGATGAATAGACTCAGGCATGGTCGCAGCCATCCAGTGAATGAGTCATGTAATAATCATAATAATCCACAAAATCGTAGAGTAGATTCTAACAGACAAAATCCAGGGTCTTGTGCTCCATCTCGACCCGAACAAAAGTACAAGTTCAAGCATGCGAATACAAGAGTTGAAGTCAAACATGCATGAACATCGTCTGATTACCAGCAAATGATGAAAACTGTTAATAGACGCGAGAGGTACCACCAATAATGACAATGGTCCTGAAGGTACTATAGGTACAATCTACAGCATGCGAATCAGTGAGCTGGCGTCGAACACCCGTAGAATCATTCGATCAGAGGCCAATGATGAAAACCTCACGTCGAACATGAAGAACCTACCATTGAGGGATGCAGGCTCCAAGGCACCCAAAAGGAGTCTCTAGATCAGCTTCTTGGATAGTGAGCTAAAGTCGACAGGAAGTGATCTTAATTGAAGGTGGGCCATAGTGTTTCCCACATCATCGACACGAGGCAGAGGGAGAATATTGTGAATCAGGATTATATGGGATAGCAGAGGGAGGTTGTTATTCTGTAGAGGTCAACTTCTCTTGAACATATCAGCGGCACGACAGTGGATTTGGAAGTATTTTACATCAATGGATCAAAGGTCCTGGTGACGAGGCAATGAGAAGATGAGAGGTCAAACAAGATCACCCAAACCCACGGAGGCAAGTGAAAAACGACATGAGATGTCCCCACCCAGACACGAATGCAGACAAATGCCATGCTCAAGAGTGACATACTGCCGACACGACAACAATTATGGTTCCATTTTCCCCACCATTTCTGGCGAGTACCCCAGTTATTTTTAACAAGCTTGACGGGGATAGCATATGCTTGTGAGGCGTCATTCCGATGGGATCCGATGTCATCAGATTTTAATGAGCTTGACAAAGGAAGAACTCGGCATATTTTCATGTTTAGAGAGTTTGAAAAGATAGCAAAAAAGAAAACTCCAGGGATGTCCTTTTTCGTAAAGTTGTGTCTCGCAAGCCCGAAAAAGTATAAAACAATGCTCGAAAGAACCACCCGACCATTACGATTGAGGAGTACTTTTCATGTGTAGTGACGTCGACCTGGAAAATAAAAAAGTGATCGATATCACGTCGTTTCGTAACTGTTAACGAGCCTAAAACGACAAGGGCCCGACAATCTTTTCGTTTTTACACGGTCGGAAAAGAGTTTAAAGACGATTGCTTCTTATTTACGTTTAACGAGTCAAGAGGGGTAACTCGATGATCTTTTCACATTTAGACGATTGGAAAAGAGCTGAAAGTAGACCTCCATTTTTATTCTCTTTAACAAGTCAAAAAGGAAAAAATACTCGGCAATCTTTTCATATTTTATGAGTCTAAAAAGAGCTTAAAAGGAGACTCGTCCTCGAGGAAAGAGTGGTATAAAGGGTAACAACTTGTTCCAGCAATGGTGGAACTGCTCAAAACATATAATGGTCAAGAGGCTGGCTAATAAAACCACTCATCGCTGTGGTTCCTCAGGAAAGGATAAACAACCAAGTGAAAGCATATCATCAGCCAAAGAGATGGTGGCGATGGAATGAAACAACCAAGGCTCATCTAATAGAATTTAGTGGATAAGCGGCAATCACGAGATGTAAATTGGGTATGGGTTCATTTTTACACAAGCTTGAACCATGGAGAACTTTGCTTGGATTCAGTTTCATGTTTACACAAGCTTGAAACGAAAAACTATGCTTGTTATAAGTTCGCATGCCCCCAGCATAATAACACAAATCGAGGTACATGCCCCCCAAGCCTCATTGCATTCAACAAAGTGGATGGAATGAAGGTTCAATTTCGAGATCTATGAAAGACTCGACTTGTATTTTACGAGATCTTAATCAAAGACTCGATTTGGAAAGGAGGTTGTTTCATTTTTTAATGAGGTTGACATAGGAAAAGAACTATCCTCATAACCCTTATTTCATTTTTTAACGAGATTGACACAAGATCAGGAACTATGCTCGACACACATTGTTTCATTTTTTAATGTGGTCGCCACAAGATTGAAACTATCCACGGGACTCCTTGTTCCATTTTTTAACGAGCTCGACACAAGACAAGGAACTATGCTCAACACCTTGTTTCATTTTTTAAGGAGCTTGACACAAGGAAGGAACTATGCTCCGAAAAGACCTAATTTCATTTTTTAAGGAGCTTGACATAGGAAAGCGAACTATGCTCCGACACCTAGTTTCATTTATTAAGGAGCTTGACGCAGGAAAGGAACTGTGCTCCAGCCAAACCTAGTTTCATTTTTTAAGGAGCTTGACACAGGAAAAGAACTATGCTCTGCCTGAACTTCATCATAATGAACAGGAAGTCGGGGCTTCCAAGAGTGCCACTCCCGGTGGAAGGGAAACATCTTGGAAGTCAGGGCCCAATGCCCCCAGGACACTATGCACGACGGTGGCATCATTGGATCCAGGCACAAGATATGTGGCCTCATAATTGATCTGTGGAGGGGCAGATGCAACTGCTGGATGAAAACCAGGAGGGGATGACAACTGCGCAGGAGGCACCTGGGGACGAACGAACAATAATTGATCGATAGTCACTATTCTTCCATCGTGTAGAAAGCAAACCACACGGAAAAGTGAGGAGACAAGGGCCCCCATGGCATACACATAGTCACAGCCAAGGAGAAGACTGAAATCTAAAGCACCTTGGCTAACCAATACGTCTATATAGACATTTTTTCCTCCCAAAGTAATAGGGAACTTTGGAAGGATCCCTAATGGTTGACTAGTTCGTTCGTCAAAAGCTGTCAGATTCAGTACGACTGGCACCAGCTGTGGGGAACCCAAATCTTGCAAAGTAGTAGCAGACATAAGACTGATAGATGCACCCTCATCCAAAAACGTGCCAGGTATTGCCTTATTATAGGTTTGTACCGTGACCCAGAAAGGCACATGGGATGGAAGGCGGGAGGTGGTCAAATGACTCCAGTAAAAGGAAACGATTGAACTACTTGGTAGGGGAATCATATGATTGCCCCCCTGCTCTAAAGGGACCGATGCAGGACCCTCGGGAGAAGCTGGGATAGGAGAGTCATTTCCGGATTCAGGAGAATCTGAGGACACGAGAAGAACATGGGAATTATGCTCTACTGAAACAGAGTGATCGACGGGAGGTGAGCTCGAGTCAACACTCTTTCCGACCAATGGTTGGTCTGGAATGGGTGTGGCACAGCCAGGTTTGGGAAGAGGATCCTGGACAAGAGAAGAATTTGAATCAATCTCTTTGTCAATAGGGGAATGATCTGTAGTTGCAGAGAGACATTGATAACCATCTGGGAGTTGGGGTAAAGAAGCTGTAAGACTTTCCAAAACAACGGAGGCTTTATCCATGAGTAGACAAAGGTGAAGGGGATGATTGCCTTCACAGAGTCTACAGGGGATTCGAATCTTCCCTTTCTCCTTACCATTGCGAGTCGATAAGGTAGCATTGTCGTGAGCTCCAGAGGATGATGAGGGGCGGGCCGGATCGCGAGACCATACTTCTAAGATCTTGGGAATGCCAGGACAATCACGAAGAAGATGATCTTCCTTGCACAATCTACAAGGAAACTTGACCTTCCGCAGAGGAGCAGAAGGTGGCCCGACTTGAGCTGTACTCGAGGCAGTAGCTGCACTTTTAGCCTCTCCCTTAGGAGACTTCTTCTTCTTCATCTTCTTCTTCTTCTTAGCCACCAGGTTACTGGAATCCAAACTTTCACCAGGCAAAGTAGAAGATGAGGACGCAGAAACAGGCGAAGAAGGGGAGAGGTCCACCTTAGAATCAACATGATGTTGTTCAGGTGGAGGGACCGATTGACCAGTAGGTGAGACGACAGGGACCAGAGAGGTTGAGAACAACCAAACAGGCAACCCAACAGTTAACCCTGCGAGGGACAAGGTTGCCATGTAAGGAGCACCAACATTCTCAAAAGGAGCGAAATGACCAGGGTTTCCGTTAGAGGGGATCCCTGGGTTGGTGAACCCCGGAAAGGTTGCCATCGAAAAAGAAGCCTACTCAAGCTAACGAAAACAAGATCTAACCGGGTAAATGTGAATCGTGGCCGAATAAATTTTAAGGCAGAGGAACTGAACTTGACCTTTTCATGTTTTAAGAGTCGAGAAAAGGACAAAAATGTGACTCTAGTCTCCTTCGAATGTTTAATGAGCCCGAAGTGACAAAATGCTCAGTTGAGCCTTTTCTTTTAGGGAGTCCAAAAAGGATCAAAAGTGACTACTGTGGAGAACTAGGCAAAGGGTTTACCAGACAATCTGTAAAATTGCATATACACCTTGGCAATCATATGAAAACCAAGGACTTTCCGTACGGCGGTCAATCTTCCCGGATGCTATGTTCGGTGCGTTACGGCTTGTAAGGCGGCAGCCACGGCTTCCTGTGGATAAAGGATGATAACCTAGTGGGGTTTCCCCATATACTCGACGGTACGTGGGAGCACAAATCCGTGTTAGACCACTATCGAGTCACAAAAGGAGGAATCACCCAACCCTAATGTGAAACAATAGTGACTAGGTTTAACGACGTTGGAACACGTCTCTAGCCTAGACCTCTAGATGTGTGCGTTAAGTTCCAATGCATTGTTAGATTTATTCAGTTCATTTTACAGTTGATCTTGGATTAGGTTTCGATTTTCAGGCCTTACCGTATGTAATTTCTCACAATTTCCTAAATGCAAGCTATATGCCAAAATACATCATTTCATTCGATGAACGCTAGCTACGAAAGAGTTGAGAGCTTTCACACAAACAAAATGACCAAAAATAATCAACAACACTCTAATGCAGCTAATGACAATTAACAAAACTTTTCTCCAAGGTTACTAATCACTAATAACAACGAAAAGCTTTAATTTCCATTAACTAATGCAAAGCAAAAGAGATTGTTTGTTTCTTTTTTATGGCAAAACGCACTAATTTTTTTTTGAGAAACAATAACAAAGAGCAAAAAGCAAATTTCACTCAATGGGAACATAATCAAATCTCTAAATAGAAAGGCAATCCTTCAAACCAAGAAAAACGCCAAAGACCTCAATGAGCCATGTGATCTAGGCTCAAAATGAAGCCAAATGGAATCCAAGCGAAAAAGAAGTAAACCACTCGAATAACCCAATAACAAGCTTTAACAACCACCAAATAGGTGCAAAAGAGTAACCAAAAAGTTGACTGGACCAAGAGAAGACTGAAACTCCTGCGGAAGGCTTGATGCACAAAGTCACTAGATGCCCTAGGGCTAAAATGTGAAATCGGTGGAAAAAAGCAAACACCCAAAGGGTAAAGGCCAAAAACCAATCAAACAAGACTCTAACACACTCAAGTGATTGAAAGAAAGTATCCAGACACAAAAACCAAGCTTGGAAGGCTCAAAACAAGCAAACTCGAAAAGGTTCCCTGGGCTGGTGTGACTTTCAGGTTAAAAGTTGCGCCAATTGAGGATTGGCGCGGGATGTACATTGCCAAGCTGCGCCAATTGGCGCGACTGTCATGCAAAAAAGAGCGCCAATTGAAAATTGGCACTACTGTCATGCAAAAAAGAGTGCCAATTGAGTTTTCTATGATAAAATAAAAAACAAGCAATCCAAGACTAGGCTAGCAGTACCCAGACAGACCAAGAAGCGAGAGACAACCAAAGAATCAACCCAGAAGGCTATCTAAGCAATCAAGCAAGGGAAACCAAAGAGACAAGACAAACCCCAAATTGTTCGGTTCGTAAACCAAACCAGATATCCAAAGTTTACAAATCAAACAACAAACAGTCTCTCCCTAGCGGAGTCACCAAATTGTTGTGGAGGTAAATCCCCTCTGCGGACAGAGGCGATCCCTACTAGCCCAGATCGGGTCTAGCAACAATCAAACAATGCTATCACGCAAGTTCCTAATTGCAAATTGAAGGTAAGCGATGAGAGCTTACTTGGATTCCAATGCTAGTATTGCAGAAGAGTCGATCCTTTGCTCCGGCCGGTCACGATCCCCACGATCTCCATGAATGGACACCTGCACATGCAAAGAACAACACAAATACAAGCATAAAATCCAATAGATGCAACTATATATCGGTCAGAAAAGATATAACTCAAACATCATTACAATGAACAACGAGAGTGGAACCATAATGATAGTCATCTATTATTGATAATCAACAAAGAAGAATACAACCATAGTTCTGACGTCAAATCCTCCTTTGGCTGGGTGATCAGGTACACATGCCTTGCAAAGCTTGTTGGGATGGGGAACAAGCCTCTCTCTCTCTTTGGTTACAAGAATATCCTTATCCCTTGCAACAATCTCTTAGCCTTCTGAAAGTATGATTCTCCTTCTACTGGAACTGCTACTGGAGCTATCGCTGCCCTTCCCTCCAAAAACTATTACCATTAGCCTGTCAAAGGCAATAGAACAAGCTTTTGTAGATAGGGGAAAATAGATGGGATTGGCTTCATCCTTAAGGAGATAAGATCAAAGACAACCTCGATCGAGTTAGCTCTATCATCGATCAAGTTGGCTTTACCCTCGGAAAGTGTCCACAGATAGAGTTCATGAGTTGGAAAGAACCTTCACATGCCTGTTTGTTAAAAACTTTACCAAATTTGGTTGGCGCAGGTCCGACACTGAGACAAAGTGCCAACTGGGGTGCCCTCTTTGTTGGATTTCCCCCATTGGCGCGAGCAGTACATTGGGAAACCGCGCCAATGGAAAAAGGGGGTTTTTTAAGGGTATCTTGTAGGAGATGTCTTCAGGGCATATGAAGTCCATACTTAGGGGAACATGATGCAAGTGTTTTCCAGTTGTGTCACTTCTCACAGGTCCCGGAATGAGTCCTCCAAAGTGTGGGAGAGGGGTAACTAGGATGGTGACAAATTACTGTGCAACAGGGTCCAAGTGGAATATGTGGGTGGATAGAAACGTCCACCTAGATCAATCATTCCCCCTTAGGAAGCAATGTCCCCCATTGCGTTGAGTGCCTCCATGAGATGGGGAAACTTTTGTTGAGCTTGGTCCCTGGCGAGCCACTTTCCTTGTGCAGGAGTTGGCCAACTTTGACAACCCAATACAGTTGGATCTTCCGTTGGCAAGTGTTCTTTATTTTTGCGTCCATGATCTGATCAGTTGTGGTTTGTTCCATGTAGTCTATTTTAACTCTGTCGGTGTGAGTTTCTTTGCAATGTCAGATGTGCCCAGTAGTGGTGGAAACTATGACTGAAGGCGGTCTACATTGAACACTGGGTGCAAGCCAAGGAACAATGGAACACTAAGCTCGAATTCATTATCCCCTACAATCTTGGTGATGATGTACGACCCATATCGAAGTGGGCAAAGCTTGCAGTGGGGTCCAACCAGGCACTCCTACAAATGTAGCCAAACTTTGTCACCTACCTGGAACTTCTGTGGCACCCAATGTTGATCATGTCATTTCTTGTACTTAGCATTGGCTCTGTCCAATATGTCATGGACCTACTAGTATATTTCCTGAATATGCTCAATAAAGTTCTTAGCCCTGTTAGCTTTAGACTGGCATGACCTGAATTTGCTTGAGTAGCTATAAATGGTATGACTGCATCAATGGGACATAATGGTTGGAATCTCAACCCCACCTGAAAGGGGTTGTTGCCAATTGAGATATGGAGAGCTCTATTGTAGTTTTGCTAGATATAGGGGAGGATTTCATCCCATGTGTGTGGATTCTTAGATTTGTACATGCGCAAAATGTGTACGATCATCCTATTGACGACCTCTATTTGGCCTTCAATTGGGGGGTGGAAAGTTGTGGACTTAGTGAGCTTGGTGTCCAACATTGACTAGAGACTTGACCAAAATGTACTTAGGAACCTATTGTCCCAATCTAAGATAATGGAATGTGGGATACCAAAGTGTACCCACACCCATTCAAAGAAGAGCTTAGTAGAGGCTTTTGTTGTGATACTCTTCTTGTAGGTTTCCATAATGGCCATCTTAAAGAATATGTCGATGACCACGAAAACACAGTCATTTCCATGCTTAGTAGAAGGAAGGCTCGACATGTAATCCATGGATATGGATTCCCAAGGTCGACTAGGAGTAGGAAAAGGAGTATATAGGCCTTCCTTCTTGATAGGTGGTTTGGCAATGGCACAAACATTGCAAGATATGTTATACTTCCCAACATCATGTTGAAGGTTCAGCTAATAAAAATACTTCTACAACACTGCCACTATTTTCCATACCCCGAAATGTCAAGCGACTTGACTGTAGTGCACCTCCCAAATCATCTAGGAATGCTTGCTTGAAGAAGACATATGTGTCCTAGGTGGCATCACAACACATCCTAGAGGTGAAATTTTGGAACTTGCTTGCCTTCCATGAGCATCTGGTATGTGTTGTCAAATTTTGGATTGCTCTTGTAAAGATGTGGCCACCTCGAAGTCTCATTCCCACAAGAGTCGAGCACGGTGATCAATACCATGATTGACAGTCGACTAAGGCAATCTGCAACATTACTAGTGTTTCCCTTCTTGTACTTAATTTTCAAGTGGAACTATCGCATGTATGTGGACCATTTCCAATGGAGATCATTTTGTAACTTCCCTTGTGTTTGTATGAACTGTAGGAGTCGGTGATCTGTGTGGATGATTGTTTCCTTCCCCATAATGTAATGCTTCTGTTTTCAGTAGACCTGCATAATGGAATACATATCTTTATCATAGGTGGGATACTTTCAAATTGTGTCTAAAAGTCTCTCACTGTGATATGCCTCTCGATGCCCCTACTAACTAAGAACTGCACCAATAGCATAGTCGAAGGCATATGTCTCAATCTCAAATGGTTTTTGTAGGTATGGTAATATGAGCATTGGTGCAGAGCGGAGGTAATGCTTCAACTTGGAAAATGCCTTCTATTGGGATTTGGACCTAAATAATTTTTCTTTTGCTCCACCCTTGGTGATTTGACTTAAAGGCCAAGTGGTATGAGTTAACCCCAACATGAACCTACGGTAGAAATTGGCAAGACCCAAAAATATGCAGAGCTCTGTTAAAGTGGTTGGGGCTGGCCAATCCTAAATGAATTGTATCTTGGTTGGGTCCACATACACACCCCTCCCATTAATGATGTACCCTAGATATTGAACCTGGGTCATACCAAAAGTGCATTTCTGCAAATTAGCACAGAACTTGTGTTGTTGCAAGGTTTGGAGGATTTGTCAAATATGGTGGAGGTGCTCTTCCCAACTTTGTCTAAAGATCAGGATGTCATCCAAATACACCACCATGAATGAATTGCTGAATGGTCGCAAGATGTCATCCATCGTTCTCATGAAGGTTGCGGGGGAATTTATCAACCCGAAAGGTATGACCAGTCATTTGAAAAGGCCCTCCTTGGATTTGAAGGCAGTTTCCACACATTGGAGGGTTCAATTGTTACCTGCTGATGACCGGTTTTCAAGTCAGTCTTGCTAAAATATTTCCCCCCTTGAGCTGGTCCAGAAGGTCATGAATCTGTGGGATTGGATACCTATTTAGGACAGTGATCTTGTTCAGTGCCCGATATTCTATACAGAGTCTCCAAGTCCTATCCTTCTTCTGTACCAACATGAATGGGCTCCCACAGGGTGATGAACTTAGCTTGATGTTCCCTTTCTGCAACAAATCCTAAATCTTCTTCTTGATTTTATTTTTCTCTAGAATAGGCCGTCGATAAAACAATCCATTTGGAAACAGCGCGCCCGGGGTCAGATCGATGGAGTGCTTGACCTGACAGTGTAGAGGTACCCTGTGGGTGAGGTGAAAATGTTCTTATACTCCTCCACAACCTTGTCTATCTAATACTACCGTATATAGGAGCCCTTTCTGGAGGTCGTGGCCATAATATTCTTCTTTCCCTGAGGGTGAATCATAAGGAAAAAAATTCCCAGTCTTAGAAATGATCTTACTGCATTGCTTCGCAGTATTCAAAGAGATGGTGGAAGGTGGTGCTACCTCCAGTATCCTGTACAACTTATTTCCCAAGGTAATAATAACAATGCAGGGCCTAGACTCATACATAACATGTTGCTTCCACAAGTATGGTTTTCCTAATAATATATCACAAACTTCAAGAGGAGAAACATCACACAGTACCTCATCTGTGAAGGGCTTGATGCTCTAGGGAAGGCAACAATGTTGGATAACATGAAGATCTAATCCTTGGTGAAGCCACCTAATGGTATACGGATGCGGGTGTGCTGCAGTCAGTAGGTCCAGTCGCTTCATGACCTCTTTTGAAATGAGGTTCTTTTGGCTCTGTTGTCAACAATGAACTACAATGGAGAACCTTTCACCCAAATCTATGAATGGAAGAGGTTTTTCCCCTTCTCTATATATTCAAACTCATTCTTATAGATCTTGGTGGTGGAAATGGTGGCATTGGGCTTTGCATCAGTAATATGCCTCCCTTTGTCATTCCCCTTTTCAGGTTTTGACTCAGAGTTGTAAAATGCATCTGACTTGGAAGCCTTCAGCTCAGCCACCAGTGACTACTTGGCCCGAAACTCACTTGTGTTATGAGTGGGGCTCTTATGGAACTCACACCATTTTCCCATATCCTTATTTTTCTTTATGGTGTTGTTCTTTTCTTGTGGCTTTAGCAGGTTTTCCTTGGTAACCTTGCCTTGGCTTTGTCCCTTGCTCTATGGTTTCGGGGTGCCTTTCCCTTGCTTCGAATTCATAGATCCAAAGTATCTCTTCTTTTGTTTAAATTTTTTGGTTGATCTTGATAGCATATCGATAGGTCATTCTGAGCAAGGAGATGTCCAGGAACTACATCACATCCTAGATGTACTTGTGTCAACAACAGTGGTAATTGAGTACCAAATGTTGCTTAGAATCCCTTATACCCAGCTACATGCGAAGGGTATAAAAAAATGTGTGAACTCCGACATGTCTTGGTCCCCTCCCTGTGGCAGCATGGTTTGAAACAGTGGTGAAGGTGGAAAATCTTGGCGTAGGTAAGTCATTAACCTTGATATACAGAGGGTTTTATCTGCTCAACCTTAACAATTTATCTCTGATTCAGGGTTTCAACCACATACCTATCCTAAGGTCTGATATTCTATTATAGACATGGCTTCAGAAGTTGCAGAAGAGGCTGAAAGCAACCAACACTCTGAGTCAATTGAAGAAGGTAATTTTCCCATAGTGGATTCCCACAGCCATAGTTCTTTTTTTTTGCAATCTTGTTTTCACTATAGTTTTACTACTAGTTTATTCATTCTTACCCTCAACTTATGGATTTGTAACAAAACCGTTTGCTGTCTTGCAGATAATTGTTTCAATAAGGAGATGCCTCAGCTCTAGGTAAGAATCCCTTCTTATTATTAATAAATTCATTATGACACAGGAAGGGTCTTAGTCTGTACTGAAATTGAGAACTCATGGCATTTGTGACAGGTAAGAAATCTCACAGGAAACTTAATGTTTGAGTCCACGACCACTAAATTCATAAGGGCTTATAGCCTCCTGGTGGTTTTATAGGTTGGTGCTAAGATATTTGATATTCTATTCCAGCTTGTCATTATAGGGGTTTCATGGAGGGTTTTTCTCCTTATGATCTAGATTAAGTTATAGATGTCTAAACTATTCGCTTTTTCTTATGTTAGTCATACAACAAGCTCTAACTGTCGAATGCTCTTTTATTTGAATGTAAAACTAAGTGTATTGGTATTAATACCTGGTTACGCATTTTGGGTTTTTATTTTTGAAGAATGGCCGGAATATTTCCTTCTTAATTATATGTGAGGGCCGACAGTACCTCTAGATGATCTCTCGGATATCATCTATTGCTTCGTCGATTGTTTTGAGTTTTAAAATATGTGTACTCTCTTTTTATTACATTGTTAATATAATATCATTATTTTGTTCTCAGTCCTGTGTGATCCTAAGTCCTGCGACCTTGTTTACATGTATACAATATTTATTCAGATATGAAGGTTTCGGTCAAATTACTTGTAGTATTATCTACTGTGTATAACCTGTGTTTATTCATTACATAGAATCTTATGGGGTGAGATTATACTGAGGGTTTTACTGTCATGACATGCTGAAATGTTCTTTGCTTAACTCAGAGTAGGAGAATTGTTTAATATTTAATCGACCTTTCAATCTACTATTCTAATAATATTTATGTTTGCTCTGAAGTTTGTCAGAAAGGATATTTGCAATTCCTCTTTTTTACTGTTAGATTATATTTATAGTAATACTGTCTAGGAATTATCTCCTATTTCAGATTTATAAAACAATTAATTCCACTATATCCGTTCAATTTGTCCATTGTATATTCCAGGGTTTTTAACACAGAAGTGAGCCTTCTGTTTTGTTTAATTGTTTAACCTGCAAGTTAATGATAACATCTACAATCTAGAATCTTTAAAAGCATTCTATATTACTTATTTATTATCCTGTAAGTCCATAGCAAAATATACAAGCCAGTACAAAATCTTTAAAGTTTCTTTATCTTACTTACATGTTATTTGCAAAACAATAATAATAATACTTTTTGGAAAGTCTCTCCTCCCAACCACAAGTCTGGAAATCACATCCAGACTCTCCCCCCCAAAATTTCTACCTTCCACACTAGATTATATCCAATTACAATCAGTACCATGGGCCTTTGGACTCCAGTCCAACCTCAATCTTAGTACTATCTTTGTGACTGTATTGAGAAACCTTCCAACTGGTTTATTCAACTCATATCTAGGATAGGTTTCTTGCTCCATTTCCCCTCCCTATATTTCCTTTTTTAGGTAGAGGGTAACTGTTTCTTAGTAACCATTTCTTTTAACTAAAACAAAACAATTTTATTCTTGTTAAAGTAGTATTACCAATAATTTAGGTAACCAAAAGGTAATCACAATAAATGTTTCTTGGCCTTCTAGCCCCAGTTAGTTAATGTTAAACATCAAAATGAAATAAAACTTAAATTAACATCTAGTGAAGATTCACTTAGTAATATTAGTAATTTTAATGAAATTTTGGGGTGTTACAAACTCCCAGATATTATTGTGTGTTTACTTATGCCTTTCATTTCTCTAGGCTTGCACTTCATATTTGTTGAGTTTTTTTTTTGGTGTGTTGTTAAAAAATCTCAATGGTTGGGCCTTCCACATCAAATGTGGAAGCCCTTGGTTCAATAAGTGAGAAGAAATGCAAAATTGTCAAAAGGGTTAGTTCCAACTCCACTCTAGATATGAAACACTCTATGGAAAAATCGAACATCAAAAATTCGATGGAGAGAGGATTAATTAATGAGTTCACTAGACTTTGGTCTAGCCCCAATATTGTTCAAGAATGGGCCCCTAAGAATTGCATCAATCAAAACTTTATTTCTATTATTACTACAAAAATGCATTTATGTATATATTTTTATCTATAAAATGCAGTGGATATTCCGTTGGATAGCTCGTCTCAACATATTTGATAAAATATATTGAAATTCGAAAATATATACTATGAGGGTTTAATTTTCTTATATTTCTAAATTTATTAAGTTAATAAATCTAGAACAACGAAAAATATCGAAAATAGAGAACAATGAAAAATAAACATCAACAAACCACAATGAACACAAGATATGATTTGGGAAATCCTTTTAGGAGAAAAACTAGTTGGAAGATGAGGTTGCTTTGCTCTCTCTTCCTCTAAATGGAAGTGGTGCAAATACAAAGTAGTGAGACCTATGGCTTGTGGGCTGCTACAAAACACAAACCCTCTGTTATGCTTTCTCTTCCTATCCACTCTTAGCAACTCTTTTCAACTATGGAACATAATGCACTTGAATATAATGGAACCATGTTTCCTCCTAGTGGCATGGTTATAACATAACTTGGTAGCCAACTAGTGGTTAAGTTTGACTCCTTTGAAATCTGAAGTAAAGTTACAATATCGACACTTCTAGAATCCTCTTCATCATGTTCACGTGTCTAGTGCCTTTTTTATGAATAATAGGGCTTGGTGTGGCATCCTCTCGAATTATGGTGGTTCATCACGATAGGTGAACTTTGGGAGGCATAATTCTTGCATACAAACCAAAATTAATGACTTTTGTAGATATTTGGAAAGTTATATGTTGTATAATAACACTAGTGGATGGAGTGCTTAAGGGGAAAAGTTTTACCCCCCAAAAAGCATCATTAAAGGCCTAACATTGACCTTAGAAGGTTCAAGGCCCCAATTCTCCAAATTGGGCCTTACTGCTAAAATTGCTCATGTAAGTTGATTTCTCTAATTTTCCACTCTATAAGCATTGAGATGGATAAAAATCAATGTAATAATCTAATCAATATCAATTTTTATTTAAAAATATATAATAGAGGGACTTGATCTTTAGAACTCGTTCCTATTCTATGGGTTGCAGGGGAATAGGGTAATGCATTTATTTCAATGGACTTTGGACTTTAATCTAGATATAGAAATCATGTTTTCTCCTATTTGGATCAAACTCCCACACCTCCCTATTATCTTTGGGACCTTGATTCCTTCAAATTATTGGATACAATTTGGGGTGTTACATAATTTACATTGAACCTAAGGGAAATTTTTTTATATGTGCTAGAATTTGTGTGGAAATGGACTTTCAACTGGGAGTGTCTGAGGCAATTTAACTGAATTTGGAGTACCAAAGTTATCTATAGGCCCTAATTATAAGAAAGTTATTTTTAAATGTAGAATGAGTATGGACATTTTATAAAATGTTACTTAAAATCCCAAGAAATTCAACCATCTTCGAAGCAGATTCAAAGAAAATTTCAACCTCTCAAGATAATATTGAGCAAGGTACACTCAAACAAGTAAGAAGAAAACATAAATGACAATAGGCCTGGGGGGACTCAACTTGATAACCAGACTCATCTACGCTTACCCAATCCCTCCAATAATATATTTGGAGCTTTGATGATGAAGAAGAGGTTGAGAAAGATCATTCAAAGAATAACTTAGAGCCTAGCTCAGGGTGTCTTTCAAAAGAACAAAATACTTTAAAAAATGCAGCTTCTAATGATACCCATATTGAGCAATGTGCACCTTCTTAGGTGAAGGGATCTATTCCATAAATAGAGAGTATGGCTCCACTTTTGAAGGATGATATAGTTATCAACTTAATGAGAATTTTTATGTCAAATTGAGAACACTAAGTCAACAAATCTAGATTAAAAAATCAAAATTGACTCTAAAATTGGTATTTGAAATTTATTTACTATTTTTTTTTTAAATTTACTGAAAAAATAAATTAATAAAAAAGAAAAAAAATGATCTAATATTTCCCAATTCTTCATAATATGTTTTTTGGTTGACGTTTTGAGCTAGCAAATGTGGCTCATCATCAAGACGTAGATAAGAAATATGATCTAGTTTAGAAAGATAAATAGGAGAGAGATGCCAGGTTAAAGAATGAAAAATAGACATTAGGTTAGACAAAAGTTAGAGATAAATTTAATTCATTAATAAAATGGTAAGAACATGATTCAAACAATTAGATTTATTAAAATATAAAAAAATAAATTAATGTGTATATATAGATATATGTGGATTATATCAACAAGTTGTAATCAAAAGTATATTTATAAATATAAAATAAAATGTGTAAAATACATTAGTAATAATATCATTAATATAAGGAGATCAAGAAACAAAAGAGATTCGAATGCCCAAAAGTATATAATAATTAATCGAAGGATATATATATATCTATATATATATATATATATATATATATATATATATATATATATATATATATATATATATATATATATATATTATACATATATGTATATATATGTATATATGTATATCTCTCTCTCTCTCTCTCTCTATATATATATATATATATATATATATATATATATATGAAATCTAAGAAAATATTTGACTAAGCTAAAAAGAAGGGGGCTAGAAGAAAAATAAAGTAAGAAAAATGAAGGAGAAGATTTTAATAATCAACATAAATATGTTAGAAATTAAATAACAGAGCAATGGAACACATAAAATGTTGCAGAAACACCAACACTAAAAAAATCATAAAAACAAGAGAGACACATATATATGTGATTCACCCAATTTGGGCTATGTCGATAAACAACTAGTCATTCATTTTTATATTATCTAGCAAACTGAAGGGATACAACCTATAGCAAATTCGTTGTAACTTCCTCTTATCTCTCACATAGTTTCCTATGTTTTTTTATCACAGAATAATACACAATCCCAATACAATTCCATCATATAAATTAATTTTTGTCTTCTAAGGAAAAACCCTAAATTAACATAACTTCTACTGTTAAATATTCTGGTTGATAAACAACCAAGATTGACTATGAAATTACAATATTTTACAAGGTAAAATTTTCCTAATTTTTTCTTCGAGGGCGCTACCCCTGAACCCCTGCTAAGCCCACCCACCACCCCAAACCCCCCCAACCCCCCCCCCCCCCCCCCCCAACCATCCCCCTGTTGACACAAGTGTGGGGCTAATCCCCTCCACAGCCCCCTGTAAGGGAATGGGATCCAAATTCAGCTAAAACAATACCTCTGAATCAAGAAAATAATATATCTCCACACCCAACAAAAGAGAGAATGAAGGGGAAGGTAAAAATGAAGAAGACAAAATTTCAAACGAGACAAGAAAATGAAAGTAGAAGGGGAAAGGGAGAGGATTTGCTTCAGGATGAAGAAAATCTAAAAGAAAGGGCGAGAACCAAACTCTTACTAGCATTCCAACTATCAACTCTATTTGGATTTCCTGAGTGTTTTTCAATATAAATGGCTTCTACGAACTTCCGATGATGATAGTGCACAATTTTCGCTAGGATCATGTAGTCTTCAATGCAAATATGTCATTTTGTTTTCTCAACATTCTCATCTAGAGTTGAGGAACGAGACCTACCATGTTTAATATCTTCCACATGCTCTAGAATCCTTTGCCGGATAGATCTTCCTATCTCGCCAACATAGGGAGCCCTAGAAGAGAACGAAATTAAGTATATTCCTTTCATGTTTGAAAGGTCAACAAGATCCTTGATAGATTTCAGGATACCACTAATGGTGCTTAACAGCTTGAAATAAGTAGGAACTTAATTCTTTCTTAAGATGCGAGCAATTATATCTATGGTTCCCTGGATAAAGGAAAGTTGAACATTGGAGATAGGATCAACAAGGTCCCTCTTTTATCTAGGATGCTAGATAGATTTTTGGAATTCCTTTCTACCTTGGTTTTTCTTATAGACATTTTTCACAAAGAAATAAATGAGGTGGGATTTTTCCTCATTAATGTGGCATTCATTGGAAATCCTTAATGCCCAGGTGGCCAAGGTATTTAACACACAAAATTTCTAGGTTGGATGATGATGGGACTTAAAGTGAAGGTATTTCTCCACATGAATCCTTTTATGGAACACTTGGTGTGAGATGTAACCAAAAACATTCTTGGAGATAAGAACATCAAGGAATGACAGACTCCCGTTACTCTCGACTTCCATTGGAAAGTTGATAAAGTTTGATTGATCATTCAAATGCTACTTGAATACTTCTAATTTATTAGGGCCATGGAGTCATATAATAAAAGTATCATCGACAAACCATTTTCATAGATTCATGTGGAAAGGATCAGAGGCTAAGACCTTGGTCTTGAAGTCTTCCATGAAAATGTTTGTCACAATTGGGGAGAGAGGGGAACCCATGGCAACACCACATGTCTATTCATAGAATTCACCTTGAAAATTGAAGAAGTTGGAATTCAACATAACATGACATACTATGATGGATCCATAAATATCAAATCAAAATATGTCAGCTCGCAAAAGACTTAAATTTGAAAGCAAAAAAAAATTACTACTTTTTAAAAACACATTTAAAATATATATAAAAAAAAAACAATTTAAAAAAACCAAAAAAGGAAAGAAAGATGGATGCTAAAAATAAAAACTAAAACTTGGCCACAAATACCTAAAATTATTTAAAAAATACAAATCTAATATTAAAAAATAAAACAAAACATTAAAAGAAATTTAAAAAAAGCATATTAATTTTGTTTTTAAAATAAAATTAAAAGGGAAACATTAATTAAAAAAATTAAAAAGTGGTGAAAAAACAAATGAAACAATCATTAAAACTATTAAAAGTTTTGTTTGTTTTGTGGGCAAGGCCCAAACCTCCACTCTCCCATCCTCACACTACATCCAAGCAAACAAGCTCCACCACCATGTCACTTGTAGGTCAGCCCACCTATAGTGGACACCCTTCCATCTTTCTCATCCACGTAGGATCCACCACCATGTTGTTGTTGAGGTGGCCTATGGGAAACCTCACAGCGGCTGCGTGGATAAACATGGTGGAAGGCATGGGAATGTAGGTGGAGGGGGCACACAACGCCCCACATCGTTCCTCAAAATACATGAAATTTTTAATAGTTTTAACGTTTTCTTTCATGTTTTTTGTTTTATTATTATTATTATTATTATTATATTTTTTAATGTTTATTTTAATTTCTTTTAATTTTTATTTTTAGTTAAAAAAAAAAATTTGAATTTAGTTTTTAAAAGTGTTTTTGGGCTTGTCAGGTTATCTATTTTCTTTGTTTTGTTTTTGAAAGTTATTTTATGTCTCTGTTTTTTTTTGTAAATATCTTTTATTTTTTTAATAAAAATTGGGATTTTTATTTTAATATAAAAATTTAGAAAAGTATTGAATATGGATTTATTGAATTTTTTTTTTTTAAGCTAAGGTGGAACCATTTTTATTAAGATGAGTTAAAACCAGTACATACATGTGGTGGCCTCAACCCGCCCCGAAGGGAAACCGGGTCTGTTGGCCACCTGTAGTTCTTAATAGCCATCCAAAAATAGTACTTACTTAGTCTGTTTGTCCATGCTATATATGCTAAACATTCAAAGATGCCATCACTGTCTGCTAATTGCATTCTTAAAAATAAAACAGAGATAAGCAAAACTATTCAGCTTCCTAGCTAAGGAGACAAAAAACATATCTTGACCAATCATTCTTCCATTGCGCTCGGCTGGTGCTTCTCCTCTTTTTCTTCCTGGGTAAGTTTCTCTAGCTGCTGTTGTATCTCGTCCAGCTTTCCATCCTGCATCATCAGGGTGATCTGAATGTTGTTCATCTCCTTCTTGAGATTAGGAATGCCTTGGGCTAGTTCAACCATCTCCATGGCCACCTGTTCCATGGCCTTGGCTAACAGTCGTTTCATGACCCAGTAAACATGTAAGGCCTATTTATACAGGGACATACGTCCTTTGGTATTTCGAGGGTCAGGCAACAGATACTCCCAATCCTCCATCTTCGATTCTAACTACTCCGAGGTCGCTTCCTCTTCTAGATGCTAAATTATCTTCCTGATGTCTGCATGTGTGTTTTTGCTATAGGCCCTCTCTGCATACCTCACCTGGAATTTCATTTTTTTCCTCACACATTTATATTCTCCTGGTTTGGTGCGGCCCTGTTCCCGATTACAAACTTGACGGCATCCTCCTCTCCCTCTGCAGCCTCTTCCACACCCTTTTCTTCTTACATTATATTCCCTTGCCTTACTTCCCTGTCCTGCTTCGCTTTCGGGTGAACCCCACCCTGATTCCTCTGCTCGGTCTCTGCTCTCCTTATCCTTTTTTTCCTCCTTGGCTAATCAGGTATCCTCCATAATCCTTGCTTTCCCTCTTTCACTCTTCCTTACCTGCGGTTGATAGTCCCGTTCCAGGTCATATTATTCCTTTATGTTTGCGCGAGTCTAATCCTCTCCCTCCCAGTGTTCTCGCTTGATGCCTTCTGATCACGAGGGTCCTTCATCCCTGCTCACCTGCGTTACATTCCTCTTCATTCTGTCCTCAACTCCTTTGCACTGTATTTTTCTTAACCCAGGAGGTCGACCCTACGCATTTCCTTCTGCTATGGTTACCACCTTTTCATTCCTTCCTTTGCTCATCTCGAGGACTTTCCCTGCATGCTTTCCCTTATACCTCCACCCGTATCCACTCCCTCTCACCTACCGGCCTTTCTTGCTCTGCTACATCACCCTTCTCTGCCGTCTACACTCTGCATAATTTCCCATTCCTCCTCGGCTTGCCCTTATGCGACCTGGTCCTTGTCCCATCACTGTTCCGCCGCCACCTCCACCACCTCTACGCTTCAGACTATCCTTTCTGCTATATTTTGAAATGGTACTTAGATCACCTAACGTATAATTCATCTGCCATGAATTCTTAATGCGAGGTGGCTCCTGATTGTCGCCCCTCATCCTTTTATTACCTTCCCACCTTGCCACGTTAACCACCCCGATCGGGGGTCCTTTCCACTTCTTCTTATTGTTTTGTTGATTCATTTCCATCCTAATTTATTATTAGGTTGAGAGTTTCCCACCCAGGTTTGTTCATGATTGTTGGCCATATGTTGTCGACTTTACCTTCTTGGCATCCCCAATTTGCTAGAAAGTCTGCTGCTTTGTTTCCTTCTCATTTTACATGACTGATTATTTTATATTCTATGTGCTTCAGGATGTTAGCCATGTCTTGGATTAATCCTGCCGTCCTCCAGCTCTTAGCCACTTGTTCCCAGTCTTTTCCATTATCCAACTTTCTGAGCATTTCAATTACTATTTGCGAATCTCCTTCTATCTCCAGGTTCCTATATCCATTTCTTATTGCTATTTTAATACCTTGGTATACAGCCATCATTTCTGCTTCATTGTTGGTCATTATGCCTCCCTTGTCCGCGTACACCCATCTGGTGCGACCCATATTATCTTTGAAGATGCCTCCTAAGCCCGCAGGTCCTGGGTTTCCTTTTGAGGCCCCGTCAAAATTCAATTTAATGAAGTTTTCCCCTAGGTATTTGAATTGGCCGTGGCTTTGTATCTTAGGTTTTTGAGGTTTCTCCTTTCGAGGATATATCATATTGTGTTCTATATTGAGTCTGGCTAAGATTCTTTTCTCCTCCGGGGTTGTGTTCCATTCCTCCTCCTCCCAATTTTTTGTCAGAATGGTTTCTCTTATTGCTTTTTGAATTTTCCCCCAGATCTTCTCTGGTGGATTATTTTTATCCCGAAATATCCTTTGATTTCGTTCTTTCCACAAGAGCCATATGACAAATCCTACCGCTAAGCTCCATATTCTCTTTACTATGGATCCTGAGAAATGGCCTTTTCCCCAATGGAAGATGGTCTGCTTTATATCAGTCGGATCTCTGTTAGATTTTCCAAAGAGGTTCTTTACCTCCTCCCATTGATGTTGTGCATAAGGGCAGGAGTTTAATAGATGTTCCTGAGTCTCTTTTTCTTGTTTGCAAAGACTGCATCTGGGGGGGCCTTGAAAACCTCTTTTCTGTAACTTGTCCCAAGTCAGGATTCTCCCTTTCCCTACTAGCCATGCAAATATTATTACTTTCGGCCACCATTTATTCCTCCATAGTTGTTTCCAGTCCTTGTCTTCCTCTTCTTCCTCTCTTCGAGTGGCTAAATAGTAGGCTTCCTTGACTGTAAAGGTCCCTTTAGTAGCTTTCCCCCATCTGAGTATGTCCGGTCCCATACTCTTTTTTATTCTTCTTGTGTCCAACTCTTTTATTAGTATCTCTCTCTGAGCTTCGTCAATAGTCTCATCCCATTCTTCAGGCTTTCTCCATATCCTCCAAATTTCATCTGTTTCTTCTTCCTTCCAGTAATCTTTAACCCTCTTTAGTCCCATCGTTGCTGCCTTCTGGTAAGTGTTTTGAATGGTTTGAATTTCAACCAATTTATCCCTTTGTTGCCATGCTTCCTCCCAGAATTGAGCAATGCTCCCGTTTCTGATTTCCCAGAAGGAAAATTTGTTTATAAGTTCTCTGTTTTGGCTTGCTAGGTTCCAGATTGAGGATCCTTTAGGAATTTCTGTCGCTCTAAGGATGTCTTCTGTTGTTTTGGGCATGTTATATTTCTGAGTCCATATTTGTTTCCATATATCCCTTCCTCCTCTCATCCATCTCCACTAGAGTTTTGCCCCCAGGACTTGATTTAGAGTTCTGGGGTCCCTGAGGCCCAAGCCTCCTTCCTCTTTGTGTTTCGATATTCCCTTCCAAGACACTAGGGCCCATTTCTTTTCCTGTTTGGGACCTCCCCATAAGAATTTCCCAAGAATTTCCTTTATTTTACTACAAATTCCTTTGGGGGCTGCCATCACCGATAGAGGGTATATTGGGATGGCCTGGAGAATTGATTTCAAGAGCACAATTCTTCCTGCTATATTGAGCATTCTGAAGGACCAACTTTCAAGTCTACTCTTGAGTTTGTCAATAGTATGATACCAGTTTGATACTCGTGTAGGGTTTAAAGCTAGTTGGTTCCCTAGATATTTAGTTGGGAGCTCTCCAAGTCTGAAGCCCAAAGTTCTGGTTAAGTGAATTTTAATCGATTCTGGAGTGTTAAAGATGAAAGTGCAGGACTTGTCTTTATTGATTTCCATACCTGATGCTTCTACAAACATATCCAAGATCTTTTTCACTCTTCTTACTTCCCTTAGTGATACCTCGCAGAATAGCATGATATCGTCCACGAACTGCTGATGGGTGATAGGCATATTATTACCCCATAACCTGAGTCCTTTTATCTTCCTTTCCCTCATCTCTTTTTTGATGTATCTTCCCAGACCATCTGCCGCCATGATGAACAGAAAGGGGGACAGGGGGTCTCCCTGTCTTAATCCTCTGGTAGCGTTGAAAGTCGCGGTGGGGGTACCATTCAAAAGGATAGAGAAGCTTGGCATTGCTATCATGTTATAGATCCATTCTATCCATCTATTACTGAAACCAAAAGCCCTGAGCATTGCTTTGAGGAAGTTCCAGTTGAGGCGATCATAAGCTTTTGACAAATCCAGCTTTATCATCATTCCTTTCTCTTTTTTTTCCTTTAGAGAATGAATCACCTCCTGGGCCACCACTAGCCCATCAAGGATTTGTCTCCCTTCTACGAAACCGGTTTGTTCCAGGGATATAATGTTCACCAGGATAGGTTTCAATCTTTTTGCTATTAGGGTTGCAATAATTTTATAAATAACATTACAAAGAGCTATTGGGCGGAAACCTTGGGCATTCTCTGCTTTGGCCGATTTAGGAATAAGAGTAAATAGAGTAGAGTTAAGACTTGGCCATACCTTTTGCTACCTTCTCGACTCTTCTACCACCTCTAGAATTTCTTGTCCCAGGAAGTGCCAGCTTGCTTGATAAAATTCCGCCGTAAATCCATCAGGTCCAGGTGCCTTATTTTTCTTCATTCCTTTTACGATTTCCTCTACTTCTTCTAGCGTTGCTGCTCTCATCAAGCCTTTGTTCTGATCATCGGTTACCATCTTGGGGATTTCATTGCAAATTCTTTCTATTGCCTCATTTCTGTTGACCCTAGGTTCTGTTAACATCTCTTTGTGGTAATCTACTAAAACTTGTTCCATTTCTTCATGTTTTGTAACTCTTTGCCCTTCACTGTTTAAGATGGAAAAGATTATGTTCCTTTGTCTATGTTGAACCATAGCTTGGTGGAAAAATTTTGTGTTCCTCTCTCCTTCACGAAGCCAGTTTACCCTGGACTTTTGTCTCCATAAGATCTCTTCCTGCTTTCTCCTTTCTTCTAGTTGACTGATCAAAGTTCCTTCTTCTCTGCTCTTTTCCTCACTTCACCCTTCTGTTATGATTTTTTGTTGCAGTTCTTCCATTTTCCTCTCTAGTCTCTGCTGCTCCAGAAAAATGTTTCCAAACTCTTCCTTGTTCCATTTTTTTATTTTCCCTTTGAGTTCCTTGAGCTTTAGCTGAAAGGTATGCATCTTATTTCTTCCTCTTTGTTGACTGTTGGTCCACCATTCCTCAACCTTTGTTATGAACTGGTTGTTTCTAAGCCAGAAGGCTTCAAACCTGAAAGGATGCTTGTGAGGGTTCTTTTTAATATCTATTTCCAGTCTTATAGGCCAGTGGTCCGAGCCCAAGGCTGGTAGGATCTTTGCTTCTATAAATACATCCCTGTTTAAGATCTGTTCTGATACTAAGAATCTATCCAGCCTTGATGCTATTTGATTTCTGCCTCCCCTCCGGTTGTTCCACGTGTAAACTCCATTTATCATAGGGATGTCTACTAGTCTTTGCTCTGTTATCATTTCACTGAAAGCCTCCATATCTTGATCTGGTCTGCTTTTCCCTCCTTTTTTTTCTTCTAGGGCTTTAATCATATTAAAGTCCCCTCCTACTATCCATGGGATCCCAGGAAGAAGTCTACGAGTAGTTTGCAAATCCTTAAGGAAGTTTTTACGTTCCCTTGGTATATGTGGTCCATAAACTCCGGTGATGAGCACCCATTCTGCAGACCCTATCAGTCTAAATACACCTGAGAGGATTCTAGGGAGACTGACCCAATCTTTAGCTTGCACCTCTTCTGGATTCCAAAGTATTGCCAATCCTCCAGCTGTGCCAGTCGCATCTTGCGCCATAACTTCATATTGTATTTTGTTTTTTCGCATTATTTCTTCTAATTTTTTAGCATTGAGCTTAGTTTCTTGTAATATCATTATATTAGGTTTGTCTTTCTTCATCCTTTCCTTTAGATACCTTTGTTTTCCTTTACTGTTGAGACCTCTGATGTTCCAGCTTGTTACAATCATTTAAAACTTTTTGAGTGTTGTTGGAATACCTCTGAGAGAGGTATGACTCTTCCTGAGTTTACTAGAGTTTCCCCTACCACCTGTATAGTTTCGCTCATTGGCCTTCTTCCTCTTTTCCTACTTCCTTTGCCAGAACTACCCATTCCTATATTTTGTGTTTCCTGTATTCCTGCTTGTTCCATAGGGCTTGCCATGTGGGCTTCTTTCTTCTTCATTACTTGTTCCTCATCATTTCCATTCTCCTTTTGTAGATCAATCTCCATCTGTGTTTGCTCTATATCTGCGTTCTCCTCTGTTCCTGCTTTTTCTGTGTTTTCTTGAATTAATTCCTTTTCCTTTATGCCTTTGGTAGAATCCTTGTCTACTTCTTCATTTCCTTCCATTTCCATCTCTCCTTCTTCTTCCTGTAGTATACTAAACTTATTTTGACATTCTACTGGTACAGATTTTGGGTTTTGGGGTTTACTTACCGTTTCTTTTCCATGTCCCTTTTTTCTTTGGATTTCCTGGAATCCTTCATTTGCTCTTTCTGTTTCCTCCGTCCTTCCCCTTTCTGCTTCAGCCTTCCTTGCTGTTTCCTCTCCAGCGTTCAAAGGGCATTGTTTAAAGAGATGTCCGTATTCATGGCACCTTCTGCACCTGAAAGGTATATGTTCGTAATCCATTGGTTGTTGCCATATTTCATCATGGTATTCTAGCTCTATGTATTCCGGCAAGGGTTCTGATATGTTCATGTATACGCATATTCTTGCGTAGGATGTATATCTTCCTCTCTTTGTAGATTCCGATACTTTGACAAAAGACCCTATTGTATTTCCAATCCCCTCCAGGATTTCAGGGTCCCAGAACTCTATTGGTAGGCCGAACAATCGGACCCAAACAGGTGCTGCTAACATCTTTTCTTGATCAGGGTTATATCTGTCTTCCCAGTGTCTCATGAATAAACCTGCATTGTTCATAAAATATGGGCCCCCTTCAAAGATCCTTTCCTTGTCTTCTAAATTGGCAAATATCACTGTAAAAAAGCCCTTTGCCCCCAACTTTAAATCAATATGGCCTTTTGGCTTCCACCTTTGGTGTATCCACTTTGCCAGGTCCTTTTCCGCCGGCCAGAACCCTACAAACTTACATATCAAAGCGTGATCTCTCATATAACATCTGTATTCTTCGAGTTTGTTGTTTGGGATCACAAACCTCGGTTTTTTTAGGGCTCTGGGTAGGCACCTGCCTCCTAATCTTGCTTGCCACTGATTCCCCATCACCGGCGCATCCCTTCTTTCGTTCCCCGATTCTCTTCCTGATCTGCTTTCGCTTGTTTCCCCCACTATTACATTTTTGTAGGAGGGGATCTCTCCCCTCCCAGGGTCTCCGACCATGGCTTCTTTCAGCCCCTCCTGGCTCTATGAGCCTTCCTTCCTTCTTTCTGCGTCGCCTTATTTCTCTGGCGCTCCTGGTATTTGTCCGCAGCCTTTATCTCCCCTGTTGCTCCTCTTTCGGTCCTTTCTCTGCAAACCCTAGTGCTTCAGAAACCCTCTCCATTCCTCGCCCATCGTTCCCCGACCCAGTCCAAAACTAGACACTAGATTTATTGAAATTATTAATATTATTAATTTTTCTTAAAAAATTAAAAACAAATTTATGTATTTTTTTTCTCTTTTTATCCATTTAATTTTTTAATGTAAATTTATTATAAAAATTAATTGGTAAATAATTTTTCAACCATTTATTTGGCCGTTGATTTTGAGTTTTCAATCTAGAATGGTACTAGTGGTCAAGACCACAATTTCAATTAAGTGGTAATTTTAACTCCACAAAAACATTGATGCTACAAGTAGCATCTCCTTATAGAAACATGATCCCTTTCCTATTGAAAAATATGCCCAACAAGAAGCCCTCTCTCTCTTGAGTGCACAACACCCACAAGCAACAACCAACATTACTTGTTCACTATTTGTGCTCCCTGCACCCTCTCTGGCCTCTCTTGAGTGCCTAGCACACCAAAAAGCATCAATCTTAACCTCATGTTCACTGAGCTTGCACCCTATGTCCTCACTGGCTTCCCTTGAGCACATAGTTCACTCAAAAGCGTCAATAAGCCTTTAAGATTGTGCCTTGTGCCCTTTGGCATGATTCTCTCTTTCTCCTTGAGCACATACAGCACCCTCAAGCCTCAAGTAGGCCTTGAATGACCATTATTTCTTCGACATGCGCCCTCCTCTTGTCTTGAAGCAATTTTCACTCCTAGTGGCTTGTTAAGACCCTATCTTACTTTTTATAGGTTTGGCTCTGAAGTAGATATGAATTTCCCTCTGTCATTGTATATGAATGGTTTTGTATGTGTTAGGCAGGGAATTTCTTAAAACTAATTCTTGTTCGCCATTAGTGCATCTCCACATGCAGGTGTTTTAAGTACAAGCTGTATTATCCTCTCATCATATGTTGGAACAATTCCTCCCATTGCCCGTCAAGTTGTCTCAAATGAAATCTCATAAGCAAGTATAGAAGAGGCAGTGGAGATTTCCAAGCATATAATGCCTATTCTTTCAGATACATGGTGCTTAATAGACAAATCTTTCAAGGTATCATGGAAATACATTGAGAATACCTTCATGGAAGAGAAATTCCTTGAGAATATGGAGGATAGGGAAGTATACATAAACATCAAGTGATCTAGAATATACAGAGTTGCATGCAAATTCCTGGTAATGCCATGTACAGAAGCCATTGAATGGCTCCTATCACACATGGATAACACAAATCTGGTCCTGTGCAATGAAATTGATATCAATATTACCATGTATCATGTTTGTGACATGAATTCTTATTACAATATGATAAGACCGAATGAGTATGAAAATATTGAGTTCTATACAACATGAGAAACTGTCAACACTAAGGAGATCATTAACTCCTGGTGCCAAGAGTCTGCTAGATTCCATCATATGCCAAGTGTAGTATATACAACAAGAACCTTAAGAAAGGTATATCAGTAGCTCATACCTATGTGACTCATACATATGTGTTGCATGGTTGGAAAAATGTAGAAGTCTTTGAGGATAATTGGATATTTCTACTCAACTTGGTTGCTACAAGAAATGTTTTCAACTAGGAAAATATCCTTTCCTATGACTACAACATCACATTAGGCAGGCCAAAGAAGCCTTACAGGAAAAGCAAGCACCATAATTCTACATGTCATCTTATCTGCTAGATGGGATTTACACTCAGTATGCATTTACTGGGATGAGATGGAACTGGACCCCATGAGAAAAGTTACCTATCTATTGGCATTGTAGAGTACTATCAGAGAATATCTTTTTAGGAGTCTATGATGAGTTGGTGGAGAATTTCTTTTTTGTCCTTTATCATATGACATTTGAGGTTGATCCTCCTTGCATGCCCGATCAAGTGAAGGAGGCTCTTTATGAAATTGCAGATTGGTTTTTTGCATTAGATGGAACACACATCAAATGCTTTAGGTTTTAGATAGATCCTCATGTTATGCCAAGATATATAACCAACAAGGTGGTCTTGCAAGAAGTATCCTATCAGCTAAATAATGGATTGTCTACACAACTCCACAAGAGGAAAAAGGCTTCTTGGCAACAAAATCATAAATTGAAGAACTAAAGCACCTTCATTTTGGAACTAGGAGCTTTCACAGATATGATCCTAGAAAGGTGTGTAGGAAACATTATGACAGGATATAATACACCTAGGCATATGTACCAATGACTATCTCATAGGATGAAAAGATTAAGAATTGGTACAACACACTGAGAAAGGATTTCCCAGAACGTGAGGTAGGTCCCTCCCAAGTTCGACAGATTCCAGAAGTATAGATGAAAGAGGTACAACAAATTTCAACTACTCAAGTGGCTACTACAACACCTAGAAAGCGGATCAAGCATGATCAGGTGGCAAAAAATAGTAGAAAATTTAAGGTTGATCCCATGAGTAAGGGTGACATTGAAGCTGAGTAGCAAAAAAGGAAAAGGGAGGATGAGAAAAGAAGATTAGAGGCAAGGAAGCAACGAGAAGAAGATAATATGAGAGGGAATGAGTGCTTACAAAAGGAATAAGAAGAAAAGAAGAAGCAACATGATCTACTGAGACAGTAACAAGAAGTATATGAAAAAATAAGGAAGGCATAAGAGGAAACGAAAAGCATGGAAGAGGAACAGTAAAATAAGCTATAGGAGGAACAAGTCACACATATGTTGGAGGAAGAACATATTACCCAATAAAGACAAGAAAAAATGAAGGAAGAGGATGCTACTGAACCCATTGCAAAAGAACCAGGTAGTCCATAAGAGCCTCCTCTTACTGGTGGTCATCTCCCATTCACCAAAATGAGATTTTTCCCTCCACAAAATGAAAGGATCATGGATGTATGCAATGTTAACTTTAACCAATTTAAGAAGAGAATTGTGAAAGAAAGGAGAAGGTACTTCCCAAATGATACTAAACATCCAATATCCATATCCACAGAGAAGGCATAGTAGCTAATACTAGGAGAAACCCCCAAGCAGTTATGGCATCCAATATTTCTTTTGCCACAACAACACAAGATAAATTAGAATATCTTATGAGTGAGAATGCACGGTTAAGAAAGGAGTTAGTTGCGGCAAAGAAATAAATAGATCAACTCACTGCAGAGAATTAATGGTTGTCTTCTAGAAGTGTTAGCATGATGGAGTTCTAGTCAACTATACTTGAAGAACTCGGGCCAATGGAGGACACTATGAAACAATTATACAATGAGATGATTCTCTTGCATGAGATGGTGGCACCCCTGATCGAAATACAAAATAAAGCTTAGGAAATATTAAAGCTCCTAAAGGTTGCAAACAAAGCAGTAGACTTGACACATGAGTAGTGTGTCAAATATTTGGATTTTCCATAGCATCTGGTCAAGAGTGATACAATTGTTTTCGAGATGGAAAAAGTATAGTTAAGGCTCCACATTCAGAACTACACCCGTCTTAGTGAATAAGCGACCAACACCATAGCTGCTTACGGTTGACTGCATAGTGGCTTAAAGTCTCTGTACAAAAACATGGAATGCCTTATGTGGGTGCATTAGGAGAAATAAGAGGAAAGGATGTCATTATGCAGGAGATAAAACAATACATTGAGCAATTTGGGCAAGCAACAAGTCAGGAAGGTTTGGACATCACCAAGGACATTATTCTACAGTATGGAATTACACCATCCAAAGTCCATATGAAGTTGTCTTGGCTATGGAATAGTGTGAAATCCATCTCCAAATCCATACTTTCAGAGGCATTATAGGTAAAAATGCAATACGTAGTTGAGTTTTTAGTCTGAGTCAAAGTCAACATAACAAAGTTAAGAGCATGGCACTAATTAGAGAAATTTTGAGGTAAAAATGGGTCTAAAAAAATGTACAACAAAAATTTATAAGAACCAATAGGATTCAATATGATGATTTCAACCATGAGGGGATGATTCATCATTTTTAGACTAAAAACATAAAAAGATAAGAACTAAAAATTAAAAAAACTACCTTCTCAACTTGTATTTTCAACTTATCTTCCTACAATTTAACTCAAATTTCAAGCGGGAGCGCTCATTCGATGTGGAATTTATTTTTTCATCTAAGAAGTACCCATGTTGCATAGTTTTGATGGACCCTACTACACGAAAAATGTGAGATACATGAAAAAATGTGATTGCAATCACGTTTTTAATGTATTTCACATTTTTTGTGTAGTAGGATCCATCAAAACTATGCAACATGGGTTCTCTTTTGATGAAAATTAAATTTTGTATCCAACGAGTGATCTCGCTTGAAAATTTGAGTAAAATCGTAGGGAGATAAGTTGAAAATATGAGTTGAAAAAATAGCTTTTTCTTTTTTACCTCCAAACCTTGATGAGGTAATCTAATCTTATTTAATTATTTCCATTATTATTTTATAATATTCCCTAGGAGACCCATTTTAGACCTCAAAATTTCTCTAATGCATATATCACCAATGAATTCCATGTCGAAGCTACTGATTTGTCTTTTTCTCCTATGTGAGACCATTTTTGTCACATTAGATTTTTTTCTTATGTAGCCACTCTCTTATATGTAATTTGTCTTTTGTAAATATAATGAAGTCCAAGAAACACATGTGGAATATAAATAGTTATATGTAGAATGCGAAAAGTTATATGGAAGCCCATAGGTCATATAAGTTGAAGAGTCATGAGGAAACTCAAGAGTCATTGTCATTTGTTATAAATATGTCCTCATAACTCAAGGAAAGGGCTTGGATTTTAAGATTTTTAGCCTTGGCTCATCTAGTGATGCATAGAGGATAAAATCATTCTTTGGAGAAGAAAGTTGTAGCTTCATGTTCCACTATTGGAGCTAGTGTTTCATCAATGTAACAATGTACTTGGAATATTTCATTAATTATTAGAAGCTCTTCGAGCCAACATTCTTTCATGCATGTATCATGAATGTAGTAAGACTATTCTTTATATGTTTGCGGTATATGTTGATCTAACACATACTAAAGATAATGAATTATTTCATTTCTTTATATATGGATCTTGTTGAATGGTTGTTGTTTATGCTTTCATGGTCGTTGTTTATCTTGTGAACTAATTTGTAGGTTAATTGACAAGTCTCTCTCTTTCACTTGCGTGTCTCTCTTAGGACAATACTATTATTTCCCTATTAGAGGCTCGTCTCTCTTGTGTTCATGGAAGCTCCATTTACACTCTACACTTAATGTCACACAAAACTTACATACTTGCTACCCTAGAGTTATGTTTATGATCTCTTGTGTATGTGTTGCAGCCAAGGCATACGACCTTAAATCATTCGTAATGGTGGTCAGACCATATAACTGAATGGGACTTGTTATGGCAGACAAATCATTATTGTCGACAAGAACGATCTCCCTAGATTCAAATACAAATCTAGAAACAAACAAACAAGTAATTGTAAACTTTCTTTAGTATATAACTGAAACATGATATATAAAATGTGCAAGAACCTCTTACCTTTCTACAAAATGCTTGTATATGTCCTTTGAATGCTTTCAAAAGTCCTTCCTTGCTGTTTTAAGAGGAGATATGCATAGACAAAACCATACAAGGAATAAAAACACAACATAGATAAATATTGAAACACAATGTATATGGAAACTGCAACATAGCATATATCATAGCATGAATCGAATATTTAATTAAAAGCTATGAAAAATATCAAGGAGCTTTGAAATGAGCATCATAACAAATACAAATAGGAAAGAAACAGTTGCTTGTATTAATCTTGATTAAAAATGAGAGATCAAACCTTACCCTTGATGTTGCAAACCTCTTCCCAATAGTCTTTAATCCTCCCTTAAGTGACAAGCTTACAACCTCAATTTGACAACATAAGTTTACATTGCAAATTCCTCTCTTCCACTCTCGTCTACGTTGAATTTATAGGCCAAGAGGAAGAGGTTTAAGATCCTCTTCTGAAGGGATGAGATCCATAAAGAGAGGGATTAGGGTTCCAAAAAGAGAGGGAATTTGATCCATGAACCAAGGGATGAGGCCCAAGTAGGTAGGAGCTCGAGGCCTTTTAGTTGAGAAATATTTCTCCAACAAAGCTTCTAGAAATTGATTTTTATTTTTACCTACATCTAAGAGGCTTTCACACTATTAAGTGGAGAAAAAAGTGTAGGATTTCTCAAGCCATAATGATCATAACTGCATTTTCACAAGTATTGACTAGGTAAAGTGTGTGAGTGCTTGAAAATAGGTTTTTAAGAAATGTAATCTAGGATTCTTGTTATCTTTGGGATTGTTGTGCTTCCAAAATTGTAGGGGATTTCTTTGAAATACTTCATTGGATAAAGATAGATCTAGATTGGTGGTAATTTTCCTAATGATGAAAAAATGACGTGTAATGACTCCTATACTAATGGTGCGAGATCTAATTGGAACTCCACATTGGGGAGATCCCCGATATGTTGGTGGCATCCAACTCTGTTAGTAGGCTCACAAACACCCCTTTGGCTTAAGAGAGGGAATGTTGGACACAAACTCCTTTGGTATTTTGTGTTAATTGTAAATCTTCTAAATAATAAAAAATGAAGAATCATAGGTGGATAGAAAGAGTTACTTGACCTTGGAATATGAAGCCAAATGTTTCATTAATTGTTTTATATAACCTAATGCTCATTAATATGAATCATCCAACATTGGAGTTACTGACAAATATAAAATTGGTTATACCAACTAGCATGTAATCTAAAAGGAATTGGGTGAGCATGCTTTCGAGTATATTTTTTATGTTTATTAATAAAAACATGATTAGAGGCATGTATTTCATTAATACTCAAGTAAGGTATGGTAATGGTAGGAAGCTTTATATATGCAAATATTGGTGAAATATTTGTGTTGCATTCATGAATTTTGTAAACCATGATTGAATTAGTAAACCACACGAGCTTAAATTATGAAGGTTAAATCAATGTAAAAATGCATTAAGGAAATGCATGTTTGCATTGAATGACATTGACATGATTTCCTATTTATGGAAGGGAATTCCTTCATGTATTCCTGGAAAGAGAGTTGATACTGAAGAAAGTGATTAAATAGTCATGAGTATTGACACATAGGTTGATTGGCACAAATACCTAATGGCATTATGTAATTTTTAGTATGCTAATATTTCATATATGATGAACGATTGCTTCAATCCATTTGATATGTCTGACATTTAAAAATAATTGAAATGTTAATATTTGAAAATTTTGGAATCATTGCATAAGAACTATGTATATAAACTCTCACACGTGTTTTGTTGATTGAAATTTCATGTTATGAGAAGAATGGTCTTGGATATGGTAGTGAGTATAAGTCCATAATGGAGACTATTTTCTACCACTACTACAATAGCCAAATATTATGATGATGAATCTCATACTTTGGAAATTTGATTTCCTATATAAAATAAATTTGGAAATAGAATGTTTGAGAAATGAGTTAAAATAATTTTGGTTGAAATTACTATGATTATAGCTCATGATAATTGTATGGACATGATATAGGTAATATAATGGATCTATCCAGGGAGGATAGATGATGTATTTTGATCTAAAAATCATAGAAAAGAGTTTATTGTTGTGACACATGAGCCCTATGATATTCGATGATCATCAAGGACATGTACTATGCTATGTTAGAGTATGATAGCAGATTCCTTAGCTATAAGACTCTCTAGGTATCGATACTCTTTTTTTGTAAGGAATCCAAGTTAGAAAATGATGGGTCTCCCAAGTTATCATGTAACAAAGAATGTTATGAAACCAGCTCAAGAAAAGATAGAAAAGAGAGATCCACGCCTTAGAATTCAGCCTCTTCGAGGGGGCAACCTCTTTTACATTACATAAATGAACAATTCTTGGATGATACAAATGAAAATACCTCCTTTCTATATATAGGAGTCTAAGTGGTCCCAATACAATCAAAGCCTACATAACAATAATATTGTAGGGCACAACAGTAACAATGGTGGGCTTCTATGTGGCATAATAGTAACAATGTGGGCACTACATGGGTACATCAATATAATAAGTGGGTTATACTAATAACAATAAGGGGTTACACTAGTAGTATAGGGGCCTAACATGCCCCTCTCCTTCAAAAAGCGTTGTCCTCAACGCTTGAGTAGTTCTTGATGCTTCTATATAAAATTCTTGTCCTCCCATGTGGAATATTCAGCGGGTAAGTTCTTCCACTTGATGAGATACTCTGAAATTGATCGATTTCGTAGCTGTCGGGTTCTTGTTTCTGTGACTGCTCCAGGTTCCAATATGATTTTTCCTTCCTCTTCAATTTCTGGCAATATTGCTTGAATTGGGATCTTTTGCAACTTTTGAATAAGTGGCCATACTTCTTCGTTCTTCTTCCATTCATCCATTGCTTTGTTTATCCAATTTGGTTGGATAATATAAATAGAACAAAACAATGCTTCCACATCCTCATCCTTGAAGCATCTTCCCATTCGGTAAGGTCGCCATTTTTTAAGTGCATGTAGTATTGCCAACATTTCCTTCTCATAAATAGCTTGCTTGAGATGTAGCAGTAAAAATACCCAATCACTCACATCAAAACATTTTTCACTACGATGTTGATCTACCTGTTGTTTCATTTGATTTTGCACCAAAGTGGCGTTATCCTTTAAAAGTTGGAGAACTTGTTGTTGATGCTCGATATGATCTTTCTCTACTTGAACCTTTTTCTTCTTGATATGTCCTTCTATCTTTTGAGGAGTGGTAATTTCTTCCAGTCCTTTACAAGATATGGTCGGATTCATTTCTTGATGCTCGATGTGATCTTTCACTTCTTGAAAATTTTTCTTCTTGATGTGTCCTTCTATCTTGATAGTTTGAGGAGTGGTAATTTCATCCATTGAATTACAAGATATGGTTGGATTCATTTCCTCTTCTTTTGATGTTTCTTGATCCTTTTCTTCCTCCTCTTCATATTCTATGTAAAATAATTTCTTCTCAGCACACCTATGACCTTTAGTGCATTTTCTATCACAATTGTAACAAAGCCCTTTTTCTCTTTTTTCTTCCAATTGTTGTGGTGTAACCCTTGTAGGTTGTGGAAGGCTGGGAGAAACAACACTTCCATCTTTATAGTTGTGAGGGGTATGCTTCTTGGTTTCCATAATTTTGCTTTCCATTATGTCACAAAGCCCTTTTACTCTTTCCAATTGTTGTGGTGTTGCTCTAAAGAAGGTGTTGCTCTTTATATCCTCATAATGTGCTATCATTTCCTCCGTGAAAATTGACCACGTAACAAGTTTTTTACGAGAACAAAGCCCTTTGTACCATAAAAATTGATCTGGTTCTAAATATGAAGATGCAATACATACCTTTTGTAACAGTTGTACACCATTTATATCAAAATATTGCTCCATCTGAAGTATCCAATTTACCGGATCCTTGCCATCAAACTTCCTCATCTTGCTTTTTCTTGATTTTAGGAGCTCTACCTTGAAACGACTGTAACTCTGTACTTTTGGATCTTTAAGTTCTAAACTTGTGACCTATAGTATCCCTCTGTGTCCTCTTTCCAATGCCACAAGTCTGATCCAAATTGGATTCTCCAAGAAAAAGTTATGCACAATCTCCCGCAGTGACCTGATTATAGACTACTTCAGTAGAGCGAACTTGTATGAAGTGCCACGTGTCACTGTTTCAACCTTTCACTCTGCAAAATATATAAACAAAAACTACAGTCCGTTCTCTTTCTGTACCTTCTTACGAAATTTCAATCCGATGCTCAGAAAAAAAGTTATGACGATTTTCCCCAGGTCCCCTGTTTTGAATGTAATTCAGGAGTCTGCAAATAGACCAAATTCCGCAGATCATATCTCCTAAAATATCGCGCTAAAAGATCTGAAATTCGGACCCAAGGTTTAGCGCCAAGTTTTCTCAAATGGGTTTTTTTTGTGACTTCTGAAACGCCACAGAAAAAAAAGTTATAGCGAAAATTCCACGATGACCTGTTTGGAGCAGCGAAACCCTAGAATCCAAAGCTCTGATACCAAATGTTATGAAACCAGCTCAAGAAAAGATAGAAAAGAAAGATCAACGCCTTACAATTCAGCCTCTTCGAGGGGGCAACCTCCTTTACATTACATAAATGAACAATTCTTGGATGATACAAATGAAAATACCTCCTTTCTATATATAGGAGTCTAAGTGGTCCCAATACAATCAAAGCCTACATAACAATAATATTGTAGGGCACAACAGTAACAATGGTGGGCTTCTATGTGGCATAATAGTAACAATGTGGGCACTACATGGGTACATCAATATAATAAGTGGGTTATACTAATAACAATAAGGGGTTACACTAGTAGTATAGGGGCCTAACAAAGAAGTTGATATCTAAGATTGGAGGTGAGTGACTGCAACAGATAGGAGGCTTGAGTAAATAACATGCTAGCTTGGATTCTGAGTGCATTGGGTATGTTCTAGAGAACAATGAGTTGAGTTCTATTTGCAGTAGCCATATGGATATTGATCCATAATCATACAAAAAGGTATTGCGTTGAAGTGTATACTTTATCCTGATTTATGAATGCTAATGGAATATTTATGCGTAAAAGTGGTTATAATATATAGCTTTTGGAGGCATATGATCGAATGCTAGATGTTTGGAGGTGAGCTAGATGATGAAGAGTGTGACGCTACTTAAGCAAATGGAGTAGGAAGACATAGAAAGTATTGTTGATATGAAGAGAGCATCAAGGTCGGTGATTTTTTAAGGGAGATGGTTTATAATGTCCCCATTTTGATCCCTGAATTAAATGTGTAATTAACTTGCTAATTTTGTTTCATTTCTAGCATGGATATTTAATTTCTATGCCATAATGATCTGGACATGTTTTGTAAATATTATGTCCTCTTTTTAATAGAAAAATTCCAACAATTAAAAGAGGTTTGAATGCCTATAGGGGCCATGATATCAAGAGTGGGGAATAGTGAGGGGGCAATAAGGAAGTTCTACATATATATTAAATCTTGAGCCAACTTTCTAGACCAATCTTGTGAATTATTCTTTATTTCTCCCCTTTTCAGAAATGCAAGGCAATTATTGAATGGTTGTAAGGAGGTTGGTGGAAGTTGTCACCTCCCAAATTATGAGAGCATGGGAGGGTTGCTGAGAGAATACACTTAGTAGTAAATGTATGGAAGGGGTTGAATAAAATAATGGGGGAATGTGGAAGACAAAAATCTGCATGGGAAAAAGAAAAATGTAGATGAGTGAAGGCGACGAAGATGAAGGAGGGAGAAACGATAGTTCATAATTGAACAGAGTCATTGCTAATGAGATTCTAGTTGAAAATCTATGGCTTGACACCCTAATTCATATTGGAAACTATCTAAACTCAATTGGAACATCAAACTATAGTATAAGGTCTCATTGGGTGCATATGACACATTATAAGGAGCTTTTTGAGGGATTGTGAAGTGGAAAAAGAGAGGTCAATCTTGTGTTGTGCAAAGTTAGTAGAAGGGGCATCTGGGCATTACAGAGGTCTTGAGAGCCCAATGAGGAGTTTCCTTGTGAGAATTTCCCTTAAGATGGACCTATCATTTACCCATATTTTATAAGAGTTTCTTAGATTTTCCACGATATGTGTTGGGGGGGGGATGTGAATGTAGTTAAGTTAACTAGAGTAAATAATTCTTTAGCTGTAATGTTGTTTACTTCCTAGATAAAGGAGAAAGTCAATTTTTCTTAATGTAAGAAGAGATATGTGAAAAGAACTAAATGAAGGAGCACTCTTTGCTCGTTGTGAATGCTTGCATTGTTTTCTTTTTAGCTTGTATATTAGCAAAGTTCAAGTTAAAATCCTTAATAGTTTCTTAAAATATTTGCAGAATATTAAGTCTAATCATTTTTGTGGAAGGAATTATTGATAGAACCATGAACGTTATGTAATGTCCCCTAATAATAATAAAAATAATAAAAATAATATAATATTAAAATATAAGTAAATAAATAATAAAAAAATAAAGAAAAGATAATAATGATAAACAAATAGTAGAAATAAATAAAGAAAATATAATAATAGTATCTAAATAAATAAATAATAAATAATGAGGAGAATATAATAATAAATAAATAAAATGGTAAATAATAAACTGGAGTTCTAAATAAATATATATAAAATTAAACTATAAAAATAGTAAAAATAAGTAAAGTTAACAAAAAGTAAAAAAATAAATATAAGAAAGAATTAAATTAAGAGAAATATTAAATTAAGTAAAACTTAAAATAAAGAAATAAAAGTTGTATGTTGACACATGGAATGTGTGCATGTAATCCCCTTTCCATTTTTTTGTTTATTTAATGGACGATGAAGAAGATGCGATTCATCATTCTTTCGTTCATTCTCTTGGGAAAAAAGTGTTGTGAGACAAACGATTCCCTCGTAGTAGTAATTGATTGAGGGCTCGGGGGTGGCTAGTTGTAGAAATATTATGTGTAGCTAAGCCCACAATTGGGTGGAAAGTCATCCCCAAAAATTTTGTTGTGGTTAGCAGAATTAAAAGAGAATTCAACTCCAAAAGCACAAGTAAAGAATATCGTTAATACTGGTGAGTCGTCTCTACTCGTGTTTTTTGAAAATTCTATGTTAAATAGTTGAATAATTGGGTGTTGATTATTAATCATATAAATTGATGTATTTATTTTTATATTTTAAATGGACGTTGTTACATATGGTATCAGAGTGGGTTTGACTCTAGCAAAAGCTTGAGAAAAACATTTAATTAAATTCATCAATAATTTTGCTTGCGATGACGGGGGAGAAATTTAATGAAAAATAAATTTGAGAAATAAATACAATTTTAATGTTTTTTTTACAATAATTATTATATTAATTATTAAATAAAAATATTTCTTATTATTAAATTCAATTTTTATCTTTTCTATCATTGCTTTGCTTTTATGAAAGTAGATAAACTTTGTTTTTTTATATATAATCTTTGGACGTATATACATACTCTACAATATAGTAACATGGATAATATATATATATATATATATATATATATATATATATATATATATATATATATATAAATATATAAATATAAGAAAACAAAATGAAGAAGCACAATTAATAATATATATGCATATGTTATTAATCTCAAATTATAATTTTTTCATATTAAATATAAAAGTGAATTACTTGTTGTTTGAACTAAAATTTTATTTATTTAAAAATTATTTTAAGTTAATTGTCTATATATCATTGTTATTATAAACTTTGTGATTTACTTGTGAAGTAAAAAATTATTTAAAAAGAAAACTAAAAAAAAATATATTTCAAATCGGAAACTAGTTATTGATAATTAAAAGTTGTAGTTCAAACTTAAAACTAACTAGCATTTGCACCAGATGTTGCAAAGGAAACGTCGTAAGTCGGTAGCATACCAAAGAAGAGCATAGATGAAATAAAATTTGATATGTTACGTGATACAGCTATAGCCAAATTTGAATGAAAAATAAATCTTAATGTTAAATGTAATACAACCAAACAATCTACTCAAATGGTAGCACATATCAAAGAAAAGCATAGATGAAATAAAATGTGATATGTTATGTGATCTAACTATAGCCAAATTTGAATGAAAAATAAATATTAACGTTAAATGTATTACAACCAAACAATATACTCAAAACAAAGGCATGCACAACCTCCTTCCCAGATGCTTAATCTAAGAGCATTCATTAAAAATTGCATCCCATGCCTCAGCTAGACTAAACCCTTCACCCTCATATGGTAATGGTTTCAGATAAATTTTTTGAGCTAGTATTATTCGTTTCAATTTATACACATCTCGATTAGCATAATCAAAGGGATCGTTCTTTAGATAAGGATTTGTGGTAGCCCAAATTTCCTCTTCTGCAATCAATTTTGCATCAGATGCATCCATAAATTATTCCCATGAAATATGGTTCCCTAGGTATTTGAAGGACAACCGCTTATGTTTGTAAATGGTTATGTAAACACACATTATGCCTAAAAAATTCATCAAGTTGCAAGGAGATATGCCAAATATGTGTGTTCGATGGTGAATGGACCAGCTTAATCCTCCTTTATTCTTTGTAGCCTCAAATACAATATCTTTGAGAGTGTAGTAAAAATTGGGCAGGGGTAGCATAGGAAGCTCTTCATGGAAGGGTGCCTCATGGGGCTGATATTTACGATTCTTTGCCACTGCATCAAATGGACCAATGTAATGTTTCCCCCTAGTCTGAATACATATATGCTATAAATTCTCTGTATTATGCAGGAGGGAATTTAATACAATCATCTTTGGATCTTTCACTAATGGTTTGGAATTTACTTTGCATAGAAAGAGGTACGAGTTACTGAAATAAAAATAAAAAAGTGCAATATAATGAAGGAAAAACAACAATTCTAAATGCAACAAGATGCTTGTCATTTAACCCGTCCAAATATGAGTTTGATAAACACATCAATATTGTGAAGCCCAAGTATTCATATTCAGGTTTCATACGCGAACCATTTCTATGTTGTCAAAATACATAGTCGTGATTAACAACCCAGACATACATATCATACCAGATTTAAATGGATATGTGTTAATATTCGTATTCAATACAATGTACCTTCAATTTGCCTAACAAAAAGTGTGTAAACCATTTAACATCACCCAATAGAGCACCTCAATATTTTTGCAATGGATAGAAACATGTAATTAACAACCATAACCTTCATGATATTTTGTAATGACAAAGTGTGTAAACCATTTAACATCACCCAATAGAGCACCTCAATATTTTTGCAATGGATAGAAACATGTAATTAACAACCATAACCTTCATGATATTTTGTAATGACCATCAAGTGATTTGCATGTATTTGGTTAATGTCAACAAGCACTCATTTGGTAGAAGTCAATAATGATGGAATGTGGCTATGGGGATTGTGAGTGGTATGTGAGATTTGGTTTGTCTTATCATGGGTTCTCGACCAAATCCCCAATATTTTCCATAATCTCAATGCCTTTCTATAGAAAGCATAGCATAGTGTCTCACAATCCCGAGAGCTATTTCAACTTAAAACGTGACTTCATAAAAAACAAAGTGAAACCAAATTTTGTGAAGGAGCATAGGAGGGTGGAGAGAGAGTATGATTACTTGAAGGTGAGGATCAATTCATTTCCAGATTATATCAAGAGAAGATCAAATGCTTATAATGCTCATGAAGAGATTCATTCAAAGAGAGAATAAATTGAGTTCGGAGGTGATCCTACAAAGCCATTGAAGGTAATGTTTTACCGGGAAATCTAGTGTCTATGCGGAGCTGCTAGTCCCACTAAGGCTGGTAGCTACCTTAGAAACAAACAAAGTAAAGCTACTTTCGTATTCCTTTATGAAAAATAGATAAGAGGGGAATGAGGACACCAACCTCAATCTTGTGCTTGGTTCCTCACTTGATTCCTCTCCCTTCTGATAGATCCTCGCCACATGCTTCCTTGTCAGCCCAACTTCAAAGAGCACCTGTGGAATTAAAGCAGCATAATTCTATCCAAGAACAGAGATCTACTAGCATAAACAATGTAAGATCAGATGTATATTGACCACACACAAACATGTATCATAAAATATGCAAGAATATGGAGGAAAACTTGAATAGCTTTATTGATATCAAGAAAAAAGCAGGGGAGGATTACAACCAATTGTTCTAACCCAGTGTCATCCTCTCAGAAAGAAGCCCTTCTTCACCTCATGAAAAGCTTAGATCACCCAACACTATGATGTTGCAGCAAGAAACCAACAACACTTCCTTACAAGATACAAAATTCCAGCCTCTGGATCTCTGGGATGAGGGATCCATATATAGATGTTTGAAAGGGGGGTGAGTCAGCTTCTAGGGTTTGATTAGTGTCCTCTCTCTGATAGTTCTTGATTCCACTTGGATATTGATGATCTCTTACTCATCCTTGGGCAAATTCAGAGAGACAAGTGTCCTGGGGAAGTTTCTGGAAGATTCCAAGATCATCCACTTAGAAAACTACTTCTGCCATTTGTATACTCTCGTCCATCGCACCCCATAGAAGGGATTTTCAGTATGCATTGCACCTCCCATGTGCATTTAGGTGGGATGCATCGCACCCTCATCACTGAGCAATCAGTATGGTCCAGTTTTGACCAGTTATGAGTAGTTTTTCATAGAGAGCTTTTGGGAGATGATGTAATCAGCTGACATTGTTCTTTTAGGGGATGGAACAACACTTTTAGGGACTTAGGAGCCCTTTGTTTATGGACATGTTTGATTTGGGTTGTAGTGCCCAAAAATGTCTATAACAGTTGCCCCCTAAAGCATGAGGTCATTAATTTTTTATGTCGGATGAAATGCTTTATCATGAGGATCTGAAGTTTTTCGAGCTGGAAGGTGACCTATAATAAGATACAATACAATACATTATCTTCATAATATTTTCATGATCTGGCTGAGTCGGGCATTCCCAAGCTCAAATTTATAAATTCATTTTCATGTACATAGGACAGACAACCGTCTGAGTGCAAACTGATGATCCCCGTAGAGCCATCATCCCTTAGGTTGGATGATTATCTGTGCAACAATGATGTACATTTGATGTCTTTACTTCCCTAAATATATATCGCAGCCCAGATGGATGAAACTAGATCTGGGGTCTTCAATCTCATTCGATCTTCACTCGAAGTACAAGTTGATCCATGTGAGAGATGTTGTGGAGTCGAACATGGAAAGACATTGCCTGATTACCAGCCAATGATGTAAGCTGTTGACAGGCACGAGAGGAATCACTGATAATGATGATGAACCTCAAGGTACTACAGTACAATTCACATGGTGTGAAAAGGGACTTGGCATCGAACACCATGCAAAATCTTTCGGTCGAAGGCTAATGATGTAAACCTATCACCGGAAGTGAGAAACTTGCCATTGAGGCATGCAAGCTTCAAAGTACTGAAAGGGTTGTTCCTAAATCGACTTCCTGGATAATGAGCTAATGTCGAAAAGAGGCAATCTGTCATAGGAGGGCCTTAATGAATCCCACATCTATGACATGGAATGCAGCAAATGATTTTAATGGAGATGAAAATGATCTGAGGATACAAGGTTCAGGGTGGCGGTCATGAAAAGATGGAGCATAAATGTATTGCAGCGGATGAGACACAGGTGAATTCTCTGAGTGACTTCTCTTGAACATACCGGTGACGCTGACATGATGGATTGGTAGCGTTACCATAAATGTGGATGGTGTGATGGACCAATGGTGATGTGACCGGTGAATGTAACAACCCAACTCAACACGGATGCAGAGTGAAAGTGTCATGTTCAAGAGCGACTTGCTACTAATAAAGTTTCTTCAAGCTTTCTTCCCAATTTTCCCCAGTCATTGCTGACCAGTACCTCTTTATTTTTGTCAAGATTGAGGATGATAACATGTGCTTGTTCTATAATTCTCCCTTCGGGAAAACCCATCACTATGTTTTAACGATCCTAGCGATAGTGAAACTCGTTCTTGTCTGTATGGACAAGTTTGTCGCTATCTAGGTTTTAACAAGTTTAATGACAAAGATAACTTAGTCCTTTTCAATTTTAGAGAGTCTGAAAGGGACATAAAGGAAACTCCAATAATCCCTTTTTCGTCATATAATCCCTTAGGTCCGAAAAGTATAAAACAATACGAAAGGGATGAATTTTCGGTAATTTTAACGAGCCGAACAAGACAAGCGCTCGATCTTTTTGTGTAATAATCCCTCAAGTCCAAAAAGATTAAAATCTAGAGGAGGGATAGCACTTCCGGTCACTTTAACAAGCTGGCGAGGCCAATTTCTTGGCAATCTTTTCATATTTTATGAGTCAGATGAAAAGAGCTTAAAGGAGACTTTTTTTTTGAGGAACGAGTGATAAATTGAGGTAGCAGCTAATTCCAGGTAAGGGTTGGAATTTTCCAATCACGGCAGTGTTACAAGGATGGCTTAATAGGATCACTCTTCGCAGTTGTTCCTCAAAAAGGGGTAAACAATCAAATGGAGGTGAATGATCGGCCAAAACAGAGTGGAGGTGATGATGAGAACACGACCAAGGTTTCAGAGGCTGATGATAATGCATTCACAATGGTTATTTACTGGAAATTGTTTCATTTTTTAATGAGCTTAAACTCTGGGGGAAACATTTTCTCATTGCTTATGTTTAATTTTAACGAGCTTGAACTCCACATAAAAACTACTCGAGGTGGGTTTATTTTTTTACGAGCTTGAACCCTGCGGTAACACTACTTGTGGCGGGTTTATTTTTTAATGAGCTTGAACCCTGTGGTAACACTGCTCGTGATAAGTTTGCATGCCCCCAGCATAATAATGCAAATCGAGGTGCACGCCCCCAAGCTTCATTGCATTCAACTCGGTGGTTGGAATGAAGGTTTACCTTTGAGATCTTTGAAAGTCTCGACTTGGATTTTACGAGACCATAATCAAAGACTCGATTTGGAAATGGAGTTGTTTCATTTTTTAATGAGGTTGATGCAGTAAAAGAACTATCCTCATAACTCCTTGTTTCATTTTTTAACGAGGTCGACACGAGATAATAATTGTCCTCGGAATCCACCGTATTTATAGTATTTGATAAAAAATCAAAAACTGAGGGATGATTAAGGTCACTGGAATAATCTTCGTGGTAATCTATAAGATGGGAACGATGGTGGTAATCTTCCCATGGTGCCTCTCCTAACACCATTGACTGAATGATTCCTTTGTCTGTAGAATGTACATGCGACAAAGGATCTGAAGAGGTACCATATTCCTTAGACCTATCTATCCAAACACTTGATGAGCGTTGATTTGGGTTTGCCCCCAGACCAAGAAATTGATTTCTACAATATTTCTAAAATGGTGATGATCCATGCTGACAAAATGTTTAGGAATCTTCCAAATCCATTAGATATAGAAGATTTCATATTGCAGGTTTCCACTGTGGCCACTTCCGCCAGTTTGTTTGGACGCGGAAGGGAAAAAGTCCCCATTAATGTAGGGTCTTTTAGTAGGCCTACTCCGACATTTTGAAGCGATTGAGAGATTCCATGGATCATTGGAATGCTTCCCATAACTTCTGAACTATTGGGAAGAAATGTTTGTTGGTCGACGATTGTAATTCCTCCTTGGAAGGGAAATGCAATCTTCCTGAAATAGGTCAACACAATGGCGGCCATGGCATATATCCAGGGCCTTCCTAGTAGGGTGTTATAATCGAGGTTTCCGTCAATAACTTCAACATCAATTTCTACTCTTTTGCCCCCCAGTTTGACTTGCAAGTTACTTAATATCCCATATGGGGTGCTTGTTCATCCATCAAATGCTTTTAATGTTGTTGACGATCGCGACAAGGGTGGTGAGCCTAAACTTTTCCAGCAACTCATCGACATAATACATGTAGATGCCCCCTCATCAATAATTGTTCGATGAACAGTTTTGTTGAGGGCTTTCACTTTAATAAGGAAAGCTAGTTGAGCTGGTAACTGAGGATCATATCCTTTCTGATTAAAGGACACAAGATTAGAATCCTTTGGGTCAATCCCACCTATTTCTGATAATAAAGCCTGCTTTTGGGAAGGGCAATTTTGCAGTACCTCGAGTGTCGACATAGCGGATGGCGATTGGGCCAAATCTTCCACTATATTATAATGTTGTGTTGCTCTGGCACAGGGATTAAATGTCGACTTGTGTACTACTCCCTTTGGTGGTTTTATTGTTAGCTCTGGAATGATGGGCGGCACAACTTCTATCGAATTTGTTGTCGAACTACTAGGTTGATCTTTATCCTTGTTGTTCAAAAGTTGTGGATTCCCGTAATCTTTATTCCTTGTCATTATCAAAGCATCATTTTGTTGCTTCGAAACTGATAACATTAGAACTTAAGACGGGGAAGCATTATCACTGCCAACCACATTAGTTCCTAGGTTCGGAAATGGATTACTTAATACTGCCAAGGTTTTTGAATTCTTTAAGAATTTCTTAAGCTCGGCTTTATGTGGACAATCGCTCGTCCAATGATCCTCATCACATATAAAGCATGGATGACTCAGTTTCCTATTTCCGAAGGGGCTTGCAGAAGATTTTTCAGGAGATGAATCTTCCCATTTTTTGTTCTTCCCTTTCTCTTTCTTCTTGCCTCCTAGTTGCTTGGTTTCTTTGTATTTATCAGTCGATACGGAATTTACTTCCGAGGTGAGAAGTTCCTCATTTTCATTTTGACTAGAAATCTTACGGGCCTTTTTTGATGTAGCCTTTGTTGATTTCATGCTTGTCGTGCCTATCACGCCATCACCAGCATGAGAGTCATTGTTCGATTTAGGAAGAGGAGGAATGAAAAATTCCGGTCTGGGAGCGTAAGGGATTTTATCGTAGAGCGTGCGAGACTGAGTATAAATCAAGTCTAAGTATTGTGCACGAGCAATAACTTGCTCTTCAGTGATGACTCCTCCGTTTGCCACATCTTCTGTAATGGAAGGTAACAACGACTTGATAAACCATTTAGCTAAAAGCTGGTCAGGAACGTATGTTTTTACCATTCTACAATGACGTTGCCACTCATGAATATGATCGGATATGTGAGTGGTCATCGTTTGCATGAAATTGGTAAGAAGTTCTGTTCCTGTTTCGTACATTATAGGTAACTGAAAATGGGTTAAAAAGTTTGTGGTTAGGGTGCTGAATTTATCGAATGAAGCTCTAGGCAATTTGATGTACCATTTTGCTGTTGGACCAGTTAACGTTTGCTAAAAGAGGCGAAACCTGATCGAATCATCGTTTAGAGTGTTAGATGAACACCACAGATGAAATGTCATCACATGAATCGAGGGGTCTTCACCCAGATTTCCGTTAAATTTAGGAATATCTGACAGAAGTTTATGTGGAATCGCCGGCCACCAAGGGGCATAAGCAATTAGATGATTCATCAGCTGGTTTAGATCTGGTAATTCTAGAGTTGCTAGAAAGGGCAACTGTTGATTCAAGCTAGGAAAAGCATACCCAGGATAAGATGGAATCACCTGAGCAGTGGGTCTTTGCATACCAGCATAATGTATTTGGTGTTGGTAATCTTTGATGAGCTTGATGGGCATAACCATTATCATATGGTTGTTGATAACTGCTTTGGAAATGCGGTTGCCCATTACTTACAAAGACTTGTTGCTCAGGTCCTTGATATGATTGCTGGAATTTCGGTTGTTGAGATTGAACTAGCCATGGTTGTTGGACCATTTACCATTGTCCAATACTAGATGATTAACCAAGATGAGGGGTCATACTACTTGTTTGAGCCTGATTCGCTCCAAATAAGGAGGCACTACCCTGAGGTTGTGATTGAATTGCTGAGATGAGAGGCTGTTGTATTGAAACCTGAGAAACTTGGGGTTGACATACAACAGGTAGCGCTTGTACTTGCGATGCAGTCATGGTAGTAGTTATAGTGGGAGTATTCGACACAGGATGGACTGGTTGCATTGAATATACAACCCTTGGTTGCTGAGGCAGTATTGGTGCCCAACCGTTGGATGTCATTCCAGTTTGACCTGAACTTTGCTGTAAACTCCCATATGGTTGTTCTCCGGGAGGGAACAATGAAAAGGCATACTATCCTCCATATGGTGGCAATCCAGTACTTAAAGGGTAGATTGGCCTTTGAAGACACATTGGATCAATTTGTTGAGTTTCAACATAAGAAATACCAGATGAGAATCCGGATGAAGAAACAGGAGCTGACCATGTCGTCGAAAGAGTCCCTGATTGCACTCCAGCTTTTTGTTGATAACTTTCCGAGACAAATGGTATATTAGTGAACATCGTTAGAGTAGTAGCAGGAGGCTCTACCACTCCTGCGTCAGATGGCACAGTCCTAGATGTCGACAATTGTTCAGACATATCTAGTCTATCCAAAAGAATTCCTAGCAATTCTACAAGAACTTACGATGAAGGGAGAGTAACTTCTAAGAACAACGAGGGAACAGTGACGTTATTCCGATTAAAATAAATTTTAGATGCTTTGACACAACTTGTTTTTTCAATTTTTAAGAGTTGAGGAAAAACAAAAGATGACTCTAGTCGCCTTCGATTTTTTATGAGCCTGAAGTGACAAGTGCTCAGATGGACCTTTTCTTTTAAGGAGTCTGAAAACGAATGAAAGAGACTACTCTATAATTCTAGACAGAGGGATTACCAAACCAATCGCAAAACTGCAGAATACTTTTTACAGTACGGTAGTCAATCTTCCCGAATGCTGTGTTCAGTGCATTGCAATAGATAGGGCGGCAGACACAACTTCCTATGGATAAAGGATAAAGCCTATTGTGGTCTCCCAATATATACTCGACGGTACGTGGGAGCACAAGTCATATTTGCATTTGTCGTCTCAAAGTGGAGGAATCACCCAACCAACAATGAAAACAATAGTTACCACATTTTACGACGCCGGAACACGTCTCTAGCTTAGACTTCTAAATGTTATGCGTTAGGTTCCAAAGTGTTCTTATATTCATTGAATTTATTTTATAGTTGATCTTACTTAAGAAATTTGTCTTTCAGTTTTACCGCATGATGTAGATATACAATTCCTAAAATGCAATCTAAGATGATAAACAATCGTTTAATCTTCTTCTTGCAATGAAAATCCTAGCTACTAAAGAAAGAGGGATGATTTTCTTTCAACATAGAGCATAAAGCACAAACTATATGCACTGTCCTAAATCAAACCAACAAGCAGTGTAAATGCAAATGCACATGCATGTATTTGTTTTCAGCCTTCTTAGTGTATGTGATGATAAGAAAGCTAAGTGCAAATCTGAATTATTTCCAAAGCGACAATACCCAACAAATTTCTTTTCAAAACCAAGTGAAAGTAAGAGAGACACTTTGTGATTTTGAAATGAAAATTGCTTTTCGACACTTTAAAAATACTAATTCAAATCATATACAACAGTAACTGTATAATCAACTATCAAGAATAATGGGATTGTCTTCTATGACTGAAAACGACAGCTACAACACTTTCAGATCAAAGAACGACAGTTCAATTATGCTACTTTTTTGCAAAAGAGAACTGAAAATGATGCAAAATACATAAAAACACTTACAGTTATTTGCACTATGGAGGCGGAATAATGTAAAGGAAGGGAGTTTTTACAGTGATACACTGATCACAGACAGCTAAACTCCAGAATAGGACTGAAAACAGTGAGGAAAAAACCAAAGTATGAAGGTAAAGTCCACCTTCTCTGATCAGCACACTTGTTACACAGGGAACTGAGTATGCAGTGCACCTACTGCAATCAGGAAGTGCGATGCATACAGACTGCCTTCAACGCAAGGTGCGATGGTACCAGTATGAGACTTTCAAGAAGTTTTCACTCACAGTTTGCAATCCAGTTCGGGGATTTAAGCCAACTAAGTGATGTTCAGTATATGCAAATCACAGAGGTAGATCTAAGGATGTTACTAGAGCTACCACTCAGGGAAATTAGTCTGTATGTAGATCGATTGTTTAATTCATAAACAAAACCTGGAGATTGACTGAAGCAGCATTGATCTACTTTGCATTCGTAAAACAAATGCAGTTCGAAGGCTATCTAGCTTGGCTTCAGGCTCCGTCTGTAAGTTTATAAAAGAAACAAAGATAGGCTAACAAACAATCTAGTTGCTCCCCAGCGGAGTCACCATTTTGTTACCGGGAAATCTAGTGTCTATGCAGAACTACTAGTCCCACTAAGGCTGGTAGCTACCTTAGAAACAAACAAAGTAAAGCTACTTTCATATTCCTTTATGACAAATAGATAAGAGTGGAATGAGGACACCAATCTCAATCTTGCGCTTGGTTCCTCACTTGATTCCTCTCCCTTCTGATAGATCCTCGTCGCGTGCTTCCTTGTTAGCCCAGCTTCAAAGAACACATGTGGAATTAAAGAAGCACAATTCTATCCGAGAACAGAGATATACTAGCATAAACAATATAAGATCAGATGTATATTGACCACACAGAAGCATATATCATAAAATATGCAAGAATATGGAGGAAAACTTGAATAGCTTTATTGATATCAAGGAAAAAGCAGGGGAGGATTACAACCAATTGTTCTGACCCAGCGTCATCCTCTTAGCAAGAAGCCCTTCTTCACCTCATGAAAAGCTTAGATCACCCAACAGTATGATGTTGCAGCAGGAAAATAGCAGCACTTCTTTACAAGATACAAAATTCTAGCCTCTGGATCTCTGGGATGAGGGATCCATATATAAATGTTTGAAAGGGGGGTGAGTCAGCTTCTAGGGTTTGATTAGTGTCCTCTCTCTGATAGTTCTTGATTCCACTTGGAGATTGATGATCTCTTACTCATCCCTGGGCGAATTCAGAGAGACAAGTGTCCTAGGGAAGTTTCTGGAAGATTCCAAGATCATCCACTTAGCATACTTCTTCCGCCATTTGTTTGCTCTAATCCATTACACCCCATAGAAGGGCTTTTAAGTATGCATCGCACCTCCTATGTGCATTTAGGTGGGATGCATCACACCCTCAGCATTGAGCAATTAGTATGGTCCAGTTTTGACCAGTTCTGAGTAGTTTTTCATAGAGAACTTCTTGGAGATGATGTAATCAGTTGACCTTGTTCTTTTAGGGGATGGAACAACACTTTTAGGGACTTATGAGCCCTTGGTTTATGGACATGTTAGATTTGGGTTTCAGTGCCCAAAAATATCTATAACATAATGAAGGCTACATGGATGGTAGATGGGACTCACTAGTGTGGAACATTGATTTCCCCTAACAAAGAACATTACAAGGGAGACCATCTAGGCATAATTTAGGTATAAGCAACAACACCAGATGCTAGCATTTTTCTTTTAACTTTTTATTTTTGTTAGTGCATCAAGATGAAATCCCCACAAGGTTGCATTGCACACAATGAATTCCATTTGACTTAGGTGCCAGGTTAAAGGAGTAGCCACTTTGCCAAAATTTTGAAAGTCATTCCATTTGGATGGATATTTCACATCTAAGAATGGAATCAAATTGGATATGATAATTTAGTTTTGATTGTTTTATTTTGATTCACGAGAGGCAAGAAGCAATCCTTTTCAGGACAACACTTTGTTACATTGTCACAACTTTTTTTATTTAGTGGCAATACAAAAAGTTTAGCATGCCTATGGAGCCAATGTGCCAAACATTGAACACCTTTCATTATTCCCATACTCAATTGTTAAAGGAAGTCCATTTAAATCTTCTACCATCCTAGAACTTATGCAATACCACTTCAAAGGAAAATCTAAAAATTACAAACTTCTTTAATGGAAAAAATAAATACATGTTACAAACATATTATAACACAAATTTTCCATTAGAACCAAATAATGTCCCTCTCTTAATAAAATACCTTGTTACCAATAACTATTATTTAAATAAAAAGTATGAGTGACTAAGACTCATGATGATAATGTCTCCCACTTAATCCTAACTACTACGTGATATAATTTACATTTACATGCTCTTTTATTAAATCCAAAAAAACTTTCTTAATAAATACTTATAATAATAATGATTAAGTATTTTAATTGCAAATTTCCCTTTAATACAAATACATAATATTTAATATAGCGTTATATTATATGGAAAGATATATAAAAATTTAAAATTCAATTTATTTTAACATGTTTTTAAAAAAATTATTTAAAAAATACATATATATATATATATATATATATATATATATATATATATATATATATATATATATATATATATATATATATATAAATTAAAATATATATTTTAAGAAAAGAAAGTAAAACAAATAAATAAATAAAAACATAAAATCGAATATAAATAAATTGGATTACATCAACTTTTATTTTTAAAATATTTTAATTCATCAACTATAGTGCAGAGTCTAGTCTTACTCAACTTAGTCCAGTTTTTACTCAATTGTACCTGTCACGCCCCCAAGCCGGCGGTAGTCTTTCAACCACTCTTAGCGAGGTGCGGCGCTACCGAACACTTTCTTTTCACCAATACTTATGTTCATGGACTACGCCTAATTCACTTTCTCTTACTTAGTTTGTGTTTCGCAACCAAGTATTATTATGTTTAGCCTTTATACCAATGAACACCCATACTCATTCATTATCAACAACAATTATAACAAGAACACAATTGCACAGTATAAAGGGAGGGGCAACTCCCTAAACAATGAGTCTGCCTGATAATATATGTATTAATCAATCTTTAACAATACAAGCTTTTACATGTCTACTTGGAAGATACCAAGTTCCATACTTAGCCAAATTTACAATCATGGCAAAATTGCCTCTATGCACACTTGCACGATGGGCGGGTGCTCACCCGAGTCACCAAGACACCCATGCCAAGACTTCGTGCACCCACAACCAACCCATGGGCACACCTTGCCCAACACCTTCGTCTTTCTTCAAGTGTGAGCTAAAACCGTGCACAAGTCCAACCTTAGCACATGAGCTATGCGCTCATACCTTGTCCTTAATGTGCACTCTAAACTTGCACCTCTATGCGAAGTTGTTGTCTTCGAATGAGTTGATTTGATGATGGTTTGAACGCTCCAAAGTGCATCCAATATATATGCGTTATAGTCGGGGTGGTGGCTCACCCAGTCGACCACCAAAACGTGGTTTACACACCCTTCAAACGTGCTTGAACATGTCAGCCTGCCCTCCATCACGGGTCGGCCTTCACTCATTTCATCCCATGATCCATCGTGTATAAATCTCCAATCGTAACCTTTGTCACATAAGTGTCGCAATGTTTTGTCGCACGTAACTCGCCCTTTTGTCGCTTTCCCGTGTGTGCCAACTCGTCGCTCCACCCGCGCACCCGTCGTGTGCCTTAACTCGTTGGTCACCCATGCCCGTGCCCGGTGTGTGCCCTGACTTGTCGGTCACCCACACCTGCACCCGCGCCCGGCGTGCGCCTTGACTCGTCGCTTGCCCGCTTTCGTGCCCGGCATGCGCCTCGACTCGCCGCTCGCCCGCGTGCCCGTCGCACAACTGTGCCCACGCTCGGTTCACCCGACACCCAATCGCTTGTGCAACCAAGGACCTTATATCTTCCTCCACCTGAAATCGTTGTCGTCCTCGACAACATACCATCCTGGTAGCTATCCACCAAGATCATCAATATCCATGATGTCAACTCTTCCACATACGGAAAACATCCCTGCAACATATGTAGAACTCCATCTCCACCATGTCTCATCTTAGTAACCAATTGTCACCAAACTCATCATGTGTTGTCCCTCCATTTAGTCTCCCATCAGATGCTAGCACACATGTGCCAACATGTCGACCCAACAGCAACATCTCTCATACATTGGTACCCCTCATGACACGAACTAGTCCGGTGATCAGTCCAACCATACACCCAAATCACAAGAATGCACATCCTTCTGCTTACCACAAATCTTTCCCTGACTTCTGCTACATCTCGGACTCATCAAGAATCTATCAATCCATGCTCAGGTCCATGGAAACTCCATCTCATCTCCAACATGTCCAAGCCATGGCCTTGTTACACAAGGGTGTACAACCTCTCCACTAGCTCATCCATCTCCATGTCACAATAGCATCTACACAACATCCTTTGCTGCGGTACTCCCCATAGAATGTCTTATGAATGACACCTCTATATATGCCTTGGCATAGTGTCCCTGCATAACTATCATGCTCCATATCTCCAACCTGATGTCCATGACTCTAGATGTCCAACCCATGTAGACTCCATCCCAACATATGGCCATCTGCATCCAAGTCTATAATCTTTCATAAAGAAGTCTTCTCCCAAGGCCCCTTATAAAGTTGATGTGGTTCCTCCCTACCAAGGCCTCTGCATAAACCCATCTCCAAGGTTGTCTATAGAGAAAGGAGGGCCAGGAAGTTTCCTCCCTGACTCTCATCCACCCATGTGTTAGATTGATGTTGTGTCCTCAAGTATCTATGCACAGCCTCAATCTCCTCACATGTACATCTAATCTTACCTAGCTTGTCCTTTGTCAACTGAAAGTCATATATGCCCATAGCATACCTGTAAAAGTCCACTATTCTGGCATGATATCTACCTCTATAATCCTCATCAACCACTATCTCTAAAGTAGTACTTGGACTCCCTTCATTTGCAACTCCATTGGGAAGATCATCAGTAGAAGATGTCTCTATCAAGTGTCTCCACGTTCGTGAGATTGCCCTCTCACTTCCTTCATCCTTCCCAGCTCTTGCAACAAAGTCAATCAACTTCCTTTCCTTCGTTGTTTGAGTCACACTCCCAAGTCCTCTTTGCTCCACATCCTCATGCTTCACATTTGGATCCTTGGGATACAAAGTCATAGAAGTCATCCTTGGTCTATACCCCAAGCAACTCCTCCTATTCATCGGTACCATCATGGTTCTTCCTTCAGCTATGATCAAGAGAATGTCTCGGTCCACCATTGGTATGGTTTGTGCAAGCCTCATGAAATCTTGCCCCAACATCATAGAATGATCATCCATGTCCACAATCCTTAAGTCCAACTTTCCAAACCATGATCCCACTCTCACCTAAGTGTTCTCCATCACACCATCAACAACTTTCATGGTAGAGTTGACTGCTTTGAAAGCACTCCATTCCCTCTCCATCTTTGCTTTCTTCCCAAAAGACTTTGCTGCCTTCCTGCTTAAGAAGCTATGAGTAGCCCCCGTATCCACCAAAGCTGCAAATCTCTTGCCCTTCATGGTCACCTACACAAAACTCAGCTTCAAGGAATCACCTCCTTCTGTTGGCTTTATCTTGTGTCTTACATCAGCAACCTTCTTCAAGAATTCGGCCTCAAAAGTGTTAATTGGTTCGTGTTCCATATTGACTTTCCTCCTAAGGTACTTTACCTCCTTACTTGGTTCTTCTAAGCAACTCGATCCTGGTCCAGCTTGACTTCCTTCAAGCTTATCCTCCATCGCATCCTACTCAAGTGCACCAACCAAGTGCCCACAGACTAAGTTCATAGAACTAAACTTCCGAATGTCCTCTGGATTGTCTCGGTAGTGATTTCCCAACCTGTCAATGTAGTCGAGCTTTTCTTGCTCAATCACAAAAACCTTCTTACCAAGAAGCTTCTTATTTATCTCTTCCTCAACTTGCTTGATTTCAGCTTCCACCTTGGCACTTTCCTTCCTTAATTGGGCCCTTTCATCAAAGATCTATTGAAGACCAAGGCCACTCTGTTGGATCTCCTCATCAAGTTCCTTGAGTTCAATATCTGTTGTACTTCTGCATTAGCTTTTGAGTTCCTCAAGTTCCCTTCTTAGTTCCGAACAACTTTCCCAAATCTTCATGTTCTTAGCCTTCATCTAAACCCAGTTAGAACTCCATTGACTCATTTGTTCCAACACTTTGTACTAGAAGACTTTAATTGCATCATGGCTAGACTCACCTATCATAGGTTCATCTACCATTTTTTCCTTTTCAGCCTCCTCCATATTTACCAAGTATCCTGCAACCACGAACCAGCTCTAGTCCCACTTTTATGTGAAACAGCTTCCTTCACCTACAAGTACCTGTCATGAGCAACCCTGCTCAACCACCAATTGTCAAGCTTCTTCAACCCTGAATCAGCTTCAATATATTCCTCACGAAGTGCAGATAAACACCAGCTCTAATACCACCTATCAAGGTGTGTATCAGCTTCAATGCTTCAACACCTGAACCTGTTCACAGCTCTGATACCACCTATCATGCCCCCAAGCCGGTGGTAGTCTTTCAACCGCTCTTAGCGAGGTGTGGCACCACCAAACACTTTCTTTTCACTAATACTTATGTTCATGGACTAGCCTAATTCACTTTCCCTTACTTAGTTTGTGTTTCGCAACCAAGTATTATTATGTTTAGCCTTTATACCAATGAACACCCATACTCATTCATTATCAACAACAATTATAACAAGAACAGAATTGCACAGTATAAAGGGAGGGGCAACTCCCTGAACAATGAATCTGCCTGATAATATATGTATCAATCAATCTTTAACAATACAAGCTTTTACATGTCTACTTGAAGATACCAAGTTCCATACTTAGCCAATTTACAATCACGGCAAAATTGCCTCTATGCACACTTGCACGATGGGCAGTTGCTCACTTGAGTCACCAAGACACCCACGCCAAGACTTCGTGCACCCACAACTAACCCAAGGGCACACCTTGCCCAACACCTTTGTCTTTCTTCAAGTGCGAGCTAAAACCGTGCACAAGTCCAACCTTAGTGCATGAGCTATGTGCTCATACCTTGTCCTTAATGTGCACTCTAAACTTGCACCTCTATGCGAAGTTGTTGTCTTCGAATGAGTTGATTTGATGATGGTTTGAATGCTCCAAAGTGCATCCAATATATATGCGTTGTAGTGGGGGTGGTGGCTCACCCAACCGACCACCAAAATGTGGTTTACACACCCTTCAAACGTGCTTGAACATGTCGGCCTACCCTCCATCATGGGTCGGCCTACAATCATTTCATCCCACGCTCCATCGTGTATAAATCTCCCATCGCAACCTTTGTCACATAAGTGTCGCAAGTAACTCACCCTTTCGTCGCTTTCCCGTGTGTGCCAACTCGTTGCTCCACCCACGTGCCCGCCGTGTGCCTTAACTCATTGGTCACCCGAGCCTGCACCCGGCGTGTGCCCCAACTCGTTGGTCACCCGTGCCCGCTCCCGGCGTGCGCCTTGACTCATCGCTCGCTCGCTTTCGTGCCCGGCATGTGCCTCAACTTGCCACTCGCCTGCGCTCCCATCACACAACCGTGCCGATGCCCGGTTTGCCTGGCGCCCAATCGCTCACGCACCCGAGGACGTTACAGTACCCTTCCAATTATTTGAAGTATTTTTTTATAAGGTATCCATAAATTTTTTTTTGCATGGCAAAGCGTCTTTCATATATCTCATCCTTGAGTTTCTTGTTTGCATTGCTTTTTATGAGAGGGATATATATTAATTTTATCTACACAATATATTTGAGTTTTGAGGCAGTGCACCGTTCTCTTTGGTATACATATCATTTGAGTTTTTGATATATATGGTTATTCGAGTTTCTATTTTATATATATCACTATATATAATTGTTTTTTTAAATTTATATATAAAAGTTGATTGATAGATTATAAATGGTAGTAGTATATTTCTGGAAAAATCACATGAAATCGAATCGTCGACGTGTTTCCAAACCAGTCAATGTAATTCATTATTATAAATTAAAATGAAAACTACTAGCATTTGCATAAGATGTTGCAAAGGAAACGCCATAAGTCGGTAGCATATTAATGAAGAGCATAGTTGAAATAAAATGTGATATGTTATGTGATATAACTATAGCCAAATTTGAATGAAAAGTAAATCTTAATGTTAAATGTAATACAACCAAACATTCTACTCAAATGGTAGGACATATCAAAGAAGAGCATAGATGAAATAAAATGTGATATGTTATGTGATCTAACTATAGCCAAATTTGAATGAAAAATAAATATTAATGTTAAATGTATTACAACCAAACAATATACTCAAAACAGATGCATGTGCAACCTCCTTCCCAGGTGCTTAATCTAAGAGAATTCATTAAAAATTGCATCCCAGACCAGACCTTTATCATTCATTGCCTCAGCTAGACTAAACCCTTCACCCTCATATGGTAATGGTTCCAGATCATTTTTTTGTGCTAGTATTATTCGTTTCAATTTATACACGTCTCGATAGCATAATCAAAGGGCTCATTCTTTAGATAAGGATCTGTGGCAGCCCAAATCTCCTCTTCTGCAATCAATTTTGCATCAGATGCATCCATAAATTATTCCCATGAAATATTGTTCCCTAGGTACTTGAAAGACAACCCCTCATGTTTGTAAATGGTAGTGTAAACACACATTATGCCTAAAACATTCATCAAGTTGCAAGGAGATAAGCCAAATATGTGTGTTGGATGGTGAATGGACTAGCTTAATCCTCCTTTATTCTTTGCAGCCTCAAATGCAATATCTTTGGGAGTGTAGTAAAAATTGGGCAGGGGTAGCATAGGAAGGTCTTCATGAAAGGGTGCCTCATGGGGCTAATATTTACGATTCTTTGCCACTGCATCAAATGGACCAATGTAATGTTTCCCCCTAGTCTAAATACAAATATGCTATAAATTCTTTGTATTAGGGAGGAGGGCATTTAACACAATTATCTTTGGATCTTGCACTAATGGTTTGGAATTTACTTTGCATAGAAAGAGGTTCGAGTTACCAAAATAACAATAAAAAGGTGCAATATAATTAATAAAAAACAACAATTCCAAATGCAACAAGATGCTTGTCATTTAACCCATCCAAATACGCATTTGATAAACACATCAATATTGTGAAGCCCAAGCATTCATATTCAGGTTTCATACGTGAACCATTTCTATGTTGTCAAAATACATAGTCGAGATTAACAACCCAAACATACATATCATACTAGGTTTAAATGGATATGTTTTAATATTCGTACTCAATACAATGTACCTTCAATTTGCCTATACAGACAAAAAGTGTGAACCATTTAACATCACCCAATAGAGCACCTCAATATTTTTGCAATGGATAGAAACATGTAATTAACAACCATAACCTTCATGATATTTTGTAATGACAAAGTGTGTAAACCATTTAAGATCACCGAATATAGCACCTCAATATTTTTACAATTGATAGAAACATGTACTTAACAACCATAACCTTCATGATATTTTGTAATGATTGTCAAGTGATTTGCGTGTATTTGGTTAATGGCAACAAGCACTCATTTGGTAGAAGTCAATAATGATAGGATGTGGCTATGGGGATTGTGAGTGGTATGTGAGATTTGGTTTGTATTATCATGGGTTTTTGATCAAATCCTGAATATTTTCCATAATCTCAATGCCTTTCTATAGAAAGCATAGCATAGTGTCTCACAATCCAGAGAACTATTTCAACTTAAAACGTGACTTCAAAAAAAACAAGGTGAAACCAAATTTTGTGAAGGAGCATAGGAGGGTGGAGAGATTCGTTCAAAGAGAGCACAAATTGAGTTGAGAGGTCATCCTACAAAGCCACTGAAGCTATTTAAGGTTACATAGATGGAAGATGGGACTCATTGGCATGGAACATTGATTTCCCTTGATAGAGAACATGCGAAGGGAGATAACCTAGGCATAATTCAGGTATAAGAAACATGAGATGATGCCATTTTTAATTTAGCTTTTTATGTTTGTTAGTGTGTTAAGATGCAATCCCCACTAGGTTACATTAGACAACAAATTTCATTTGGCTTAAGTGCCACATGAGAGGGGTAGCTACTATGTCAAACTTTTGAAATTCATTCCATTTAGATGGAGGGTTAGCTACTATGTCAAACTTTTGAAATTCATTCCATTTAGATGCATATTTCACATCTGAGAATTAGATATGAGACTTTAGTTTTGATTGTTTCATTTTAATTTAACACAACTCTTCTTTTTTTTTAGCAAATATCTAAATTTCATTTTACTTTGACATTTTTACAAGGGTTTGAATGTGATTTGACTTTAGTTTTGATTGTTTCATTTTAATTTAACACAACTCTTCTTTTTTTTTAGCAAATATCTAAATTTCATTTTACTTTGACATTTTTACAAGGGTTTGAATGTGAAGAAATGTTCACCAAAAATTAGTTTTAATTATTAGTTTTTTCTTAACTATTAATTATTAATCTTTATTTTTTTAAGTATTAAGAATTAAATATATAAATATATAATATTTATAATAAACTTAAAACGATTTATAACAAGATAAAATAAAATAAAATAAATCATTTGCTCAAGTGGATCAAATCCATCGTCCCACAAACAAGTGGATCTCATACACCAATTAATTTGGTGGGTCCCTTGTCCCACAAACAAGGGGGTAAGGGGGTCTCATACACCAATTAATTTGGTGTCTCACTTGCCTTAACCTTAAAATAAGATAATAATAATAATTATTAGTTTTTAACAAAATTTATATGTTATTTTCATATTGCAAAATTAAAACAATTACAAATCTTTTTTATATTGATTTTTCAAAAATATTTAATATTTTATTTAAGATAAAAATAAAATGTTTATTTACAAACATGGCAACCTATATATTGAAAAGGAATTCCACCTAACATCTAAAAGATAACATGTAAAAATATTTTATTTAAAATAGACATTGAAATATTTTATTTAGGAATAATATAAGATATTTTCTTATTATCAATATTATTTTTTGACAAAAATTATATGTTATTTTCATATTGCAAAATTAAAACAGTTACAAATCTTTATATTAATTTTTTTTTAAATATTTAATATTTTATGTAAGATAAAGGTTAAAATCTTTATTTATAACTTAAATTAAAATAATTTTTAGTTATTAATATTTTAATAAATATTATATATTAAATAATATATTATATATAAAAACTATATATATTTTTAGTTTTTATAACATATTAAAAAATTAAAAATTTATTAATTGATTTTTTTATTACATTTTCCAATTAAATTATTTTAAAATATCTTTTCTTGAGAGAATTATTTGGCAAAAATCACATTAGGGTTCATGGTCAGGACAAACTCTTAGACAAAAAAATCCTAATAAAGAATCCTAATGTGATTTTCCCCAAAATTTTAGCCAAAAAATTCTCTCAACTTGATATGGATCATAGAAGCCTAAATTCAATAATATCTTTTCTTATTAAATTATCATATTATTAATATTTATATAATTAGAAAAAACACTTTTTAATCTCAAAATAAAAATTATACATATAATTTTTAGTGGATACTATCTCACTCTTATTTATAAATATATTTATCTAATTACAAATCATCTCAAATTTACTTAAAATATTCTATACTTTATAATCTATAATTAATTTGTTCAGAACATTTATAAAGTATACGCTTATCATTTATATTAAAACTAATAAAAAGTAAAAAAAGCATGAGTGCTTTTTTTTAAAGATCCACATTTAAATATTTATATCAATTACACCCCTGTGAAATTCAACAAATTTCTAATTCAAAAATCCCTACTAACAAAATTTCAATAAAAATCATTGATATAACAACACATTATGCTGCACACTACATATAAAGATAATTTTCCGTCCTAACCTAATTAGTGCACGAATATAGGGCAACCGTGGCAACGTATATATTGAGAAGGAATTCCACCAACATTTATGCATCATTTATTCCACACTGTCCTTTAAACCGTGGCCCTTGGCCAAGATATGGAAGACACATGAGGGCACTTAGTCTTTTCCTTCATTTCACAGATCGCTAATATTTTGTTTTTTGTTTTTTAATTTGTATATGGGATTTATATCTGAGGTTATTTCTAAAACAACATTCAGGCTCTTGAAGTTTAACCCTACCGTGAGAATATATAGTACAACACATAGACATCTAATTGTCGTTGGGTATAGGTTAACCAAATCCACAGACGTGGGAAGTGAAGATTGGATTTCTGAATGAATTCTCAATCTCAATAAAATTCAATATATATCCCAAGAGAGCTCGAAGGGGCATAATTTGAAGCAAACCAGGTTTTGTTTAGACACAGACAACAAAAATTCAAAGTGGGTTTTGGCTATCAAAATGATTATTATTCACTAAAGATTGTAGTACCTCTACCTGTGTTTTCAAGGCAATGATATAATCCACTGATTCTGTCAGTAAGCAACAAGTGTCCATCGATTTTTATCCAGGGATGAGTCTTTGCAAGTGCTTCATGCGCCTCTCTACCAGCCTGCTAGTAACCACAGAGGCTGGAACTCTTCATATGGCTGCTACGCAGAAGTCGTTGTAGGTATATCCAGCGGAAACTTCATATGGCTGCTACACCTCTTGAGCAAATCGAAGGCTCGAGGTATATCCAGCGAAAACTCATGATCTCTGATCCCAACAGACAATCTCAGATTTTTCCAAAACAATCTAATAAATTCTGAAACCAATTCAGATTAAACTGGAATCTGATGATGGCTCGAATCAATTTTATAAATCTGTAACACGGATTCAAGAAACAGTTAAATGTTAAATCGGATTCAAGAAACAGTGATTAAAATGCTAGTTATTGAATTAAATGTATAACATATGATGTTTTTAAATTAATAACTAGTAAGTGACCGAACCATTTCGTAACTGATTTATATGGTCAAATTAATTTAATGGTCTGAGTTATTTCAATCGTCTAAAATTCAAATGAATGGTATACGAAGTTACATGTCGTATGAGAGAGGAGTCTTTTTCAGAGGGAATGAGAATAGGTCGTGCCTACCATCCATCGCTATAGTATTATGTGTGACCGAGCAGATAACCACCTCTTTCCTCTGATGTAGAACTCAGTTAATAGTCTTGTGTACCACTGCTATATCCATATAGTGTAGTGCAGCGCCGATCCACTTCTAGCGTCATAGAAATCCGCGGAACTCATAGGAGTTGGATGAGCCAATGAAGATCTGCCTCCTAATTATTAACTAAAAGTATTTTAAATTTTATTATTATTATTTATTTAAATTAAAATTTATCTTAAATTACTTATATATAACTGGTCATAAATAATTAAAAATTGTTTCATTGTTATCTTAAATTTTATAATTTATTTTTAAATTAAAAATTAGTTTGGAAATAGTTAAAATAAGAAATAATTATAAATAATTAAAATTTGTATTCTAAATTATAAATTAATTATAGATGACTAAAGTTATATTTCAAACTCAACCAAAACCCAAAACTTAAAAGAGAAGTTTTAGTTAATTTATTATGACATATATAATTATTAATAATATAAGAATTATATTTATTATTATTTATTTAAATTAAAATTTATCTTAAGTTAGTTATAAATAACTGGTCATAAATGACTAAAATTTATTTCATTGTTATCTTAAACACTATGATTTATTTTTAAATTAAAAATTAGTTTGGAAATAGTTAAAATAAAAGCTAATTATAAAAAATTAAAATTTATATTCTAAATTATAAATTAATTATAGATAACTAAAGTTATATCTCAAACTCAACCAAAACCCAAAACTTAATGAGAAGTTCTAGTTGATTTATTATGACATACATAATTATTAATAATATAAGAATTATATATTTGTAAAAATAAAATAATGATGGTATAATAACATTCTAAGAGGTTAAAACTTGATATGGATCACAAAAGCCTAAATTTAATAATTGGGAGATGATTAGATAAAAAATCTTATTTTTGATTCGTATATATATATATATATATATATATATATATATATATATATATATATATATATATATATATATATATATATATATAATTTTTGAGCTACACATGTAAAATTCAATTTGTTTAGAGGACCGCAAAAGGGTAGTGATTTTTCCTTTTACTATGGATAGATTTTCGTAAAAATCATATCAATTATTTAATGTAAAACATGATACCTATGTCAATATTTTTTATATTCATTTATTTCTAATTTTATTATTTAAGTTATCCTTTAATGAACTAAATCAAGATTTTGAGTTTTTGAAAAAAAAAGAGTAAAAAAATAAATAAAAAAATTCAAGATCAGAAATCTATGAAAATTGTCACCCTCTAAGGCTCTATCCCTCTTTCCTCCATTTGAATCAATCACAAGGATGTGATCAATATAAAGCATAATAATTGAAAGTCACGGTTTTAATAGCTTTTGAAGCAAATCCAAATCATGCGAGCAAAAAATTTTTCTTGTTATACTAAATAAATAAATAAATAATAATAATATTAATAAAGAAATTATGTTGTCTAGGTTTCAAGTCTACAACAAGACTCATCATGGGGACTCATTTACAAAGAAGAGAAACGCTAGTTATAAATATGATCAAGGAGTTGTAAAGTAAAGGCGAGGAGTTCAATATTGTTTATTTTATTTTCATTATTTATTATTTTCTTTGTAAATCATTATTATTTATTATTATCTTCTTTGTAAATCAAAGTAATAGAGAAATTTACAAAGAAGATAATAATAAATAATTAAAATAAAATAAACAATATTGAACTGGTCAGCTTTACTTTACAACTCCTTGATCATATTTATAACTCGCCTTTCTCTTCTTTGTAAATCATTCCTGATGATGAGTCTTCTTCTAGACTCGAAGCGTAGACAACATAAAATGAAGACTATGGAATATCCAAATTCTGAACATCAAAAACCACACGAGAGAAATCTACAAACTATTATAAAAAAAGAAATTATTTTAAATAAGGTTAGGGATAATAAATCTTTGTGCCTAAAAGTTCTTTTTTGAAGCATTTTCTTATTTAGAAAGCTAAATCTAGTTATATAATAAATAAAAAAGAAATACTTTAAATATTAATAATGAGTGTTATGTAGAATATATATTAATATATTATAAAAATGAATAGAAGTTTTAAAGATTGGAAATAAATTTATAAGATGTGGCTTCATCCATTTAATAAACTGGATGAATGAGATTGAATTTGTTTAATTATTATTAAATTATTATGTTGAAATGGATAATGAAGGTTGAATTTCTTTAGTTAATATTAAAATATTATCTTAGGATTGTTAAGTTATTATTCTCTCAAATTGGATGCTTTTGTGATTCATGATATAAGCTAAGATCTTCCAGAGAAATCACATAGAAAACAAAGGGTCGACGCGTTTCAAACCTCTATCTAGGTTCTATTTGATTATTTATTAGACATATGTTGTAATGTTTCATTGTATGAAGGTTTATAAAATTATTATTTATAATATTTATGAGTGTGGTATTTGACTTAAAGGTTCTATTTGATTATTTATTAGAGGTATGTTGTAATATTTTATTGTATGGAGGTTTATAAAATTATTATTTATAATATTTATGAGTGTAGTATTTGATTTAATAAGAAATTTGAGTGTAATTAATAATTGATAAATAAATTATTTGAATATTAAATAAAAAAATGAAATAAAAGAAGAAAATATGCAAGGATTGAGATCATATTGGATTACTTACATTGGAGGAGAAGTGAATAAACAAAAACCTAGTAATAATGACATGGATTAGTTGGTTAAGTAAGATGTAGTGATTGAAATTTTGGATTCATGGTGAATATTGGTAGTTTGTTGGTTGACTTTTATCTAAGGATGTAGCTTCTTGAAGAAGAAAAGAATGGTCATGAAATCCTAACTATGAACATCAGGAAGAGGTCATACAATATGAAGTAGCATTTGAGACAATAATAGGCTACATGTGCAAACTAGGTGTGGAAAATCATATTTGAGTGAATTAAGGTGGATTATGTACAAATTGATTGTTTTGAAATTAATGTAAGTCATGTGTATCTTAAAGAGGTTGTATTAAAAAATAACTATAGGAATTGCATTGTCACTAAGATCTTTATGTTTTCACTTCTTAAGAGGCACACCTTTTAGAGTGATGCATTGTGGAAACTTAACGAAATATTGGAAGGTTGAAGTGTTTTAAGTTTTTTTATATCCCAATGAGATGAGGACCAATCCACAACAAAATTTTCAAACTTATTTATGATGAAACTATGGGGTGATGATTACTATGACAACCTACTAGGAATGATGTAATTTGGAAGTGAGAATTTAGTGATATAAATGAAAGGAGGTAATGTTTATCAATTATCATGTTTTCTTATCAAAGGGAAAATATTAGTATGATATACAATCCATAAAGAATTGAGAGTTTCATGTGGAAAGTATTTAAAGTGGATGTGGAATATATTTAAAGTTCCTATAGAATAGAATTCAAGATGTTATGACTTTGTTTTGAGGATATCTCCTCTTAAAAAGGGGAAAAAATTATACAACATTGAAATAATAGTGCTAACAACTAGCATTGTGGAAAAATAAGTATAAGGAAATAAGGGTATTAAAAATTATTAAAAGAAAAAATAAAAAGGAGGGGTTCTAAGATTGCTCCTTAATCTAAACAATATATGTTTAATGAAGTTATATAAGAAGGAATGACAAGTGAGGAACTTACAAATTTATTATTAATGATAATGAGTGGTAGTTGTGGTGACCATGAAAAAATTGGAATAATGAGATAAATAGAGAATAGTACTGGATAGGTACTTAAGGGAATGAGTGGAAGTTTCACAAACAAGCATAAGAAATCAACAAGAAGTAATAAACTGTCCTAGAATATGATGGAATATTTTGCAATAGGCATTGATAATAGTTAATGAAGTTTAATGATCGTGATGATTATGAAGTTCATTAGAGTTTTAAGAATTATGGTAACCTATGATTATGTAGTCCATGAATGTTTGCAGGACGGGAATAAGGAAGCTAAATGTAGAAATTAGGAATATTTTGCGAGCAAAAATCGGGAAAAGGCCTTAGCATTAAGGTATTTTTTTCATGGTAAGTCCAACATTAGTGATAGTTGAGCATGGTGCTAATGTGAATAACAACAATATGAAATTTTAATATTGGAGTAGCTAATTAAAGTTCATATAGTTCTTAAGGTGCATAACATTAAAGTGTGAAGAAAACTGTGAAAATGTAATAATGTCTAGGGATAAATTATGGGGTCTATCTCAAATGGAAAATTCTCTTAAGGATATTGATGAGTGGATTGAACAACATGATTGGTAAGGGTCATAATGATGACTTAAAAAATTTAAAAGTGTCAAGATTGGAATTTGTGAATACTTGAAATCGGTGAGAAATGACAAGCGATAAACGAGGAATGTTTCAAGGATAACGATTTTTTAACTTATGGAAAAGGAAGTAAAATATGTGGATTAATGAGAAAACATTGAGTATGAAGCATAAGAACATATGTTGTTGGAAATTCTATAATGATACTTCAAGAAGAATATGCACAAATTGATAAAAGAAGTGAGGTCAAGTGGTATTGAGATGAGAACTTGATGAGATAAGTAAGTATTTTAAGGATGTATAATGATAATTACACAATGATGGATAAATTACAAGGGATCAACAAACCCTCATGCAATTTGATTAAGCAAGATAAAAAATGTAAACAAATATGACCTAGTGTATGTGTGCCATTAACTATAATAGTACTAGAATGGATAAGAAAAATATGTATAGTGATCATGGAATTTTAACTTGATATTGATGATTTAAATGATTGTACAAATAGTAATATATTAACAATGAATTTCACTAAAATTTCCTTGGGGAAGGAAGAATATCTAAAGAGAGATTAAGGCTCAAGATGATTGATTTGAATGGAAATTGGCATCCACCCATGGTATACATCGACCCATGTTATTTATCTTCTCATGGAATATAGCCATGGTATTGTAAGTGGCATCCCACCCATGGTATTTACCCATGATATTGTAAGTGATATCCACCCATGGTATTCAATTAGCCATGCTATCTACCCGCCCATGGAATTTACCTGTGGTATTTAACTTAAAAAAGACTATAAGTAACAAGTCCTATTTTGTAAAAGGAAAGATTGTCAACGACAATGTAACCTTTACAGTTATTACATGTTTTAATAAAAAAAAAAATCTTTGTTGTTTTATTTACTATGTGTTCTCTCCTCCTCCTTCTTCTTCTTCTTATTCTTTTTTTTTTTTGACATTTCAAGTTTTTAGATCATGGGGCCTCCCCCCTAAGATCCATTTCGATTTTTTAGATCTTGGGGGCCTCCCCCAAGATCTAGATCAGTGGTATCAAATTTAGGGTACATATCCATGGGGATGAGGGTTTGATGCTTATTTTAGTAGCAAAGTTTTGCATCAATCTTCAACAAAATTCATGCATGTGCTATGACCTCCACAGAGCACTTTCCTGGGCAATGTGAGAAGAATTTTTTTTTTTCATTTTTTTGCAAGATTTTTTTGGGTGGCGAGTTTTAAGATCAAATATGAAAATTTTGATACAAAATTTACAAAGTAAATAACAGATCTAGATTTCTTGCGAGAAAATATCTAAATTCAAAAAATAAATCGGCCGAATGGGTGTTCGGATGAGGGAGATATTGTTGATTTAAGATTAGATGTGTTGCAAAATTTTTTCTGACAACAATTCATGGAGGGCAACTCTCCTATCATTTTTTGCAACTTTTTTGAAAAAAATCAGAAAAATGATTGCAGGTCTGAACTCCTTTTGAAAAATCACCCAATTTTAAAAATAAAAAGTTGTCCAAATCAGAGTTCGGATGAGGGAGATATCATTGATTTAAAATCAGCTAATTTTTTATAGCTTTTGTGATGGTGAGACATTTGCAGCGCGAATCTTAGATTCTAGAGTTTCCATCTAGGAATTTCAATCACATGGGAAGATGCAGAATGGTCATTCTATTTCCAAAAATAGGTTATAATAATGACTTTGAGTTATATTGACTGAGTTATGCCCAATTTAAATTAGTTTTTATATCTGGAACACCATTTAGAGCGGTTTCCCTTTGGAGACGTGCCCTCCCACCCCAGTTTAGTAGGAACCTACTTCAAATACATCTTTTTTAGCATAGCAATATCTGACTTGGGTTCTTTGGATATGTGCCCTCCTAACCTAGGCTATGTAGGCATCTGCTACTTCATCAACAACCAGCATCATGGTTATGAGTCAGCCACAGAAAATCCTTTCCACTAAAGTCCATTTGTTAGGCTACACACTTTTAGTATCACAGTTGGTCACAAACATTACAAACTATCTCTATCCTTGGATCTTCATTTGTCATAGTTATGGGTCATCCACAAAATCACACTTCATCGAAGTCCATTTGCTAGGATGCACACTATCAATATCAAAGTTGGTCATAAGAATTATAGGGTATCTCTATCCTCAGATCTTCATTCATCACGATTATGGGTTAACCACACAAAGCCCTTCTCTTCAGTGACTTCATATTCAACAAAGATTTCTTAGGATGTAACTTCATGCAATGGGGACCATTGCTTCTTAAGGAGGGAGGAATGATCCGAATGGAAATTGGCATCCACCCATGGTATTCATCAACCCATGGTATGTATCAACTCATGGAATATACCCATGGAATTTACCCATTGTATTGTAAGTGGAATCCACCCATGGTATTCATTCATCCATGGTGTTTACCCATGGTATTGTAAGTGAGATCCACCCATGGTATCTACCCACCCATGGAATTTACCTATGGTATTATAACTAAAAAAAGACTATAAGTAACAAGTTGTTTTTTGTAAAAGGACAGGTTTCCTACCATAATGTAGCATTTACAATTATTATCTATTTTAATAAAATAAAAATATTTCTTGTTTTATTTACTGTGTGTTCTCTCTTTTCTTTTATTTTTTCTAGCATTTCAATTTTTCAGATCCTGCGGGCCTCCCCCCAAGATCCATTTCAATTTTTTAGATCTTGGGGGCCTCTGCTCAAGATCTAGATCAATGATGAGGCTCATTTGAAATTTAACGAGGTACTTAGATGAATATACTTATGGTGTGAATGGTAAACTTCCTAATAGAAAGAACAAGAAATGATTATGACACAACACTAATAGTACTGATGAGATAACATAGATCCTAAAGGGATGTTAATTAATCTTAATTCATAGTTAGCATTCATTGTTTATATAAGTAAATGAAATTAATTCATGATAAGAATGTTTAAAGCGTATTGTTGTTCTATATTTAATAAGTATTGAGATGATTCTCATATTAATGAGGTTTCATGATGTGATGGTATGTGGTAAATGGATATAGTTCTGATGAGAGGTTAATGATGTATATGTGGTGCTTATTTATTTATTTGTTATGATAATGATGTTGAATACTCATGATGGATATGATATGCATAGAGATCATGATGTTATGATATGATGTATATTGACATGTGGTTCATTTATTATGTGATGTCATGATATATCTTTAATGAAAATATGTTTATGTTATAACTTATGAGGGCATTTTATGATGTGCAACATGTGGTAATCACATGTAAATTTTATGACATGCAAGAGAATACAGTTCTTTACTATTTAGAAGGTTGTGATAACAATGATGCTATGTTATTAGGATGACATGCAAGAGTGGGCATATGGATACTATGATTGTGACTAATGCATTGGTTGCATGTTGAGGTGTGGTGATTGACAAAAAATCCACAAATGGGCCGAGAGGGATGGTTTATTTGATGATCTCGTTGGAGCCCATATTTGCGAGGGAGAATATGTAACACCATATGGGTTGGGGGAAAAATCAATCAACACTACATATGCTAGTGGTTCATTTGTCCTGTATAACTCTTGATGGATAGCTCTTGAGGGGCTATTGGACCATATGGAGGAGGCCAAGTGCTTGATATTATAGGCCAAGTGCCTGATATTGGATTGGGATGACGAAGTATGGTGGGGGTGTAAAGACTTCGATGTCTGGGGTTGTGCACCTTAGTGAGAGTGGAGGGAGTGGGCCAACCTTGCGAGATGCCCAGAGTCATTGAGTACTAGGATCGGATGCATGCCTTGGGGCAGATGGGTTCTAAGCCAGCCGTGTGCCTTGGGGCTATCCTTGGGCTATGATACAGACCAATGATACTTATGCCTGGTTTCGAAAGTGGGAAAAAGGACAGAGATTCCTTGAGATTTTCCAGGTGTTGTGGAAACTTTTGATGCCTGCTGGTTATACCAGTTCAATAGAGGGTGTAGGGAAAACATGAAGTCATAAATAACTAAATAAATAAAATATTAAATGATTCAACTTAACTTAATATTTGTGAATATTAAGTCTAGTCACTTGTGTGGAAGGAATTATTGATAGAATCATGAATGTTAAGCATGCATTACATACATGGTTCACGCAATGATGGTTTCTATGTAAGGTCAAACAATTTACATTTTACACTTGGTCGAATGAATGAACAAATGAATGAAAAACAAAAATTATAATCATTGCATTTAGGATTTAAGTTAATTTTCCAATCTTTCATTCCATGGAATTCATGTTTCAAGGTAGTATTATATTTTTCTCTATAGACATAGATGTCATTGAAATATTTAACATTAGATTGATTAGTGTGCTTCTTGACTATGAAAGGTTCAACTGTTGTGATAATACAAATATGAATGCTTTCAATATGGTTGATGTATGGTTAATTTTTTAGTGTTATGGTCTAAAGTGATGCATATTTGAATTCTAAATGAATGGAATTATTTAAATTTGGATGATGATATAATTGATATTTGACTGATTGAAAGGATAAAATTTAAAGTCCTTTTAGAGAAATATTAATATTTGGTCTAATACGTTAAAAAAATTTGTTGCTAAATACTTGATGTGGTTTTAGTTGGATGATTACTTACTAGAATTGAGAGATAGTCTAAGAGGAACTATGTTTAAAATAAATATACTTTCTTTAAATACTTAATTAAGTACAAGAGGTCCAAGTGGACCCTACAATTGGTTATTTAGGAAGAAATCCTACAGAATAGAAAAATTGCTCTGCATTTTCTAAAAATGAAAAGGGAGCCCTCTTGTCAAAGAGAGACTTGCAACATTATGAAAACAAGTCAATGCACCTTTTTTTAATAAATATAATATATCAATAAAATTTTATGGTCCTATAACCTTGATTAATAAACTTCCTTATGAAGGATATACAAGTCTATTCTCTTGGAAGTATAACCCTACTTCTTGAGTGAAAATCCATAATATGATGTTGGCACCTTGCTCGCAAGTTAGAGCTACTATGAAGTTTAAAGGTCTAAGACTCTTTTTCTTGTATGGTAGAAGAAAGAGGAGGCCTCAGAGAAGTGCTTTTCACTTACAAAAACATATTTTTTGTAGGATAACTTAAAATAAAATTGGAAATATTTTTATAAGACAAGGTTAGACAGTTAGTGTATTGCACAAAGAAAAAATTCATTAAATATGGCATGCATTGCATGAAGAAAAACTCCTTGCAATACAAGAACTTAGGGATAAGTATTTGGGTTTAAAATAAGTGGAACATGGTGCAATGTATCAAATTGAAATTATTTTGGTGTGATACATTACACCTAAAAAAATTTAAAGGTATGAAATGTTGCAAAAAAACACACTTTGGAGGTACAATATGGGGAATAAAGGAGAAGGAAAAGAAGAAGGATAGAAGGAAGAGACGAAGAAAGAAAGAAAGGAAAAGAAAAATAAGAGGGAAGGAAGGAGGAGAAGAAGAAGGAAGGAAAGAAATAAGAAGGAGGAGGAGGGGGAGGACGAAAGATGTTTGTCACATGAAAGAAAACTTGGTGTGATGTGATATATCACACCATAAAAATTTATAGTGTGATGTGATATATCACACCATAAAAATTTATGGTGTGATATGTCACTAGAAAGGAAACTTTCTTACGATGTGATAATAGAGAAATGGTTCATTTAATATGAGGAGGAAAAAGTTTCCCAATGCAATACATTGTGCCATAAAAATTTATGGTGTGAAATATCACACTGGAGAAAATGTTCAAGGATGTGATGCACCACACTAGAGATAGTCTTTTAGGATGAAATAAGCCAAAGAGTGGATAATTTCTTTGAAAAATGTGAAACCTAAAGATTGTTTGTACACTTGTTGATGCATAATCATACAATTCCATGTTATACATCATGTGCGGTTCCACATAGGAAGGAGTGCCAAGTAAGCGTAGTGGCATAATAAAGTAAAGATAGAAATCCCAAGGAACCTTAAAAGGCCATATCTTCTTGGTTAGATATTGGAGTTGAGCAAGAGTATAATTGTTGGAAAGATCTAATGAATGGATTGCATCCATGTGCCTATAAGTGGCTTTAGAGTCATGTGAAGAAAGAAAATTAAGAGGAAAAATTTGATTATCCCAACTTCCTAATAGGGTTTAGGGGGTTAGGTATGTGGCATGCCAAAATATCAATTAAATTCTTATTACAAAGTTTACAATGAGATTTTTTTTGTGAGGATATAATTTAGATCAATGCCCCTTTTTGAGACAAATTCATATCTTTCTATTAGGTGCAAGCAAACTCTCACGAGTTATTGTAACAATTAGTTACATCTGATAATTCTCATTATTTATCTTCATTCAAGAAAAAATGGTAAAAAGATAGATCCTGCCTAATGTCTTATACTTTTTGATAAGTGCATACAATACTGCAACCACTTTTGTGTGGATGTAGGATTAGTGCAATTAGAAAGGTAAACAATGTTTGTCCACATGTTGAGACTACACAAAAATGATGAACAAAGTGTGGTCTATATCATGAATTGTTTTAACAATGTAATTGACATCCTCTCTTTCTCATTTCTCAATTCATATGCTTCTTAATTTTTAATAAATCCTAAGTAATAGTGCCTTCTTAATCTTCTATGCCATAATAATACCATTTCCTAAAGGTATCAAAGAGTATCTTAGATCCAAGTGTCGAAATAACATCGACATATTTTTTGTGCATGTACATTTAAAATTGACAAGTTACCACTACAAGAAGAAAAGACATTCCACATTTAAAATTAGCAAGGTAGCACTAAAGAAGAAATAGCTCCACAATGTTTTGAGTGGCCTTTCCATTTCAAATTAATGGGTTGACAATACAACAAAAATTAGTATTGGTGCATCAAAAACTGTAGAAATTTAATGATCTACACCCCAACCTCAATTTACAATTTTGCAAGTGTTTATTTGACCCAACCCACATGTTTTGTCATGCTAATATAATTTTCAGTATGCATTCATTGTAAACATTTAATGAGTGCTTCTACTATTTTTCACATTTCCTAACAGTTGTAATTAAATTAAAATTTATGCAAGCATTCAAGCATGAGAGACACTTATTTTTGGTCAAGGTGACCCCAGAAAACCCCACAGCCTTTTGGGGAAAACCGGTCTTCAAAGGAGGATTTTATTGCTTGAGAAATTAGTCTAAGTACATAAAATTAATCACAATACTTATCTCCCTTTTGCTGAAGCTTTAAATGAAAATCAGGAAAAATTGTTCCCACTGATATTTTCACAATTCTTAGTCCTTTCTTTTATAGGTTTCTTGTGGGGTAGAATGGGTCCTTAGGCCAACTTGATCTTCTCTTAGGTTGACATGGTGTGGAGGTTCCATAATTCATATTTGACTCAATACTAAACCAATTTACATGATTCAAAAGCCCAAGAAGGGTCTCTTTAAATTTACAATAATTTAATAGACCCAAAATAAATCATAGAAGTACTCAATGGGGACTTTGACCTAAAACACAGTGACCCAAGCATGAAACCCATGCTTTAATAAGTCATAATAATAATAATAATTATTATTTTCTTTATTATTTTGACAAGTACATTATATAATGACTCAAGTACATTTCTCAAGTCTGAACATAGTTACGTTTTCCAACAAATGAGACATGAGACATGGGACCACATACATCAGAATGAATCAAATCAAGGACACCTACAACTCTACTATCACTGTTTTGGAAAGGTGTCTTGGTGTACTTTCCCAAAGAACACCCCGTACACACATCATGATGATCAGTGCTAAAGTCTGGCAACCTAGTAACCATCTCCCTCAACATCCTAAAATCTCCATTGCACAACTGGGCCATCCTCTTGTGCCACAACTCACATAAACCACTACTACTAGTCTGAGCCACTATAGATTGAAGAGGCTGAAACATGAGTCTGTATAGTCTCCCTCTGCAAGCTCAAACCACATGAGCATACTCGATATTGGATCCTCTAGTATACAATAACACTTGTCCCTTTCGGAACAGTACCTCATACCCATTGTCCTCCAAGCTAGAAACTGATGTTAAACTCTTCTTCAACCCTAGAACATAAAGAACATCTGTCACCTTCAAAGCGGGTAATGAATCCCTCTGAAATGAAACTCTCCCCATACCTTCCACCTTGACTTTAGATTTTTCTCCAAGCAAAACCTCCAAGTCAATGTTATCCTCCAAAAGGCTCGTGAAATGCTCTCCAACTCCAGTCATATGGAAAGATGTTCCACTCTCTATGAACCATGCACATTGTTAGGGTTATATGAAATAGGAAATCATAATATGTTTGTTCAATTACTTATTTTTAGAATCTGCTTGTGAAGTTTAGCCTATGAGTCACTAAGTGTCATAGCCTAAAAATTACCTATCTGAGAAATCATTCAATACTTGAAGTCCTATGGCCAAAATCAACCTAAGGTTATGATAGATTTTTTATTGCCAAGTTTCTATAAGATTACCTTGCAGCTATTTTCATGCTGATGAGCTTTGTATTAGCTTTCCAATGAGATAGAGATCTCTTCAAATGGTTTGCTACATCAAAATTTATGGCAAAATGAAAATCCTTTTTCAAAACCAAAAAAGCAAAGGAAAGCGATAAGTGAAGTCTTGAATCTAGCATATCGAATAATTGGAGAGAAAGCAGTGGATATCAGAGCAAAATGCAACATTTAGTGATCACCGATATTTCATATCGGCGATTGAAGGTTCTAAAATCCCACATATTGTAGTTCGGAAGTACATGGACATATTGGTGGGGTTCTAGCGATATCAGAGCATAGGGTTGTGGGGTCTAATCGACATATAACTAATTGGAAATCAACAAGCTTAGGGGCCCATCAAATATCAGCAGTTGGGGGTTTACAAAGGATGGCAGAGTGACCACATTTTGAAAATCGTCGATATGCGAATTGCGATATGCAATGAAACTGCGAGGATTGTGACTTAAAATATATGACTAGTGTTAAAATGTCGGGGAGGGCCGAAAATGTTTAAAAAAGGAATTACACGCAAAACCAGGCCAAGCGGGGCCTTTTCTATCTCCTCCCAAGGGACACATGGAAGCTATCGATTGGTTTCAATAAAGTCCACGTGGCGGCTGACATCATCATGACATGGTCATATGGTAGACACATGGCAGGTGGATTCAAAATTTTCAAGGGTTAGATGAGGCCGAAAAAGGGTGACACGTGTCACCACTCATATGATGAAACATGACAATGACATGCTGGTGACATGGCATTGATGACGTTATGTATCAGAGAGCGATGATCGGATGCAATGGCCTTTTGTGTACCATAATTCAATCGTCGATTGGAAGCCTCTGATAAGGGGGCTAGCACTATGGTCACAAATAGCTCAAAAGAACCAAAGGTGAGGGATGTTACTGGAGGACTATGTTCGAAATAATACTGAGAGGGGGGGCTGAATCAGTATTATCAGATCAGATAAAACTTTTTCAATTTCATACTCAGATTCATACACGCAGCTTCAGTTAAGGATATCATCGTATATACGCGACTTTGTTAAGGGAAACTAGCGTACATGCAGTAATCTTATGATTCAGTTAGCTTATCTTCAGTAAATGCATCAGAACATTATTAACCATATTAACAGTAAACAGGTGCAGTATAACAGAACAGATCATCACACATAAGGCACACACATGAACACCATGATATAAGGTGGAAACCCAATGTGGGTGAAAACCACCTACTGCAATTTGTTTCTATCTTCCTTTAATAAGAAACTTCTTTTACAATGTACTGGTGCAGTCCTTTACCAGCACGCAGGCTACAACCTGCAGAGGGCTACAACCCTCATAGCTCTTGTACTAGCCGATCCATTTACTAGTACGTAGGTGCCTGCCTACAGAATGCTCCAACCTTTACTCGTTTTCCAGCTGCTACTGGAAGGGAGCTGCAACCCCCTCGCTCTTGTACTGGCTGATATGTTTACCAGTACGTAGGTGCCGGCCTACGATTTTCCCGGGACCACGTTTCATACATTTTCATACTAGATCCATAAAACAATCACCATTGAAGTACAATCTGCATCATCAATCTCTGAATCACCCAATACTGAATCACTGAAACCCTGTCAACAACAACCAGACAACATAACAAACAACCAGATCCAACTCCATCTTCAAATATCATACTTCACATTGTATACGCTACTTCGATGAACCCAACCTGCATGTATACACTCTTTTACAGAAACCAACCTGCGTACAGATCTGCAAATTCAAGCTTAAAACTCCGCAGCTATATCAGACATCAAAACATACCCAGATCATAATAATAAACATGCGTCAGTACATCTAGTCTATCCACAGTCAAACCATATGAAGATAATCATTCCAAGCCTTGAGATCTCGTTCCATCATCCTCCACATGAGTGAAACCTTGGTTCAGATCACCAACCCATAACCAGCATTTGGATCTCACACATCCTCAGATCTTCATCACTCACACACAATCACACCTTGCTTGCACCCCTTTGCCTAATGATCATCTCCTTATATAGCCTTAGGCCCTTCACAATACCACGGTCCAAAACCATAGTAACAAAATACCATCAACTTCAAAACTAGGGATCAACACGTCCGTCGAGACACTATGGTCCAAAACCATAGGCACAACTTCCAAGGACTAACCGCTACAGACCAAAGATAAGTTTTCCACATGTACGCTCTTTTACTGAATTCAACCTGCGTGTACACGCCGATTTGCCTTAATGAACCTGTGTATATCTCTTTCTGTCCTGCTGTACTAAGATCTCTCCTCTGATTAAGTTGCCATCACCTGTACCTGTCTCTAAGTGAGTTGCCATCAAGGACAACACTTGTATCATAATGCCAACAATCTCCCCCTTTGGACTTGATGGCAACCACCACACCAAGTCACTCTCCCCCTTTGACATCAAGGGCAAAGGGCGGACCAAGATATTCTCTTCTTTGGTATACCTTTTGCTGTCCATACTCCCCCTGAGTACCTGCTGAAATCTCCAAATGTGCTCCTCTTTTGTATATGCCAAAGTGTACCAATCTATCCATGCTCCCCCTGAGTACATGCCAAGTTGTATCAATCCATCCATGCTCCCCCTGAGCAGATGCAAGTTCTAAGACTATCATTCATCATATATGATCTGTACCATAAGCAACAACCTGCAATACCATTCCTTTGATCAAACAGCAAGATGTATAGACTTTATCAACAACTTCTAACCATAATGCAAACAATGCATTATTTGAAGTATATGCTCCCCCTGAGCCTGTGCCATCTGTAGTTAGATCTGATCATGCATACATCAGTAATAAGCATCAAGATCTCATCATCATCAAGTTAGGATTAAACACTTCTAACATCTTACAAGTATCAAAACATTTCCAAACATCCTCAGCAGACTGTAAACGTTAACCAAGAGAGCAAATATTGGACTGAATCATATCAGACCCCTTTTCTGAGCCTATCCCCACTGCATTTCTTAAGACTGACATATACGCGATTTTGCAGTGTGAAACTCGTGTATATACGCGACTTACATTCATTAAACTTGCGTATGAGAATTAGAACACTGAAGTTCTATACCTTCAGCTCCCCCTGAGTCTGTTATGTCTGTGTTGTGCTGAGTACCCTGTGCTGTGCCACATATTTACGACTGAACTTCCTTCTTCTTCCATATCTTCAGGCATGTTGATGATTTCTTCTTATCATGAGCTTTGTTCCTGCAATCCTTTGCTCTATGTCCAAACTTGTTACATGCATAGCATCTTACATGTTTCATATTCCTCCTATAGCAATCAGCAGCTTTGTGGCCAAACATATTGCAAGAAAAGCAATATCCATTAAAGTACCTTGAATGTGATGATCTTTCTGCATGATGGTCTTGAAACCTTCTTCTTCTACATATGGCTGCAACATGTCCAAGATTATGACATACATAACATTCAACATTATTCATGGGAGGAGTAAAAGATTTTCTTTGAGGAGTCTCTTTCCTTGATTGTTGATGGGGTTGTCCTTTCATCTCCTTGTAGAGCCTTTCAGATTTTGCATTAGAGATTCTTGTCTTACTTTGTGAACCAAATTCACCTTCAATAGACTCATGAAAACCAAGACCAGTTTTGATAGCAAGGGACCTTTGACTACTAAGAATATCTTCCAAGATCTTATTACTATCTTGAAATCGTAATAGTTTATCTTTTTCTTCTAATTTACTTTTCAAGATATTTACCTCAACTTGATGTTGTTCTTCTTTTTCCAGACATTGCTTCTTCAAGGTCTCTTCAGCTTTCCTTCCTTCATCCAACTGATGCCTTAGTTCGAGGATCTTGTTTTCTTGCTCTTTATTCAGCGCTAGCAGCATTTGCCGAATTTTGGATGCACATTCCAACTAATATTTTAATATGATGATTTCTTATTTGAGGGCATTCTCCCTTTTGCTAGGTAGATCTTGTTGATCTATGATTTGATCTGATGCTTCATTTGCTTGTCCATCTTCAATCTGAGGTGATTCAGGATCTGAATACTTGCTTCCACTCAACGGTAGGTTGTCATTGTTCCTTTGAGCTGTCTTCTTCTTCTGACTTGCTTTCTTCCCCATTGTTCTACGAATCTCCTTCAAGCGATCAAGCTTCTCTGAAGGACCTGCTCTGATACCAATTGTTGGAAATAATACTGAGAGGGGGGTGAATCAGTATTATCAGATCAGATAAAACTTTTTCAATTTCATACTCAGATTCATACACGCAGCTTCAGTTAAGGATATCAGCGTATATACGCGACTTTGTTAAGGGCAACTAGCGTACATGCAGTAATCTTATGATTCAGTTAGCTTATCTTCAGTAAATGCATCAGAACATTATTAACCATATTAACAGTAAACAGGTGCAGTATAACAGAACAGATCATCACACATAAGGCACACACATGAACACCATGATATAAGGTGGAAACCCAATGTGGGTGAAAACCACCTGCTGCAATTTGTTTCTATCTTCCTTTAATAAGAAACTTATTTTACAATGTACTGGTGCAGTCCTTTACCAGCACGCAGGCTACAACCTGCAGAGGGCTACAACCCTCCTAGCTCTTGTACTAGCCGATCCATTTACTAGTACGTAGGTGCCTGCCTACAGAATGCTCCAACCTTTACTCGTTTTCCAGCTGCTACTGGAAGGGATCTACAACCCCCTGGATTTTGTATTGGCTGATATGTTTACTAGTACGTAGGTGCTGGGCTACGATCTTCCCAGGACCACGTTTCATACATTTTCATACTGGATCCATAAAACAATCACCATTGAAGTACAATCTACATCATCAATCTCTGAATCACCCAATACTGAATCACTGAAACCCTGTCAACAACAACCAGACAACATAACAAACGACCAGATCCAACTCCATCTTCAAATATCATACTTCACGTTGTATACGCTACTTCGATGAACCCAACCTGCGTGTATATGCTCTTTCACCAAAACCAACCTGCGTACAGATCTGCAAATTCAAGCTTAAAACTCCGCAGCTATATCAGACATCAAAACATACCCAGATCATAATAATAAACATGCGTCAGTAGATCTAGTCTATCCACAGTCAAACCATATGAAGATAACCATTCCAAGCCTTGAGATCTCATTCCATCATCCTCCACATGAGTGAAACCTTGGTTCAAATCACCAACCCATAACCAGCATTTGGATCTCACACTTCCTCAGATCTTCATCACTCACACACACTCACACCTTGCTTGCACCCCTTTGCCTAATGATCTTCTCCTTATATAGCCTTAGGCCCTTCACAATACCACGGTCCAAAACCATAGTAACAGAATACCATCAACTTCAAAACTAAGGATCAACACGTTCGTCGAGACACTATGGTCCAAAACCATAGGCACAACTTCCAAGGAATAACCGCCACGGACCAAAGATAAGTTTTCCACATGTACGCTCTTTTACTGAAGCCAACCTGCGTGTACACGCCGATTTGCCTTAATGAACCTGCGTATATCTCTTTCTGTCCTGCTGTACTAAGATCTGTCCTCTGATTAAGTTGCCATCACCTGTACCTGTCTCTGAGTGAGTTGCCATCAAGGACAACACTTGTATCATAATGCCAACAGACTATCACTCATCGAAGATCGCAAAGGCGGGCAACAACATGAATATATGTGTTTATATGTTAAAAGTAGAAAATTGGGATGGAAAAGGTTTAACACGGGTTCTATATGATAAAATCTCGCGCGAGCTCTCCCTATTCCCTTTCTACGTGGGCTAGGCCACATAACGCATCAACGATCGTAGGTTTTGGAGGATGCAACTAAGTGCGATGTTTTGAAACTAATGATTGTGATACTTCGATAATATAAAGGCCCTAGGATCATATGTTATGGTTTTATGAGTTTTATAGTATAAGTAAACACTTCAAAGAATTGTCCCCCTTTCCTATCAAAGGGTTTAACGCAAAAAAGGGATTTGGCCTTGAGATTCCACCTAAGCCCCGCGGGCTAGGTACATCAAATATTTTACACTGAGGCTCAATTCAAAGTGGCAATACACAGAAAACTATGATTTAGTTAAATCGTTGATAGATCATGAAGAGATGTTAACAAGCATATGGGTAAGCAGTTGTTGAATAATGGGAAAAAGGAGAATAGAATGCTTTGAATGGATGGTGTTGAGAAAACAACTATAGCCACTCATATTTTAAGAAATAGGATCAGTACTAGAAAATAAATTTCGAGTTGTTAAGGCTAAGAATTTTCAGCAAAAATGAATAAGAAAGAAGGAGCAGTTGTAGAGGGACATGTTTGACAAGCATAAATGCTTAAATTGTAGCTAGGGATCTGTTCTACTTTCAAGGAAGTAGTTCACCAGTTTTTCTGTTTCTTGAGTAAAAGCATATTTCCTATAAGCTATTGTAGGACATAAAAAATATTTTTTATTTTATCTTTGCATACATGAATTTGAGAGATATTGAAAAATATCTCTATTTTTGTAATTAATTCATAGCTATTATTTTGCAAAACTGTTATGTCAAGAATTATTTAAACAATTTATGAATATGTAATAAAGGTTGGATCTTGTATGAAGAAAGGTTGTACATTGATGTAAGTTGTGCATTATACTGAAGGGATCAATTTACAGTAATACGAAGAGCTTTGTTCCAGGATTCCCGTGTCAAACAATTGATGATGTGCTTTCTCTTGTCAAATTGTTTATTCTCTTAGTTTTCCATATGTTTTCTCTCTTTATTGTTTCAAGAAGATTAAGGGATAAATTTACTTAAGTGTAATCTGCTATGGATTGTAAATAATATCAATGTTTTCTGTCTGATTTTAAATATAGAATTCATCTCAGTATTCTCTATATTTAATTGAGCCTAAGTCATATTCATCTATTTCACTCCACAGGAACTTTATAAGATCCACAATCTTACCTATTCTGCCCAGTTACAGCTGCTCTATTATTTTGTGATTTATTTCCTAAAATTTCATGACTCCATGCCCAATGGGAGTTCCCTGCATCTTTCATCCAAATCTTTGAACAACCCCACCTCAAACTTTCATAACTAGCCTAATACCTTGAACATAAATCTAGATCATATAGAGAGATCGCTAAAGATGGAAGGGCTAGATCCTAGCTTTGAAAGTGGTTTTGTGGTTACCTTTGGGTTTATTTCCCCAGCCCAAGGAAATTACGGAGTGATAACATCGAGGAAAATACACTGGGGAACAATCTTAAGAAACAAAATTTTTTGCTGGTAATATTGATTTCAGAACTTCAAAACTATTTCATGTGGGTGACATAGAGATAGAATCTGTTTAGGCTGATTTTCCACCCAAAATTTGTATATATATCTTGTTGTTAATAAATTTTTTGAAGATCTGGATCCTAAGAGGACTCACACCAGATCTCATCTAGATCCTAACCCACCCAAAATTGTAAACAACTCTGAGAAGCTAATGAAAAAGAAGAGTTTCACAAAAAGTAAAGCTAGCAACAATCCTCTACCAATAATTAATTGCCTTCCAGAAAGCCTGATAACAACTGAGGATCTTGAGTTTTACCTATAGTTTAAGCAAACCCTTTTTAGAACTAAATCAGAAAGCTTTATCCCTGAAACAATTGTTGATGAGTCTAACTTGAGACCTAACATCTTAGTACAAAAACCTGTTATTTCAAAATCTGATAAAGACCTTATACAATAGTTTGAAAAGCTTGAAGACTTGGTGACTAATCTAAATAAAATTGCTGAAAACGTTTTTGAAAATCAACATTCTGTTGTTCTACCTTCTACTTCACCTTTCACATCTTCTACAATTTATCCTTCCAGCATTGTTCCTATTTCATCTACCATCTAGATTCCTTCTATACCAATTCAACAAGTTATAGTTTCATCTTCTTTACCACCCCTAACATCCACATCAACTGCAGTTTTATCTTCTTCCCATTTACTAGTCATGGCAGCTCATTATTCCCCTCTTTTTTTACAAGGAAAAATTCACGCCATGCCACAGGATTATCAAAGTCGTATACCTCAATTTGATAGCACTCGGCCAATCACAATGCAAAAACATGTAGAAATAATGAATTGCTATTAATATTCACAAGATTATTTTATGGTTATCACAACAAGAAGTCATCCCTGTAGAAACTGATTATTATAAAAAGGGATACCAAAATTCCATCATGGAGGTACACAATTAGTACAATTTGAGGAACAAGAAGACTGCAACAAATCCTCCAAACAAGATTCAGAGTGATGCACCTTCCACTAGCCTGACAGAAGATGATTCTCAAAGGTGTAGGTTTTAACCCTGTACAGAAATTACCTGCATACAAATTCTAAAACACAGAAAATAAACAATGCGAGAGCACAACACATAAAACACATATACATAGAGATTTCCCCTGGATCCCAAAACCGAGACTACCAGCTTTATTTTTCATTATGTTCCTTTCAATGTTATAACGCATATTTATACATGCCAAAGCATCTAATACCATGGACAAAAAATCATGCACAAAACCATAGGGGGTCCGCCCAACCTAACATAGGGTCCAAAACCAAAAATTTTCGGGGCGCTGCCCCAGACCCCATAAAGTGGGGTTACAGGTACACCTCAAACCCCCTGTGACCCCCCCCCCCCCCCCTCTACACAATCGGTGCAATGAAGGGGGGCTTCACCCCCCTCTAACCCCACAGTTAACTATGTGGGCTAGTCGTAGAAATAATATAACACAACCCAACATTCTCCCACTTGTTGTTTTCTTTCCACAGGGGACCACAAGAGAGCTTAGTCATTTTTCCAGCCCTGAAATTCCCATTGTATCTCTACACCAAGAGAACTTCTTAGAGCTCACAGATTTTGTCAATGCATCTGCAGTATTCTTCAAAGTGTCCACCTTTACCAGAAACACATTTTTTTCTTCTATCATATCCCTCACAAAGTGATACTGAACATCAATGTGCTTTTTATTTGAATGATATGTGGGGTTCTTTGCCAAGAAAATTGCACTTTGGTTGTCACAATCTCTCATAGCTTCCTGTACCAACCCCATACTTGAACACAATCTCTGCAACCAAACTGCTTCCTTGCTTGCATGAGTGGCTGCCATGTATTCTTCCTCTGTAGTTGATAGTGCCACTACAGATTATTTCTTACTCATCCAACTAATTGCACCTCCAAATAGGTTAAAAACATACCCACTTGTAGATCTTCTCTGATCCATATCTCCAGCCCAGTCTACATCAACAAAGCCATGAATATCCAACACTCTGTCCAATCCTGGTCTTCCTTGGTAGCACAAACCATAATCACTAGTGCCACACAAATACTTGAAAACCTGCTTCACTACTGTCCAATGCTCCTTCCCTGGTTTTGACATAAACCTGCTCAATACTCCCATTGCATGTGCAATGTTTGGTCTAGTACACACCATTGCATACATTAACCTACCAACTGCACTTGCATATGGAACACAGGACATGTCCTCTTTCTCTTCTTGTGTCTTGGGACACTGTTCAATAGATAATCTCACACCTACAGGAATAGGAACCTTCACCGGTTCAATATCCTGCATATTAAACCTCTACAGTATTGTCTCGACATACATCCTCTGGTTTAACCAGAGCTTCCTCTTTTCCTGATCTCTTTTGATTTCCATGCCCAAAATATAGTTTGCAACAGCGAGATCTTTCATGTCGAATTTGGAGGACATTGGGTCTTCAACTCCTAGATAATTTCTTTGTCATTTCCAACCAGCAACATATAATCCACATACAAGACCAAATAAATAACACGGTCACCAATTAATTTAAAATACACACAATGATCTACTTTGCTCTTGGTGAAGCCATGTCCCCGTATAAATATATCAAATTTCTGATACCACATCCTTGGTGACTGTTTTAACCCATACAGAGACTTCTTTAACTTGCATACTAGTTCTTTCTTACCCTTTACTGCAAAGCCTTTAGGTTGCTTCATGTATATTACCTCCTCCAGATCCCCATGAAGAAATGTTGTCTTCACATCCATCTGTTCTACCTCAAAATCAAAAGCAATAACAACAGATAAAAGTAATCTAATAGAAGTTACCTTGGCAACAAGAGAAAAAATATCACCAAAATCAATTCCCAGCCCCTGGGAATAACCTTTTGCTACCAACCGAGCTTTGTATTTCTCCACCTTTCCTTCTGCATTTGTCTTCTTCTTGAACACCCATTTGCTACCAATCGGTTTCCTTCTAGCCGGCAACTCCACCAGATCCCAAGCCTCATTTTTGTGCAAAGATGCCATTTCATCAACCATGGCCTCTTTCCAGAGTTTTCCATCCTTTGAATCTACTGCTTCCTTCATAGTTCTGGGATCATCGTCGGTAATAGATAAAGCAAAATTTGAATAGAAAGTAGATGGACTATACCTTTTTGGTTGCCTTCTTTATCGAACTGATCTTCTTACACCCGGAGTTTGTGGCTTTTCATCTTCTGATTCCTCATCTACTGTAGAGTCTGATTCTTCCTCCTTTAGCTCAAGCTATATCTTCTTAGGTTCCTTTCGTCGGACTTCATGTTTAATAACATCTTTCACCTCTCTTAACACCACATCACGGTTGTACACAACCTTCCTTTTTGTTGGGTTCCAAAGCTTTTAACCCTTTAAACCATCCTTATACCCAATAAAGACACACTTTTCATATTTACTCTCCAACTTGGTTCATTTCTCCTTTGGAACATGTACATATGCATCACATCCAAATACCCTCAGATGTGAAAGAGAGGGTTTCTTACTAGTCCATACCTCTTGTGGAGCCTTATCCTCCAACGTTGATGAAGGTGATCTATTGACCAGGTAACATTCTATCTCCACCACCTCTGCCCAGAATTCCTATCCTAACTCAGCACCACTGAGCATGCTTCTTGCCCTTTCCATTAACGTCTTGTTCATCGTTTCTGCAACTCCATTTTGCTGAGGTGTATATGGAGTAGTATTTTTTCGTGCTATACCACACCTTTCTCTCCACCATTATCTATCCTCAACACCTTTATCGTCTTCTCTGTCTGGTTTTCCACTAGAGCCTTAAATTCTTTAAACTTGTCAAAGACTTTAGATTTCTTCTTAAGGAAATATATCCATGTATTCCTTGAGAAGTCATCTATAAATGATACCTAGTACACAAACTTACCTAGTGATGGAACCTTCACAGGTCCTAACACATCATTGTGCACAAGCTCTAATATATGTTTCGCCCTCTTACCAGCAGAGGGGAAACTCACCCAATTCTACTTCTCGTATACACAATTTTCACAAAAATCAAAATCCAAACAGCTATTACTCATACCTTCTACCATACCTTTACCATGAAGTATTCGAAGGCCCTTCTCTCCAATATGTCCAAGCCTTTGATGCCATAGCATTGTCTTCTCTCTAGAGACCACTAGATTTTCTGCTCCACTTTCAAGAACCACATAACTGTTGTACCCATCAATAACAGTGCTACCTTGTAGCTTGTACAGAGTTCCAATTCGAACTCCCCACATCAATACCAGTGCTCGCCGAAACATTTTGCAAGTATCATTCTCGAACACTATTTTTACACCTGCATCATCCAGCTTGCTTATAGAAATCAGATTTTTGGCTAATGCAGGAATATGCAGAACACCCGGAAGTGTTCTAACCCTTTCGCCTTGCAGCTTCAACTTTACTTTTCCACGACCAATGATTCTAGCCTTCCTATCATCCCCCAAGAAAATGTCACCACCATCATATTTCTCATACTCACAGAACCACTCTCTATGGGGAGTGAAGTGAAAGGATGCACCTGAGTCAATCAACCATGCCTCATTATCTACATGTGCACTCGAAGAAGCCAAGTACACATCCCCACCTTCATCTAAGGTGGTTTTTGGCTCTACAGAAGGAGCATCATCAGTTCCCTTTCCTTTATCAGGAGCTTTAGATTTACAGTCCCTTTTGTAGTGCCCTTTCTTTCTACATTTCCAGCACACCACCTTTATAGGTTTTCTTGGAGATTTAGATCTCCCTCTAGATTTAGATCTCCTACTCGATGAATTATTTTTGTTTCTGTTCTAGGACCGTCCTCGTAGAGATAAGGCATCACCATTCTAGCTCTCTATATTTTTCCGTCTCATCTCCTCCGTCAGCAAGGCTGACAATATTTCATCAAACTGCAAGGCAGTTGCATTGCTACCTATTGTAATAACCAGACTATCCCACGAATCTGGTAGAGAGCACAACAAACTGATGCACTTATCTTCATCTGAAATTTTAATATCAACAGATGCTAACTAACTTACAACAGTATTAAATGCATTCAGATGCTCTATCACCAAGTCTCCATATTTCATCCTCAGGTTATACAACTTTGTCCGTAGGAACAGTTTATTCACCAGAGACTTAGATTTGTACAAAGTCCCTAACTTGTCCCACAAATCCTTCGTCGTAGCTTCCCCTAATACATTTAGCAATACTGAAACTAAGACACACAATCGTATTGTTCTCTTTGCCTTCCGATCCAACTTCTTCCATTCTTCATTAGACACTCCTGTTGGTTTAGTACCTGGATCTACCATGATCCACTGATATTTATCCACCAACAGATCCTCCATCTTGAGTTTTCACAACTCAAAACTTTTACCGTTAAATTTCTCGATCTCTATCTTTCCACTGCTTGCCATCTTCTTTCGCCACTAGAATCGATCTCGCAAATCTCCCACTGAACAATGTCTACCACAGGCTCGAGTGAAACCCCTCAGCAACAAAGGCATCCCCTTGAAGCCAAAACTACTCTGATAGCAAATGTAGGTTTTAACCCTATACATAAATTACCTGCATACAAATTCTAAAACACAGAAAATAAACAGTGCGAGAGCATAACATATAAAACACATATACACAGAGATTTTCCCCTGGATCCCAAAACCGGGACTACCAGCTTGATTTTTCATTATGTTCCTTTCAATGTTATAATACATATTTATACATGCCAAAGCATCCAATACCATGGACTGAAAACCATCATGTCCAAAAAACATGTGCGTAAATCATGCACAAAACCATAGGTGGGTCTGCCCAACCTAACATAGGGTCCAAAACCAAAATTTTCCAGGGCACTACCCTGGACCCCATAAAGTGGGATTACGGGTACACCTCAAACCCCCTATGAACCCCCCCCCCGCTACACAATCGGCGCAACCAAGTATATGGAACCATTAATAAAGTATATGGTAAGAAACCAAGACAAACCTAATAACTATCCACTTTATTTAGTGCATTTAGATATGGATTTTTTCATTCTGTACAATGATATATGTGCAAAGGAAGGAGAGACACATTTTTGATGTGAATCAAGAAAAACTGAAGATGAGAAGTCAAATGCTGAAACAAAGGGTTAGGAGGATGAAGTCCTCTACAATATGTATTTTGATGGAGAAATTAGTAAATATGGTGCAGGAGCAGATGTTTGGGTCTTGAACTCGAAAACATGCATAGCAAAGGGGTATTCTTATAAGCTAAATTTTCAATGCACTAATAATATAGCCGAGTATGAAGCACTTATTCTAGGACTGCAAATTTTGAAGAGGTCAACACCTAAAAGGATTTTTGTTCATGGTGATTTAGAACTTATTATCAATCAAATCAAAGGTGAGTACTCATCTAAACACCCTAGGTTAAGGGCCTACAGAAATGTTGTCTTGGACTTTCTGAAGTGTTTTCTAGAGTATCAGTTATCTATAATTCCTAGGGGTGAGAATATTTTAGTTGATGCATTGGCTACTTTTGCCAACACTTGTAAGATTCATTTTCATCCCAATAGAAAATATGAAATTCAAGTGAAGCATGGACTGATAAACAAGTAGAGAATTTTTTGTAGTGGTAAACAAGTAGAGAACTTTTTGGTAGTGATAAACAAGTAGAGAATTTTTTCTAATTAAAAGAAGAGTTTGAGAATGTACATATTGATACATATGATAGTGTAGATAACTATGTAGATGAAACAATGTTGAACTAGATCAGTGAAAATGCAGAAGAACTTGAGGTCCTATAGCTGAAAGATAATGTGTTACCAAGGGTTTTGGTGCCATTAGAAGAGCTATTTTATTTTAATGATGTGGCTAAAAATCCCAAGATAGAACCTATGGGAGTCGAAGTGGAAGACTGTAATATAGGTACTGAGAGTAATCCAAAAATTGTAAAATTGTCCAAGTCTTTACCTCCTAAAGAAAAACATAAGTACATTGATTTGCTGAAATAATATTCTAATGTGTTTGCTTTATAAAAAAGTTTAGGGGCGAATTTTAGCCCATTGGCTAAATTTAAGGGGTTTTATATTTTAGAAGGGAAATATTTTTATATTGCACCTGTTTTGTATAGTTCATCCAAAAATTATTTAAAAAATAAACAATTATTTTATTTTAGCCATGAAAAATAAAGCAGCTAAACATTCAAAGCCCTGAATTCGCCTTGTTTTTATGTGGGGTTTGCTTCAATCACTCCTGATTTTCACCAATGATGGTGGGGTTTGCTTTGATCGCCATTGATTTCTAGGAATGCAGGTGGGTGGTTTTCTTCCAATCGCTAGATATGGCACCCCTACCATTCTTGGATTTACAGGTTTGGTTTGGAAATCAAAGGTAGGGTTGAATTCACGGGTTTGGTTTGATTCTCCTTTATAAGAAACAACTCTGTCATTGATTGAGTCTTCATAGCGAGGAGAGTGACAGAGTTAGGCGATGGCCTCTTGCTCCTAAAATTCTCTTTTTCCCTATTGCTCAATCGACTAGCGTACTCTTGTATCATAGAGGGGCTTGATCATCTGCACAGATTCAAATCTGTTGTTAATTTCAATGGAGAAGTATTTGAGAGCCCAAACTACTGCAACACATTGAGACATGTTGAACATGCTGCTGCATAGGTGCCACTTAATACTCTTTCCCAGAGAGGCCCTTCTCGAGCTCTTGCTGCAATAATCCTGGAATAGATTTTGTTTTAGTGGCGTTTTGAAACTTATTTTCTGGATGATCTATATCCTTTGATGGTGACCACATGTGTTTTAATAGGATGAGATATGGCATACAAAATTTGTTGCAAGAGATAGCTCAGATAGCAAGTTCAACACTACCTGTGTATACTACTGTGTGGTATGGTCTAGGTCATATGCCCTCTTTTACTTGCATTATGGAGTTATGGGATGGAATTGTAATAGTGCATTGAATAATGCCTTGAGACATTCCCTTCACATTATGCCTCCATGGCTGGATTCGTTTTCTTTACATGAAAAACTGTGTCGATTAAATTGGACAAAACTTATCCCAGTCACCTTTATGCTTTTCTAATTTGTGTTTTTGTTGTAGTTTCAATAGATTTACTAGATAATTTTTGAGATAAAAGTCACCATTATGTTATACTAACAATTTTACATCTGAAGTGACTGCACTTAGAGAGTATATGGTAGTTGTATGACTTTTCCTAATTGATTGCATTAACACTTGCATGCAAGCATGTAGTTGATTGATAGGGGTCAAGCTGGTGCCAATTTTAGTTGCGTCTAATAACTTGGACTATGGTGGAACACTTCATTGTCCATGTTGATTTGATTTGTTTCGTCCATTGTTGAGATTACAAATCATATTAGTTCAAAATTTTATGGTATTTTCACCTTCTTTATTTTACTGGAATATCAGTCAATCAATTCATAAATATGATAGTTACCTTGTTATTTTTTGCATGAATATTTAAATACCTTATTAATGATTGCAAATTGAGTCGAAAATTGAGTATGTTGGGAAAACATGGACATAAATGTCCTTCTCACCAAAGGGTCATGTTCTTGTATCATCATTTCTTTAGGATTATTTCTGGTGTTTCTTCGTTTTGGAAAATTATGTATTTTGAAATACGGTTTAAGTTTATTCAATAGATATTATGATGTAGCAATCATTCATTCTATTGGTAGGTTGAGAAATAATCTGGCACAAGCCCACTTTCTCAATATCTTCTAAGTTTGCGAAAATCCAGGTTAGTTTTAGTTTTTTTTTTGGTGAGAAATTGGTTTCAACATCAATACTTTTGTAAGGTCTAATGGCATCAATTCCAAGTCATTTACTAGCAATCTCTTTTCTCTAGTGTTCAATTTACTAATGAAGAAACCAAACACTCGGCAAAGGTAATCTCTATGGATAGTGGTGAGGATGATTATGGTGACAATGAAGAGGGTACTGAAGTATTCAACAAGGATTTGCTACCTGAAAAGAAGTCAAATAAGTGAGAAAGCATGTTTTTTTTATGGTAAATATACTTTTGATTATCTTCTAAATGATTTAGATTCTAGAACATTCAACTGCCCTGTTGTTACAGATCCATTTGGGTACATCAACCCCAACCTATAGATCAGTACTATTAGGGCTCATCAACCCCTAACTCAGTTGTTACATACCCTAAAGAAGTTAACCATCAGAATGCCTAGCTTCCCAAGAAGTTCCATAACCAAGATCATCTAGAAACTGCATCTAAGAAGATCAGCACAAGTAGGCCTTCATTAGGGTGCACTGCAATGCAAACCATACACTGATAGGGTGCTATGCAGTGCACTTGGTCCCTCTTTGGCCTGCGCTGGGCGAATTTGAGTGAATTTCCATGAGGGTTTGAAAGATTCCTTATCCATTGGATGCCTCTAGAAGTTTCTCAAACCTATCTACTCCTTTGAGCTCATATTTGGATGAGGAAGGGAGTTAAGGAGCATCAATCCCTTATCCCTTCCTCCATGGAACTAAATTCTAAGTTTGGGAGGGCATTCATTATCACCATTTATGGAATAACTTCCTTCATTCACCTATAAAAAGACCACTCATTCAAGTGATCAGGGGCTGGAAATTATTGAATTATAGGGAGATGCTATTAGTATGAGACTTGAGTTGATTTCAAGTATTGTAATGATGTCAAAATGTCTTGCTTGTTATGAGGAGAGGATGGGATTGAACTGGAGGAGTGATGCTGAATCGAGCAATGGGTTATAGCTATTCCTTTTACTAATAAAGTGTTCAAATCTTTTTCCATATGCTTGTGTTATTCATTTATGCTTTCATATGTGTATCATGTACTTGATTCCATGTTATGTTTAATCAATAGATCATTATCATATGCTTTGATCGCTTGTGGTGTTTTTTCTGTGTGCAGGTACTCTTCAAGCGGATTAAGTACAGAGAGGAGCGATAGAATTGGTCAAGGGAGATAAGGAGCAAGCGAAGGCTACAGGTAGGCTTCTTTGCCTCTTATTTAATCTATTGGTCATAGGAAAAGTAGAGAATGCTTTGCACTGTTGTTCTAGACTTAGCTACTAGTCTAGGGGTTTAAGCGTTTATCCATAGACACTAAAACTTCCCAAAACAAATTGGCGACTCCGCTGGGGAGTGATCATCCATATTAGTAGCTTATTAGCCTCTTAAGACATTTCTACATATTGTACTTGTGGTCGTTCATTGAATTTCAGTCTTCTTTCATTGAAAATTGAGCCAAAACTATGCCAAATTGTCTTCAAAATTTCTTACTGTCACCAGCGCAGCCCAATGAAGGACACAGTGCACTGCAATGCACTTCCCACATAGGTACAGTGCACTTTAGCACACTGTCTCTCACTACTGCCTGCGCTGATCCCTTGAGGGTCAGTTTCCCATCTAGGAACTGAAGTTTTTGAGCCAATTTTCTCCTGTTTGAAAGATTTATTGAATGTCAATGATGTCTTGTCTCTGAAAAAGTGTTTCATCTCCTTACCTGGCCCTACTTAGACTAGGATTGATAAATGTTTCTTATGTATTTACTTTTTCATTTTCAATCTATAGTCGAAAGTTAGTTTTTGATCGATTGATCTTTAGTGAAAGAAAGTGTCGTAAAATCGTCTTTTCCTTCGAAAATTGAATTGTCATCAAATCTTCATTCATGAAATATCGATTGATTAATGTGTGCAAATGATTAGTATTTTTGTTGAAAGTGTCATAATTCCTCATTTCTTTGAAAACGAAAGTGTCGTAAAGTCCCCCGGATGCGGGTGTTAGTACGTCTGGCAAAGAGGAGCCACATGCTAGACATTTGCCGCCTCGAGATCAACAGGGGAATTCAATGCCTCTTGCCGCCGAGGAATTAAGAGCTGAGACGCGAGCACAGGGAATTCAATGCAGCGTAAGGTGAATTGGGGAGGTTGCAGAGAGCAGTTATGGAGAACATTTCTTGAGAGAATGTGGAGAGGTTTAAGATGGGTGAAGGAATGTTGTAGGTCTATGCTCAGAGCGAGGATCACGCAGTTCAGGTTTTTGTTGGCAATCTCTTCTTGCAGGCTACAACTCTTGCTGTTACAACCAACATTCAAGAAGCCAAGGGAAGTCTCGAGCACGAATACTCTGTTGGTTGCTGTTTATGTGCTACTGAGCTTCGTCCCAGCTCTGTTGGGAGAGGACTTAATTCTGTTGGGGGGTGACTCAAGCCGAGAAAGCTTCCAATTGCTGCCCTGCTTCAAGCCACTGGCATTATGGCAAAGATGGTTAGACCCAGGCAAAGGTTACTCAGTCGACGGGGCTCCGCTCAGGGAGGTTCTTCACGCCATCCCGCTGCGGAATCCCACCACCACTGCTGTTGTTGTTACTGCCACAGAAGGGCAGGGGCTACTCCCATCCAGGAAAATCAATTCATGGACACGGGCAATCCCAATGCTGGATCGTACCCTCTTCCAGCTTTTGGATCTGCCATCTTCACCCTCGGCAGCTCGAGGGACAATTCCCGCATCAATGCACATATCTCGGTCCTATTCATTGAGGATTCTCAGGAAGGTGAAGGCGGTTCGGGCAGCAAGGGGGCGCTCCCAGGTGAACAACCGAAAATTTTCGAGGAAGAACCAGCGGAGGTACCTGAGCAGACTCCCATCCGACCTCAGGAGCAGGAGGCATCGACCTCCAAGAAGGACGCAGTGGAAGAGTGGGACAGCTTCCCAGAACATCGCGGGTGGTGTAGAATTCTCGAGGAGAAGCCAGAGGAATAGATTCCAGCGAGACACTCCATCGTCTTCCACTTTTGTTCAGGTTTGGTATAAGTCATACGTCTCTGTCTGCATCTGGTATAGGTTATATGTCTCTGTCTGTGTCTCTCTAGTTCATATATATGTCTATGTTTGCTATGGTTTTGCTAGTAGTACTCATGAGGGAGTTGTTATAGGTCTTCTGTCGCCCCTGTGAGGGAGGAATTTTTGCTCAAAAGCCCCTGCGCGGGATGTTTTTGTTTGGTCTGAAAACAATGTTGTGTTATATCGCGATGTGGAAGTGGTTCTGTATGGAAATGCTGCCCCTGCGAGGGCTAATACTGAGTTGCGAGATGCTAACCCAAAGAGCCACATTCGGCCTTGGGCAACCTGAATCTTTGAATGTAATGTTTTCCTGTACATAATATAATAGACTAGCATAGATTTACTGAGAAAAGAAAGTGTTGTAAAGTCTTTCTTTCCTTGGAAAGAAATTGTTGCAAAATTGTCATTTTTATGAAAAGATATTTTTGATCGATTGTGCATATTTCTTTTTTGTTCATTCAAATTAAGGGAAATTGAAAATAAATACATGCATGTTGCATTGAAAAAGTTTGTGTGTGTGTGTTGATAAGGAATAGTGTAGGGAATTTGCATTTAGATTGTGCTCTTTGCTCTTTGATAAAAAGAAATCTGATTGCTTTATCCCTAAGTAGCTAGGATTTTCATCGTTAAATTGAATGGAATGAATGCTTATCATGATAGTTGCATTCCTAGGAATTTCAAAATACATCACGTGGTGAACTTGAAAGGCAAATTCCTAAGCAAGATCAACTTAAAATAAACATCAATTTACCTAATGGAGCATTGTCATTAACGCAAACATTTAGTGGTTCTAGGCTAGAGACATGTTCCGGCGTCGTAAAACAAAGCAGCTGTCACTAACTTGTCTGAAATACATCCCAAGTGTGATACCTCATTCCACGTACGTGAGTATATCGTAGCTCATCCATGTACCTTTATGTATATAGGGCAGTGTTACAGTACGTAAAGTATATGGGAATGTTCTCACTGTGCGGTTTTGCATTAGACAGTGCTTATATGAACTGGGCCTCCACGTAACTTCGGGTATATATGGGAGGACAACTCTAGGTTGCTATCCATCCTTAAGTAACTGAGTCGGCCGCCTTGTAAATTGTGATACACCGAACACAACATTCGGGGAGATTTCCTGCTCATACTTCTTGGTTCACCAGGAGGTATTCTGCAGTTCACAATTGCTTGGTAAACCTTTTTCCTAGTATAACCCTTTTTGTTTATTTCTTTTTTGATAATAAAATTAATTAGCAATTGTGGAGGAACATCAACCCCTACCCCATCGTTCGCGGAGAATAGCGAGCAAACCACCTTTGCCTCCTGAAGCGACACCAATTCAGGCAAAGAGGTCTCGCTTAACTGAGTCTAGTACATCAAGAACTCCTAGTTCTTCATCTGAGTTACCTGAATCATCTATTTTGGTAAGTATAGAGACTCTAGTTACTCCAACTATTTCTAGTACATCTGTTCCTGAAGAATAAGTTTGACAATTACTTGAGGACATTAACATTGATCCTAGTGAAACAGTAACTGAAGTTGTTCAACCACAAGTTGATCCTTAACTTGAGATTGATCAACAAGAAAATACTTTTGAATTTGAATCAGTTCAACTAGAATTTAATCCAGAAACAATCCCAGGTCAAATAGAAGTTACATCTGAACCTGCAGTTGTTCAGGAACCTCTTACTGAAACTTATGTTCATTTTCCAGAACATCTGGACTTCGAAGTTGAACATTCGGAAGTTGTTACTTTACCGGTTACCCCTCAGACATCAGTAAGTATTGAAACTTCAACTTCACAAACACCATAAATCTTTTATGGATCTGACGGTAAAGTTCTTCCACCAAGTTTGATTGCCATAGAGGAGGAATTGGAAGAAGATTCCACACTTGAAACCTCGTTTCACTTTGGAGCTGGGCTTTATCTTTACCCAAATACTCCTGATTTATTTGCTCCATTTGATCCTGCTTCTTTTCAAGTACCCATAGAACCTTTAAGACAACTTTTGGGCCAGTTAACTATGGCTGAGAGACCATTAACATCTCAGACTATATCATCTGATGTAGTTGTAGCAGATTCGTCTGTTGTCACTTCTTCAATGTTTTCTACCACACCTGAGTCGCACCTATATGGTGAATCATCTATCCCGATTGGTTACCAATCATTATCTGGAACCCACTCAGGGGTTGCTTCTACACCATGGTCATCACCCATGTCCTCAACCGAAATTTTACCTGGTTCTTCTCTAATGGGAACTCAATAGTTTGATCCTGCATATCAGTATCAAGTTGGGAAATCTGGTCAACCAAGACCTATGTATCCATTAAATACTATATTTCCACCATATGGAGAGCAATATGCTTATTCATCGTATCCTCCTTATTCTGGGGGACTACCATATGGTAATATCCCACAATATTCAAGTCAACCTGGAATTAGAGTTTGTCAATGGAAACCAACAATGCCAGTTCAACCAAGGCTTGTGTATCCAACACAACCAATGAAAACCGTGTCAGCTATTCCTACTACACATGTTGTTACTACTGTACCACAATCACAAGTTCAAACTGTTGTATCACAACCTGTTCAAACTAATTCTTCTACCTTGCAATCATAAGTTTCAAGTCAAGAAGTTCAAATTCCTCAAGTTGATGTACAACAACCACTTGTTTCTGGAGTTCAGCAACAACCTCAGGTTAGTGTACCCTTATCTAGACTAACCCAGACTTACATTGGTATAGTTTATTCACAACCTGGCCAACCTCTCATTGCTGGACAGCAACAACCATTGAATCCACAATAGTTATACCAACAACAACAATAGTTGATTCAACAACGATGGTAGCCTCAATTTCAACAACCCCAATTCCAGTAGTACCAACCTCAGCTTGGACTTGTTTCACAGGTTCAACCTGGTTTTGGTCAATCTCAAGCTTACCAAGGTCAAGGTAAACAAGGCTTTGCGGGTTATGGACAACCACTTATTCAACTTGGTTATCAACAACCACCTTACGTTGGTTTTTTTCAACAACCATACCAAGGTTACCTTCTCATTCAAAAAAGTGGTTTGATCACCCACAACATTTGAGAGCAATATTTTACGGTGTCAACACTACAAAATAAGACTCAATCCACACAAATGTGTGTTTGGTGTTGGCTCCAGTCGATTTCTTGGATTTGTAGTCTCAAAATATGGAATTCGACTCGATACAATAAAAGTTCAAGAAATCCTTGACCTGTATCCACCTTCAAACTTGTTACAGTTACAAAGACTTCAAGGGAAGGCAAACTTTCTGAGGAGGTTCATTCCAAACTATGCTGAGTTGGCTAAAGGTTTTACACGTCTATTGAAGAAAGAGGTACCCTTCCATTGGGATCAGGTTGCACAAGCTTCCTTTGATGCTCTTAAAGATTCTCTGATTAGAGCATCATTAATGTATGCCCCAAACTATCAAAAAGACTATTACCTGTATCTCGCCGCTACAAATACAACCATTGGTATGGTTTTAGTCCAAGAAGAAGATGGAATTGAACATCCTATTTATTACTTGAGTCATAATCTCAATGATACAGAAAGTAAGTATTCCTATGTTGAAAAGTTAGCTTTGGCAGCCATTCAAGCTGTAGAGAGATTTATTCATTACATCCTCCTTCGTAAGACTACCATTATATCGGATTGCAACCCTATGACATACATTCTATCGCGTCAACTGCGGGGGGGGAAATATTCAAAATGGATAGTAATTTTGCAGGAGTTTGATTTAGAATTCATCAAGTCTAAATCAAAGAAATATCTTGTCTTCGCTGAGTTACTTTGCAATCTTCCCTCATCCTCCAATGACTTAACATCAGAAGCATTAATTTTGGATGAGTCTCTATTTCTTATTTCGTTAAGTGATCCAAGGTATGGATATATACTAGTCTATCTCTAGACCCAAGATTTTCGGCCTAATACCTCTCGCTCTGAACAACAACGTACTCGATACCAAGCTAAAGATTATCTGATCATTGGTAATACCCTTTACTGTTGTGGTGTCGATACGATTTTACGTAGGTGCCTCACTCATGAGGAAGCTAAAAAAGCTTTGAATGAATGTCATTTAGGTGCTTGTGGTGGACACTTATCTTATTACTCTACCGCATAGAGGATTCTCTGTGCTGGTTACTTCTGGCCAACTATATTCAAAGATTGCATTCTTGCTGTCAGAAGTTGCCATGCTTGCCAGATATTTGACCGGAAAACCAGATTACCACCTGCACCGCTACATCCAGTCATTGTTGTTGGCCCATTCGCCAAATGGGGCATTGACTTTATGACATGTAACCCCACCTTGGCCAGGGGGCATGGGTATATTATAGTCGCCATTGACTATTTTACCAAATGGGCCGAGGCGATGCCAACATTGAACAACAGTGGTGAAACGACTACTTTATTTTTCTTCAACCATGTGGTTGCCAGGTTTGGTGTACCACAAGCCATAGTTACAGATCATGGATTGCATTTTCGCAATCACATGATGGTTGAATTGACCACCAAGTTAGGACTGTCACATGATAGTTCTACTCCATATTACCCGCAAGCTAATGGACAAGTTGAGGCTATCAACAAAGTCCTTAAGCGCATGTTGCAAAGAATGATTGGAGTTCATAAAAGAAATTGGAATTTAATCCTGTACTCAGCTTTGTGGGCATATCGAACCTTGGTGAGAAATGTGACCGGATTTACACCCTTTCAATTGGTGTATGGTTTGGAAGCAGTCTTACCAATCCAATGTGAAATCTCATCTCTCAAACTCGTGATTGACCTGCTACCTGACACTTCTGAAGAAGAAGCATGTTTCTTGGAGTTAATCCATCTAGATGAAACTCGTTGTAATGCCACGTTGGCTAATGAAGCGCAAAAGAAATGTATTAAGGCATAATATGATAAAAATGTCAAGCCTCGTGTCTCTCAGAAGGTGACTTGGTATTGCTTTACGATTAGGAGTCTGATAAACTTGGTGCACGACAATTTGAACTGCTTTGGATGGGCCCTTATATTGTTAAGAATATTTTGACGAAAGGTGCCTACGACTTAGTAGACTATGATGGGATTCCATTGTCGCAGCTTTGAAATGGGTTGTACCTTAAATGTTACTATTCTTAGTTAAGTGTAGTAAAACTCATTGTATATATGCTTTGATTCCATGTGTGTGTGTGTTTCTTTTAGAGTTCTTATTTGGTTAAGTAATCCACTTTGTATTTTTTGCAGATGTTGAACTTTTTGAAACCATTTGTTGGTTACACTGATGGGGCTAGTCGTAGTACGTAGAATTTATCCTCTACAACATGGGCCATTTTCACTCCAAGTTGTGGGTTAGTGAGTTTTAGAGGGATATGTATTGGACGATTGACAAACAATATCACTGAGTATAGCGCATTGATTGAAATCCTCTAGGATGCCATTTCTCTTCGCATACGTCGAATCATCATTAGGCTAGACTCACAACTTGTTGTACTACAACTTACTGGTGTTTATACCGTCCGAAACCCAGCAATTCATCGCATGTTCCTTAGAGTTCGTATTTTGGAAAGGTATTTTGAGTTTATTCAATATCATCATACTTCCTGAAATCTAAACACATTAACCGATTCTCTAGCAAATTATGTGTTAAATAGACATTTGCAACATATGTAAAGTAAATATTTTCAATTCACATCATCAATTGAATAGGATTGCATCACTTAACCATAATAAAACTCTGAAAGTAAAATAGATGATTGTTTTAAAAGTTTTTACAAATAGTTTGTGTCCAAGACAAAAATTGGTCATCTGACCCAAAAACTCAAAATGTATGCAAAAAACATCTAAGTAGACTAGTGTTGCTCATGATAACAGGTCACAGCCTGTGTTATCATACATAAGAGTCTCATCCAACAAAACAGCACACCGATGGTGTGGTGCTACAGTCACATAGGAAACTCCTCAATCCGGACATCCAGAATGCCTAAGGTCAAACCCTCTATGTGATCCTGTAGCTCAGCCAATGTCTCAGCTAAATCCAAGTCTCGGAGAACTTCTCTCCCAACAGGTCTTTGTGCTGGCCCACTTGCCTCTCATTGGTGCCCCACAGGTTGAACAGGTCCAACATTTGAATACATTAAAAAAAATTGTTTTGTTTAGTCTTGGAAATAATAAAAAAACACAAAAAATGTAGAAACTTTAAAATCAAAAAACGTTTTGGTCAAACAATTTACCTATAGCACTCCACTACGCTCCAACTGGTAACATCAAATCTGGATCACCATGGAAATCCATTCCTAAATATGGATATTTTATGAAGGTCATATCCTGCCGATCAAACCACTCAAAGAATGCAGGGGTAAATGAGATCAATGACTGACCAGCATGTCTAGCCATAAGATCTACCCATCTCTGCATCCATGGATCTCTAGGTCCAAATACTCCCAGTGAAATAAGTTGTGGCTGCATAAGTGGAATTCTCTCCAAGGTGAAAGAGATCAGGATCAACCCATAGCCAAATTTTTTTGTCTTTCCATTCTTTACCTTGGTCAATTGTTCTTTCATGGATGAAAGAACTGCCTCACACCAGTTGAACACTTTTGGCTCTAAACACTCTAAAGCATATTGCATGTATGATCTGTTTGCCAAGTGTAGTGTTGCACTGCCAGCCAATTTGGCAAGGGTAAAGAGGATTGTCCTCAATGGTAAATCACTAACATCCCTGATGTTAATCTTTCCGTCTCTGCTAGGTTGAGCTCCTTCCTGGTAGAACTGTCGTATATAGTCTCTCACTGATTCACCTCCTTTGGTAAATCCTGATAGTGAGATGGGGGCACCCTGCCTCGACAGTCCAGTCAGAAAGTATATATCGTCGATATTAAAAGGGATCACTTTCTCCCTGATGTGAAAGGCCTAGTCGGTAGGATCCGAAGAACGAACAAGGAACTTTAAAAGCTCGATTTGTTGCCACATGCTAGATAATCGAAAATACTTCAGTAACCCACAATTCCTTAGGGCCTCAACTGTACCCAGATTATTTAGGGCTATCATATCTTGTTATTCATGCTCTCATTCTCTACATATAATCACCATTTTGATCCGATGAATGTCTATAACGCAACCATTAGACAAATTAGGATCCATTTTTTCAAAAATAAATGGAAAATTTGCGAGAAAACAACGGTGTAAATTTGGTTTTTGCGCCCAGCACACCCCTCCCTTAGAGAAAGTGCATTGCAATGCATACAACCATCTAGGTGTGTGCAATGCAATGCACCTTTTGATACTGAAAGCATGCGTTGATCCAGAGTTAAAAAAATGAAACCCTAGGGGCCTAAAAAACTCAAAATTTTGCTTAAAACTGAAAATAAATGGAATGAAATGAAAGAGAATAGAGATAGCTCCTACCTAGGCCGGACGGCACGAGGAACGGTCCATTGAATCCTCCTCAATCAACTAGTGAACTTTGAGGTAAAAATTGCTCTAGAGCACCAAAATCAAAGGGTAAAAGTGAAATGGTAAAACTTCTTTTTATGTTTATTTCTTGTGCATTGATCGAGTAAACGTTAGTTTTTATTCATTTTTATCCATGAAACAGGTATTTTTAATCTATTTTAATGGTGTTTTGAGCATATTTAACAATTGAAATGTAGAATTTCATGTGCTCAAACGTAAATTGAACATCTTTGACCCAAAGCAAACTTTATCTCTTTTTCGAGCTTTGTTAAAAATGAAAAAGGAACCCACTTGGAGTCCCCTTTAAGCTCTTTTCAGACTCTTTAAATATGAAAATATTGTCGAGCACTTGTCCACTGCAGCTCATTAAAGGATTGGAAACGATATCTCTCTTGTATTATTTTATGCTTTTTCGGACTTAAGAGATTATTTTACGAAAAGCAACTTGTGGAGTTTCCTTTTCATCCCTTTTCAAACTCCCTAAACATGAAAAAGACCGAGTTATCTTTGTCGTTAAACTCGTTAAAAACATCAAATAGTGAAAAACTTGTCCATCTAGACAAGACCGAGTTTCACCTTCGCTAGACGCGTTAAAGCATCAAATAGCGATGGATTCGCCCAAAGGGTAAAATTATACAACAATAATATGTTATCCTCCTCAAGCTTGATAAAAAAATAAAGAGGTACTAGTCAGCAATGACTGGGGAAATGGGAAAAAGTCGAGAAAACTTTATGGTAGCAAGTCACTCTTGAACATGACACCTTCACCTCATCACCATGACTATGTGGTTTGGGTCATTCAACTCGATGGTTATCACACTGTTGGTCTATCATACCATCCATTACTTTGTTTTGGGTCAATGCTACTAATTCATCTTAGTGTCGCCAACATGTTTAAGAGAAGTCATTCAGTTCAAACTTCATCCTTTGCAATACCGTAAACCTTCATTTTCATGACCACCATTCCTGAACCTTGTGTCGTCATTCATTTTTTAATCTCCAAAATCATTTACCTCATTTTGTCTCATTGATGTGGGATACATCAAGGCCCTCCTGCGATGATTCGCTTCTTGTCGACATTAGCACATCATCCAAGAAGTTGACATAGAAAAACCCCTTCAGTACCTTAAGGCTTGCATACATCAATGGCATGTTTCTCGCTTTCGGTGATAGATTGACATCACTGGCTGTTGACCAAAAGACTTTGTATGGTTTTCAACCTCAAATCATTTATTCACACCATGTGAAATGTACTATAGTACCTTGAGGGTCATTATCATTATCGGTGATTCCTCTCGCGTCTGTTAATGACTTACATCATTGGCTAGTAATCAGATGATGTGTTCCCATGTTCGACTTCAGAACATCTATTCACATGGTTAGACTTGTACTTGAGTGAAATATTGAATGAGATTGAAGACCTCAGATCTAGTTTCATCCATCCGGGCTGCAATATTTTTAGGAGTACTAAATCCAGCGTACAATGGCCTTACATTCATGGGTCTATATCTATAGACGACTATATTTGTACATGTAATGAAAGTTTATAAACTGAGTATGGGTATGCCTTCCCTCAGCAAGTTCATGAGAAAAAATTGAATTATCATGATATATGTATTGTAATTGATGCAGGTCACCTTCCGCTTCAAAACCTCCACTCCACATGATATAGCATTTCACTCGACATACATATTTACGACTTCATGCTTTAGGGGGCAATTGTTACAGATCCATTTGGGCACATCAACCCCAACTTACAGATCAGTACTATTAGGGCTCATCAACCCCTAACTCAGTTGTTACATGCCCTAAAGAAGTCAACCATCAGAATGCCTAACTTCCCAAGAAGTTCCATAACCAAAATCATCCAGAAACTACCTCTAAGAAGATCAGCACAGGTAGGCCTTCATTAGGGTGCACTGCAATGCAAACCATACACTGATAGGGTGCTATGCAGCGCACTTGGTCCCTCTTTGGCCTGTGCTGGGCAAATTTGAGCGAATTTCCATGAGGGTTTGAAAGATTCCTTATCCATTGGATGCCTCTAGAAGTTTCTCAAACCTATCTACTCCTTTGAGCTCGTATTTGGATGAGGAAGGGAGTTAAGGAGCATCAATCCCTTATCCCTTCCTCCATGGAACTAAATACTATGTTTGGGAGGGCATTCATTATCACCATTTATGGCATAACTTCCTTCATTCGCTGATCTGGATTTAAACAGGAACGCAACAAATTACAGAGATAACCATATACACAAAGATGCAGCGGAAATAATACTTCGTTTCATTAATGGAAAATACTGAAATATGCTTACAAACAGAAATGGAAATGAACTAGCTAGGGTGATGGTAGCTTATCTCTGAGAAGAGATGTGATGGCTACATGCCTCTGAATTGTGTTACAATGAGGCTCGAAGGCCTATTTATTGTTGAGAAACAATGGAAAAACCCTTAACATTCCAAAACCTAACCCTAGGAGATGAAACGCCAAATTGTGGGCCCCGTTTGGGGGTAAGTTTGTACATCAACTTCCCGGGGTCGTAACTTTTGCATATGATCTCCGTTTGACGCGTACAATAGCTCATTAGAAAGATCTATCCAAGCACTATCATTGTTGGAACGGGCAACACCAGTCCATTCCATGGACTCGTGTTGCCCCCGGTTTCCCCAAAAAACGTCGTTTAGGGCCTCAAAACGGCTCCGGAAGTTCAAGAGCCGAAAAACTGCTAAAAATAGTAAGTTGTGCTACAGTTAAGGAAACTGAAAATGCTGAGAAAGACAATGGTGGGGGTCCAGGTGGATTTGGCAGGTGGCCACCAATATCCACCTAGATCATTCCTCCCCCCTTAGGAAGCAATGGTCCCCATTGCGTTGAGCTCCTCCATGAGATGAGGAAACTTCTGTTGAACTTGTTCCCTGGTGAGCCACTTGCCCTGCTGAAGGAGTTGGCCCGCTTTGACAACTCGATACAGTTGGATATTCTGTTGGCGAGTGTTCTTGATCTGTGTGTCCATGATCCGATCAGTTGCAGCTTGTTCCATGCAATCTAGATTTAATTCTGTGGGTTTGAGCTGTTTTGCAATGTCGGATGTGTCTAGCAATGGTGGAAAGTATGGCCGAAGGCGGTCCACATTGAATACTAGGTGCAGGCCAAGGAATGGGGGAATGCTGAGCTCAAATGCATTGTCTCCCATAGCCTTAGTAATGGTGTAAGGAGCATATCGGAGTGGTCTCAATTTCCGATAGGCTCTAGTAAGGCGTTCCTTTTGCAAATGCAACCAGACTTTGTCGCCCACCTGAAACTTGTGTGGCACCCGATGTTGATCATGTCGCTACTTGTACTTGGCATTTGATTTCTTGAGAATGTCATGGACCTGCTGGCGAATATGTTGGATGCGCTCAATGAAGCTGGTGGCCTTATCTGTTTCGGACTGGACATGAGCTGAATTCATGTGAGTAGCTGCAAGTGGCATGGCCACATCAATGGGGCATAGTGGCTGGAATCCCAAACCCACCTAAAAAGGGCTATGGCCAGTGGAGTTGTGAAGAGCTCGGTTGTAGCTGTGTTGAACGTAGGGGAGGCTCTCATCCCATGTGCGTGGATGCTTTGAGTTATACATGCGCAGAATGTGCACAATCATCCTATTGACAACCTCTGTCTGGCCATCAGTTTGAGGATGGAAGGCTGTGGACTTCGTGAGTTTGGTGTCCAGCATTGACCAGAGACTGGACCAAAAGGTGCTGAGAAACCGACTGTCCCGATCTGAGATGATAGACTGTGGGATCCCAAAGTGCACCCACACTCATTCAAAGAAAAGTTTAGCAGTGGCTTCTGCTGTGATATTCTTCTTGCAGGCCATCATAATGGCCATCTTTGAGAACCTGTCGACGACCACAAAAACCCAGTCATTTCCATGCTTAGTGGAAGGAAGGCCTGACATGTAATCCATGGAGATGGATTCCCAAGGTCGACTAGGGGGAGGCAACGGGGTATAGAGGCCTTGATTCTTAATGGTCGGTTTGGCAATGGCACAGGCAGTACATGATCGGATGTACTTCCCAACATCCTGTCGAAGATTCGGCCAATAGAAATAGTTTTGCAGTACTGCCACTGTTTTCTCCACCCCAAAATGTCCAGCAGCCCGACTGTAGTGTGCTTCCCAAATCATCTTGGCACGCTCGCTTGAAGGAACACAAAGGTGACTGAGGTGGCATAATAGGGCCTCCTGGAGGTGAAAATCTGCAACCTTCCGACCCTCCAAGAGTGTCTGGTATGTGTGGCCGAATTCTGGGTCGCTTTTGTAGAGAAGTGGCCAATCAGAAGTCTCGTGCCCGCAAGAGTTGAGCACGGTGGTTAGCGCCATGATCGGTGGTCGACTGAGGCAATCTGCAACATTATTGGTGCTGTCCTTTTTATACTTGATATTCAAGTGAAACTGTTGCAGGTATGTAGACCACTTTTGATGGCGATCATTCCGCAATTTCCCTTGGGTCTGTATGAACTGCAGAGGTCGGTGGTCTGTGTGGATGACCGTTTCCTTCCCCAAAATGTAATGCTTCCATTGTCGGCAGGCCTGTACAATGGAATACATCTCTTTATCATAAGTGGGGTACTTCCGGACTGTGTCTGAAAGTGTTTCACTGTGATATGCCACTAGATGTCCATGTTGAGTAAGGACTGCCCCAATAGCATAGTCAGAGGCATTTGTCTCGACCTCAAATGGTTGTTGTAAATATGGTAACGTGAGCACTGGTGCCGTGCAGAGGCGATCCTTCAACTCCCTGAATACCTTCTGTTGAGATTCAGACCAAAAGAATTTTGCTTTCGCCCCGCCCTTGTGACTTGACTCAAGGGCCAAGAAATATGAGAAAATCCCAACACAAACCTGCGGTAGAAGTTGGCAAGACCTAGAAAGCTGCGGAGCTCTGTTAGAGTGGTTGGAGAGGGCCAATCCCGAATGACTTGGACCTTGGCTGGATCGACATGCACCCCCTGTTCATCAATGATGTATCCCAGATACTGAACCTCGGTCATGCCAAAAGTGCATTTCTCCAAATTGGCACATAGCTTGTGTTGCCGCAGTGTTTGGAGAACCTGTCGGATGTGGTGGAGGTGCTCTTCCCAACTCTGGCTGAAGATCAGAATGTCATCCAAGTATACTATTACAAAGGAGTTGGTGAATGGCCGCAAGATGTCATCCATTAGCCTCATAAAGGTTGCAGGAGCATTCGTCAATCCGAAAGGCATGACCAACCATTCGAAGAGGCCCTCCTTGGATTTGAAGGCAGTCTTCCACACATCTGAGGGTTCAATTGGTACCTGGTGATATCCTGACTTCAGATCGATCTTGCTAAAATATTTCGCCCCCTTTAGTTGGTCTAGGAGGTCATCAATCTGCGGGATCGGGTACCTATTACGGACAGTGATCTTGTTCAGCGCCCGATAGTCAATACAGAGTCTCCACGTCCCATCCTTCTTCTGTACCAACACTATCGGGCTCCCACAGGGCGAAGAACTCGGACGGATGTGACCTTTCTGCAGGAGCTCCTGAATCTGCCTCTTGATTTCATTGTTCTCCAGAACGGAGCGCCGATAAATTGGTCCATTGGGTAGCGGCGCACCTGGGGTCAGATCGATGGAGTGCTTGACTTGACAGTGCAGAGGAACCCCTGCCGGGGAGGTGAAGATGTCTTCGTACTCCTCCACAATCTTGTCCATCTGTAGCTGCCGTGCAGAGGGACCCCGTTTGGAGGCCGCGGCCACTGTCTTCTTCTTCCCTTGAGGGCGTATCATCAGGAAAACAAATTTCCTAGTTTTGGAAATGATCTTACTGCATTGTTTTGCAGTAATCAAAGAGATGGCGGTAGGTGGTGCTACCTCTGGTATCCTGAACAACTTATTTCCCAATGTAATAATAACAGCACGGGGCCTTGATTCATACATAGCATGTCGCTTCCACAAGTATGGTTGTCCTAGTAATACATCACAAACTTCAAGGGGAGCAGTGTCACACAATACCTCATCCCTGAAGGGCTTGATGTTGTATGGAAGGCGACACTGCTGGCTCACGCGGAGATCTCGCCCTTGGTGAAGCCACCCAATGGTGTATGGTTGTGGATGTGATGTGGTCGGTAAGCCCAACCGCTTCACGACCTCTGCCGAAATGAGGTTCTTTTGACTCCCGCTATCAACAATGAACTGTAACGGGGAGCCCTTTACCCACATCTGGGAGTGGAAGAGACGCTCCTCCTCCTCTGGATCTTCGGGTTCATTTTTCTGGATCTTTGCGGTAGCAACAGTGGCGCTGGGATCCGCATCAATGATCTGCTTCCCTTTTTCATACCCCTTATCGGGTTCTGACTCAGAGTCGGAACATGCATCTGATTCTTAAACCTTTAGCTCAGCCACCAGTGACTGCTTGGCCCGACACTCACTTGTGTTGTGACTGGAGCTCTTATGGAACTCGCACCATTTTCCAGTGTCCTTTCTCTGCTTCGCGGCGTTGCTCTTTGCTTGCAGCTTCGGCTGGTTGTCTTGGGCTGTCCCGCCTTGCCTTTGTCCTTTGTTCTGTGGTTTAGGGGCACCTTTCCCCTGCTTTGGATTTGCAGATCCAAAGTCTCGCTTCTTTTGTTTAAACTTCTGCTCGACCTTGACGGCATACCGGTATGCTGCCCCGAGTGAGGGGATGTTTAGGAACTGTATTTCTTCCTGGATGTACTTGTGCAGGCAGCCACGGTATTTGAGTATCAAATGTTGCTCCGAATCCTTGATACCCAACTTTGTCTGAAGGGTATGGAAAAGATTGGTGAACTCCGGCATGTCTTGGTCCCTTCCCTCCCACAGCATGGTCCACTTTATGTATTCATCCTCATAGCTTCCGACAGGGTAGTACTGCTCCTTGATGGCATCTCGGAACGAATCCCAGGTGGGTGCGGCTGAAAATAGTGAGCCAGTACTTTCATCCTTCTGCTCACAGTACGTTTCCCACCAGTCCTTGACGTGGGGGGCTGCTTTGAGAAGAGAAAAAACAATCTTTTCCCGACTCGAAAATTCATGAACAGAAAAATAACCCTCTAGCAGATTTAACCATTTATCTACGACATCGGCATCTAACTGACCGTCGAATATGGGGATTTCAAAATTAACTTGTACCTTAAAGGGTGTGGTGTTTCCAGAGGAGCTGCTGGAAGCCGATGCGCCGCTTCTGGGTAGCCGCTGAAGGATCTGCGCAAAGCTGTCCATCATCGCGTTCTGTTGTCGCTCGAGTGCTTCTTCGAGCAAGATTTTGATGGGTTCTCCTGCCCCCTCGTCTTTCTTCTCGTCCACCATGGGAGGCCGTCGGGATTTGCGAGGCTGGTCTTGCAATGGTTCAACCAGTTCAAGCCCTAACTCCTTATATCCCGACCTTGTTGGGGACATGCAAAGAAAAACAGAGAAAAAGCAGACCGCTCTGATACCACTGATCTGGATTTAAACAGGAACGCAACAAATTACAGAGATAACCATATACACAGAGATGCAGCGGAAATAATACTTCGTTTCATTAATGAAAAATACTGAAATATGCTTACAAACAGAAATGGAAATGAACTAGCTAGGGCGATCGTAGCTTATCTCTGAGAAGAGATGTGATGGCTACATGCCTCTGAACTGTGTTACAATGAGGCTCGAAGGCCTATTTATTGTTGAGAAACAATGGAAAAACCCTTAACATTCCAAAACCTAACCCTAGGAGATGAAACGCCAAACTGTGGGCCCTGTTTGGGGGTAAGTTGGTACATCAACTTCCCGGGGTCGTAACTTTGGCATATGATCTCTGTTTGACGCGTACAATAGCTCATTAGAAAGATCTATCCGAGCACTATCATTGTTGGAACAGGAAACACCAGTCCATTCCATGGACTCGTGTTGCCCCCGGATTCCCCAAAAAACGTCGTTTAGGGCCTCAAAACGGCTCCGGAGGTTCAGGACCCGAAAAACTGCTAAAAATAGTAAGTTGTCCTACAATTAAGGAAACTGAAAATGCTGAGAAAGACAATGGTGGGGGTCCAGGTGGATTTGGCAGGTGGCCACCAATATCCACCTGGATCATTCACCTATAAAAATACCACTCATTCAAGTGATTAGGGGCTAGAAATTATTGAATTATAAGGAGATGTTGTTAGTATGAGACTTGAGTTGATTTCAAGTATTGTAATGATGTCAAATTGTCTTGCTTGTTATGAGGAGAGGATGGGATTTAATTGGAGGAGTGATGTTGAATCAAGCAATGGGTTGTAACTCTTCCTTTTACGAATAAAGTGTTCAAAGATTTTTCCATATGCATGTGTTATTCATTTATGCTTTCATATGTGTATCATGTACTTGATTCCATGTTATGTTTAATCAATAGATCATCATCATATGCTTTGATCGGTTGTTGTCTTCTATCTATGTGCAGGTACTCATGAAGCGGATTAAGTACGGAGAGGAGCGACAAAATTGGTCAAGGGAGATAAGGAAAAAGCAAAGGCTACATGTAGGCTTCTTTGCCTCTTATTTAATCTATTGGTCATAGGAAAAGTAGAGAATGCTTTGCACTATTGTTCTACAGTTAGCTACTAGTCTAGGGGTTTAAGCGTTTATTCGTAGACACTAAAACTTCCAAAAACACCTGTCATTTATTACTTAAGAAGACAAATGAATAGTTTGTTACATAGATGCCAATCCTATTTTCAATATGACATGAAAAACAAATAAGAATAAATATCTAGTCAAATCCATGGCTGGAATGAATGTCTACTAAAAATTCTCTTTGATAATGCCTCATAGAGATGATACCTAGAAGTCCATAATGATAGCCAAGTCTCATACACATGGTGCAACAACTAATGAAGAGGATGATATTGTAGAAACACTAGAATTCTCTTTGGATGAAGAGGATGATGATGCTCAAGAAGAAAAAGATGATGATTATGATAATGGTCTTGGCGATTATGTATATGACAGTGAAGACATGGGAGATCAACCATCTAATAAAAAACAGAAGATAAATAAAGGAAAATCAAAGAAAAATTCATGAAAGCAGTGAATTCACATGTAAAATTCAATAAGCCTGGGAAAAGGAGGATATCACGAAAGAAACAAAAATTGTCTCAGTGAGAACCTTCCCGAGATCATCCTCTAGAATGACTGGTAGTTTTGTAGAGTTCTAGTGCAGTTATTTACTAGTTCACTCCACTAACAAATTTTTGGAGAGAACTTGTTCACTGGAGATGCTGACAAGGCTTGAGGAAATATTAGTCATAAAAAAATATCAATTATTACATCCAGGCAAAACATTTTCAATTGTGACATCTTGCATAACAATTTTCTTTAACAATGAATATGAATCCTTTTCCATCGATGTGGCAACGTTTTAACACGTTTTTTTATTGTAGATGATAGAGAAACATCCTTATTATAACATATTGCTTACGAGATTGATTTTAAACATTGTGTTTATTATCAGTTCTACATAACGATATGTAAGTATGGATTTGGAATATAGGGATTGAATCAAATACTATTTTTTAATTTATGGTTTTAGTTATATCTAGAAAAGGGTATGCATGTATGACCTCAGTATCATATGTATTGGAAATATTTTGACATTGTCTTTGGATTTTCTTTTATAATTTCAGTAGCTAATATTCCTTGGTAGCTCTTTAGTAGTTTTTGAAACTTGATACAGAGTCGGATTCATCATAGGACTTGTCACGTTGGGGATTAATAGAAGTTTAAGATCGACAGGGGTATGATAATGTATTTTTCTTTCAAACAAAAATAGAAACATTAGCATGATTATAGTGCTAATCCAACACTTGTATCAGGCTATGTGCTAGGTTAAGCATATAAATTATTGACAAACAATATTTCCATGGCCAAATTCCTGCTCAAATCACTAAAGCATCCAGTCTGTGGGTGTTAGAGATATCAAACAATCAATTCAGTGAAATTATTTCCTCTGGCACTACACAACTGTGGAATCTCAGCAGTTTTATGGCCAGTCAACCTATATATCAAAGACTATTCCAGTGGAACTCACTAGATTATCCTCACTATCGAGGCTTTCTCTTGATCACAATATGTTGTATGGGGATCTTCTTGAGACAATAATATCATGGAAAGGTCTCTCACAACTTAACCTTTCCAACAACCGCATCACCGGATCAATTCCTACATCGCTTGGGTTGCTTCCTGTTCTTAACAACCTTGACCTCTTGAACAATTTTTTTTCAGGGAATATACCTCCTGAGTTAGACAATCTCAAGTTGAGTTTTCTGAATGTGTTTGACAACCTTTTGTCTGGATCTATTCCTCTTGGTTACAATAATATGGCCTATGACAAAGGTTTTCTTGACAATCTGGGCCTTTGTGGAGGTAGGCCATTAATGTTACCTGCATTTTTCTCGTAGAAAGGTAGATCTGAAAGTCATCTATATATGGTATTGATTTTAGTTATTGTTGTGATAGTATTACTCTACTTGATTGGTATAGGTTTCTTGTATAAGACATACAATAAATTTTCTCAGGTTAAATCAAGTACAGAGTCATGGAATCTCACAAGCTTTCACCGGGTATAATTTGATGAGTTAGACATTCTGAAGAGATTGACAGAAGATAATGTTATTGGAAATGGAGGTGTGGGAAAAGTGTACAAGGAAACACTGAGAAATGATGATACTATTGCTATGAAAAGGATCTAGAATAACAAAAAACTGTAGTCTTCCCAAGACAAGGGATTTCAAGTAGAGGTGGAGACTCTAAGGAAGATTAGGCATGTCAACATTGTCAAGATGATTTGTTGCATATCTAGTTTAGATTATAATCTGTTAGTGTATCAATACATGCTAAACGGTAGCCTGTATGAATGAATTCATAGTTCTCAAGGGGAAACTTTGGATTGACCTAACCGTTATAATATTTATTTTGGTGCTGCTAAGGGAATGTCCTACCTGCATCATGGTTGTTCCCCTCCAATAATACATAGGGATGTTAAATCATATAATATGTTGTTGGATTTTGAAATATAGGCCCATATTGTTGATTTTGGTTTAGCTAGAATTTTAGAGATGTCGGTTCAAAAGAATGTAGTATCAGGTGTTGCTAGAAGGTATGGATATATTTCCCCAGGTAAGAATTTACAACCAAATTTTTAATGCTTTTGAATATATATGTGTATATATATGCCTCAGCCAAAAAAATATAAACAATTTTATATGAACTAATTTAATTGATGGACATCTGTGCATAGTATGCTTACATACACAAAGTGAATGAGAAAAGTGACCTATACAACTTTGGTGTGGTCTTGCTGGAGCTCGTGACTGGAAAGAAGCCCAATGATGTAGAATTTGGAGATTACTCAGACATTGCTAGGTGCGTTCGGAATCAGATTCATATCGATATCAATAACACCATGGATGCACAAGTATCGAACTGATATAGAGAAGAAATGATGTTGGTGTTAAGGGTGGTTCTATTATGCACGAGCACTTTTCCCATCAACAAGCCTTCCATGAGGGAAGTTGTGAAAATGTTTCTTTTCTGCAACACAGATGAACGAATCATAAAGTAAGCAACTACCACTTTATCTCCACATCTCAAGATGAATCCAAATTCTTTTAGATATGATTCCCCTTTTGTATGCACTAGCACATGTGCATTTAATGACAATAAATGTGGCATAGAATTTTGACCTTTATCTTAATTTATAGGTGATATTAAAAGCATTGTTCAATGAAGCCCTTTATATTGTTGAACTATAGGAGAATTTGATTCAAAAAGAAGTAGTAAATCTCTATATTATATTGAAATTATTAGTTTGTTCCAAATAGGAGATACATCTATCTCGGTGGAAACATTTCATCAATCCCTTGCACATAAGCAATTTTTATCCCCCAAATCACCAAGAATAAAGCTACAGGCAAATAATAGACCTATTGGGTCTTTAGCAAAGACATTAGCACATCTGCCAACCAGATTTGGTAACAATTCATAACACAACTAGAATATCAATTTCTCGATAGCAACACATATATGAGCTATTGTTCTGTAGCATATCCTTCAAAACAAGAATCAAGTTTGAGTTCACATTCCCTTTAGTGTATATAATAGGGAATTTTTACAGCCCAATTGTGAAACATCTTATGCAGGATAGCTTGTTTTGAGTTTGTTCTATCAAAGAGATGATGACGAAGGAATATATTTAGAAAAATGTGGTATATATAGTCTTGATCTCATCATCATGGATGAATTATTGACAGTAACTTCGTTGAATCTCTTATATCATTTAAAGGAAGTCATGAGGCTTTGTTGTCTAGTTATTGCATTGAGAATTGTAGTGTATTTTAACCTTTAATTAGGCATATGCAGATGAAGAATTTTAACCACAAAAATTAGTAGCTATCAAAAGAGGATATACAAACAACCTACCAGAGTCTGAAGATACATCCAAGAGTTGTATGAAGTAATTTTCATTTTCTCATTGAAGATTGTGTCTATATGGGATATTTTATTAGATACTTCATCTTTAATGCAAGTTTGCTCTTATCTTCACCAGAAAGCTGAACTTACTAATACAATCTGACATAGATCCTTTACATGAAATTTAAATCTAAAACTTGGTGACTAAAATCCATAGAAATCTACATCTAATGAGGTTTTCTAGTTCCTTTTCATGAAATTAGAATCTAAAACTTGGAGACTAAGGGTCTTGACAAGGACCCGATATTTACTGTTTATGTAAGGAAAGCTCCAAAAGTGTCATGCATCTCTTCTTGAATTGTCCCTTTACCAAGGAAGTGTGGAGTTTGGACAACCTCAAAATCTCAGACTGGTGGAAAAGGAAGCAAGATGGGAAGGAGAATCAATTGAAGCAACCCTGGAAACCTAGTTCAAAAACAATGAGCCTAGAAAGATCCATCATTCCCTGCCACCTTTTGTCCTTTGGGAAATCTGGCTCACAAGGAATGAGACCTTGTTCCAAGACAAAGTAGCCTTTGCTGGGAACCTTCCACAAATTCAAGAGAGCCTACCATTGCTAATAGAAAGGCTAAAAGCAAGAAAAACTAAAGAAATCTAGCAACCCCTCACATCTCTCCTAAAATTTAATACTCCTCATGGATTCTTCGATGAGGCAGCAAGAAGAGACTCAAAACAAAGTGGAGGTGGGGGAATTCTGATTATTCCATAGAATTTGAACACAAATGCAATCTCCTTTGAATGTGGATTAGGTGTTGCCACATATATTTTTGTAGAAGTAAAGGCTACCACCATTGTAATGAACTTTGAATGTGGATTAGGTGCTGCCACAAATATTTTTACAGAAGTAGAGGCTACCACCATCCTAATGAACTTAGCAAGAGGAGGAGGTCTTAGAAGCCTAAATATATATGGGGACTCCAAATTGGTTATTGACTGGATATAGAGCTCTACCCTCCAAAAATCAGAAAGTGTTCAATTACAAGGGTAACTCTAGTTTGCAGAAGAACTAAAGAACACCTTGAATTTTATATCCTTTCACCACATCTACAGAGTATAACCAAGAATTTGATACTGTCTCAAATCAGGCACATAATATAGGGATACTATCTCAAATCAAGCACACAATATTTTCTCAAACCAAGCACAAAATACAACAATCAAGCACACAGAAGAGAACATGGTTCCTTGCCAATCAAATGATCAACTGCTATCTCATGGCCTCAATAGAGGGATGGTCTATTGGAGAAAGACTCGGTTCAATAGTGCCTATGGCTGAGAGGAATGTCCCACATCCCGTGAAAGTTATTGTACATTCTTTATAAAATACAAGTGTTTTGGCTATGGATTTTATGATGTTTTAAATTATTTTGTAATTATTTTAAAATGCTATAAGTATTAAATATTTATGAGTTATTACAAATCCGCAATGCTTTCTTAGGAATTTCAAGTAATTGTTCATCTATTTGTATGTGTAATGTTTTATTATTTGTAAAGGAAAAATAATTATGATATTAGAGATGTATAGTACGTTGCAATGATGAACATTTGTGAGAAATTTTTAATGCATATCCATCCCAGTTGGCATAGTGGTGGACAGGCATGTCACAAAGTGGTATCAAAGCCCTATTGGGCATAAGTAATTATAGTGTCAAAGTATGGAAAAGGCATATTAAAAAGAAATTTTAAAAATTTATCTTTTATAGAGATTGAAATTTTGTGACATATGCCTGGAAGTGAGTATGGGGTGTATTACAATGTGGTATCAAAGTCAAGTGTTGGGATAGGCCCCCCTAGGGTCCAGTTTTGGTAGTTACTTTTGTACAAATATAAAGTCTCCACGATTTAAGGAAGCAGAGAAAAAAGATAATAAGAGTAAAAAGGGGCTTTAGTCCCTTAGGTTGTTAGGAGATAGGAAGTTCTGAGACCCGCCCATGGTCCGTGAACCATGGTATTGTAATAGAAAAGAATATATATAGAAGGTTCATAGTGAGTCTAGGAGATAAGCCATAACTAGAAGATCATTGTTTGGGCAACTAAGCTAAGGTAGGAAAGTTTGCTTCTTATATTTAGGTGAAGGGGAGGGCTCCTGTAGTTGAGTGCATGGAGACCTTGGTAAGTCCGCAGGCTGAGTGTGTGGGTCCTATAGCTGAGTGCATAGGGAAAAAGGGTATGTACTTGAAAGAATACACCTAATAAAGACAATTTTAATCCATTGATTATGCATCCGCGTATCTATTTTTACTTTTGCAGTTTTCTGTATTTTTGCTCTGTATTTCAAATTATATGAATGAATGCTTATATTATGTGGGAAAGTGGTAGATCAATAGTATTTGTTGATGTTACGAATATTTAATGACCTTCGCGAAAATATAAGACGATGTTTAAGTGAATTATTGTAATTCACTGTTTTGGAAGGGTTAGGGTTCGCGAAGACATAGCTAAGCCTTAGAAGCCACAGGAATCCATCACACGGACCTCTGGATGTAGAAACCTGGTTCTATCATCCCCCAATACTACTTCGGGTGAGACCGCAGCCTGCACTATGCGGGTTGTTTCTAAAAGGGCCAATTGTTTAGAGTTTTCTTCATTGGCGCAACTAACTTTGGACCTAGGTTAGGGCCCATCAGGACAAGAAATGGTTTTTTTGCTAGGATTGGGATCTATCTAAGGAATGTGTGATAAGTGGTTCCCCACTAAGAAAGAAATTGAAAAGTGGATAGATCAGAAACTGCACGCGTTTGCAGCTCAGGAGAACAGGAATTTGTGCTTGTTGAAGGAAGAGTGGCTGAATAGATACTTACTTATGGACAAACACGAGATATTGTTCTGCTCATTCCCATATGAATTACATGAGTGGCTGTCAAAATTGGTGGATAGTCAGGGTACGTGGAAGCTTGACAACCCTATTGTGTGGACCCCAAAATTAGTGAAGTGCTTGGAGGCTTTAGAAAACAAAATCACATGGGTTGTCGACCACTAGATCAATAGTATTCTAGGAGGATTCATTACGAAGCTCACGATCGAAACATCCACCATTTATAGAAAAGAAGAGCATAGTTTTTTCAAAGGACCAAGAGGTAAGTACCTGAAAAAGACCTAGATTAAGATGTTATTGTGTGAAAAGCAGATTATGCCTTTAAATTGATGTTTGGGACTACACAAAGTGGGAGAGAATTAAGAAGGAACGAAGATTCAAGATTTGAATATAGTCCCTTTTTAGGATCGTCTGATAGTGATGCTGAAGGTAATATTCTAAGGACACCATGAAGCGCATTGTATATCATAAGCCACGGTTTCACAGGGGTACCTCATCCATCCACTCCACCTCCACCTTCACCTACACCCCACACACCTAAAGATTCGCCTCCACCTCCACCTCCATCATTTAACATGGAAAATATGATTAATACGCTTGTATTTAAGGGTCTGGGGACTGAAGACCCTAAGCAATTTTGGTTCATTGTAGATATTGTATGAAAGGCACAATAGATTACTGATGAAGATATGTAGAAAGCGCAACTAATCATAATGTTATAGGACATAGCGCTAAGTTTGTATATCAAGTTTTTCTCAAGTAAACCCAACACGACTATGGTAGAAACCCAACAAGTGTTGAACAATGAGTTTAAGAAACCCAAATCACAGGCCTAGTTAGTAACATAATTTAAAGGGATTCAATAGAGGATGAACGAGTCTACATGCGATTTTGATCAAAGACTGAAGTGTCTAATTTAGCATGTTAATATGATAATCACAGATTATCAACACAGAAATTGGTACATTGCCTCGCTCCTACCTCACTTGATATTACCACTGTTGCAACAGAAAATAGGAACGCAATCTAAAGCCTTGGATATTGCCATGATATTGGAGGCTTCACCTGTGCAGGATACGAATATGGGGGTACAACAAATTTAGTCACAACTAGTCAGTCTACACATGGATTTACAAATTCCTAATAAGGGAAAGGAAGTTGAGCTCGAGGTGTGCACAGAACTTTGGTGCCTAAAGTGTAAATTCCATGGTCATGATAAGGACCACTATCCAATCTATCAGAATTACCTTATTGGGGGAGGTTATGTTCCCCTTAAACTAGAAAACATTGCTGCGCTGAGTACAGGAGTAGCCTTATGGTGCGCTATATGTCAAATCTCTGGGAAACACGCGACGGATAACTGTCATCTCCTGCAGAAGTTTGTGCAAACTCCGCAACAGTTGTTTTGCATTTTTTGCAAATCGGTTGAGCATGATGAGCGCAATTGTTTGAGTTATGAATTGATTATGGAGAAGACCCCTACATATAGGATGCAGGTGGAAAATCGGTCTCAAGATCAGGGCACAGGTGCAGTGCACAAAGGGTTGCAAGGTTGAGGAAGAGGAGGAGGAGGAGGAGTTGGAAGGGGTTGCGGATAGGTTATTTGTTATAATTGTGGAGAGGCAGGTCATTTTGATCGTGACTACCAGAATCTAATGCACCCCTCCTCTCAGTATTACTGACAGTTTGACCATGTTATAGAATATTTCCCCATACTCAAACATCCACACAAAATATCCAAATGATGAGAATGGAGCCTCACGAAGAGGAGCCTAGCATCAATATCATGACATGTAGTGGTGTAGCCACAGGAGAAGATAAGGGGAAGAAACTAGAAGCTGAAGGATGGGTACGTAAGGCTACTGAGAAGGAAGTTGGATTCGACCTGAGTCACACAAAGGAAACTTTTATGGAAGCTAAAAAGAGCTTCACATAAGCTTCTACTTCAGGAAGTCTGGAGAAGCCTGGAGGAAACAATAGCGCTAAAGACGTAGACCCTTTGTTGTTAACAAAATTTTTAAAGAATTGTATGAAGCTGCAATGGGATAGAAGGCCTGTAGAAGGGCTACAGGAGCTGATTGATAATTGTACTGGTAAGATTAAAACTCCTCCAGAACAACGCACAATATGCAAAGTGGGCAAAAGCAAGAAGTGAACAGTTCATGAGATGCAAATAACTGTGCAAATTGGGGAGTATGAGATGGACCAGGTAATTCTAGATCTAGGATCTGATGCGAATCTTCTTCCGAAACATGTGAAAAAATGGGGAGGCATGTGCTGCAATGGTCTCCTATCTAGCTACGCATGGAAAACTAGCAAAAGATCATTCCTATGGGGCACCTATATGGGGGCACAGTCGATATTGAAGGAGTGAGTTCCCTAGCCAAATTTTAAGTGATTGAGATAGCTGACGATAGTAACCCTTACCCTGCACAACTAGGCATTGATTGGGCCTTTGATATGGACACAATTATTAACCTTAAGAATCGAAAAATGACATTTAAAGGAAAGAAGCTTCTAGTCATTGTTCCATTGGATCCAATTGAAGGTGCACGATATACCAAACCGGTGGAAGATCATGAGGAGGAGGACAATCTTAATCAGATTTATAAAATCACTACACGTGATGAGGACTAGATCAACCCTATGGTGGATGGACAGATTGCCTGGGACAAGGATAGTTCCTGCAATTCAAATTCTGGTGAAGAGCTCGAGCATTGGCAGAAATAATTACATGAAGTCTCCTCGATGCCTTGTAACATGTTGACAAAATTGATCTGATGCATATAAATTGAGGTAATGAATTTACCTTATTATGATGGTTTAGAAGATTTTAATTTATTTTTGGACAAATTCAAGAGGGATGTGCCAGAAGAGCATCGGTTCCAAGCGCTATATTTGGCACTTCGTGCTATGCCTGCCTAGTGGTGGGGTACGCATAAGGACAACTTCGCCAATTGGAAAGAATACAAGCGAATGATGAAGCTAAGGTTTGGGTATGCTAATACCTATATGATGGAGAAATACACAGGAAAGGATGATCCGCGTGAACATTTGGTGTGATGGACTAAGTCATGGGGAGAGGAACTACAACTGGAATGGGTTCACATCTTTTGTCACACTTTGGATACCATTCCAATGAACTGGTATCTGGAAACTGAGCTACGACATGGGATGGTTGAATGGGATATCCTGAAGGAAAGTTTCCTATTGACATTCAACTTTGAATATGGCTTTCAATGTATTGATGAGGCACTCCAAGAAATCAAAGTTCCAATCTTTAAAATCCCTGAGGAACCGGTAGCATGGGTTCAGCTAGATTGAAATACCCAACTGTGCCATGCACTGGAATGTTATAATGTAACTATAGAAGAAGGTGAAGACGACCCTAGAAAAATCAATATTCTTGATTCCAAAGGAAAACGCGAGGTCGACGGACCCAAAGCAGCAATCCATGACATATTAGAGCCCTTAAATCCTAAGTAGGTAAATATTGGATCGGACGTGCAACCGAAGTATGCTAAGATAGGTGACTATTGGGATGAAGATATGGTTTATAAGGTCATAGAGCTACTGTGCAAGTATCAGAACTTGTTTCCCACTAAGTTTTCTGATCTAAAGGGGATAGTAGGGGATTTGGGTGTCATGAAGATTACTTTGAAGCCAGACACGAAGCTTGTAAAGCAGTGCCCCTATTGATTAAATCCCAAATATAAGGAAAATGTGCGCAAAGAGTTGGATAAGATGCTGGAAGATGGGATCATTGAACCTGTGGAGGAATCAAACTGGGTAAGTCCCATGGTAGTCCAAGAAAAGAAGCAATAGGATGAAATTCAGATATGCATAGATTTGAGGAAGTTGAATGATGCATGTGTCCATGACCCATTCCCTATGCCATTTACAGATGAAGTGCTGGAGAATGTTGGAGGGTAGGAAGCCTACTCATTCACTGATGGGTTCTTGGGGTACCATCAGATCAAGATCGCGCCAGAGGATCGAAGTAAGACCACCTTCGCAATGGAATGGGGTTGTTTTCAATATATGGTAATGCCTTTTGGGCTAAAGAATTCCCCTACAATATTTTCCAGAGTGGTAATTGTGTCTTTTAAAGAATTTATCCACAAATTTTTAGAAGTCTACTTTGATGATTGGACCATGTTTGGGTTAGTCAAGCACCATGTTGCTAGTTTGCACCTCATGCTAGATACCTGTCGAAGATATCATATTTCCCTTAACCTGAAAAAGTGTATCTTCTGAGTACCGTATGGAATATTTCTAGGTCATGTGGTTTGCAAGCAAGGATTGATGGTAGACCCTACCAAGATAACTGTCATTGTTAATTTGGAAGCACCAAAAAATGTAAAATAATTGCGCACAATGTTAGGACATACACGATATTATAGGAAGTTTATCAAGGCATACGTGCAAATAACTACGCCAATGGAGAAGTTTTTGAAGAAGGACACAACATGCTACTAGGATTAAGATTGACAAGCGAGTTTAGATATTTTGAAGGAAAAAATGGTCAACGCACCCATTCTGATGTTCCAAGATTGGAAAAAGGAGTTCCATGTTCAAGTGGATGCATCCTGCATTCCGCTAGATGCAGTGCTAACCCAACCAAGTGAAGGAGACGTTGATCACCCCATAGCATCTACGAGTAGGAAATTGTCGAAGGCGGAGAAGAACTACTCGACTACAAAGCACGAAGGAATCACAATTGTGTACACCCTATAGAAATTTCAACACTATCTGTTAGGCGCCCAGCGCAAAATGTATATAGACCATTCTGCTCTAAAATACTAGGTCAATAACCTTTTGTTGGGGGGGAAGATTTGCAGATGGTTGTTTCTATTCCAAGAGTATGATTTTGAGTTGATCATGAAGCTAGGACACCTGAATGCTAGCCCTGATCACCTATCTAGAATCGAGAACAGTGATGAGCCTACAAGTTTAGAAGAAGGGTTGCCTGATGCGCAACTATTTTCTTTCTGTGTCACAAACGATCACTTTTCCGATATAATTCAATTTTTGTTTACAAGAACAACCCCAGAAATATATTCGACAGAGAAGAAGAAGGAACTGGTGATCTACATGATTAACTTCTGTGTGATTGCTAGAAACTTATACAAAATGGGCTCGGATGAGATATTACGAAGGTATGTCCCAGAGTAGTAGGAGGACATTCTAGCAGAAGCACATGTAGGTGTAGTGGGAGGAAATTATGCAGGCAGAGCAACTGCGTAAAAGATCCTGTGTGTGGGACTTTGGTGGCCAATGATACATAATGACTCAAAGATGTATTGTAGGGTGCGCAATGCTTGTCAAAGGACAGGGAGACCATTGTGAAGGGATGAGTTTCCATTAAATCTGCAAATAACCTTGTAGGTATTTGATAAATGGGTGATTGACTTTGTGGGTCCCATCCAACCACGAAGGAAAAATACCAGGGTGCAATTCACTATTACAGAAACTGGATAGTTGACACGGTGGGCTGAGGCACAACTGGTAAAAGACTGTAGCGCAGCTACCACTGCAAAGTTCATATTTGAGTTTATTTTGTCTAGGTTTGGCTGCCCTAAGATCTTGATGAGTGATAGGGGCACACACTTCCTAAATGAAACAATCACTACAATGCTTGAGGAATTCCAGATATATCATCAGAAGAGTACGCCATATCACCCTCAAGCTAATGGTACAGTAGAAGCCTTGAACAAAATCTTGGAGAGTGCCTTGAATAAGGTTTGCAACATGAAGCGGAATCACTGGGATGTGCCCATACTAGTAGTCCATAGGACTAGTTGTAAAACGTTGACATGCCAAACCCCTTTCCAATTGGTATATGGGTTGGAGGTTGTAATGCCAATGAAATACATTGTTTCGAGTTTGTGGATTGCAGAATTGACAAATACGGTTGATCGTGATACTATGGAGGAGCATCTTGCGCAACTGGTAGAATTGGAAGAAGATCATTTTCTAATAGGATTTCATCAACAGGTGCAAAAGGATCACAAAAAGGCATGGCATGATCACCATATAAAGCAGCGCACCTTTCAAGTTAACGATTTGGTATTTCTATATGACAACAAATTTACAAAATTCTCGAGGAAGTTTCAAATGCATTGGCTAGGACCTTACGTAGTCAAAGACATTACAGATGGTGGTGCAGTTCAGCTTGAGAAGATGGACTAGGAATTATTTCTAGGCAAAGTCAACGGCAGTCGACTGAAGTGTAACAGGGGTGATCCCACCCCTGTGCAATGAATATATGATGGCGAGATAGTCTTAGTACTCCAGGTAGCTGCAAGGAAGTACGGGACTATAAATTACACTGCCCAAAAGTGGGAAAGACGAAGCAAGAGGGCTACATGATGGATGGAAGTAGGGCATAGAGGGGAGATGCACCAAAGAAGTTGTGCCACGAGGATGGGTGCCACACGGCCTAGCCAAAAAATGACCATTGAAAACACTGTAGATGATTGGATGGAAAAATTTCCATTGAAAGGAGCGGGGAAGACACATTTATGTCACATATATTTGGAAATCTGCCACCAAATATGCATTAATGATCGAAATTTGGAGGGAACAGTTGGATTCAAATTCAAAATCATCTATAAATGTGGCCTGCTGCCCAACATTTGAACACTTTGCTTCTTGAGAGTTGATATTGAGTTTTTTCACATTGTTTTGTTCCAAGAGCCAAACTGCATGTCCAAGCCTGATTGGGAGGAACTCTTTTCACGACTAGGGTTGGCCAATGTACCTAACATTCTCTGAGAATGTTTTGTATCCAGTATGAGTACAACTCCCCCTGAGACAACAACAATGCTATCTGTCCCTACAGGATTTCTGACTATGGCGCCTAGGTCTCCTCGACCTAAGCCTTCTGTATCACAACCTTCTATGTCCAAGGTGACCGATAAGAAGTAGAAGAAACCTTAGCAGGTCATGGTGAGGCAGTCACTGTGAAAAAACCCTATGGAAGTCTGCTAGAAAGGGAAGATGGATCAGTCACAACAACCGACCAAGCCGAGGGATTTGAGTGAAGAAGAACTATGTGAAGGCATCGAGGAGATTGATGCTGAGGAGGGTGAGCCGATGACTCAGCTACCAAAGTATATCCCACTGCACAAGGCCACAGCTAAGGTGCCTAAAGACCTCGACAATGAAAAATTCATGGTGACTATGCCACTCTTGCCGGAGAAGGTGGTGTTTGAAGTGCATTGTTGGCCCGCATACCGACCCTAAAGATGCAGGACCGGGGCTTAGGGGATCACGAGAAATTCCCTCAGTTGGCACCGACCAAATACTTGTCCAAGATATATTATGAGGCATCAGATGTTATGCAGTTGGAGCCAATGAAGTGGTTCACTAGTGTTGGGGCCACGGGGCTCTTGAATATGCTCTGGGTGCCGCATTTCAGTTGCACCAATATAAATACCATTTTTGTATGACAATTGCTCACATTAGTGCATGATGGGTGTCTTTGGTTGGGAGAACCCATCCCAATTACCGACATGCTGATCCACCGGATCACCTTGCTACCATATCAACGAGTGGATCTAGAAGAAGCATTTGCTAGAAACATGCAAGAGAAGAAACTCACAAAATAGATGGGAGCGAGTTTGGGTTGATCAAGAAGTCACGCGGTTATTATATCCGTTGTATCATAGATCTCATGGTGCCATTTTTTGCCCAGATATTGGCATGCAAAATCATGCGTGAGTGCTGCGCAAACAAAGTTTTTGTGCTAGTCATATCTTTGGCTGCATAGTGCGCCAGGGGAGTCTAGTATAACTAGGCTTAATACTTGTGCAATGAATTTTTGGAGAATTGTCGGAAGAACCAGGAGGAAGGAAAGTTATTTCATTACACCTGGTTAATGTTACTAATTTCTTTGGTGGCACGATGGACACCCGAGGATAGTGAATTTCCTCAGCAAGAGATGGACCTTCCGTAGGCTGCAAAGTTCGCTTCGCTTTGGGCTACCAAGGACCCTGCGTGAATCATAGAGGAAAAAATATTTTGGGTCCTATTTGAGATGGATCTGTGGATGGTGATTAGCTAGAGGCTAAGCTATCACCCACACTATACGCCCAGTACGAGCCCCTCGCTAATTTCAAAGTGGACTTCCACAACTTGCATGTTCACACAAGGAGGGATCCCAGGAAGACATGGTACAACATGACTTACTTGGTGGCTAATTAAGATGTAGCAGAGATCGTGGCCAAATGGCCACCTAAATGGATAGCCACTTTAGATTTGGGCACAGTTACAAGCAAGGCTACGGAGGATACCACCACGCAGACAATAATAGTAGAGAAACAGAAGGAAGCCTAGAAGGCTGCTGCCTAGGAAAAAGCTCTGTAACAAAAGGAGGATGCTGCTAGAGAAAATGAAGAGGCAGACAAGGAAAAATCAACCCGCTTAAAGAAAAAATTGCATACCACCATTGACGTTGGAGAGTCTGATACACAAAAAACATCAGATCAAGAGGAAACATAAGAGGAAGAAGGAGGGGTGTAGAGAAGGGAATCCTCTTCATGGTAAAAAAGTGACAGAAGAAAACATCCATGGGGCCACAAAAGAAATAGAAGTCCGACCTCTCAACTGGGGCGACCCCATTAGTCGTCATTGAAGGGGACTTAGATGAAATCAGTGATGTGGTTTGCGGCACGACCTCAAAATTTTGGGGCCACTTTGAGGAATGGTACTAGCAGGCACTCGGAAAGGTTTGTTGGTTTGTGTTATATTCTTTCCACGACTAGCAGGGGGGTCACGGGGGGTGGGGGGGTGGTGAAATCCCCCCTCTCAGGGGGTATGCATGGATTTTGCACATGGTTTTGGGTGTGATGGTTTATGGTCCATGGTATTATGTAGATCCAGTCAGGGGAACTACAATTATGCTCTAATCCAGTGTTAATGGATTAGGGTTTATGGATCCTTTGACATGTATATATATGTATTGTAGGATTGAAAGGAACATAATGAAAAATCAATTTGGTAGTCCCAATTTTCGTATCTACGGGAAAATCTATGTGTATATTTATTTTATGTGTTATGCTTTCACCTTTTTTTATTTTCTATTTTAGAATTCGTATGCGGGTAATTTCTGTACAGCATCAAAACCTACATTTGGTATTAGAGTTGTTTTGGCTTCAAGGGGACACCTTTGTTACTAAGGGGTTTCGCTTAAGCCTGTGGTAGACCCTATTCAGTGGGAGATCTGTAGGATCGATTCTTGTGGAAAAAGAAGATGGCGATTAGTCGAAAGATAGAGATCGAGAAATTTAGTGGTCAGAGTTTTGAGTTGTGGAAACTCAAGATGGAGGATTTGTTGGTGGGAAAATATTAGTGGATCATGGTAGATATGGGGACTAAACCAACGAGAGTGTCCGATGAAGAATGGAAGAATTTGGATCGGAAGGCTAAGAGCATAGTACAATTGTGTGTCTCAGATTTAGTATTGCTGCATGTATCATGGGCAGCTATGATGAAGGTTTTGTGGGACAAGTTAGGGACTTGTACCAATATAAGTCTTTGGTGAATAAATTGTTCCTACATTAAAAGTTGTATAACCTAAGGATGAAAGATGGAGACTCAGTGACAGATCATCTGAATGCATTTAATATTGTGGTAAGCTGGTTATAGTTTGTTGATATTAAAATTTTAGATGAAGATAAGTGCATTAATTTGTTCTGTTCTCCACCAGATTCATGGGATAGTCTGTTTATTGCAATAGGTAGCAATGCAACTGCCTTTCAATTTGATGAAATAGTCTCATCCTTATTAATGGAGGAGATGAGATGGAAAAATATGGAGAGCCAAAATGGTAATTCCTTGTCTGTATGAGGGCGGTCCCAGAACAAAAAAATTAAATTAAGTCATCGAGTGGGAGATATAAATCTAGAGGGAGATCTAAATGTCCAAGAAAATTTGTAAAGATGTGCTAGAAATGTGGAAAGGAGGGGCACTACAAAAGGGACTATAAATCTAAATCTCCTAGCAATGGAAATGGATCTAATGATGCTCCTTCTGCAGAGGTGAAAACCACCTCAGATGAAGGTGGGGATGTGTACTTGGCTACTTCTTCAAGTACACATGTAGATCATGAGGCATGGTTGATTGACTCAGGTGCATCCCTTCACCTCAGTCCCCAAAGAGAGTGGTTCTGCGAGTATGAGAAATATGATGGTGGTGCTGTCTTCTTAGGAAATGATAGGAAGGCTAGAATCGTTGGTCGTTGAAAATTAAAGTTGAAGTTGGAAGGTGGAAAGATTAGAACACTTCTATTTTTTTTGCATATTCCTGCATTGGTTAGAAATATGATTTCTGTAAGCAAGCTAGATGATGCAGGTGTAAAAAGAATGTTCGAGAAAGATACTTGCAAGATGGTTCGGGGAGCATTGGCACTAATGTAGGGAGTTCAGATTGGAACTCTGTACAAGCTGCAAGGTAGCATTGTTATTTATGGGTGCAATATTTCTATAGTTCTTGAAAGTGAAGTAGAAAATCTAGTGGTCTCTGGAGAAAAGACCATGCTATGGCATAAAAGTCTTAGACATATTGGAGAGAAGGGCCTTGGAATACTTCATGGTAAAGGTATGGTAGAATGTATGGCTAATTGCTCCCTAGATTTTGATTTCTGTGAAAATTGTGTATATGGGAAGCAGAATCGGGTGAGTTTCCCCTCTGGTGGTAAGCGGGCGAAGCAAATATTAGAGCTTTTGCATACTGATGTGTTTGGACCTATGAAGGTTTCATCACTAGGTAAGTCATTGTACTATGTATCATTTATAGATAACTTCTAAAGGAATATATGGATATATTTCCTCAAGAAGAAATTTGAAGTCTTTGACAGGTTTAAAGAATTTAAGGCTCTAGTGGAAAACCAGACAAAGAAGAAGATAAATGTGTTGAGGATAGATAATGGTGGAGAGTTTTGCAAGAAGGAATTTAAAGAGTTTTGTAAGAAGTGTCATATAGCACGATAGAAGACTACTCCATACACACCTCAAAAAAATGGAGCTGCAGAAAGAATGAACAAGACGTTGATGGAAAGGGAAAGAAGCATGCTCAGTGGTGTCAGGTTAGAACAAGAATTCTAGGCAGAGGTAGTGGAGACTGCATGTTACCTGGTCAACATATCACTTTCATCACCATTGGAGGATAAGAGTCCACAAGAGGTATGGACTGTTAAGAAACCTTCTCTTTCACAACTGAGGTTATTTGGATGTGATGCATATATACATGTTCCAAAGGAGAAAAGGACAAAGTTTGATAGTAAATCTGAAAAGTGCATCTTTATTGGGTATAAGGATGGTTTAAAGTGTTATAAGCTTTGGAACCCAATAATAAGGAAGGTTTTGTACAAATGATATGTGGTTTTCAGAGAGGTGAAATATGTTATTAAACATGAATTCCAACCAAAGGAACCTGAGAAGATAGAGTTTGAGATTAAGGAAGAAGAATCAAACTCTACAACGGAAGAGGAATCAGAAGATGAAGAGCCACAAACTCTGGTTGTGAGAAGATCAGTTCGAGAAAGAAGGTAGCCAGAAAGATAAAATCCATCTGATTTCTGTTCAAATTTTGATTTATCTATTACTGATGATGATCCTAGAACTGTGAAGGAAGCAGTAGATTCAGAGGATGACAAACTCTAGAAAGAGGCCATGATTGATGAAATGGCATCATTGCACAAAGATGAGGCTTGGGATCTGGTGGAGTTGTCAGCTGGAAGGAAACTGATTGGCAACAAATGGGTGTTCAACAGGAAGATAAATGAAAAAGGAAAGGTGGAGAAACACAAAGCTCGGTTGGTAGAAAAAGGTTTTTCCAAGGTGTCGGGAATTGATTTTGCTATTATTTTTTCTCGTGTTTCCAAGGTAGCTTCTATTAGATTACGTTTATATGTTTTTGCTGCTTTTGATTTTGAGGTAGAACATATGGATGTGAAGACAACATTTCTTCATGGGGATCTGGAAAAAGAGATCTACATGAAGCAACCTGAAGGCCTTGTGGTGAAGGGTAAGAAAGAACTGGTATGCAAGTTAAACAAGTCTTTGTATGGGTTAAAACAGTCACCAAATATGTGGTATCGGAAATTTGATACATTTATATGGGGACTTGGCTTGACCAGAAGCAAGGCAGATCACTGTGTGTATTTTAAATTAATTGGTGACTGTATTATTTATTTGGTCTTGTATGGGATGATAGGTTGCTAGTTGGAAATGACAAATAAATTATCCAGGATTTGAAGACCCAATTGTCCTCCAAATTCGACATGAAAGATCTTGGTGCTGCAAACTATATTTTGGGCATGGAAATTAAAAGAGATCGGGAAAAGAGGAATATTTGGTTAAACCAGAGGAAGTATGTCAAGACAATACTACAAAGGTTTAATATGCAGGATAGTAAACTGGTGAAGGTTCCTATTCCTGTAGGTGTAAAGTTATCTATTGAACAGTGTCCTAAGACACAAGAAGAGGAAGAGGACATGTCCTGCGTTCCATATGAAAGTGTAGTTGGTAGCCTGATGTATGCGATGGTATATACTAGACAAGACATTGCACGTGTAGTGGGAGTATTGAGCAGGTTTATGTCAAAACCAGGGAAGGAGCATTGGACAACAGTGAAGTGGGTTTTCAAGTATTTGTGTGGCACTAGTGATTATGGTTTGTGCTACTGTTGAAGCCCCAAAAATCGGGTCTACAACAAGGGGGATACCTACCCGGTCCGGACCTTGGTTGGCAGCTCCTTATCCATTTGGTATAGTGCGTCCGACTGGGGATATGGGACCAGTTTCCCAATTTATGGGTGTGTGTGTGTAGAATTTGATGTTTCTTATCTAATGATTTCTAATTAAGATGTTCTAATTCTAACTCTAATCTAATGCTATGCTATTGTATTCTAATAAACAGAAAAACATCTAAGTCTATGCTAACCCGGGGTGTAATTCCTTTATTATGCGATCTAAAAAGATTTCAAATAACAACTGGTAATAAATATCATTCAGCTATTATGAGAAAAGAATTCGATAAAGATGAACCACTTCGTATAAAAATTTAGACGAAACAGTTGCGAAAAACATATCGCATAATGAGCTATTCATAAATTAAGCATAAATAAATAGTTATCACTGTACAAAAGTGCCAAATGATAACTCAGGCATTCACACATTAATACATAAACAACTAAAACTAAATATCACTCTAACACATAAGAAAAAATGGTTAAGAGATAAAAGTACCATTTATAACTAGTCCTATTCATGAGCTTCAAGCGACAATTGATTTATCTCTCCTTGATCTAACATCCACTAAGAATACAGAAATGAAACATCAATAGCAGATATTAAATGCAAACATCAACAAATCATGTTCCATTCATTCATCAAAACCTCCTTGGAGGGTGCAAAAGTGCATGTTCTGAGGACAAGTTTTTGACAAATTTCTGGACCCTTCTCTAAATGCATGAGAAGGATTTAAATACTAATAATTAAAACTAAAAATAACTTATTACAAAAATTTAGGATGCGGTTTAAATGATGGTCCTTTTTCTAGGCAAATAAAACAAAATTAAAACTAAAGTTGAATGAAAAATTAAAACTACTTCTGTATTTGGTCTTTGAAATCGCATGTATGCAGCATTTTTTGGAGAAGAGTCGGCTGGATGACCTCCGATTTTAGCTGAACTGAGAAAAAAGAATCAACAAGAACTGGTGCCATTTTCTCAGCTGATTGATGATACACTTAAGTGTCATCCATTAGCTATGTGGCTTAACCAAGTATGCCCAGTAATAATCCTAGTTCAACTTGGTTAACTCTTGGATTGCTTTTTCCTTTTCTTGGGCTTTCTGCTTCCAATCTATTTGTATTTGCTGTGAGTTAGGCAAATATCCCGGAGTGGTCTCTGCGATCAGATTTTCCCTGTACAAGTTTTCATTTACACAATCAATAATACTACTTGCTGCTGTGGCTGCTCCTTCTATTGCTTGCTCTGCCTCCCTAATTTTCTCATCCCATTTGTTAAAGAGCATGTCTTTATGGTCTTCATTTATCCTTGGTGCACCTGCTCTTTTTCCCTCATCAGTTTCTTGCCAAGCCAAATATGTAGTCACCCGTTTATCAATTGAATCATAGTCACTTCGTAAATCTATGACTTGATGAGTGGTTTTATCACTTATTTCACAATAATAGTTCCACTGCAATATTTTCTGGCCCAACAGTTCTTGCTGCAGTAGTAATTGTTCATTCAAGGAAATGGATTCTGTGATAAACTCTGTAAGTTTATGATCTTCCTTGTGCATTTCTTATAGATCCTGTAACTGCTTTCCTTTCTCATCCAAACTTTTCTGATATCCTATCTGCATTTGTTGGAAGTCCTGTTGTAGCCTTTCAAGCTGTTTTTGTGCTTCATTGTTAGCGTTAGCTTGTTGCAATTGTTGTTGCAAGACTTGTATCAGATCTTCCTTTTCTTTTAGCAACTGTTGTACATCAGATGCTTTATCAATAGTTGCAGAGGCATATGCTCCTGCAATCTGAGATAGTTTGGTGAGATTCTCAGTGGGATTGTTAGTTCGATCTTGCCACAGGACGTCTAATCGTTCTGCATCATGAGAGAGTGTGTTTTCCAATTTCCTTTTCTTCCTCTGTCTTCTTACTACTGCTTTGTGTTGTGGGCTATAAAATATATCAAGAGGAGGAATTTCTTCTATTTTGAGCATAATCTCAGAAGATGGAGTAATAGGAATATGCTCCATATCTAGGACATTGCTGATTGTGCTTATGACTACTTCATGTGTTACCTGTGGATTACTCACACGTGTTTTTATGGTTTTCCCTTCAAGATTGATCAAGTCATTGAAGGTTTCCCATTCTTTTTCTAGTTCGGTTATGACTGGAGGTGCTTGAATGACGAGAGGGGGAGGATCTCTTTGCGGGTAGGCAATAACCGGGTGATGTAGAAGTTCCATTGACTGGGCAATATCCTTTATTGACTCTTCGCTCTTATCCTGTTCCTTTCCGGATCCTTTAGAATGTTCAGACATTTCTTTTTCAGACTTGGATTTAGACCCGTTAGTGCTTGAACTCCCACTAAGACTAACACTTGGAGTTGGTTCTCTTGAGGGTTTTAGGTGTAGTTTCTCTAAAGGAATACTAGCTAACCTTCTTTCTCTGTATATTTTGAACCTTTGGAATTCCTCTGGAGAGAATTGCAATTGAGCTGCGTGCAGAATTTCTTCAAATGTGCTTTTCTGTTGGAATATATCGTCGAATACATCCGTTTCCCCAGCGAACACCTTTATCTTGACTGCAGTGGTGAAATTCTGGGAAACCTCAATAGGATCAAATGGTCTTGTTGAAAATTTGAATAGCTGTAAACACGTCATATTCTTTACTTCTGTGAATGCATGGCCTACATGGAATAGCGAAAAGGCCCCACAAGAAATAGGAAACTGTGGCCATATAGCCTTCTTTTTGTCTTTCAAATCTTTAGCCAGACCACCTTCTCCGCAGATTTGATAGGCGATCTCTCCAGCCAAGAGTTTATCAGGGATATACAAGGGTAGGACATGAGGGGGAGCAGTACTTCTAAATACCCTGACATAAGTAAACAATTCCTCCCCGAACCATCTTGCGATAGGGAGGATGTCTACTTGTGCTTCAGGTGAGCATCTCAGAGGGTATTTATCATACAACATTCTGTACAAGGGTAGCATAATTCCATGACAAATCTGGTAGAAGTATGGAATGAATTGAGAGTCCCACAACTCTTTATGATAGACATGGATGGGTAAGGGATCTTGAGTTGTCCACTTCTAACCCATCACAGGAAATTTAGACACATAACATATTGCATCCATTACATATGAAAATAGGTAAAAAGGAGGATAAATTCTCTGAGCCATAGTTCTTTTGGACCGGTAACTTACAATGGCCATGTCTAGGTTATCAGACAAGATCTTGGCCCAATCTACAATAGTGGCATTTGTAGCAGCATCAAATAACGGTAGCCATTTGGATGAAAATTTGTTGATATTTGGCATTCCAAATATTCTATAGATCATGGCAGCAGCAAAACAATATGGGGAGGTAAGGGAACTAGTACTGTACATACCGTGTTTATCTTTCTTCAGCGGTTCGTCCCTCCTAGACCAGTCTTTGGTGGTTTCTGCCAGGTCCTGATTTTCTTTTACAAATTTCTCCATAAACTACTTGTTATAAGTTGCATGTGGCTTGGGTAGATGATACATGAGCTTTAAATCCTACGCAGTGAATGAACCGATGAGTCCCTGTCCCTGAGTTTTGAACTGTCTATTTTTGATATCGGCGTTATCCAGTATCCACTTGACCATGTCCGCGTATGGGAGAATTTTGGGCCGTGCTGCTATCCGGTGCAAGAATGAGCAAGCTAGCTCTGTAAGGGATGCTTCAGAAGAACTATTTGAGCCTGCGGTAGCAGTAACTTCCATTACTCTAGGATTTTCTTCTTCAAGCCGGTTATACATGCCTTCCCATGTAGCAATTCCCGCGTCTCTATTACAGGCCATATCTGTATATAAGGGCGCCATCTCTTTTTCCTCAGAGCTTGCAACTTTGCTTTTCTTTCCCATTTTATCCTGCGTATTTCTTTGTGTTGGCCTCTGCTCTTCGTTCCTGCAATTCACAAGTGAAGTAAAAATGAATGACAAGGAAGGGTGATGGGAAAGTTTTAAATGTCGCAGATATACCAAATATACCACCTTACATGAAATGATCGTTTGAAAATCACGCACCCATTATTCCATTAATAACTGACAACTAACTCCTTTATTAGCATTTAAAGTGCATAACCAGGTGTTAGCTTATGGAAAATACTTTTCTTGAATGGTGCACCCGAAATATCTACGATGGAGTGATTTTGCCATTTTCTTCACAACATCGCAGATCGCAATATCGCAGATTGCAGCATCGCGAAATCGTAATATCGCAGATCGCAGGAATGTTATGTATGATAAACTTTATTAACCTATTTCCTGTAAGATGCGATCTTGCGATCAACATCATCGCATATCGGTGAATTTTGAAGTATTTTATGGAAGTTATGCTGAATGCGATGCGATATTTGTTCATTATTGCATATCGTGATCTCGTAAATATTGGAATTGTGCTTATAAGGTGGCATCCCGCTATCTTTTTTGCGATGCAATTTTCCTAAAGATTTTTACCTTATCGTAAACTTAGATTTTAGGATTCTCCAAGGGGCTTCCTAAGCTTATGATGGTAACTTTATTCTACGGAAAGGAAATTTAAGCATTACTTTGATTTTCTAAATTTTTGACTAAGGGCCCCCACTTATTTAGTATTAGCAATAATACTATATAAGGAGGGGGGTTGTTGGTGGCCACAACAATTGGCGATTCACTTGGAAGAACCAATTATCTTTGTCTTTCTATTGAATTTTCTAAACTTCCAAAACAGAAAATTTTCCAGAAAGTTAAACTTTATTATGGAAAGATAAAGTACATTATGCTCTAATCTGTCAATGACATTTTGTTTCAACTATTTTCAACTTTGATTATTTGCTCCCTCAAGCTAGTCCTTGTATTTACATCAGTCATTACTTGGTGTGTAAAGACAAAACAAAGTATTCTCTGTAAACCAGTTTTAAATATGCTCATTTGTCGTAGGTAGAGCCTCTGCTGCCAGCAGGCGTTTATAGCCTCGACAAGGTTACCTGTTACCCATCAATGATCCTGTATCCTACTTAAAGCAACCTACAACTCTCAAAGAAGAATCCACATCCACACTTATTGCTTTGATTTTCTTTTACTCTTAAAGAACAATGTCTTGGTTTGATAGCCAATTTGTGACACAGTCATTCACTTGATTTATAACTTTGCTGAACAAGCTGGCTCGTGATGAGACCCCTTGCCTTTTGATTGTAACAATCTTGAGTCATTGCCCTGTTGTGACAAAGTCAACAAGTTATAATATCTGTGATTATGATAAGCCGGCTCGTGATCAGACCTCTCATTCTTCAAGATGAAGTGTATCCTTGGATTGTTCCTCTGAAAGTTGTGATTTACTTAGCAGGGAGGAATTCATTGTTTCCTTAAGATAGCTCTGGACGACAATAGTAGAGTTTTTGGAAATAGTTGTTCTACAGAGAATCTTTATTTTGTTATTGATACCTTTCATTGCACTTGTTAACACCCAGGTTGTTCCCTTTGACTCCCAAGGGAATACGGCCGGGGTAACCACTAACCAAGCTTTGGATTATAGGTTCTAGCCCACCTATAATCAGTGAGGGCTCTCTCTTTAAGATTTATCTCTGTTTTGTGAAGATTTTTAGGCTAGTTATGAGTTCAGGGTATGGTTTTATATTTTGGTTGAGTGATGTCTTTCAGTACCTAAGGTGGAAATGTTTAGACAGTATTAGTCCATTGGGCAATGGAGTCTGAGGTTACAGGTTGTTTGAAGTATTGAGTGAACTTGTTGAAACTGCAGGGCCATTTAAATATTTCACGAAACAAAACTTGCAATTGTGATGATGAAGTGTGTTTAACCAGTGAAAAGCATTTAAGAAATTTCCACTAAGCTGGAGGTGTGAGAAAGAGATATATTGCACAGGAGAAGATTTGAATTCCTGAAACAATATCCAGTGTGAAAGATATAGTTTGGAGATGCAGCAATTAAGAATTACACCTTTATAACTATAACTGAAGAAAACATTTATAACATCATAGATTGAGTTCAGGGTATTCTATGAATAAATCCTGGAACTATTCTTTTTCTCTGCCATTAACTCTGAAATATAGAACATGGATGGGTCATGAAGAAATAATAAAAACAACATAACGAAGAGTTTAAAGGAAACTTATTGAGAAATGAAATACGCAGGAATCCTGTAGCATTCAGCAAACACATTACAACGCTTCAGATAACGCAGAACTTTGGAAATTCCATCAGCCTTTGTATTAATACTCTGAAAATTTACAGCATAAGATCTCTAGAAGAGAAAATCAACAACCCCTGCAAGCTTATGCGAGGGGGAATATATACAATCGGTTATACAAAATATCTGAACCGCTGAGTCATCTGAGAAGTAAATACGCTCACCAACTTTTACAGAATAGCAGATAAGGAAGTTATTACTGCTTTAAATACAAAATGAATGCTCTTTAATTCTGTCAGAAGACTTTTTGACCTTTGGAGGCCACTGAGTCGGTTGAACGTTCTGTTTTAATGCTGAATGATGTGTCTTTATGGCTTTGTCATGCTGTAGCTTTCTCGGCCCTGTCATCTGTAACTGTCAGTGCTGCCTTGGTGGCCGAGTAGGTTTGCTGAGTTGGCTCAGTCCATTCTTCTCCATGATCTGAATGCATCAAATTTTTCCTGTACATGATAACTTATGTTTTTTGATGAAAAAACTTGATGACAGGCTCTTGTTTACAGTATTAACTGTATCATTTTGGTCCAGAATTCCTGTGTGGGCAATTGATGTCTCAGAATTGCCTCTAAAGTCTCATCTGCCTCTGTATATTTGTAGAAGTTTGGAGGCACTTCAAACAAATGTTTGATCTCATTCATAATAAAAAATAAGTTCTCTACCCTGTTATAGAGACTTTGCCCAGATGCTGGCCCTGTTTCTTCTGAAGTACTTGGTCTTTCAGTGATCTGATTGGTAGCAAATGTATTGACCCTTTTAGCATAATTCTCATGTGAAAGTAGTCTCCCTGCGCTATTCAGTAAGCTAGGAAGGCCTCTGCTTTGTAATGCTGCAAACTTGTCCATGAATTTGTTTACCTCTGTCTGCATGTCCTGGCTTCTTCTTTCCAATGTTTGTACCAGGCTTCTCAATGTAAGGACCCTCTTTATTACCAGGATAGTTTCAGTTATGTTGGAGATTCCCATTGCTGCCAGCTGAGCACCTGTACGGTTATTGAGCACATTAATCATTCTATTGGCTACCTCAGGCATATTGCCTAGAGATGCCCTTGCTCTCTGGACTTCCTTGTGTGCTTTTCCTATGAGTTCCATTTGCTCATGAATGGTCTCAATATACTGCCACTGATCAGTGATTGATTGGCCAATGTTGGCCCATAAAACTGTCTTGAGCTCAGCCACCACTTTGTCAAGGGTGAGCTCTTTCTCCAGCTCCTTTATCTTCTCTTTGAGAGCCTTCACTTCTCTTCCCTTTTCAGCTATGCTTTGCTTTGATTTATCATATTTTTCATTCAGCTTAGCTAAATTCTCCCTGGCTTCTTTTAACTCTGCCATTTGGGCTTCCAAGGCCTGAATTTCATTCTTCAGCTTCTGCATATCAAGGCTTTGAGCCTGCTCTGTTGTTGGTGCTGGTGCTGATGTAGATGGCACTGTTTGAGCTGTCTGCTCTGTAGGAGGAACAGTAGTTTGAGGAGATTCCTCAAGGTTGATTATTTGTGGAGGGGGCTGAGATGTTTGGCCTCCTTCCTTCTGCTGTAGGGCTTCCTGCAGTGCAGCCTCTGACTGTCCCAATTTCTCTTCTGTCTGGATCAGTTGTTTGTATAATGATACCAGCATAGCTGCTGCATCTTGGTCATGCCTTAGCTGGGCAACCTCTTCTGTCTGAGGGTGAAGAGTTCCTGGGATCTTGATCATTTTTCTCAATGCTGCCATATCTGCATCTCTTAATTTCAACAGTGCTTGTACAGCCTTAATGTCCTTGGGATCATGCCCAAGCTCTATGATGATATCCTCCAATGCTTTGATTCTGTTGTCTTTTGCCTGGGATGATGCTTTCTCCAACTCAAGTTGGGCAGCTGTGTTGTTTAGGCTATTTTCAAGCCTATAATTCACCAATGTTTTGTCTGCAAGGGTGGCATATACCATCTTACCCGTTTGCTTATGCAATTCAATTTGATCCATAGGGTGGATGTCTTTCGCAAGGACTTCAAGGTTGGTCCTTATATAATCAGCTGCAGACTGTGGTTGCAGCATGGTTGGCATGAAGTGGCTCATTATCATTTTTCCCTCTTGCACATCATATGCAGACATTAATCTCTGCTGGTTTGTAGGAGCCATTTTCAATAAGTGGTTGTAGAGCTGCATCTTGAGTGGCTCATTCCTCTTTTTGATATCAATAAACTGCTGTTTAATGCCTGTCTCAGCTCCCCTTTGCTGGCTTGAGGAGCTGACTTCTCCTCCAATTGTCCTTTCTTGTTCCTGCTGAAAGGAACTTGCAGATGCTTCCATGCTTGGTGGGCCCATGCCCAGAGATTTCCCTATAGGCATTTCTTCCTTCGAAAGGGGATTTAGCCTCTGTCTTTTCTCCCCTTGAGTTGTGGATGTAGTGAAGGGAGTTTCCTGCTCTCTATCCCTCTTCCTATTTTTGTCTTCATTTTGTGGGGTCTGGAGGACCGAGGCCTCCACTGTTGTTTCCTGCCTAGGAGGCACATTTTCTTGTGGCTGCTGCCCAGTGGATATTGGGGCTTCAGCTGTTTGTTCTTGCTGCACTGGCTGCTCCTGTTGTTCTTTCTGCTGTACTTCTTGATGTTGCTGCTCCTCTATAGGAGGTGCCTGTTCTTGCTCCATCTGTTTCTCTTTGCCTTTGCTGGAAGCCTGATGAACAGTTTTGTCTGCTTGCTGATGTGCTGTAGAAGATGAAGCAGCTGCTCCAAGTTGCCTTTGATATGAAGAGGAAACATGTCCACAAGTTTCCAAGTCAGCTTCTTTTTCAATATTCTTTGCATTTCTTTGTATCATTTTCTCTCTAGAAACTTCCTCTTCTAGGGTGACCTCTTTCCAACTCAATAAGTTGGCATACTTCTCAATGTGAGGCAATCTGACATGAGCATAGCCACCCAATTTATGTTTTACCCTCCTGAGAGAAATGAAATGATTAGGGTCATAAGGTACCCAGCGAAAACTGGTTTCCAATCGGAGGGCCTCTAACATGCCATCTTCTTCCTTCCATCCCTCCTCCCTTATGTTGTACAGAAAAGGACCTAGCTGGTTCCTGAAATTTAGTTGCACTTTCTTGTTTTTACTATGGAAATGGATCTGGTCTGCATTTCCAAACTGCCTCAAGTATTCCAAGGAAAATAGTCTCATAGGGACATATCTTGGCAGCCTATAAGGGTCCAACTCACAGCCATATATTCTTATCACTATATGGTGTTGGTAGAAGTACCAATCACCAATGCTGTAGGTCTTAGAGAGATGGAGAATTCTTTGCATTTCATCTGTCAATATTGGAGGAGGAACACCATATAACAAGGTCAAAGCTGGATGAATGAAAAGGTCTATGAATTCATAGTATGTGTATGGTGAATAAGAGGTATGATGAAAAACTGAAGTCCAAAACACAACCGACCTTGGATTTCCCTGGGCATCAAGTTTCTTGAGAGGAATAGGGAAGCTGTCAGGTTGATAAAATATGAACAGATGATATATGTATGAGGTGTATCTAAACACCTTTTCCCTTTCTAGATTCATTAGTTGCTCATGAATCTTGTTTGTAATGTATGTAGCATAATCATAGTGCACAGCAGGAGGCTTTCCAGGAGAAAATATGGACAACATGGCCATTATTGTGTCATTAACATCCTCAATTCCCTTGTAACCCAGGACATAGCTGATCAAATCTACAAGCAATTTGCCTAAATCATTGAGATATGGATATCCAATAGGAGGCGTTCTCACAGTTTCATAGCTTGGCTGTATGAATAACTGATTGATTTTGATGATCTGGGCACTGGACAGGTTAACCCCCGTCTTTAATAAGTCTAACATGGAGAGAGGAGTCAAAGGTCTTGCAGTGTGAAAGTGCAGCATCTCATTTATGGCCTCAGGGGTGATATTGAACAAGACTGAGCCTGTGGGACTGAGAACAGCTCTCTGACATGGATCATAGCATTCACAACATCTATGGATCAAGTCTGGAAGGGGCTTGATTTCAGGGAGGTTAAAAATGGGTAGATTGGAGTCCCAAATCCCTAATATATCAGCTCCACTAAGGTGTTGGGCCTTTAACTCATTCAGCATGTGGATGTTAAATTTGGAATTTAGTGGAAATGAGTCTATCATCTGATAATCTCTATCACCTAGAGCCTTCCATTCTAACTCTCTCTGTGGGGCATTGAGAGGTTGAATATTTAGGGCTACTGGTGTTTCCATGGCTAATAAGGCCTCTGATTTGTATGTGAACTGGTGTTACTGAACAGAGCAACACAGAGGGGTATCTTTAAAGCAGAGAGGTGAATTGCAAAGGAACAGAGGGTAACTGGTAGTAGCAGCAATTGAAATACTGCGCAGAGGACTGATAGAGCCAATACCAGGACTGATAAAAGTGTCTCCACGGTGAATTAGTGCAGTTCAGGTTCTTAGTTCACGAATGCGCGAACTAACTGTGAATTTAGGTAAATTTTGCTAAATGCAGGCTCTGCAGAGGAATTGCGACCCAACAGTTGGAAATAGACACAGGTTACTGGAGGTTTGCTGGTAGTTACAGTGCTTCTTCACTCTTTTTTAAGCTATCATCTGGACAATTATGTATAAAACCAGGCGCGGGGGGAGTGATTTTGATAAATACCTCTTCAATTGCCGGCAATGACTATGAATGCAGGTGGATTGGATGCGCCCACGGTCTCTGGGTCGATTTCTGCAGGTTGGCGATGGATTGGTCGTAAAATGCATGCAAAGCAGAGCAATAGTTGTTTTAACAAAAGTGATAAAAAACACGATTTTCGGCGAAAATATGGAATTTTTGGGATTTTGGCGCTTTTTTGGATGACGTCAGCATGACGTCATTAGGTGGGGTCAAAGTCGGATGACATCAGCATGACGTCATCGAGTGACGTGGCGGCCTGTGAGTGGTCCACGAGGATGGTGAGGTGGCGGACAGGTCGGAGCAGTGGCGGACAGGGGCGCTGATGCAGCGGCGATGTGGCATGACGTAGGCATGACTAGTGGTGACGAGGACGTGACGTGATCAGCGGAAAACCATAAGCGGTAAGCGGATTTTCTCGGACCGCCTTAGATACGGTCGTGGTTTTGTCAGAGGGCGACCCGAGAGAATATGGGGGTGACGCGTGGCAGAGGCCTGACGTCACCCTCTGACAGTTTCTCGGGCGATAAGTTACGGTCATCGGGGCCGACCCGATATGGATGTGGGCCGTCGGATGGGAAAGCCCAGATCCGACGGTCGACGGGTCATCAAGTTGTCCGGACGATACGGTCAGCGGGCGGGAATATTTTAATATTTTCTTTGAAATGTGTGCCCGGCGGGGACTTAGGACTTTGGTGAATTATATGGGTTTTTCAATGTATTTTTTAATGAAAATGCGCATTGCGCCAAACTTTGGATAAAGCGGAATAATGGGTTTTTGGTGCATTTTTGCAAATAAAGCGGGTTAGGGGTAATAGTGGGTTTTTTACAAGGTCTTTTTGCAAATGAAGTGGGTAAATGGTTTCAATGGTTTCTGAAGGGAAAAGAGGGGTAGGGCTTTAGGTTGTTAAACTGACCAGAGGTCAATTTAATCCCTGACTTTGGAGATATGGCTATAATGCCAGGGGGAAAGGAATATTTATACATTTCTTGGGGTTTATACACCATAGTGTTTATAATAGTAGGGAAAAAGGGGAACATAGGGGATTTAGATAATAAGAAGTTTAGGAGTTAGTATGAGTGGAGGAAGGGGGTGAGGGGGTAAAACACTAAGTTTTATATGAAATCAACTTAGTTTAGGAAGTAGATCAAAATGAAAATAATTTTAGACAAGAAATGTGGCTTTTAAAGAAACAAGTACCACCTTAAGACCTTGACTTTCTTTCATGAACATAACTGGTATAGGGATGTTAGCAATGAGTGTGGGGGGGGGGGGGGGCGGGGAAACAGGAAGTTAGACATGCTCCTTTGTTTTGCTGCAAAATGATGGCGAAGAGGACCTTCTCTATCCACTGATGTTTCTTTATAATAGGTTACCAAACACTCAATTGAAAGGAATGATATTTCTGCAACCCCATCTGCCTACCCATCTACTTGCCTAGCATTTTTTGTCTCTTCATGGAGGGTGCACTTAGACTTGCAGACCCTTATGTGCCTTTTCTTTTCTTTTGGCTTTTTTTTTGATTTTCTATCTAGAACTACCCTTATTGCTTACAAGGTCCCAGATTAAGCAGTTGGGAACCTTAATTCTCTACCTAACTACTGGTCTGCCAAGATTAAACAGTTTGGACAGACTTCTTTCTCTATTCTACAACAGAAAATTGAAACATGGCATGATCCAGATTAGGTTGTTGGACCATCCATCCAAAATTGAGTCAACCTCAAGCTATATACACATATTGTCTTCCCTTGAAAATATGGGATCTTTGCATCACCAAAGCAAAGCATATTTGGAACTTTCTTTGCCAATCATGAAATATGAAACCTATTGGTATAGGTAGCTAACAGCACTGATATTAAACAATTTCTTCACTAAAGGTTTGTTTTCATCAAACTTTATGAAGTTGAAACTAGTATCATATCTAGGGTAGAGTCTTTAACTGTATCTTTCAATAATAAAGATCAATTTTCCAAAAGATTTGCTATTTATACAAGCGAAAAATCAAAATCTGAAAGAGAATTGGTATCTTATTCATAAATGCCTAATGTAACCATTCACAACTGGTTTTATTATGGAAGATATATTTAAGGAAGATGTGAGGTAATTATTCCTTTGGATATTTATATGATATGAAAAGGGCTAATTACTTCCTTTTATTTTTTTCCTACAGACTATTAAAAATAAAATATCAACATAACAAACTAACTAAATTAATTCTACTCCTATTCTAACTATATACATGAAATTAACTAGGTATAGTAATATTTCCAGTGTAACCATTCTCTCATTTTTATTCTTGCACATATATACAGTTCAAATATTAGTATTAGAAATAAAACTCTTGTCGAACTGATAACATTAAATGTGAAATCAGAATGTACAACTATTGTTATAATTTTATTTAAAATCTCCTTCTCATGAAATTTTCTTTCCAATTGGATACCTATTGGATCATAGAAATCTGGATGGATTTCTATTAAGGGATGATGAATGTTCAAGGGAAGAGATGACAGGCCAGATTGAAGATATGGATTTTTGGATTTAACAGCCTGTAACATATTATTAATGTTATGTGTGAAGGTTAAGCTTTTGACAATTTCCCGTGAAAGAAAAGTTTCCAAATATATTTCTTTGAATGGATCAATGAAGAATGGATGGAAATCTTTCAAATGAAATGAAAAATTATTAATTAAATTGACTTGCTGGAAGGTTTCTAAAAATACATCCTTTTGTTGACATTGTCTTGGATAGGATAGAAGATTTTGATAAAACATTGACATTGATTGAAATTGAAATTGAAATAGCTCTACATTCTTTTGAAAAACTTCAATTTTCCAACAGGGCAATACATCATTTGAATGTCTGATAGCAAGGTGCTCAGCATGCCAGCGTAGTATATCTAAAGTCTGAAGATTAAAATCTAAATATAAATCTAGTTTTATAAAAAATGGGTGAAAAACGAATAGAATGAAATCACTATCTGTACAACTAGTGTTATAACACAACTGGGGTCATTTTGAAATAATTTCTCTTTCACAAGGATTGGCCAGAATTATGAAATTTGAGTAATTTTGAATTTCATCTTGTGAATTCCAAAGGAAATTATGATTATGAACAGGCGTGAAAGCTTGAGTATGATATGAATCATAGACTGGAATACTTTCTTGGATAGTGAAATCATGAAGATGATTTGTTGATTTAGAATGAGGATTGGTTGAAATGATTTCTAAATTAACTTACCTCTCATTCTCATATGTTACTTGAAGTTTTTGATGATTCTCTCGAGATAAATCAACATCTTCAATGTCAAAGTAATTATCATAAATGACTTCACAAGAAATTCTATATTTGTCTTCAATTTCATCCAGTATATCCAAACAAGGAGGGTTAAGCATTTCATGTTTATTGATGGCAAAGGAATGCTCCATAATTGCTTCTTTATCTTGAAAAAAACTTAATGGTGATTCATTTAAGTCAACCTCTGTATTTTGTGACATATCGTTAATACCGGGAGGGGAAAAATTATCATCATTAAAAATATCAGGATAAAGAGAAAAGTGTGAATCTGAAAAAATGTCTCTGTTTGAGAATTCTTGTGTATTATTTTGATCATAAATTTCAGGTTTCAGATCATACCTTTGTGTAGTCATGTTTTTTGGAAGAAGATTGCTTTGCTGCTTCACTCTTGGCATTTGTTGATCACGGAAAGATTCAGAAATTTGTACAACTGGTTGTATTCTGTTTCTTACCTTGATTCTTGTTTGCATTTGTCAATTTGTGATCACATTTTCTGAATTTGTCTCAAAGTTTCTTTAAGATCCCAATTCGAGCCTTCTTCCAAAATTGCTGCTTTTGTCTGCTTGTATTTGATCAGAAATATCTTCTAAGCTTTGTGAAACCTCTTCATTACTACTTATTTCCACATCCGAATTGGATTTCTCATTTATCTTAGAGGGAAGTTGAGAAGAGCTTGGACTAATTTCATATGGATCGGGAATAGGAGGTAGAGGATAATTATGATCAATACAATCTAATGATTCTTCATTTATGGGTTCATTTTCAGCATCAAATTTTAAACAATTCAAATGAAATCGAATATTAAAATCTCTAACAAACTCATTTTCTTTTTGTAGATACTCAATCTCATCATATACCTGATCATAATCATAGCAGTCAAATTTACAAATGAAAATCATGACAAATTGATCCCAGTTGTGGATCGAGGCAACCGGAAGGGTTCTACACCAGTTTCTAGCTTCTGCTACAAATGTGAGAGTAAAAATTCTGCATAAAATTCCTTCATCAATTCCTTGAAAATTAGAATTTGAAACATTTTGAATAAATTTAAGGGCATGATTAAAAGCAGAAGATTTTGTCTTACCATTGAATTTTACCTGAGACAAGAGTATTACCACTTCAGGCGAAGTGTTGGAAGATGCATGTACATGGATACAACTCCAAAGGAAGCTTAAGAGGAGTCATCGTAATATAAATACGATGTTAAAATAAAACTCCAATAGACAACATGTTTCAGGCCCTCCTTCTAGCGCCAAATATGTTGAAGCCCCGAAAATTGGGTATACAACAAGGGGTATACCCACCCGGTTCGGACCTTGGTTGGTAGCTTCTTATCCGTTTGGTATAACGGGTCCGACTGGGGATATGGGACCAGTTTCCCAATTTATGGGTGTGTGTGTGTAGAATTTGATGTTTCTGATCTAATGATTTCTAATTAAGATGTTCTAATTCTAACTCTAATCTAATGCTATGCTATTGTATTCTAATAAATAGAAAAACATCTAAGTCTATGCTAACCTAGCGTGTAATTCCTTTATTATGCGATCTAAAAATATTTCAAATAACAACTGGTAATAAAGATCATTCAGCTATTATGAGAAAAGAATTCGATAAAGATGAACCACTTCGTATAAAAAGCTAGACGAAACAGTTGTGAAAAACATATCGCATAATGAGCTATTCATAAATTAAGCATAAATAAATAGTTATCACCGTACAAAAGTGCCAAATGATTACTCAGGCATTCATGCATTAATACATAAACAACTAAAACTGAATATCACTCTAACACATAAGCAGAAATGGTTAAGAGATAAAAGTACCATTTATAACTAGTCCTACTCATGAGCTTCAAGCGACAATTGATTTATCTCTCCTTGATCTAACATCCACTAAGAGTACAGAAGTGCAACATCAGTAACAGATATTAAATGCAAACATCAACAAATCCTGTTCCATTCATTCATCAAAACCTCCTCGGAGGGTGCAAAAGTGCATGTTCTGAGGACAAGTTTTTGACAAATTTCTGGACCCTTCTCTAAATGCATGAGAAGGGTTTAAATACTACTAATTAAAACTAAAAATAACTTATTACAAAAATTTAGGATGCGGTTTAAATGACCGTCCTTTTTCTAGGCAAATAAAACAAAATTAAAACTAAAGTTGAATGAAAAATTAAAACTACTTCTGTATCTGGTCTTTGAAATCGCATGTATGCAGCATTTATTGGAGAAGAGTCAGCTGGTTGACCTCAGATTTTAGCTGAGATGAGAAAATAGGATCAACAAGAACTGGTGCCATTTTCTCGGTCGAATTGATGATACACTTAAGCATCATCCATTGGCTATGTGGCTTAACCAAGTATGCCCAGTAATAATCCCAGTTCAGCTTGGTTAACTCTTGGATTGCTTTTGCCTTTTCTTGGGCTTTCTGCTTCCAAACTGTTTGTATTTTCTGTGAGTTTGGAAAATATCCTTGAGTGGTCTCTGTGATCAGATTTGCCCTGTGCAAGTTTTCATTTACACAATCAATAATACTACTTGCTGTCATGGCTACTCCTTCTGTTGCTTGTTCTGCCTCCCTGATTTGCTCGTCCCATTTGTTAAAGAGCATGTCTTTATGGTCTTCATTTATCCTTGGTGCACCTGCTCTTTTTCCTTCATCTGTTTCTTGCCAAGCCAAATATGCAGTCACCCGTTTATCAATTGAATCATAGTCACTGCGTAAATCTACGACTTGATGAGTGGTTTTATCACTTATTTCACAATAATAGTTCCACTGCAATATTTTCTGGCCCAACACTTCTTGCTGCTGTAGTAATTGTTCATTGAAGGAAATGGATTCTGTGATAAACTCTGTAAGTTTAGGATCGTCCTTATGCATTTGTTATAGATCCTATAACTTCTTTCCTTTCTCATCCAAACTTTTCTGATATCCTATCTGCATTTGTTGGAAGTCCTGCTGTAGCCTTTCAAGCTGTTTTTGTGCTTCATTGTTAGCGTTAGCTTGTTGCAATTGTTGTTGCAAGACTTGTATCAGATCTTCCTTTTCTTTTAGCAACTGTTGTACCTCAGATGCTTTATCAATAGTTGCAGAGGCATATGCTCCTGTAATCTGAGATACTTTGGTGAGATTCTCAGTGGGATTGTTAGTTGGATCTTGCCACAGGACGTCTAATCGTTCTGCGTCTTGAGAGAGCGTGTTTTCCAATTTCCTTTTCTTCCTTTGTCTTCTTACTACTGCTTTGTTTTGTGGGCTATAAAATATATCAAGAGGAGGAATTTCTTCTATTTTGAGCATAAGCTCAGAAGATGGAGCAATAGGAATATGCTCCATATCTGGGACATTGCTGACTGTGCTTGTGACTACTTCATGTGTTACCTGTGGATTACTCATAGGTGTTTTTATGGTTTGCCCTTCAAGATTGATCAAGTCGTTGAAGGTTTCACATTCTTTGTCTAGTTCGGTTATGACTGGAGGTTCTTGAATGACGAGAGGGGGAGGATCTCTTTGCGGGGAGGCAATAATCAGATGATGTAGAAGTTCCATTGACTGGGCAGTATCCTTTATTGACTCTTCGCTCTTATCCTGTTCCTTTCCAGATCCTTTAGAATGTTCAGACATTTCTTTTTCAGACTTGGATTTAGACCCGTTAGTGCTTGAACTCCCACTAAGACTAACACTTGGAGTTGGTTCTCTTGAGGGTTTTAGGTGTAGTTTATCTAAAGGAATACTGGCTAACCTTCTTTCTCTATATATTTTGAACCTTTGGAATTCCTCTGGAGAGAATTACAATTGAGCTGCGTGCAAAATTTCTTCAAGCATGCTTTTCTGTTGGAATATATCATCAAATACATCCATTTCCCCAGTAAACACCTTTATCTTGACTGTAGTGGTGAAATTTTGGACAACCTCATTAGGATCAAATGGTCTTGCTAAAAATTTGAATAGCTGTAAAAACGTCATATTCTTTACTTCTGTGAATGCGTGGCCTACATCGAATAGCGAAAAGGCCCCACAAGACACAGGAAACTATGGCCATATAGCCTTCTTTTTGTCTTTCAAATCTTTAGTCAGACCACCTTCTCCGCAGGTTTGATAGGTGATCTCTTGAGCCAAGAGTTTATCAGGGATATACAAGGGTAGAGGGGGGCAGTACTTCCAAATACCCTAACATAAGTAAACAATTCCTCCACGAACCATCTTGTAACAGGGAGGATGTCCACTTGTGATTCAGGTGAGCATCTCAAAGGGTCTTTATCATACAACATTCTGTACAAGGGTAGCATAATTCCATGAAAAATCTGGTAGAAGTATGGAATGAATTGAGAGTCCCACAACGCTTTATGATAGACATGGATGGGTAAGGGGTCTTGAGTTGTCCACTTCCAACCCATCACAGGAAATTTAGACACATAACATATTGCATCCATTACATATGCAGATAGGTAAAAAGGAGGATAAATTCTCTGAGCCATAGTTCTTTTGGACCGGTAACTTACAATGGCCATGACTAGGTTATTAGACAAGATCTTGACCCAATCTACAATAGTGGCATTTGTAGCAGCATCCAATAACGGTAGCCATTCGGATGAAAATTTGTTGATATCTGGCATTCCAAATTTTCTACAGAGCATGGTAGTAGCAAAACAATATGGGGAGGTAAGGGAACCAGTACTGTACATACCGTGTTTATCTTTCTTCAGCGGTTCGTCCCTCCTAGACCAGTCTTTGGTGGTTTCTGCCAGGTCCTGATTTTCTTTTACAAATTTCACCATAAACTGCTTGTTATAAGTTGCATGTGGCTTGGGTAGATGATACATGAGCTTTAAATCCTGCATAGTGAATGAACCGATGAGTCCCTGTCCCTGAGTTTTGAAATGTCTATTTTTGATATCGGCGTTATCCAGTATCCACTTGACCATGTCCGTGTATGGGAGAATTTTGCGCCGTGCTGCTATCCGGTGCAAGAATGAGCAAGCTAGCTTTGTAAGGGATGCTTCAGAAGAACTATTCGAGCCTGCGGTAGCTGTAACTTCCATTACTCTGGGATTTTCTTCTTCAAGCAGGTTATACATGCCTTCCCATGTAGCAATTCCCGCATCTCTGTTACAGGCCGTATATATATGTAAAGGCGCCATCTCTTTTTCCTCGGAGCTTGCAACTTTGCTTTTCTTTCCCATTTTATCCTGCGTATTGCTTTGTGTTGGCCTCTGCTCTCCGTTCCTGCAATTCACAAGTGAAGTAAAAATGAATGACAAGGAAGGGTGATGGGAAAGTTTTAAATGTCACAGACATACCAAATATACCACCTTACGTGAAATGATCGTTTGAAAAGCACGCACCCATTATTCCATTAATAACTGAAAACTAACTCCTTTATTAGCATTTAAAGTGCATAACCATGTGTCAGCTTACGGAAAATACTTTTGTTGAATGGCGCACCTGAAAGATCTGCGATGGAGCGATTTTGTGATTTGCTTCCCAACATCGCAGATCGCAACATCACAGATCACAATATCGCAGATTGCAGCATCGCAAAATCGCAATATTGCAGATTGCAGGAATGTTATGTATGATAAACTTTGTTAACCTATTTCCTACTAGATGCGATCTTGCGACCAACGTCATCGCATATCGGTGAATTTTGAAGTATTTTATGGAAGTTATGTTGAATGCGATGCGATATTTGTTTATTATCGCATATCGTGATCTCACAAATATTGGAATTGTGCTTATAAGGTGGCATCCCGCTATCTTTTTTGCGATGTGATTTTCCTAAAGATTTTTACCTTATCATAAACTTAGATTTTAAGATTCTCCAAGGGGCTTCCTAATCTTATGATAGTAACTTTATTTTGCAGAAAGGAAATTTAACCATTACTTTGATTTTCTAATTTTTTTACTAAGTGCCCCCACTTATTTAGTATTATCAATAATACTATATAAGGAGGGGGGTTGTTGGTGGCCACAACAGCTACCAAGGAGGACTAGGATTGGAGAAAGTTTTGGATATCCATGGCTTTGTTGATGTAGACTGAGATGGAGATCTGGATCAGAGAATATCTACAAGTGGGTATGTGTTTAATATTGGAGGTGCAGTCATTTGTATGAGTAAGAAACAATCTGTAGTGTCACTATCAACTACAGAGGCAGAATACATGGCAGCCACAAATGCAAGCAAGGAAGCAGTTTGGTTGCAAAGATTGCGTTTAAGTATGGGGTTAGTACAGGTAGCTATAAGGATAGACTGTGACAACCAAAGTGCAATTTTCTTGGCAAATAACCCTACTTATCATTCAAAGACAAAGCACATTGATGTTCAATATCACTTTGTGAGGGATATGATAGAAGACAAAAAGGTGTTGCTGCTAAAGGTGGACACTTTGAACAATACTACAGATGCATTGAAAAAATCTGTGAGCTCTGAGAAGTTCTCTTGGTGTAGAGAAACAATGGGTTTTGCAGGGATAGATAAATAACTAAGCTCTCTTGTGGCCCCCTGTGGAAAGAAAACAATAGGTGGGAGAATGTTGGGTTGTGTTATGTTCTTTCCATGGCTAGTGAGGGGGGGGTCACATGGGGGGCGGTAGCCCCCCTATCAGGGGGTATGCATGGATTTCACACATGGTTTTGGGCGTGATGGTTTTTGGTCCATGGTATTTGTAGATCCAGTCAAGGGAACTATGGTTATGTTCTAATCCTGGGTTAATGGATTAGGTTTTATGGTTGCTTTGGCATGTATATATATGTATTGTAACATTGAAAGGAACATAATGAAAAATCAATTTGGTTGTCCCGGTTTTCGAATCCAGGGAAAAATCTTTGTGTATATTTGTTTTATGTGTTATGCTCTCGCCTTTGTTTAATTTTTATTTTAGAATTCTTATGCAGGTAATTTCTGTATGGGGTTAAAACCTATAAGGTTCAACAAGACATGTGCGAGTTGCAAGTCCAAATTGATCTAATATAGGCGAGTGTGGGACAAGCGAGTGGGGTGCAAGCGAGCCTACATCAAGCGAGCGTGTCAGTTTTGGCTACGGAAAAGACTTTGGATCTCCATCGAGTTCAGCTACCAAAGGGAGTCCTGGGTGCTGATACTGAATAAGTGACGACTCGACTACTGCAGATTAAGAATCTGAGCTTAATCTTCACGGCACTCCCTATCCAGACCCTGCATGAGCTTCACTAGGGGTCTTCGATGAGTTGTCGATTAGGGAGCAGGACGTGCTATTGGTTATTAGTGAATTAAAAACAAACAACCAACAAATATTTGTAGAAAAGTCACAGGCACTCAAGGAGATGGAGGAAATCATCGCACGGAGTCAGAAACTAGAAGCAGCCATTACACAGGTTTGCAATGAGCTGCTAGAGTTCAACATTTTGGATAAATCTGCTTTCGTAGAGACAATACAAAAGATGGCCACGATAGTAAAAAGAGTCGAAGGATGAAATTGGTTGAGTCTATTTTGAATACAGTTACAAATATCTGAGCTGCAGTTGAAGTTGCAACCTACGACTCTTCTAGAGGTCCAGGAGCAATGAAGAGTTGCTATCAAAGAGGTCATGGGCAATTTAGAAAATGCAGTCAAGGGCTACATTGAGTTGTTCGAGCAGATCATGGACTTATGGAATTCAATGCAGGAGGACCCAACTCTGCAAAATATTGGTGCGAATATCAGGGAAAAATAGAGGCAATTTGGCAAAATCTGGTCGAATGTAAAAACACTAGCACCATTATAGTGGTTTGTGAGGTTGCAAGGAGGAAATATGCTGTAAAATAATATTGAAGAGATGCACTGCAAGGAAGAAATTCTTGCTTCCCAAACAAAGCGGTCGATAGAGGAGGCTAGCCAACGAACTCTCTTAGTCTAGATTAAACTTAAGAGTATGCAACAGACTCAAAGGACCATGGGCCTCACTTTAGATGGCCCAACTACTGAAAATTGGTTAAGGAAGTACAACAGGTTGCTACGCAAGGAACATTCGATCTATAGGTTTTGAATTTGGAGTTCCACGTGCTCCAAGTGAAGATATAAGTGTCATCTGAGTAAATCGAGGATGATTCATGAAAATTTGTTGGTGGGTTGTTGGGATAGGGTCCCCTGAGGTCAAGTTTTGGCACTTACTTTTTGTAAAAATGTAAAGTCTCCGCAATTTAAGGAAGTGGACCACAAAGATAATAAGAGTCAAAAGGGGCTTTAGTCCATTAGGTTGTTAGGAGATAAGAAGTTTTGAGACCCACCCATGTTCCATAGACCATGGTATTGTAATAGCAAACAATATATATATATATAAAGGTCATAGCGAGTCTAGGAGATAAGTCATAACTAGAAGATAATTTTTTTGGGAAGGTAAGCTAAGGTAGGCAAGTTTGTTTCCTATATTTAGGTGAAGGGAAAGGCTCCTATAGCTGAGTGCATGGAGACCTTGGTAAGTCTGCAGGATGAGTGTGCGAGCCCCTGCAGTTGAGTGTGCAAGGAAAAAGGGTCTGTACTTGAAATAATACACCTAATAAAGATAGTTTTGATCCATTGATTATGCATTTGTGTACCTATTTTTACTTTTACATTTTTCTGTATTGCAAATTATATGAATGAATACTTATCTTATGTGTGAAAATGGTAGATCAATAATATTTATTGATGTTATGAATATTTAATGACATTTGCGAAGCTATAAGATGATGTTCAGGTGAATTACTATAATTTATTGTTTCAGAAGTGTTAGGGTTCGTGAAAATAGAGCTAAGCCTTAGAAGCAATAGGAACCCATCACACAGGCCTCTAAATGCTGAAACTTGGTTCTGTCGTTCCCCAATACTACTTCGGGTGAGACTGCAGCCTGCGCTATGCACGTTGTTGCTGAAAGGGCCAACAGTTTAGGGTTTTGTTGGTTGGCGCAACTAATTTTGATCTTGGTTTAGGGCCCATCTAGAAACAATATATCTACAACAATCGACCTACATAGGGAAAAATCAATATGTGAAAAAAATAATTACATAGATGAAATCTTTCGAGGAGACTTGGAAATCATTTGTCAAAGTTTCTTGTGACAAAATTGGGGGAATTTTTGGTGAAATTAGAGGAAATGGAATTCTAGGGTTAAAATATCTGTTGCTAATCTATGCTTGAGTGACTACAAGCCTAGAATTGGCCAATTTAAAATTATAGAACAAGGAGAAGGAATGGAGAGTATGCTTGCAAAACATTGGAGGAAAGTCCTTGGATGAAATTGGGTAAAAATTAAAGGAAAAACCCAAATTGTGGATGAATTTGGGAAAATTAGCAAAATCCTAAATTTTCATAGTAAATTTAGGTTGAAATAATGGCCATAATTTTCAAAGAGTTGAATAGGGTAGAAATTCATTGTTTGTAAGGCTAAATTTGGCTAAGGAATCCAAATTACAAAGTTTCATGATGGTCGAGGGATAAATTTCAATACTAAGCAATTTTGAAATGTTGGAAACTTTGTCAATTCTTCCATACATATTGATGTGAAGGCTATGCACCAAGTGATGTGGACAACCCCAATGGTAGATGGAATTGGTAGGGTACATGTGGCAAAGGCCATAAAGGTAGAACAATGAAGTTTTGGTGCATGCTAGTGGGGCCAAAGGATGTTGTAGGGGTCACGTAGCATAAGTGATCATTTTGAACAAAATAAAAAAAAAACCTATGACCAATTAGATGGTGATGTATGGTACCATCATGGTAAGTGGTACTGGGACTTGGAGGACAATATAACCTCCTTGTAACTCAAGCCCTTGTGATTCTTCACAACCATCAACTTTCACTCAGTATCCATCATTTGATAAAGTGCAAGGGCAAATTATGTGCCAAGAGGAAAAGGATGTGGGATTGGCCTTTCATGAAACCTTAGCCTATGAATAGGGGACAATAACTTTGTTGAATCTCTTCTATCATTTAAAGGAAGTCATGAGGCTTTGTTGTTTGTTTATTTCGTTGAGAATTGTAGTGTATTTTAACCTTTAATTAGGCATCTACAGATGAAGAATTGTAAACATAAAAAGTATTAGCTATGAAAGGAGGATATGCAAACAACCTACCAGAGTCTGAAGATACCTCCAAGAGTTGTACGAAGTAGAATAATGTCGAGTAATTTTCATTTTCTCACTAAATATTGTGTCTATATGGGATGTTTTATTAGATACTTCATCTTTAATGAAAGTCCGCTCTCATCTTCACCAGAAAGGTGAAGTTCCTACTACAATGTGACATAGATCATTTACATGAAATTTAAATCTGAAACTTGTTGACTAAAATCCACATAAATCTACATCTAATGAGCTTTTCTAGATCCTTTTCATGAAATTAAAATCAGAAACTTGGAGACTAAGGGTCTTGAAAAGGACCTGGTATTTACTGTGTATGTAAGGAAAGCTCCAAATGTGTCATGCATCTATTCTTGAATTGTCCCTTTACCAAGGAAGTGTGGAGTTTGGACAGCCTCAAAACATCACACTAGTGGAAAAGGAAGCAAGATGGGAAGGAGAATCAATTGAAGCAACCCTGGAAACTTGGATAAAAAACAATGAGGCCATAAAGTCCCACCATTCCCTACCACCTTTTGTAATTTGGGAAATTTGGCTCACAAGGAATGAGACCTTGTTCAAAGACAAAGTAGTCTATGCTAGGAATCTCAAAGCAAGAAAAAATAAAGCAATCTTGCAACCCCTCACATCTCTCCTAAACTTTAATACTCCTCATGGATTCTTCAATGAGGCAATAAGAAGAGACTCAAAATATATTGGAGGTGGGGGATTCTGATTATTCCAAAGAACCTAGACACAAAGCAAATCTCCTTTGAATGTGGATTAGGTGTTACCACATATATTTTTGTAGAAGTAAAGGTTACCACCATTTTAATTAAATTTGAATGTGGATTAGGTGTTTCCACATATATTTTTATAGAAATAGAGGCTACCACCATCTTAATGAACTTATCAAGAGGAGGAGGTCTCAGAAGCCTAAATAGATAAGGGGAATTCAAACTAGCTAATGACTAGATGCAGATTTCCAGCCTCCAAAAATAAGAAAGTGTTCAATTACAGGGATGCCTCCAATTTGCAGAAGAACTAAAGAACACCATAGATTTTGTATCCTTTCACTACATCCACAGAGTATAACCAAGAAATTGATACTATCTCAAATCAAGCACACAATACAGGGATATTGTCTCAAATAAAGCACATAATATTGTCTCAAACAAGCACACAATATAGAAATCAAGCACACATAAGAGAACATGGTTCCTTTCCAATCAAAGGATCAACTGTGAACTCATGGCCTCAATACAAGGATGGCCTGTTGTAGAAAGACTCAGTTCAATTGTGCTTATGGATGAGAGGAATGTTCCACATCCCTAAAAAGTTTTTGTATATTCTTTATAAAATATAAGGGTTTTGGTTATGGATTTTATGATGTGTTAAATTATTGTGTAATTATTGTTGAAAATTCTATAAATATCAAATATTTATGAGTTATTAGAAATCTGCAATGTAAATTCTATAAATATTAAATATTTATGAGTTATTAGAAATCTGCAATGTTTTCTTAGGAATTACAAGTAATTGTTCATCTATTTGTATGTGTAATGTTTTATTATTTGTGAAGGAAAAACAATTATGATTATTGATTTGAGGCTTTTGCGATCTATATTCTGTTTTGTGTTATCTTCCGAAGTCATCGCATTCATATTTGTTATAATCAACGTTTCGAACCAACCTCCGTGGTTCATCATTAGGATTAGATCCATGAGAGAATAAGCCAGAACTTATTAGGGTAATAAATAGGGCTAGGGTGGGAAGGGGAATGAATTACAGCCGACATGTATGATAATGTTATAATTCAGCTTAGTTGTAATTTATATGTTTTATTTTAATTTTATTATTGTTAAATCCGTTAATAATTATTTTAGAGATGTATAGTATGGAGGTGATGGCTTTGGGGCCTTAGGGTATGGAGGAGCTTGGGAATCCTTGTCCTTAGGTTCTTTACTCTTAGTTTTTCCCCCCTGTCGAGATGCTTTTGCAACAAGAGAGGGTTCTTGTTGAGGTTCTTGGAACGGAATAGCTCCAAAGGATTTGAACACTTCTTATCTGAGACTGACGAGATAATGGACTTGGGGGAGATCACAGATGTTGGCTTGTAGTAAGTCAACTGATCAATGGTAATGATCTTCCCTTCATGGGGGAAGCACATATTGTGGAACATTGCAGACATGATGGATGACATGGCCTATGTGTAACTATGACGTAAGAGAATGTTATAATCCAAAGGGGTATCAATGACTTCAATGTCGACATGGACAGTCTTGCCTGCAAGTGTCACTGGACAATTGCGGTACATGCCAAGAGGCTAAGAGGAGTGTCCATCCTAAGTAGGCAAAGTGATGGTGGAGGGGACAAATTAAGTGACTTGAGTTGTTTACAAATGACAATGGACATCACACTGGTGGATGCGCCTTTGTCAATAATGAATCAGGAGATGATGGCATTATAGACTCTAACTAGTATCTGGAAAGTAACGGATGAAGGCAATGGGGGATGTGTTGATGTATCAACTGGGAAGACAATCAAACGATCATCATAAGGATCTACTACACCCAAGGAAGTTAGTATAGCTTTCTTTTGATATGGACATGATTGGAGGACTTCCAACGTTGACATGGAAGCAGGTGATTGTGCCAAGTCATCTACTATATTGTATATATGGGAAGCTCAGTTAGAAGTCACATTACAATGTAATGGTCCCTATCGGATCTTGGGAATGGCCTCAAATTTAGGTTGAGGGATCTGTAACAGACCATTTGGTGTCGTAAGAGGCCAAAAACATGATTTGGTTTTGGAATTATTGTTGGAAGAAGTCGATGGCTTGTCATATTAATGCGGCCGAGTTTGCAGGTTGATATCAGAGGGATTAACCTCATCAGAGTTCATCATAAGGATTTGGTAGTCACTAAGACTAGAAGGCTTGGGCGGATGGGCTGCTTGGCCTGGTAGAGGTTGAGCAACAACAAATCCTCGCTGAGAGAAAGGATTTGTGAGCACTGGAAGTTGAGATGGCGCAAAATTTTGAGGTGATTGTTGACCTCTAGAAGCTGCTTGAGCTTCCAACATTTGGCACATTTGGGGTAAGAGAGGACACTCATGTGTATAATGGCCATGTACATGAGAACATGCACAAGGCTTGTTCATATGAATGGCCTTGTTCTGCTTGGGCTTGCTACCCTGTTGCTGGTTGTTGGCATTTGGCTGGTCCGCTTGGGGTTCACCGGGTTGATTAACTTGATTACCCTGGTTACCCTTGTTACCCTTCCCCTTATTCTTTTTCTTTGAATTTTGGGGATTGGTCGCACTCTACTACACAAACTCCTGACCTTAAGGGGGCAGTGGCTTTTGGAGCTAAGGATTCATGGGAGGTTGCGAATCTAATGCTTGAGGGGCTACAGTGCTAGGCTGTGCATAAGGAGGAGCAATGGTTTGGTAGATAGGTTGGGGCCCTGAAAACATGTTGCTAGCAGAAGTGGCATAAGTGTTGGAGGAACTAGTTCCCCTCTGTAGATAGCAATAACTTTGATGAGTATATGGCGAAGGGTGTGAAAGGGTTCCAATAGTACCATCGATGGCATGAGATGCCCCCAGTGCATTGGCACTTCTGGGACGAGGGAGGTCTGGAATGACGATATAGAGATAATCAGATTGTGCATAAATCATGTCATATCTCATAGTGGTTTGGAGAGATTGTTCCTCAGTCTAAGGAAAATGAGATGCACCATTATTTCCAATGGGAGATAAAAGGCTGCTAGGAAACGAATCTAGATAAACACCGTCTTCGAAGGGTGAGGCACGACATGTGCTCCTCCTTCGATGCCATTCTTGAACATGGTCGGAAAGGCGAGTGGTGAAGGACTAATGGAGTGAGGTCAATAACTTTGTACCAATGTCGTACCAGAGAGGTAACTAGAAATATGAGAAGAACACTTTAGCAAGTGTCATGAAAATGGAATGAGATGTGGCCGGTTGGTCTACATACCATTTTGCAGCGCCTCCATTGAGTGTACGTTGGAATAGTTGAAGAAGAATGGAGTCATTGGTAATGGATTTGGACAAACACAACAAGTGGAAGGATGAGACATGGTTGGTAGGATCCTCTCCAACATTACCCTCAAACTTTGGGATGTCTGAGGGAAGCTTATTAGACATAGAAGTCCAACCAGCAATGTGGTGTATGGGGTCATTTATCAACTAGTTAAAATCCGGTAGACTTAACCAGCCATAAAGGGGGCATGGGGCTGACAGAATGGTTCCTAAGTCTATTCCACTTGATGTGACTACCGGGATAGAATCAGATCCAACACCAGGTTGGGTTCCTACACCAGCTGTGGGTCCAGACATGGTGACGATAAGCGGTGAAGGAGGCTCAAAATCATATGAGGAATCAGATGAACCAAGAGAAGAGTCGGTATGGGGACTCAGAGGGCTATGAAATTGAACTCGACGGGGGGGGGGAGGGGGGGTTAATATGCCCAATAAGAAACTGGGGGTGAAGGCCTAATAGTCTTCACGATAAATTCCTTGGTGGCACAATGGTGGTAAGACACATGTGACATGGAAATGGTGAAGGAAGATCAACAATATGCCTTTGTCTCGATGAGGGGAGATAAATTTATTATGTTAAGTCTTGGCTTGGTAGTGTAAATCAAGCGCCCTTCGCTTAAGGTGTGCTTGTGTGTGCATGTTTGTTTATTGATTAAGCCTGGATCATGTTTGTAAAAAAGAAAAAAACTTATTGAAAATAAACTGAAATTAACAACAGAAAATGAATAACAAAACAATTAACTAAACCCAACCCAAACTCGGTTTGCAACATTGTGCTGGTTGGTGGCTGAATCGATGGAAAGCACACTAAAAAGGTCAATATATCTAATTTTCAGCGTGACTGGGTTCGAGTGACACTAGGCTGCTGGAAATTGGTGTAGCAACAACAAAAAACCAGACAATATGATCGTTACAAAAAGTTAGGGAGATGGGTGAAACACCTAGGGAAACCGATGGGACCCAAAGGCTAATGACCAAACAAGTTGTAATATGAAACTATGGATGGTGAAAACCTATATTTATAGATCTGAAATAGAAGGGTACATATCTGGAAAATATGGTTGAAAGTGCTGCAGAAACTCAGACTACTCACTCAGCTAAACTCCTCCTATAAAGGTGGAAGCATACTAGAAGCCCTAGGGGGGGATAAATTCCACTTCGATGAGTAAATCAGAGTAGATCAAGGCCTAAGTGGGATGAGACAGAGGTCAGACAACCCAGCATACAACTCCCTGCAAAACCAAGAAACAGATCTGAGAAACACCGGGAAACCCAAAAATCGCAGGTATTGATCTATTTTTAGGTGGGATTGTGCTTTTTGGGTTGATAAGTGCGCTCTGGCCTCCAGATCGCACTTTTTGGGCTCGAAAGTGTGATTTATGCTCCATGGATCCCAGTTGGAAAATCTTGGAAAAAAATGCCACCTTTGTCGCAGCTGGTTCTTGTGACCTACGGAAAAGACCAAAAATCTTGCGGAAGTCAGAAATTTAACAAATATAGGGATAAAAAGCTAGGAAACATTAAGGGACTTGAAAAAATAAGAAACCCTAAGCTGAAAACCGAAGGTCACCCACATTTCTGGATCTGAAGTATAAAAATAGTGGAGTCGCCAATTTTGTGATTGGCACGAATCAGAAAATCCCTAGAGGAGTCGCCAATTTTGTGATAGTGTTTTCTTCTCAAAGATGTAAGAAAATAACCCACTTAAGATTGTGGATGACAAACAATATCAGCAATATAAATGGCTTCTAAGAATTGTATATCTGTAGCAAATGATAGAAACAAAACCTACCAAAATTATGATCTATGCCACAATCATAGTTAAACGACAAAAAAAATAGTAATAACTCCAATTGTCCAATGGAAACTAGATATAGAAATAATTATTATATTATAACACCTGTGAAGGGAACAAATAAATGCTACGAATCCCCTTCTATGGGATAGGTTCTTGGCTATGATCAAATGTCTTCAGCTTGTGTACAATCTCTCTCCTCTATAATGTGTAAATCCAACAAAAATATGGTGTGCGATAATGAAAATAATAAGTGTTACAATATTGAGTGCAACAATGAAAATAATCAAAAGTGAATAACGAATGGAAAACCCTTCTATTTATGACAAAATATTGAGTTATCATCGAATAATGAGCAATAATAAAATATTATTAACCCCATTCTTGGAATAACCGCTTGGAATATTTTATTATATTTGGTTAGGAGGGAAAAAATATTTAAACTTTTATTTAGAAATAATAAATAAATAAATGATTTATTTATCATCTCAAGAAATTAGTTAAGGAATAATAAAAAAAATAATGGTTTATTTAATTATTCCTAAGCGATTTAGTCAAATTTGACAAAGAATAACAATTAATTAGTGAATAATTAATTATTCTTATAGAGAAATAAGATAACTAATGATTTATCTGTTTCTATTTCATGATTGGGTCAAATATGATAAGGAATACTAATTTAACAATGGTTTAATTAATGATTCCTAGAAGAAAGTAAAATAAATAGTGATTTATTTAATTATTCTTCATGGGTTTAACTATAAATTACTTAACAAAGGTCTGTTGCATGATTTACCTTGTAAATCTATCTTGAACCTACCATTCGTTTATCTTCTGGTCTTGGGATCACTTCCCAAACACTATTTCTTACAACGGAATCATATTTCTTTACCATAGAATCAACCCACACAAGTTGCTCTACTCATTCCTCAAATGAGGATGGCTCAGTCTCTACAAGCTCAATGATCAGATCCATGTAGCCATTGTATCGATCAGGTGACCTCCTTTGCCTGCATTTTGAAGTGGGTTCTCCCACATTCTCTATATCATCATGAATTAATCTGTTAGCTTCCCTAGTTCATTTCCTTCCTTCTGTGGATGTATCTTCTTGAGTGTTTGTATCCACTCTATGTTCCTCTACTTATAGATGCTCCAAAAATTTCTTAGTTTCTTCCTTTGGATAAAAAAATCTCATGATTAGGCTTCAACTGAAGCTCCCTCTCAAGATAACATCTCATTGCCTTCTCCTCATCAATATTCACATCCCTTCACACAATGTTCACTCTGAGGGATGACAAGTACATACAACAATTGTGAGGATTCTTTTATGTACCCCACAAATATTCCCAACTCTACTGTTAGCTTTAGCTTCTTCCTTGATTCATTGGAGACATGGCAATATACTGAAGCTCGAAAAATCTCGAATTGCAACACATTTGGCTTCATCCTTATAAACGCTTTCTATGGTGTACTCATACCAAGAATATGATGAGGACTCCTATTCTACAAATAGATCATTGTGTTGCATGCTTCATCCCACAAGTGCAGCGGTAGGCCTTGGTCATGCAACATAACCCTTTTTTCTCCCACAATAATTTTGTTCTTGAATCCTCTCATCCACCATATTCTGTTGTGGGTTGTGGGGTGCTATCAACTCCCGTTGAATGCCTTCTTTTGCAGAGAAATTTTTAAATTGATTTGACATGTACTCACCGCCATTATTGTCCCAGAGAGCCTTCACCTTCTTGCTAGTTTCTTTCTCAACAATTTCTTTGAATTCAACAAACTTGGAAAATGTCTGATATTTCTTCAGCATGAAGTAGATCCAATATTTCGGTGAAAAATCATCTACAAATATAACATAATATTTATGCTTGGAAGTGGACGCTGGGGAAAATTTCCACATACATAAGATTGAATCCTTTCAAGGATTGCATGCACCTTGTTGTCCTGCTCATGGAAAGTGGATTTTGTGTACTTCCCCAAGGTACACCCTTTGCATGTATCATGCTTCTCTAGTGCTCCGTTTTGGGAGGTTCTTGGAAATCTGTTGTATCATCTTCAAAGTGCCATGATGAAAATGGCCAAGTATTTTATGCCATAGTTCATCGACATCTTGTCTCTCCACCTTCTCTACCTTTTTTCTCAATGTAGCACAGTCTTCCACATCTATCTTATAAAGGTTATTCACACAAACCCCGTTCTACTTCACTTGTCATGTGACAGTGTGCCTATGGAATTATTTTCCTTTTTTGAATATCACATCTTAACCACGATCTTCCAACACTGCAATGCATATTAGATTCTTCTTTAGACCAGGTACAAATATCACATCCTTGAGCCTATAAGGAGATCCTGACTCCCTTGAAAAGGTGATTGTACCAATACTGTTCACATTATGCGTTCCATCATCTCCCATATTGATGTGCATCTGGAGATCTTTCTCCTCCAAGTCACTAAAAAATTATTTGTTCCCTGTCATGTGGAATGAGGCACCACTATCTAGGTACCACACACTCCCCATAATTTTGCTTTCCATGCATGTGATGAGAGTGAAGTCAAGCTCGAAATTTGAAGCCAAAGCTTCACCTTCCACTCCTCCTACAGTATTATTGCTTGCCTTCTTGTGTGGACACTTCATTGCATAGTGCCAAAGTTCATGACAATGAAATATCTTGATTTTGGACAAGTCTTTCTTCTTGCCCCCTTGACTAGAATCTCCTTTGGATTGGGATTTCTACCCTTTCCCCTTATTTTCCTTTCTATCTAAGGCACAATTTTCTTCATCCTATACCAAATCAGACCAAAGGAATTCCCAATTTGGTAGCTTTTCCCTCTCATTCACCGAATCTTGGTAGTTGTGCCAACTCTTGGGAAGGCCTAGAAGAGCTAGGCTTACCATATCATCTTCTACAACCATAACCCAAAAACTACCAAGTTCATCACGACATTATGTGAACCTGCTCAGGTACTGTGGATGGTGTCGTTCTTCTGCATCTTGATATTTCGAAGCTTGTTCTTGAGTGCCAGCTTCCTACAGTTATTATTGTTTTGGAACAAAATCTTCAAGGTTTTCCACATTGCATATGAAGTATCTTTCTTGTAGATATTTGAGATGATATGCTCTTGTACTCCCTCCAATATGATCCTCCATGCCTTGGCTACACATTTCTTCCATTCTGCTAGATTCTGAGTATCAGCTGTTGTCGGTTTCTGGATGTCAGTATCAACAAATTCCTTCAAACCATTAACTTCCATCACTGCCTCCATGCAGTCCTTCCAAGCAACATAATTTGAGCTTCCCTTAAGGGAATACTTAAGTCTTAGTCCATATAAATCCATCCTGCTAGCTTTGAAGAATTGATCCTGCAAATTTGACGCTCTTGCAATAACAACTTCAAAATTTCTTCTCTATTGTGAGTATTGCTCTGATACCATATAGAAATTATTGTGTAGACCTAAAACTGCTCATGTAATTTACTAAAACACAAGATTCAAATCTACTCAATTGTAGAAGTTAATTCACGATCGAGAACACAAATCATAAATATGCACAAAGATTTATCACACATACACAGATTTATCTAAGAGGAAACAAATTCTCAAAATCCCTTCCTATCTGTATTTCATTAATCAAGAATAAAGATGAAATAGAATGCTTGTTCAGGCCTTAGCACAACATGTAACTATATAGTCCATCCCTCTTTCTGACTGGCTTACTCTGGCCAATACTTAGCCAATTTTCATGTCTTTCAAGCTCCTCTTTCCTTGCGATTTTCCTTGAGGAATTAGGCCCCTATTAATTAGGAAATTTCTCAATTGGAATGTAATCCATTAGGCTCATCCTCTGACTGCATGCACCACCTGTACAACTTGGAATAGTCTAAAACTGACAGTAAAATTCCCTTCAACCTCTATCTCAACTGGGTAACTCAAGCTCTCTACATGTATAAATTATTTTGGGATGATTGATTAATTAACTGAATGAACAATGAAGATGATTAAAGTCACACCCCATTACTTGACCTTTCACTAGTTCCTCTAATAGTTAGAACTAGCTTAATTGATAATAACTCAATTTAACTACAATAAAGTGCTAGAAATTAGAAATCAATCATATTGTATTGAACTCAAGCTTCTCCAACTTGAATTAACTAAGTTAACTGAGTGACAAGTTCCAAGTCAGCTCAGTTAACTACCTCTAATATTTCTGTTGAAATAGAAATTCAAATTATCTCTAGTTTAACCAAGGCAAAGTCAAACTGAGATTTTCTTGTTGCATTTTCAACACTAATCCTCTGTATCGAATATAGGAGGTGGCTTTGTGGTCCTACCCTCTAGTATCATCAAATACAAACTACGCCTAGTAGGAGAACTAACAGAGATTTTATCTAACTCTTGCGTGATCCTTGTCTGTTGGGCCCTAACATCCTCAACTATGATACAAGTTATAACTTCATTCCATGGAGGGATCGACACTGCACTTTAATCCTCTTCTTTGCCCTAACGAGGGTCTACAAATCATAAACATAATTTAATATATATAACAAACTAGAAGCATAATAACATATACATTAAATTCAAACACATCAATTAAAGACAATTTAAAAATTAATGGAAATTTCAAGACATAAACACATTAAGTTTAAAGAGGACTTAAAATGAAAGATGTGTACCTACAACAGGTGAAGAAGGTCCACTATACACATCAATATCATCACCAGAGATAGAAAAAACTACCTCTGACGCTCCGACTAGTATCAGAGGGAGGATCTATGAATGGGACGCACACTTTAGTATGGCTACGTGATCTAGCCTGACCATGTATAATAGAACCCCCAACATTTGACAGGTTGCAGTTGGGGGGTGTATGGGAGATGGATCTACAAATGACATATAATACATATAAACTAATCCAAGACAAAAAGGTTGAAACAAAAGGGAATTTGACAAGAAAACTATTTATAAACTCAAGTAGAATAATCTAGGTTGAAGTCATCAACTAAATAAAGTCTCTTTTTTGATAAATTTTGAACCAAAGTTTTGAGTTCCATGTAAACACAATAAAAAAGGAGATCAAATCTAATTTACACTTTTTTCCATTTATAAATAATGCATATTATTCATAGAGCATAAATATGTAAAGATATGTAAAAATTTGAAACAAACCTATTTGCAAAACTAATGAAACTTCATGCCAACTGAATACTCCATAAGACAAGTTCTTATAATGTTTGATTTTTACACGTGACATGTACTAGGTGCAAGCACAAGAAGACAATATTTATGGTACAACACAATATATAATGAAACAATATGGTACAAATTAGAAAAGAGTCAAAATGCTTATATATTCACTTTAAATGCACCTTTTATCATGGATTTAATGTTTGTATCAATGATGCATTGTTAAAACTTGAATTCACATTATATATATATATATATATATATATATATATATATATATATATATATATATATATATATATATATAGTAGTTATGCTATGTTGTGTTATATAACTAAATAAAAATATATGAAGTGTAAGCTAAAAAATCATTACTCAACTAATAATAAATTTAATAAGGGTGGGAACTAAGAGATATATAGTTTTCATATCATTGTATTAAATAGTTCTACAAATATGAAAGTTTAAGGAAAATTAAAATTTATAGCTCAACTTGAGCCTTAAAAAGTTGTCGAGCATCACCCATCTTGTGTTATTATGAAGAACACAATATGTTAAGTAGTTATAAAACTATGTTAAATGTTTTATATATGTGTGTATGAAATGTTATAGCTATAACTATGTTATATATAGTTATATAGTTATGTTACATGCTATGCTATTTTATAGAATTATATATAGTTATGTTGTATATATATAATAGTTATAGTTATGTTATACCTTTCAACTTTATATATGTGTGCGTGTGTGTTATAGTTATATATATATGTTAGTTATGTTATATATAAATTTATGTTTTGTTATATATGTGTGGGGTTAATAAAATTTAATTAAATAACAAAAAACAAATGTTTTCGACTGTTAATTTAGTTAAATTTTTATTTAAGTGCAATTAATTTTTTTAAACAAATTATTGTATTTATTATTAAAAAATATTTAAAAAGTAAATTTATTTAAATTTAATATAAAAAGTAAACTAAAATTTCTTATTTATGTCAATCTAAAGGTCCTAATTTATTTATTTATTGGTTATAGTTTAATTGTTTTTGTTTTGAATTTTTTTTGGGCATATTTCTAGTCAAATTTGCTTGAAATATAAAATGCATTTTTAATAACAAAAAACAATTTTTTTTGAAAATTTATTTCACTAAATTCCTAAAGCAAACCTTTAAAACCTAAAATAATTAAAAAATAAAGTTTTTATGATAGAGAATATTTATAATAAACATGTTACTATTGCAGATAACTTATGAAAAAAAAAACTAAATTATAGCTTTCTTGGGTGGTTTTCAAGGGTTTTCTTGGTGGTTTTCTAGGATTTTGTTTAATGGTTTTCAAGGTTTTTCTTGGTGTTTTTTTGTAGTTTTCATGGTGTTTTTCATGATTTTCTTTTAGTAGTTTTTGTATGGTAGGTTTTTTTTTCAAATTAATTTATTTTATTTTGCAAAAAAAAAAGGGGGACAAAAATGACAAGAAACCTACCTTATCTAGAGCCTCTAGGTCATTGGTGGGATTGATGGGTAGTTAGATTGAGTTCCTCCATCTCGGTTGAGCTTAGAAATCTTCCATCGAACTCCTTGTTTTCTTGCGGTCTGATCGAAATGACGTGTAGGATGCGACTAGGGATTTTAATAAGAAATAATGCTTGATCGAGCCTCTAACTCGAGTTAGAAAAGGGCTTGATTAAGGGTTTTCTTAAATGCTTGATTGAACTATTTTTAAGTGCCTAAATTGCTTGACCGAGGATCCCTTTTTCACCAAAACATGCCATCAGTTTGCCAAAAAGTGTAACCCAACTCCATGCACTCAACCATTAGTTTCATTAAGATTGATTATATATATAATGGAGATAGAGGTTGCGTTAGGGTTTCCCTAGTTGTTTTCATGTCATCTTAGTCTAGTGAATCCCCTCATTCCAATCCCATGGATGGATCTCTAAGTGATTTTGTCAACATTGGCTTTCTAGATATTATGTTTGTTTCCTTATGCCTTTCAATTCACTAGGCTTGAACTTCATATTTTTTGAGGTCATTTTTGTTGGTGAATTGTCAAACAATATCAATGGGTGGATCTTCCACGTCAAATGTGGAAGACCTTGCTTCATCCAATGAGAATAAAAACATATTTGTCAAAAGGTTAGGTTCCATCCCCACTCTAGATATGGGATATTCTATGAAAAGTTCAAATATCAGAGTTCTAATGGAGAGAGGATTAATTATTAAGTTGACTAGATTTTTGCCTAGCCCTAGTGTCGTTCAAGAATTGACCCCTAAGAATTGGATCACTCAAAACTCTATTTCTACCCATTACTACATATATATATATATATATATATATATATATATATATATATATATATATATATATATATATATATATATATATATATATATATATATATATATATATATATAGATAGATAGATATATATATATTTGTAAAATGTCATGGATATTCTACTAGACAGTTTGTCCCAACAAATCTGATAAAAAATTATTATATATATATATATATATATATATATATATATATATATATATATATATATATTTGTAAAATGTCATGGATATTCTACTAGACAGTTTGTCCCAACAAATCTGATAAAAATTTATTAAAATTTGAAAATATATAGTATGAGGATTTATTTTTTGTAGATTTATGGATTTATTAAGTTAATGTTTTCTACTTATGCATATAATATATAAAATATGGAAAATATAGATCAATGAAATATAAACACTCACCAACTACAATGAATAAAATATATGATTTGGGAAACCCTTTTGGGGAAAACTTAACTGAAAGGTGAGGCTGCTATATTCTCTCTTTCTTTGAATAGAAATGGTACAAATAAAAAGTAGTGATATTTTGGCCCATAGGATGGTACATAACAAAAGCCCTCTTTGTGTTGATTTCTCCCTATCCACTTTAAGTGACTCTTTTAAACTATGGAACAAAATGCACTCAAATAGAATGGAACCCTTTTTCCTCCTTATGGCTTGGTTATAACATAGCTTGAAAGCTAACTAGCGGTTAAGTTTGACTCCTTCAACTCTTAACTAGAGTTATAATATTGACCCTTCTAGAGTATTATTCATCATGCTCATGTGACTAGCCCCTTTTCCATGAATAATGGGGGTTAGTGTGGCATTTGTAACACCCCGCCCCACATTTAGCCACTTTCACCTGCTTTCCACGATAAACATGAGCTGAGAGTTACTATGCATGACCCAACTTCCAAGATGCAGTTATGGAAATGAGGTTCACTCGTCCAAGTCTTATTGCAACCACCCAGAGAATAATGGGGCTTCCTTTTGGTTTCCTAAATTCAAGCAAAACTTTCTATGTTTTGGCATTTTTTTGGGCCCTAAACTTCTGGAGTCGTTTTGAGATCCTAAATGACATTTTCAGGGAAACCAGAGAAACAAAAATAATGCCAAAATTTATCTCACAAATTATTGTTTTTACCTCCTCATGGATATCTTGAAAATGAGGTATTATGAAAGGAAAACAAATATCACATGCCAAAGTGACAACCCTGGGAAGTTAATTATCCAACTTTTTCCAACAAGGCCCTAAATTGTTGGCCAACCTTCAAGCCAATTGCCCAGAAATGTCTGGAGCTCTCTCAACAAGGCTTGTGGGTTTTCATGACATCTTTCTAAGGTTTAATCTTGTTCAAGATTTCTCAGTACAAGTTATTCATTTTTACAAACATATTGTGATCAAAGTGCCTATTGGATTGAATACATAGTTTGTTCATTGTTTCATTAGTTCATCAAATTTTCATCAACAAGGCTCACTATCCTCTCATGCTAGTTGTAACAAACACATATTAGCCCATGCATTCATATAAAATAACAAAGATCCTCTGAAACTGTGGAACAGAACGATAACAAGAGCACATCACATAATGAGAAATATATCATGCATGTAACCAAAAATTAACCAGAATGAAACCATGACAAACTAGTCATGAAATCACACCTTAAGCCATAACTTGTACTCATTGATCTCAATAAGGAATGACACATAATAACATATAAATAATTCCAACCAACTCATGGACTTCCACATACCACCCAACCACAGATTAAGATTGAACCAAATCTTTCTTTCAGCCCAAATACCTCTGTGTCATATTCGAAGCATGAATGTGGGATCTCATGGCATAAACCAAAACATATCCAAATGGGGAATCTAGAGGTTAAAAGACCTCCACCCTCAAGCAATAGCGATCTCACCTAAACTGGTCCAGAGATCACCAAAACCAACACAAGCTTGGATGACTCAGAGTTTCTTCACCATACCTAAAGGAATTTTCTTGTCTCCACCAACATGTCAATGGATTTTTGAAGAAAACCATCTACACCCCCAACCTTTAGGATTTTCCTGAGACCACCTCACCCAGATCCAAAATCTATAGGAATTCCAAAGCTCAACCAAAAGGAATCCCACTACATCATGGATATCCATGAAACGGAAAAGGCAAGGATAAACAACACTATCAATCCAGGAAAATCCCGTGCCAATGACAACAAAATAACCAATAAACCAAATGTATACATAGTGAATTCAAATCATAGCACATAAATCACACATGCAAACCTATTATCTGATCCACCATCTCCCATGTAGCTTCATCAGTCCCATTGTGCTTCCAATGCACTTTAACTCTCTTTATTTCTCAGTTTCAAAGCATGAGCTTCTTCCACTGTAGTATGCATTGAGGCTCTAGTTGGAACTCTCCTTCAAGATCTACCTACAATACAGATCAAATCATCACATGATGAACATCATGTACATGTTCTTTAAGAAATGAAACATGGAAAACATCATGGAATTTCACTTACAGAGGAAAATCAAGCCTATATGCCACTAGTCCAATCCTTTCAAGGATCTCAAAGGGTCCATAGTAATGAGGTTCCAACTTGGCACATGACCCAATCTTTAAGGAGCTTTTCTTGGGTTTGATACACAACTACACATGCTCTCCAACCTAAAACTCCTTGGATACCCTATGCTAATTTGCATAGATATTCTACTTGTCTTGTGTTTCCTTCAAATTTTTTTTGATAGCCTGCATATCCTACTCCATATCTCTCAACATATCAGGTCAAATCAATATTCTTCTCACTGGATCACTCCAATTGATAGGAGTATTACAACTCCTCTCATAGAGAGCCTCAAATGGACTCATCTTCAAGGATTCCTAATACCCATTATTATACGCAAAATCCACCAGTGCAATATACTATTTCCCCTTATTCTATTGATGCATTACATACATCCTCAACATATCCTCAAGGATCATGTTGATTCTCTTTTTTTTCTCATCTATCTGTGGATGTTAAGTTGTACCAAAATTTGGTTTTGACCCCAAGCCTACAAACAATTCCTTCCAAAACGTGAAAATGAACTTGTCATATTTATATGATATAATCTTCTTGGGAACTCCATGTAGTATCATTATCTTCGTAATGAATATTTGAGCCACCCCAACAGCTGAACTTGTAGACTTCACTGCAATGAATTAAGCTACCTTACTCAACTTGTCAACCACAACCATGATGGAGGCATGTTGCCTTGATTTCATTGGAAGTCCTATAATGAAATCCATGGAAATGACACCCAATTTCCATTCTAGAATCAAAATGGGTTGCAACAAACCAACTTGATGCTTGCATTCAACTTTGACCAATTGAAAGTCCATGCACTTGGAAACAAAATCGGCCACATATTTCCTCAAATTAGGCCAATAATAGAACTTCTTAATAGTTGTCAAGGTCTACTGGCACCCTGGATAACCTAAATAGGGATTAACATGAATGATCTAAACTTAAATAGGAACAAAACTAATTACAAATATAACCATAAATAAAAATATGCAACAAAAATAACACATCATTTCATTAATATCAAATACTGAAATAAGCTTACAAACAAAATGGAAATAAAGTAACTCGGGTGATGGTAGCTAATCTATGAGAAGGGATGTGGTGGCTACATGCCTCTTAACTGTGTTACAATGAGGCTCAAAGGCCTATTTATTATTGAGAAACAATGGAAAACCCTAAACATCCAAAAACCTAACCTTGGGAGATGAAACGCCAAAACTACGAGCCCCGTTCGCGTAAATTGGTACATCAACTTCTTGGGGTCATAACTTTGGCATACAATCTCTGTTTGACATGCACAATACCTCCTTAGAAATATCTATCCAAGGAATACAAATTTCAAATCGAAAACATCAATAAGAGACATATGTTTGCCTCAATTTCCCAAAAAACATTGTTTAGGGCCTCAAAACCACTTTAGAGGTTTAGGACCCAAAAATTTGCCAAAAATAGTAAATTGTGCTCCGATTAAGGAAACTGAAAAAATAAAAAAATAAAATAGACAATTGTGGGGACCAAATTGAATATGCAAGTGGCCACCAAAATCTACCTAGATTAGTCCTCCCTCCTTAGGAAGTAAAGGTCCTCATTGCATTGAGTTCTTCCATGAGATGGGGAAACTTCTACTGAACTTGGTCCCTGGTGAGCCACTTTCCTTGGTGTAGGAGTTGGCCAACTTTGGTAACTCAATATAGTTGGATCTTCTGCTAGTGAATATTCTTGATCCATGTGTCCATAATCCGATTAGTTGTGGCCTGTTCCATGCAGTCTAGGTTTAACTATGTTGGTGTGAGTTGTTTTGCAATGTCTGATGTGTCCAGTAATGGTGGGAAGTATGGTCGAAGGCAACCCACATTAAACACTAGGTGTAGGCCAAGGAATGGGGGAATACTGAGCTCAAAATAATTGTCTTCCACAGCCTTGGTAATGGTATAAGGACCATATCAGAGTGGTATAAACTTCTGATGGGATCCGGTAAGGCATCCTTTCTGCAAATGAAACCAAACTTTGTCACCCACCGAAAAATTGTGTGGAACTTGATGGTTATCATGAATGTTATCGGGAAATCTAGTGTCTATGCAGAACTGCTAGTCCCACTAAGGCTAGTAGCTACCTTAGAAACAAACAAACTAAAACCACTTTCATTTTCCTTTATGAGAAGTAGATAAGAGGGGAAAGAAGGAGACCAACCTCTGTCTTGCGCTTGGTTCCTTGCTTGATTCCTCTCCTTTCTGATAGAGCTTTGCCACTCGCTTCCTCGTTTACCCAGCTTCAAAGAGCACCTGTAGAATCAAAGCAGCATAACACTATCCAAGAACATAGATCTACTATCATAAACAATATAGGACCAGATATATATTGACCACACAAATGCATATATCATCAATCATACAAGAATGTGGAGGAAAACTTGAATAGCTTTACTAATAATCAAGAATAGAAAAGAGGATTACAACCAATTGTTCTGACCCAACATCATCCTCTCAGCAAGAAAGCCCTTCTTCACCTCATGAAAAGCTTAGATCACCCAACACTATGATGTTACACCAAGAAACCAGCAGCACTTCCTTACAAGATACAAAATTCCAGCCTCTGGATCTCTGGGATGAGGGATCCATATATAGATGTTTGCAAGGGGGGTGAGTCAGCTTTTGAGATTTGATTACTGTCCTCTCTCTGATAGTTCTTCATTACACTTGGAGATTGATGATCTCTTACTCATCCCTGGGCGAATGCAGGGAGGCAAGTGTCACAGGAGAAGTTTCTGGAAGATTCCATGATCCTCCACCTTGCAAATTGAACCTGCCATTTCTCCACTCTTTCCCATCGCACCCCATAGAAGGGCCTTTCAGTATGCATCGCACCTCGCATGTGTATTTAGGTGGGATGCAGCGCACTTTGACCATGGAGTAGGTGAGATGGTCCAGTTTTGACCAGCTCTGAGTAGTTTTTCATGGAGAACTTCTAGGAGAAGATGTAATCAATTGACCTTGTTCTTTTAGAGGTTGGAACAACACTTTTAGGGACTTAAGAGCCCTTGGTTTATGGACATTTATGATTGGGGTTGCAGTGCCCAAAAATGTCTATAACAGTTGCCCCTAAAGCATGACGTCGTTAATCTGTTGATGTCAGGTGAAATGCTTTATCATGAGGATCTGAAGTTTTTTCAAGCTGTAAGGTGACCTGTAATAAGATACAATACAATACATTATCTTCATAATATTTTCATGATCTAGCAGAGGCGGGCATTCCCATGCTCAACTTTATAAATTCATTTTCATGTACATAAGACAGACAATAATCTGAGCGTAGACTGATGATTCTGGTAGAGCCATCATCCCTTGGATTGGATGATTATCTGTGCAGTAATGATGTACATTTGATGTCTTTATTTTCCTAAATATATATCGCAGCCTGGATGGATGAAACTAGATCCAGGGTCTTCAATCTCGTTCGATCTTCACTCAAGTACAAGTCGATCCATGTGAGAGATGTTCTGGAGTCGAACATGGAAAGACATCGCCTGATTACCAGCCAATGGTGTAAGCTATTAACAGGCGCGAGAGGAATCACCGATAATGATGATGACCCTCAAGGTACTACAGTACAATTCACGTGGTTTGAATAAAGGGATTTGGCATCGCACACCACACAAAATCTTTCGGTCGAAGGCCATTGATGTAGACCTGTCGCTGGAAGCGAGAAACTTGCCATTGAGGCATGCAAGCTTCAAAGTACTGAAAGGGTTGTTCCTAGATCGAATTCCTGCATAATGAGCTGATGTCGACAAGAAGCGATCCATCATAGGAGGGCCTAAGTGAATCCCCCATCAATGACACGGAACGGAGCAAATGATTTTAATGGAGGTGAAAACGATCTGATGATATAAGGTTCAGGGTGGCGGTCATGAAAGGATGGAGCGTAAATGTATTGCAGTGGATGAGACACAGGTGAATTCTCTGAGCGACTTCTCTTGAACATATCGGTGACACTGACATGATGGATTGGTAGCGTTAACCCCAAATATGGATGGTGTGATGGACCCATGGTGATATGACTAGTGAAAGTGTCATGTTCAAGAGCAACTTGCTACCAATAAAGTTTCTTCAAGTTTTCTTCCCAATTTTTCCCCAGTCATTGCTGACCAGTACCTCTTTATTTTTGTTAAGCTTGAGGAGGATAACATATGCTTGTTCTATAATTTTCCCTTCGGGCAAACCCATCGCTATGTTTTAACGAGCCTAGCGATAGTGAAACTCGTTCTTGTCTGTATGGACAAGTTTGTCGCTATTCGGTTTTAACGAGTTTAACGACAAAGATAACTCGGTCCTTTTCAATTTTAGAGAGTATGAAAAAGGGACGTAAAGAAAACTCCAATAATACTTTTTCGTCATATAATCCCTTGAGTCCGAAAAAGTATAAAACAATACAAAAGGGATGATTTTTCGATACTTTTAATGAGCCGAACAAAACAAGCGCTCAATCTTTTTTGTGTAATAATCCTTCAGGTCCAAAAAGATTAAAATCTAAAGGAGGGATAGCACTTCCAGTCACTTTATCGAGCTGGAGAGGCCAATTGCTCGATAATCTTTTCATATTTTACGAGTTAGTTGAAAAGAGCTTAAAGGAGACTCGTTTTTCGAGGAACGAGTGATAAATTCGGGTAGCAGCTAATTCCAGGTAAGGTTTGGAATTTTCCAATCACGATAGTGTCACAAGGATGGCTAACAGGATCACTCTTCGCAGATGTTCCTCAAAAAAGGGTAAACAATCAAATGGAGCTGAATGATCGGCCAATACAGAGTGGAGGTGACGATGAGAACACGACCAAGGCTTCAAAGGCTGATGATAATACATTCACGATGGTTATTTACCGGCAATTGGTTCATTTTTTAATGAGCTTAAACTCTGGGGGAACATTTGCTCACTGCTTACGTTTATTTTTTAACGAGCTTGAATTCCGTGTTAAAACTGCTTGATCCAGTCGTATAATAAGGATGTATCATTTTAAAATGGCATTTTTTCAAAGCTTTTCCCCGCATCCTTTCTTTATGCAAGTTAGGAAACGACCAATCCTATGAGTTTAAAGGGTTAGAGGAACTAAAAATTTAAAAAATAAATGGTCGCTCTTCGCTTGCACGCCAAAAGGTTTTCATGCCCTTAGGTATAGAGAAGTAGAGTTTCCTAGGTTACCCCTCAATTTGCAGACAAAACATTTGTTTTATCGGGAAAGGCCTACCTTTTGACAGAGGTACCTTATTCCGGTCTAATCTCATAAACCAGTCATATATCCTTTGCGGAAACCTACCCTATACCCAAGGTTTTCCTGTCGAAACAGACTAGGGTGCATGCCCCCCTGGGTTTCAGTCATGTCCTCTGAATCACTCGCGCTCATCAGGTGGATGGACTGGGGATTGATGAGACATTATTTACGTGAAAAGACCATTCAGGGATGGTATATGACTATTTGCTATGTGTGAACCGGGGAATGAAAGCTGGTCTACAAGCTTGACCACTCTTCCTTCATGCGGAAAACACATTACTCTAAAGAGTGAGGAGACAATGGCTCCCATGCAATAAATATAGTCACGTCCAAGGAGTAGATTATAATCTAGGGGTCCTTGGAATACCATTACATTCATGTGAATGGTTTTCTTTCTCAATGTTATCAGCACACTGGGAAGGATCCCTAACGATCGACTGGTTCCTTTGTCAAAGCCTGTTATATTTCTCATCTTAGGCAAAAGCGATGGCGAACCAATCACTTTCCAAGCAGTTGAGGAAAGGATACTCACAGAAGCCCCTTCATCTACGATGGTACCGGCCATCACCATTCTATATATTTGAGCAATGATTCGAAATGGTACACTAGGCGGTAAACAGGGTCTTCCTAGTAGATTCCAATCGAAGGAAACAACTAGGTTGCTTGGAGGTGGGACTGAATAGACAGCTGGATACGACTTTGATGAACTTCCTTCCTGCGGTAAAGGAATGGGTAGACTGCCCCCATGTTCATCGGAGTTTGCGCTTACGAAGAGAATTTGGGTGGTGTCGTTCTTGTTCTCTCCGATGACTATATCATTTGAAGATGGATCCTTTGAAGGCAAGACCGGGTCAACTGCCACCTCGACCTTTTGAATTTTGTCTGGTGTGGATTCAGATGGTTTATCTTCAATGATAGATGCTTCGGCCGACCACAATGGCGTGTTAGCTGGATTTTCAACTAGTGACGGACTTGATAAGAGCTTTTTATATGCAGGAGGAAGCCGTAACAGTGAAACCGGATGGTCGTCCAAAACTCTTTTAGCCTCATCTAAGAAGGGACAACGGTGGACGGCATGATCACCTTCACATAGTTTACAAGGAAATTTACATTTTCCTTTCTGTCCAAGCGCTTCACTTTCACTAGTCGACGGTGTATTTTCAACATGATCATCAGAGGTTGATGACACCGGATTGTGCAAACGAGGGGACCAGTCCCTTAAGATCTGAGGGATGAAAGGACAATCTCGATGATAGTGGTCTCCTTTGTAAAAGACGCATGGTGATTTAAGCCTGGACAGTGTAGTGTGTGGATTTTCGCTAGACGATGCCTGGTCGCCCCTTTTCGCCTTTGGCTCCTTCTTCTTCTTCTCTTTCTTCTTCTTCTCCTTCTTCTTCTCAGTTACTTGATTTTTGGCTTTACCAGCTTGATCAAGCGAAGAGGAAGGAGGAGAGGGAGAACTGGACGAAGTAGAAGGTTGGGGGGTAACTTTGGTATCGTTTAGTTGCTGACTCAATTGTTCAAGAATCATGGTGTTCTGAATGATAGAGGTCGAGAAGAGCCATATGGGCAAGCCGATTTCCAATTCTGGAAGCGACAATGTGGCCATATGGGGTGCACCAAAATATCCCCAAGAGGAGAAAGGACTAGGATTTCCTCCAAGGGGAAATCCTTGGTTGGTGGACTCCATTTTTCTCAACCTAAGACCAATGCAGGAAAGGTGATGTTTATTTCGATTAAAATAAATTTTAGACGCTTTGACACAACTTGTTTTTTCAATTCTTAAGAGTCAAGAAAAAATAAGAGATGACTCTAGTCGCCTTCGATTTTTAATGAGCTTGAAGTGACAAGTGCTCAGATAGACCTTTTCCTTTAAGGAGTCTAAAAAGGAATGAAAGAGACTGCTCTGGAAATCTAGACAGAGGGATTACCAAACCAATCGCAAAACTGCAGAATACTTTTTACAGTACGGCAGTCAATCTTCCCAAATGTTGTGTTTAGTGCATTGTGATCGGTAGGGCGGAAGATATGGCTTGCTATGGATAAAGGATAAAGCCTATTGTGGTCTCCCAATATATACTCGACGGTACGTGGGAGCACAAGTCCATACTGGCACTTATCATCTCAAAGTGGAGGAATCACCCAACCAGCAATGAAAACAATAGTTACCAGGCTTTATGATGCCGGAATACGTCTCTAGCCTAGACTTATAAATGTTGTGCGTTAGGTTCCAAAGCGTTTTTAGATTCATTAAATTTATTTTACAGTTGATCTTGCTTAAGATATTTTCCCTTCAAGTTCACCACGTGATGTAGATGTACAATTCATAAAATGCAATCTAAGCTGATAAATAATTGTTTAATCTTCTTTTTGCAATGAAAATCCTAGCTACTAAGGAAAGAGAGACGATATTCTTTCAACATAGAGCAGAGAGCACACATTATATGCACTATCCTAAATCAAACCAACAAATAGTCTAAATGCAAATGCACATGCATGTATTTGTTTTCAGCCTTCTTAATGTGTGAATGATAAAAGGAAAGCTAAGCGCAAATCTGAATTATTTTCAAAGCGACATTACTAACAAGTTTCTTGTCAATACAAAATGAAGACAATGACGAGACTTTGCGATTTGGAATTGAAAACTTGCTTTCGACACTTGAAAAACTACTAATTCAAATCAAATACAAGAGTAACAGTGTAATCGACTATCAAGAACAATCAGGTTGTCTTCTATGACTGAAAATGACACTTGCGACACTTTCAAATCAAGAAACGACAGTTCAATTACGCTACTTCTTTGTAAAAGAGAACTGAAAATGGATCACAATAAATAAAAACATTTACAGCTCTTTGCACAATGGAGGCAAAATAATGGCAAGGAAGGGGGTTTCAACAGAGGTATACTGACTATAGACAGCAAAACTCCTGAATAGAGCTGAAAAGAGTGAACACAGAAACCAAAATCTAAGAGTAGAAGAGGTCTTGTCTGATCAGCGCACCTATAACACAGGGAAAATGAGATGCAGTGCATCTACTACACTCGGGAAGTGCGATGCATCCAGTTTCCAAAGAAGAGACAGTGCGATGGTCTAGGGACGAGACTTCAACTGGGTTTCGGATCACAGTTTGCAGCTCATTTCAGGGATTTAGGCCGAGCAAGTGGTAATCAGTAAATAAATCACAGGGGTAGATCTAAGGAGGTTACTAGAGCCACCACAAGGGCAATTAGAGAGCTTGTAAATCGATTGTTCAATTCATAAACAAAACCAGGAGATAGATTGAAGCAGCATTGATCTAATTTGCACTTGCATAGCAAATACAGTTCGAAGGCTAGCTGGCTTGACTTCAGGCTCCGTCTGTAAGTTTATAAAGCAAACAAATATAGACAAACAAACAATCTATTTGATCCCCAGCGGAGTCACCATTTTGTTATCGGGAAATCTAGTGTCTATGCAGAACTGCTAGTCCCACTAAGGCTAGTAGCTACCTTAGAAACAAACAAACTAAAACCATTTTTGTTTTCCTTTATGAGAAGTAGATAAGAGGGGAAAGAAGGAGACCAACCTCTGTCTTGCGCTTGGTTCCTTGCTTGATTCTTCTCCTTTCTGATAGAGCTTTGCCACTCGCTTCCTCGTTTACCCAGCTTCAAAGAGCACCTATAGAATCAAAGCAGCATAACACTATCCAAGAACATAGATCTACTATCATAAACAATATAGGACCAGATATATATTGACCACACAAATGCATATATCATCAATCATACAAGAATGTGGAGGAAAACTTGAATAGCTTTATTAATAATCAAGAACAGCAAAGAGGATTACAACCAATTGTTCTGACCCAACATCATCCTCTCAGCAAGAAAGCCCTTCTTCACCTCATGAAAATCTTAGATCACCCAACACTATGATGTTACACCAAGAAACCAACAGCACTTCCTTACAAGATATAAAATTCCAGCCTCTGGATCTCTGGGATAAGGGATCCATATATAGATGTTTGCAAGGGGGGTGAGTCAGCTTTTGAGATTTTATTAGTTTCCTCTCTTTGATAGTTCTTTATTCCACTTGGAGATTGATGATCTCTTACTCATCCCTGGGCAAATGCAGGGAGGCAAGTGTCACAGGAGAAGTTTCTGGAAGATTCCATGATCCTCCACCTTGCAGATTGACCCTGCCATTTGTCCACTCTCGCCCATTGCGCCCCATACAAGGGCCTTTCAGTATGCATTGCACTTCCCATGTGTATTTAGGTGGGATGCAGTGCACTTTGACCATGGAGCAGGTGAGATGGTCCAGTTTTGACCAGTTCTGAGTAGTTTTTCATGGAGAACTTCTGGGAGAAGATGTAATCAGTTGACCTTGTTCTTTTAGAGGTTGAAACAACACTTTTAGGGACTTAAAAGCCCTTGGTTTATGGAAATTTATGATTGGGGTTGCAGTGCCAAAAAATGTCTATAACAATGTCGTTGCTTGTACTTGGAATTTGACTTCTTCAAGATGTCGTGAACCCACTGGTGGATGTGTTAGATGCATTGAATAAATCTTGTCGTTTTATCAGCCTTAGACAATACATGTGTAGATTTTTTTTTAGTAGTTGCATGAGGCATGCCAACATCAATCAGACACAATGGTTGAAATCCTACACCCACTTGAAAGGGATTGTGACTAGTCTAGCTATGGAGAGCTCTATTATAAGTGTGCTACACATAGGGAAGACTCTCATCCTAGGTTCATGGATGCTTTGAGTTATACATGCAGAGTATCTACACTATCATCTTATTGATGACCTATGTTTGGCCATCAGTCTAGGGATGGAATGTAGTCGACTTGGTGAGCTTGGTGTCTAATAGTGTCGAGAGGCTTGACCAGAATGTGCTCAGGAACTTGCTATCCTGATTGGATATAATGATTTGCAAGATCCCAAAATGTACCCAAACTCATTAAAATAAGAGTTTAGTAGTTTCCTCTGCTATGATACTCTTCCTGCAAGCCACCAATATAGATATCTTAGAAAAATTTTCCACGAACACAAATACATAGTCATTTCCATGCTTAGTAGAAGGGAGGCCAACCATATAGTCCATGGATATGGATTCCCACGGCTTAATGGGAGTAGGCAGAGGAGTGTACATGCCTTGCTTCTTGATGGTTGGCTTGATGATGGTGTAGGGAGTGCGAGATCTAATATATTTCCCAACATCTAGTTGGAGTTTTGGCCAATAAAAATACATTTGTAGTATAGCCACAATTTTCTCCTCACAAAAGTGTCATGTGACCCGACTGCAGTGCGCCTCCCAAATTAGTTTGGCACGCTCGCTTGAAGGAACACAAAGTTGGTCCAGGTAGCATAATAATGCATCTTCCAGGTAGAAATCAGGAGCTTTCTTTCCATCTACTAGCATCTGGTACGTGGAGGCAAACTCTGGATCATTTTTGTATAGTTTCAACCATCGAGAGGTCTTGGCACCACAAGAGTTGAGAATAGCAGTTAGTGTTGTAACTAGGGGCTGGTTGATGCAGTCTAGAACATGATTGGTGCTACCCTATTTTTATTTAATGTTCAAGTGGAATTGTTGCAGATATGTAGACCAAATATAATGGAAATCATTCTGCAACTTCCCTTTTGTTTGTATAAATTGAAGAGGTGAGTGATTGGTGTGGATGATCATCTCCTTCCCCATAATGTACTTCTTCCATTGTCAGAAAACCTTCATGATGGAATACATCTCTTTATCATAGGTGGGGTACTTTCGAATTGTATCGTAAAGTGTCTCACTATGATAGGCCACTGGATACCCGTGCTAGGTGAGGACTGCCCCAGTAACATAGTCAGAGGTGTATGTCTCAATTTGAAATGGCTGATGTAGGTCTGGCAGTGTGAGTACTAGTGCAGAGCAGAGGTGGTGCTTCAACTCAACGAATGAATTATGTTGGGACTCAGACTAGGAAAACTTTTCTTTCACCCCACCCTTAGTAATCTGACGCAAAGGCAAAGTGATATGGGAGAATCCCAACACAAACCTCTGATAAAAATTTGCAAGGCCAAAAAACCTGCGAAGCTTTATTAGAGTGGTTGGGGCTGGCCAATACTGAATGACTTGGATATTAGTTAGATCCACATGCACACCATGCCCATCTATGATGTAACCCATATATTGGACGTGGCTCATGCTAAAGGTGCATTTCTCCAAGTTGGCACATATTTTGGGTTGTTGAAGGGTTTGAAGGACCTGCCAAATGTGTTGCAAGTGTTATTCCCAACTCTTGTTGAAGATGAGGATGTTGTCCAGATAAATGACCACAAATGAGTTGGTGAAGGGCCACAAGGTCTCATCCATTATCCTCATATAAAAGTAGCAGGGGAATTTGTCAACCCAAAGGCCATAACCAACCATTAAAAAATGCCTTCCTTAGATTTGAAAACAGTCTTCCATATATCTATCGGCTCTATTTGAACCCAATGATAGCCAGATTTCAGATCAATCTTAATGAAATACTTGGCCCCCTTGAGTTTTTCTAGAAGGTCATCAATCTATGGGATTGGATACCTTCTCCCAACAATGATTCTACTTAGTGCCCAATAATCAATACAGAGCCTCCAAGTCCCATCCTTCCCTATACAAGTACAATCTGGCTCCCTCAAGGTGAGGAAATTGGTCGTATGTTCTCTTTTTGAAGCAACTCCTGGATTTTCCGCTTGACCTCTTCATTTTCTAGAATGGAGCCAAAATAGGTAGAGGTTATCTTGGAGTCAGATCGATCGAATGGTTAACCTAACAGTGTAAGGGTACGCTTGTGGGTGAGGAGAAGATGTCCCTGTATTCTTCCATGACCATATCCACCTAAATCTGCTGCATGGAGGAACCCTTCTCGAGGGCCATGGATGTGGATATCATCTTCCCCTTACTTTGAGAGAGAATAAAAAATAAAACAAATTTCCCAATCTAGGAGATGATCTTATTGCATTGCTTAGCAGAGATCAAAGAGATGGTGGTAAGTGGGGCTACCTCTGATTTCCTGTATAAATTATTACCCAAAGAAATAATAACAAAGTGACGTTTAAAATCATATATAGCATGTTGCTTCCACAAGTATGGTTGTCTTAATAATACATCACAAACTTCAAGAGAATAAACATCACATAGTACCTCATTCGTGAAGGGATTGATGTTTTAGGAAAGGTGACACTTCTTGCTAACACATAGATCTCGTCCTCAATGAAGCCACTCGATGGTGTATGAATACAGATGTTCTGTAGTCAGTAGGCCCGTCCACTTCATGAACTCTACTAAAATGAGGTTTTTTTGGCTGCCACAGTCGTAAATATACTACAGTGGAGAACCCTTCACCCACACATGTGAGTGGAAGAGGAGTACCCCTCCTCTATCTTTACGCTCAATCTTCTAGATCTTGGTGGTGGCCATGGTGGTACTATGCTCCACGTCCATGATCTGCTTCCATTTGTAATCTCCCTATTGGGTTCTGACTCAGAGTTGGAACAATGCGTCTAATTCAAAAGCCTTTAACTCGGCCACCAGTGACTACTTGGACCAACACTCACTTGTGTTGTGAGTGAAGTTTTTATGGCATTCACACCACTTTCCTGTGTCCTTCTTTGTCTTTATGGTGTTGTTCTTTGCTTACAGCTTCGGTGGGTTATCCTGGGTTGCCCTGCCCTGGCTTTGTCCTTTTCTCTATGGTTTGGGGGTGCCTTTCCCTTACTTCGGATTCGCAGATCCAAAGTCTTTCTTTTCATGTTTAAACTTCTTCTTAATCTTTAAAACGTATCGGTATGTCAAACTGAGCAACGATATGTTTGTGAACTACATCTTGTCCTAGATGTACCCGTGTAGACAAAGATGATACTTGAGTACCAAATTCCACTAAGAATCCTTGATATCCAACTCCGTGCAAAGGGTATGAAAAAATTGGTAAACTCTGGAACATCTTGGTCCCATCCCCGCCGTAGTGTGGCCTAGTTTATGTGTTTTTCCTCAAACCTCCCCATAGGGTATTACTGCCCCTTGATGGCATCGTAGAACGTATTCCAAGAGGATGTGACCTAAAATAGTGAGAGTGTACTTTCATCCTTCTTCTCGTAGTAGGTTTTCCACCAGTCTTTGACATGGGGGGGGGTGCTTTGAGAAGTGCAAAAACAATATTTTCTCGACTGGAAAAATCATTAACAGAAAAATACCCTTCTAGCAGATTTAACCATTTATCTACAGTGTCCACATCTATCTAAACTTCAAATATGGGGATGTCAAAGATAACTTGTACCTTGAAGAGTGTGACGCTTTAAAAGTGGCTACTAGAAGGAGAAGTTTCACCTTTGGGTAGCCGTGAAGGATCTAGGAAAAGTTGTCCATCATCGCATTCCTATGTCATTGGAGGGCTTCTTTGAGTAAGATTTTGAAAGGATCTCCTACCCCCTCATATTTCTTCTTTTCTACCATGGGAGGTCGTCTGGGTTTGTGAGGTGGTCTTGCAAAGGTTCGACCAATTCAAGCCCTAAATCATTATATCCCAACCTCACGGGGGACATGCAAAAAAAATCCAACAAAGAGAAGATCAATATGATACCACTGATACAAACATATACAAGAATGCAACAAATTATAGATATAACCATAAATAAAAATATGCAACATAAATAACACTTCATTTCATTAATATAAAGTACTGAAATAATCTTACAAACAGAATGGAAATAAAGTAGCTCGAGCGACGGTAGCTTATCTCTAAGAAGAGATATGTCAACTACATGCCTTCGAAATTTGTTATAGTTCTCGAAGGCCGATTTATTATTGAGAAACAATGGAAAACCATAAACATCCAAAAACATAACCCTAGGAGATGAAGCGCCAAAACTATGGGCCTTGTTTGGGTAAATTGGTACATCAACTTCTCAGGGTTGTAAGTTTTGCATACGATCTTCGTTTGACACGCAAAATACATCATTAGAAATATCTATCAAAGGAATACAACTTTCAAATGGAAAACATCATTTAAAGACTCATATTTACCTCTATTTTCCCCAAAAAGATGTTGTTTAGGGCCTCAAAATGTCTTCGGAAGTTCAAGGCCCAGAAAACTACCAAAAATAGTAAACTATGCTACAATTAAGGAAACTGAAAAACTGAAATAGGAAATGGTGGGGATCCAAGTGAATAAGTGAGTGGCCACTAAAATCCACCTGGATCAATGAAACTCCCTCAAAATAATCTTCTTCAATTCACTACTATCAGGCACATAGATCCTGCTCTTGAATTTAACCAAGTTGTATGTGGTGAGGTGACACTCCTCATCCTTATCACCATACTATTGTAATATTTGATTCAACTGTTCGTACCTGTCTTCTTCTTTCCCTACATGTAATATCTGATCTCTCAAATCTATCCCATAATAGCTCACAATTGAAATATGATTCACTTGTATCCTCCAGCTGAGAGCATCCAAAACCTAGTTCTATTTGCCTTTGATGTACCTTATTTCAAAGTCAAACTCACTTCTAGTAGCCGACCATCTAGCTTGCCTTGGATTTAAATTAGGTTGGTCAAATAAGTACCTCATTCCGTTGTGATCACTCATCAAGATGAATTTCATACCAAGGATATAATGTCTCCACATATTCAATGCATGATGATAGATGCCAACTCAATATCATGAGTCCCATAATTTTATTCATGCTCATTAAACTTTTGTGTTTGATAGAAAACCATCTGCTCTTCCTGCATCAAGACTCCACCAAGTATTTCCTTGCAGGAACCTGTACAAATCATGAACTTCTTATCAGTGTTTGTAGTCTTCAGAAATGGATTATTGGTAAGAAATTGCTTCAACTGGTCAAAGCTAGATGCACACTCAACATTCCATTCAAACTTCTTTCCTTTCCTGTGCAAAGATGTAATTGGATAGACAATCTTGGAGAAGCTCTTGATAAACCTCCTATAATAGGTTGTTAATCCCATGAATGATTTGACCTCATCCACATTCGTTGGAGTTGGCCACTCCATGATAGCCTTAATATTTTCTGGATCCGCTACTACCCCTTCTTGGAAACAACATTTCACAAGTAATGAATACAAGACTAAAAGAAGATACACTTGTTGATATTGGCGTACAATTTATGCTCTCTCAATAAACTCAATAAAGTATCCAAATTCTCTGCATGTTCTTCCTCATTCTTTCAATATACCAATATATCATCAACAAAGACTATCACAAATGTATCCAAGTAAGGGTACAACACATTTTTCATCAAACACGTGAAGGTGGTTGAAGCATTACTAAGACCAAAATGAGCCACCACAAAATCATAGTGCCTGTACCTTGTATAGAATGTCGTCTTGTAGATGTCTTCTTCTTTAATTTGCACCTAATGCTATCATGATCTCATATCAATCTTTGAAAATATTGCAGCTCCCTTCAGCTAATCAAACAAATCATCAATCTGAGGAAATGGATACCTGTTTTTGACAGTCGCCTTGTTCAACTTCATGTAATCAAGGCACAATATGGGAGTATCATCCTTATTTATAAAAAATACTAGTACTCACCAAGGAGATACACTTGGCCTTATGTATCCCTTATCAAACATCTATTTAAGCTGTAACTTCAATTCCACCAACTCAGGAGTGCTCATTCTATATGGTGCCTTAGATGTTGGTGTTGCTCATGTTATCAAATCAATAGAGAAATCCACGTCCCTATCAGGTGACAACTCTGGAATATCTGCAGGAAATACATCCTGAAACTATTGTAAGATGAGATAGCACCTTAGGACTTCACCATCCTCATCATCCAACCCTTTATCATTAGAAACATGTACTGCAAATAATACACATCATTTTCTATGGCTACTCTTATCTTGCATAGTTGTAACCATCCTTACTAATGTAGAATTATTCTTTTCCTACAAGACTCTCTTTTCTCTAGCCTCATCCAGGAACTCAATGGTGTTCTCATAGAAATCTACGTTGGTCCTGTGGATAAATAGACAATCAATTCTAAAAGCATGCTATATGCACAAAAAGGAAGCAAGTTCAAGTTTTTTGTTTTAGTCATTACATTAATCTCAAATGCGCAATATCTCACCAATGGCGAACTCTTCTCTTGGTCCTTGTAGACAATTGCACTAATCAATAGTCTGCATGCATTTCCATATTTAAACAACACCCGCTCTACCAAGTTAGGACTAATATAGCTATAATTTGATCCTGGATCGATCAAAATGGAAATGACTTGATCACAAAGCTTACCTTCCATCGAAATTATGCAACATGGGCACTCCTTGGATGAAGAATTAAAGTTTGCATCCGGCTCAAAATTTGAGTAAAACTGTAGGGAGATAAGTTGAGAATAAGTGTTCAAAAAGTAGTTTTTTCATTTTTTACCTATAAAATTTGATGATGTAATCTAATCTTATTTTATTATTTCCACTATTATTTTATAATATTCCTTAGGAGGCCCATTTTAGACCTCAAAATTTCTCTAATGTTAAATTTTGGCTATCACCAGGTTCCACTAGAGCCCACAAATGTATGGAAGATTGCCTTCAAATCCAAGGAGGGTCTTTTTGAGTGATTGGTTATGCCTTTCGGTTTGACAATTGCCCCTACAAATTCTATGAGGCTGATGGATGACATCTTGCGTCCATTTACCAACTCATTCATGGTTGTATATCTGGATGACATCCCCATTTTCAAAAAGAATTGGGTAGAGCGCCTTTTGGTTTGACAAATGCCCCTACAACTTTTATGGGGTTGATGGATGACATCTTGTGTCCATTTACCAACTCATTCATGGCTGTATTTCTGGACGACATCCTCATCTTCAACAAGAATTTGGTAGAGCACTTGCAACACATTTAGGAGGTCCTTCCAACCCTACGACAACACAAATTATGTGAAAATTAGAAAAATGCATCTTTCGCATGATCGAGGTCTAATGTCTGGGCTACTTCAATGATGAGAAAGGCATGCATGTGGATCTAGCTAAGATCCAAGTCATTTGGGATTGGCCAAACCCGACCACTCTAACAAAGCTTTGCAACTTATTGGGCCTTACCAATTTTTATTGGAGGTTCATGTTGGGATTATCTCATATCACTTGGTATTTAAGTCAAGTTACCAAGGGTGGAGTGAAAGCAAGTTTTTTTTGGTTTCACTCCCAACAGAAGGCATTTTTTGAGCTGAAGCACCACCTTTGTTTTGTACAAGTACTCACATAATACATTTCCGGACCTACAAGAACCATTTGAAATTGAGACAAACACCTCCAACTATGTTATTGGTGCAGTTCTCACCCAGAAAGGGCATCTAGTGGCCTACCACATTGATCTAATTTCCAATATAATTTGAAAATACATCACCTATGATAAAGAGATGTATTCCATCATGTAGGTTTGCCAACAATGGAAACATTACATTCTGGGGAAGGAGACATTCATCCACATAGATCATCGACCTCTTCAATTTATACAAACACAAGGGAAATTGCATAATGATCGCCATCAAAAGTGGTCCACATAAATGTAAAAATTGCATTTAAACATTAAATAAAGCAAGGGTTGATCTAGGTGGGTCTAGAAATGCTCAAAATTCAGAAATGGCATTGGAAAAGCTCAAAAATAATTTTTTATGGATTGAAGTGAAACTAGGGTTAGATCCTCTATCTCTTTGCAAGATTTCTAATGGCGCAAACAACACCTCAATCCGAGTTCTTATGTGAAAGTTATGGCCAGTCAAATTTTTGGTCAAACTAGGCCCATTGGCAACCACTAATGAGGCAACAATTGGGCAATTATGACGACGTATTCTAATGGCTGAAATGGGTGAATTTGTCACCTATTTAATTTTTCCAGTAAACCCCAAAATTCCATCAAAATGTTTGAACAATGTCTCTTAAATTTAATAAAAAAAAAAATTAAAATGGGGTGGCAGGGTACCACCCCTGCCAATTGTTATTATATATATATATATATGTATATATATATGTATATATATATGTATATATATATGTATATATATATGTATATATATATGTATGTATGTATGTATGTATATATATATATATATATATATATATATATATACATACATACATACATACATATATATATACATATATACATACATATATATATATACATACATATATACATATATATATATACATACATATATACATATATATATATACATACATATATATATATATATATATATATATGTATATGTATATGTATATATATATGTATATATATATAAGGGTTGTGGCCCATGACAATGACCCGAGACCCCACTCATGACCTAACAAAATTGTTAATAATAGAGGTCGGTGAGATCAGAACCCACTCGGACTATTGGGCGGCCCCATATGTAACGGACACAACGATTAAAGGGCACACAAAAACTTAACACAACCAACAACATAATACAGCAAGGTCCGCAAGTTTGACCTCGATACCTAGCCCCTTCAACATACACCACTTGCCAAATGCCCAACAACCTTGGCCTCGAATAATCCGTTGGCGAGATTTTACTTAAGGAGGTAATTTTCTCATTCATTGGGATTGAGGAGATAACACCAAATGGAACCTTGAGTAAGCACAGTTAACGAGGTGGAACCCTGACACAAGGGTATCATGAGGAATTTGAAAGATTCCCTTAGAGGCTAATTTTGAGAGAGGCAGAAATATATCAATTTTATACTCATTTTTCTCATAATTTCACAGGGAACGGAATGGTTTAATTAGTTTCCTCATCTAGGTAGTAGATCTTCAGTCAACTTGCAGGGAGGAATCTTTTGGGAATCATGAGGAATCTAAAAGATTCCCTTGGGTCAAATTTTCACAGGTTTAGAACCATGTTGAGTTTATACTCATTTTACTCAGATTTTTGCAAGGAGCACAATGGTGAAGTCAGATTGGTCATATGAGTAGCAAAATTCCAATCAACTAATGAAAAGGAATCTTTAAGATTCCCAAGGGTCTATATTTTGACCGAGTCAAACTGAGGTTGACTTTATAGTCATTTTTCATGATTTTGCACCAGGAATTCAATGGTGCATTCCATTTCTTTAGCAGAGGTGTGCATTTTTAGGCCATCCTTGGAAGTGGAGGTCTAAGGTGCCTTTTATACATGCATGCAATTTGATTTTGCTGAAGAATAATGAAAATGACCTCCGCACTTTAAGTAGAGCCCAGAGAGGTAGCACACACTGGGTGAACTCTGTGGTTGCATTTTATTTCTGCTCATTTCATGTGATAGTCTTTCATGATTGCATGCTTTTCTATATGGAATTTTGTATGCATCTTTGAAGTAAAAAGATCCAGATCAAGTTTGGTATTAGAGAAATTATTTTGTTGATGTGAATTTCAAGTGTATGATAACTAGGGGAAAGCTCTAAAGAGGCAAAGGAAAACTTAAGTCCTTTGATCCAGAAGCGGGGCATGTAGCACGAAGAAGGAAACTAGCATATGAAGATGCTTGTATGGAGGAAGTGTGAAATTATTGCAAGGCCTTCTACACCATGGCAGAAAAAGTGGAAAAATCATTTTCAAAGTATGATAAGAAAATTAAGAAAGAGAAGAAAAAACCAGATGATCATTCCTTGGTAAATTGTGGAGGAAGAAAAGAGCCTCCGAAACCTCCTTCTCTATCTTCTAGTGAAAGTTCATTTTCATCCTCTTCTCATCATTCTAGAGGTATAATAATTCATAAAAAGCCCTTTTTCAAGTTGGATGTCAAATTTGATTTACCTATGTTTAGTGGAGAATCTAATACAAAAACTTAGATAACTGGATAAGACAGGTTGAAGTATATTGTCGCATACAATAAATCAAAGAGGATGAATCCAAGATCCATCTAGCATCCCTTCGATTGAGTGGCACTGCTCTCATATGGTGGGAAGTCAATTTGCAGAAAAGTGCTAAGAGTAGTCGTAAACTTCTTTAATCTTGGTTTGAGTTCATTTCTACTTTAAGAGGACAATTTTACCCGATGGGTTATAGACAGAAAGCCATGATGGAATGGAAACATTTGAAACAAAATAAAGGTCAAAATGTTCTAAATTTTACCGAGGATTTTAGGAAACAATAATTAGCATTGAAAGTTCCATTAGACACTCCTGAGACATTGATATATTAGCTCTTTGCATAGTTATCTATCTCATTCATTATTATTATTTGAACCTAAAAATTGTAATGAAGCTAGTGTGAAGGTTGTACATCTTGAAAACAAGGGGGAGAATGAGGAAGAAGACCACCCAAAGAGGACAACAACAACTAAGAGAAAGGAAGAAATACATGTTGTACTCATTGTGAGAAGGAAGGGCATGATGAGGAACATTGTTGGAAATTACATCCAGAATTAAGGCCAAAAAGGAACAACAGAAAGGAGAAGAAGAAGATAGCTACAAATATGAAACAAGACGAAGAATTTGAATCAGAAGATGATGAGAAGATCACAGTAGCGGGATTTACAGGTGCTAGACCAATTGACCTGGGTTCAGACTCAGGTGATGAAAGAAATATTGCAGCTCTTGGGATTGCAGAAGATGGACCTATCGACTTCGGTTTTGATTCAAGTGATGAGACAAATATTTCAGCAGACATTGTGCTAAAGGTGAAAATGGAACCAAGGACTGCATGGCTCCAATAACTCGAAGAGATCAACCAAAGAATTCAAGGGGAGAATGTTGAAGTAAAGATACTCCTACAAGAAGTAGAGGAGGAGAAACAAAGTTTGCAACATCAATTACAAGACGAGGAGGAGGCCTTGGAAAAGTTGCATCATAATAAGCCTGAGGTAAAACATTATTCTTCACTTTCATGTTCCTTTTATGATGATGTTTTTGCCACTTTTGAGAAACATACTACAGGAATTGGATAAAAAATGTTGAAGAAAATGGGGTATAAAGGAAATCATCGACCATGACATTGTGAATCCCATCAAAGTGGAGGAATTTCCATGTTATGCAAGACTTGGATATGTTATAAAAGAGGTTGGGGAATGATCCAAGACAACGAGTGACCAACTAACAACAAATGATGAGATCACTTCATCACCTTCTAGTGACAGTGAGGATTCCATGAGGACTTATCAGAGGCACACTAGGATAAATGATTCCATGGTGATCCAGAAAGTTTGGAGGAGAAAGAATCAATGTAGTTACTACAGTGAGGATGGACATTAGAGAGCCACGTGTCAATTAATCCACGCCTGAAAAGAACCTAGGAAGAAACTAGTTGGTGAACATTTTTAATAAGAAAATTTGCCACAGGTAGATGACCTATTATACGCCATTTTGTCACATCCAATCAATGAGCCTCCTAATGGGATCAATCAACATCTTATTCCCCCTTGTCACCATGTTACACAAAGCCCTAAATATGTACCTTTCATATCTCGTAGTTTGAGCCCTAAACTACTTCATTTGATCTAGTTTGAGGACTAAAGCTCCCTGTATGCCTTCTCGAGTGCATTCACTAGTAGGTTGCTCCACTATGGCCTGTGTTGGTCACTAGTAGGTTGCTCCCCTTTGCGCCTGTGTTGGTTCTAGAAATTCAAGAGAATTATCAAGATTCTGGAAGCTTCACCATCTAGAAGTTTATAGAAGTTGTTAGAACAACTTACCTTAGATAAATCATTCAGATCTTATCCATCCCTACATTGGATTTTTCACCACTTATCATCTGATCCTATCCCTTTATTAAAGGTGGATCTCTTACCCTATATTGGTAATTGGATAAGAACTCCCAACTTACCATACTTCTCTATATATTACCAGCCTTCTATGTGGTTGGGGATTGGCTTTTGCATAGTGATTCTGCCCTTATGTTGTTGTAGCAAGTGGTCATCATTCCATGCACTTAGGGTGATTGGAGGTGCATATTGTGACAAGGAAAGGACAAGTCAACAACCTGGAGGAACTCTTCTACAATATCAACTACTACTTATGGTTTTAATCTCCTTCCATTTATAGTAATGCAATGAATTCACTATTTTCCTATATGTGATGTTGTTTCATATATTGTAATACCATGTTGTTATATTGAATGAATTACTTAGATGATACTACATACATCTCATAGTTTCTTGGCTTGTGTTATCTAACTATGCAGATTCTAATTTTGGTAATTGGAGCTAGAATTGGAGCTTCCAAGCTAAAGAAGGAGGGAAGCGTGTGAAGGATTCCAGGTAGGCCTCACTCCATTTTCTATTTACTTTAATAAAAAGCATTGGGTTCCTTGTCTCTCAGTTGTTATAGGTTAGCCACTGACCTATGGGAGATACTTTTGTCTGTAATCATATATCCTGTATAAGAAATTGGTGACCATACTTGGGAAGGAAGCATTCCCTTGGTGGTATCCTTATCCATTATGTTTAATTACCTCCATGAAAAACCTTTGTTGTACTATCCAACCAAGAAAAAACATAGGAATTAATTTCATTGAACCTTTTTTGCAATTTTTGTGTTGGAAACCTCTATCCCAGGCCCAACGCACCCCTTGTGCGTTAGACAGAGCATTCCACTTCACCCTAGCCCAATTATCACCAGCGTTGCAACAAACTAGTGCCCATTTTGCACTAGCGTTGGCCCCTATTTTTGCATGAATTTTTTCTTGGTTCTTGAGCCTCTATTTGGTCAGCCTACTTCTAGCTAAACTTCCCTGAGTCTTCAATATCTTGTGGTCTCTCTAAAGCCTCCATTTGGTTTGCATTTGATGAGAATTGGTTTTGATTTTTCTTTGTTATTATCATTTGGTCGCTTACAAACTAATTTCGTTTGATTGATGATTGCTTAGATGAATTTTTGTTCTTGTCCTCATTCTAAAAAGTGCAATTGAATTAGTAATTGAACATTTTCATCTTAGTTTTCTCCATTTTTAAAATTAAGTGTGGTGAAAAGAAAAAAATTTCATCAACATCTAGGTTTTTGCATGTGCATTAGCATGGGAATAGTTGCATTAGAAAGGAAATTGCATCGTGCATCTTGTTTGCGACATATTGTGTGTTGCATCTTGGTTGCTTCTTCCCATCCTTAGCTATATTTTCATTGAAAGAGAAAGGATTTTTATTTTCTCATGCCAGATTTGCATTTTAGGATATTTAGTGACATTTTTGGTGAGTCATAAAACTGAAATCTAATTAAAGATAAACAATAAAATTGATTGAATCAACCTAAGGAGTGTTTGTAACATTAAAAAAAACATTTAGATGTGTAGGATAGAGACTTGTTCCAACATCATTAAATGTAGGAGTTGTCGTTTTTTTCCAGTGTTGCATCCCTGGGGTGAAATCTTGTTCCACGTGTGTGAGTGTATAGGACCATACTCCACGTACCTTCAGGTATATTGGTGGTGCTCCATGCACGTAAATTAGATGGGAACAATCTTATCAAATGGCTATGCATTAGACAACACTACTATGGACTACACTCCCACGTACCATCACATATATTTTGGGATTTCCTAATAGGTTGTTATCCATCCATAGGTAACCGAGTTTGTTGCCTTGTATATTGTGATACATTGAACATAAAATTCAATGAGATTGGTTGTTGTATGTTAAGTTCTTAGTTCGCCAAGGTGTATATTATAGTTCATGATTACTTGGTAATCCTTTATGCCTATATTACCATCTTTTTGATTTATTTCTTTTTTTGTTAGTAAAATTTATTTCCCAACGTGGAAGAACAAAATCCCCCTCCTCGTTGTTTGCCTAGAATGCAAAATAAGACTCCACTTCCTCTAAAGGCTATTCCTAACCGTTGTCCTAGACATAGGAAAATGCAGACTACCAGATCGAAAACATTAGGAACTACTTCTAGCCCTCCACCTGATATTGAACAACAAGAATCATCTATCCCTTTGAGTTCTAAACCCGAAATTGCATTTATTTCTATTGGTGACACTGACGCAATCGAAACAGGAGTCCCTGAAACTTTGTTACTTGAGGTCATTCAACCTGACCTTCCCGAGTCAGAAACTTTGTTTCCTGATTTTATTGAACCTGAGGAGTCTCAACCATATTTACTCGAGTCTTTGGGACCTTCCTCCTCTATTCCTTTGTCTCAGGTAGAACCAATATATCTTGGGCTTGATGGTAAACCTCTTCCATATAGACTTATGAGTATTGAAGAGATCCCTCAAGAAGAGCCTCATCCTTCTACTCTTGTTCATTAGGATGGACTCCATTTTTATAAAACCAAGACTCTTCCACCTCCTTAACCTTAGACACATTCTCCTTTATCTGATTCTTTGGGCTTACCCGCAGATTTTTCGTGGAAATATTCATTAGGATTGTTAACCATGATTAGAACTGATTCAAACTCCCTGCCTGTGTCCACCACTATGTTGAGACATCAAGCTTTACATCCTCAGATATTTTTGTGACATCACTAGAATCTCATTTATATGGTGGCTCGTTTTTCCTGCTTAGCTATCAGTCATGATCTGTTACCTTTTTGGTGTGACCCCGAGTCCTTAGACCTCTACCATGACATCTAATTCAGGAATAATATCTAATACCTCTCTTATGAATGCCACATAGTATTCTGCTCTCCCTCCATATACACCTATGATAAAGCATCAAGTTGGCCCTTATATCAGTGGGAAGAGCTACCCTCCACAGCCCGACCCTCTTTATATTGGGTACCCTCCATCTGGAACGTAGTTGTCTCCATCATCCCCTACTCCCATGGAAGGGGGGAACCTATTATTAGTATACCGCAATATGGTAATCCACCTAGTCACAGTCCTCCTCATCCTTCATGGCTTCCAGTGTTTTCCAACCTACTTTAACTGTAAAACATGGTTCATATTGGGATCGACTGTTAAATTCTCAAGCTATACCATATTCATTGCAAATTCCTACCTATCTGTCTACACGTCAACAAGCACAAATACATGTAAGCCAACCTTTACAGCCTATTCCAATGGTATCTAGTTCTCCCGATATCCTAATTCATCAACCTATACTAGGTTCCTCACCCTCTTAATTGCTTGCACAAGGTACTCCTCGAGTTTTGGTAGGTCAAATTATTCATAATTTGGTGTAGTCTCAATCGAACCCATACCAGGGGGCAATGAAAACCTCTACTAGGTAACAATATGGATCACGCCAACTGTATTTTCAAGGCCTCCAAATCCAAACCCAACCATTCCAACAACTTTATCGCCATCCTAGGACTGGGAAACAAACTCACTTGTATGTTGGTTATCAGAACTCTTTATATTCTAGAAAATAGGCTCCTTATCCAAGAATGCAAGTGCCTATTGCCTAGGCTATCCATTCATATCCAGGTCATCCAACTCCAGACTTTAACATGAATTTTCCTTTTATGGCTAGTCTTGAGTTACCAAATTTAACTCAGCTTACTAATGACCCCATTGCTCATTTGCCATGATGGCTGATTATTCCCACTAATTTTTCTTCTAATATCCCAAAATTTAATGGGAATCCTGGAGAAGACTCGGTGACTCATGTCATAAGATATCTTCTATGGTTTTCATCCAACTCACTCAATGATGATTCCATTCGCCTTCATCTTTTCCAACGAATGCTTATGGGTGCCGCAACTAAATTGTAGATTGAATTACTTAGAGCATCGTTAGATGAATTCAGTACTTTAGCCACTACCTTCCTCATACATTTCGAGTTACCCATCAGATAGGAAACTAGAATGGAACTATTGACTAACTTTAAACAATTAGACTCCACTCACATTTCATATCATATTCATTAGTGGATACACCATCGTCGGTTGGTCAATACCTATGTTCATAATCAGTTGTTAGCGGAATGGTTTGTCAAATCTTTATTAGCAACCATAACAGAAGATGTGTCCAAAGGTGGAGTCGTGACCGAAGAGCAAGTTATTGCTCATGCTCAATATTTAGATCTGGTTTACACCTAATTAGGCACGCTCTATGATAAGATACCAAACACTCTGAGACCCTCAAATATTGTTCCTCCTCCACCTGGTAAAGAATCTCATGCTTCTGATGGCATTATAGGTTCTCCCAACTCGTAGTTGGTGGGTAGACCATATGGTATTTCTCTTATAGCTCCTGCACAAAACCCTCCATCTCATCCTCCTGCAACTTCTGCTTATGAGATAAATGTTGTCTCATATGATAAAGCCAAGTATCAACAGCAACCTAGAAAGTGATAAGAAAGTAAAGATAAGAAAAAGAAAGATTCCTCACCACCAGATAAACAAATAAATTTGTCTTCTGATGAGAAACGAAAGCCTCGATACCCATGTTTTATTTGTAACAAAGATCACTTTACACGTGATTGTTTGCACCGTGTTGAAGTGAATCAGTTCTTAAATCATCCACTTCTCTCGTTGTGCTGACTGACCCATTTCCCAATTAAGATACCCATATGGTTTTCCGGGATACTTCTTCCTCTAACAAAGATTTGATGCTTTCCTCCTCAATTTGAAATATGATGTCATGGTGGCCACTCAGAATAAGGACTATGGTAATGTGAATCCACCAAATGGTCAGGCTACTAATGAACCTACCAGTTCGAAACCACCTTCATCTGATCCTGGTCCACCTCTGGTTCCTACAAAATTGACTATTAAGCCTCCAAAGGGTGTTATCCATAAATCTACTTTCAATCCTTGTTTGAGAACCACTCAAAATTACAACATAGTTGAAGACTTGGTTCAGTCCCCTTTGGCTATGTCGACCCTTGAGGTGTTGCAAAATTTCCCCACCCAAAACAAGGCCTTATTGTCAGTTATCAAATGTGTGGATCCATCGGATTCCAACCTAGTGTTTTTCTCTCATGAAAACTATACCTCTCTACTTCTGGCCCAGTTAGATTTCATGATTTAGGTCATTTTCCATGGAAAGAACATTCATCGTTCTATTTTGGACGAGGGAGCCTCAATCTACATCATGTCCTTGTCTTGTTGGAAGGTGATCGGTTCACCCCAATTGAGTCAATTGACTACCACATTAAAAGAGTTTTATGGAAGGACACACAAACCTTGTGCAATTTTGAACACTCTCCAAGTGGAATTAGGGGAAAAATTCTCCTTTGAATTAGAATTTATTTATGGACCTTTGGATTACAACCTTCTACTCGGATGTACATGGATTTATGCTATGGTTGTCACCATTTTGACTTACTTCCATATTATCACCTTTCCTCATAAAGGCGAGATCATGGCCATAGATCAACTGACCTTTTCACCTCTGATTCCAATGTCACTAGAAGTGTCCCTATTTTAGGAGAAGCCCCTACATTCCTATCAACATTTTAGAGTTGGTTTATTGAATGATTCATCACTTATGGGAACTATTTCACTCCCTCCCCCTCCCCTTCACAGCTCCTCCACTTTGGTTGTTTATATCAACATGATATCATCATATACGATCTTTCCCAATCCATGGATTGTCCCAAATGAAACTAACATCAAAATTTTTGGCAACATAATGCCACTTATCCTTGTGGATCAAGATTACAAAGCCATCTTCTCAGCTTGTAGGGCCCATACTTTTTCCTCGATTAATTGGGTAAATCGATCACTGGATTATGGTTCGCCCTCTGATCCTTTCTCGCGTACATTTTCTACCGACAAAAGCACCATGGAGATCATGATGTCAGACAATGTACCGTGGGATGAAAATCATCCCCATTCCTACTTCCAAGATACCATTGAAGATAATCTAAATTGTGTACACCTACCTAATTTTGTTGAACACTTTACAAATTATGTTTCCATTCATGAGATCGACTCTGAAAAGAACATTTCGAAGAAATGATTCCTCTTGATATTTTGATTAAACTAGGAATTGTCGGAAATCTATACATCGGAGCATCTTGTACTTCATATTAAACCAAGATTTATCGAGCCCTTTTTCATGAGTTCAGAGATGTCTTTTCCTGGACATACAAGGAAATTCCAGGCAAGAAAAAATTGAAGGATGGAAATTTTTCTTGAAGTTTAAAAACATTGGCAAATCTCACTAATCCCTAACATGCAAATTATAAAAAATTTCATGATATATTTATAAAATTATTCAAATTTATAATTATTTTATATATAGCCTTAATTTAATGTTGGCGATTTTTAAGGTAAAATAATTTTATATTCTAAAATTTGGGTGAATCATCTTTTATAAAAATTGGAAATTGGCGAATCGCTTTTGTGGAAATGTCACAGAAAATTAGCCCATTGGGCGAACATTAGCCCCTAAAATTTTCCATGATGCCAAGTATTGAACGAAACATCATAACTGTGCACAAAATCAAAACATATCCTAATGCCAAACCCATCTGATAACACCTCAATCTGGTCCATCCCATGAAGGCTACTAGTATAAAAGCTAAAATCGAAAAGTGCCTTCAGGCTGGTTTCATATACCCTATTCCTTTAACTGATTGGGTATCAAACATCGTCACTATCATGAAGAAACATGGCATGATTCGAGTATGTGTCGATTATTGGGATGTAAATTGAGCTTGTCCAAAGGACAACTACCTAGCTCTGTTTACTGACCAGATTGTTGATGAATGTGTTGGATGCAAGATTTATTCATTTATGGATGGATTCTCGGGTTATAATCAAATCAACATCTTCCTGGCGGACCAACCTAAAACAACTTTTATTTGTCCTTGGGGTACTTTCACTTATAAAAATCTCCCTTTCAGTTTAAAGAATGTAGGGGGCACGTTTAAATGTGCAATGGACTACACTTTCTATGATATCAAGCACATCGTGAACCCTATTTGGATGATCTCCCTATTGACTCTAAACATCAACTTGATCACCCCATGAATTTACCGACCATCTTCCTCCATTTTAGACATTATAATATTCGACTCAACCTGCAAAAATGTGTATTGTGTGTCGGTTTTGGTCGGATCCTATGTTTCTTATTTTTGAAACAAGGAATTTGTATTGATCCTTTAAAATTCCAGGAAATCATCGACTTTCCTGAGTTACAAAGAATCCAAAGGAAAGGAAAATTCCTGAGGAGGTTCGTCCCTAACAACATTGCACTGACAAAGGATTTACTCACTTGTTGAAAAGGGGGATTCCATTCCATTGGGATGAAGTTGCATAGAAAGTGTTTGATGCCTTGAAAGATGTTCTGGTTCGGGCATCTCTTATATATCCTCCCGACTATCAGCATGATTATTTCATGTACCTTATTTTCTTCGTCTCTACTATAGCTATGGTTTTGGTCCAAGAAGACGATATGGGGACAAAACATCCCATTTATTATCTGATTCAGAACCTTAACAATATTGAGATTCGATATACTCATGTGGAAAAGTTAGCTTTGGCGACCATTCAAGCCGTCTAGAGATTTCGACACTACATCTTTCTTCGTAAAACGACGTTTGTTTCATATTGAAACCATGTGACATACATATTTTCATGTCAATTGCTGGGGGGAAATACTCTATGTTTATCATTATTCTCCAAGAGTTCAACTTGGAATTCATCAAGTCCAATTTGATGAAATCGTTAGACTTTGCCAAGCTTATGTGCGATATCCCTTCCCTTGATGCTGAATCTACATCTGTAGATTCCATACCAGATGAGTCATTGTTCCTGATCTTGTCATCTGACCCATGGCATTGATATTTTCTCATCTATCTACAGACCCAGACTTTTCATCCTAATACCTCTCACTGAGAGCAGCAACGTATCTAGTACCAATCCCGAAACTATGCAATTATTGGAGACTCTTTACTGTCATGGTATCGATACTATGTTAGAGAGGTGCCTCACTTTCGAGGAGGGTGAGAAACTCTTGAATGAATGTTGCTCGGGGACATGTGGTTGACATTTATCTGGCTACGCCACCGCGTAAATTTTTTTATACGTCGATTACTTTTGGCCCACCATGTTCCAAGATTGTATTCTTACAGTCCAGAAATGTCATGTGACCCAAATCTATGATTGAAAATTCAACACTCTATCTGTTCCTTTACATATCATTATTGTTGTTGGTCCCTTTGCGAAATGGGGTATCGATTTTATGATATGTAACCCTCACTCAGCTAGGGGGCATGGCTAAACTATTGTCGGTGTTGAATATTTTACTAAGTGTGCCAAAGCGATGCCTATATTCAATAATACCGGTGAAACGACTATGTACTTTTTCTTCAACCATGTGATTGCTAGGTTCAATGTTTTGTAAGAAATAGTAATGGATCACGAGAAGAATTTTAAAATCATATGATGACTGAATTAGTTTCCAAATTGGGACTTTCACATGAAAATTCCACTCCCTATTATCCTCAGGGTAGCATACAAGTTGAGGTGATTAACAAATTTCTTAACATTATGTTTCAATGTATGATAGAGGTCAACAAATTAGACTAACACTTTCTTCTATTTGCTTCCTTGTGGGCATATCAAACCTTAGTTAGGACTGCTACTTGATTCACACCCTTCCCTTTTGTGTATGGTTTGGAAGCGATACTCCCAATATAATTCTATCGCTCAAACTAGCTATCAAACTTCTTCCTGCCACTTAGAGGAGGAGAATATTTTACATCTAAGTCATTTGGATGAAACCTGACACAATGCTATGTTAGACAATGAAGCCCATAAAATACGCATTAAAGCAAAATATGAAAAAATTGTCAAGCCTAGAATCTTATCGGAAGGAGATTTGGTTCTCTTATATGACTAGGAGGTGAACAGGTTAGGTCGAGGAAATTTCTAGCATATGTGGATGGGCTCATACGTTGTCAAGAGATTCCTTGCAAAAGGGGCTTATGAGTTAGTGGATCTCAATGGAATCCATTGGTGTAACCTAGAAATGGGTTGAACCTCAAAAAATACTATGCTTGATCCCATGCATGGTACACTGTGTACATAATGTCTATAAGTGTTTTGAGTGTGTTTGCAGTGTGTTTTTTTAGAGTTTCCCATGGTTTCTTTTGATTTTTTTTACTTTTTGATTTTAGATGTTTGCCTCTCTCAAACCGTATATTGCTTATGTTGATGGTGCTAGCTGTAATACTTAGAACCTATCTTTCGCACCGTGGGCTATTTTTACTCCAAATGGCGAGCTGGTGAGTAAGTAAGGGATTTTCATTCATCTCTCAAATAAAAACATCACTGAGTATAACATAGTGATTGAGCTACTTTCTGATGCTATTTCACATGGTATCCACTATATAGTCATCAAGCTTGACTACAACTCTCAAACATCTATTCAGTGAGAAAGCCTGTCATCCTTCATATGGTTTTGAGAGTGCATCTTCTGGAAAGTCATTTTGATTTCATATGATATGAACATATTTCTAGAAATATAAAAAAATTTGTAGGTGCCCTAGCTAATTTTGTTTTAGATCGACATTTGCAAAGAATGTAAATAAATTCCAATTCACATTACATTATATTGAAATCAAAATAGGAACTAGGAAACATATAGCTACATCGTCCATATAAAAAATACATGCAAAAAATCTAAGTAGACAAATCAGTGGTGCTCATGATAAAAAAACACTATAAGAGCTATCTTGCGCAATAATCGACCAATACGACTAGGCACTCTGATTGTGCATCGCTAAAGTCGTAATGGAAGTTGATCAACCATGATGTCATCAATCCCATGTACCAATCCTTCCATATGGAACTCCACCTCTAATAGTATCTCTGCTACATCTGGATCACGTAGCACATCTCATCCTACCGCAATGACCTGTACTAGTCCCACTGTCTCCTCCTATGGTTGTCTCTCTATGCAACGGAGATATGTAACACCCACTAGTAGAAATGTTCCAATGTTTGCATGAAAACTTCAAATAGTTTAGTCTCGGGAACATAAAAAAAACACAAAAACTTGTAAAACTTTCAAAAACTTAATGGTCAAAGTATCTTACCTAAAGCATCCCATTTCTCACCCTCATGAAACTCGATCTCGAGATCATCATGGAAATCCATCCGTGTATAAGGATAATCATCAATGATGATTAACTTCTTGCGTAGCCACCCAAAGAAGGTTGGTGAAAATTTTATCATTGATGGGCCTGCATGTTAGCTCATATGGTCTATGCACATCCTCATTCATGGGGTCCTTGGATCTATGTGCTCAAGTACAATATGCTGAGGCTGTAGTAGTGGCACCTGCTCTAGAGAAAAAGAGACTAAGATTGCTCCATAACTGAAGTTCTTCAACTTCCCCTCCTTTTCTTTAGTAATTTGTTCCTTCAAATTGACCAAGACACCCTCACTCCAGTTGAATACTATCGGCTCTAGACATTCTATCCCATACTGCATGTAATATCTTCTCGCTACATGTACTGTTGAGCTACCTGCCAATCTTGTGATAATGAACAAGATCATTCTCAGAGGTAATTGGGTTACATATTTTATGATGATCTTCCCATATCTAGTAGGAAGGGCTCAAGGTCTGCAATAAGTAGTGATAGTCTTTCACCATATCACCTCCAGGTCTTCCACCTAGAAGAGATACGGGGCCACCTCACTTTGACAATACAGTCAGAAATTAAATATCCCCTACCTTTATCTCAAGAAGATTCTCCCCAAACTTGAATGCCTATGCTTTTATATCCCATGAACGGAAAATTTACTTCAACAACTCCATTTATTGCCTCATACCAGGAAGGCAGAAGAATTTCAATAACTCACATTTTTTGAAATCTTGGATGGTAGTCGGGTCATTTACAAAATTCAAGTATTGTTCTTTGTGTTCTCTTTCTCACTAGATGAATGTAATTTTCTACTAATGGGTACCTGAAACATCAACAAGGTATCCTTTAGTCTCTTTCCCATGCAAAAAACTTAACAAAATTTGAGGAAAAACTAAGAAACAACTTAGGAAAATGCACCCAACGCACCCCAACAGTGTCTACCAAACCATTGAACCTCTTCCTATAGTGTTTCCCTACATAGGTGCAACACAATTTTTGAGGTGGTGGGGGTGTGTTGGTCCCAGGGCATTTTTTATGAACCCCAGGGGCCTCAAAACCCTAAAACGTTTGCATGAAATAAAAAAATGGACCATGGAAAGATAGAGAAAGGTTTCAATTCTTACTTGGAAGTGACAACACATTAAATGGCTCCCTAGATTGGACACAACTAGCTACAGAAGATCGAGGGAAAAAGGTATCCAAATACTCACGTTTGAAGGTAAAATGTGAAATGGTAAAAATAACAAGTCATTTTGAATATTTCTGGTCATTTTCTCATTAATTTATTCATTTTTAGTGTTTTGACCTAGATATGCTTCATTTTTACTATGAAGTGGGTATGTTTAATCCTTCTTGTGGTGTTTTGAGTAGGTCGATAGCTGTTAGTAGGTTTCCATTATGTTTTGAACAAGTTACTTTGATGACAGAGTATACTTTTATCTCTTTTCCGATCTCTTTATACCTACAAAAAAAGAACCCCCTTGGAGTCCTCTTTCATCTCTTTTCAGACTCTCAAAATATGAAAACATTACCAAGCACTTGTCTTTTAAAACTTGTAAAAGTAAATGAAGAGACATCTACTCAATATAAGTTTAACCATTTCCCAGACTAAGATATAAAAGCTACAAAAAGGAATACCTTAGTCGAACACGGCTAAGAATTTCTCTTGGGTATTGTTTTCTACCTTTTTGGGCCTGAGGGACTATCTACAAAAAGGGAGATCTAGAGTTTTCTTTTTCGCCTCTTTTTCAAACTCTCTAAACATAAAAAAAAAGTTGAGTTTTACCTTCAATGGACTCGTTAAAAAATCAAACGTGATGTACTTGTCAAACATGACAAGGTCTAACCACTCCTTGTTAGGTTTCGTTAAATATACTCGAAGGGATTCATCTTAAGGATGCAATTACAGATCAAGAAAATGTTTATCCTCCTCAAGCTTGTTAAGAAATAAAAAAGTACTAACCAGTATGGGTAAGGGAAATTGGGAAAACAAGGGATTCCATTTTGCTAATGGCAGCGAGTCATTCTTAAGCCTGACACTCTTCCAGTTCATCTCTGTGGTTTTTGGGTTGGGTAATCTTCTTGTCTTTTGGTTATCATACCATTTTCATAGCCTCCATTTTAGTTTTAGGTCAATGCTTCCAACTCCATTTAGTGTTTCCGGTGTGTTCAAGAGAAGTCATTTAGTTGATATTTTCTTTAATAATCTTAAGCCTTCATTCATGTCTGTATTTCCTGATCTAGTTCCATATCAACATCATTTTGATAATTTTGTCTCGATCATCATGCCCGTTTCGTGTCGTTGATGGGGGATACATCAAGGTCCTCCTGTGACTGGTCGCTTCCTATCGACATCAGCACATCATCCAAGAAGTTGACTTAGAAACACCCTTTGGTACCTTGGTGCTTGCATACATCAATAACAAGTTTCTTAGCTCTTGGTGATAGGTTTACATCAATGGCCTTCGATCAAAATATTATGTGTGATGTTCGACATCAACTCATCTATTCATGCGATACAGATTGTACTATGGTACCTTGAGAGCCATTAACATCATTGGTGGTTTCTCTCATGTCTGTTAACAACTTGCATCATTGGACGATAATCCGATGGTGTCTACCATGTTCGACTCCAACTCATTGATTCACATGGTTAGACTCATACTTTGATTGGTCGTGTGAATGAGATAGAAGACCCTGGATCTAGTTTCATCGATTCGGGCTATAATTTCAGGACTATACATAGATCACAATGTATGGTGGTCCTAATCATATTCAAAATCATCTAGTCATGGGTCCACCAGTTTCATTTTTGGACACGTCATTTGATCATTGTACATGTTATGTTAGCTTATAATATAGGTATGGGTATGCCTCCCTTAGAAAACAAAGATGTCATATTATAAATGTATTGTAACAGATGAAGCTCACCGATTGTCCTTGATCCCTACTTGTCACAAGCTAAAGAACTTCGGTCATGAGTCCTGATCTCTCGATTTGCACTTTAGGGGCATTTTGTTATAGGTCATTTTTACACATCCGATGAGTGAGCCTCCTAATGGGATCAATCAACATCCTATTACCCCTTGTCACCATCTTGCACAGAGCCCTAAGCATGTACCTTTCATTTACCAAAGTTTGAGCCCTAAACTACTTCATCTAAGCTAGTTTAAGGACCAACGCTCCTTGTAAGCCTTCTAGGGTGCATTCACCAACAGGGTGCTCCATTGTGGCCTGCATTGGTCACCAACAGGTTTCTCCCCTTTGCAGCTCCCTTGGTTCTAGAAATCCAAGAGAATGATTGGGATTTCAGAAGCTTCACCTTCTAGGAGTTTCCAAAAGTTGTTAGAACTACTTACCTTGGATAAATCATTCAGATCCTATCCATCCCTACATTGGAGTTTTCACCACTTATCCTTTGATCTTATCCCTCCATCAAAGGTGGATCTCTTACCCTAGGTTGGTAATTGGATAAGAACTCCCAACTTACCATACTTCTCTATATATTTTCAACCTTCTATGTGGTTGGGGGTTGGCTTTTGGAGAGTGATTATTCCCTTATGTTATTGTAGTGAGTGGTCATCATTCCATGTATTTAGGGTGATTGGAGGTGCATATTGTGACAAGGAAAGGACAAGTCAACAACTTAGAGGAGCTCTTCTACAAGATCAATTGCTACTCATGGTTGTTATATCCTTCCATTTATAGTAATGCAATGAATTCACTATTTTCCTATGTGTGATGTTCTTTCATATATTTCAATACCATGTTGATATATTGAATGAAGTACTTAGATGATACTGCATACATCTTGTAGTTTCTTGGCTCATGCTATCTGACTATGCAGGTTCTAATTTTGGAAATCAGAGCTAGAATTGGAGATTCCAAGCTAAACAAGGAGCATAGTGTGCAAAGGATTCCAGGTAGGCCTCACTCCTTTATATGTTTACTTTAAGGAAAAACATTGGGTTTGTTGTCTCTATGGTGTTCTAGATTAGCCACTGACCTAGGGGAGATACTTTTGTCCACAATCTGAGATCCCGTATAACATGACCCATTCAATTTGTTGAGTAAAAAATGGTTTTACTAGATATAGTAGCTTGTCACGACCACATTTTGTAAATCATGTGTTGCAATATAATTGTAAAAGTGATGATGTGTTTTCCATCGCTTATTAAAGAAACGATGATGTTTTGGCCTTTTGTTGATAGCTGGGGTATTAGTTTCTATTATGATGTAAAATTGACCAAAGAGTGTGTGTTATAAACTCTTGGCAAGTATGGGGTTGTTTGAGTCATGTTTGGTTTTGTATGTAATTGCAAAGAATGTACCATAGATTTGCATGGAATGTAGATGTTGAAAGTGTGGTTTGATAAGGACACATGCAAATTGTAGGATGTGTTCATGCTTTTGGAGGACCAAAATCTCCTCAGTGGGGAAGAGTGATCCAGGTGGCTCTAGAAATTCTCAGAATTAGTAAGTGGTCCTAGAAAATCTCAAAAATAAAATTTACTAGATTTAAGTTAAACTAAGTTCAGATTAGAGATGTCATTGCAAGCTTTCCAATGATGCAAACAACACCTCAATCTGAGTTCGTATGTGAATGTTATGGCGAGTCAAAGTTTTAGTCAAACTAGGCTCCATTGGAAGCCACTAATGAGGCAACAATTTGGCACATATCAGCGATAGATTCTAACGGTCGGAACAAGTGAATTTTTTTCCGATTTAATTTATCCAGTAAACCCCAAAATTCAGTCAAAAATTTTTGAAAAATGTTTTTTAAATTTAATAAAGAAAAATTTTAAAAAATGAGGTGGCAGCCCCAATGGTTAGATATATATATATATATATATATATATATATATATATATATATATATATATATATATATATATATATATATAATAAGGATCGGGGCCCATGGCTCTAACGCAAGGCCCCTGCCCATGACCCGACAAAATTATTAATAATAGGGGTTGACGAGATTCAAACCCACCCGACCTTCCCACAAGTGACCCCACATGTAATAGTCACAACAATTAAGATATGAACCAAAACTTAAAACAACCAACAGTGTAATATGGGGAGGTCCACGGGTTTGACCCTGGGACCTACCCCCTTCGAATTTCACCACTTGCCAACAACCCGATGACCTTGGCCTTGAATAATTTCCGACGAGATTTTAATTAAGGAGGTAATTTTCTCATTCAATGGGACAGAAGAGAGAGTGCCCAAGGGAACCTAGAGTGGGCACAGTTAACAAGGCAGAACCCTGATGTAGGGGTATCATGAGAAATCTAAAAGATTCCCTTAGAGGCTGATTTTGAGAGAAGAGGAAGTATATTAATTTTATACTTATTTTTCTCATAATTTCACAAGGAACACAATGGCGTAATCATTTTCCTCATCTGAGTGGTAGATCTTCAATCAGCTTGTAGAGAGGAATATTTTGGGAATCACGAGGAATCTAAAAGATTCCCTTAGGGCCAAATTTTCACAGTTTCATAACGAAGTCGATTTTATACTCACTTTACTCTATTTTTCACAAGGAGTGCAGTGGTGAAGTTATATTGGTCTTCTGAGTAGTGGAATTTCAGTCAACCAACGAGAAGGAATCTTTGATATTCCCAAGGGTCTAGATTTTGACCGAGTCATAATGGGGTCGAATTAAGAGTAATTTTTCATGCTAGGAATTCAACAATGCAGTCCATTTCTTCAGCAGAGGTGTGCATTTTCAATCCATCCCCAGAAGTGGAGGTATAAGGTGTCTTATGTACATGCATGTAATTTTATTTCGTTGAAGAATGACGAAAGTGGCCTCCCACTTTGAGAAGAGCCTAGAGATGTACCCCACACTGGGTGAACTACGTTACCAATCTGTTGTGTCTTTTCTTCTCATCGTTGCATTTTATTTTTGTTCATTTCATGTGATATGCTTTCATGGCTACATGTTATTTTATGTGCAATTTTGAAAGAATATTTGAAGTAAAAAGATCTAGATCAAGGGCAGCTCTACTCATGTTTCATACTTCCAAAGTCGGCCCCTAGTTGCAGCGCTAACCACTATTCTCAACTCTTGTGGTCACACGGCCTATCAATGGCCACAACTATACAAAGTGGTCCAATGTTCACCATTACATCTCAAATTCTAGTTGATGGAAAGAAATTTCTAGACTTCCACCTCCAGGATGCATTATTACGCTACGTATGCCACCTTTGTGAGGCTCAATATGGTCGATTTGCATGAAAATTTGCCATGGAGAAAACTATGTAAGTACTATAGAATTATTTTTATAAGCCAAAACTCTAACATGATGTTGGAAAATATATCGAATCCTACACTACCTATGCCATTGAAAATCCAACCATAAAAAAGAAAGGCATGTACACCCCTCTGTGTACTCTGAGCTAGCCCTGGGAATCCATCTCCATGGAATATTTATCTGGCTTGCCTTCTACCAAGCATGGTAATCACTGTGCATTTTTGGTCGTGGACATATTGTCGAAGATGGCTATATTGACATCCTGCAAGAAGAGTATCGCACATTAGGGGAATTTTGAGGTATAAAATGGGCCTCCTAAGGAAATTATAAAATAATAGTGGAAATAATAAAATAATGTTAGATTACATCATCAAATTTAGAGGGAAAAAAGAGAAAGAGAAAATTTCAACTCGTATTATCAACTTGTCTCCCTATAGGTTTACTCAAATTTCGAGCAGAAACACTCGTTGGATGATGAATTTGATTCTTCATCCAAGGAGTATCCATGTTGCATTGTTTCAATGGACCCTCCTACACGAAAAATGATAAATCCATGAAAAAACATGATTGCAATCACATTTTTCATGTATTTATCATTTTTCGTGTGCGAGGGTCCATCGAAAATATGCAACATGGGTACTCCTTGGATGAGAAATTAAATTTTTCATCCAAAGAGTACTTCGGCTTGAAATTTGAGTAAAACCTTAGGGAGATAGGTTGAAAATACGAGTTGAAAAAGTAGTTTTATTATTTTTTAATCTTTTTATTTTCTTACTCCAAAAATGGTGAATCATCTCCCATGGTTGACATCATCATTTTGAATCTTATTGGTTCTTATAAAGTTTATTTTGGTTGTACATTTTTCTTAGGAGGCCCATTTTAGACCTCAAAATTCCCCTAATGTTAGAGGACACTTCCAAACTATTATTTGAACAAGTATGGTTACATTTTGGGATCTTTTGACGATGTTGGAACTGCAAACATTCAAGGGGTCTCCCTGATATGTGGTCCCAATTATACCTCACACTGTTTGGGATAGGAGCCCCATCAAGAATATGTCTTGGTTGCCAAATTCTTAAATACTTTCCTTGGCTCTAACTGTCAACAAGAGAGAGGAGTGAAATGGTGCCTTCAAAAAGCAAGAAGTTGTTCTTGGTGAGTGTTCAGTTGTAGGTGTGTCAAAGTTCTTCTACTGTGGAGGGAAAGAGTCAACTGAGCCTCTAAGAGAGAGGCAATAGTATCACCCTAGTATAGACACATGCAACCAAGAAGATTCATCTAACATCTATTGGAATAATCCACAAAATATGTGACAATCATTACAACCAATCAATGAGAAAGATCTATCTCGTATTTGGAGGAATGGTCCACAAGGATGGGACAACAATAACAACCATTACAACACATTCTCAATAAGATAAGTACTAAAATAAACTAAATAGTTCAATTAATTTAGCACAAATGAAAGAAAACATGAAATATAAGCATCCGTAAAATAGTCTTACAAACATTCATAATCCATGTATGAAGAACATGATCGCCTTGCAGGATTATATTATTAATTGAAAGTTCAAAGACTCATGTATACAATGAAAATCACTAGCTCTAATAGTGCAATGTTGGAGCCACTCCTTTCTCCTTAAAATAACTAGCTTATCTCTCTAATGCCTTGAGGGAGGATCCAATGTGAAAAGTCCCTTTTTCTTACAATGAGGGTGTATATATATCAATGAGGAGGTGATGCTTCACCTTCCTTGTGGCTCTTCATCTACTCTCATGATTTTTTGACATTATATGACTTTTCAATTTTACATGACTGTTAATATTACATACATTTCCTTTGGACTTTCACTTTACAATACATTTTTAAAACATGACTTACATAATCCACCATAACGATGTCACATGTGACAACTCTTGACGTGACATGATATGACATTGCTGACATGGACTGCTTGATGATGTGGCAATGTCAAGCCATTGTTGTTGCTCTGTGTTGAGTGTATTCTTGAGAATGCTCTTCTTTGCACCTATACATGGCTTTATGATAAGGAATCTTCAATGATCTCAAATCTTTGGTTGTGGTAGCAAACTAGTGTCCCTTTGCTTTCTCTCGGTTGATCAACTTGCATAGTCAACTACAAATATATCTTTCAACATGTTTCCCTTCTTCATATCCTTCTTCATCATCTCACTATGGCATGATAAGATACTTGCATCTTCAATTCACTCATGATGAGATGACATCAGTGCGAAAAACCCCTAACCTAATATAGTGCATATTGATCCATTGATTAAGTCAAAACCAGGTAACAAGCTAGGAGAGGGGCTCAGTGATTGTGCAGTTGCATAGTTCAAGCAGTTAGGGTTGAAGCTAGAGTCTTGAGATTATGTAATGCTTAGTCCGGGCTATGCTAAGGAAGAAAACTGCATAATTTTGGAGGTTAGTGTGAAAGGCCGAGGGGACGGGAATTGGATTAGCACATTGTGCAGTTCCAAGAGATAGAGGAGGTTGGGACATTGTGAAATTGTGTATCTTAGGAGCTCAAGTGATGAGATTGAGGCTAGAGATTGTGTAATGTGTAGTTAAGTCCAGGTTTGGAAGATGGATTGTGCAATTCTGAGAGCAAAAGTTGGGGCTTGAGCACTGGAACTGTACAGTGCAGCAGTCCTAGGAGGCAGGAACTGCACATTGCATAATGTAAAGAGGCAATATCATAGCTAGAGGACCGATACTACACAATGCAGATTTTAGAGAGGCCCAGTGAAACTAGGTTTCTTGTCCAGGAAGCTTTTTCATAAATTAGCTAAGTGTGGAATCAGTGAAGTTGATATGAACAATGATAGGACTTCGACTATGATCACACACTTAGAGTACTTGATGAATAAACAACATAGGTCATACATGACAAATTAACAATGCATTTCTCTCAGTGCAACAACTTTACAAAAAATTACGATAAGTGCAACACTAAAGATACACTTTGTGACAACCTTGATGACACTTGTGCAACAATGCTTAAAACTTTTGGAATGAGTGTTACAAATGTTTATATGGCTATAAAAAATCATTTGTACAAATATGACTTCTTGAAATCACCAAAACAATCTTGTACACATTATGTGACTATTATCATGTGGAAAGATGACATTTTTCCTATCTTGCAAAAGGGACTGAAACACCACAAGAAAACACATGGAATTAGTTATTATGTTTGCAATGAAAATTTGCAAGACTAATGAAGGATCTAAAATTAAGCGTAGGCCAAAATTTTGGAGGGTGTTATAGTAGCGACAACACTTGACGACACACTGATAGAAATCTAGCTTCTCTAACTTGGTTAAATCTTCCATGCAGGGTCTCGGTTCTTCAAGGAGTATTGATTCATTGTGCATATTACATTGGTTTCCCCACTTACCCCATGAGTAAACATAGTTCCCTTTGTGCCTACTTGGTTAAAAAAATTCATAATATCCATCAATATCGTGATGTTTCAAGTTGGAAAGAGTAGCGAATTTCATGAGCTTTATATTTTCAGAGCATAATTTTTCATCTCTGGTGTTGCTCCACTTCCAACACATGTGGACAATACCCTGATGGAGTCACTACAAGAACACAAACATTGCTCCACTACCAGAGATTCTGGACAATATCCCAATGGATTTTCTTGCTTCACCTCTCTGCGCAGGAATCATTTCTATTCTTTCACATTTATTTATTTATTTAAATAGGATTGTGCATCGACACTTATTTATTTTATGGGCAGAAGAGGGATATTGACTTATGGAGAGCAGGAGAGGTTGTTACTTCAGAGAAGCACATTGAAACCTATGATTTAGGTTTTCTCATTTATATTTTTCCCCTTTTCCTCATATACTAATTGGATAAGCATGAAAAAACTGAAAAATAAAGAACCAAGTGTGGCATAAGGTTTCCTGAATAGACACAAGTATCAAAAGTTGACCAAAACTCTCCTTACGAATGGATCACATTTTATGTCGGAACTTCATAAACCAAAATATATAACCAATACCAGGAAGAGGGATCGAAGGCTGGCCAAATGTTCAAGTGTCACAAGACTCTTTTCAATTTTGAAACACACTAAGAAGCTGGAAAGCATGTTCACATATGACATTTATTTACATGAAGAAAAACATAAACCAAACAAACAAGAAAATACTATGTACATAGCATAGGGACTAACCCAATACCATAATTGAAAATAATGTTTCAAGTCTTGGCCATTAACATGGAGAGAGTCAATCTTCCTATCTAGTGATTGTAGATGGTTTGTGTGCTGGCCAATATTTTCATGAATAGTGAATGGTCCAATCCACAAGGATTCAAACATGGTATGTTTTCATTTATCCTTGTGGGATTTTTCCCACTTCAAGAATAAGTCACCATAACTAAAGTTATTATTCCCTATACACTTCTTATCGAACCACCTCTTGATATGATTCTGGTGAAGGGAAAACTTTTCTTTTTCTTTCAACCTTTCTTCATGTAGCTTGTGAAGTGTATAAATATGTATTGTAACATTGAAAGGAATATAATGAAAAATCAAGCTGGTAGTCCCGGTTTTGGTATCCAGGGAAAAATCTCTGTGCATATGTGTTTTATGGGTTATGCTCTCGCATTGTTTATTTTCTTTGTTTAAGAATTCGTATGCAGGTAATTTCTGTACAGGGTTAAAACCTACATTTGGTATCAGAGCTGTTTTGGCTTCAAGGGGACGCCTTTGTTGCTGAGGGGTTTTGCTCGGGCCTGTGGTAGACCCTGTTCAGTGGGAGATCTACGAGATCGATTCTGGTGGTGAAAGAAGATGGCGAGCAGTGGAAAGATCGAGATTGAGAAGTTCAATGGTCAGAGTTTTGAGTTGTGGAAACTCAAGATGGAGGATCTGTTGGTCGATAAAGATCAGTGGATCGCGGTAGATCCGGGTACTAAACCATCGGGAGTGACCGATGAAGAATGGAAGAAATTGGATCGGAAGGCAAAGAGCACAATACGATTGTGTGTCTTAGATTCAGTATTGTTGAATGTATCAGGGGAAGCTACGGCAAAGGCTTTGTGGGTCAAGTTAGGGACTTTGTACCAATCTAAGTCTCTGGTGAATAAACTATTCCTGCGGAAAAAGCTGTATAACCTGAGGATGAAAGATGGAGACTCGGTGACAGAGCATCTGAATGCGTTTAATACTGTGGTAAGTCAATTATTATCTGTTGATATTAAAATTTCAGATGAAGATAAGTGCATCAGTCTATTGTGTTCTCTACCAAATTCGTGGGATAGTCTGGTTATTGCAATAGGTAGCAATGCAACTGCTTTTCAGTTTGATGAAATAGTCTCAGCCTTGCTGACGGAGGAGATGAGACGGAAGAATATGGACAACCAGAATGGTGATGCCTTGTCTCTACGAGGATGGTCCCAGAACAGAAACAAAAATAAGTCATCGAGTGGGAGATCTAAATCTAGAGGGAGATCTAAATCTCCAGGAAAACCTACAAAGGTGGTGTGCTGGAAATGCGGAAAGGAAGGGCACTTCAGAAGGGATTGCAAATCTAAAGTTCCTGATAAAGGAAAGGGATCTGATGATGCTCCTTCTGTAGAGGCGAAAACCACCTCAGATGAAGGTGGGGATGTGTACTTGGCTTCTTCAAGTACACATGTAGATCATGAGGCATGGTTGATTGACTCAGGTGCATCCTTTCACTTCACTCCCCATAGAGAGTGGTTCTGCGAGTATGAGAAATACGATGGTGGTGATGTCTTCTTAGGAGATGATAGGAAGGCTAGAATCATTGGTCGGGGAAAAGTAAAGTTGAAGTTGCAAGGTGGAAGGGTTAGAACACTTCCGGGTGTTCTACATATTCTTGCATTGGCCAGAAATCTGATTTCTGTAAGCAAGTTGGATGATGCAGGTGTAAAGACGGTGTTCGAGAAAGATACCTGCAAGATGGTTCGAGGAGCACTGATATTAATGCGGGGAGTTCGGATTGGAACTCTGTACAAGCTGCAAGGTAGCACTGTTGTTGATGGGTGCAATAGTTCTATGGTTCCTGAAAATGGAGTAGAAAATCTAGTGGTCTCTGGAGAGAAGACCATGTTGTGGCATCAAAGGCTTGGACATATTGGAGAGAAGGGCCTTCGAATACTTCATGGCAAAGGTATGGTAGAAGGTATGAATGATACCTCTCTGGATTTTTATTTCTGTGAAAATTGTGTGTATGGGAAGCAGAATCGAGTGAGTTTCCCCTCTGGTGGTAAGAGGACGAAACAGATATTAGAGCTTGAGCACAGTGATGTGTTTGGACCTGTGAAGGTTCCATCACTGGGTAATTCTGTGTACTATGTATCATTCATAGATGACTTCTCAAGGAATACATGGATATATTTCCTTAAGAAGAAATCTGAAGTCTTTGACAGGTTTAAAGAATTTAAGGCTCTGGTGGAAAATCAGACAGAGAAGAAGATAAAGGTGTTGAGGACAGATAATGGTGGAGAATTTTGCAGCAAGGAATTTGAAGAATTTTGTAAGAAGTGTGGTATAGCACGGCAGAAGACTACTCCATATACACCTCAGCAAAATGGAGTCACAGAAAGAATGAACAAGACGTTGATGGAAAGGGCAAGAAGCATGCTCAGTGGTGTCGGGTTAGGACAGGAATTCTGGGCATAGGCGGTGGATACTGCACGTTACCTGATTAACAAATCACCCTCATCAGCGTTGGAGGATAAGACTCCACAAGAAGTATGGACTGGTAAGAAACCCTCTCTTTCACATCTGAGGGTATTTGGATGTGATGCATATGTACATGTTCCAAAGGAGAAACAAACCAAGTTGGATAGTAAATCTGAAAAGTGCATCTTTATTGGGTATAAGGATGGTTTAAAGGGTTATAAGCTTTGGAACCCAGTCACACGGAAGATTGTGTACAACCGAGATGTGGTGTTCAGAGAGGTAAATGATGTTATTCAACATGAAGTCCAACCAAAGGAACCTGAGAAGATAGAGTTTGAGCCAAAGGAGGAAGAATCAGACTCTGCAACAGAGGAGGAATCAGAAGATGAAGAGCCACAAACTCCGGCTGTGAGAAGATCAGGTCGAGAAAGAAGGCAGCTAGAAAGGTATAATCCATCTGATTTCAGTTCAAATTTTTCTTTGTCTGTTACTGATGATGATCCCAGAACTATGAAGGAAGCAGTGGATTCAGAGGATGGAAAACTCTGGAAAGAGGCCATGGTTGATGAAATGGCATCTTTGCACAAAAATGCGGCTTGGGATCTGGTAGAGTTGCCGGCTGGAAGGAAACCCATTGGCAGAAAATGGGTGTTCAAGAAGAAGACTAATGCAGAAGGAAAGGTGGAGAAATACAAAGCTCGGTTGGTAGCAAAAGGTTATTCCCAGGTGCCGGGAACTGATTTTGGTGATATTTTTTCTCCTGTTGCCAAGGTAGCTTCTATTAGATTACTTTTATCTATTGCTGCTGCTTTTGATTTTGAGGTAGAACAGATGGATGTGAAGACAACATTTCTTCACGGGGATTTGGAAGAGGAAATCTACATGAGGCAACCTGAAGGCTTTGCGGTGAAGGGTAAGAAAGAACTGGTATGCAAGTTAAAGAAGTCTCTGTATGGGTTAAAACAGTCACCAAGGATGTGGTATCAGAAATTTGATACATTTATACGGGGACTTGGCTTCACCAGAAGCAAAGCAGATCATTGTGTGTAATTTAAATTAATTGGTGACCGTGTTATTTATCTGGTCTTGTATGTGGATGATATGTTGCTGGTTGGAAATGACAAAGAAATTATCCAGGATTTGAAGACCCAATTGTCCTCCAAATTTGACATGAAAGATCTTGGTGCTGCAAACTATATTTTGGGCATGGAAATTAAAAGAGATCGGGCAAAGAGGAAGCTCTGGTTAAACCAGAGGAAGTATGTCGAGACAATACTGCAGAGGTTTAATATGCAGGATAGTAAACCGGTGAAGGTTCCTATTCCTGTAGGTGTGAGGTTATCTGCTGAACAGTGTCCCAAGTCACAAGAAGAGGAAGAGGACATGTCCCGTGTTCCATATGCAAGTGCAGTCGGCAGCCTGATGTATGCAATGGTCTGTACTAGACCAGACATTGCACATGCAGTGGGAGTATTGAGCAGGTTTATGTCAAAACCTGGGAAGGAGCACTGGACAACAGTGAAGCAGGTTTTCAGGTATTTGCGTGGCACTAGTGATTATGGTTTGTGCTACCAAGGAAGACCAGGATTGGACAGAGTGTTGGATATTCATGGTTTTGTTGATGCAGACTGGGCTGGAGATCTGGATCAGAGAAGATCTACAAGTGGGTATGTGTTTAACCTATTTGGAGGTGCAGTCAGTTGGATGAGTAAGAAACAATCTGTAGTGGCACTATCAACTATAGAGGAACAATACATGCCAGCCACTCATGCAAGCAAGGAAGCAGTTTGGTTGCAGAGATTGTGTTCAAGTATGGGGTTAGTACATGGAGCTATAAGAATAGACTGTGACAGACAAAGTGCAATTTTCTTGGCAAAGAACCCTGCTTATCATTCAAAGACAAAGCAAATTGATGTTCAATATCACTTTGTGAGGGATATGATAGAAGACAAAAAGGTGTTGCTGGTAAAGGTGGACACTTTGAAGAATACTGCAGATGCATTGACAAAATCTGTGAGCTCTGAGAAGTTCTCTTGGTGTAGAGAAACAATGGGTGTTTCAGGGTTGAAAAAATGACTAAGCTCTCTTGTGGCCCCCTGTGGAAAGAAAACAACAAGTGGGAGATTGTTGGGTTGTGTTATATTCTTTCCACGACTAACCTACGTAGTTAAACGGGGGGTTAGAGGGGGGCGGTAGCCCCCCTTCATTGCGCCGATTGCGCAGCGGGGGGGTCACAGGGGGGGCGGCAGCCCCCCTGTCCTGGGGGTTTGAGGGGGGCGGGTAGCCCCCCTCTACGGGGTCCGGGGTAGCGCCCCGAGAAAATTTTTTTGGACCCTATACTAGGTTGGGTGAACCTACCTATGGTTTTGTGCATGATTTTCGCACATGGTATTGGACGCGATGGTTTTTCAGTCCATGGTATTGGATGCTTCGACATGTATAAATATGTATTGTAACATTGAAAGGAATATAATGAAAAATCAAGCTGGTAGTCCCGGTTTTGGGATCCAGGGAAAAATCTCTGTGCATATGTGTTTTATGGGTTATGCTCTCGCATTGTTTATTTTCTTTGTTTAAGAATTTGTATGCAGGTAATTTCTGTACAGGGTTAAAACCTACAACGTTGACCTAATAAGCATGACTTACCCTAGGATTCTTGTGAAATTTGGAGAGAAAGAAAGTAGATGTTAGGAGGAAGGATGGCTTCCTTTCCATACACAAAGATGTGGCAGTGACTAGAGAGGGATTTAGAGAGGGATTTGGCGTGACTCAATCAACCCATAAGGCATTTACAAAGTGGAGTGATAGTTCCTTTGTTCAGATAATATTTCTTCTTGATGATACAGATAAGGTTCTTATTTTTGGACTAAACAAGGCCATTTCGATGTGGATAGTAGTTATCTGAATGTTTCAATAAAATTCCATTTTCTAATGAAAAATCACATAATTTTAATGATGAAAAATACATTGCATTAACGAAAGAAAGTGAAGCTGAAGTGCCAAACCTGGAAATGATATTATTCTTAAGGAAGTTGATGACTTCATGATCATTCACCTATTTAAGAAGAACTTATTATATCCACTACGTGAAGTATTTTGTAGCAGTGAGGATGTAGCAGTGTTTATTTGATTAATGAAGAAAGATTTCTCCAATGAAATCTAAGCCCCACTATTGAAATGTTTCTTCCACTGAGGCTGGCTACAATGGTGCGACTAAATTCTTATTTCAGCTAGTACACCTTTGATAGAACATACAGTTGCGGGCATGAGAGAGAGAATTTTTTAATAATTTAGGCCAATAGAAACCATCCCACATAACTTTATGCGCAGTTTTGTTACTCGCGAAATTTCCCCTGGTTGGTCCATCGTGGAGATCACGTAATACTTTCTCTAAATCGTGCGCTTCTAGGAATCTAATCAATACTCTATTATGATTCTTTTTGAAAAGCACCCCTTGCGCTAACTGATAACATATTGCTTTGAGCGTCAGTTCCCTCTTTGATCATGCAGATAAATGGGAGGGTATAGTGTCATTATCAAGTTATTGGTGCACATATGCGTACCAAGAGTTTGAAATGGTAGTGGGAGGAGATCACTCTATATTGTACGTTTTGATCTCCTTCTTCCATCCGCAAGGATCTTCTTCTTCTGCATCCACTGCTTTTGCTACTGGCCAACATAGATTGTGGCCCTTGATTGTATGAATTGGCTTGAACTCTAAGTCGTATTCTTGTAAAGTAGTCATCCAGTTCGCTCTTCTCACACCCAACTCTTGTTGAATGAATAGTGATATGATTTGTTGGGTGTGGAAAAAGGATGATGCAATGATTTTCAAGAGATAGGGTTAGAAGTGTTTGACTGCCTAGTATACTGCATAAGCTTGTTTGTTAATAGTGGGGTAGTTAATTTTAGATCATTGAAAGCTAGCGCTCATGAAAGATATTGGATTCTCATTGTTTTGATCATCCTTTTGCATAAGAAAATAAGCGAGAGAAGTGTCAGAAGAGAAAGTGTAGAGCAGGAAATGTTTGCTGAAATTTGGGTTCTACAAAGTGGGTGCTTATGCAATGGCTTGCTTGATACGGAAGTCCTTTTCCCTTTTATCCCATTTATAGATCGCATCCTTCTTTACCATCTCTTGTATTGGATTCATGATCTAATCATAATCGAAGATGAACTTGCTAAGTTAAATTTTCCTAGGAAGGACTGCATATTATTTTTGTTCATAGGGAAGGGAATCTTGTAATTTCTTTTACACTCCATGGTCTACTTTAATCCCACTTTTGACAATGATATGTCCCAAGAGGTTATGCAAAGACAATAAGAAAATACTCTTTTTTGGATTAAGGGATATCACGTACTTACGACATCACTCAAAATTTTTCTTCAAGTGGCATGTGTAGTTGATTCTATTTTTGGAAAAAACCATGACATCATCAACATAAACAACTACACTCTTTCCAATCAGTCTGTGGAATGTAATGTCCATGGTGCATTCAAATGTTGCACTGACATTGATCAAGCCAAATGGAATTCTCCTGAATGAATATGTACCCCACTTTCTGTGAAACATTTTCTTTAGTTGGTAAGCCTCTGACACTAGAAATTGGTTATAACTTGAGTACCCATCCAATAAAGAAAATATCTCTGAGCCTGATACTGTTTGCAGTATCTATTCCATAGACGGTACGGGATAATTGTCTTTGTCTGAGGCACAGTTCCAATTGTGGAAATAAACACACATGATACAGGTGATATTGGTGGTCCCCACCTATTCCACCAAGAGCTCCATTCAGTTTCATCACTTTCCTATTTTATAGCATCATTTACTATTTTTAGCAATTTTTCAGGTCTTGAACTTTTGGAGCAATTTTGACCCCCTAAACGACATTTTTTTACGACCGTAGTAAGCGCATAGCCATAGGTAAAGGCCTACAGAAAATATTGTAGTAATTAGAGAGATATTTCCAACAAGGTATCGTATGCTCAAAAAAAGATATCATAACCAAGTTACAACCCTGAGAAGTTAGCTACCCATCTAGCCCTAATGGGGCAAAAAACCTCTTCGTGTTCCATCTCTAGGGGTTAGGGTTTTGGTTGTTTAGGGTTTTCCCTTGTTGTTCAATAACAAAAAGGAACTTGAGCCTCATTGTAACACAATTCAAGGGCATGTAGCTACCACATCTCTTCTTAGAGATAAGCTACCATCACCCGAGCTAGTTTATTTCCATTATGTATGTAAGCATATTTCAGTTCTTTGATATTAATGAAGTGATATTGATATCAAAGATCTAGGCAAAGGTATCCATTAATATGGTTTGTGGGCGCCTTTCCCTTGCTTTGGATTCTAGATCCAAATTATCGCTCTTCTGTTTAAACTTTTTCTCGATCTTGAAAACATATCGATAGGCGACACTAAGCGAGGTGATGTTGAGGAACTCCATTTTGTCTTGGATTTACTTATGTAAACATCCATATTACTTGAGTACCAAGTTCTGCTCAGAATCTTTGAGACCCAACTTCATGTGAAGGGTGTGAAAACCATTTGTGAACTCTGGTACATCTTGGTCCCTTCCCTAACATAGCATGGTCCACTTTATGTATTTATCTTCATATCTAGCAACAAGGTAATATTGTTTCTTGAAGGCATCCTAGAAATAATTCCAAGTGGATGTGACTGAAAACAATGAGGATTCCCTCTCATCCTTTTGCTCACAGTAGGTTTCCCACCAGTCCTTGATATCGCTTCTTCTGTTCTTTGTGTTTATGTTTATATATGTATTATATTGCATTTCTACATAAGTCTGGATAAATGGTATCATAGAGGTCTTCTATTTCTTTGTTTTTCTTTGTATGTCCCGAACGAGGTCAAGGTATAAGTAGTTAGGGCTTGAACTAGTTGAACCTTTTCAAGATCAACCTCGCAAACCCCAAAAAACTCCTATGGCAAAAGAAAATAAATACGAGGGAGAAGGAAATCATTTTAAAATATTGCTTAAGGATGCCCTCAAGAGACAAAGAAATGTGATGATGGATACCTTTGCCCAGATCCTTTGATGGCTACCCACAAGCGATGCATATTCATCCAACAACCACTCTAGAGGCACAACTCCTTTTAAAGTACACATTAATTTTGACATTCCAATATTTAAAGGCTAGATAAATGCAGACATCATAGATAGATGGTTAAATATGTTGGAAGGATATTTTTTAGTTCATGACTTTTCCAATCAGGAAAACATTACTTTTTCACTCCTCAAATCCACCCCCCATGTCAAGGACTGATGGGAAACCTACTGTGAGCAAAAGGACGAGAGGGAATCCTAATTGTTTTCAGTTGCATCCACTTGGAATTCTTTCTAAGATGCCATCAAGGAACAATATTACCTTGTCGCTAGATATGAAGATAAATACATAAAGTGGACCATGTTATGTTAGGGAAGGGACCAAGATGTACCGGAGTTCACAAATGGTTTTCACGCCCTTCACACGAAGTTGGGTCTCAAAGATTCTGAGCAGAACTAATTACTCAGGTACTATGGATGTTTACATAAGTAAATCCAAGACAAAATGGAGTTCCTCAACATCACCTCGCTTGTTGTCGCCTATCAATATGCTATCAAGATCGAGAAAAAGTTTAAACAAAAGAAGCGATAATTTGGATCTATCCAAAGCAAGGGAAAGGTGCCCCCAAACCACATAACAAAGGAAAAAGCCAAGGCAAGGTGACCCAAGACAACTCATCGAAGACACAAGAAAATAAAAACACCATGAAGATAAAGAAATACATAGGAAAGTGGTGTGAGTTCCATAAGAGCCCCACTCACAACATGAGTGAGTGTCGAGCCAAGCAGTCATTGGTGTCTGAGTTGAAGACTTCCAAATTATATGTATGTTCTGACACTGAGTCAGAACCTGAAAAGGGGAATGAAAAAGGGAAGTAGATTATTGATCTAGAGCCGAGTGCCACTATTGCCACCACCAAGATCCAAAATGATGAGCCTGAAGATCCAGAGGAGGGGGAGCACCTCTTCCACTCATAGATGTGGGTGAAGGGTTATCTTATTTAGTTCATTGTTGACAGTGGGAGCCAAAATTACCTCATTTCAATACAGGTTGTGAAGCAACTAGTCCTAATGACCATAACACACCCACACCCATACACCATCTGGTGGCTTCACCAAGGACGAGATCTCTGCATGAGCCAATAGTGTCACCTCCCCATGACAACATCAAGCCCTTCACATATGAGGTATTTTTTGGTGTTGCTCCTACTGAATTTTGTGATGTATTATTAGGCCAACCATACTTGTGGAAGCGACATTATGTGTATGATTCTAGGCCTCACACTGTTATTATTACTTTGGACAATAACGTATAGGATACGAGAGGTAACACCGCCTACTTCCATCTCTTTGATCACTACGAAGAAATGCAATAATATCATTTCCCACACCAGGAAATTTGTTTTCCTTATGATTCGCCCTTAGGGAAAGAAGAATATTTTGGCCATGGCCTTTAGACAGGGCTCCTCTGCATGGAAACAACAGATGGACAAGGTCGTGGAGGAATGCTTGGGCATATTCACCTCACCCATAAGGGTACCTCTACACTATTAGGTCAAGCACTCTATCGATCTGACCCTAGGCGCGCCGCTACCAAATGGAATGATCTATTGACACTATGTTCTAGAGAATGATGAAATCGAGAGGAAGATTCAGAAGTTTATGCAAAAGGCTACATCAGGCCTAGTTCATCACCCTTGGGGATCCCAATCATGTTGGTACATAAGAAGGACGAGACCTAGAGACTCTGTATTAACTATTGTGTGTGGAACAAGATCACTGTCTGAAATAGGTATCCAATCCCATGGAATTATGATCTTTTGGACAAGCTCATGGGGGCAATATTTCACCAAGATTGATTTTAAGTTTGGTTATCACCAGGTGCCAATAGAACCCTCCGATGTGTGGAAGACTGCCTTCAAATCTAAGGAGGGTATTTTCGAATGGCTAGTCATGCCTTTTGGGTTGAAAAATTCGCCTCAAAGCTTCATGACATTGATGGAAAACATCTTGCAACCCTTCACCAACTCATTCATGGTGGTTTATTTGGATGAAATCCTGATCTTCAGCCATATTTGGGAAGAGAACCTCCACCACATTCGACAGGTCCTTTAAACACTGCAACAACACAAGATGTGTGCTAATTTGGAGAAATGCACTTTTGGTATGACCCAGGTTGAATCTCTAGGGTACATCATTGATGAGCGGGGTGTGAATGTGGACCCAACGAAGATATAATTCATTTAGGATTTCCATCCCCAACCACTCTAATAGACCTCTCTAACTTTCTAGGTCTTTCCAACTTCTATGACAAGTTCGTGTTGGGGTTCTCTTATACCACTTGGCCTTTGAGTCAAGTCACCAAGGGAGTAACTAAAGGAAATTTCTTTTGGTCTAAATCCTAGCAAAAGGTGTGCACTAAGTTGAAGAATCACCTCCGCTTTGCACCAGTGCTCACACTACCAGACTTGTAACAACCATTTGAGATTGAGACATATGCCTCCAACTATAATATTGGTGCAGTTCATACTCAGTAGGGGAATCTAGTGTCACATCACTGTGAGGCACTTTGAGACACAGTCCAAAAGTATCCCACCTATGAAAAAGAGATGTATTCCATTGTGTAACCCCACTGAAAATGGAAGAATTACATTGTGGAGAAGGAAATGATCATCCACACAGACCACTAATTTCTATTGTTCATATAAACACAAGGGAAGTTATATAATGATCACTATCATAAATGGTCTACATACCTACAATAATTTAATTTGAACATTAAGTACAAGAAGGGAAACACCAACAATGTTGCAGACTGCCTCAGCTGACCACTGTGCTCAACTCTTGTGGGCACGAGACTTGGGGGTGGCCACATCTTTATAAAAAAGATCTAGAGTTTTGAAACACATACTAGATGCTCCTGGAGGGAAAGAAAGTTCCAAATTTTTACCTCCATGATGCACTGTTATTATACTTGGGACACCTCTATGTTACTTCATGCGAGCATGCCAAGATGATTTTGGAAGTGCACTACAATTGGGTCGCTAGACATTTGGGGGTAGAGAAAATAGTGACCTTGTTGCAAAAGTATTTATATTGGAAAAACCTTCGAGAGGATGTTGGGAAGTACATCAGGTCCTACACTTATTGCTCCATTACCAAACTGACCATAAAGAAGCAAGGCCTATGCACTTTGTTGACTACTCCTAGTCAATCTTGGCAATCCATCTCCATGGCTTACATGCTGGGCCTAATCCTTCTACCAAGCATGGAAACAACTTCCTTTTTGTGGTCATCGAAATATTCTCTACGATGGACATTCTGGAAATCTGCAAGAAGAGTATCACATCAGAAGCCACTTCTAATCTCTTCTTTGAACAAGTGTGGGTACACTTTGGGATCCCAAAGTCCATTATCTCAGATATGGACAACAGGTTCCTAAGTACATTTTGGTCAAGTCTGTAGTTGATACTGGATACCAACCTTACTAAGTCCATGATTTCCACCCCCAAATTGATGGCCAAATAGAGGTCATCAATAGGATGACTATACACATTCTACACGTGTAAAACTCGAAGCATCCACACACATGTGATGAAATCCTCCCTTATATCCAACACAAATACAATAGATCTCTCCATAGCTCCACTAGCCACAACCCCTTTCAAGTTGGGTTGGGGTTCCAGCCACTATGTCCCATTGATGTGACCATACCATTTGTAGTTACTTACATAGATTCAACTCATGTCCAGTCCAAATATTACAGGGAGAACAACTTCATTAAGTGAAATCAGCACATTGAAAAGTATGTCCATAAAATATTAGATAGATCTAGTGCTAAGTATAAGCAGCGACATGATCAACATCAAATTCCACAGAAGTTCAAGGTGTGTGACAAAGTTTGGCTACATTTGCAGAAGGATGACCTCGTTGGGCCCCACCCCAAGCTTCACCCACTCTGATATGGGTCTTACACCATCACCAAGGCTGTAGGGGATAATTCCTTTGATATCATCATTCCACCATTCCTTGGTATGCACCCCATGTTCAATGTGGAATGCCTTCGGCCATACTTTCCACCATTACTGGACACATCCAACATTGCATACCAACTCACACCAACGGACTTAAACCAGACTGCATGGAACAAGCCAAAAATGATCGAATCATGGACACATAGATAAAAAAAACCTACCAATAAATGAAACAACTATATTAAGTTGTCAAAGTAGGCCACTCCTTCACAATGACAAGTGGCTCACCAAATACAAGGTTTAATAGAAATTTCCTCACCTAATGGAGGCTCTGCACACAATGGGGACCATTGCTTCCTAAGGAGAGAGAACTGATCCAGATGGATATTGGTGGCCACCCACCTATTCCACATAGGCCACCAGTTGGTTTCATCAATTTCCTTGTTTATAGCATCATTTACTATTTTTAGCAGTTTTTGGGTCCTGAACTTTTGGAGAAATTTTGACCCCATAAACAACATTTTTTTGAGGTCTTCAATATACCCATAGCCATAGGCAAGGGCCCATGGAAAATATTGTATTACTCAAAGAGATATTTCCAATTAGGTATTGTACATGACAGACGGAGATAATATGACCAAGTTATGACCCCGGGAAGTTTTTTGCCCAACTAACCCCAACGAGGCCCACAAACTCTTGGTGTTCCATCTCTTGGGGTTAGGGTTTTGGTTGTTTATGGTTTTCCCTTTTTGTTGAATAATAAAAATTCCCTTGAGCCTCATTGGAACAAAATTAAGAGGTGTGTAGCCACCAAATCTCTTCTCAGAGATAAGCTACCATCGCCTGAGCTAGTTTATTTCCATTTTGTATGTAAGCCTATTTCTGTTCTTTGATATTAATGAAATGAATTTTTATTTCTATAACATCTATATTTTTATGTTTATATTTGTATTCTACTGCATTCTTGCATAAGTCTGGATCAGCACAAGTGGATTTCCTTGGACTTCTTTCTTATCCAAACCAAGTTCAATACCCAAGTAGAATGTCACACTTTATATATGATTTGAGCATCCAACAATTCCCTTAACTCCTTTTGAATCAGAGGCTCAAGCATCGGATGTACCTTCCACAACTTTTTGGAAAGGATCGGCCCCTACTTTGATTAGAATCACATGCTAGATTATTCATGTGGCATAAGTTTTGAGCTTAGTGTATGTCCATGTGAATACATCTCGATACTACTTGAATAAGAATATGAAGACTTGTCACTCCAATGGTGTGCAAAAGTTACCAAGATTTTCGAACTTTCAATCTTCTTCTGTTCCCAGATTTATTTGCTCACGCGACAACATTGAGCTATGGGTTTTCACATTGACTAGCCCTCAAAAAGTGATTTTGCAGATCATACAACTTTTCCAATGATACCACACCTTTCAGCACAGGGTTCTATTTTCCTGCAACACTTTCTCATGCTCATCTTCACTGATTGTTGCATTCTTGAATACATTAGGATTCTCCATAAAGTGTAGTATATACCGTCATCATCAAAAATGCGTAAATTAGTAATATTGTCAAGAACTAAAGGTTTATAAATAATTTCTACAGAAAAATGATCCCTAAGCGGTGATAACCTAGAAACAACATTTTCCAATGCATCTAAAGTTGTGTTAAATATTCTAGGAACATAAATAATGTCAAAAGCTTGGAAATGTGAAATCAAATGGTGCACCTTTTGTTGGTAACTTTGGACACGAGGTGACACACAATGTATGGTATCATGTACTTTTCGTATGACAATTTCTTAGTCACCTGCTACTTTGAACACTGCAACATTAAGTTCAATGGCTCTTTTGCAAACCCAAGATGAATGCTTCGTATTCCACGGTGTTGTTCATGCACTAGAATTCTAAGCGGTTGGAGATCAGATGTTTCCTCTGTTGTGGGTGTACTAAAACACAGACAACCCCATATCCCTCCTATGTTTTGGAACCATCAAAATACAATGTACAAATATCATATGTTCAAAGACTACGTCCTATGCTAGTATTATTATTAATACTACTACTAACTATACAGATGCGATTTTCACTAGTTGGACTAGGAAGGAGTTTCAACTATGTGTTTGGTGGAACTAGGGATGGATGAGTGATATAACACCCCATATCAATTTCCAAAGATGAGATCTACGAAATCCATTGGTTGATTCTTACCACCAAAAGGAGTAACAGTGTGTTTCATGTATCACTCTCAGTTCACCTGGTTCTGATTATTTCTGCCTTTGTACGAAAGCCATAAATGTGACTAACCCATAGAGAAATACCCCTATAGCTTGTTGGACTGATCTCTACTTAACAATACACTGCATTCTCTAGGAATGTCCACAACTAATATATTTATACATTGGTGAACTAATTGGTTAGATGATAAACCTATGAGCACATTTTTGAGTTCTCTAACCGCATGGAAGTGAGTGTCTTCCAGCTGAATGATATGTGCATCTATTTTTTCCCCATTTTTCATTGATTTTCTTAACAAAAAATAAAGGAATTATGTTTATATAAGCACCAAAATCAACTAAGAAATTGTGCACATTATATTTAAAAATTTCAAGCATTAACAAAAATGGAGGGCAAAGTGTGCTTGCATCAAATGTTAAAGCATTCAGCATAGATTCGAAGGAAGCATAGGACTTACTAGATCTCTTCTATGAAGAAACAACATTACCTGAGGTGGATTGTTCAAGTGAACAAACAAGTAATTCATGTTTTCTCACGATCTTTGTTAGTTAAAAGAGAGAAATTTCCATGCGAGCTTTCTTCATATCTTCAACTATAATCCAATACGCGAGATACTGGGAAAGAGTGCGGAGGAGAAACTTGATCTACTACTTCCACAATAGTAGACACACTTTTGTTGTGGACGCAATTCCAAACTTGTTCTAAGTGTTCTAGGCTAAGTTAGCGAGAAGTAAAATCTTACTTTCCAAGTGCTCTTTCAACTTCTGCCTCACCAAATCTGTTTCAAATACCAACCCTTGACTTCTTAGCTTTTATCGACTATTCTATTGTTCAGATGAGGCCTCACTTGGTGGTTGTTCTTCAACATTCTTCTTCTTAGTTGCGAAAACACAACTGAATGTATTCACTACGTTTCTAGTATTCACAGTGTCTTCGGCTTCAACATTCTCTCCCTTCTCTTATATTGGCTCAACCTACTCATCTGTAAGTACTATATCAATAATATGCGCAACAAGAGCGTTTATGTTGTGGTTCTTGGTATCAATTAGAGAAAACCCTGGCTGCAATGGAAAAACTATAAGGTAACCTCAAACGAATTTGAGGTTGAAAGTTGGCCCTTCAAAATAGAGAGGGATCTCTCCCTAAACTCAGCTACCCAAGGTCACAATGATAGGAGGTTTGTAATATGTTATATGTCTAGTTTAATTTAGAAAAAACTAAGGTTGGTTGGACTATAGGAGATTTCACCATTTTGCATGGAGTCTGACCCAATCAGTTTTATATAAACCATAGGTTTAGTGAGGAAATATCAAAAAAGGAAGATAGAAACAACTTCTTTGACAAATTTACAAAATTATAGAATAGTAAAGAAATTAGTGTGATATTAAGGTGAAAAACAAGTAATAAGTATCCAATCTAGATCTTGGGGGGAAGCCCCCAAGGCCTAAAAAATTGAAATGGATCTTGTTGGGGGGGGGGGGGCCTCCAAGATCTGAAAAATTGAAATGCCAGAGGAAAATAGGAGAACACACAAAAAAACAACAAAGAAAATTTTTATTAAGATAGAGAATAATTGTAAAAACTACATTGTGGTGGACAATTTGTGCTTTTACAGAATGCAACTTGATACTTATAGCATTTTTTTAGTTATAATACCATAGGTAAATTCCATGGGTGGGTAGATACCATGGGTGATTGAATACCATGGGTGGATCTCACTTACAATACCATGGGTAAATACCATGGGTGAATGAATACCATGGGTGGATGCCACTTACAATACCATGGGTAAATTCCATGGGTACATAAATACCTTGGATGGATGAATACCATGGGTGGATTCCACTTACAATACCATGGGTATATTCCATGAGTGGATAAATACCATGGGTCAATGAATACCATGGGTGGGTGCCAATTTCCATTTATATCATTCCTCCCTCTTTAAGAAGAAATGTTCCCCATTGAGCCAAGTTCCCTCCTAAGAATCCTTTGTTTAACATGAAGAGCCATTGAAGAGAAGGGTTTTGTGAAGTTAACCCATAACCATGATGAACAAAAATATGAGGATATAAATACCTTGTAATGCTTGTGACCAACTGTGATACTAACAGTGTTCAACCTAGAAAATGGACTTCGATGAATCATGGGTTTGTGGATGACCCATAACCATGAAAAACAAAGATTTGATGATAGAGATACCTGGTAATGCTCGTGACTAGCTGTGATAATAACAATGTGCGGCCTAGCAAATGGACTTCAATGACAAGGTTTTTGTGCGGTTGACCCATAACAATGATGTTGATTGTTGGTGAAGTAGAAAGTGCATACATAGCTTGGGTGGGAGAGCACGTATCCAAAGAACCCAAGTCGGATGTCATTATTCTGAAACTAATGAATGTGAAGAATGTGCCTACTAAAGCAGGGTGGGAGGGCACATCTTCAAAGGGAACCTACTTCGAATGTTGCTTCATATATAAAAACTAATTTAAAATAGGCATAACACAGTCAATATAACTCAGAATATTTATTATAACATGTTTTTGGAAATAGAATGAACATTATGCATCTTCCCATGTGATTGAAATCCCTATCTGGACACTCTGGAAACTCAGATTTGTGTTGCAACTATTTCTTCGTCACAAAAGTTCTAAAAAAGTAGTTGATTTTAGATCGGTGATATCTACCTCATACGAACTCTAGTTCGACCTATTTTTTTTTTTTAGATTGGGTGATTTTTCAAGAGGAGCTCAGTCAGCATATTTTTTTGGTATTGCACAGTCTTTCCTTTTACAAAATATAACTTGTTACTTATATTATTATTTTAGTTATAATACCACTGGTAAATTCCATGGGTCGGTAGATACCATGTGTGATTGAATACCATGGTTGGCTTTCACTTACAATACCATGAGTAAATACCATGGGTGAATGAATACCACGGGTGGATGCCAATTATAATACCATGGGTGGATAAACACCTTAGGTGGATGAATACCATGGGTGTATGCCACTTACAATACCATGGGTATATTCCATGAGTGGATAAATATCATGGGTCGATGCATACAATGGGTGGATTCCATTTGGATCAGTATATGAATATAAAGAACTTGGAGCATAGAGATATGAATTCCAATTCAAGCAACCTGGTATTTAGATATTGGAGAAGATATGAAACTCAAAAACATATAGGAAATTGCAAACACATGAATTTCAACAAATTGATCACATAGACTATTTTAATATTAACTAATCATACATTACATAAAAGAGGATTCCTTTCAAAGAATTCCAACCCTGTTTCATTTTACAGAACTTGTCTTTATAGAAAAGACTACAAACTAAAACAAGTTTCTAGCATATTCTTAATTACAAATTGCTAAAACTAAAAGAAATAAAGAATATCTCTCAAATACATGCATATAAAACTTTCCAATCCTATATGTATCTAAATATGATGTTCTTGTTGGATTCATGGATGGAGATAAGGATCACCAAGTTGAATTTAATGATGTGGAATCCATGTCAAAATAGGGCTTGAAAAATAGGGTCTAGTGATCCCTTCGAAACTAAAAAATGCCATCACTATTAGAAAGCCAAGAGATATTTTTTTAAATGGGTTTGTTACAGAAAAAACCTATTTCTGTTTTGAAAATTTCATTCTCAGTTGTTTGGAAAGCGTGCCTGAAATTACTGTGTCGTATTCGAAAAACATAGTTTTAACTGACCATTTTTTACAAAAATGTGTTGAAAATCTTGTTGTCGGCACTTTAACCTTATTTATTGGGAGTGTCAGCACTTTAAAAACGTTTATACTAAAAAATGTGATAACAGTTGGCTTCACGGGGATGTTGTTGATCATATATGACAACAAGAACCCCTATAGACCTGAGGCCTGGTCCCAATTCAACAACTACAACTTGCAACCTGTACTTATTCTGCAATTGAAAATAAATCATAAAATTCACTGCTGAAAACTAAACTGAAATTCATGCTTGCCATTTCCTACTCTAAGTTGAACCATGAGTATTTTTTAGGTGAATTCAAACACCCATTGCAACCATGCAAGCATCTTGTCCATCAATTGAAAACCTTGCATGTGTATATTGTGGAGTAGACTGAAAACCCTATTTAATGATAACTCAAAATAAGATCTGAGAACAAATTTGATATTTACAAAATTTGAAACTTGGGCCTAGTTTCTTACTCCAAACCTACTGTGAAAGGATCCTCATAAGAATCAAAATTGATTTTACAATTTTGCCAAATTTTTTACTCTGATATGGAACTTCTCTAGCTGCATTTTCTTTCTCAAATACCTCCATCTGATGATTTTCATAATGATGCAAATAAAATCTTTTTGGATGAGAAAATATTGGCTACAACACTGATTCTTGATTATCTTCATGTATATCAGAGAAATATGGAAGAGCCATGTCTTCAACAATAGGAGTGACTGAGGATGGTTGTTCTAATTTTATATCTTTAAAAGATGTGAGATATTTAATGATCTCTCCATTTTCAAAACAAACCACAAGAACTTTATCTTCTTCCATGAATGAAAAAGGAGGTAAATGATCTATATAAATTACTGATTGACTATCATTACCCCTTTCTTTGTCACTTAAAATATGAAAATTTTCATCAACTTCAAGGGAAGAATTATAATTTTCAGATTTTAAATCCTGATCTAATTCTCTTTCATCAAAGGAGGAAAATTCCATTTTTTGTTGGGATGAATATTCACATATCGTTTCATATATTTCCTCACCTATTAACTCCTCATATGCACATCTTCTAGATAGTGAATGAAATCTTCATAGTTTTCACAACAATTCCCAAAAAGTGATGAAGATTGGGTGAATTCCTTATAATTCTTATAGAAACCAGTATGAAAATATTTAAAATAATAAAGAGTGGTAGGAGGAAACCTTTCATACCAGGATCTTTCCTTTTCTTCTAAGGTTTCCATAAACATTTTCATCATTTAGTCTTCATTAAATTTAATCCCAAGCCTATGTATATGCATATGAAATTTCGCCAAATGAAGAGCAACATCATCCCTGCCCTCATCTTTGAACCTTGGAAAATATAATTTCCAATATATATGAGCAATAATTTGGAAATACAAGAATATGAGCATGATTAATAGAAGCATACCTTGAATATTTTGGATCCATGTTGAGAAAGTGGGGTCACTAAACATGTTTTCAGACAACTAAGTCTTCGACCAGTGGAGTAATCATGAAATTTTTGAACTCTAGATTTAGTTGAGAATGGATTCGTCAGGAGAATGATGAACAACCTTTCTGTGTCTATCCTCTATTAAGCATCAGAGAGAATATTTGATCTTTGTTGATCTCCAAGGGATGATTTGACATGAAATTTCGCGTCCCCAGAAATGATGCAAAAATGGCACCACTTAGAGAAAACCATGGTTGTAAGGGAAAAAATCTAAGGTAACCTCTAACCTCTTTGAGGTTAAAAAATAACCCTTCAACTTGGAGATGGATCTCTCACTAAACTTAGATACCCAAGGTCACAATGGTAGGAGGTTTGTAATATGTTCTATGGATAGTTTAATTGAGAAAAAACTAAGGTTGGTTGGACTGTAGTAAATTTCACCAATGGCCATGGAATCTGACACAATTGGTTTTATATAAACCAGAAGTTCAGTGAGAAAATATCAAAAGAATGATACTAACAAATCCTTTAATAATTTTAGGAAATCAGAGAATATTAAAGAAATTAGTGTGATATTTAAGTGAAAAAAAGAAATAAATCTACGAATATAAAGAACTTGAAGCACATAGATATGAATTCCAATTCAAACAACTTCGTATTAAGATATTGAAGAAGATATGAAACTCAGAAACAAATAGGGAATTACAAACACAGGTATTTATGCTAACTACTCACCTAGATTGTTGTAATATTAATTGATCATACAACACATAAAATAGGCTTTCTTTCAAAAAATTCCAACCCTATTTCATTTTCCAGAACTTGTCTTTATAGAAAATACTACAAACTAAAACAAGTTTCTAACATACTCTTAATTAGAAATTGCTAAAAATAAAAGAGATAAAGTGTATCTCTCAAATACATGCATATAAAACTTTCCAATCCTATCGACATCTTAAAATCATGTTCTTGTTGGAGTCATGACTGGAGATAAGGATTACCAAGTCAAACTTGATGAGGTGGCATCCAAGTAAACAACTGTCAATGAGCTTTTTCCTCATGAATTTCTGAAAAATAGGGTCCAATGATCCCTTCGAAATTCCAAAACCATGATATATGTTAGAAAACCAAGAATTGTTTTCTTAAATGGGCCCGTTACGGACAAAAACCTATTTGTGTTATGAAAAAATAGTTCTCATTTTTTTGGAAAGTGTGCTTGAATTTAATTTGTTGTATTGGAAAATAGAGTTCTAATTGACCATTTTTTTACAAAAAATGCGTTAACACTCCCGTTGTCAATGCTTTAGCCCTGTGTATTACAAATTCGTGCTGACACTTCCGTTGTCAATGGTTTAGAAAATTTGAGACTAAAAAATGTGATAACAACTAGCTTCATGGGGATGTTTTCAATCATATATGCTAGCAAGAACTCCTATAGACTAGAGGCTTGATCCATTGGGCTGATCCCAACTCAAAAACTGTAACTTGCAACCTGCACCTATTCTACCACTAAAAATAAACTGCAAAATTCACTGGTAAAATCAAAACTGAAATTCATGCTTTCCATTTCCTACTCTAAGTTGAACCATGATTTGTTGTTAGGAGAAGTCAAACACCCATTGCAACCATGCGAGCATATTTTCCATTGATTGAAAACATTGCATGTCTTTATTGTGGAGTAAATTGAAAAGCCTATTTAATGATAACTCAAAAGCTTATCTAAAAACAAATTTGATATTTACAAAATTTTAAAACTTGGGCCTATTTTCTAACTCCACACCTGTTGTGAAAGGATCCTCATAAGAATTGAAATTTATTTATAGTTTTGTAAATATGGGACTCCTCCAATTGCATTTTCTTTCTCAAATACCTCCATCTGATGATTGTCATAATGTTGCAAACAAAAAATTTCTGGACGAGAAGATATTGGTTGCAACACTAATTCTTTGTTATCTTCATGTATATCATGGAAAGATGGAAGAGCCATGTCTTGAAAATAGGAGTGACTGAGGATGGTTGTTCATATGTTTCAATAAAAACATCATCTTGTTTTCCTAATTTTTCTAATTTTATATCTTCAAGAGATGTGAGATCTTGAGTGATCTCTCCATTTTCGAAAAATTCCACAAGAACTTGTTCTTCTTCCTTGACTGAAACAAGAGATAAATAATATATAGGAATTATTGATTGGCTATCATTACCCCTCTCTTTGTCACTTAAAATATGAAAATTTTCATCAACTTCAAGTGAAGAATTATAATTTTCAGATTTAAGATCTCGATCTAATTCTCTTTCAGAAGGGAGAAGAGATCATAAAAATCGATCCGACGAAACATTCAATCAACAACCAAATAGGGAGTTCGATCAACTAAATAAGATCGATTAATTTTGGATAGGAAAGGTCCACTTTCCAAATCTCTATCAAATTTCAATACCAGAGTAGCTTATATATTCATAAGCCAATGGGTCAGGTTCACTTACTTCTCCTCCGCTTTTTCCACTTCTTTTGAAGACTGGTAATTTGAAATTACCAGGTATCCCATTCGGAAAATGATGAGAAAGATATCAATTTGAAGATCGATCGTTATATGAATATATCATATAAAATATATGAAAATATATCATGAAAATTGACCTTTCAAATTAAATTGGTAGACTTGAGGAAAAATCCATTTGTTGGTGGGATGAATATTCACATAGGCTTTCATATATTTCCTCTTACATTAACTCTTCATTACCATGCTCATCATCTATATAGTGAATGAAATTTTCATAGTTTTCACAACAATTCCCAAAAAGTGATGAAGATTGGGAGCATTCCTTATAATTCTTATAGGACACAGTATGAAAATATTTAAGAGAATAAAGAATAGTAGGTCACAGCATTTCATACCAGGATCTTTCCTTTTCTTCTAAGGTTTCGATAAAAAATTTCATCAGGTAGTATTCATGAAATATAACCCTAATGTTGTGTATATGCATATGAAATTTCTCCAAATGAAGAGCAACAACATCCCCATCCTCATCTTTGAATCTTGGAAAATATAATTGCCAAGCTATACAAGGAATACGATTTGGAAAGCTAGGAATATGATCATGATTCATAGGAGAATACCTTGCAAAAAGTGGATACATCTCGAGACAGTGGGGTCACCAAATAGTTCTTCATACAACTGAGTCTCCAGCTAATGGAGTCATCATGAAAGTTTTGAGCTCTAGATTCAATGAAGAATGGACTCGCCATGTGAATGATGCACAACCTTTCTATGTCTATCCTTTGTTCACCATCAGACAACTTATTTTATCTTTGTCGTTCTCCCAAATATGATTTGACATGAAATTTTGCATCCCCAACAATGATGCCAAAATAGTATCACTTAGAGAAAACCCTGGTTGTAAGGAAAAAACCCTAATGTAACCTTTAGCCACTTTGAGGTTGAAAGTTGGCCCTTAAACCTGGAGATGGATCTATTCCTAAACTCAACTACCCAAGGTCATAGTGGTAGGAAGTTTGTAATACGTTCTATGTCCATTTTAATTGAGAAAAAGCTAAGGTTGGCCGGACAATAGGAAATTTCACCATTGGGCATGGAATCTCACCTAATCAATTTTATATAAACCACAAGTTCAGTGAACAAATATCACAAAAGAAAGATAGTAACAACTCCTTCGACAATTTTAGGAAATTAGAGAATAATAAAGAAATTAGTGTGATATTTAGGTGGAAAACAAGTAATAAATATTTGAATATAAATAACTTGGAGCACAGATATTTAAATTCCTATTCAAACAACCTGGTATTCAAATATTGAAGAAGATATGAAACTCAAAAACATACAAGGAATTGCAAACACAATAATTTTTGAAAACTACTCACATAGACTGTTGTAATATTAATTGATCATATAATACATAAAAGAGGCTTTTTTTCCAAAAAATTCCAATCCTTTTTCATTTTAAAGAACTTTTCTTTCTAGAAAAGACTACAAACTAAAACGAGTTTCTAGCATATTCTTAATTACAAATTGCTGAAAATAAAAGAGATAAAGTGTATCTCTCAAATACATGCATATAAAACTTTCAAATCCCATCTACATCTAAAGATCATGTTATTGTTGGAGTCATGGTTGGAGATAAGGATCACCAAGTGGAATTTGATGAGGTGGCATCTAATTCAATTGTTGTCCATGAGATTTTTCCTCATGAATGCCTGAAAAATAGGGTCCAGTGATCCCTTCGAAATTCCAAAACTGTGATAGCTATTAGAAAACTGAGAGAGGTGTTTTTTAATGGTTCCATTGTGGACAAAAAATTCTCTCGTTTTTCAAAAATTCATTCTTATTTTTTTGGAAAGAATGCTCGAAATTATTGTTTTGTACAAGGGAAAAAGAGTTTTAAATGGCCATTTTTTACAAAAATGCGTTAACGCTCTCGTTGTCAGCACTTTAAAAAATTTCAGACTAAACAATGTGATAACATTTCCATTGTGGGAACATTTTTTTTGAATGATATTCTTGGTGAAATGAATAATATTGATCCATGCCCATACTCTTAGCATTCAATACAACATTCAAGATTTGCACAAATTTGGTCCATTGGTTGCTGCTATTGTCAGAGTTGGCATCCCTTCTCAGAAAGTTGAACATTTGAGGATTGTTGCTCATAGTGGTCTTGCTTGACCTTTGTTTCAACTCTGCCAACTCATTTGACAGAGACTTGATGGTGTGGGTTAAGCTTTATAGATTTGTTGCTTCCTTTTCCTTAGCATTTCCTATGGAGGCCTGAGATCTTTTACCCACATATTTGGAGTCTTTTAGTGGTTCATCATTTGCGATGACCAAAATCACACTCAAGCCCTTTTCAATTGTGACCGATTCTTGGTAATTCTCATCCAATGTCCCTTTCACAGTTCTTTTCATGAACTATGCAATACCTATAGGTAAGACAAGCGTGTAATAGTCAATGGTGATGGATTCGTGAGGTTTGGTGTTCATAGAAAATTTGTTCAATATTATGTTTAACCTCTTATTAAAATATTTCACTTTTTATTTTGGCTCCATCTTGAGACTACCCATCTCTCTCAACAACATGGTGGGGGTTTTGTCATTAACAATTCTTTTCATATTATTTTTTGAACCCCTTCCAATTCTATATTGAGTTTGGAGGAAGGCTATGATACCAAATAGTTTCTATGACAATAAGATACAGGGAAAAAGTTTACATGAAACATCATTATAAATTGCATATAGTGTTTGTAGATTCATGTAGAAATTATCTAATTTGTCCTTCACTTTCATTATTTTATCAGGGTCATACTTTGTCAACAACTTTTCTAGGTGTCTTGGCATCTTCTGTAAAAAACTCAGCAACGCAAGTGGGCCTGAGTCATCCATTCCAAATCTTGGTCTACCATATCTTCGTCATTTTCTTTCCCTTCCTCATCAAAATCTGATGGGTCCTCCTCTTCCTCTTCACTACCCAATCCACAAAAAGTATCATCCAAGAGTACCACGTTATCACTATCATCACTGTCAAAAGTTGGAGGTTTCTCTACTTTTTATACATTCTCCTCAAAGTCTGTTAACTCTTCAAGGGTGGTGAGAATTCTTCAATTGTTGAAACTATTATCCTAGTGGGAGTAGTTGGGTTATTCTTTGGAAAATATGCAAATTTATGTACTCTGGGTATCAATCCAATAACTCTCGCAAACTTACGGGAGATAGCGCGAATGGCCTAGATCTGGTCGCACGAGACTTCGTAAGTTTTTGCAGTCTAGGGCTGAGAAGGGTCACCAACTTTAGGAATGTGTGCAAGGGAAGTGTTGGGAATATTATTTCCTTGACCGAAGGAAGTAGGATTTAGGTGGGTGAGGTTATCATCCATAAAAATATGGTTTCCCTCCTTCTAGTGCCAGAAATGCTGACGGTGCTAGACCTACCAACATTTAAGGGGTCTCCACAATATGTGGTCCCAATTAGACATCACACTATTTGGGATAGGATCCCCATCCAGAATATGGCCCAGTTTCCAAATTCTTAAATATTTTCCTTGGCTCTAACTGTGAGCAAGAGAGAGGAGTGAAATGGTACCTTCGAAAAGCAAGAAGGTGTGCCCTATGAGTGTTCCATTATAGGTGTGTCAAATTTCTTCTACTATGGAGGGAAAGATTAAAATGAGCCTATAAGAGAGAGGTGATAGTTACACCCTAGTAGAGACACACACAACCAAGAAGGATATGTCTAACATCCAGCGTAATAATCCACAAAATATGTGATGGTCATGACAACCAATTAACGAGAAAGATCTCTCTATTATTTAGGGGAATAGTCCACAAGGATGGGACAAAAATAACAACCATTACAACACATTCTCAATAAGATAAGTACTAAAATTACCGAAATAGTTCAACTAAAATTACCGATAAGTACAAACATCCGCATAATAGTATTACAAACATTCATAATCCATGTATGAAGAACGTGATGGCCTTGAATGCTTCTATTATTAAGTAAAAGCTCCAAGACACATGTATACAATGAAAATCACTAGCTCCAATAGTGGACTGTTGGAGCCACTCCTTACTCCTCAAAAGAACTAGCTAGGTTCTCTCTAATGCCTTATGGGAGGAGCCAATGTCAAAATTCCCTTTCTATTACAATGAGGCTGTATATATAACAATGAGGAGGTTATGCTTCATATTCCTTGTGACTCTTCATATACCCTCATGACTATTTGACTTATTATGACTTTTCAACTTTACATGACTGTTCATATTCTATACATGTCCTTGGGACTTTCACTTTACAATACTTTTTAGAAACACAAATTACATAATCCACCATAATAGTGTGACACGTGACAACTCTTGAGATGACATGACATGAAACTACTGACATGGAATGCTTGATGATGTGGAAATTTCAAGCCATTTTTCTTGTCGTGTGTTGAGTGTCTACTTGAGAATGCTCTTCTTTCCACCTTTGCATGGATCAGTGATAAAGAATCTTCAATGATCTCAAGTCTTGAGCTGTGGTCGCAAACTAGTGTACCTTTTCTTTCTCTTGGTTGATCAACTTGCTGGTGGGCTCCAGTATTGCAGCAATAATGCTGCAACTCCTGGGACTCCCTTCTTTACTTTTATCAACCCGGTAGTTCGCAACAAACTTGGAAGTGACGGTGCTGTATGCACAAGTACTAGCTCTCGCCGTAGCTGTCACTTGGTTAGCTGGCACAAGTCTGCTAGGAGCTTAAGACAACTTCTATGAGCTCTAAGAAGAAGATTTCTAACTGATGGATGGAAGCTAACTCAAAGGAGGCTAATCTACTTGCAGAAAGAAACTGAAAAGATGAAAGGAAACACAAATCCTAGCAAACCCTAATTTTACCAGCTAATCCTACTGATGCAAGAAAGAGGACAAAAGCTACTGAAAGAAATGAAATTTACTTCTAAGAAGGTGAAATGTAGGTATCTAAGCTGCTTCTACAGTAAAATCTGAAAAAAAACATCTTTTTGTATTTTTGAGTAAAATATCAGAATTGTCACGCATGTACTTTAACTGGTTTTTGACTGTGCAGAGGTGGATGGGCGAGAGGAAATGCTTGTAGGAGGTTGGGAAGGTTGGAAGAGGGCCTAAGGGGTCCCTAGCACCCTTCCATAGAGTTTCACATAGTTTGGCTATCAAGAAACTGCTTCTGTGAGCTTCTACAGGAAGTCTGCAGGGGTTCTACAGGATGCTCTGTATTTTCTACAGGAAGTTCTGTAATTTCTACAGGATGTTTAGAAATGGAATTTTGGAGGAAGGATGGAGAGAGAAAGGTGGAGAAGTGAGTATGGGGGTAGGATAAGGGTGTAAGGAGGTCTAGGACTTGGTGGATGGAGCTGCGGAGTGATGGGGATGGTTAGATATGTTCAAGGAGGAGTAAAGCAATTTTGCACAAAAATATGGAAACTAGGCTGAAGTGAGGGAACGTAACAGGTGTGAGGCAAGAACCAGAGTTGGGGAATGGAGCAGATGGGATTGATAGATTATGGGTAGATGGAGAGGTAATACAGTTTCTCTGCAAGTTATTTCTCAAACTGAACAAATAATGACTTGAAAAACCAAAGACCTAGTTACATTAACCTAATCTGATCTAGCTAACAGTAAAGAGAATGAACAGAAGTTTATTTGCAATGAAACCATGTGAAATAAATATGCAATGAAGAAATCAAGAATCTAAACATGTAACAAACTTCTGCAAATAAAAATCAAACACTAATGATTGCATGGCGAAGCAAAGACAGTGTTCTTGGTGGCAGCAAGGTCACCTTGATCCCAGCTCCTGATCCCACTGAGGGAGAGGTGAAATCAGAGGTTCTTGATGGCCCTTTTTTCAAAGATCTTGTTGAAAAGTGTGCAACAAGAAATTCTTGTTGAGAATGCAACAAGATGATGGAGCTTAGTGGAAAGGAGTCGTCTTCACTAAGTGGGCCCGCAGGCAAATTATGGCGCAAGTTCTATTTTTGGATCACAGCAGGGATGGTCATAGCAGGAGTGATCACAGCAAGGATGATCACAACAGGAGTGACCACAGCAAGGATGATCACAGCAGGAGTGATCACAGAAGGAGTGATCAAAGTCTATTTTGAGACTGGCTGTCAAAAATAGAAAAGTCAAATATTATTGTCTCATAATAATATTTAGACTATAAACTTTATCTTATTCTCTTGGAGCACTTCAGTTTGAGCTACAGATGTGGAACATGGAGCTGAAAGAAGGAAATGTGAGTTTCCTATGTTTATTTGAGTTGTTTCATGCAGGGACTTCAGTTAGAACTCAATCAGTTGAGTTTGGTGGAGTTGATTGTGGAGTTGATGGAGTTGTGTTCAGTTTGACTTGGTTAAACTAGTTGTAATTAGTCTAACTGCAAATAGACTAATGATGAGTTGTTAAACTAGTTATTAACTCATAATGAAACTAAAGAATATATCAGTTAACTCAGTTTCATGTCAGTGCATGTACAGTTCAACAGGGACATGTGTTAGAGGATCAGATTGCTATCAGTTGTGACTATAGTTGTGCATGAGGATTTCCACAATCAATGGGATTGAGTTATGCTAATGAGAATTGGCCAATACCAAGTGATTATAGCCTCTACTCATGTGATTCCCAGTGTGAGTGATTCTCTCAAGGTAAAAACGAGTTTGGTTGAGCCATTCTCATTCATTCTTAGCAGGTATTGTGCAGTGGAGGTAGGCAAGCAGTGGAGGAGATTTGGAGATCAGATCTGAGCCGTATTGTGTGTAACAGGTGGAGATAGTGCTGGATACTTGTGAGAAGTATTGATTATGTAATGTTGCATGTTCTCAATCAATATAATATACAGATAGTGTGGGGTTTTTAGCAAGATGCTTTCCCTGGGAAAATATTATGTTGATATGTGTGATTGATGCTTCTATGTGCGCATGTTATTGTTTCTGTTTTTGTAAATTTATGATCAATGTAAAGGAGGTTATCTATTATGCATGTATTCCGCAATAGTGTATAATCGGGATAATCTCTGTGAATATGTGTCATATTATTCAAAATTTCTACATGGTATCAGAGCTGGTTGATTTGTAGGAAAAGTTCTACAGGATATCAAAGCGAGGATTGATCATCAGATCTATTATTCAGAAAGTATTTACATTTTATTTCTTCAAGAAGAGTCTGTAATCGGGCCAGGGAGCCTCTGGATTCATCCTTCTTTTGGAAGGTGAGATATCCAGTGAATGCCCATACAGTCAATCTCTGTACAAGAAATACCTCGTTCTCATGAATTCTAGATCGGAAGCGGTTGATTTTTTGAGCTGGTGGAATGGCGCTCAAGGATAAACTCAGAAACATGTAAGTGTGAGAATGGAGATAGTATGCCCCAGTATCTCACGAAGTTCACCCAATGCTGGGATGAGCTAGGAAGTGTGGGGGTGACTGTCGATGTTGGTGAGCTTGGCTCTCCTTGGTCTTCCGAAGAGTTGGCATTCCTATCAGGACTCTGTCAATGGTCGGGAAAGATTGCCAAGATGGGAGAGACTTTGGTCAGATCCTGTGCAAGGAGGAGATCAAACGGAGCACCAGCGACAGTTCTTCATCTATGCATGATGAGGAGAACTGTGCCTTAGCGAGTAAGGCGAAGAAGGGGAAGGGGAAGGTTTCTCTTTCTGAATCCAGTTCTTCCAATGATGGGAAGAATGTTGACAAGTCGAAGGTGAGATGCTTTCGTTGTCATGAGTTTCACCATTATGCTACTAATTTCCCAAAGAATAAGTCCAAGAAGGGATCCAGGGAAGGATCTAAAGGTGAGGCACTTGCTTCACAGTTTGAGTTGGATTTCACACTCTTCGCATGCATGGTTTCATCCATGGTGGGAAGTGGTTGGTTTCTTGACAGTGGAGCTTCTTTCCACATGACTGGTGACAGAAGTTTGTTCAGTACTTTGGAGGAGAAAGATCTCCAGATACTCATAGGGATGGGTAATGATGAGAAGTATAGTGTCTCAGGTGTAGGCATGGTTATTTTTCAGAGGGAGCATGGAGCTCGCCTTACCTTGACCAATGTCAAGTATGTACCAAGACTGAAGAGAAGCTTGGTGTTGATCGCGATGCTGGAAGATAGAGGCTATGATGTAGTCTTCAGTAAGGGAAAGGTTTTCCTTAGACACATCATCACTAGACAGGTGAAGCAGATTGGTTCACGGGTCAAGAACTTGTATGCTCTTGAGGTTCAAGATGCATGGAAAGCCTTGAGTAGCGAGGCAACTGATGGAGACTTGATGGTTGAGAGGGAGCGTATATTACCTCTCAACATGCAGAGCCAGAAGAAGTCTCAGACAATTGTGGAGGAGCCACGATTGGTGAAGTAGCCTCAGGAGGTTGTGGAGCAGCCACAACAGGGGAAGCTGAGAGGAGATCGAGTAGAGACATCTACTCATGCAGAGACCTCCAGTAGGGGGAAGCTTCGAGCCAGGTGGGCTAAAGGATCACATGCAGCCATACCTCCAGGTAGGAGGTGGGGCGATATATAGTGATCGTCCCAAGGAGGAGGGGCAAGATCCTTGAGGTACCCAACCTCTTGGATGAGACCTTGCTACGGGAGCCCCAATGTGGAGTAGCAGGAATTGACTGATTGGGTAGAGACAGATGTGGATGGAGCAGTAGAGAGAGGGATAATGTAGGGAATCCCAGGACAGTGCATAGCTAGCAGGCTGCAGGAATGCGAGAGGCACAAGTGTTTTTCACAGTGCTAGGTGGCACAGAGAGGTGTGCAATGGTGCGAGATGAATGAAGATGTTGCAGTAGCCCAGATGTCAGAGAGGGAGCACTTTTCAGCAACAGGTAGAGCTTCAGCATCAGAGTATGTTCCTAGCCCAACAGAGTGGTCAGTTGGGAGTGTTTTTGTTCCAATTGTTGTTGGAGCAAAGTTGACCGGGCAGATGTGTTGCATGCAGAACATTCCATAGTTACATGATCCAGTTTGAGAGGAAGCATTTCTTGTTGAGAGGGAGTGTTGAAAAGTGTGCAACAAGAAATTCTTGTTGAGAATGCAACGAGATGATGGAGCTTAGTGGAAAGGAGTCGCCTTCACTAAGTGGGCCTGCAGGAAAATTATGGCGCAAGTTCTATTTTTGGATCACAGCAGGGATGATCACAGCAGGAGTGATCAAAGCAGGGATGATCACAGCAGGAGTGACCACAGCAGGGATGATCACAGCAGGAGTGATCACAACAGGAGTGATCAAAGTCTATTTTTAGACTGGCTGTCAAAAATAGAAAAGTCAAATATTATTGTTTCATAATAATATTTAGACTATAAAATTTATCTTATTCTCTTGGAGCACTTCAGTTTGAGCTACAGATGTGGCACATGCAGCTGAAAGAAGGAAATACAAGTTTCTTATGTTTAGTTGAGTTGTTGCATGCAGGGACTTCATTTAGAACTCAATCAGTTGAGTTTGGTGGAGTTGATTGTGGAGTTGATGGAGTTATGTCCAGTTTGATTTGGTTTAAACTAGTTGTAATTAGTTTAACTGCAAATAGACTAATGATGAGTTATTAAACTAATTATTAACTCATAATTCAACTAAAGAATACATCAGTTAACTCAGTTGCATGTTAGTGCATGTACAGTTCAACAGGGACAGGTGTTAGAGGATCATATTGCTATCAGTTGTGACTGTAGCTGTGCATGAGGATTTGCACAATCAATAGGATTGAGTTATGCCAATGAGAATTGGCCAATACCAAGTGATTATAGCCTCTTCTCCTGTGATTCCGAGTGTGAGTGATTCTCTCAAGGTAAAAACGAGTTTGGTTGAGCCATTCTCATTCATTCTCAGCAGGTATTGTGCAGTGGAGGCAGGCAAGTAGTGGAGGAGATTTGGAGATCAGATCTGAGTTGTATTGTGTGTAACAGGTGGAGATAGTGCCAGATACTTGTGAGAAGTATTGACTATGTAATGTTACATGTTCTCAATCAATATAATATACAGATAGTGTGGGTTTTTTAGCGAGATGCTTTCCCCGGGAAAATACTGTGTTGATATGTGTGATTGATGCTTCTATGTGCGCATGTTATTGTTTCTGCTTCTGTAAATTGATGATCAACGTAAAGGAGGTTATGTATTATGCATGTATTCCACAATAGTGTATAATCAGGATAATATCTGTGAATATGTGTCATATTATTCAAAATTTCTACAGATCTTCCCTGTTATTATCCTATCAAATCAATATGAACATGAAAAGCCTTCTTAACCATCAACTATGATCTAGATAACCAAGCAAGATTCTAATCTACTTAACAGAACTTATTTTGCAAAAATACTAAAACCAAATAACGGTACACAAAGGAGGCCTTAGCACTTGTTTTGGGCCCAACCTCAAGAGCTACGGGCTCCTATAGAGAACTCAGAGCTGATGCCAAATAGAGCTACTTTTCATTACCCAAAAGTAACCATGTCACAAGAAAGTTATACAGCAGCAGCTACAAAATGAGCTGGAAAATAACAGCACTCTAGTGCAAAAAACAACAGTCCAAAAAGTAACCTACGAAGGCTGAAAGCCTTCCTATTTATGAACTACGAGGATCCTAGCAGCCCTCCTTAACTCAAGGGTCTCGACTGTTCAAACTGCCAGTAAACAGTCACTATTCACAAAACTTCTCGGCTGCCTTTAGGATTCGTTTTGGTGGCCTGCTGAGCTCTGAGTTGAGGGTGGAGATTTCAAGGAAGGGCCATTTAATGCAAGAGACATCCTTCCTATGAATCCTCACCCTTGTTCCTCCATGCTTGGCTGTCATCTAGCTCATAATTGCTTGGCCTTGTTCCAAAATTTGCCCAAAAAACCTGAAATAACCACCTATTAGCCTTCTTGGTAAAGTGACCACCCTCATTCGTTCAAATAACATAAACATACTCAAAAAGCATGCATAAACTATGAAAAATGGTGGATTGATCAAGAACAAGTAGGCGAAATGAGCCCAATAAGTTACCCAATTCGGGGCTCATCATCACCCCCCTGCTAAAAGGGTTGCTCATCCTTTGAGCAACTAGTCTAGCTCATCTCCCTTGATAGCTTTCACTGCCTCCCTCACGTCCCAGGCCTCCGCGGTGATATCTTCTTCTCGGTCATGAAATCCTGCTTTCCTTTCCACTTCCTCCCACTGTTTGTTTTCCTCCTCTTCCTTAATTCCCTCTAGCAATCCCAAAAGCAAGGGAGGGCTGAATTTTAGGCCGATCCAATTGGCCTGTAGATTTTTCATCGACTGTTTGTAGAGGGCTGCCCTTGCCAAGGCCTCCCTCATCCTGGTGGGAGAGTGGTATTCTCTTATCTTCAAGCTGTGGGGTAGTGTGTTCCACCGCCTTGTGCAGGCATGAAGGAAGTTATCCCCTAACAGTCTCTCCATGTCCTCAAAGTGGGCAATAGCTTAAGCTTGTTGCTCAATGTACTCTAGTAAATCTTGAGGGCTATTAGCCAACTGCTGGTGGGCGCTTATCACTGCTAAGGGATCCTCTGGCTCTGCTCTGATCATTAGTGGCTCACTGAGTTCCTTGCTCATAATATTTCTGACCTCTGCTGCTCTTTTTTCCACATGATTCATCCAAGAGGCCATGGCCATAAGTTGGACATCTCCTACCACAGTGTTGGGATCCCATGAATTCATATTTGGAAGGGCTAAGTTGTGCAAATAAAACTCTGATAATTTAGCCTTGTCCTCTGATGAGCTACTGTCACATAAAGCCACAAATTGATAATAATTTTGAAATGGAGTGATGCCCCTTTGGGCCAAGGTGTTAATCTGAAACTGCAACCACTGATCCTTAAGGTATAGGGCGTATGATTTGGTAGGTTTCCTACACTGCAGAGCTTCCATTGCCTAGCTGGCCATGTAGGCCAATTGGGCCTCCTTTTTTTGCACCTGTTGTTTCAGAGACTATATCTCCTGGGCTGCTTGCAAGTCCTTCTCCTGTAGCTGTCTAGTTAGTGTCTCAATTTCAGCTTGCAACCCATCTCTTTTCTACTGTTCATCAGGGGTTTCTTTGTCTATTGTGGGCTCCTTCTGTTGCTGTTGTTATCCCAAGATGTGGGGCCTGTCTTCCTTATACTGTCCCTGTAGTTGTAGTTGTTGTTTAAGCAACTCGTTTTCTTCCTGTAGCTTGGCCCTCTTAATGCTTTCCACATGCTTCGCCATGGCCAATTCTTTTCTTGCCTACTTGAGTTGTTCCTCCAGGGGACCTATATCTGCCACACCCTTGGACTTGGCAATCTTCATCCAAGTGTGGGTCCTCAGTCTCTCTTCTTCTAGTGCAAGGAAAAGTAGCAATACGAATTTTTGGGGAATGATCTTTCCGACCTCTAACAAGTTATAGTAGGAGCCCAAGCTGGGCTGGGGGCTTGGTTCCACAATGTCCTCCATATTTTCTTCTTCCCATGGTGATTTAGCTGCCTTTCCTTCTAATTCTTCGGTCTCCTTTAGCCTAGCCAGCATTTCCTGTAGAACAGTCTCAGCATCCTGTAGAGAGGTCTTTGTGTCCAACATTTTCATCCTTTCTCTCGAGGTGGATGTTTTCGGGCTTCCCTGTTCATAGGTGATGGATGCCCTTGAAGGTGACCTTTCCTTTTGTTTAGATGGGGTGTCCACAATTGTAATTGGCTCCTTTGACTGTGGCTTGGGTCTACCAGTTTTTATCCACATGCTCCTTCTTTCCTTAAAATACATGGAAGGCTCCCTTTTTCGCTTCCCCTTTTGCTTTGGAGATGTGCTTAAGGCAGTCAGCACTACTACCGCCTCCCTGGCCAAAATCTCAGGTGATTTCTCCTTTTGCTGCTCCATTTCCATGCTTCCTGTAGAAAGTTCTAAGTTGATTGTTTTCATGCTTCCTGTAGAAACAATTTTCATGCTTCCTGTAGAGACTATTTCAACTGTTTCGGTTTGCTTGGCTGGATGTTCCTTTCCTTTTAATTTCTATGTGGTTGCCTTGGTTGTGCCCTCCTTTGTTTGGACTTTTTCAGTCCTCTCTACTCTACTCTGTAATCGTTTCTCCCTTGGTGTTTGTGCCTTTGTTCCTCCCACAGTTTTAGGCTCAGCAACTTGGCCTTTCCCTCGTTTCTCTTCTTGTCCTTTCTGTGGTGGTCTGTCCTGTGTTTCTTTACCACTAGCTTTCTCTTCTGCCTCAGTGTGTTCCCTTTCTTCACTGCTGGATGAAGTGAGTTCCTCGGCCAGAATTCGAATATCATCATCTCTGGACATGTTGTAGAAAATCTCCCAGGAGAGAGGGACAGTGTAGGTGTGGAGGGCATCTTCCACTAGAAGCTTGATGAGCCCATGATGGGCTAGTTGATCCGGTGTCCCTTCCTTCAATTTTGTGCCACACTCAATTAATGATTGCAGAAGAAAATAGGGGATGCTTAACTTCTGTTCTGGAGGTAAATCCATCCCATGTCTGAGTTCACTCAGCAACCTGAAATGGTAGCCGTAGACAATACTGAACCGCCCCTCACAAGTAATGTATTTCATGATTTGAAAACTGACCTCGCTCCAAAAAGGATGTAAGCTGGCTCTCTGGACCCCATTCTTATCTTCTGAAAACTGTTCCTCTGGTAGGAAGAATTCTTTCTTGGCTTTCTGGCCCAATGCCCTCTCCTCCTTGCTCCAGGGTATCCCCAATGGCAGATCAGTAACTCGACTAATGAGTTGTGGGGTAAGCTTTAGGGTCAACCCTCTGAAATTCACAGTGGCTAGTGTCTTTGATTTAGGTTGTAGGGACATTAAGAACTCCTCCGTTATCTCATCGTCATGGCCCTGAATTCTGTCACAAAAGTCATCCAAATGGCATGGGTGAAGAGGTTCACCACCTCGGGATGTTCACGCAATTTTCGGGAATCCGAGGGTTCCTTCCTAATAAACCCCCCTAGCATGGTGAGAGTTCTCTGCTCTGGTTTGTGCTCTGATCAGAAATGGGAATTCTATTTATGGTTACCTCCCTTGATATTCAAGGAAATATCTCTCGGGCGTTTAAATTTTTAACCTGCACCAATTCCCTGGTTCTAAAACTTTTGCTGCCCAAAACGCGACTGTCCATATGTAAAAGGAAGAATTAGGTTTTCACAGGCAGGGCACAGAGCTCAATTTTCATCCTCAGCATACATACAATCATGAAAATTCAAATTCTTCATACACAGGTTGGCCCTGACAGTTCTTTATCTTTTCTACAGGAGGACTTTTCTTAACAGGAACTGTGGAGGAGAATTTGGACGTAGAACCAACGAAGAAATTTCGTGCAACACACAAGTAAACTGCTATTTTCGACTCACAGGCAGACTTGTCCCTAACCCACCAACTCAAGACAGCTCAATTCACCATTTTTTGAAATATACCATGCATGGGAGAGTGTTCTTGAGCCTACCTCTCTCGGAACTCCAAATGTGACGAAAAAAAGTCCAGGCTTCTCTGCTCTGGAAGGCTATGTTGTATTTCTCGTAGAGCTTCTTCCTGTAGAATGCTTGCCGGCTTCTGTAGGATGTCACGGCGCTTCTGAACGAGCCTAGTACGTAGGAGAATTTTGAAATAGGCCGAAAAGCTTGGGATAACAGATTGTGGAGGCAGAGGATGCGTACTTCGGCCGAGGACGGTTGCAAGTGCAAACGAACAGTGGTTAACGCGAGTCTTCAGCTGAGCATTTTGAACTATGGCACAATTCGTGCGAGGGGGTAAGGTGGATGGGCCGAACCATTAGCCAACGTCATTGCCATCATTCCTTTGCATGTCCCTAACCACTATTACCTCTCCTCTTCCATTAACCGCTGCCACCATTGCCAGTCCCGTCGATTTTCCCCGATTGGACACTCCACACGTGTCGGCTGCATGTCTCATTGGAAAATTTGAATGTAACCGAGCTTGTTCGGATCCCATGAAGCTATGTGACTGGCTGTGGGTGGCCAGTTGACTGGCCACCGAATTCGTTCAATCCGAACCATTTTCACAGACATGCAGTTTTCGAAATATAGTTTATGCAATTTGACGAATAAGGTTAGACACTTACCTGCATGGTTGTGGACGTGTTATGCAGACTTCGGGACTTGGAACGACTGCTTCGCTTGCTGCTACCTTGTGCATAGGTGCTAGAACCCATTCTTTCATTGGTTGATATTGTATGCACGGCTTTGGAACCTGATCCTTCGGTTGGCAACGCTGCATGCACAGGTTTTGTTTGGTTTCAGCTGTCGAGGATGTCTTCACGTCTAGGAGGAGCCTTTTTACATGTTTCCTTTTGTTGGTTTCAGCTGCCCCTGCCTCTAGAGTATGTCTTCCAGAGGGATCAGCCGCTACAGGATTCCTGTAGGATGTCCTGTAGCTGCTTCTCCTCCTGGGATGCAGGCTAAACGAGCAGGGCTAAATTCGCTAATGAAGAGTCTAGATGGAGCTTGAACAGGTAGAGTGTGCGGGCCTTTGCTGCTTGATTTGTCACTTGAAAATTTTTCTGTCCATCTGAAAAAAACGGGTTTCTTGTATGACTGTGCAGGAACACACAACCAGGTGGGTGCAACAGGGGTGACATACGGTGATGGATGGAATAGAGGGGTGGCTGCAGGCCTAACCAACAGTTTCCAAGCTTCATATCCCCTTCCAAAATCGAATTTGGCCCGCCCGAGGGTTCTATAGGATATTTCCTGTAGAAATGCAGAACTTCCTGTAGAAAGTCTAAAACTTCCTGTAGAAAGCCTAGAACTTCCTATAGGAGGTGGAATCTTGACCCAAATGTGATCAAATCCTAGGAAAGGTGAGTGGCCATGGAGGAAGTGTCTGTAAGGATGTCCTGTAGCCTGGTACAGGCCCCTGTCCTTGTTTTGAACGACCTCCTTTACCTGCAATTTATTCACTGCAACCTGCACTTATTTTACAGAGATTAGGCCTATTTTTTTTCTTTTTCTTTTCTCCATTTTTTCTTTTTTTTTGAGAGAGAGAGACAACTGGGGCACCTCCATGAGGTTTTCACCCCCACTATCTACCCTGGGTGCCTCGGAGAGGTTTTCACCCAAGGATCTTTTTATTCCATTTCTTTATTTTTCTAGAGACAGCTAGGACGCCTCCATGAGGTTTTCACCCTCACTGTCTGCCTTGGTAGCCTTAGAGAGGTTTTCACCCAAGGATCTTTTTATTCCTGTTTTTTTTTTTTTCTTGATGATCAAAGTGTGGGTGGAATAGCGGCAGAGCCCTGCTCCACTACCAGCACTAATTTTTCCAAAGTTTCAATGAACTCCTTCCTCGAAAGGGGTTTCCTGTAGATTTTCAATCGATGCCCACTGACAAGCATGGGGATGGCTTCCTCATCAATGATCCTGATAAGGACTGAACCATTGTCATTGTATTATTCCACTGTATATGGTCCTAACCATCTTGTCCTCAGCTTCCCTTTGAAATCCTTGTATCTTGAGTCATACAGCAGCGCCCAATCTCCTGGCTGGAATTGCTTTTCATTAAGGTGTTGGTCATGCCATATCTTCCTATGGAGTTGAACTACTTCCGAGTGGAGGACGGCCTGCATTCTGTGTTCATCTAATCCATTCAGCTGCAGTAATATTTCACGTTGAGCATGGCTGAGATCTAAGTCCAGCTGAGTTGCCACCCTCAATTTGTTGTACTCGAACTCGATGGACAGCAAAGCTTTCTTCCCGTAGACTAGCTCATAAGGTGTGAAACCTGTTGTAGTCTTCCAATTGGTGTTGTAGGCCCAGGTGGCCTCAACCAGGTGATCTACCCAATCCTTTCTGGTGCTGCTCACCACCTTAGTCAAAATCCCTTCCAATGCTCTATTAGTGACTTCCACCTGCCCATTTGCTTGTGGATGATATGGGGTGGAAGTCATGTGCTTGATCTTGTGATGAGCGAGCAAGTCTTCAATCAGGTTAGAGGTGAACTGGCTTCCTTGATCGGTGACTAACTCTCTTGGGCAGCCAAACTTGTAGAAGATATTTTCCCTTAAAAACTCAGCCACCTTTTCTTCTATCGCTGGTTTGATTTCCTTTGTTTCTGCCCACTTTGTCAGGTAGTCGATGCACACAATGATGTAAGACCTTTGCTTTGAAGGAGGGTTGATAGGACCCACAAAATCCATGCCCTACTTCTCAAATGGCTCGAAGGTCACTTGAGGTTGGAGATGCATTTCATCCCTTGGAGTTGGTTTCCCCATCCTCTGACATCGGTCACACTGGCTGATGTATCTTCTGACATCTTGATGAAGAGTAGGCCAATAGTAGCCTGCCTGTAGAATTTTGAAGGCAGTCCTTTTTGCTGCAAAGTGGCCTCCATAGGGCCCATCATGACAGGTTAGGAGGATGTCAAATACTTCCTCCTCCCTAACACAACACCTCAAGATTTGATCTGGGCCAACTTTGAACAGGTTTGCCCGATCCAAGTGAATGGGGCACTCTTCCTCACAATTCTTCTCTTCTCCTTTGAAGATAGATGCGGAGGGAACTGTGTTGAGACCAAGTAATTTTCTATATCAGCAAACCATGGAGAGAGTACTGAGATGGCAAACAGGTGTTCATCTGGCATCTGGTCATCCACTGTCCCTTCTTCACCTGCAGGCAAATCCAATCTAGACAAGAAGTCAGCAACAAAATTTTGCTTACCTGGCTTGTCGACAATAGTCAAATCAATTTGCTGCAACAAAAGTAACCATCTAATGATCCGAGCATTTACATCAGGCTTATTCATTAAATATCTAATCGCAACATGATCAGTGTGTATGAATGTTTGATAACAGGTGATGTAGTGTCTGAACTTGTTTAAGGAATGGACTACGGCCAGGAACTCTTTCTCGGCTACAGTATAGTTCATCTCTGCCTTGGACAGGTTTTTGCTAACGAAGTATATGGCATAGGGTAGTTTCTCCTCAACTTGTCCTAAGGCTGCCCCTATGTCTTTGTTCGAGGCATCAGTGTGGATGTGGAAAGGTAGGGCCCAGTTTGGACCTCTCAAGATCGGGGCGGACACCAGCTTGTTTTTCAACTCATCCAGAGCCCCTTGACAGTCGTCAGTCCATTTAAACTCAACATCTTTCCCTAAGATGGCAAATAATGGCGAGGCTAGCTTACTGAAATCTTTAATGAATCGTCTATAATATCCTGCTAAGCCTAGGAAACTCCAAACATCTCTTACCTTTTGAGGAGGTGGGACCTTTTGGATGATAACAATCTTGTTAGGATCCACCTGTAATCCTTGCTGAGAAATGGTATGACCTAGCAAAGTCCCTTCAGTCATCAGGAATTCACATTTTTCAGGACTAAGGGACAGGTTCATCTCAATGCACTTGGTTAGAACTTTTCCCAAGTTAGTCAATGCTTCTTGGAAGGTGGACCCATAAGGATTAAAGTCATCCATATAGATTTCTACCGAATCATGGTCCAACTCAGAAAATATGCTCAATACTGCTCTCTGGAAAGTGGCAGGAGCATTGCATAGCCCAAAGGGAAGGACTCAGTAGGCGAAGGTACCCCATGGACAAGTGAAGGTGGTCTTATCTTGGTCCTCTGGGCTGATTTGGATCTGATTATACCCGTTGAACCCATCTAGGAAAGAGAAGAACTTCTTCCCTGCCAGTGCATCCAGCACTTGATCTATGAAAGGCAAAGGGAAATGGTCTTTCTTGGTGGCTTTGTTAAGCTCTCAGTAATCTATACAGATTCTCCACTTCCCATTTTTCTTGGGCACAAGCACTAGAGGTGAAACCCACTCACTATCAGAGATGGGGTAGATGAATCCTGCATCCAATAACTTTTGTAATTATTCTTTGAAAATGTCTTTAAGTTCTGGATTCATTCTCCTCTGAGGCTGCCTGACTAGTTTACAATCCTCTTTAATGTAAATGTGATGGGTACAGACCAAAGGGTGGACTCCTTTCATCTCCTTATAGCTCCAAGCGAAAGCGTCCAGATGATTGTTCAGTAAGCTACACAGCTCCTTCTCCTGGGAGGGAGATAGGGAGGAGCTGATATTTAAGGTTCTTTCGGGGTCAAATTCCACATTCTTAACTCTGGGAGAGGTCAGATCAATCATACAGAGGTCCACTAAAGTGCTCGCTTGGGTACCTTCCACCAACCCCTCTAAAGGTAGTGCACTGGGAGGTGGATTTTGAATCAAATACTCAATCAAGTCATCCTAGGTTTGAGGGCCTCCCCTGGTGGTTTCTACTGTGCACAATGGTGCAGAGTAGACCTCATCCTCATCTCCCTCTTCCAACCAGAGTGGTAAGTCATGTTCTAGTAGAGGTTGGGCAAGAGGGTATAGGACTAGCTGTTTGGACATAGGCCCATTCTTGATGGTCATGCTTCCAGCTCGACAACTAATGTAAGCATCTGCCGTAGCTAACCAAGGCCTTCCAAAAATGAGGGGGTATCCAGTGAGCTTTGCCTTGGGCTGAAGGACCAAGAAGTCCGCAGGGTACTCCCAAGAGTCAACAGAGACCAGGACATCTTCCACAATCCCTTCGGGAGTCACGGTGGAGCGATCTGCTAACTGCAGTACTGTCGAGGTCTTCCTTAAGGAACTCTGAAGGTTGAGTTTAAGCATAGTTTCCCTGGTCATCACATTAATGGCAGCCCCTAGATCAATCGAGGTATGGGGGGTGATGGTGCCATTGATGTGGACATCAACTATAGGACTCCCAGGGTCCAAATACTTTGGATAGATTACTTACCCCAACATTAGATCGGACAGTTGTCCTATGACATTGATAGTCGAGGCATCTCTCTTTCGTCTGCTTGGGTCCCTGAAACACTTCTCCTTCATCAATTTGTTGTATATTGGTACATATTTTATGGCCTAGATAATTGGTATTTTCACACACAACTGTTTAAGTTCTCCTAGAAGTTCAGTCTCCTCTGGGTTTGGTTGCGTGGTTACTGTTAGTCGCTCAGGAAAGGGTGGAATGGCTTTGGGTTTGCTTTCTTGTTTCTCTCCCTCATCCTCCGGGGGAGGAGGTTGGCGATCTGGAAGGACCTTCCCAGATCGCAGGTTGATCTCTTGGATCTCCACGGCATAGGTAGGGCATGTTGTCTCCCCAGTGCATACCTGTTGGGCCTTTCTGTTGTTGGGGTTCGGGTTCAGTTGAGCAGGCATCTGGGGTTGCCTTGGAGGAGCAGGAGGTAATGGTTGTGGTTGAGTAGGAGGTGGAGGCAAAATAGCGGGAGGAGAGTTGTATTGGGGCCTCCACCCCAGTTGAGGTGCATTCCACTAAGGTTGTGGCTGGACATGAGAGTGAAACGAATGAGCAGCAGGTGGAGTATGGTATTGAGCTCAATAAGACCAAGGAGGAGGTGCAGACCAGGAAGGATGAGTAAGGGGCCCCCAAGAGGCATGTGAGCAGATTGATTGGGGTTGTAATACGCTTGAGATGTTCCCTACATCCCCTGCTAGTAAGGTCTGGACCCATGCGACCTCCTTTGGTTAAGGAAGTAGAGTGGTCCAGTGGTCCCTTCAGTCCCTTGGTACATGGCTTTAAATCCAGGTAAGGTTGGGCACTGGTTTGTGGGGTGGTCTTCCTCACAAACGAAACATACCTCCACTGAGTGCAATGGACACTCATTCTTATGATGCTTCCTTGAACATCTGGGACAAAAAATGGCCAAAGCCCTCTCAGCTTCCTCTTTCTTTTGTTGGATTCGGAAAGTATCCAGTTGCATAGCAATGGTCTGTCTCATCTCACTTTTGAGGTCTTCCATCTGATTAGCAAGCTCATGCTTGGAGAAGGTGGCACTAGCTGAGAGTGGATTCCCCCTACCTCGTTTCTGGGCTGCCCTAGAATTGTTTCTAAACACAGTCTTTATGTCCTCATAAGGTAGTTGGTAGATGTCTCCTCCAGCTAGCAAATAAAGGGTATCTAGGAGGTCTTTAGGGACTCCTCGGAGCAGAACCAGCTTCAGAGATTCAAGGTCAAGTGTGCACCTAGCCCGTTTATAGCTAAGTTGGAACCTTTCCTCGTAGTCTTCTAAAGACTCATCATTTCCCATGGTCATCTGAAAGATTTCTCCCTTCGTTTCCTTTGACCTACAGTAGTCCCGGTATTTTTTGTTAAAGGCTTGCTGCATCTGAGCCCAAGTTGTGATACTCTTTCCAGGTAACCCCATGAACCAGCATAGTGCTACATCCTTGAGGGTAGAGGGAAAGAGTTTCAAATTTTGCTCATCTTCTGCATAGTCATAAGTTCGACAAAGGACAGTAAACTCAAACAAAAAGGTATCAGGGTCTTCAGTGGTCAATCCATGGAAATGAGGTAAGGCTGAGGGACTTATGTTTTTCATATTCATGTCCCAGTTGGTCTCTCTGATGGGAAAGGCACCTTCTATTCTCTCATCATCGTCTCTACCATTTCTGTTTTCAGCCATGATCTCAAAAGGAATGTTTTCTGGCTCTTCTTCTGTTATAGGATCTTCGTATATCTCGGGAGGTTCACCTATAGGCTCTTCTGGATCACCGCCACCAAAGAAGAGAGAAGGGTGACTCAGTGATGTGGTGCGGGTGTTGGGTAGGAATTTTCCGGTATTATCTCTATTCCTACGAGGCATGAAATGAAAGATTTTTGGTTTCTTTTTCTTTTGTTTTTCTGCTTGTACTTGCAAAACTAAAACATATGGAATTGCAACTAACTAAAATCTATTTTCCTGAAATGAAATTGCAGGAATGAAATGCTAGGCTACGCTTGCGGAATTGAAATGCTAATCTACGCTTGCAAAATTGAAATTGCGCAGTTAAAAGACTAATCTATGAAAGCAGGAAATGTCTAATCTATTTTTGCAAAAATGAAATTGCAGAATGGAAATGAAATAAACTACTGAGCAGAAGGTTGTAGTAGAAAAATAGAAGAAAAGCAGCAATCACAAATACTCTGATGCTTCCCTGGCAACGGTGCCAAAAAGAATGGTGGGCTCCAGTATTGCAGCAATAATGCTGCAACTTTAGGACTCCCTTCTTTACTTTTATCAACTCGGTAGTTCGTAACAAACGTGGAAGCGACGGTGCTGTATGCACAAGTACTAGCTCTTGCCACAGCTATCACTTGGTCCGCTGGCACAAGTCTGCTAGGAGCTTAAGACAACTTCTATGAGCTCTGAGAAGAAGCTTTCTAACTGATGGATGGAAGCTAACTCAAAGGAGGCTAATCTACTTGCATAAAGAAACTGAAAAGCTGAAAGGAAACGCAAATCCTAGCAAACCCTAATTTTACCAGCTAATCCTACTGATGCAAGAAAGAGGACGAAAGCTACTGAAAGAGATTCCATTGACTTCTAAGAAGGTGAAAGGTAGGTACCTAAGCTGCTTCTACAGTAAAATCTGAAAAAAAAAAAAAAAACATCTTTTTGTATTTTTGAGTAACGTATCAGAATTGTCACACATGTAGTTTAACTAGTTTTTGACTGTGCAGAGGTGGATGGGCGAGAGGAAATGCTTGCAGGAGGTTGGGAAGGATGGAAAAGGGCCTAAGGGGTCCCTAGCACCCTTCCATAAAGTTTCAGAAAGTTTGGCTATCAAGAAAACGCTTCCGTGAGCTTCTACAGGAAGTCTGTAGGGGTTCTATAGGATGCTCTGTATTTTCTACAGGAAGTTCTATAATTTCTACAGGATGTTCAGAAATGGGATTTTGGAGGAAGGATGGAGAGAGAAAGGTCGAGAAGTGAGTATTGGGGTAGGATAAGGGTGTAAGGAGGTCCAGGACTTGGTGGATGGAGCTGCGGAGTGATGGGGATGGTTGGATTTGTTCAAGGAGGAGTAAAGCAATGTTGCACAAAAATATGGAAACTAGGCCGAAGTGAGGGAACGTAACAGGTGTGAGGCAAGAACCAAAGTTGGGGAATGGAGAAGATGGGATTGATGGAGTATGGGTAGATGGAGAGGTAATACAGTTGCTCTGCAAGTTATTTCTCAAACTGAACAAACAATGACTTGAAAAACCAAAGACCTACTTACGTTAACCTAATCTGATCTAGCTAACAGTAAAGAGAATGAACAGAAGTTTATTTGCAATGAAACCATGTGAAATAACTATGCAACGAAGCAATCAAGAATCTAAACATGTAACCAACTTCTGCAAATAAAAATCGAACACTAATGATTGCATGACGAAGCAAAGACAATGTTTTTGGTGGCAGCAAGGTCACCTTGATCCCAGCTCCTGATCCCACTGAGGGAGAGGTGAAATCAGAGGTGCTTGATGGCCCTTTTTTCAAAGATATTCCCTGTTATTATCCTATCAAATTAATATTAACATGAAAGGCCTTCTTAACCATCAACTATGATCTAGATAACCAAGCAAGATTCTAATCTACTTAACATAACTTATTTTGCAAAAATACTAAAAACAAATAATGGTACACAAAGGAGGCCTTAGCACTTGGGTTGGGCCCAAACCCAAGAGCTACAGGCTCCTATAGAGAACTCAAAGCTGATGCCAAATAGAGCTACTTTTCATTACCCAAAAATAACCATGTCACAAGAAAGTTATACAACAGCAGCTACAAAATGAGCTGGAAAATAACAGCACTCTAGTGCAAAAAACAACAGTCCAAAAAGTAACCGACGAAGGCTGAAAGCCTTCCTATTTATGCACTACGAGGGTCCTAGCAGCCCTCCTTAACTCAAGGGGCTCAGCTATTCAAACTGCCAGTAAACAGTCACTCTTCACAAAACTGCTCGGCTGCCTTTAGGATTCGTTTTGGTGGCCTGCTGAGCTCCGAGTTGAGGGTGGAGATTTCAAGGAAGGGCCATTTAATGCAAGAGACACCCTTCCTATGAATCTTCACCCTTGTTCCTCCATGCTTGGCTGTCATCTAGCTCATAATTGCTTGGCCTTGTTCCAAAATTTTCCCAAAAAACCTGAAATAACCACATATTAGCCTTCTTGGTAAAGTGACCACCCTCATTCGTTCAAATAACATAAACATACTCAAAAAACATGCATAAACTATGGAAAATGGTGGACTGATCAAGAACAAGTAGGCGAAATGAGCCCAATAAGTTACCCAATTCGGGGCTCATCACTTGCATACTCAACCACAAAAATGTCTTGCAACATTTTTCCCTTCTTCATCTCCTTCTTCCTCATCTCACCATGGCATGATATGATACCTGCATTCACAATTCACTCATTATGAGATGAAATTAGTCTGAGAAACCCCTAGTCTAAGATAATGCATATTGATCCATTGACTAAGTGGGAACCAGGTAACAAGCTAGAGAGGGGCTCAGTGACTATGTATTTCCATAGTTCAAGCAGTCAAGGGTGAATCTTGAGCCTTGAGATGCACAATCCATAGTCTAGGCTATGTTGAGGAAGAAAACTGAGAAATTTTGGAGGTCAGTGTAATAGGTTGAGGGGATGGGCACTAGATTAGCAAATTACATAGTTCTAGGAGACAAAGGAGGTTGGGCCATTGTGAATTTACACATCTTATGAGATCAAGGGATGAACGTGAGGCTATAGATTGCACAATGTGTAGTTGAGGTTGGGCTAGGAAGATTGATTGTGAAAATCTAAGAGACAAGGTTGGGGCTTGAGCACTAGAACTGCGTAGTGAAGCAGTCCTGGGAGGCATGAACTATGCATTGTAAATTTTCAAGAGGTAATGTCACAGTTAGAGTATTGATACTGTGTAAATCATAGTTCAAAGAGGTCCAGCGAAATTAGGTTGCTTGGTTGGGAAGCCTTTTTGGAAATTGGTTGTGTGGATTCAATGAAGTTGATATGAACACTGATAGGACTTCGACTATGATCACACACTTAGAATACTTGATGACTCAAAAACATAGAGCATCTAGGACACATGAACAATGCATTTCCCTTAGTGTGAAAACTTTATGACAACTTACGATAAGTGTGACACTAAAGATGCACTTTGGGGATGATTGTGGCAAATGTTTATATGGTTAGATCAACTCCTTTTCACAAATATCACCTCTTGAAACCACCAAAGCAGGCTTATACACATTATGTGACAACTATCATGTGAAAAGAAGAAATTTTTCCTATCTTTCAAAAGAGACTGAAACACCTCTGGAAAACACATGGAACGAGTGTTAGTGTTTGTGATAACAATGTGCAAGACCAAGGAAGGCTCCAAAATTGAGAGTAGGCCAAAATTTTGGAGGGTTTTGTAGTAGAGACAATAGGATCCCACAGACCATTATATCACAACATGACAAAAGGTTCCTGAGCACATTCTAGTCAAGCCTCTGGTCATTATTAGACACTAAGCTTAACAAGTCGATTGCATTCCATCGCCAGAATGATGGCTAGATAAAGGTCATCAACAAGATGATCATGCACATACTACACATGTACAACTCTAACAATCAATGAACATGGTATGAGAGCCTTCCCTATGTGAAACACAACTATAACAGAGCTCTCCATAGCTCAATGCTTCATAACCTCTTTCAGGTGGGTTTGGAATTTCAACCATTGTGCCTAATTGATGTTGGAATTCCTTATGTGACTACATAGGTAGAATTTGCATAGGTATAGTATGAGGCTAATAAAGTAACTAGTTTTATTGAACACATCCAACACATCTAATAGTAGGTTCACGAAATATTGGATAAATCCAATTCCTGATACAAATAATGAGATGATAAGCATCAAATGCCACATAAGTTTCAGGTGGGAGAAAAATTTAGGTTGCATTTGCATAAATAATGCCTTTCTGTATCCCATTGGAAGGTCCTACTACTTTGATATGGACCTTACACCATCACCAAGGTTGTTGTAGACAATTTCATCGAGCACAACATTCCTCCAATCCTTTTCTTACAGCTAGTGTTCAATGTGGACCACCTTCGACCATACTTTCCATCATTGTTGGACATATTAGACATCATCGACGAGCTAACACCAACATATCTCAACCACAAATACATGGAACAAGCCACAACGGATTGGATCATAAACACAAAAATCAAGAAAACTCACCAATAGAGGATCCAATTGTATCGAGTTATCAAAGTTGGCCAACTCCTGCACCAAGGCAAGTGGCTCACCAAGGACCAAGTTCAACAAAAGTTTCCCCATGTCATGGAGGTACTCAACGTAATGGGTAACATTGATTCCTAAGGGGGAGGGACTTGTCGAAGTGGACATTGGTGGCCACACACCTATTCCACTTTGACCCCCAACACTACTTTCAGTTTCCTTAATTGTAGCACAATTTACTATTTTTGGCAATTTTTCAGTTCTTGAAATTACGAAGCCGTTTTGAAGCCCTAAACGACCTCTTTTGCAAAACAAGAAAACCCATAGCTTAATATATGGTTGTGTAGTCAAAATTTTATTCCTTGGATAGATATTTCTAACAAGGCATCATACACATCAAACACAAATTTTATGCCAAAGTTACAACCCCAGGAAGTTGATGTACCAATTAACTCCAACGGAGCCCACAAACATTTGGAGATTCATCTCCTAAGGTTAGGTTTTTGGATGTTTATGGTTTTACCTTATTTATAAATAATAAAAATTCCCTGGAGCCTCATTGTAACATAGTTCAGAGGCATGTAGCTATCACATCTCTTCTCAGAGATAAACTACCATCGCTTGAGCTATTTTATTTCCATTATGCTTGTAAACAATTTTCAATATTTGTTATTAATGAATTGAAGTTCATTTTTCATTGTAGCTTTATGTTTATGTTTGAATATGTATTTCATTTCATTCTTGTATAAATATAGATCATGTTCTGCAATAGGGAATAATGTGATCACCTTGTATAACTCGAAGGATTTGGAAACTAGAAGCGTGGTGGTACTAAAGAGGGAGAATTTATTATCAACAACTTTTTCATATTAATGAACTATGGTTGTTCAAGAGAGAGTTGATAGTTTTCTTTCTCCATTAAAGATAAGTACCCTGGTTATTTTTCCCTTTTGTTGATTTGTTAAATATATTTGTTGGTTGCAGACATAATTGCCTAACATTGATTTTGAAGAAAGTACAGGAAGAAGAAGCTATGAGAGGGAATTGATTAAAGGAGGCAAGTGCAAGTATATCCTTTAGCCTTGAAACCCTATAGTAATATGGGTAACCTATGGGTATTACACACCATAAGGTATGAAAGTTACTAATGTGTGATCTGAGTTACCACGGGCTATTCTAGTCTAAGTTGTTGAGAGTCACAGTGATCAAGTGTTAGGTACGTTACAAATAACAAAAAATTATAAAGTTAGTATATGATCCGAGATACTACAATATAATGTGAGTAGCATATCATGTGAGGAATAAGGTATGTATCGGTAATCATTTCAATTTTCGAGGTGTTATAGTATAAAGCAAGTTACTTCAATTTTAAGTGATTTTCTTTAGGATGATGATCGAAGTTATAGGTATGAGTACAATATATAATATGGGTTACACTATAAATAGTACCAGTGACATGGCTAATCCAAACTTTACCTTGGTAACCATAAAGTATGATTGTACTATTATAGTAACTTGATGTAATGCATGTTGCCCCTTTGTATACAGTAGAAATGTAAGGTTGGAGTTGACAGCTAAATGGATGTCAACATATATAGATATATGTTTTATGGAAACAACTCCAACAACATAGAAATGACCTTTATATATGATAAGTAATCTAATTATGATATTGACTTTGATAAGTGACCTAACAGTGAAGCTTGAAGTAGCATGAAAGCATATTGTTTGACTAACAATGGCTTGACTATTACATAACTGATTTGATAGCAATGACATGACCTATGAAAATATGAGGAGTGATATCGGCTTCATGTGACAGTAATGAATAATAGTAATGTATGGATAGCTTGACTTGATAGTATAATGGTAGCATGGACAACATGAAAGAGATGGTTGGTTAATTAAACAATGACTTTATGCATTATAGTAAACCGTGACAGTAACATGAATCTAGCACTTGATGACAATTGCCCATTATCAGATGTTTGTGAAGTTGGCCTTCCTCCAATATGAAAAAGCATATTTTGGACCACCTCAAGGTTTTGGGGCATATGAGTAGGAGATTCATGATTACAAATTGAATCAAGTCTTCTCAATTGATGAACATATGACATGGATGAAGGTATGTCTTTAACATTTTATTGTATGTGCAAAAATTTTATTTATGAGAGGATTGGTTTATCCCATCAATTTTAGAGGGAGTTTCCTTGAATCTCCCAGTGATTCACTTCATGTAGAAGTGTTGTAGAGATGATGAGGTCTTCCTTGTCAAAGGAAGTATAGTATTAGAGACATAGCATTAATGGATGTTTTTTCAGCTTTGATGGATCCCATGATGAGCGGTTAGCCAAATCAATTCTTTTTTTGTTGCATGCACCCTGAGTAAAACATATACAATGGGCTTTTTCATGGAATGTACTAAGACATATTCATGGATTGAACTAATTATGTAGTATGAGATAGGCTAGGGAATTTGGTTGCTTCCTCCCTATTTGAGAGGGAGAGAGGATGGATACGGTATTTTCTTTATTTCATGCGATATGGATAGGACTAACAGTCATAAGATTAGTGAAGGCACTACTTCAACATGGTTTTTGATTTAATGTCCTAGATGAGAAGGAAATAGATAATTGTTTTCTTGAGTATTACATAAGGCAATGAGAAATATTTTTAGTAATATCCTTAAGTAGGTGTTGGATATGGATGCTTTGATATTTTGTAGAGAGGAGCAGTGAGGTTCCAACATGTCTAATGGACGATCAAGTCACTAACACTTTCACTAGGAAATTTCTTTAGAAATCAAATTAGACTAATAGATTTGATCCTCTTGGGTAACGGTCTTCGTTGATTAAGGACACTGAGCTATTCTCTTCCCCCTGTCTGAGCTCCTAGGGAGAGGAATTGTGTTAGAGAGCTCTTGGAGTTTAAGGGTCTATGGAAAATAGGATGGTTGTGATCCTTACCCTTTGCGGTAAGTAGTATCTCTCTTATTGTTGCTATAGGGTGCATGTTATCATTTTTATTCATCAGAAGTTGAGTATCTCCCCCTATCATGATTGGACTAGACAGAGCATACCCCGGTATGCATCCTTCCCACAAGTTGGGATTGTTGATATTGTTCCTCCTCATCTGCCCAATGGGTTGAGATGACTTGAGATGGTTATGATCCTTTCCTCTCATGGCAAGTGGTATATCACTCAAGTAATGGGATGCATGTGTTCTACCACTCAACTCTTGAGGGTCAATGTGGGATGATATACAAACAATGGGATGTATGTGATCCTTAATTTTTATGGAAAGTGGTATCTCACATGTTAGATAACGATATGGTTGTGATCATTTCCTAGTAATTTTTATCTTACCCATTAACTCTAGATGATAGGATGGATGTGTTCCTTACCTCTCATTGTAACTTGTATCTGACCTGTTGTCATTAGAGTATAGGATTGATCCTTTCCTAGTAAGTTGTATCTTGCCTATTGTCATTCTATAGAGGGTGGTGTATTGAGATCCCCTTTGATGATTCTTATTCTTTAGATTTGAGAGTGTTCAACAGATGAGCATAGATGAGAATAAATGAGTATAAATGATCATAAATGAACATAGATGAGAAGACACGCAATGAAATATATGATGGCATGTGGACTATTATTCATCAACTTGTTTGAAATATGACAATAGTATGCTATATGATGAGACAAGATACTATGACCAGATGAGTTGAGATAATGATGAGATGAGATGCAGTAATGACTTGATGGAATGATGTGACAATTATGATGATCATTGCAGATAGAATTCCTCCCTAGTTGAGAGGGAGTGTTGAATTTGGAAGCTAGGGAGAAATTCCAAAATGTTATCCCTCCTACAATAGATTGAATATTAATTAAATTCATTAGGATCAAAATCAATTATTAATATCGTCATTAAACTAAATTTAACTATTGGAGGGAAATCATTTATTTTGAACTTCAAATATGGCTCAAGTTAGTCTTAACCTCAAAGTCATCTCTCCAAATGGACATGACATTTCACGCCTATAAACAACTATAAATATACACCTAACCTCATTGGTTTTCAAGCAAGATTTCAGTTGAATATTCTGTGGAAGGTTGTGAGGCTAAGTGGAAAATTAATGAGAAATGTGAGTATATTATCAATTTGATCTTGCCTGAATTGCAAGTATTGTTTGGGCTTAATATTTTCCATCAAATCCGAGTTATGTCTAGACATATATCTGGCTTACTATCGAGCAATATTTGGCAACAAGTGTGAGTTACTTCTAGGCTTATATCTGAGTTATTGTGGACACAAATCCTTGGCATAAACTTCCAAGTTATGTTTGTACATATATCCTAGTTTTGTGGTGACTATAAGAAATGTTGAAGCAAGATTGTCCAACCGATCTACAACATCATGTACACGATGCAAGTGTATGGTGAATAATGTATGCTTTGTGGTGCTAGGGTTCAATAAAAGTGTATGACTTCTATAGTACATATTACCTAGTATAGTGTATATATATATATATATATATATATATATATATATATATATATATATATATAAGGTATGTTGAGCTTCTTCAATTTTTATGTAAGTGTACTTTAGTATTGTTTGTGATTCATATTAATGATGCATGACATGTGGTCTGAAGTTTCTATGGTTTATGATCAAAGGTGATTTGAGTTATGTTATGTTACTACATTGATATGAGTTATGCTATGGTGCTACATTATATGATCAAAGGTGATCTGAGATATGTTATGTTGATATAGTAGGTAGTAACAAAGGTTATTATAGTATAAGTGCAAGTATGATACAATGGTGATACTTATGTAAGATGACATGATATAAGACATCCTATGTATGGTAGTAAAATTTGTGGTGAATGGTGTTGTATTTGTTTCTCGAAGGAAATTCTCAATTGTGAAACTGCGCTGAGAAACCAAGTCAACCAATCTTTAGGTTCAAGTTGGCCCTCAAACTAGAGGGTGCTCCCTCAAGTGTTATGAGGATTTTTAATGCTGTTCACTATTATTGGACAGTAGCCTATGAAGCATAATGACTAGATATAGGATTTTTTCTATAGGTGGTTGTTGATGAGTCCCAAATCTCTACTCAGAATTAAAGCCTTCTCTTGTTGAATTTTGATCAAAGTGCCAATGTCCAACTTCGATAGAATAACATAGATTTAAAGAGTTTGGTAGAGGAATAGAAGAGAAATTAGACAATAAAGTATCGTCCCTAAATACTTAATCATCTAACAAGATAATATTCATACAGAAGCATCTTAATAACCCACATAAATATGTTTAAGATTTGACAGAAGACAATAATTTAATGATGTAGAGGTACTAATTTAAACAACTTGTTGAATTAGTTAGTCTCATTGTAGATGATAACTTTATAGTGGGCTATCAGGGAGGTTGATACTCAACCTAGACTTCCCTGGTGCTTTTGTATTACCTTAAAAATATTATGAAACATATTATGAAATCACTATAAAATACATACATAAGAAACAAATTCTATCATGAACTAGAGTACAAAACTTTAATTAAAAATTCTGGAATAGAAGCCTTTACAAAAATAGCAGGGTTTTGGCATCAAAATCCAACCTCCTCTTATTACAAATCAAAGAATATATAGATATAAATACAATCCCGAAGCCATTTCAAGCTTTCAAGAATAAAATTCTAAAGATAAAACAATCCTGAATTCTTTTCAAGAAATCTGAAACTAATAGAAATTCTTCTTCTTCCAAATCTGGAAATAATCCTTTAAGTGCTGACATTCTATCTTGGAATCTAAATATGTTTCTTTGATTGTTGTTATCCTGCCTAGAAATCTAGGGTTGTTTTGTAGTTGTCTCCCAAAAGCTACCAATTAGCCTTTAGAATAGGCAAAACCTACTACCTTTACTAGTCAGTTATCACTTAACATATTTTCTTTGACTTTGATTTGTTGCTAATATTTCTAATGAGTGCATAATTTCCTTCATCCAAATTTATCATAGGAAAAGTTTAAAATAATAAAATATATTGAAGAACTCCCTGTAACTAGTTTAACAATTAAGAATTTGAGTTTTCTTCCTTTGCCTAATTCTGTAAACTACCATAGCTCTCTTCACTTACCATACTTTGTCCTCAGACTTTGAAGAAACTCTAGCCTACTTTGAATAACAACAAAAGTAGCCTTATTACACAAATCTCTTAAATTTTTTTTGACATTTGATACGTGACTTCTCTAAGAAATGGAAACATTAAAACTAACTTCATGAAACTGTTTCTGACAATGTTTGAGAGGCCTCAAAACCTACATATTTGTTGGATCATGTTGCAAGAAAAGTATCACAAATTCCTTTTCTTCATCTGAAAGGGAGTTCAAATCCCCTCATACTCACTCTAAGGTGGCTTTGTGGTATCCATCTCTAAAATTTTACATCCAAGACTCCAAATGTCCATGACTAGATTATATCCATTTGAACCCTTAATGACCTCAAGAGCCACCCAATATGGATTTCCTACGAATGAAAAAGGGAAAGACTATGTAGTGATATGTTTATCCATGTCGAAGTTTGCTGAATTTTCTTGACCATTAGGATCCACCATCATATTGGCTCCTTACAAATTTGGTTTACATGATGAAATAGTTTAATGAACCATCTCCACCATATGTAAGGAATCCCTATGGAAAGATTTGGAGGTTTGTCACTACGACTTGAAAAAACTCTACCAAATCCTATTGAATTAGGTTGAAGGAAAGTGTTTTTTTCATGAAATTTTGGATAATGATGAATAAGTTCAAACTTTTTCACTCAAAGCTTGACATCCCCATATTTACTGCATGTCAAAAAGAAGCTTGTCCCAGGAATAATTGATGTCCTCATAATATTTCCTTGTTGTGCCTTCAGTATATACCAAGGCATTCCCTTGATACTATTTTCACCAAGTTGTATGGATGAGCCATATGCCTCTTTCATAGAGGTGTATTTTAGAGGTGAATACAGAACCTTATTTTCTTCCTTGAATTTCCTTTGACGCTTATTTTACTAGTATCAATGAAGAAAAAGTCATGCACTCCAATATCACCTCCATTTCTCCCTGTGACAATTAAAGGGGATATATATCCACTTCCTATGTCATTATCAAGCACAACAAGAGAACTAGAGCCACGTTCATGACATACAATAGAAGCATGAGAAGTGATTGAGGGAGTGAGAGTGTCCTACACAACCATATTGATGCCATTTGAACTGAAACTTGTCTCAACAAGTATAGATCCACTGGAACCAACAAAGGAAATTTATGTTGAGTGATGATGAAAGAAAAGAGAATATTCTATGGGCTAAACATTTCTTCTTCCTCCTACTTCAAGTTTTTATGCACAAATTGTGTCATCCAATGCAATAGTAGCAAATTTATCTCCAAAGCGTTCAAATTGCATTGTCGATATCGATGGAATTCCATAAGGAGGAGGAACATATGAAGCTTATAGAACACCATAAGTTGTAGTTGCTGTCACCTTTCCACTTTCTTTCACTAGGCTTTGATCTTCAATGAGCTTGATCCTAACTTTCACTATTCTCATCATTAGTGAGAGTATAATGATTATTTCCAAATCCATCTTGATGTTGATGCCTTGATGTCTCATCTTCCAATGTTTTCTCAGCAATTTGCATCTATTGGGCCTTTGAACTTATCCTTTGATCTGTACCCAATGTTTTGTCACTGCTATGCTCATTTTAGCACCTTTTTCTATCTTTTCATTCCCTATCACCATTCCCAGCTTGTGGGGGGTGAAAGGGCATAATTGGTGATCTATTTGGATGTCCAAGAGGTTCTAACCCACCCATATAGTGCATTCTTCCAGCTCTCATCATTTCATTTGCAACATTCTCCCCTAAAATTCAACCTTTAACCATCATTCTTAGCTCACCATGGGGATATAATCCATTAGATGGAGGAGGTCAACCATAGAAAACCATTCGAGGATTTGAAAAAAGGCCATCTATTTGTAGAAAATTTATTCCCAAAGATAGGCCAAGATTTGAGAACTCATGACCATTAAGTCTTAGGTTTGGATGACCATAAGAGGGAAACCCTTGACTTGGACTAGCTGGTGCATTGAACATATCTAGCACAACAAATCCTTCTATAGTTCCCTTGTTTGTATTTAAAGTATCTCTGTCAATTACAGGATTAACATCCCAAAACATTCACTAAAATATGGGTGTTTGGAATACTTTTAGTATTGCATGGATATATTCGGACCAAATCTCATCTGCATCAGAAATAGGGCATCAAATATGGAACTATTAGAGTCACTAGGTTTCCATAGATAAAATTTCTACCATTCTGGTATAATGTAGTGATTGCAAACTTGTAAGATTCTAATTTATTGTATCTATTTCTTTCTTTCTTAACTCCAAAACAGAGTAAAATCATCCTTCAAATAAAAGTATATATTTTATTTTTGGTCTTGTTATGCCTTATGGAAGCTTTCCCTTGATCTAACACATATTTTCCATCTTCCTTCAATTGTTCTTTAGCTAGAAAACCCCTTTGGATGTTGATTTTTTTGTTGCACATATTTCAAGATATCGATCTCATTAATATAAAACAATAGTGCCAATGGATATTTCAGTGTCAAAATCCTAGAGCATTAGTTGGAAATAGACTAATAGATGTGCAAACTATTATAATGTGATGTCCACTTAGCTAACTTTCTTCCACCTTGAACCTTGCACTGTCACAAAAACCTGGAATGAATTGTGGTAGGGAGCCTAGGTGGTAATTGATTTTCGATGGGGGGTGTCGTAATTCATTTGAGCTTGACACGTAGAAAAAAAAATGGTTTTGGAGAAACAACCATTGCGGACCCTCTCCCATACCTGCAATTAAAACTCGGATGACCTGGGACCCCCCAACCTGGGACCCCCCAACCTGTTGTTAAAGCTCGGATGACCTATGGGGTCCTCAATTGAATATGAACTATTTATCTTTTAAGCATTGACCTTCATTGTTGAAAGTGTCCCATACATTAACTTATAGATTTTCTTTTACGAAATATGTGGGATATATCCCACATCTAGTAGGTTGAAAAACTTTGAGGAATTTAAATACACTAGCAGTTGGATACGTTATCGATGTGTTGAGTACTACACCCCTTTTGGGATTTTTCCTTGGCTCGACACTTGTGTTGAATGTTAACTTGAATTATAGTGAAATTTTTGATTGCTTGGACTTCGATTTGACTTGGAGATTCGGTTCTCAAAGCCCAATAATTATTTTTTATAATTTTAAATAAAAATAATTAAAATATATACACTACAAGAAAAAAAGACATTGATGAGGGGCGAAAAATGTCACCATAAGCTCATTAGTGATGGTTAAAAGAGCCTTCGTCACCAAAAATTGAATGTCACCAAAGGTGGCATCGCCAAAAGTATAGGTGTTGTAATGACATTCAAAGTCCGTCACCAATAATTATTTATAATGACGGATAACGATCATCACCATTTCATATGAGCAATGGTGATCTGCCGATATCGACAATCACAGTTGCAAGACACATGGCCTGGGGGTCCTTCCCTTTAGGGATCACTGAAAGCGATTCGCCGATATCGCATCGGCCTGGGGCCTTTGCCTTATGGGTGCATATGCTTGCCTTCAACCCAATCCGCCGATCCGATCATCAGAGATCGCTGATCAGGGGTCCCTTCCACTTGACCTTAAGTCCTACTCTTTGCCTCATGCGATGTGATTTCCTCAAATAGCCTTTTAGGCCATTTTTTAATGGAATTTTCCCCTTTTCAAAGGATAAAGGGAAACTTGTCCCTGCGATAACTTCTTCGTCTGAAGTCCGTTTTCGCCCATTCAAGTTGCATTGGATTTAGAATGAAGAGATCTCTGCAATGAGACTATTTCTAAGAGCAGCCTATGACTTTCATTTTCCTTTGATTTACAAAGGATTTGTGCCATTTGGCACCTTTTACCTCTTATATGAATTCTTTTAGACTTAGAGGTTTATTTAGGATCCATTTTTGGATCACAACTTCCCACTAAAGAAATCTTGGTCTACAAAAGATTGATATACTGATCTGAATAATAAATGAGAGTGACTCACCCTCTTCCCTCAGCCTCCCTACACTTGCCTTGCATAGTGCCTCTAAACCAAAGTTTTTGACAACTTCCCTTCTTGGATGGTCTGGTCTTCCTAGGAAGAACTGTCTTCCTCCTTGCCTTCCTGCAGAACTTCTGCTGAAATGGTCATATAAAGTGGTTTGAACTTCTTTTCCTTGATCCTTGATACAAGGTGGCTCAAACAAATGTGAAGTACATCTGCTCCATTTGTACCTGTTTGAAAATCTTTCAACAACAACTGTTAACAAAAACGGAAACACAAAAAACAACTGGATGGCCTAAACTCCTGCTTCAACAAAAGAAACAGATTTCACATCTTGTGAACACCTCCATGTCTTACATTTGCATACAAATGATGGATTAGATAACAAGCCCCACAAGACATGCCTTTAAACAAATTACCCTTCAAGTCAAGCATGTAGAAAAATACCATTAGGACTCTTTTTCAAAAGATGAAACACTTCATCATTATCTCCATTAGGAGACCAAGTTAACTTCTTCCAAGTCAACATGGCATCACATGCATGTCAAAGCAATCAACCTTGGAATTTAATTACACATACATGTTCAAAAACAAGGAAATCATCAACATCCCTATGTGCATGCATCTCATGCTCATGCATGCATTTCATACTTCAGCTTTCACTTAAGCACACTGTACTTTCGAAGCTGAAATGAAACATAATTTAGATGCAATGGTAGACATGCAATCTTAATCGGATAAAAACTCTAACTGTTCCTTACCAATCCCTTTCAAAGGTACTACCTTTGTCTGCACGTCAACATCATCATGTGAATCATCCTGAGACACATCATTCATGGAGTCTTCCTTTCCATTCCTGCCATCTTCTCTTTCCACTTTCTTCAGATTTTGTGGAAGCATTGCTAGATTTAGAGTCTAACATTTTGTAGCAAGATGTCCTTGCTTATGGCAGTAATTGCACTGCATGTGCACCCTCTCGACAGCATGATTTTCCTTTTCCAATGGACCTTTCGCTTCTTGCTTCTTTTCCTTTAGAATTTTCTTGTATGTGGCCATTCTCTTCCAACATCTAGAAACATTATGGTTATCCAACCCACAAAAGTAACATGCAATCCTTTTCCCATTCTTATGTGGAAATTTATCATGCTTTGCAAAATCAAAAGGAAAATGTTTAGAACCAAATTTATACCTGCCTCTTTCACCTTTATTGCCTTCGTGAGGAGGTGAAGAAAATAAAGAAGTGGCTCCCTTTGGAACACCATCAATCTATTCAAGGCTGTTGGAGTCTCCCCAACTTTCTGGTTCAAGTGTGTGCTTCTAAACACCTGCATCCTACAAATGATGTTTCAAGCTATTGCATTCCTCTTGAATACAATCTTCACACTCTGCAATGTAACCCCTTCTTGGAGTTATTTCAATGGCCTTCATGGCAGCTTTGGAACTTTCTCCATAAGCTTGTCCATAGCCAAGACCCAAATACTTAGGTCTCTCCTCGATTATTATTGGCTCAACAATACCTTGTGCATGTCTACCCAAGCCTTTTCCTTCATAGCCCATCTTGGACATTATCTTGGAACCTATGCCTCTAGTATGTTTTTCAAAAGCACCAATATAAGAATTCTTAGAGGAATTTGAAGACAAACTGAAATGGTTTACCTCTTCTTCAAGCTGATACTTGACCAAGGCTTCTTGGGCAACAAAGAGCTGCGACTCAAACTCATGCATCCTTTTCGGGTTCATATTTGCAATATGAAGTTGCCTCTCCATTTCGTGCAATTTGTTAGAAAGAAACTGCTTCTCTTCCTCCACGGAATTCAACTGCTCTCTAAGCATGTTGCTCTTACTTTGATCCTCATCCATTTCTCTCACCATATCCATCATGGTGGACAATTCTTGCTTCATGTCTTCATCAAAGAATCTTGTGATGAAGGCGGAATTTGAGGATTCACTTGTAGAAGTTGTCATTATACCAATGAACAATAGAACTTCAAACAAGATTAATAAAGAGATTATTTAAGCAACCTTTTGCAACAAACGTCTTGTGCTTCAGGGATTGCTTTGAGGTCCTTTCGGATAGAAGAATGCCTTTAACCCTTCTTCCTTCTTGTCCTTCCTAGGCTAAGCTATCAAATAGCTTTCCCTTCACCTTTGCAAACTGAAGCAATAGTCAGTCTACAAACAAGCATACATCAATCAGACAATCAATCTTGGACTGCCCAAACACCTTCCAGACAAGAAATCTTTCCTCTGTTAATCAAGCATTCTGATATAACCTCCTTTGAAGGTGTGGTTAATCAATCTTAAGCTCTAATACCACTTGATCTGAAAATGGGGCTCTTAGGCTTCTTGTTTAACTTACAAGAATCTCTCCCACTTCCAAAGCTTTAAATATTCCCAAGTCTTCATGATTAACCAATGCGGAATTAAAAATGCTTGAAAATAAGGTGTATGCTTATTTCTATTTTAGAACTATTTATGTGATTTTAATATTCTATTTTTATGCTGATACAACATATGTATAACAGTAAACAATGCATCAAGAAATCAAAACACACAGAACAACAATTTAATTAGGAGTTCACCCAAAACTCTTGGGCTATGTCTCTGTGAGCTCTAGTCAACTCAACTAGGCTCTCTGGCATTATGGCAAGGTCCTTTCTACAAGCTCTTGGATCAACTCCACTATTTTATAAAGAAACAGTGGGTTTAGACACCATTTTATCACCGGCTCTTGAAGCTCTCAGCTTTCTGGCTCTCGACTCTCACTCTGGCTCTCGACTGTGTGTCTGGCTCTTGGCTGTGGCTCTTGGCTGTGGCTCTTAGCTCTAGCTCTGGCTCTTTGGCTCTGGCTCTGGCTCTGGCTCTTCGGCTCTGGCTTCTTTGGCTCTCTACAGCTCTCTGGCTTATCACTTGACCTCCAAGTGACTCCCTTGGCTGCTTTCCGTAGTAGCTTTCCACTCGCTCTACTCTCTTGGCTCTACAACTACTTTCAACATTCTACACTCCCTCAATTAAGCTATCTAGGCTCCTTTGAGGCATTTTCCTGGCTTTTCGGCTTCCCCAGCCGTTTCTCTACCATCAATCATTCCCCCGCAACTCTATGGCTTCTCTGCATTGTTTGTTCGACTGGCCATCTGGCTCTACAGCTCTGTGGCTTTCAAAACACCTCATCGTCTGCCAAAATGCTTGCTTGTAGCATCAACTGATGATTAAGGGATATTACAGAAGGAATCGGGGCCGTTTCGTAGGAAAAACCCACAAATGGTCGTTCTCTATTTACATTGAGAAATACACAAGTACACAGGAAAATCTGCCCAAGACATGGTCTATCGGACATCAAAAATCATTAGTTCCATCCTATATTCCCTCCAGATCTGCCTTTTAAATTGATTATCACAACCTTGTCGTTGATCTAGGAGTTCTAGATCCAATGGTGGTGGTTCATTTCAGGCGGCTCTTTCGTACGGGGGTTAACCGCCCGATAAGGGTGGTTTTCTCTCTCCTCAGCCTGGACACGTGGCAGCCAATGTATGGGCTAGGGTGAAGCCCAGCCAAAACCTCTTACCACCTTCGGTCCTCCCGAAATTCGCTTGTTTCCTTTGTATTTAAAAATACATTAAAACATGAAAATCCCATAAAAGTGGCTTTAGACGGACTTGAAATATTATACAATCGGGCTCTGAAATCTTGTCGCGTCTTGTCCTTTCATCGACATCGGGGCTTGTCGATCACCGATTCGCCGATATCGGTGATTGCAGTCGCAAGCCGCATGGCTCAAGGGTCCTTCCCTTTTGGGATCGCTGACAATGATCTGCCGATATCGCAATCGCACTATCGCATCGGCCCAGGGCCTTTGTGTTGTGGGTGCATATGCCTGCCTCCAACCTGATCTGTCGATCTGATCATTGGAGATCGCTGATTGGGTGTCCCTTCCGCTCGACCTTAAGTCCTCCTCTTTGCCTTATGCGATGTGATTTCCTCAAATAGCCTTTTAGGCAATTTTTTAATGGAATTTTCCCCTTTTTCAAAGGATAAATGGAAACTTCTTCCTGCGATAACTTCTTCATCTGAAGTCCGTTTTTGCCCATTCAAGTTGCGTTGGATTCAAAATGAAGAGAGCTCTGCAATGAGTCTATTTCTGAGAGCAACCTGCGACTTTAATTTTCCTCTGATTTACAAAGGATTTGTGCCATTTGGCACCTTTTACCTCTTATATGAAGTCTTTTAGACTTAGAGGTTTATTCAGGATCCATTTTTGGATCAGACCCACGTATGCACTGCTGGGAAGTTGTGATGCTGAGAGCTAGGGGTGGTGAGGTGGGGAATTAATGGAACACCACTGTAGAGGATTGGTTTAACTCCAATCCAAAGTTGATTATGGAGTTTCCCTATAACAGTGTGGACTTCCAGGGAGATCTGGATGTGGGACTTCCTCAGGGCGATGCTTGGGGACCAACAGGTATACTTTGATTTCTGCATTTGTATTCATATATTTGTTTTCATGTATCATTATGATATTTTATTTATGACGATGTTGATACCATTCTTATTTACTTACAGATACAAGGCCACGGAGGCAACCACTAGCCTATTTGGTTGGCCATGACCCGAGGCATATGGGTGTTACAGGGGATGCCCCTGTTCCATAGACACCGGGGGTGGTGAGGCCACTAGTTGGGCCTCAGGGTGGGCCTGAGCGAATCGCACAAAAACACCTGTTAGTGATTGGTGGGCCCTCTGGAGAGGGTAGCAGCAAGCAAGAATGCTGAGTGATGGCAAAGGCATGCTAAGGTTGCATAGGCGCTCTTGGTTAATGCCAAGGAAGAGTTATAGAGCTACTGTGGTGCCTAGGGTAGGTTTGAAACCCTAACTAGAGTGTTGCCTATCGATGGATGGGCTGGATTGGAGGAGGTCATTATTGAGAAGTCGATGTCACTGGAGTGGGCACAGTGACTAGCTTTGCGCCATATAGCCATGGCGATGGCTACAACTACTTTGATTTTGGCTCTAGATGCAGAGATTGGGCCGCTAGGGCCCTAGATAGACTTGATGGTTTTGCTTTTTTGGTGAGATTATGTATGTACTAGGGCAAGCACCCATTATGAGGATGCTCCCCTATATTTTGTTGACTTATTTTTCCTGGTCGTGGGCTAGTGGATGATGTGATATTTTTGTACTCATATATTTTTTGATGTATATATGAGATCATTTTTTGGCAGCTCTCATGATGTGTCATATGCTCTATAATTTGTGTATTTATGCATTTTTTTAGATGTATTTTTTGTTGATGTTTTATGTATCTTGACAGTTATATATATGTTTTTCATGCCAGTATAGGATATGATTAGCGATGTGATCAGATGTATGATTTTGGTCCCTTGGTATATATGTAAATGTGATATGATCAAAACATATAGCTAACTATTATGCATGCAGATATTTCCGAAAAAGGCGTGTATAAAAGACTTGGAAGGTCTTGTTCAACTGTGATACAACTAGCTAGGAATCAAGGAATACATGTAGGTGACATATACATAGGTGGTGGGAATCATGCAAGAGCCCAATGATGATGTCCTACTCTGCTTGATTGTTGGTGGTTGATCCATTATAATGTCCATTAAATAGACGAGGTGTCTGGTTAGGAGAGTATATGGCCCAGGCTGCAGCAGCGAGTTTTTGTGGCCATCAAGATGTGTCATCAACAAACCCATGATGATAAGATGGTGGAGGATCCATCTGTTGGCACATGATGAGAGAATTATTTTAGATTCAATCCATGATGAGGTGATCATCATAAAAAAAATAAGTCATGGTACATACATATCTACTCTAGAATTTTATGGGTGGAATTTTTTGATGTAGAGACCATTGATGGGGTTGTTTAGGCAAGTCCCATGGAGCTCTAATAGTATGTCTACCCCCTTGAGGAGGCAATGTTTGATGATGTATGGGCCCTTCCACAAGGTTTCAAAATTTTCGGGTCCTACTGCTTCTTGGGAAACATTGTAGTGGAGGACTAATTCCCCCTCTGTGAATGTCTAAGGGGTGATGTCGCAGTCGAATGAGGCTTTGACCCTCTTTTTGTGGGCTTCATTATTCTAGAGGGATTTTTGTGCCAAAAATGCATGTGATATATGGGCTGCTTTAGTTATATGAGAGGTTTTGGTATAGTTTCCATGCAGTGGGCCAGAACTAAGCGAGTATATTGTATGGGAGGTGGTACTGCTCATAATATGGGATGTTGATGCCTTATTGATGTCATGAAATGGAATATCTTGTGGTAGTATCCATCTCTAGGTTGTAGGATTGTTGTGATTTCAATTCCTTGTATGGGTTGGCTTTAGTGCTACTCTTGCTGCACGAAATCGTAGAAGATACTGGAAATTCCTTGTTTGGTGGAATTGAGAGCAGACTCGACAATAACAATGTGTGATTTTCTCTTGGTTGGAGAGATGATTGTGTGGGATTTGGACCACTAAGTGGAATTATTCATTGAAAAAACTTAGTCTACAACATTCATTTATCAAATGGTTGGCTTTATCACATAGGGTGCAAGTGATGGATGATTTTTTTTTCCAAGTGTTTTTAGATCATTTTTGGCCTGATCTAGATTGATGGTTGTGACAGGAAGTGTAATGACGGGGGCCAGTTTTGTTGTTGGTTGTCGTTTCTTCTCAAGAAAACATAAGACATCTAGGGGTCCATCTTCCCCTAGAGGGGGGATGGTTTCTGTATACTTGGTATCTGAGTCCAGTAGATAAGAGTTTTTGTTCATGAATCAATGTAAAAAACTCAATGATTTGCGGAATCTGGGAAGGTTGGAGCACATTCTCTTATGATGGTTTCTAGCGCAGATAGTGCATGTCTGGTGTTGGCGTCTAGGTTTGCTTCTCTGAGCAACTTGGGTGACTAGGTGGTTTCGGTAAAGCGTCCATAGTTCTGGGCAGATGATTACTGGATGAGTAGGGTCATCACATAGAGCGCATGGTAATGTAGATGAGGGGTTTGTTTTTTCATGCTACCTTCGTGTGTTGTGGGAAGATTTTTTAGAGGATGAAGATGGTTCTTATTGAATGTAGAATATGTTCTTACATCCATCGTCCAATTGAGGTTTGGCTGGTGCTATCAGCTCATTAAAGTTTGCCTGAATGAGTGTTCTTAATGTTTCTTTGTATTAAGGGATATCAGGACAGTGAGTGTAGTGCTCATGTTTTTTTCATATAGTGCATGCATGATTGGTGCGTAATTATTAACTATGTATAGGCACAAATTTTTCTACTTTTGGTGGAGTTGAGGTTAATGATGTTTTCGAAGCGTGCATGAGGTTTTTCAATTCATCTAACTTGGGGAATATGTGGGTTAGGTGCCCAAATTCCTCACATAATGCACAAGGTTGTAGGATTTCAGAAGAGTTTGAGGATTCTCCTCTTTTACCATTTTGTTTAGCCTTCTTGTCGGCCCCAGTTGGTGTTGGAGAAGTATTGTTTTGAATAGGGATGGTTTCCTGAGATGGAGGCACAAGTATATTACCTACTGGGATATGTCTTGGATCAATCGACATGGTCACTGGGACTAGATATCAAACTAGTATTGCAAGAGTCATATTTGGTAATGTAAGGGTTTCCATGTCTTGGTGTGAGACAAAGCCGGGTGGGGGGTATAAAAATGGTGTTTGTGTAATGGTGTGAGGTAGAGACATGGAATCAATAGTTGTAGGGTGTGTGGTGTCTGGAACTAGTTCCTGGGTTTGGGTGGTGTTTGATGAGGTCATCATGCACACCGGTGCTCTAGTGTGTGGGAAAAGGTCTTGTAGCATCGAAGGGTCTCCTTGGAATGTTCCTAGGAGTGTTGATGGATTAAACTAGCCTGGGCTAAGCTTATTGTAAGTAGTGATCAACTTGTAGGAAGACAAGACTATGGGTAGCACGCCATTAGGTGTGGGTAAGGTTTCCTTCTCATAGTATGTGAGTTGATCGATGGTAATGATTTTTCCATCATGGAGGAACATCATTATTCTTAACACTGATGAGTTGACTGTGATCATCTCATACATATAGCTTCGGCCTAGTAGGATGTTGTAGTCCAACTAGGCATCTAGCACTTTGATGTCTATTGATATAATTTTTCAAGCCAACTTAACTGACACACAAGGGTATAAACTAACGGGAGCAGAAGGGCACCCATTGTATGCTATGAGTGTAATGTCAGAAGGCTCGAGTTCAGGGGATCCTAGTTCCTACCAAACTGATTTGGACATGATACATGTGGAAACCACTTCATCGACGATGCAACGATGAATGTTGATGTTTTGGAATGAGATTGGGATTTGGAAAGAAATGGTTGATGGTAGCTGTGGAGTAGCTTTGTCCAAGTCAAAGACCGTTAGGTGAGAATCAGATGGGTTGAGTGGAAAGTAAGCCTTTCCATTAGGTTGGGCATGTTTGTAGGACTTATAATGCTGACATAGCTGATGGTGATTGTGCTAAGTCATCAACTATGTTGTAGTTATGAGAAGCTTTTGAGTTGTGTCCTGCGTGCCGTAAAATTCCTTTGACCATTTTAGGTATAGATTCTACAGAAGGTTGAGGAATGGTCAACGACCCTGTAGGTATTGACATAGCCGACGTAGATGGATTGGGCTCTGGGGGAGCTTCATAGTTGTGATTTCGTGTTTGCAGGAGGATATCCTCTTCTGTCATGAAAATATCATGATTAGAATTTCTATGGGGGTTCCCTCCAGATCGATGAAAAGTTTTTTGCTGAGTGTTAACTACTCCGTGATGAGGGAAGGGGTCTTGCATTACTACAATTTGTTGACCTCCTTCCCCCCTACTGTCTTGTATCATTTTTAAGTTGGGAAGTTGAGGACAATGGTGGATATAATGACTGTATACCCCATAGACAACACAAGAATGATTAGTCTATAGACTTGTGTTCTTCCCTTGTTTCTGTGGGTTATTGTTGGTCGATCCTTGGTTTTGATTCCATTTGGTGTTGCCCCTTCCAGGTGCCCATGGGGGCTGCTTTTGGTTGCTGCCCCCTTGTTCGAGTTCTCCCTTTGGATTATTTTAAAGCTTTTTCTTAGCAATATTCGGGGAGTTCGCTGAATTCATTTGTTCCTCCCACTGCTGCTATGAAGCGAGAGAAGGTTGCACTAGATTCACCCTTGCATTGTTTTGCATTGGTGGGTTATTATGTTGTTGTGTTGGGAAAGGGGAATACTAGTTTCTGTGTCCCTGATTAATGTATAGATTCTGGGAAGAGGACATCATGTTTATATTCCTAGATGAGTATTGGTTTCCCTATGGGGGACGATATGAGCCTCCTTGAGGGGCAGATACTCGTTAACCCTGCTAACTGTATTCTGCATAGGTGGGGGTTGACCAAGGTAGTATCATGTATTTTGCAATGGTGGTGCATTATGTGTAGCATCAAATTCTTGCCCATTGAACGAATATCCATGGTATTGATAGTTATTGATGTGTTGATTTTGGGATATGGACCAAATTAATCCATCAACAACATTGAATGTGCCTGGGATATCTTTATAATTTTGCAGCAGCGGGGTGTCGGGAAGCACATGATAGATGTACCCAGAATGGGTGTAAATAAGCTCCAACTATTGAGCTTTAATAATGGCTTTTTCCTTTGTCTAAGGGGATGAATTTTTCGTGTCTTTGGATATTTCAGATGTGAGGGATCTCAGGAATAAGTCCAAGAGGACTTTATCTTCAAACTGGATTTTACATAAGCTACCATGTTTTCTCCATTCATGGATATGATCGGAGATGTGGGTAGTAGGCGTTTGTTTGAAGTGGGGGAGGAGTTCCAAACCTGAATCATGGCAGACTGGGAGATGGAAGAAGGTAAGGAAGGTTGTAGCTAATGAGGTAAAGTTTCTGTGTGACACAGAAGGCTAGTCAACATACCATTTCGCTCAAGATCCCAATAGGGTGCGTTGAAATAGTCGTAACCTAATAGTATCACCGATGATACTATTAGATGAACACCACAGGTGAAAAGTCATGACATGGTTTCTTGGGTCTTCGCCCTATTTTCCTTCAAATTTTGGAATATCCGAAGGGAGATTGGTGGGCATATCTGACCAATTTTGGCCATGGGCAATCGGGTCATTGGTTAGCTTGCTTAAATGAAAATGTAAACTTTGAAACGGGAACTATAAACTCAAAATGGGAAATGTAGCTAAAAAATCCCCCAAAAACATGAAAAATCAACTCGAAAATGAAAATTGTTGATGTTGGAATAACACTTTTCTTTTTTTAGCGTAAATTTTCAACATGTTTTAAATATGGCAATGAAAACCAATTTTTTGTGCAAAAATTGTCCAAAAAACACCCTGAAAATGAAAAGTGTTGATGTGTTGATGTTGAAATAACATCTGTTTTTTTAAGATAATTTTTCAACATTTTGAAAAAAATGGCGTAAAAGATTTTATCATAACTCTGAAAAACATTAAAATTTCAAAAGAATAATGAAAACATAAATTTAAAATTAAAAGCAAAAAAAAAAACGATAAAAAAACAAAAAAAAAATTAAAAAAAAATAAGAAAATAAAAATAAAAATATATATTAAAAAAAACATAAAATTAAAAAAAGACAAAAAAATCAAATATATAAAAAAGACAAAAAAAAATCAATCATAAAAATGCTAAAAAAGAAAAATAGAATTAACCTATAAAAATAAGAATTAAAAAATTAAAAAAATACAAATAAATAAATAATAACAAAAACATGTTTTCTAAAAAAAACATAAAAAAAAAATGTCAAAATTTTTTTTTTCTCTTTGAATGATAATTTTTTTTTTTTTTTTAAATATAAAAATAAATAAATAAACATACAATAACTTGAAAAAAATAATAATAATAATAATATTAAAATCAAACTTGATTAAAAAAAAAACACTAGAAAATTAAACAAAAAAAACCAAAAAATTTAAAACAATTTTTAATAATTTAAACAACAAAAATAAAAAGAAGCTAACAAAAATAAAAAATTAAATTAAATTTAAAAACTAAAAAAATATAATAAACATTAAAAAAAAACAAAACAAAAAAAAAAACAATTTAAAAAAGAAGCATAATTAATTAAAAAATTTGAAACGTTAAAATTAAAATCTTAGAAAAAGAAAAATTATTAAAAAACTTAAAAAAAATAAAATTGGAGGGGCCGAAATCTAAGAATCACTTACAAAAAAAATATTAACAAAATATATATATATATATATATATATATGCGTGTGTGTGTGTGTTATAAGGGGGCGGGGCTGAAATTCAATTATGGGAATCAAACTTTAGCCCTGCGCAACTTAAGGCCTCACCCTCCTGAGCACCTGGGCGGGGTTGAAATTCGATTCTTAGAATCAGATTTCAACGATGCCCAATTCAAAAAAGAAATTATTAACAAAAAAAATATTTTTTTAATAATTTTTTTTTTTTAAGTGGGCGGGGCTGAAATTCGATTCTCAAAATTAGATTTCAACCCTGTCCACTTAAAAAAAAGTATATATATTATTAACAATAATTTTTTTTGTTTATATATATATATATATATATATATATATATATATATATATATATATAAGTGGGCGGGGTTGAATTCCGATTCTCGAGGAGCCCTCCCTACAATTTTATTTTATTTTTACGTTTTTTTTTCATTATATATATATATATATATATATATATATATATATATAAGTGCGCGGGTTTGAAATCCGATTCTCGAGGAGCCCTCCCTCCAATTTTATTTTATTTTTACATTTTTATAATAATTTTATTTTTAAGATTTTAACATTAATGTTCTAAAATTTTTAATTAATTATCTCATTTTCTTTAAATTTGATTTTTTTTTTTTAAGTTTATATATATATATATATATATCTATATATATATATATATATATATATATATATATATATATATATATATATATATATAAATAATTTTAATAGTTTGTTTTTGTTTTTGTTTTTGTTTTTAGATTATTTAAAATTGTTTTAGTTTTCTTTTGTTTAATTTTCTATTTTTTTTGGTCTAATTTTCTAGTTTTTTTATTTTTATATATTTTTTTATTTTTAATTTTTAATTTTAAATCATGTTTTTTTAGTTTTTGTTTGTTTGTTTGTTTGTTAGTTAGTTAGTTAGTTTTTTTTTTTTTTAATAGTTTTTTAAAATGGTTGTATTTTTATTTATTTATTTTTATAGTTTTTTTTTTCAATTTTTTTATGGTTTACAATATAATTTTTGTTTTATGTTTTTTATGTTCTTTTTTGTCTTTTTTATATATATTTTTATATTTTTTTTTTTAAGTAATCAACATTTAAAAAAAGATAAATAAGACATCTAGAAAATTTGTTAAATAATCAACATTTAAAAAACAATTAGACATAAAAAAAAATTAAAGTGTCAAAAAATGTAACATTTAAAAAAAGTATCTAGAGTTAATACATTAAAAAATATAAAGTGTCAAAAATAAGCCCTCTAAAAAAAGAGGTTGATGCTGCATGAACACGTTTCAAAATCAACATGAAAATCACTAACATTTAAAAGCAGATATTTATATTTGATACATAAGAAAATTTAAAGTGTCAAAAATATGCTCAAAAAAAAAATATATGTATTCTGCATCACCACTTTTCAAAATTGGTTGACTTTCTTGCTACCTCAATGAAACAGGTAATCATATTAGTTCTCGTTTCAAAGTTTACACTGTTAAATATGGTAGGATTAGCAAAGCTAAGAACAAGATCTGTGCATTACCTACAGTGTTACTTGGGAGCGGGAGTGAAAGCGGGGAGTGGGAGTGAAAACGGGAGCAGGAGCGACATTTTCAGAAGCTCCCAGTTTGGGAGCAAATCCCGGAGCATTATATATATATATATATATATATATATATATATATATATATATATATATATATATATATATATATTATATTTTGATACATATATGTCAACAAAAACATGTAGAATAATGAATTAGATATAAAAAACATAAAAAAAAAATAGATTGAACCATATAACAACAATCATCTAGAAGTTATAATCTTCATCAACCACGTCCACAAGTTAGTAACATAGTAACATACAACATATTGAGTCTCATGATTAATCAATCTGAAAGTTTCAAGCTTTCAAAATTCAGTATATAACATTTATCATCATTGATCACCAAATTTGTACTTGTAAGCTAAGTGTAACCATTACAACAAATAATATCTAACATGAAATGAAATGTTATAAAATGAAATGAAATGAAACAACTTTCAACTTTCATGAAGCATCATATTCATAATTCATTACTAATGAGTTATAATTGCCAACTTCAAACTTAAATTGTCATATATTGTTTAAAAAATTATCATAATAAATATGAAAGAGTCAGTAGTTATAAAAACTACTAGAAACTAGAAAAGAGAAGTAAATCTATTATCTATTTTTTATGCTTGGGCCGCTTGCCACCACAAGAAATATCTAATTTTTCAGTCTTGTTGGAAAATCAGGATCTTTGTTATTAATATCACCCTCTAAGCATTAATATCCAAAGGGAACTTTGTCATTACGTCTGTATCTATATAGGGATCTTTGTCATTAATATCACCCTCTAAGCATTAACATAAGATAGAAAAAGCATAGCATGTAAAGTCAAGATTTTGTTTGAGTGATGCGTACATTTTTAGGAGGGTCATGATAGAGGAGATCGAAAACCAATGTCACTAACATCAAGGTACATAGAGAGTTTGGTGCTCTTGATTAAATACGAGTTCCATACCCTAATACATGACAAAATTCAATGGAAACATTGCAATCCGCCAATCCTGAAATCCTGAAAAACTGATAAGTCTACTGGATTTTGAATGAAATCTAAAATTCTACTTTCTCCATATGAAATCCAATGAGCCCAGAACCACTCTCAAACATCCTGAGTCATTTCATGGTAATGTTAAAAATTTAAGTAAAAGTGACATTCTCCTTAATCTTCATTTTCAATTTAACATTACCACGAATAACATATCAATACTAGGGCCATAGACTTAATCATTAAGCTGCCCCACTCAAAAATTATTTGTTTTTTTCAAAAAAACTTGCATTTCGAACATTACTACAAAAAAAAAAATTGAAAAAAACGCAAAACGCTCTCGAAAACACTCCCGAAAAGGCAGGGAGCGAAAAAAAATTTGGGAGCGCGCTCCCGACCCGCTCCCAAGTCACTCTTGCCCGGAGCGTGGATTGGGAGCGAGATTAGGGGGGGGGGGGGGGGTGCTCCCCCGCAACACTATTACCTACCATCGTTAAATTATTTTGGACAACTATATGCAAAGGGGTCCTCTGTGGGGAAGTCTTAGGAGAAATACCTTGATGGGTGTCTCGAGGATTGTCTAGAGGAGTGGTGTGTGGGCTCCCAAAGGGGGTAGCACATTGGGACCCTTCTGGAGTGGTGAAGGGCGTACTTTGTCGGGAGGGGTTGCGGGCAAAGATGCACCAATAAAGGAAGATACAATAATGGTGGTTGCATGAAATCCTCTATGCCTAAATGATGGGAGTCTTGGCACACCTCGCGGTAATGGGGGGAGGTTTAAAAAACGTCTAAATTGACAGGGAGTCATGGGTCCCCTATGGTGTCAATTAGAGTATGTGCTACTTTGTGCATGGTAATGGAAGGAGATAAGTATCAATGAAATATGATTACATACATAAAACAAAGAGAAAATATAAATGGTTTATTTTCCTTTTATAATTAAATTATGTGATCAAGCAAACATGAAAGAGGTTTTTGTTTGTTGTGTATGATAAAAAATCCTATGTAAACCTAATCTTCCTTTCTGCTCTCAAAGTAACTAGTCCTTGAGAAGATATCTTCTAATGGGTCCTGGGGCAACGTCCTGAAAGACCTGGCGATGCCTTCCAGTGGTCAAAGAATCAACCAAGGTAATGGTAATGAGGCTCGATTGTTGCCTGCGTCATCACCTATAGGGAAAGGATGTTTTAGATTTTTGCCACTAAAGTACCTTCATCCCACGTGAGAATTCAAGTCTTTAGCTTCTTGGTAGTCAGTTACCAGTCTCGAACATTAGATGGGTCAAGTAGCCCCAAAGAGTATTGCACGTACTACACCTAAGCCAAACCCCCTCTGAATCGGATCTCTGCCTTGCTCGGGTATTATTTTCCGTGGGATGATTGAAGAATTTTAAGCTCCCTAAAATGTCAACAACTATGTTTCAAAGGTGTAACATGACCACGATGGCTTATGGGATGCCTACCCACAATGGTCCTAACCTAAATTATAATTTATTTGGTGGCCCCTGTGGGGAAACTTGGTTCAAGTTATGGTTGTTTTTAAGGGGTCTTAATTCACTTATGGAGTGATTTTGTAATCCAAAACATAATAAGTACCCAATGCCCCGAAAACTAGATGCCCTTGAGTACAAAGCGTATGGGAGTTTAGTGTGTGATGCAAGTGAGCATACAAAGTGTGATAAGATGTGGATATGTGATGATCCTTTATAATATCCTTCTAATTACACTAAGTGTTGATTGTTCCTTGCATGGAAAAAGAAATATATTGTGGATGATGGGCCACATACTTTTTTCCTATTTAACTATGTGGAGTTTAACAAGGGAGATGGACATTCAAATGTTTTCGAGAAAGTTTTCATATTCCAGTCTAGGTTCGTCTAAGAGACCTAAGGGAAGCATAGATTACTTACATTCTCTATTAGCATTTGTTCCCAGTCCCCAAAAAATGATGAATTAAATGCTTTGGTTAGTAATAAGATTTGTGGATGATGGGTCACTTTCTTCTTTACGAATTAAGCTATGTGATTTGCAAAAAATTTAGCAAAATAGTTTGAAAAACAAGTGTGGAATTTGGCCGTTTATTTTCTCCCTAATTAAGTTATGTATGTATTTGCGAATAAAAAATAGTCTAATTTCTCCACCAATTGAGGTTAGTAAATAAACCAGGGGTACTTAAACAGAAAATACAGAATGCAGAGGTGAAGGCAATTCACTAAAGTCTGTCAATCACCTGAGAAAAGATAAAAATACAAGGCTTCTTTTTGCTTTCTATTGACCACGCGAGTTTAAATGCACACAAAAGCGTGTGCACATTTTTTAGAGAAAAAGTCTTGCAAGTGAGAAAGAACAAGAAAATTTTCACTTATGTGGGATCAAAATAGGTCCTTGGGGTTTGTAAAAATTCTAGAGAGGTTTTGAGCGCCTTGCAGGATGGTTGTGTAGAAAGAAGGCCCTACAAAAGAAATCTTTATATTAATTAAAAGACATTAGTATGGTCGCCATTTCTATGGTAGTGTTTTTGTGGCAATGGTGTATCAAAAGACACCTCCGTAACAATTGATTGTTCCCTGTAAAGGATCATAGTCAAAATTGGTGTTGTTTGTGGAGAGACGTAAACAAACACAACATTGTAAATAGTGGAAACAATGCATACATAAACATAAACTAAACAAAGAGGTAAATATGCAAACAATGCTCAAATGGAGCAAAAAAAGTAATAAGATAATGGAAAAATCTCCCTTTATTGATTGTTGGTAGTAGAGTTTGAATACAATAGATGAATCTTAGACACTTGAAGAGAATTCTTTGAGCTATGGTGCTAAAAAATCCTTAGCAAGGGGGTTTATTTTCCTCAATCTCTTTGCAAGTTCCTCCTCTCTCTCAATGAAGTATGAAGACCCACCAATGGTGGATTCCTCTTCTCTCACTAGGATGGTGGATTTCTTAGAAGCAATATGGCCAACATGCTAGTGCACTTCCCTTCTTTGGCTTCAAAAATGCAATGCTGGTTTGCTCTGATACCAATTTGGCCAGCATAACAATGTCTCATATTTTGGCTCTCCCATGGTCTGTTTATATAGAAATTCTTTTGAATCCATCTTTTTCCTCTTGGTTCATGCATAATAATGACAAATGAGTAAGACAAGATGATTCCATTGAGGGTTGCATGTCTTCAAGGCAACTCGAGTTCGGTTATACTGGACTGAGATCATGTCAGAGAATCGACCCCATGTGTGTAGAGTGGTCCCGGATCGCCGAGTCATCCTTTTATGCAATCGTGCAACTTTCTAAGGATTTTTTGCACATGCTTTTATCAAAGAAATAACCACACGACATCAATTTTTATTTTATTTATAAACTTTGGACCTTAGGAGAACTTTGATTTTTTAAACTTCATGATGTATTTAGTTGGAAAATGTTCACTTGTCTGTTCTACTGGACACCTTTTAGTGTCTTCTGGATTGTGCTAACATGTGTATGATTTTCTAGTGTTAAAACCAATGATAAAGTGACAGATTTAGATGATGAGGAAATTTTCAAGAGGTACCTAGTTTTACAGTGGTTTCAGGATGTGTTCCCAGCAGAGATTTCATAGTTGTTTCCTCACAACAAAGTGGACTTTTCTATTGAGTTGGTATAAAGGGAAACACTAGCATCAAAGATACCTTAAAAGATGAGAACTCCAGAGTTAGTAGAAGTGAAGTTGCAGTTGAAGGAAATGCTAGACAAGGGATATATTAGGCCAGGTGTTTCACCTTGGGGTGCACCAATGTTGTTTGTAAATAAAATGGATGGTACTCTGAGGTTATGCATTGATTACAAACAGTTGAACAAGGTTACAATTGATAACATGTATCTGTTGTCGAGGATTGATGACTTGTTTGATTAGTTGAAGGGAGCAATAATGTTCTCAAAGATCGATTTGAGATCAGTCCATCAAGTACTCATCAAAGAAGAGGATATCTGCAAGACTAATTTTTAGACCAGGTATGGACACTGTGATTTTTTTATGGTCCCATTTGGTTTGACTAATGCTCTAGCTATTTTTATGTGCTTGATGAATAGTGTGTTGTGTCCCTATCTAGACAAGTTTGTGATTATATTCATTGATGAGATATTGATATATGTTAAGAATGAGGAAGAGAATGTAGAACACTTAGCACCAGTTTTGAAATTGCTAAGAGAGCATCAATTGTATGCCAAGATTAGTAAATGCAGTTTTTTCTAGACAAAGTAACATTACTTGGGACATGTCATTTCCAAGGAAGGTATAACAGTGAATCCATAAAAATTCAGAACTATCATCGAACGGGAAACTCCTAAAAATGTCGATGAGGTTAGATCATTCATGGAGTTAGCAGGTTATTACAAGGGGTTCGTTAGGAACTTCTGATAGATTGTCTATCATATTACATCATTATAGAGGAAAGAAATAAATTTGAAAGGAAAAAGGAATGTGCAACAAGTTTCGAGACACTGAAGCAGTTACATACGAATGCTCTATTTCTAAAGGTTGCACATCTAGAAAAAGAGTTTGTGGTAAGTACAAATTCTTGCAAGAGAGGACTTGGTGGGGTTATGATGTAGGAAGGACAGGTAGTATGCTATGAATCAAGGAAATTGAATGAGCATGAGAAAAATTATGTGACACATGATCTAGAGTTAGCAATGATAATTCACGCATTGAAGATGTGAAGACACTATCTTCTTGGCAGGAGCTTCATCTTGATGAGTGATCACAATGTATTCTAATACTTATTTGACCAACCTAATTGGAATTACATGTAATCTAGTTGGTTGGCTACGATCAGTGAGTTTTACTTCGAAATCATGTACATTAAGGGAAAGGAGAAAAGGGTTGCAGATGTTCTTAGTAGGAGTGACGAGCCCTAGTATTACAACAATAATGTTGCAACTCCCAAGGCTACCAAATTCAATTATCAACTCGAAGTTCATACAAAATTAACAGGGGTCGGCACTATATGTGAAACAAACACCTTCCTCTTCCTAGTCTAACTCCCTTTGATGCAAGTGAAAGAAGGCAATGAAGCAACTTCAATTGAGCAAAGATCTAGGTAAGCCGCCAATCCTAAGGTAAATAACAATAAGCAAACATATTCTACTTTAGAAAGTAAATGGCAGAAATGACATCGATTTTATTTGCAAAAATTTAAAGCGGAATGACAACTTAATAAAATATAATCTATCTTGTTGGAAAGGAAATATATTCTATTTTGCAGGAAAGGAAAGTCCTAGATTATTCTTGCAAGAAGGAAATCACACTTTGCATGAAGTAAATTGCAGGAAGGAAATCTAGACTAATTGCATAAATCAACATTCAAGATGCAAGAAATGTAAGAGATAAATGGTAACCTAACCAAGCCTTAGCTCAACCAAAGTGGCCTCATAGCATTCATAGGCTATAAATATATTTCTACCATGAATTTGGAGTGAATTTGGGCAAGGAAGATCTCGAAACAAATTTCTACAAGACTGTTACTCCTCGAGATAACTTACCGAATGCCCAAGAAAATCAAATGAAAATGAGATGGGAAATTTTTTATTATTAAGTAGGATTTCCTAGGAATCCCTTCCAAGTGGAATCACTCAAAAATACCCATGTTAATATATGATAAAAAATAACAAAAAATTACTATAAAAACCGGAAATTCTAGAACTAGTAAGCTAGTTAACCTACCAAATTCCTAACCTAATAAAGTGAAAATGATATGGGGTAATTTTTTTATTAACTTGGATGTTTTTATGACTCAACACAAGTTGAATAAACTCAAATGAAGCACATTAACAAGTTCTAAAAATAGCAGAAAATTACTACTATTTTGCTACAAGAGACTTCAAGAAATTCTAGATTTGTGATCTTGTAAACCAATCCAAGTAGCTTAATAATGAATATGAATTTTTAAAGATATTATAAGGATTCATCATTCTCGTGACTCTGTAGATAACCTACAAAATAACTCACTTCAATCGTTTAACCAATTTAACCTACAACAAAAGAGGCATGAACACTAAATGTAGAAATAAGAGATGCAAGTGAAAAAGACATTCAAAGGAAATAAATAAATTGTAAAAGAGGGATCCCAGGCTCCTAGGATGGACAATACCAAGGATAATCAAAGTCATATGAAGGAAACCAAGCTTTAGAAGCTACAAATGGCATCAAAGTTCATTATTTGTATCAATCCAAGTACATCCCTGCTAGAAATGAAAATGGAGCTGCTAAATAACAAATTTCTCCACAAGAAGACTAAGAAATACACGCCTCTAGAGGAAAATTCAAATTGGTATTGATGAGGAATAATTATCCTTTAAAGGAGGCAACTTTCCCCTCCAAAATCCCTCAAAAAGTGGATATAGTTCCCAACACTAGGAATTTGCATTAAATGACAGAGAACACATTCATAGATTTTCTCAAATAGTGGAGCTCCAGAATTTGTCAATAATTTCATGATATTTTCTTCACTTATTATCTAAACTTAATCATTTTGTAGCAGGGGGCAAGTCCTTAGATTATCTCCTCCTTCAAATCTTCATAATCTGCCCAATATTCTCACAATATTCTACAAAAATAGATAATATTAGGCACATAATATGAAATTATCTCTAAACCTTCCTAAGAACATACTAAAGCTAGAAACACATTATTAAGTGTAGAAGGAGAGATTTAATATAACATTTATGTGCCTACGAAAGGTTAGATGGGCCTTAATTTGTGTCAAATTTGGAGGCCCATCAAGGAGAGTACAGGTGAATCACATAGTAGCTATGAGTTCATATGGGACATATATAAGATTAGATCTTGTAGGTAGGTTAGTAGGATAACATGTACCAGCATCTTAAGCATATGTTACAACAACAGGGTACAGGTGAACAAGATGTGGACTATCATCTCACAGCAGATGGTTTGGTTAGATTTAGGGACATGATCTATGTCTTGGAAATCAGTAAGCTCAAGGAGATTAACTTGAGAGAATTTCATGTCAAGTAATATTCAGGTCATCTGGGATATCAGAATACATTGTCAACCATGAAGAAGTTCTACCATTGGTCAAAATTGAAGAGAGAGGTGGCTGAGTTTTTTGTGAGGTATTTGGATTGTCAACAAGTAAAAGCATATTTTAAGCATCCAGGTGCATTGTACATCCAATTCTGATTCCAGAGTGGAAATGGGAGATAATTTCCATGGATTTCATTATAGGTTTACCGAGGACATCTAGAAAACATGATTCCATTATGGTTGTGGTTGACAGGTTGAAAAAGGTAGCTCACTTCGTTCCAGTAAAGTCTATATATTCAGCGAGTGAGGTAACATAGGTCTTCATAAGGGAGATAATGAGGTTGCAAGATATTCCTAGGAATATTGTATCAGAGAGAGATGCCAATATCACTTCCAGGTTTTGGAAAGAGTTACTTGCAGGTTTGGGTACATAGTTGGCCTTCAATACAACTTATCATCCACAAATAGATGGATAGACAAAGAGGGTTAATAGGATTTCGAAGAACATTTTAATGATATATGTCATGCATCAACAACAAAGGTAGGAAGAATATCATACACTGGTTGAGTTTGCTTATAATAATGGGTATCAAGATTATTTGAAGATGAGTCTGTTTGAGGAACTTTATGGGTGTAGTTGTAATTATTGTCACTTGGAGTGATCTAGTGAACATGTTTCTGATTGGACCAAACATGTTAGTGGAGATGGAACAAGAAATATAGGTAATCAAGAAGAATTCAAAGGTAGCACAACACAGGCAGAAGAGTTATGCGAATCAACACAAGGTGTTTAAGGAGTTTTAGGTTGGGGAACATGTGTACTTGCACATCGAGCCCAAGAAGAGCTCCTTGAGGATTAGATCATGTGCCAAGCTAACAACTTAGTACTGTGGGACCTTCAAGATTCTTGAGCAGATTGGACTAGTGGCCTACTGACTTGCACTACCTCCAACAATGAAATTCCATAATGTTTTCCATGTGACATTGCTTAAGAAGTATGTGAAATATGTTGATTATGTGATTGAATGGTCTATATTGTAGGTGGAACCGAAAGGATAATTCCAACCAGAACCTTAGTGCATTTTGTAGCAAAAGATGCTCATGCTTTGGAATCGAGCAATCGAGAAAGTGAAAGTGCAATGGAAACACTTTTGGCCCGATGAAGCTACATGGGAAATCACTGATCATATGTGGGCTATGTATCCTTCTCTATTTGTTGTTTGAGCAGATGTATTTTGGTATATGTTTGATGTTGTGTTTGGTTATGTATATATATGCATATGTACGTAAATACCGCATCAAGATGTGTTATAAAGCTCCAATAAGTGGTATGGTGTTCATGATATGTTGGTTATGTTTTATCAGATGGATATGATGTAAATGTTGTATCAAGATATGTTACAAAGCTCCATAGATAATGTGTTTTTTTTGTTTTATAAGCTTCATTGAACATCAAGGACATTGTTCCCCCAAAGGGGGAGGGTTTTGTAACAACCCAGGTTAAAAATCCATGTAATAAAGTTAATAAAGGAAAAATAAGGCCAAGGTCATGGGACACATATTGTAAGCTAAATGTTGGGAAAAAACGTAGCGATGGGGATCAATGGTGATTAATAAATGGCTATGGAAACTGGCAAAGGAATTGGGGAAGGAAAAGAGACATTAATTGACATTTATTTATGAAAATAATGTAAAATGGGAGAAAAGAAAGGTGAAAGGTCACAAAATTGCATGTGAGGAAAATTGAAGGAAAAATAGAGGAAAATGAAGAAAATAGAGGCCTCAATGATAAAAAGGCTTCTGAGGATTAGTTCTCAACTTTTGCTAGTGTGTGGAAGATTTTTGTTATTTTAGTCCTTGGCACTCTCATTCTATTCTCTCTCTCTCATACTCTTCACACTTAGAGTTTCTTGGAGCATTGTGGCATACTTTGTATTTGGAGAAATAAGGCAAAGGAAAAGTAGGAAAGAACAAGAAGGTAGTGGGATCAAAAACTAAATTGAGATTGCTTTGTAGGTTTCGAGTTACATATATGATTTCCTTGCTAGTTTTTGCATGCATGGCATATGCATGTGGTTGTTTGGTTATGATATGTCATTGGCATAGAGGATTTCCTGGATTGACAGTGGTTTTTCCTAGTCTTATTGTTTCCTGGATAGCCATGGTGTTGTGGATTTCCCACTTGATTGTTTATGATTGGTTCTCATTTTCCTTATGGATGTGGGTTAAGTTACTAGTCCTGGAGCCTTGGTTGAACAAATTCTCTTGAGCCTTGTGATAATCGTGGGTTGAGTTACTAGTCTTGGAGTCGGGTTGGAACAAACACTTTGGATCCATGGACAGCTTGGGTAGAGACCGATCTGGTGATAATTAGTGAAGTTCAACTATGAGGTGGAATCTCTAGTTGAGGGTTGAAATTGTTTTATCTCTGGAAGCCTTGGTTTGGTTTTGGTTGGTTTATTCCATGAGTTCCCACATTCATGCTTGGAATATGGCACGGGGGTGATTGGTTGAAAGAGAGATTTGGTTCAACCCAATCTATGGTCAGGTGGTACATGGAAGTCCTTGACATGGTTTGATTTTGCATATGTTAATAAGAGTTCATTTCCTCTTTTATTTCTGAGTATTTATACTTGTTATTATGTGGCTTTGATGTTTTTTCTATCATTGTTATTATTCTAGTTATATGTTGGTTATAAGCATGGATTCATGACATATTCTAGTTATGGATCTTGACATGTTTTGATTGGTAAATGAATGTTTAATGAATGCATGACCTAATAGATGTTTTTGCAGCTATTAGGAGAGGGCATTAGACCTTCTTGATGATTATCAAAATATGCATTTATGACATGTAGTTACATGTTCACAATGTGTTTAAAGAAATGTCTATCATGGTTAGGCCTGGTTAGGTCAAGTTCTTGACTAAGTTTTCATTAATGGATTTTTCCTTGTGTCATTCATCATTCTGGAATTTTTTATCAAGTGTTGGGCAGAGGTCTAGATCGTAGCCTTGAAAAAGTGGCTTAGATTATGGGGTCACATCCACAAGACTGGGCATTCCAGACTGCATTCATTGGGAAGCAAGGTTATCCATGCAACTCGAGGGTTATAGTCGCTAGCTTACCTTGTTATGCAAGCGAATAGGAGTCCAGATCACTAAAAAAACAAGTTAGCTCAGGGGTTGGGCACATGAAGTGGTTGGTCAGCTCTTGGGGTTCCTGTAGCTCTTGAGGAAGGTCATTGAAGTTTTAGTTTTTCGATTCAAATTCCTTAACTGTACCTAGGAGATTGAGTCATATCATAGTAACTCTTCATCACATATTTACCTCAGTGGACCAGTGAACGTGGGTAAGTGTGAGAGGAGGTGGTTACAACTCTCTTGACATGAGATTTTAAAATGAAAAGAAAAAAATGTTACTAATTCAGTCTATATGGCTAAAATGAAACCTCAAATTAGATTAAAAATCTTAATAAAACCCTATAAGAACCTTTTTGGAAAACCCCCACCAAAAAACCACCTCAAGAAACCCTCAATATTCCATTTTTGACCACAAGGAATATAATTTATGTAATTATAGAGAAAACCTAGGGGACTTATCGGTGATATTTACCATGAAAGGAAGGAAAGGTGTGACAAAGAGCATCATATAAACTTTTATATCCTCTCAAAAGCAATAAAAACCCCTAAAATAAGAGCATTTGAGTGTATTAGGGTGTCTGAGATCTTAGGGGTGTGCTTTGGGAAACTTCAACTTAGCTTGGGAAAGAAAAATCCTCTTAGGGTTTCATCAATTCCTTGACCTCATTCTCCAATTTTAGAAATGAAGATCAAGCTTGAGATTCTTCACTTGAGCAATGCTAAATTTTTCCTCGATATTTGGACTAAAAATGGACTTTAATTGGCAACATGCCTTAACCATTACTAGAAATTTTTTTGGGAAGGAATAATAATTTGTTGTCATAAGCAAAAAAATCTATTCAACTCACCATCTTTGGTGTATTATAGGGGATTTTGGTGGATTTTTTGTTTCCTATGCACATTGGGGCTCACGTTGGTGGGGTTCTATACTTCTCTACAAATGACTAGAGTTGTTAGCCTACTGAAGAAACCATGAGGGCTCACTTGGCTAGCTACTGTTCCACCCATGCAAACGACTCATGCAATTGTTGCACTAAACTAGGCTATGTAGTGTTTATATGATTCTATTGGCCAAGCCACAATGAAAACGATTTCCTTCTTTGCTTTGAGAGCTTGATTATGAAAAATATGGATAGATACAAGTGTTTGAAGGTGCTTTATTCTCCCTTAATTCCTCAAGCATGTTTTCCAAGGAAACAAGGTGAAGTCTTAGGTTCACAGAGCTTATGCTGAAAACAAGATTGTACGTGATTGTGAAAAATGACATATTCATGGGTTGCACAGCCCTAAAAATGTCATCACCATAAACTAGATCCTTATAGGTAGAAACCAATGAGGTTTTTCTATTAAAAAATAAGAAGTTGTTAAAGATATCATTGTAGTTGTGTTTTCCGGATTCATCGCATCTATTGATTAGGGGTTGGTTCGAAACATTGATGTACAAAATCAACAGATGCGATGAATCTGGAAAACACAATCACACAGAATACAAATCGCAGAAGTCTCAAATCCATGATCATTGTAGTTATCGATCATATGAGAAAAATTGTTTCAAAATAACACGGAGATGAATGTTCCCTCACCGTGGGTGAAGTATCTTATTGAATTAGACATTTGGAACATGCGACCACCTGGCCCGATGCTCATTCTTTGCTATGTATGGCTACACTTAGTTAAATTTTCATGTGATGGAGGCATTTAGGAGCCCTTGGTGGTCGTACAGTGTTCCTTACTCAACTCGATCAATAATGATTTCTTATTTCTTAGAGAGGCTCACCCTAGTCATGGCAATAGGTGGCATAATGGTCTGTTAGCATCCCTCTTTAGGTACTCCTTTGATCCTTATGAGACACTATAATTCTATCTTCGTTGTCAACTATTCCCATTAAAATCCGCCATGCCTACATTCCTTATAGTAGTCGTGGATTCTATAACTAGCCCAACCCTCGGTCTATATTGGTTTTCTTAGAGGTGGCAAGTATGTGTCTCCATTCATATTTCGATTGAAACTCTCTAGTCTTTAGCATTTGCATGGTGGCTCTGGGGATTTATTTGGCCTATAGGCTTAGATTAATGGTCTACCTCTCATGCAGGGTTCTCTACTTCATTTTCGTCTGCAGGTTTGTCTAATTGAGCTTTAGGCTTGAAATTTATCTCTTACAGGTTTTCAATGGCTATTCCCTCATAACTCAAAATGGGCTCCATTTTAGTGCTCATGGGTCTCACAAGAATCGAAGGTCTGTGGATTGTAGTGGTCAATGGTTCATCATCAGGGTTCATGTAGCCCCAACTACCTTTCTTATGGACCACTCTTTGACTTGTCCCCTCTAATTGAAATTTCATTTTCTCTCCACTCGTTATGGATGTCATAGTGGTTTCATGGTATGGGAGGTGGTGGTGGTCTCATGCAGATCATAGTTAGTGGATCACGAGTTCTTGTGGTTTGTTGGAGGAGCATCTCTACATGGATCATGTGTGGTACGTCCAAGCCATGAAAATTGGTTGTTGGTTCAAGCACTCTCGTTGGTAGGCAACATTGGCTCGTGGTTTATGTCACTTTAAAGCTTATGGTTCCTTGCACAATGTGAGGAACCTTCAGGTTACTAAGCATTGAAAACTTCAATTTTTTGTTGAGTACTGGTGATTTTGTTTTGTATAATTGAAAATGAGAGGTCTCATTTTTGAGTTGGCATAAATATTTAGAAGAAATCCTTAATATTTATAGTCATCTAGAGCTCCTTAACGATTTTGGCCATGCTTTCCTTTTATCTCATGATCTCATAAGAGAAGCATTTATAATCTCAAGTTACTTAATTTGTGCTACTTGTAATATTAAAAAAATATAGTAAAAATGTATAAATGAAATATATAATAATACATTGATAAGTTTAAAATTAATAAATAAAAACCATATGTATTGAAACATTTCAAATTTGGAATATTTGAAAGAATTAGTTTAATTAGTTGTTATAAATGTTGTTAAGTATTCAATTTATTTAATTAAGCATATTGGTTTATATTGATTAATTTATTAGAGAGATTATTCATGGGGAAATATTATTTAGATTTTATTTGAAAAAAACACAAATTTGAAGAGAATTATTTTTTTTTCATTAAAACAAATTCTTCCCATAACAAATATAAAAAGCAAAATGTCTTCAAAGAACAAAGTACATTTAGACTCATCCCATCCATCCAATATAATATATCTACATGTACTAACAACACAAAGAGTCTTCAAAGAACAAAGTACATGTAGTCTCATCCCATCCATCCAATATAATGTATTTACATGTATTAATATGTTATCTATTCAATTAACCTTAAAGGTTAGCTCAATCTCTTGAAGTATTTTCCCAACCTATATTATTAATATAAATTCCTTGTAATTTTAAATCTAATTGAGTCTTTTATAATTTCCAAATAGTATTCTGGTTAACAATAAAGTCACTTAGGGGCAATAGGAGCCAGAGGGGTAATTTTTGACCTTGATGGACAAACCAATATACAATACTAGTGGGGAGGGGATTAGGAACTAAAACAAATAATCATACAGAGTTCTTTGCTTGATGGCAAGGAATCAAGCAAGAAATGGACTTGAAAATTTAAGAAATAATGATCTTTAGTGAGTCAATGATAATTATTTGAAGAGTATGAGAAGCCTTCTATCATTATAATGCTACCTCCTCTTCCATTGAGGCAAAGATTCTTCTCCAAATTCAACAATTTGTGAAAGTACAAACCAAGCATGTGATAAGGAACTTGAATTCCTTATCGGACATGTTTGCAAAATGAAGGTCAGAAATAAACCGTAATCAAATCTCATATTCTCCAATTCCATAAGGATGTACACATATGTTATGGGATTAAAATCGTTAATGAATGTTCAATTAATAGAAAGGCAGCAAGGATGTCGAATGATGTATGGGAAACATAGGTCATTAATGACAACTATAACAAAGTTTAGCAAGGAATGGTGGGCACTCTGCATGACTGTACCTCAATCCACTCGAGGCAACCACATTTAATTCACATCAGGTCAAAACATTTCCTTTTTCTCGTCCTAGCAAATGGCATTATCAATCAAGATATCCAGGTGATTTCTTTCTGAAAATTTCTGGCTTGCATTCAATGGATTTAAGGCAGGCTTTGAGTCACACAACTTGCCTTGGTGATGGGGTTGGTGTTCATCAAGTTGGCATATATTTTCCCTTTTGGTCTTCTCGAAGGGAAAGGATTGCTTTCCCCCGTTTGAGAAATGAGTTGAGTTGATGTGAGTACAGGGCCTGATGGTACCTGCACCCTGGACAACGCCGACACCATGAGGAAGACGACCATCTAGCAGGAGGCACAGACGTCGAAGGCTGACTAACAGAGCTTGAATCTGCTCCATGGTTTTTAATTTGAAATTGAAATGATAGATATAACTCCCGCCATCGATACATCGCTAAACTCAGAGTTCGAGCATTCATCAATTCCTGCAAATCAAGAAATTGTTCAATGTCTCCATGAATTTTCTCACTCAAGGATATGCCAGGGATGAAACTTTCAAAGGCGTGTTGAGCCTGCGGGATAGTCAGTGGAATGATTGCCCTGATAAATTTCTGCCCAAGCGTATGGCCTCTGCGTTTTTAATATGATTAAGGGAGTGATTTCACAAGCTGACAAACATAATATGAAATTTTATATGAAAATTTATGCGAGTTATTACTGGTTTGAAACATTTTTTTTCATTTGACGATTTTGATTATTTGATTATCTGAATGGGCTAAACTTCTCACGACAATAAAATTTTCAATTTTTGTTTTTTTAATAAAATATAAATTTTCATTCACTAAATAATTTTTTGATATATATTTTTAATTTTTAATACTTAATGATTTTTTTTTTTTTTTAATTATAATATTTGATAACAATAGTGTCAAATGTATTATTATTAAATAATTTCATTTATTTATTTTAATGTTAAATAATATATTAAATTTAGTTGTTATTATGTAATTTATTATCAGAGTAATTTAATCAAGTTATAATTTTGTTCAGAAAATAACATAAATTTTGGCAAGATTTTGGTAATATCTTGCTGATTTTTTTGGAAATACAGGTCACATTTATTGAGCTTTAAGATTTTGGGTGTCTCATTGGTTTTTGATAAGGCTAAATCCATTTTGATTATCCAAAAAATTAATTCAAACACTTTAGCACTAAACTTTTTAAAAGAATTTCTCAAAAAATTTATTGTGGCCTTAATAAAAAATACCTTTATTATTTATTAGTGGATAAAATTGATAAACAATACCCCAAATATATACTTTCTTCATCTAATTAAATGATATCATATTAATTTAATAAAAAATATTCTAAATTAAAGTGTTTTAGTTATAATGTAAAAATGAAATAAAATATACTTTAAACATGATAATAAAATAATAATTGTGAAACTTTACTAATATAATATTAAATAATTAGTTATTAATTATTTTATTCTAATTCAATATAAATCTTTCTTATCTCTTATTGCATGCAATTAAATTATATTAATAAAAAAGCAAGGATAAAATGATGTATGCATAAAAAGAAAATGGTAATGAAGCAATGGTGAAATTCTACAAGCCTATTCATTGATTAATGAATTATATATATTTTAAAACTCATAATGAAATAACAATTATCTCAATGAAGAGAAAGCACATCTCCTAAGTGTTTTTTTTAATAATGAGTATAGTAGACACCAATATACTAAGGCTTTCCTCAGAGCTGAAAAAGGTCCTCGTGTTAAGAAAGATACCAAAAATCAATTTTCTCATGTTCATCTTTCCTTTATCCAAGGGACCACTGACAAGATTGCGAGGATCATAAGGAAGCATAAGGTGGCTTCAACCTTTAGGCCTTTAAATACCATTCAGAGCTCCCTTAGATCTGTAAAAGACCCAGTGGATCCCAAGAATATGATGGGTGTTTACGTTATCCCATGCTCTCGTGGGACTCCCTACATTGGTGAGACTGGTCGCTCAATTAATCAAAAGATTCATGAGCATGCCACTGACATCAAGCATGGCAGGACCTGCTCCTCTGCTTTGGCAGCGCATGGAGATAAATCTAAGTATCACATCTGCATTGAGGAGGCCCAAGTCATTGCTAGGGTTAGTCATTTCCATCATCATAAATCGAGGGAGGCCCTAGAAATTGAAAAAACACCCAATAATTTGAATAGAGATGATGGTTGGAATATTAGTAGAAGTTGGGCCCGTGTCCTATCCTCCTAGTTTTTTAGGCTTTTTTTTTTGGATTTTTTTGTTTGTTTGTTTATCTATGTAAGTATTGACATCATTTTTATAGTATTTGTTGTTGATTTTTCTTCCCGAGAAGAAAATCATAATTTCATTATAGGTGAAATTACATGTTGTAGATGTGCATGGGCGTATGCTGTACTGAGACCAAAGTCCACTATCAAGTTCTGTAATATTTAAAAAAGACCCCGAGGGGTGTACTGTGCTGTTCAAATCCAAAAAGGAAACCTAAACGTCATCCAGATGGTGATGACTGTTAAGTAAAATAAAAAAAAATTACATTGATTTATCAATCTGTATCATAAACAAAATTGTAAGCAAAAATTTCTGATAAAATTAGGCGTTGTTCCCCATTTGAATTTCCCTGTTGATGTATGGCCTGTGGAAGTACTGATATGTTCTTGTTGGTGTGTGTTCTATGATCAGCCGATCTCCTAGAGGACGATTCGTCGCTTCTTTCAAAAGCTTGTCGGCGCTTTCATTTCTCTCCCTGTAGATGTGAGAGCAAGAAATTTGATCAAAATATGTTTAAAAAAAAACAATTTCGTGCATAATATATCTTAGAGAGTAAGCATTGCAAGTGGTAGTGTTATTAAACCAATCAATCACATTCTGTGAGTCCCCATAAATTTGTAATTTCCTGCATTGTTTATGTATAGCAAAGTAAATCAGATGTCGAAGAGAAATCAAGTCAGCATGATTATTTGTTCCATGGCCTAATCCCATGCTATTCTGGAAGGAATGTGTTTCGGTGAGATGGAAAATGATGCCACCCCCACTTCCATGGGCTTGAGCAACCACATCAAAATAGGCCCAAGGTATTGAGTTGTCAATCTGCTCCTATCTTATAATCCTGGGCCTGTTGGTATTTTCCTCTGCAGGTAATTCCTCATATGCTGAGTAGATTTTCGGTGGGACCAGATTCCAGATTACTGGTTTGTCTTGAAAAATTATGAGATTTCGCTTCAGCCAGATATGCCAAGAGACCAGAAGGGGTAAGTTTCTTGTCTTTGATTCCACTGCTTCTCCCCACCAAGAGTCCCAAGCGGTCAGTAAGTCTTCTCCATGCCAGCTCTTGTTTATGTTTAGAGTTGTACGAACTTGTGTCCATATTGAAATTGTAATGGGGCACGAGAGGAAGAGATGTTGTGTCGTTTCCTCCTCCTGATGGCAGAGAACACACCAGGTAGGACCAGTGAAAGCCCTCTTTCTAAGATAAGTTCCAGAGGGAATTTTGTTTTCAAGAATGCACCACATCAGGAGTCTTGTGCGCATGGGGGCTTTCAGTTTCCAGAGAGGCTTCCACCAACTTTTTAAGCTTTCCGGTTTTGTACCAGCAACAATGATGTCATAGCCCTGTTTAGAGGAGTATTGGCCCTTTTTTGAGTGTCCCCAAATAAGTTCATCCTCTTGATTAATTAGTCTAACATGTGATTCTGTGAGGGCTTGAAGGAAATTTTGCCATGTCCTGTCCCATTCAAAGGGTATGTTCCAGTTCTCTCCCGAGAGCCAAGCTTGAGAAAGGAAAGTAGAGTTTTGTTGATCGCTAAGCTGTTCAATATATCTGATGCCTCTCTTGTTTAAATGATTTATTAGCCCAGGTGGAAGTTGATATGTGTTCCCACTTCCGGTCCAGGGATCTATCCCAATACAGACTAAAGCCCCATTTCCAATTTTCCATATGAGTCCATCCTTTATAATGGGAAAAGTATTTAGGATTTCTCTCCATATGACAGAGATGCCCTTCCTGCTCCAGGAGGGACGTCTTATCCATTCAGTGATGGGCATGGGCCAAATGTATTTGTGGGTGATAACCTCCGACCAGAGACTTTTGTGCTTAAGTAATAGCGAGCCCTATTTTGCTGCCAAAGCTTGTGCAAAAGCATGGAGTTGCTTAAGTCCCCAGCCACCCCATTTTTTGGAAGTGGTGATTCTGTTCCATTTAACCCAGGAAAATGGTTTCCCCTCCTTTCTTCCCTTCCAAAGGAAATGGAAGCAAACTTGTTGTATTCTGTATAGGATCCCCTTTAGAATCCAAGCCAAAGACATCCAATAGACTGGTGTGGCTTCCAATATTGATTTGATTAGAATCAATCTTCCAACCCTGGATAGGAACCTAGGACACCAAATATTGATTATTTTCTCTACCCTGGTGATAAGCTAGCTCCAGTCTGCTATTTTGTTTCCATCAGGCTTAAGCCTAAAGCCTAGATACTTCAACCCATCCTTTATATCATTGACTTGAAATGGGAATTTTTGAAGTGCTAGTTGTATTTCCTGCTGGGAGCATTCCGAGGATGAGATGGTAGACTTTCCCCTATTGATATCCATCCCAGTGGCACTACTGAAAAGATTTAGGATCTCAATCATGGTTGTAGTGTCCTGAACACTTCCACTAAGGAAGATAAGTATGTCATCCACAAAGAGGAGATGTGTTAGGTTGAAATTATCATTGATCTTTAACCCCCTGAGTCTCCCTCTTCGTTTTTTAGAATTGATCAATCTACTCAATCCTTCCATGACCAGAAGAAAGAGTAGAGGGGATAGTGGGCATCCCTATCTTATGCCCCTTGTAGCATGAAAGGAGGGAGTGGCGGAACCATTGATGAGGATAGCAAAAGATACTCAGGATATGCATCGCATGATCCAGTTCGCGAAAGCCAGGGGGAATCCCAAATGGGTGAGGATCATTCTTATGTATAACCAACTAACTTTGTCAAAGGCTTTCGATAAATATATCTTGAGAGTCAGTCCTTTGAGCTTCTTTAGTTTAACTGAGTGTAGGGCTTCCTAGGCCGAGCCAATAGCTTCCTGTATATGTTTGTGATCAAGAGATGCAAATTGTTCCTGGGATATGTGATTAGATAAGATGGGCTTTAAGCGGTTGGCGATGATTTTGGATATGATTTTATCAAGGCAATTGCACAGAGAAATAGGTCGGAAGTCATTGAAAGAATGAGGGGGGTCAGTTTTAGGGATTAGAGCAAGATAGGTGGAATTTAGTGGGGTGTAGATACAGCCTAGGATTATGCTTTCTTCAATGACCTCGAGTAGATCCTACCCTAAAATATCAAGAAATGTTGTGTAAAATTCAACAGGCCATCCATCCGGGCTTGGACTCTTGTCCCTCTTAAACCATTTAAGGGTGCTCTATAGCTCCCCCATTGAGACAGGTTTTAAAAGATCTTCTATGTCATCTGGATCCACAAATCTAGGGAAATGTCGTGCCAGGTTAATGATTTCAGGGAGAGTGGTGGTAGGGGGGCTGTGAACAGTTCTTTGAAATGTGAATTACCCAACCTTGCTAACTAGGGGTGGGTGGAGGCCAAGCCATCCCCATCTCTTGGTAACTGCCATATGGTATTTGTAGCTTTTCTACCATTGGAAAAGTTATGAAAAAACTTTGTGTTGCCATCACTAGCTTGAAGCCAGATAGCTCTGCTTCTAAGTCTCCAAAGTTCTTCTTTTTCCAATAAGATCTTTGCTTTCTGTGATTCCAGATTGACTAAATGAAGCTTTGTATCACTTGAGAGGTACCCAAGCCCCTTATCATCAGTAAGGTAAGCAATCTATTCTTCTAAATCCTTCAGGGTCTGTTCATCCCTCACTTTTTTCCTTTTTGACCAGTCTATAGTAAGTGTTCTGAGCTTGTTTAGATGACCACAAAAGTCAACAGCTTTATTCTTCTCCCTGAGAGGGGGTTGAGCAATCCAAAAATGTGAGACCAGTTTGAGATAGTCTGGGTCTTTTAAGTAGCCAGCGTTGAATTTGAATGGAGCACGAGGTTTCCTGGAAGGCCCCGAGGCTTGAAGAAATATGGGTGAATGGTCAAACAGTCCACCCGACCCGACCCATTGCCTGAAAAGGTTGAGAGATCGAAGGAGGTATTCATGAATAAGAAATTGATCTAGCCTCCTACCCAAGGCCGCCTCACCGGTTCTTCTATTATGCCACGTAGGCAATTTTTTGTTCATAGGAAAATCAATGAGTTTATGGCTTTCGAGGAGAAATCTCATCTGGTCTGTGATAGGGTCAATTGAGAGTGGTGACTCCAAGATTCCTCGTTCCCAAAAGGAAAATTTAAATCACGTCCAATGATGGTAGAGCCTGTAATAAGAGAGTTGTCCAGGAAGGAGTGCTAAAAATCGAGCCTGTTCTGATTTGGTGCATATATGTTTATGACTCGAAAATGAATCCCCAGGTCACTCACAAAAACATCCATGCCTAAGAAACCCTTCCCACCCAAGGAGGAAATAGGTTTTATCGATCTGGGGTTTATACCCAAGGCGAGTCCCCCTGATCTGCCTTCAGCATCCATTCCTTGGAAATACCAGCCCGGGAGGAGGGAGAGAAGGGTTCTGGTTATAAATTCAGAAGATCCAAGGGTTTCCTGGAGGAGGAGGATGTCGCAGTTGGAAGTGATCAATAGTCACTTGAGAGCCAATCTCTTTTTGGGGTTGGCTAGTCCCCTACATTTGAAGGAAAGCCAGATCATGGGGGAACAAGGACAGAGGGCTCGGATGCTCTAAGTGCCCTTTCAATAGTGGATTGACGACCCTGTGCAACATCAGCCACCGCAGTCTTGATGGCTTTTGCAAGCTTGGATGGTCGCCCTCTGGAGGGTTTGGGATCTGAAGTCATGGGGGTAATACCCAAACCAAGGATGGGGGAAATGGGTTGAGATCTGGAACGAAGGTTGTAAGAATGGGACCCCAAAGCAAAGGGGGGAGAGGAAGGTAGGTGAGGGGGAGATGTTCCCCGTATAGATGGAGGCGTAGTGGAAAAAGAGGGGGGGGGAGTGATAATGTTATAAATAATGTTGGGGAGAGAGCATGGAGGAGAGGTAGTGGGATGAGATGGATTATGAAGAGTAAAATAAACATCATTTGAAAGAGGTCATAGGAGCAGAGTCATTACCCGAAGAAGGAGCAGTCCCCTTTGCGATTTGGAGCGCGTGCGAGGTGGAGATGGAGGAGACTTCCGTGGAGCTTTAGTCTGTTGAGTTGCCACACCATCCGCTTCCTTTGGTGGGACCTGTCCTTGTGACTGTTCATTTATGTTATGTTCTTCCGAACGGCGATGTTTGACCCCACGAGTAGTCTCCGAAGTCGATGAATTGAGAAGCGGGCAATCCTTGTACAGAAGCCCCAATTTGTGGCACCTTCTGGAGTGGAAGGGAACTCCTTCATAGTCGAGGATCTGTCTGCGAGATAAATGCCTCTAGTGGAGAGTGTTTTTATCCTCGAGATCCTCCCTGGTATCAAGGTGAACCAAGATCCTGGCCATGGTCATGTTTCCCGTTTTTTTGTATGACTGGTCGTGTTCAAGGTAAGTCCCCAAAGCATCGCCGATGCACTTGAAGACCTGTGGGATCCAAAATTGCATGGGAAGCCCAGGCAGCTGAACCTAGGTTGGTCTCACTCCCAACTACTCTCGTTCCAGGTCAAATAATGGATCCCATCGTTTGAGTAGTACAGGTGCCAACTCAATGTGCTAGTAGCGAGAAAGAATCCAGTCCATATATTCTTCTCTGTGAAAGTGGAGGGCAAACCAACCACGAGCCAATACCCTGATGATGGGGTGTTCTTTTAACAGTGAACCCCAAATCTCCATGGTCCAGTGTCGAAGATGCTCAACCAAATAGTTCCTTCCACGCACGTGCCCAACTAGCACCTTCCTTGCCGTATTGACTACATCTCCCATCGGTACGTCCTCGCTGAAGGTCAGATTAATGTCTGAATCCACCGCCTTGAGGCACCTTCCCTTTTTTGGCTTATCCATGCACTGACCCGTGGGGTGCTCTCTCAGCAAGCTTCTGCATGCCTCAGAGGAACTGCGGGGGGTAGACTGGGTGGATTTAGGGTTAGGGATGGGGGAGCTAAAGCAACCGGAGCGAATCGGGGAGTTAGGGTTTAAACTGCAAGACCCCGGATGAGCGATAGAGTGAGCAGGATTAATGGGGTTTGAGGGACCAGCCGGGGCACAGGAAGATGAGGGTTCATTCAATGGCATGGAAGGAGGCTTAGGTAATACCAAGGGTGAATCGAAGGTGGGGGAAGATTGAAGGCTAGTGCCAAGGAGGTTGAGAGTAGCTGGGGATAATGGAGGGCATTCCAAGCTAGGGAGATCATCAATGTGAACATTAGTCAGGGGCGATTTGCCAGAGGAACGCAGGTGGGAGGGCATCGGACGTGTAGCTGGCACCTGATGAATATTGACAGTTCGGGGACCAGTGTTGGGGCCAGGTTGATAAGCCCATATCTCTTGGTCGGGCATCGGGTCCTCCTCGTAGTCCACGAAGTCCTCCGCATCCATCGGAAACTGACCAAAATCGTCGACCGAAAAAAACAGGGGGTAGTAGCCAAGCTGAAACGGGGTTCCGCGAAACCAGTGTGAAGATGACCAAACCACAGTAAAACCGGTAGGGTGTGGGTCACAAGGGTCAAAAGCTTGTAGGTAGAAGGGAAGCGGTCAGACCCGCGAGGTTTAACCCTCAGAACCGCCATGAAAACTGTTGTGGGTGAGCAGAACCGGGGCTCCCATTGTATTTGTTGTTAATTTATTCTTCATTAGAGTTTATTTTTTTGATCCTTCGTGTTTTTATGTATTTTATCATCCTATTCGTTCTTAACTCCTTTTAGTATTTTTGTTATTTATTTAATAGGCCTCAACCCCATATTTTATCGTTGACCCTCTTTATTTATTGATTGCTTTTCTTTGTATATATATATATATATATATATATATATATATATATATACATTATTTTTATTTATTTATTTATATATATATTTCTTTTGACTTGTGTATATTTTTGTTTTATTTTATTTATTTTTTCTTTAATTATTTTTAATTTAGTCTATTTTATTTCCATTAATTATTTTATTTATTAAATGATCTTGTCTCGATTAGGATCTTGACTCCTTTTTATAATTTTTTACTTTCCTCCTTGTTTAGAGTTTGACTTTCATTGATTTTTTTTTTAATATTATTTTTTGAAAAATAGTTGTTTAATATAGTAGCTACTTATTAATATTTTCTTTTAATAAATTAATAAATTAATATCATAATTTAAATATTATTTTTCGAAAACTAACTGCTTAATATAGTCATTACCTATTAATATTTTTTAATAAATTAATATCATTATCTAAATATTATTTTTCAAAAATTAGTCATTACTTAATAATATTTGTTTTTAATATATTAATAAATAATTATCATAAGTTTAATATTATTGTTCAAATATAGTCGTTCTTTGAAATTATGTCTCTACATTGGTCTCTATTTATGCCTTTGCCATGGTTTTCCTCTTCATCTGGTCTTGATGATGAACCACACTTGTTGGTTCAAAATGCATTGGCCAAAAAATTTCTCTTATGTGATTTCTACTAAAAGACTTTGCTTAATATTAAAACTTTATGAGCCTCGTCACTAGAATTAATTATATACTTTTTAAATTTTCATATAATTAAAATTGTTCTTTAATTAATTGATTTATTATATATGGGTAGAGGTTATATTATATTCAGTTTTTGCCTTGATGACTTATTAGTTTGTTTGATCAAAAAAATTTACATCTTTTTCCATAATTTAATTTTATTATTTTTTTATAATATTTTAATATATTTATTTGAAATTTGATTAATTTACCTTTTATTTTACAATGATTACATAATTAATAAATAAGATTAGGAATAGTTAAAAATTAGATTATTAAGTCATTAAATTATGAATTCTTTATTTTAATTAGTTCTAAAATCCTATAACATTCCATTTTTAATATTATAATATTTAGCTTAGTGAATGTTAATTTTTTTTTTCCGTTGCATCTCTACTATAAATATTTGATGTGTTGGATCTTGCTCTCCATCTTTGTCCTGATGATAAACCTCAGTAGAGATTTGACCCTAAGTTGTCAATGTGATTTTTTCGGAATATTTTTCTTAAATTGTGAATCACAATTTTTTTCTTTAAAGAAACGGGTAGCATTTTCATTATATCAATCAGAAAAGGGTCAAGTCCCTTACAAAATTCAAGAGTGTGCTCTTTGCAATTTTCATCAATTTACATTGAAATGGTGCCTTCTTGCTACCAACCTTATTTACATAGAGTCTTTGAACATAACTATAACTGTAAACTCTCCAAAAAACACCACTATATTCTATACATCGACATAACATATATGTAATATTAAAACAAAAATCTTTCAGCTGCTACTGGGATCGATTTCTTCTCTTGAAGGTTCATCCACTGTCGTTGTAAATTCCTCTGTGTCATCCTCTCCAACATCCAAGACCCGTTCAACAGCAGCAACCTCAGCACGAGCAACAATGAGGACTGTGTCTTCCCCAACCTCGAATACTTTCTTTAGAAACCCGAATGTAGCAGTTTTCACTTTTATTTCGATGTTTTCCACCTTCTTCTACATGCTCAACACATTGATGCACAAACCTTCCATTGTCTTCTGCAAAAAATCCATATCTTTTCCCAATCCTGATAACCAGGCATAGGGAACTACCATATTTTCGTTTATTTCCTTAACAATTTTCTTTATAACTTTTTTACACGAATTATCTACTAAAATCTTGATGGTTCCACCACTTCCATGACCAAACCCTGAGCCTCCACCACTTTCGTTACTTGCAGAGGCCATCTTTGCAGCAATCTGGCTGTGGAAAATAACTATCCTTTGATTAAATGACCAAAACCAACTACAATATATAATAGCATGTTCAACCCTGACATTCCTCCCGGTCGTATCCTTCATAAATGCTAGACAATTCAGAGTCTTGTTAAGGCAACTTCCCTCCATTTCCTCCGCCGCCAGAAATAACCAGGAAAGTTTTGCGATGGTACCAACTTCCTCTGCGAATATAACTATATTGCAGCTTCGGGTGAGTAAAAAAGACCTCGACACCCACCTATCCTCGTACATGAACTACATACCAATGCTACCACACATGTGCCTTAACTCGATGCCTACCATCCCATCTACCAAAGCACTACAAAGGATCATCGGGGAGCTAACCATCTTAAATGTTGACTTAATTCTCTAAAGAACCATACCCAACAGTACAACACCAACCTCGTGCTACAGTTTAGGGGATATGACATGTAATTACGTCTTGATTGACACTTAAACTACCTTGTTGTAGCACCACCCCTGCGTTGACCTAACCATCCACCAAGTGGTTATTGGCCCACAACACATTGAACAAATCAACCTTTTCAATTTTTTTTAATAAGTAAATAATCTTGACCATGATTGAGGAGGTTTCATCTTTAAGAAGGTTGACATTCTCGAGGAGCTCCATACATTTTTGTATAATCATCATGGAGTGGCCAATTATAGACAATATTTTGATACCATTAGCCAAACTGATATCTTGCCAAAGAGAAAGGCCTTTCGCTTGATTATTTGTCGTGATGCCAAGTCCCTATGCAAACTTTATTTCTAATTTTTCTTCGAGGTTAACAATTACCCTCCCGCTCCAACCTCCCCGTGAGATAATATAAATTTTATTAACAGATTATGCTTTTATTTAATTAGTGAAAGCAATAACTATAAAATTTTGTTTAGCTAAAATCAATACAAATAATTAGAATTTTCCATACGCATATATTTATATTTGAAATTAAGTTAACTAGTTATTTAATGAGCTTAGATTTAATGTTCAAAATTAAAGATTTATTTATGCATGCACTTATATGCGCCTCTATTTTGCCAAATCTTCGTAGTATTTTACTTTAACTTAGATATATATAAATTTGACGACTACTATATATCTTGTTATTATATTATTTTATTCTTATGATCATAAAATTGGTTAAAAAATTAAAATGTATTTACCTGTTTTTAAATTATATATGCTTAACACATATATGAAATACCATAATATTCTATTTCATTAAAAATGCGTGCTTTTTTATTATGTGTTTACAAAGTCACATTAAAGGGTTTTGAAGATGTGGAATTTATCAAATTTATTTTGTGATATATGTACACATTTTTTCTTACAATATTGTATATAAATTGGTTAAAATTAATAAATATGGTTAATATTTTGATTTGAATTAAAATTTTGTCATCATATTTATGTAGACTTGGTTTTATACTTAAAGTTGTGAAATAAATTGAATATTAATATATAAATGAGACATATATTAATCATTAATCTCATCAACATTTATTCTCTGATTAGGGTGCGAAACAATTGGAGGCTTGCTTGGGTTTGATTGATATGACAAAGCATTTATTGGTTTGGGACAGTGGGTGGTATCCCGTATGCCCTCACATGATTATTCACTGTGATAACATGAAGCGTCACAGATCATGGCAGATCCACAATGTGAAGGTTGGTAGCTGTTAAATAGTATTTTGTCACACCTCCTGCACTTCCCTGTGACATAGTTTGAAGTGCCCGAAATATGACTATAATGTAGTGTACTCATTCATATATGCAGTTCAGAGCCTTCCTAAGACATTCATTGGAAAATCCTTGAGGAAATAGCTCTTTAACCCTAATTTGAGCATCATCACTCTTATGAGGCTAAAAACCGCGATGGTCACACATTGCACTATACTCGACCCGCGATGGCATCACTCTATTTTCTCATATACCCGCGAAGATCCCAAAAAGGAAATTTTCTCAAAGAGGATGGGAAGCTTCGTGATCTAGAAGCTTCCAGAGTGGTAAGCTGGAGGTAGTTTCGCATAGATGAGGTCGAATCCTCCCATCTTGACCTCTTTGTCTTATCCCTATGAGCAACCTACTTTTACCAAGATGGTGACTCCACTGGGGAGCCTATGACCCTTTCCATCCAATATTTCACCCTGATCTTTTGTCTAGTTTGACTAATCATCGATTTTTCAGCTTGTCTGCATCAGTCTGAGTTTATACCATCACTAATTATTTCCTTAGAGTGCTAAGTATGGATTGTTTCTTGAAATATTTTTAGATTTTTCCCATATTCCTTGCCCATCACGGGTTTACCCTTTACAGTGGTGATGGCATCGTGGTTTTTACCTTTACAATCGTGATGATCGTGGTTTTTACCTTTCCAGTCACGATGATTTTTTTTTCTTCATTTTTTGGTCGTGATGAAATCATCACTACTTTTTCTATACAAAGTAGTGATTCCATTGCGGGTTTGCCTATGCAAAGTAGCGATAATTGTGGGTTTGGGTATATAAAGTAGTGATGATCCTTGAATGTGAGAATTTTTTAGGTTTCTTCCTAAGAATCCAGTGTGTCTTGGCCCCTAAGGTCTTTTCCCATCCTGTATGCTTGGATTTGTCAATGTTTTTATTTATTTCCTTGATTAATTTGCAAAATTTATCTCATTGGCTTTGAAGTGAAATCTGATTGAGTTTTAGGGTTTCTAGTCAATTGGGCATCAGTTTCTCCTTGTTGGTTTCATTGAGATGCTTGTTTTTTTTATTGATTCAGTGTTTTTTTTCTGTGGAAATAATTGAAAACATCAATTTTCATTTGTTTTAGCTTGTATTTCAAAATTTACTTTTCGTGAAATTGCATTAGATTAGTTGCATTGGGAAGTTATTTTTTGAGATTCATCATTGAGAATAGATTGCATTTTTCAATGATTGAAAGCTAAAAAACTGTATTAAGTGCATCAAATTGTTCAAAATGAAAACAAAAGCATAATTCATATATGTGAATCTTTGTAAAGTCAAAATCATTTTTCTTTCAACAAGTTGCATTTAGGATAGTGAAAAGTGAAAATATTTTTTACTTTTGGCATTGCGTTTGGAAGACGAAAGTGAAAGTTAGTGGAAGGCATTTTGGATGATGCATATTGTTTGATGCATTATTGGTTGAAATTTCTTCCCTTGGTTAGTCTAGTTTTCATAGAAACGAAAGTTTTGTTTTTCTCATATAGTTGTATCATAGGTGTTCAGGTGACATCATGTTTAGGCATAAAACTGAAACATAACCTCAAGATCAACTTTAAAAGCTATCAATTAATCTAAGGATAATTTGAAACATTAACACTCATACTTAATGGTCTAGGCTAGAGACATGTTCCGACATCTTTAAAACTTAACAACTGTCATTTGCTCTTGCATTAGATAGCACTAGCACAGAATTGTGGTCCCCGTACCATCGAGTATATAAAGGGAGACCCCCATAGGTTGCAAAACTTTATCCATAGGGAGCCAAGTTTTCCTCCCTATAAACGTGATACACCGAACACAACATTCAAGGAGATTTCTTGCACATACGTCAAGTCCTTGGTTGATAAGGTGTATATTGTAGTTCATGGTTACTTGGTACTCCTTTTACGTAGATTCACCTGAGTAGTCATTTCGATCTTTTTTGAACACTTAAATTTGAAAAGATCATCGAGAACTTGTCCTTTCAAGCTCGCTAAACCAATGAAAGCGACTAGAGTCACCTTCTCATCCTTTTCTCGACTCTTAAAACATGAAAAGGAAAAGTTTTTGTTTCAAATTCTAAAATTAATTGACGACGGAACAACATCCTTCCTGTGGACATACTCTTTAGTAGATTTTAGGTTGATACCAATGGCAACATTTCTTGAGTCTACTAGTCAAGGAAATCCCTTTGACGGGAATCCTAATCCTTTTTCTTCTTTTGGAAATACTGGTGCTCCTTATATGGCAACGTTGTCCCTTCCTAGATTAACCATTTGTCTGCCAGTTTGGTTGTTTTCGACCTCAATGGTTTCGAGTGTCCAAACTTATTTTCAACCAAGTTCTCCTTCACCTAAACAACATCAACTTCATGTTTATCCTAATGTTGACCCATCGATTTCTCTTCATCTCATTCTTCCTCTTCACCTCGTGAAAGTTTGGATTCTAGTAACTAGGAAGCTAAGAAGAAGAAGAAGAGGACGAAGAATAAGAAGAAAAATAAGAAAAGGGGCAAACAAACAACTATTGTTACCGATGCAACTAATGAAGAAAAATATTCCAATAAGCCCGAGAATGTAAAATTCCCTTGCATGTTATGTAAGGGTGACCACCTTCTTCCGAATTGTGTTGGTATTCCTAGGGTCTTAGAAGTGTGGTCCACAAGTTCACATTGACCTTTGTCATCAGCCTCTTTGCGATCATGCTGGTGATAAACCTTCAACTAGTAACAACAAATCTCATGGGAAAAAGGGAAAAGTCAAATTTCCCTGTAAGTTGTGTGAATTTAATCCTCCTATTCACCTTTTTCCACTTATGGATGAAGCTTCCAAAGAGTTTGAAAACCTTATAGCTTCTAACCCTCATCTTCTGACTGGGTATCGAAAGCTTTCCCCTGATCCTTCACAATTTGATCTAGTTATTGGTCAAAAGTTATCTTTGGTCAACTTCACTCTCTCTAAAAGTGAGTCTCGTGAGTTCGTTCTCGACCAACCATTGGTTGAGAAACTAGTAGACTTGGCTCCATATTTAGTTAACTGTACCTTTCTGGTAGAGAGTGAACCTCATAGTGCTTAGGTTCTTCTTGTCTCTTCAGTTTCGAATGAACTGGAAGTAAATCTTCCTGTTCTCGAGGTGTATGAGATCAGTTCTCTTGTTCCCATCGAGCAAGTAGACAACACTCACATTCCTATGACACCCCGTCTGAGTAGTTTAATCACTTCTTTTGATTGGAGTCAACTGGAAGGATATCGCCTTCTGTCTTATGTTCCTTTCCAGATTACAGTACAGGTTTACCATATGGTCGTACCTAGCACAGTCATAGAAAAGGGAGCATCTGTTAATATCCTATCCTCAAATGCTTGGCAAGATCTAGGTTCTCCTCAGCTTGTCCCTGTCACCCAGAATCTATTAGCTTTTAATAGAGGAACCAGTCAACTGTTAGGGATCCTTCCTAAGTTACCTATTACTTTGGGAGGAAAGACTGTCTATATAGATGTGATGGTTGTCTAAGGACTTGTTGAAGCCTCGAAAATCGTTGCGACAACATGGGGGAAAACCACCCGGTCTAGACCTTGGTTGGCAGCTCCTTTTCCATTTGGTGTAGTGGCTCCGACTGGAATAATGGGACTAGTTTCCCATAAAAGATTTTGATAGTGTTGGTGGGGTGATACATGATGTAATGGGAAAATGACTGATCTAAGTGTCATCTAATATAACTAATAAACACATGCATATATCCTAGTTTAACACTATATAGCTATAAATATACCTGAGAATTAAATATAATATTCAATCTACAATAATGTCCTACAACAATTGATAATAAATATAATTCAACTGCAATAAGAAGTGAAATCATTTAACAGTAAAAATTTTGGATAAATAGTTAGACAAAATGATTGTGAAAGATATATCGCATATAAAATTGTTCATGTATTCAGAATAAAGTCAAAGCCAACATCATACAAAAGTGCAATAATGCTAAACTGTAATTCAAAATTTCACACATAAAACAATTTAAAGATGAACTATTGCCTGATACATAAATAAAACAAGATCATAAGGTTAAAGTACCTTAAATGATGAGTCATTCTCATGTGTTTCAGCAATACTAATCCAATCTCAATCAATCCAACACATTCTAAGAGTACAAAAGTGCATTTCAGTAGAGCATGCTAGATATTTGAAATAAAATAGATCTTATTCCATTCATTCCATCAGAACCTCCTCAAAAGTACATAAGTGAAATGTTTCGAAGAATGTTTCTGATAAAATTTCTGGACCTAACTCTAAATGCATGAGATGAGTTTAAATACTAAACTATAGATCCTAAAATAGATTATTACAAAAAAAAGATGAGGAGGTTTAAAATACCTTCCTCAGATTATGCAAAAACAAAACTAAAATAAAAATAAACTAAATGACTAACTCCTTTCCACTTGATCTTTGAGATCGCAAATATCTGTCATAGGTTTGAGCTGAGTTGGTTGGTCGATCGTAGATTTTAACTGTGCAACAAATATAATGGATGTTAGTGTTGGAACGATCTTTTGTGTTGAGGTTGTTAAGCACCTCAAAGTCATCCACTGACTGTATGGTTTCACTAAAAACTTCCAAGTATGCTTCCCAATTCAGCCTGCTTAGATGTCTGATCACCTCCTCCTTTTCCTGCGCTGCTTGCCTCCACTGTTGCTCTAACTATTTGACATTCGGAAGAAATCCTAGTACACGTTCTATAACTAGGTTGCTGCCATGCAAATTTTCGTTGATGGCTTCAATTATGATGTTCATTGTTGTCGTTGTTATCATTGTTTCCCTTTCTGCTTTCTTCAACCAAGAATCCCAATCTGTGAAAAGGATGTCTTTATGAGATTCCTCTAGCTTCGGAAGATCAACGTTTCTCCCATCCTTTGATTCTTTCCATGTGATAAAGTTGGAAATATTTTTATGGATTTCGTCATACTCAAGTCTCATGTCAACAACTTGGTTTGTTAGTTTATCACTGGTTTTGCAGTAAGGACTTATATGCGAGAACTTCTGGCAAAGTACTTCCTTCTGCTACATTATTTGGGAGTTAAGATTGAGTGCTTATCTTATGAACTCATTGATTTGCGGATTATCCTTAAAATTATATGTTATAGCATGTATCCATGCATCTCTTTCTGCTAGGCTGGCCTGATGTTGTATTCTCATTTGTTCAAATTCCTGCTGGAGTTGGGCTATTTGTAATTCCGCTTGTTGATTGGATTTTTCCTGAGATAATTGTTGTTCTAATAGTAGAATTATCTGTTCCTTTTCCTTTAGAAGCATTTGGACCTCTGTCACTTTGTCAATAGTTTTTGTGGCATAGGCTCCTGCGTATTGTGACAATTTTGCGAGATTTTCAGATGGGTCCATGGGTGAGTCCTTCCAAACAATCTCCATTGGTTCATTATCAGGAGTCATAATAGTTAGAGTGTCCAGCTTTCTTTTCTTCCTTTGTCTCTTGACTACATCTTTGTAGGTGGGACTATAAAATACATCTAGTGGAGTTATTTCTTCAACTCTCAGAATGATTTCTGAAGTAGGAGTAACAAGAATGATTTTAATGTCCTAAGTTCCCTTAACTCTTTCCTCTATAGTTTCTAGATTTGACTTGTGCTGGGTTTGCTTAGGATTCTATATCTCAGATGTTTGCTCAGGGGTTGCATCTATGTGAAGCATTTTGTTGAATTGTTCCCATTCCTGTTCCAAGTCAATAATTAGGATTTTACCTCACTGAGTTGATGCAGAGAAAATTTATGCTTTTTCCTTTGCTGAATTCTACTCGGCTGTTTCCTCTGTAGTTTCAACTGTGTCCTTTTCAGATTCATTAATTGTATGTCCTCCTCCACTTTGAGACTATTGCTTTGAGTGCTCTGAATCATGCTTAGATCTCTCTTGGGTTTCTTCTTCAGAGTGTTCTTTGGAGTTGTCATCCAAGCTTACACTGGGAGTTAGCTCCCTTATTGGTTCTATCTATAATAGGTCCAATGGAACCTTCAATAATCTTTTCTCCCTATACACATGGAAATCTCTAAGTGTTGTGGGGAAAAGTATCCGACTCGGATGACCCTATCCCTACTCTAAAGGTGACAGTCTTTAGCAACAACTGAAAATAAAGCTTTAATGTTTTCCTTTATGAAAGTACAGAGAGAAGGAAGAAAAGATTAACCAACCGGTGTCTTTCGCTTTTGTCGATCCTTATCCTCTCTCTTTGTCTCTTGTTCCCAGCTCCTTGCTCTCTTTGCCGGTCCAGCTACACACAGATCCTGCACAAACAAGAGAGGAAACTACAAGATACAAGTACTCATAACTGATGCATGGATTAGAGTGAATCAAATATACAAGTAAATACAATACATCAATGCAATACAAGTATATAGGAGAACATTCAAAGCTTTATTGATAAAAGTAACAGGGTTCTGAGAAGGTTACAACCATCAATGGCTCCAATCCAGCAGCACCTCCCCAGCAGCAAGAAGTCTCCTCTTCACCTCTAGTAAAACAATCACCCAATAGCTCTAACTGTAAACCAACAGCACCTCCTTGCTTTGCACAAAATTCCAGCCTCCCTAGACCTCATAGAAGAGCTCTATATATAGGAGAAATGGAGAAAGGATGAGTCAGCTTGAGGCTGGCATAAAGCTGACTAGTGTCCTCTCCCACTTTAGTTAATCTTCAGTCCTTGAGTCCACTTGGAGATCCTTCCTTACACATGGTGATCAAGTACCTCTTACTCATCACAGGGCGAATCTCATGAACCAAGTGTCAGTTTGGAAGCTTCCTGGGCAGTTGACACCTTGCAGAATGACTGTGCCACTTGGCCAATCTCGCCCAGCGCAGGTAGCCTTCATTAGATTTGACTCTCAGCGCAGGTACAAGGAGGAGTAGTTGCATTCCAGCGCAGATGCTCAGTGGAGCAGCTGACATGATCCAAAATTAGCCTGTTTTTGAGTGTTTTCAGGTGGAGAACTGATTGGAAGTGCTGTGGTTTGATGACCTTGTTCTTTTAGGGGTAAGAACAACATGTTTAGGGACTGAGGATCCCTGTAATTATTGACATTTCATGCTCCATGTCGCGAGGCACAAAAATGTCTATAACACTAAGATCATCTAGTTTTAAAAGTGTCGCTGCTAAATGAAACACTTGTGAGTATGTTTCTTCCTATAGGAAGAGGTCATCAAAGGGGTCCCCTTCATGGGTGAATGGTTTTACTTTCACCATAGTAGTAAAATTCTTAACAATGTTGTCTGGGTCATACTACCTTCCCGGAAATGTAGTTAATTTCAGAGATTTAATAATCTCTTCTTCTTTCCATGCATGTACAAAATCATGTAGCACAAATGCACCACATTGCAATGGAAATGTAGGCCAAATGGCCTTCTTCTACTCTTTCAATCCTTTGCTTAATCCACCTTCCCCTGTTGTTTGGTAGGCTATTTCTCTGGCTATCAATTTTTCGGGGACATAATATGGGAGAACATGCGATGAAGCAATGCTCCCAAATACTCTGATATAGGTAAATGTCTCCTCCCTAAACCATCTAGCTACTGGCAAGATATCTACTTCAGTGTCTTTCGAAAACCTAGGGGTGGTTCTATTGTATACTTCTTTATGGATGGGTAGCATAACTCCTTGAAAATTTTGATAAAAATGGGGGTCAAACTAAAATTCCCACAAAGTCTTATAGTACACATGAATAGGAAGCGGGTCTTGTACAATCCACTTCCATCCCACAATGGGAAATTTAGAACCAAAACAAATTGCATCCATTACAAAAGAACTCATGAAAACAGGGGATAAACCCTTAAACAAGGACTTATTTTTCTCCTATATTCCATAATGGTCTTTGCTAAATTATCTGAAAAAAATTTAGCCCAGTTCATTATTGTTGCATTCACTGATACATTTATCAATGGGAGCCATTCCGGGGAAAACTTGGTGCTATCGGGTTTACCGAATAATCTACATAGCGTAGCTGCTGTGAAACTAGGAGGGGCAGAAATGGATGTTGTAGAGTACATACCCATTTTATCCTATTTCAGATTGCCTTCGTTCACTGTCCAGGTTTGTGTGATGCCTGATGGGTTTTCATTTTCCTTGGAAAATTGCTCAAGGAACTGTTTATTATAGAACTTCTATGGCTCTGATAACTGGTACATGAGTCGTAGGTTGTCTGCTAAAAAAGACCCCATGACCTCTTGCCCTTGATTCCTGAATGTTCGATCTGCAATGTTTGCCTCGTCAATTACCCATTTGAAAATGTGAGTATATGGGATTATCTTTGGTCATGTAGCTATGTGGTGCAGGAAAGAGCATGCCATCTCGAAATAGGAGGCATTAGATGACTCCTCGGAATCTGTCGTGGCCTTTGTTTCCAGTGACCTTGGGTGCTCCTCTTCTAACAAGTTGTACGTAGCCTCCCAGGTCGTATTTCATCCATCTCTACTACACGTATTATCGGAGAAAATAGGAACCATTTCTGATTTCTCGAACACAACTGCCTTTCCCTTCTTTCCCATTGTTTCCAACAATGCTCCCTGTGGATTTTTCCTGAAATGGAGCAAAGTAGAAGTTTATCAGATAAACACAAGTAAGAATGACAATGAGAATGAATGATATAGATAACTTGAAAAGGTGACAAGAAAGGAGTTTTAATCAAACGCAGATGAAAAGATATTGTATCACGTCAAGCTGCTTTTTAACATAAATGCCATTAACCTATATTAAATAGCCACTAATGGTCCCTTATCGCTGCCTTTATTTCTCATTAATGTATCACATCATAAAATGGGAAGGATGGCTTTTAAGGTGGCAGACTTAAGTTGTGAGAATGCCAATTTTGTGATTCAATGTCACAAATCACATTTCGCATGTTTGATTGTGTGCTTTCTTAAAGTTCCTTAAGTTCCCGCGGGATGCGAGATGCGGGATAAGCGGTGTGTTCTTTATTATTTAAATCTATTTACCTTATAAAGCACTTTTCATCACGTGACAGACTTAATCATCATTTTATGATATTGGGTTCTATCGGGTCCGAGCTTTTATCACATTTCGCAACATCGCGCAGTTCGTAAGATTTTAGACCTTTCTTAAGTGTTCCGACATGATGCGATAAGGTTGACCATCTCATCGCAATATCGCATTTTTCACATTTCAACATGCTTTGTGAGAGTGCACCCTTTGTGAATGACGATATGCGATACAAGCTTTATTTTAATAGGAAATGCCTTAGGTCTTAGTTTTAAATGAAAAGCCTAATGATATCTAAGTTAAGCACGGTGATTATTTTGATCACTTTTCGCGAGTTTTTCTTGTTAATAAGGATTTTGACACACTTGGTCCAGCGGTATGCGAAAAGGCGAGGATTGCTAGCTTTCAAAGGGTTTTGACTTGATATCTTGCTTTATTCCAAAAATCTTAAAAGAAAGTGTCTAAGTGCTAAATTTATTTTTGAAGGATTTTATCATGGGTCCCCATTTATTAATAGAATATTATCTATTATATTAATAAATGGGGGGGTTGTTGAATAACACAACAATTGGCGATTCACTGGAAGAACCAGTTATCTCTGACAGTTTTTCAAAATTTCTAAAAACTTCCAAAATAAAGGTACTTCAGAAAATAAAAATACATGAAATATAAGATAAGTAATATTTCTTGTAGAAAATCTGTGATAGGTTAACTCAATAATGCAATATAAATCAAAGCAGAATACTATAACCTACTTCTACTATCAATTTGCAGAAGCTTAAAGATCGAGCTGAACAATATAACCAAAAGAAGAAGAATCAATGGCACAATACACATGAAAATACTTTGGGGAAAGCCTTAGCTAAAAACCCCACACTATTGTATTATCATACATGGTGGAAATACATAGGAATTATGCAAAGCCTTAACTCTCACAGCTAGCCAGCTCTCAATACAAACCTCACAGATTCTCACAGGCAACCTTGGCTTCTCTCTAGCCTTCCTCTCTGCCCTCCAAGCTCCTATTTCCTTGCGATGTTCCTTCTGGATGATTTTCCTATTACCAAGTGGAAAACCAATCCTTCAAAACTGCGCAATCCTCAAGGATGAATCCTTGACTGTATGCATGAGTTTTCTCCATGATAAAACACATGCAACTGATAGTACACTATCCTTGAACATTAATCTCAACCGGATCTTTCTCATAATAGACATGCATGAGTTTCTGATGAGGGAATCTTCAGTTAACTGGAGTAGTACTAGTTGAGTGAATTAATGCATCAAATGACTGTTAACTCACTATTAGTTCATCAAATAGTTTGGAAACAATTTAACTAGACTTAACTCAATAAACTCTAATTTAACTAGACTTAACTCAATGAACTAAGTTAACTAATTACAGCTCAAGTATAAATCAATCTTATCTCCTTAATTTAAGGGCTAACTCTTGCATGACTTTAGAAAGACTTCTAACTTGAATTTCTTCAACTAATTAATTTAAAATAAATTAATTAATTATTTCCAAGTAGTTGTTAAGACTAAATTCTATTTTAATTCACAATTTAGTTCAAGGAAAAATTAAATTGGAATATTCTTATTGCCATATTTCAACACTTCCTCTCAACAAGAAAGGGATTATCTACCACCCCGATCCTGTCTCTATGGAACTCGAATTTACACTTTGACAATTCCTTTGTCAAAATGTCATCATCTTGCTCCTCCGTCAAAATATACTACAGCAACATGATCTTCTCGACCTGTGAAAAGCCACAGGAAACAAATCTTGCCTTATGCTTCTCCACACTACCATCAACAACTTGCTTTACCTTGTAAAGCGAAGGGAACTCACAACTGACTTGTTCTCCGGTCTCAGAACCACGTCCCAAACACTGTTACGAACTATGGAGTCATACTCCTCCACCATAGCACCAACCAAAATCGACTGCTGCACTGCTTCCTCAAAGGAAGATGGCTCAGTCTCAACACATTCCCCAGCAAGGGCAATGTATCCAGTGTACCTCTCAGGTGACCTCCTCTATCTGCATTGAGAAGATGGTGTTCCCACATTCTCTCTCGCATCCTCCAACAATATGTTAGCTTCTCTTGTGTGCTTCCATCTATCTCTGGAAGACTCTACTTGAGTGGATGTCTTCACTCCTAGAACCTATGCATGCAGCTACTCCACATCAGTCTAAGGCTCCTCCTCCTTAGGAACCAACAGTTCCTCCACAACCTGTAGTTGGAACTCACTCTCAAGGGAAACTCACATGGCCTTCTCCTCATCAAACTTGAGATCCGTATGAACCACTGTCCTCTGACTGGTAGGCAAGTACACCCGATAGTTGTGACGTGTATCAGTGTACCCCACAAATATCCCCAACTCTGTTGTCGGCTAAAGCTTCTTCCGTGCATCCTTTGTCACATGGCAATATACCAATGAGCCAAAGATCTTGAAGTGACCCACATCTGGTCTCTTACTGGAGAAAGATTCCTCTGGTGTCTTCATCCCAGGGATGCGATGCGGGCTTCTATTCTGCAAATAGGTTGTCGTGTTGCATGCCTAAGCCCACAAGTGAAGTGGTAGGCCTTGGTCATGCAACATTTCCCGTGCTACCCCTAAAATAATTATGTTCTTCCTCTCGGCCACCCCATTCTATTGTGGGTTATGAGGTGCCGTCAACTCTCGTTTAATTCCTTCCACTGCACAGAAGTCCTTAAACTATTGAGAGACATATTCTCCACCATTGTCGCTTCTCAAGGCCTTGATATTCTTCCCTAACTCTTTCTTGACCAAAGCTTTTAACTCACAAAACTTTGTGAAAGTTTGGTCCTTCTTCTGCATGGAATAAATCCAGCATTTAAGAGAATAGTCATAAATGAAAATCACATAATACCTTTGCTTCACTATGGATGTCATTGAGAATGGTCCACACAAATCAATATGAACTCGCTCTAAGATAGCCTCTTCTCGACTGTCTCGATCATGAAAGGAAGACTTGGTGTACTTTCCCAAGGTAAAACCTTTGCATGTGTCAACTTGCTCAAGTTTACCTTTGGGAAGTCCTGTAGATATCTGCTGCATTATCTTCAAAGCCCCATGATGCAAATGGCCCAACTGCCTGTGCCACAACTCACCAATGTCTTGGCTTTGCACCAATTCTACTTTCGTACTCAATGCTGAACAATCATCTACCTCTAGTTAATAGAGATTCTTCACCCGAATCCCTATCCTCTTGGTCTAACCCATTGCTATGTATCTTAGGAATTCCTTTCCTTTACTGAAGACAACATCATAGCCTTTGTCCTCCAACATCGCGACCGATACCAAGTTCTTCTTCAGTCCACGCACATACATCACATCTGTCAAGGTGCGAGGAGCTCCGTGCTCCCTCAGAAAAGCAACCGTGCCCAATCCTGAAGCACTATACCTTCTATCATCACCCATCTCTATGCGCATCTTGAGATCTTTCTCCTCCAAGGCACTAAATAAATTTTATCACCAGTCATGTGGAATGAGGCTCCACTGTCAAGATACCAGACACAACCCATCATCGATGACACCATGCATGCGATGAGGGTAAAGTCCATTTCGAACTAAGAGGCTAATGCCTCACCTTCCGATCCTTCTGAGGATCCCTTCTTGGACTTCTTTGATGGGAAATTAGTCGCATAATGTCCCATCTTGTGACAATTAAAGCATCTTACTTTAGACATGTCACCCTTCTTCCCTCCATGAGAAGAATTTGATTTGAAATGGGAAGCCTTCCCCTTACCTTTCCTTGCCTTACTTGATAAGGCTAGATTTTCTTCATCATCATTCTTGGATGAAGAATCATCTTGTGTGCTCCTCCTAATCTCCTCTTGCATAAGATCTGACCACATTTGTTCCCAATCCAGTAGTTTCTCCCATCCATTCATGGAGTCCTGGTAGCTATTCCAACTTTTTAGAAGGCCAAGGAGAGCGAGGCTCACCATATCATCATCGACAGTAGTTATTCCCACACTTCCAAGCTCATCTCTGCAGGTGGTGAGCTTGTTCAGATATGTGGAAATAGTATCACCCTTATCCATCTTGATTCTTCGAAGCTTATCCTTGAGCGCCAATTTCCTCTAGTCGCTACTGTTCTGGTAGAGGTCCTTCATTGTCTTCCACATTGAAATTGGAGTATCCTTCACATGGAGACTCGAGACAATATGGTCTCGAACTCCCTCAAGGATGATGTCTCGCTTTTGCCACACACTTCTACCACTCAGCCAACTATTGCGCATTAGTTGAAGCTGGCTTTGGGATTTCTTGATCAATGAATTCCTTCAAGCCATTGTCTTCTAAGACAACCTCCATTCTATCTTTCCATGCTATGTAGTTCGAGCTACCTTCCAAGGCATACTTGAGTCTCAAGCCATAGAACGCCATTGGCCAACCTTGAAGTATGATATGAATTCGATTTGTACCTGCAACCCCAAACTTCAAACTTTGAATTCTCTTCTCAGTATACTGTTCATAGCTCTGATACCATGTAGACAATCTGTGATAGGTTAACCCGATAATGCAATATAAACCAAAGCATAATAATATAACCTACTTCTACTATCAATTTTTGGAAGCTTAAAGATCGAGCTGAACAATATAACCAAAAGAAGAAGAATCAATGGCACACTACACATGAAAATACTTTGGCGAAAGCCTCAGCTAAAAACCCCACACTATTGCATTATCATACATGGTGGAAATACATAGGAATTATACAAAGCCTTAGCTTTCATAGCTAGCCAGCTCTCAGTACAATCATCACAAATGCTCACAGGAAATCTTGGCTTCTCTCCAGCCTTCCTCCCTGCCCTCCAAGCTCCTATTTCCTTGCGTTGTTCATTCTGGATGATTTGCCTATTACCAAGTGGAAAACCAATCCTTCAAAATTGCGCAATCCTCAAGGATGAATCCTTAACTACATGCATGAGTTTTCTCCATGAGAAAACACATGCAGCTGATAGTACGCTGTCCTTGAACATTAATCTCAATTGGGTCTTTCTTAGAATAGACATGCATGAGTTTCTGATGAGGGAATCTTCAGTTGGAGTAGCAGTAGTTGAGTGCATTAATGCATCAACTGACTATTAACTCACTATTAGTTTCTCAAATAGTTTGGAACGAATTTAACTGGACTTAACTAAGTCAACTGAGTTAACTAATTACAACTCAAATATAACTCAATCTTATCTCCTTAATTTAAGGGATAACTCTTGGATGACTTCTGAAAGACTTCTAACTTGAATTTCTCAAACTAATTAATTTAAATTAAATTAATTAATTAATTCCAAGTAGCTGGTAAGACTAAATTCGATTTTAATTCACAATTTAATTCAAGGACAAATTAAATTGGAATATTCTTGTTGCCATATTTCAACATTTCTTTGAGTAATAAAAACAAAATCTACTTAATTATCATCTATTTGATTATCCTCTTCATTATGAAAATTGCTTTGTCTACATCAATCATTACTTGGTTTTAAAGATAAAAACAAGGGACTATCGCAATTTTTCTTTTATATGTACTCAATTGTCATAGGTAGAGCCTTTGCTGCCAGCAAGCATCCATAGCCTCGACATGGTTACCTTTTAACCAACAATGGTTCAGTATCCCATCTAGGTAAGAGTGCAATTTTTAAAGATAAATTTAGATTCATATACTTACTTTCTTTCTCATTCTTTTCTAAACAATTCATTTTTCTTAAAATTTTCATTTTCTTCTTAAAGGTCATTGTCTTGGTTTGGTGGCCAAAATTGACAATGTCATTCACTGGTTGTAACTTTAACTGAACAAGCTGGCTCGTGATGAGACCCCTTGTCTTTTGATTAACATAATCTCAAGCCATTACCCTATTTTGGTATGCAATATTGGTAATGTCAGCTTGTTACTTCCCTATGATCATGGTAAGTCGGCTCTTGATGAGACCTCTTATCCTTTAAGTTTAAGCATATTTTAGAATTACACTCTAAAAAGTGAAAGCTTACTAGATGGGGAGAATCATTGACTCCTTAAGAGTTTCTGGATGACAATTATAGAGTTAAAGATGCTTCTCTATAGAGAGTCCTTGCTTTGTTATAGATACTTTTCTTAATTGATGGTAGAACAAAGGTTCTTTTACAAAGTTGAGGTTTATCAAAGGATAAGTAATTTTGGTAGAGGATAAGAAATTTCAGAGTAATATAACTTAGATTATGTTTTAGATGCAAAAATCATCTTCTTAACAATCTCTACTTATACAAGAGAAAATCCGAAATATAAAAGAGATTATTATTGTAAAGGCCAAAAGTAAATTCTACTCAATTTTTTATTTTTCTAGAAAGTAAAAGCAATAATATACAATGGATAGAAGAGATTATCTTCTATGAAAAATAATTTTTCAGAATCTGTGCGTTAACAGGCATAAAATCTCTCTTGCCTAATAAATCTTGCAATAAAAAGGTTGATGGGCCTATTTATTCCATAATTTGAAACGGGCCAAGCCACATTCTTTGGTATTTGGTATGCTTACCTTTTTCCTCGTGTGCTTTATCCCATTTCAATACTAGGTCTTCGATCTGAAAGGATTTTGAACTTACAAAATTTGCATCAAATGAAGATTTATCTAACTATTGATGACGTGCATGTGTGATTTTGGCCTTTCCCCTTTTTTCTTCAAGCTTAAGGATTTGTGATTGTCTTGCTTGCATAGAAGAGGAAGGGGTTTCTTCAATAAAATGAACTAGGGTTAGAGAGGGAATAACTACATTTGTAGGGAGGACAACTTCTTTCTCATAGACCAAATTAAAAGGAGAAGTGCCTATTGAGGGCTTCTGTGTTATTCGATCTGCCCATAGAGAAAATATTAAAGCTTTGTGTCAATTTTTCTGACTTTGATCAATGGTTCGTTTGATGATTCTTATGAGATATTTTTTTGTAGATTCGGCCAAGCCATTTCCTTGAGGATAATAGTTAGTAGAATATTCAAGTTTAAAACCTCTTTTAAGAGAAAATTTTGTCATGGCATTGCCTGTAAAATAAGATGTATTGTCAAATATGAGGGAAGATGGTAGACCAAATTAGTAATAATAAACTGATCAATAATTTCAATGATGTTTTCATAATTGCCTACCTTAAGTGGAATTTCTTCCGCCCACTTAGTGAAATAATCAATTGCTGTAAGGATATATTTATACTGCTTCGAAGAGTGAGGAATGATCTCACCTATTATGCCTTGTCCCCATTATTCAAATGGATGTTCAATGTTGACTGGTTGCAATGGTAATGCGGGTTTCCTTTGTCTTCCAACAATTGTTTGACATACTTTACATTTCCTTACATACTCGTGTTCTTCTTTAAATAAGGTTGGACAATAATAACCAACATGCAGGATTTTATGTGTGGTTGTGTCCCCTCCAAAATGTCCACCAGCTGGTCCATCATGGAGTTCCTGCAAAACCTTTTTTGCCTCAGATTTTTCAAGACATCTAAGAAAAATAGAATCATAATTTATTCTAAACAACACATTATTGATGATTTGATATTGTCTAGCTTTTAACCTCAAAGCTCCTTTTCTTTTGTAACTTAGTTGCATCAGGGCATATCAATTTTTCAAGTAAAAGATGATATCAACATATTTGGATTTAGTGTTGTTGAGGCTTACCTCATATACTTTTATATCATCACCTAAATATTTTAGTGCTGGTAAGATGGATGCTCTTGCTAACATTCTACAAAAACCTTGACCTTTTACAATTTTAGTTGGTCAGATCTCAATGTCATAATATTGCAGTGCTATTACCCAATTTGCCCTTTTCTCACCTACATCTCTTTGTTAATAAATTTCTCACTGTTGAGAACGAGACTACTACCTTGGTGTGGGTTTTGAGGAGAAAGGGTCTAAAATGCTTTATTGGTTTGAAAACAACAAAAGCTTGTTTTTCAACATCTGAATAGTTTAATTCAGCCCCCTGCAAATTGGAGCTAAAGAAAGAAATTGGTGCTTCCGCTTTGTCATCGTTAACCTGTGTTAATATAGCTACATATGATTTCTCGGAAGCATAGGTATATACAATGAAATGATAAGAAAAATTCGGGGTTTCTAATGAGGGAGAATTTATGATTTCTTTTTTAATCAGATCAAAGGATTCATGCTCAGTATGTCCCCATTTAAAAAGACAAATTTTCTTAATCATAGATTGGAGCGGTAAAACAATTCGCGAAAAGTCAGGGATAAATCTTTTGACAAAATTTATCTGACCTAGGAAAGATTGCATGGATTTCTTGTTATGAGGTAAAAGGTTTCCAAAAATTTCTCTTAGCCTATCAAGATCAATGTGAATTCCTTCTTTGGATACAATAAATCCAAGGAGCTTTCCTTCACTTAAAGAAAAGAAATATTTCTTGGGATTGAGAGAAATTCCATACCTCTCACAACGCTCAAAGATTTGTTTTAAATCCTTTAAATGATTACTGTGCCTTTTTGAGTACACAGTGATATCTTCTAAATAGATTACCACTGATTTATTTACCAAGCCTTTGAAATCTATGACCATGGATCTCTGAAATGTGACAGTAGTATTGATTAACCCAAATGGCATCTTTTAATAGGCATAGGTGCCCCATTTGGTTCGAAAGGTAGTCTTTAGCAAGTCATCTGGATGTACTAGAATCTAATTATAACCTAAGAATCCATCCAACAAAGACATTAGTTATGAGCCTGCAACTGATTGCAGTATCTGTTCCATAGGAGGTAATGGGAAGTTGTCCTTTTAACAAGCTTTGTTGAGATTGCGAAAGTATATACATATTCGAATATCACCATTATTTTTTCTGATGGGAACAAGGTTGGAAACCCACCTTGAGTGCCTGATAGGAAAGATAATTTTGGCTTTGAGAAGCTTATTCAATTCAGATTTGATCTGATTTTCTAAATTTGGGTGGATCTTTCTTAGCTTTTGTTGCACGGGTTTTTCATCAGATATCATGGGGATGGTATGTTGAATTATGGAAGTGTCATATGTCTTAAGGTCTTCATAGTTCCAAGAAAAGACATTCTTGTATTTCTTCAACAAATGAATGAAGGCTGATTTTTCATCTGGTGTAAGACCAAGTCCTAGATTGATATTCTGAGGCTTAAGGTCAGTTCCAAGATTAGCTAATTCAAACCTCAAAGTTGAACTTTGGAGTTTTTAGCTAGTGGGTTTTTTGAATCTTTCCTTGAGAACATATAAGTCTTCTAGCTTAACCACAACCTTAGTATGGGATTCACATTTGTTTCTCACTTAAGTTGACTGTCATGTTGATCTTCATCTATTATTTGGTCGTCATAAGAGCCTCCAGATGTTAGAAAACTTTTGATATCCAGATCATTATTAAAGTCTCGCCAATTGGTGATATTTTCAGTAATAGAAGGCCTAAAAATCAATTCAATAGAAAAATGATCGAGGCTATAATCTCCTAGTGGAATGAGCTTGGATGCAACATTATCCAAAATATCGGCACTTGCATTTTGGAGTCTTGGGATAGGGGAAATATTAAACGTTGTAAAGTGAGAAGTGAGGTCTTGGACTAATGATTGATAATGTTTCAAATGTCCAGACAAACAGTGTATAGTATTTCTTACCTGTTTTATCACAATTTCCGAATCTCCAAACACTTGAAGATGTTTGATATTAAGGCCGATAGCTTTATACAGCCCTTGAACCAATGCTTCATATTTGGCAGTGTTGTTTGTGCATTCAAATTCAAGCCTGCATGCTAACATATTTTTTTCCCCTTCTGGGCTAATTAATATGCATCATTCTGTAGCTCCATCGTTAGATTTGGATCCGTCAAAAAATAATTCCCAAAACAAAGAGGTAACTATAGGTTTATCTACAAAATTTATACACTTAGAAGCATCTGTTTGAGAATAATTTTCAACTTGCGATATAACATAATTTTCCAAGAAGGGTGAAGTATTTGCATTAAAATTTCCTAGAAATGATTCAACTGAGTAGTTTCCGATGATATTGCTGCTCTATGCAACTAGCTCATTCTCTTCCTCTAATTCTGTGACAATATACTTTTGATGTTTTTTGTGGTCAACCCTTATTTGATTTGGCTTACCATTATAGGGAAGCCACATGTGGGACTAGTCAGTTGCAAAATAGCCATGAAGATTTTCTGACCAGTCTCTGCTAAGGATTAAGCCGTAGAACTTGGGGATATCAGCCACAAGAATGTCAATGACTTGACACACTTTTAGGTTTGATGAGAGTCTAATAGTGACTTGATTTAGTTCTCCTATAACTTCGACTTGGGATTGGTCTAACTGCACAATGTGAACAACATATTTTTGGGGCTCCACATTTAATTTCACACAGACTGTTCTTGGTAGGATGTTGGATGAAGCTCTAGAATCAACTAAACAATTGTGTAGATTCTTGTTGAAAACTTCAAAAGTCAAAAGAAATGGAGGAGTATGGGATTTGGATCTTCCTCCTATTAGAGCAATATCAGTAGGACCAATTCTATCTAATGAGGTATTAAGAGGCCTTCCCATTTCTTGGTTAGCTTGCAAGATTACAACAACGGGAAGTAGAGAAGTAGGGACTTCTTTTAGATCTTTGAGAAATATATTTTGTTGATGTTTTAACTTGCTAAGCTCATGGAATGTGATGTTCGCCCTAATATTTTTCTTATCCTCTATTATGTTGTATTCCATTTCATCAGAGACCAGCTGGGTTTTAGCTGAAGGTGAAGAATTCGTTTGAGGAAGAGCGGTTTGAGTGGATTTAGACGAAGATTTCTTACCTATTTCTTTGTCTTTGGGAGCCAAAGTTGATACCTTCTACTTTGGATTTGTTTGTGGCAAATCAAAACGGCTTCTACTCCTGGTTGCAACAAGTAGTGCTTCTTGTGCTTCTTCATTGGGAAGGATAATATCCCACATTCCTTGTAACTAAATTACTTCTTCATCATATGTTTGTTCTTCAACTGTTGAGACTTCTTCTTCCTCCACATTTGATTCAACATTTGATATGGTGCTTGGAGTTTTAGTATCAGAGGAGGGATTTATTTTGTATGGTTTGAAAAGTTTCTTTAAGGAAGTCTTTGTTACCTATTTCTTGAAATCAACCATTTCATTGGACATGGTTTTAAGGAATTTTGAAGACCTTCAAGATTAAGAGGATCTTTAGGTGGTTTTTTCTTGGATTCGTTCCTAAAAATTACTTTCTTGGATTTTCGTTCTTCTAATGCATTCTTCTTATCTAAGGCTAAAATGTGTTTTTCTACAACTATGGCTTCTTTCATGTTTTCTGCCAAAGTTGGTTTGGCAGCTCTATCGACAAAAATAATTGTGTTTGAGGGAAGGGAAGAAATGTACCATTCATTTTGGACTTCATCGTTGGGCTTAGATGTCGTTGGGATTTTATTCAATAACTTGTTAAAACGTGAATTGAAGTCCTTAATCGGTTCTCTAGGTTCGGCTTTCAAGTTGGAGAGATCATTGATAAGAGTAGTCGTTGATCTATCATCTCCAAACTTGGTTAGGAACTGCTCTTGAAAGGAATCCCAACTATTAATGGAATTCGGTGGTAATGAAAAGTACCATGATCCTGCTAATCCCTATAAGGTACAAGGAAATAATATTACAACTGCATCTTCTTCTACTACTTCATTGAGGTTTATGGACAACATAAAATTATTTATGTGTTCTTCGGCTAGTAAGCCATCATCAGGATTGAACTTTGGTAACCACTTTTCTGGATGGGCGGGCAATGGATGTAAGGGTCCTGCCATTTGAACAACTCCTGGATTTGTCCATGGCCTTTATCGCCTTTGAGCCATCGTAGGTATCTGTGTAGAGGAAGATGTTCCTGTATTTGAAGGTGATTGGGTAGAGGAGGTTTGTGCTCTAGTACCAGTGTAAACCACGATCTGGAGTTACGAGGAAGATGGTTGATTTTGTGATGAAGTGGATGGAATGAATGAGGATTTTTGAGGTGATGATGAGAGAACCTCACTATGGGGTTTATATTGTGTCTTCTTAGCTATCTTACGGTTTGGTAGAGGGAATTCAAATCGGGTGATCCCAAATTTTTTGCTCTGTGCTCTAGCTAACCTTTGAGATGAGGGAAACTAAGAAGAAACACTAGCTTGGGATAACTCAGATTGTCGTTGAGATATTGAAATACCATGTAGCTTATGGATTAAATATTGGACTTCAAGGGTTTCTATAGAAGAAGATTGATCTGGCTTCTTTGAGATCATAGTAGTGGATTCTAAAGGTTTCTTGACAACTTCTCGCTCAGAATTTGGAGATTTGCAATGCAATCGAGAAGTTGGAGGAGATGGTGACGGAGTTTTACTCTTAGAATGGCCTATTGATTTGAATTTACTTGCCATTCATCGTTAGGCCTTCCTTATAGCGCCAAAATGTTGAAGCCTCGAAAATCATTGCGACAACATGGGGGAAAACCACTCAGTCTGGACCTTGGTTGGAAGCTCCCTTTCTGTTTGGTGTAGTGGCTCCGACTGACGATAATGGTACTAGTTTCCCAGAAAATATTTTGATAGTTTTGGTGGGGTGATATATGATGTAATGTGAAAATGACTGATCTAAGTGTAATCTATTCTAACTATTAAACACATGCATATATCCTAGTTTAACACTATTTAGATATAAATACACTAGGGAATTAAATATAATATGTGATCTACAATAGTCTTACAAATATTGGTAATAAAGATCATTCAACTGCAATAAGAGGTGAAATCGTTTAACAGTAATCGTTTTGGATAAATAGTTAGACAAAACGATTGTGAAAGATATATCACATATAAAATCATTCATGTATTCAGAATAAAGTCAAAGGCAACATCATACAAAAGTGTAATAATGCTAAACTGTAATTCAGACTTTCACACATAAAACAATTTAAAGAAGAAGTATTTCTTGATACATAGATAAAACAAGATCATATGATACAAGTACCATATATGATGAGTCTTGTTCATTTTTTCAGCAATATTAATCCAATATCCATCAATCCAACACATTCTAAGAGTAAAAAAGTGCATTTCAATAGAGCATGCTAGATATTTGAAAGAAAATAGATCTTGTTCCATTCATTCCATCAGAACCTTCTCAAAAGAACAAAAGTGCAATGTTTCGAAGAATGTTTCTGATAAAATTTCTAGACCTAACTCTAAATGCATGAGAAGGGTTTAAATACTAAAATATAGGTCCTAAAATATATTATTACAAAAAATCATTGGGGAGGTTTAAAGGACCTTTCTATGATTATGTGAAAATAAAACTAAAATAAAAATAAACTAAATGACTAACTGCTTTGCACAAGATATCTAATATCGCAAATATATGTCATAGGTTTGAGCTAATTCGGTTGGTTGATTGCAAATTTTAATTGTGCATCAAATATAGCGTATGTTAGTGCTGGAACCATATTTTGTGTTGAGGTTGTTAAGCACCTCAAACTCATCCACTGATTGTATGGTTTCACTAAAAACTGCCAGTATGCTTCCCAATTTAGCCTGCTTAGCTATCTGATCACCTCCTCCTTTTCCTGTGTTGCCTACCTCCACTATTGCTCTAACTGTTTGACATTCGGAAGAAATACTGGTACACATTCTGTAACCAAGTTGCCGCCATGCAGATTTTCGTTTATGGCTTCAATTATGTTGTTCGCTGCTATCATTATTTCCCTTTCTTCTTGCTTCAACTGAGAATCCCAATCTATGAGAAGGATGTCTTTATGAAATTCCTCTAGCTTTGGCAGATCACCATTTCTCCCATCCTCTGGGTCTTGCCATGTGATAAAGTCAGAAATCCTTTTATGTATTTCGTCATACTCAAGTCTCATGTCAACAACTTGCTTTGTTAGTTTATCACCAGTTTCGCATTAAGGACTTATCTGCAGGATCTTCTGGAAAAGTACTCCTTTATGCTGCATTAGTTGGGAGTTAAGGCTGAGCGCTTCTTCTATGAATTTATTAATTTGAAGATTATCCTTAAACTTATCTGTTATAGCTTGTAGCTGTGCATCTCTTTCTGCTAAGTTGGCTTGATGTTGTATTCTCATCTGTTCAAATTCCTGTTGGAGCTGGGCTACTTGTAATTCTTCTTGTTGATTGGATTTTTCCTGAGCTAATTTTTGTTCTAACAACATAATTCTTTGTTCCTTTTCCTTTAGCAGCATTTGGACCTTTGTCGCTTTGTCAATAGTTGTTGTGGCATAGGCTCCTGCATATTGCAACAGCTTTGCGATATTTTCAGATGGGTCCATGGGCAAGTCCTTCCAAACGATGTCCATTGGTTCATTATCAAGAGTCGTAATAGTTACAATGTCCAACGTTCTTTTATTCCTTTGTCTCTTGAATACAACTTTGTGGATAGGACTATAAAATACATCTAGTGGAGGTATATCTTCAACTCTCAGAATGATTTCTGAAGTAGGAGTAACAAGAATGATTTCAATGTCCTGAGAGCCCTTAACTAATTCCTCTGTCATTTCTAGATTTGACTTGTGTTGGGTTTGCTTAGGATTCTGTATCTCAGATGTTTGCTCAGGTGTTGAATCTATGTGAATATCTTTTTTGAACTGTTCCCATTCCTATTCCAAGTCAATAATTGGGCTCTTTCCTAACTAAGTTGATGCAAAGACAATTTATGTTTGTTTCTTTGCTGAAGTTTGCTCGGTTGTTTCCTCTGTAGTTCCAGTTGTGTCCTTTTCAGACTCATTATTTGTATGTCCTCCTCCATTTTGAGATTGCTGCTCTGAGTGCTCTGACTCATGCATAGATCTCTCTTGGGTTTCTTCTTCAGAGTGTTCTTTGGAGCTGTCATCCAAGCTTACACTAGGAGTTGGCTCCCTTATTGGTTCTATCTACAATAGGTCCAATGGGACCTTCAATAATCTTTTCTCCCTATACACATGGAAAGCTCTAAGATCATCTGGTGTTAAAAGTGCTGATGCCAAATGCAACACTTGTGAGTATGTTTCTGCCTGTAGGAAGAGGTCATCAAAGGGGTCCCCTTCGTGGGTGAATGGTTTTACTTTCACCATAGTAGTAAAATTCTTAACAGTGTCATCTGGGTCATACTGCCTTCCCGGAAATGTAGCTAATTTCATAGATTTAATAATCTTTGCTTCTTTGCATGCATGTCCAAAATCATGTAGCACAAATGCACCACATTGCAATGGAAATGTAGGCCAAATGGCCTTCTTCTTCTCTTTCAATCCTTTGCTTAATCCACCTTCCCCTACTGTTTGGTAGGTTATTTCTCTGGCCATCAATTTTTCAGGGACATAATATGGGAGAACATGCGGTGAAGCAATGCTCCCAAATACTCTGATATAGGTAAATGTCTCCTCCCCAAACCATCTGGCTACTGGCAAGATATCCACTTTGGCCTCTTTAGAAAACCTAGGGGTGGTTCTATTGTATATTTCTTTATGGATGGGTAACATAACTCCTTGAATTTTTTTATAAAAATGCGAGTGAAACTGAGATTCCCACAAAGTCTTATGGTACACATGGATAGGAAGCGAGTCTTCATTTTCCTTGTCAAATTGCTCAAGGAACTATTTATTGTAGAGATTTTGCAGCTCTTGTAATTGGTACATGAGTCGTAGGTTGTCTGCTGAAAAATACCCCATGACCTCTTGCCTGTGATTCCTGAATGTTCGGTCTGCAATGTCTGCCTCATCAATTACCCATTTGACCATGTCAGTATATGGGATTATCTTTGGTCGTGCAGCTATGCGGTGTAGGAAAGAGCATGCCGTCTCAAAATAGGAGGCATCATATGACTCTTGGGAATCTACTATGGCCTTTTCTTCCAACGACCTTGGGTGCTACTCTTCTAACAAGTTGTACATAGCCTCCCAGGTTGTAGTTCCTCCGTCTCTACTACATGTAGTATTGGAGAAAAAAGGCATCATTTCTGATTTCTCAAATGCAGCTTCCTTTCCCTTATTTCCTATTTTTTCCAACAATGCTTCGTGTGGATTTTTCTTGAAATGGAGCAAAGCGGAAGTTTATCGGATAAACACAAGTAATAATGACAAAGAGAATGAATGATACATATAATTGGAAAAGGTGACAAGAAAGGAGTTTTAATCAAACACAGATGAAAATATATCGTATCACGTCGAGCCACTTTTTAACATAAATGCCATTAACCTATATTAAATATCCACTAACGTTTCCTTATAGCTTCCTTTATTTCTCATTAATGTATCACTTCGCAAAAGGGGAAGGATGGCTTTTAAGGTGGTGGACTTAAGTTGTGAGAACGTCGATTATACAATTGCGATGCAATGTCGCAAATCACATTATCGTATGTTTGATTGTGCACTTTCTTAAAGTTCCTTAAGTTCTTGCAGAATGTGAGATCCGGGTTAAACGGTGTGTTCTTTGTTATTTAAAGTGATTTACCTTATAAAGCACTTTTCATCACGTGGCGAACTTAATCACCATTTTATGATATTGGGTTCTATCGAGTCCAAGCTTTTATCGCATTTCGTAACATCGTGCAATTCGTAAGATTTTAGACCTTTCTCAAGTGTTCCAAAATGATGTGATAAGGTTGATCGTCTTATCACAATATCGCATTTCTCATGTTTCAACATGCTTTGTGAGAGTGCGCCCTTTGTGAATGATGATATGTGATACAGGCTTTATTTTAATAAGAAATTCCTTAGGTCTTTGTTTTAAATGAAAAGACTAATAATATCTAAGTTAAGCGTGATGATTATTTTGATCACTTTTTGTGAGTTTTACTTGTTAATAAGGATTTTGACACACTTTCTCTAGCGGTATGCAAAAAGGAGAGGATTGCTAGCTTTCAAAGGGTTTTGACTTGATATCTTGCTTTATTCCAAAAATCTTAAAAGAAAGTGTCTAATTGCTAAATTTATTTTTGAAGGATTTTATCAAGGGTCCCTAATTATTAATAGAATATCAGCCACTACATTAATAAATGGGGTGGTATTTTGAATAGCACAACAATTCGCGATTCGCTATAAAAACCAGTTATCTTTGACAGTTTTTTGAAATTTCAAAAAACTTCCAAAATCAAGGTATTTCAGAAAATAAAAATACATGAAATATAAGATAAGTAATATTTCTCTCAGTCATAAAAAAAACAAATCTGCTTAATTATCGTCCATTTGATTATCCTCTTCAATATGAAAATTGCATTGTTTACATTAGTAATTACTTGGTTTTAAAGATAAAAATAGGGGACTCTCACAAATTAGCTTTTAGATCTACTCAATTTTCATAGGTAGAGCCTCTGCTTCCAGTAGACGTCCATAGCCTTGATAGGGTTACCTTTTAACCAGCAATGATTCATTATCCCATATAGGAAAGAGTGCAATTTTTAAAGATAAATTTAGATTCATATACTTACTTTATTTCTCATTCTTTTCTAAACAATTCATTTTTCTTAAAATTTTCATTTTCTTCTTAAAGGTCATTGTCTTGGTGTGGTGGCCAAAATTGACAATGCCATTCATTGGTTGTAACTTTAACTGAACAAGCTAGCTCGTGATGAGACCCCTTGTATTTTGATTAACATAATCTCAAACCATTACCCTGTTTTGGTATGCAGTATTGGTAATGTCAGCTTGTTACCTCCCTTTGATCATGGTAAGTCAGCTCTTGATGAGACCTCTTATTCTTTAAGTTTAAGAATATTTTAGAATTACACTGAAAAATGAAAGCTTATTAGATGGGGAGAATCATTGACTCCTTAAGAGTTTCTAGATGACAATTATAGATTTAAAGATGCTTCTTTGTAGAGATTCCTTGCTTTGTTATAGATACTTTTATTAACTGATAGTAGAAAAAAGGTTCTTTTACAAAGTTGAGGTTTATCAAAGGATAAGTAATTTTGGTAGAGGATAAGAAATTTTAGAGTAATAGAACTTAGATTGTGTTTCAAATTCAAAAATCATCTTCTTAACATTCTCTACTTATACAAGCAAAAAAGTCAAAATATAAAAGAGATTATTATTGTAAAGGCCAAAAGTAAATGATACTTAATTTTTTATTTTCCAAAAAAGTAAAAGAAATAGTATACAAGGAATAGAAGAGATTATCTTCTATGAAAAATATTCTTTCAGGATTTGCCCGTTAACACGCAAAGAATCTCTCTTGCCTGATAAATCTTGCAATAAAAATGTTGATGGGCCTATTTGTTCCACAATCTAAAACGAGCCAAGCTACATTCTTTGGGATTTTGTATGCTTACCTTTTTCCTCGTGTGCTTTGTCCCATTTCAATACCAGGTCTCTGAGCTGAAAGGATTTTGAACTTACAGAATTCGCATCAAATGAATATTTGACTAACTGCATTTGAAAGCTATGTCCATGGCTCTCTGAAATGTGGCACCAAAATTGATTAACCCAAATGGCATCTTTTGACAGGCATAGGTGCCCCATTTGGTTCAAAAGGTAGTCTTTAGTTGGTCATCTAGATGTAATAGAATCTATTTATAACTTGAGAATGCATCCAGAAAAGACATTAGTTCTGAGCTTGCAACTGATTGTAGCATCTGTTCCATAGGAGGTAATGAGAAGTTGTACTTCTGACAAGGTTTGTTGAGATTTCGAAAGTCTATACATATTTGAAGGTCACCATTATTTTTTCTAATGGGAACAAGGTTGGAAATACACCTTGAGTGCTTGACAGGAAAGATTATTTTGGCTTTGAGCAGCTTATTCAGTTCAAATTTGATCCGATTTTCTAAATTCGGGTGGATCTTTCTTCGCTTTTACTGCACGTGTTTTTCATCAAATATCATGAGATGGTATGTTGAATTATGGAAGTGTCTTATGTCTTAAGGTCTTCATAGTTCCAAGCAAAGACATTCTTGTATTTGTTCAACAAATGAATGAAGGTTGATTTTTCATCTGGTGTAAGACCAAGTCCTAGATTGATATTCTGAGGCTTAAGGTCAGTTCCAAGATTAACTAATTCAAACCTCAAAGTTGAACTTTGGATTTTTGAGTTAGTGGGTTTTTTGAATCTGTCCTTGAGATCATATAAGTCTTCCAGCTTAACCATAGACTTAGGTATGGAATTCACAGTTGTTTCTTGCTTAAGCTGGCTGTCATGTTGATCTTCATCTATTATTTGGTCATCATAAGAGCCTCCAGATGTTAGAAAACGTATGATATACAGATCATTATTAAATACTCACCAATTGGTGATATTTTTGGGAATAGCATGCCTAAAAATCAATTCAATAGAAAAGTGATCGAGGCTATAATCTCCTAGTGGAATGAGCTTGGATGCAACATTAGCAAAAAGATCGACAATTAAATTTTGAAGTCTTGGGATAGGGGAAATATTAAACGTTATAAAGTGCGAAGTGAGGTCCTCGACTAATTATTGATAATGTTTCAAATGTCCAGAAAAATAGTGTATAGTATTTCTTACTTGTTTTATCACAATTTCTGAATCTCCAAACACTTGAAGATGTTGGATATTAAGGCTGATGGCTTTATATAGCCCTTGAACCAATGCTTCTTATTTGACACTGTTGTTTGTGCATTCAAATTCAAGCATGCATGCTAACATAGTTTTTCCCCTTCTGGGCTAACTAATATGCATCTTGCTCTAGCTCCATCGTTAGATTTAGATCCGTCAAAAAATAATTTCCAAAATAAAGAGGTAACTACAAGTTTATCTACAAAATTTATACACTTAGAAGCATTTGTTTGAGAATAATTTTCAACTTGCGATATAACAAAATTTTCCAAGAAGGGTGAAGTATTTGCATTAAAATTTCCTAGAAATGATTCAACTGAGTAGTTTCTGATGATATTGTTACTATATGCAATTGGCTCATTCTCTCCCTCTAATTATGTGACGATATACTTTTGATGTTTTTCGCAGTCAACCCTTATTTGATTTGGCTTGCCATTATAGGGAAGCCACATGTGGGACTAGTTAGTTGCAAAATAGCCATGAAGCTTTTCTGACCAGTCTCTGCTAAGGATTAAGCTGTAGAACTCGGGGATATCAACCACAAGAATGTCAATGACTTGACACACTTTCGGGTTTGATGAGAGTCTAATAGTGACTTGATTGAGTTCTCCTATAACTTCGACTTGGGATTGGTCTAACTGCACAATGCAAACAACAGATTTTTGGGGCTCCACATTTAATTTCGCATAGACTGTTCTTGGTAGGATGTTGGATGAAGCTCCAGAATCAACTAAACAATTGTGTAGATTCTTGTTGAAAACTTCAAAATTCAAAATAAATGGAGGAGTATGGGATTTGGATCTTCCTCCTATTAGAGCAATATTAGTAGGACTGATTCTGTATAATGAGGAGGTCTTCCCATTTCTTGGGAAACTTGCGAGATTACAACAGTGAGAAGCCGAGAAGTAGGGACTGCTTTCAGATGTTTGAGCAATAGCTTTTGTTAATATTTTAACTTGCTAAGCTCATGGAATGTAATGTTCTCCCTAGTCTTTTTCATATCTTCTACTATGTTGTATTCCATTTCATCAAAGACTAGTAGGGTTTCAGCTGAAGTTGAAGAATTCGTTTGAGGAGGAGTGGTTTGCATGGATTTAGACGAAGATTTCTTACCTATTTCTTTGTCTTCGGGAGCCAGAGTTGATACCTTCTACTTTGGATTTGTTTGTGGCAAATCAACATGGCTTCTACTCCTGGTTGCAATAGGTAGTGCTTTTTGTGCTTCTTCATTGGGAAGGATAAAATCCCACATTCCTTGTAACTCAATTACTTATTCATTATATGTTTGTTCTTCAGCTATTGAGACTTCTTCTTCCTCCACATCTGATTTAGCATTTGATATAGTGTTTGGAGGCTTAGTATAAAAGGAGGGATTTCTTTTGTATGGTCTGAAAGGTTTCTTTGAGGAAGTCTCTGCTACTTATTTCTTGATATCAACCATTTCATTGGACATGGTTTTAAGGACATTTTGTAGACCTTCAAGATCAAAAGGATCTTTAGGTGGTTTTTTCTTGGATTCATCCCTAAAAGTTACTTTCTTGGATTTTCGTTCTTCTAATGCATTCTTCTTATCTAAGGCTAAAATACATTTTTCTACAGCTATGGCTTCTTTCATGTTTTCTACCAAAGTTGGTTTGGCAGCTCTATCGACAAAAATAGTTGTGTTTGAGGGAAGGGAAAAAATGTACCATTCATTTTGGACTTCATTGTTGGGCTTAGATTTTGTTGGGATTTTATTCAATAACTTGTTAAAATGTGAATTGAAGTCCTTAATCGGTTCTCTAGGTTCGACTTTCAAGTTGGAGAGATCATTGATAAGAGTAGTCATTGATCTGTCATCTCCAAACTTGGTTAGGAACTGCTCTTGAAAGGCATCCCAACTATTAATGGAACCTAATGGTAATGAAAAGTACCATGATCCTGCTAATCCTTGTAAGGTATAAGGGAATAATATTACAACTGCATCTTCTTCTACTACTTCGTTGAGGTTTATGGACAACATAAAATTGTTTATGTGTTCTTCGGCTGGTAAGCCATCATCAGGATTGAACTTTGGTAACCACTTTTCTGGATGGGCGAGCAATGGATGTAAGTGTCCCGCCATCCAAACAACTGCTGGATTTTTCCATGTCCTTTATGGCCTTTGAGACATCGTAGGTATCTGTGTAAAGGAAGATGTTCTTGTATTTGGAGATGATTGGTTAGAGGAGGTTTGTGCTCTAGTACCAGTGTAAACCATGATCTGGAGATGTGAGGTGGATGGTTGATTTTGTGATGAAGTGGATGGAATGAATGAGGATGTTTGAGGTGATGATGAGAGAACCTCACTATGGGATTCAAATTGTGTCTTCTTAGCTCTCTTATGGTTTGGTAGAGGGAATTCAAATGGCGGGATCCCAAACTTTTTGCTTTGTGCTCTAGTTAAACTTTGAGATGAGGGAAACTGAAAAGAAACACTAGCTTGGGATAACTCAGATTGTTCTCGAGATATTGAAAACCCCTATAGCTTATGGATTAAAGAGTGGACTTCAGGGGTTTCTATAGAAGAAGATTGATCTGACTTCTTTGAGATCACAGTAGTGGATTCTAAGGTTTCTTTACAACTTCTCACTTAGGATTTGGAGATTTGGAATGCGATCGAGAAGTTGGAGGAGATGGTGAGGGAGTTTTACTCTTAGAATGGCCTATTGATTTGAATTTACTTGCCATTCATAGTTAGGCCCTCCTTCTAGTGCCAAAATGTTGAAGCCTCGAAAATCATTGCGACAACATGGGGGAAAACCACCCGGTCTGGACCTTGGTTAGAAACTCCTTTTCCATTTGGTGTAGTGGCTCCAACTGGGGATAATGGGACCAGTTTCCCAGAAAAGATTTTGATAGTGTTGGTGGGGTGATATATGATGTAACAGGAAAATGACTGAGCTAAGTGTAATCTAATCTAACTAATAAACACATGCATATATCCTAGTTTAACACTATTTAGCTATAAATATACCTGGGAATTAAATATAATATGCGATCTACAATAATGTCTTAAAAATATTGGTAATAAAGATCATTCAACTGCAATACGAAGTGAAATCGTTTAACAATAATCGTTTTGGATAAATAGTTAGACAAAACAATTGTGAAAGATATACGCATATAAAATAGTTCATATATTCAGACTAAAGTCAAAGCCAACATCATACAAAAGTGCAATAATGCTAAACTGTAATTCAGACTTTCACATCATAAAACAATTTAAAGAAGAAGTATCGTCTGATAAATAAATAAAACAAGATTATATGATAAAAGTACCATATATGACAAGTCCCACTGATGTGTTTCAGCAATATTAATCCAATCTCAATCAATCCAACACATTCTAAGAGTACAAAAGTGCATTTCAGTAGAGCATGCTAGATATTTGAAATAAAATAGATCCCATTCCATTCATTCCCTCAGAACCTCCTCAAAAGTATACAAGTGCAATGTTTCGAAGAATGTTTCTGATAAAATTTATGGACCTAACTCTAAATGCATGAGAGAGGTTTAAATACTAAAATATAGGTCCTAAAATATATTATTACAAAAAAATAGTTGAGGAGGTTTAAACGACCTTCCTCAGATTATGCAAAAATAAAACTAAAATAAAAATAAACTAAATGAATAACTCCTTTGCACTTGATATCTAATATCACAAATATCTGTCATATGTTTGAGTTGAGTCAGTTGGCCAATCACAGATTTTAACTGCACAGCAAACATAACATATGTTAGTGATGGCACCATATTTTGTGTTGAGGTTGTTAATCACCTCAAAGTCATCAATTGACTATATCGTTTCAATAAAAATTGAGAGTATGCTTCCCAATTCAGCCTGCTTAGCTATCTGATCACCTCCTCCTTTTTCTGCGCTGCTTGCCTCCACTCTTGCTCTAACTGTTTGACATTCAGAAGAAATCCTGGTACACATTCTGTAACCAGGTTGGCGCCATGTAAATTTTCGTTGATGGCTTCAATTATTTTGTTCACTATTGTCACTGTTATCGTTGTTTCCCTTTCTGCTTGCTTCAACCGAGAATCCCAATCAGTGAAAAGGATATCTTTACGACATTCCTCCAGCTTCAACAGATCAACCTTTCTCCCATCCTCTAACTCTTTCCATGTGATAAAGTCAGAAATCCTTTTATGGATTTTGTCATACTCAAGTCTCATGTCAACAACTTGCTTTGTTAGCTTATCACTGGTTTTGCAGTAAGGACTTATCTGCGAGATCTCCTCGAAAAGTGCTTCCTTCTACAACAATAGTTGGGAGTTAAGACTGAGCAATTTTTTTATGAACTCATTGATTTCTGGATTATCCTTAGACTTATCTGTTATAGCTTGTATGAGCGCATCTCTTTCTGCTAAGCTAGCCTGATGTTGTACTCTCATCTGTTCAAATTCCTGCTAGAGCTGGGCTACTTGTAATTCTGGTTGTTGATTGGATTTTTCCTGCGCTAATTATTTGTCTAACAACAAAATTCGCTGTTCCTTTTCCTTTAGTAGCATTTGGACCTCTTTCGCTTTCTCAATAGTTGTTGTGGCATAGGCTCCTTCATATTGTGATAGTTTTGTGAGATTTTCAGATGGGTCCATGGGCGAGTCCTTCCAAACGATGTCCATTGGTTCATTATCAGGAGTCTTAACAATTACAACGTCCAACTTTCCTTTCTTCCTCTGTCTCTTGACTACATCTTTGTGGGTAGGACTCTAAAATACATCTAGTGGAGGTATTTCTTCAACTCTGGGAATGATTTTTGAAGTAGGAGTAACATGAATGATTTCAATGTCTTGAGTGCCCTTAACTCCTTCCTCTGTCATTTCCAGATTTGACTTGTGCTGGGTTTGCTTAAGAGTCTATATCTTAGATGTTTGCTCAGGGTTTGAATACGTGTGAAGCTTTTTGTTGAATTGTTCCCATTCCTGTTCCAAGTCAATAATTGGGCTTTTACTTGATTGAGTTGATGTAGAGACAATTTCTGCTTGTTTCTTTGCTGAAGTTTTCTCGGCTATTTCCTCTGTAGTTCCAGCTGTGTCCTTTTCAGACTCATTATTTGTATGTCCTCCTCCATTTTGAGATTGCTGCTCTAAGTGCTCTAACTCATGCGTAGATCTCTCTTGGGTTTCTTCTTTAGAGTGTTATTTGGAGCTGTCATCCAAGCTTACACTGGGAGTTGGCTCCCTTATTGGTTCTATTTGCAATAGGTCCAATGGGACCTTCAATAATCTTTTCTCCCTATACACATGGAAATCTCTAAGATCATATGGTGTTAAAAGTGTCGATGCCAAATGCAACACTTGTGAGTATGTTTTTGTTGTAGGAAGAGGTCATCAAAGGGGTCCCCTTCGTGGGTGAATGGTTTTACTTTCACCATAGCAGTAAAATTCTTAACAGTGCCATCTGGGTCATACTACCTTCCCTTAAATGTAGCTAATTTCAGGGATTTAATAATATCTTCTTCTTTTCATGCATGTCCAAAATCATGTAGCACAAATGCACCACATTGCAACGAAAATGTAGGCCAAATGACCTTCTTCTGCTCTTTCAATCATCTGCTTAATCCACCTTCCTCTACTATTTGGTATGCTATTTCTCTGGCCATCAATTTTTCAGGGAAATAATATGGGAGAACATGCGTTGAATCAATGCTCCCAAATACTCTGATATAGGTAAATGTCTCCTCCCCAAACCATCTAGCTACTGGCAAGATATCCACTTCAACCTCTTTAGAAAACCTAGGGGCGGTTCTATTGTATACTTCTTTATGGATGGGTAGCATAACTCCTTGACAAATTTTATAAAAATGGGGGTGAAACTGAGATTCCCACAAAGTCTTATGGTACACATGGATAGGAAGCGGGTCTTGTAGAGTCCACTTCCATCCCATAATGGGAAATTTAGAACTAAAACAGATTGCATCCATTACAAAAGCACTCATGAAAAACGGGGGATAAACCCTTAAAGAGGGACTTTTTTTTCTCCTATATTCCATAATGGAATTTGCTAAATTATCTAAAAAAAATTGAGCCTGGTTCATTATTTTTGCATTCAATGTTGCATCTATCAATGGGAGACATTCCGGGGAATACTTGGTGCTATCAGGTTTACCGAACACTCTACATAGCATAGCTACTGCAAAACTAGGAGGGGGAGAAATCGATGCCCTAGAGTACATACCCGTTTTATCCCATTTGAGCTTGCATTCGTTTCCTATCCAGGTTTGCATGATGTTTGTTGGGTCTTCATTTTCGTTATAAAATTTGTCAAGGAATTGTTTATTTAAGAGCTTCTGCGGCTTTGGTAACTAGTACATGAGTCGTAGGTTGTCTGCTGAAAAAGACCCCATGACCTCTTGCCTGTGATTCCTAAATGTTCGGTCTGCAATGTCTGCCTCGTCAATTACCCATTTGACCATGTCAGTATATGGGATTATCTTTGGTCGTGCAGCTATGCGGTGTAGGAAAGAGCATGCCGTCTTGAAATAGGAGGCATCAGATGACTCTTGGGAATCTGTTGTGGCCTTTGTTTCCAGTGGCCTTGGGTGCTCTTCTTCTAACAAGTTGTACATAGCCTCCCAAGTTGTAGTTCCTCTGTCTCTGCTACACGTAGTATCGGAGAAAAGAGGAATCATTTCTGATTTCTCAGATGCAACTGCCTTTCCCTTATTTCCCATTGTTTCCAACAATACTCCCTGCAGATGTTTCCTGAAATGGAGCAAATCGGAAGTTTATCAGATAAACACAAGTAAGAATGACAATGATAACGAATGATACATATAACTTGAAAAGGTGAAAAGAAAGGAGTTTTAATCAAACATAGATGAAAAGATATCATATCACATTGAATCGATTTTTAACATAAATGCCATTAACCTATATGAAATATGTTGGAAATAATACTGAGAGGGGGGGTGAATCAATATTATCAAGTTAAATATTCCTTTTTCAAAATCAAATGATATACACTACTTCAGTTAATTAAACCCGCGTATATACGCAACTATGTAGAAGGAAACCCGCGTATACAATGCAAACTTTTAAATGACTTTATCTTCCTGATGTTGATTATTAATCTATGTTTGAGAATCAAATAACCAGTAACCAGAAACAGTAAAATAGAGCAGAAAGACAATCACACACAAGAACACAAGATATAAGGTGGAAACCTAATGTGGGTGAAAACCACCTACTGCAATTCGTCTCTATCTTCTCTTTAATTAGAAACTTCTTTTTACAATTGTACTGGTGCAGTCCTTTACCAGTACGCAGGCTGCAACCTGCAAAGAGCTACAACCCTCTCTCGTTTTCCAGCTTCTTCTGGAAGGGAGCTACAACCCCCTTATCTCTTACACTAGCTAAGATACTAGTACGTAGGTGCTGGCCTATAGAGGACTACAACCTTCTCTTTCTTTCAGGGACCACATTTCATGAATTTTCAGACTGGATCCACAAATAGCATCAATCAAACATCAAGAATTTCTGCATCAACCAATCACCTTTTCACCGATCAAAACTGAATCAAAATAACCACTTTTCTGATGACTGTACCCAAATCACAGTAACAGTAACCACACACCAAATCTGAACCCAGAACACTGCAGCAATAAATAGAAGCAGCAAAATCACAACTCAAAATATATACGCTACTTTAATAGCCTGAAACCTGCGTGCATACACTTCTGCGTATGGAACAACCTGCGTATACGTTGTTTTACTTCACTGAGCCAGCGTGTATATGCGCCTTCGCTTCACTGAACCTGCGTACAGATCTATAAAGGATAATTCGCTCTTTCAGATATTCAAACACTAATTCACCCAGATCATCAGTTTTATAGATCAAGCAAGCGCCACATATAACAGATCAAAATCATACAAAAATACTATCATTCAAGCTTAAGGATTATGATCCATCAATAGAACTTATCCATCTCTTTGTGCTAAGGTTCCTCCTTCATTCAGATCTAGATCTGCACCATAACCCAATTACCAGTATTCCAGATCTAGCACTTTATCAGATATTCAATAACAATTCAGATGATCCCTTGCCACATGATCTCCTTCCTCTTTTATAGTTTTAGGCCTTCCACAATACCACGGTCCAAAACCATAATAAACCAATACCACGGACCCAATACTTGGGATCAACACATCTGACGAGGTACCATGGTCCAAAACCATAGGTTCAAATACCAAGGACTAACTACCACGGACCAAAGGTAAGTTCTCCAACATATACGTGCTTTTCCTTGCATGAAAGTGCATGTATACGCACACGCGCCTTTGAAACGACTAACCCGCGTGTATACACATCTTCGTCTAGATGAACCTACGAATATTTCTTTTCCTTCATTCTGAAAGCCTGAACTGAGATCTGTTACCAAAGAGAGTTGCCATCAAGGACAACACCTGTGCCATAGCTCCAAACCTGTGCCATAATGCCAACAATCTCCCCCTTTGGACTTGATGGAAACCCAAAAATCCTTAAAGTCATTCTCCCCCTTTGTCATCAAGGGCAAAGGGTTGTGCTCCCCTTGAGTACATCCTGAAATTTCTGCCCTGCTGTGCTGACCATGCTCCCCTTGACTGTAGGCAAGATCTGCAAAAGATGTTCTTCAAGAAGAACCATGACTTATACATCATAAAAGACCTTCCTATCACCAAAAGACTCAATACATACATCCATCACCCAACCAAGTGGGGATACATCAAAAATTTACACATGACAACCAAGTTCATTACATGTTCATCCCAGGCATAGTGGGGAAACCAAAATAGGTCGTTACATGACCTTGACACCATAAAAGAGATACCACAAAAGAGATACATGACATAGAGACGAAATATCTAGAACAAGACTTATGAAAGTCACCAATAACTGATAGCAGCAGCATCTGTCAATCACCATTCAGATCAGCAACCAATATTTCCTTCTGTTCTCCCTCTGCCTTTGTTCCACCTAAAACCAACAACAGCTGAGATCTAGAACCAAAAGCTTCTAAGATAATGCCAACAATGCATTATTAGAAGATTATCTGCTCCCCTTGAACCTATGTCGGATGGTCTCAGTCAGACCCATATCAGAATATCTTCAACCAGAGCCTGTCCCTACTGATGTCCATCAAACCTCCATATACGCGACTGTTTGTGCACAAACCGGCGTATGTACGCGGATCCTCCTCAGGCAACTCGCGTACACCCATTTTTCTCTGAAACAAACAAGTTTTAACAGCAAGATGATGCATCAACTACTCTCAGCTTATGTCTGAGGTATTCAAATGTTTCCCTAGGTAGTGGTTTGGTGAGAATATCAGCAACTTGTTCCTTAGAAGGAACATACTCCAATTTCACCTTTTGTTCCAACACTTGTTCTCGGAGAAAGTGATACTTGATTGGTATGTGCTTGGTCTTTGAATGCATGACTGGGTTCTTTGAAATGCTGATTTCACTTGTATTATCACATAAGATGGAGATGGGTGGTGTACAAGTGATTTGAAAGTCTTGCAAGGTTTGCATCATCCAAAGAAGTTGAGTGCAACAAGATGCAGCAGCCACATATTTCGCTTCAGCTGTAGATAAAGAAATCAAACTCTGTTTCTTGCTAAACCAAGATACTAATCTAGAACCCATAAAGAATGCACCACCACTTGTGCTCTTCCTGTCATCCACACTTCCAGCCCAATCTACATCTGTATAAGCATGAAGAGTTAGATATATATCTCTAGGATACCATAAGCCATAGTTTTGAGTTCCTTGAAGATACTTGAAAATTCTCTTCACTGCGTGAAGATGAGTTTCCTTTGGATTTGCCTGAAATATTCCAACTATTCCCACTGCATGCATGATGTCTGGTCGGGTACCTGTCAAATAAAGTAGACTTCCAATCATAGATCTATAGGTTGGTTGATGCAATGCTACTGATTCATCATTTGCACTGAGGCTGCATCCTGTAACCATGGGGGTACATACTGGTTTCGAATCTTCCATGCCATACTTCTTCAGAATCTGCCTGAGGTACTTGGTTTGAGACAAGAAGATACTACCTTCATTTTGTTCGATTTGCAATCCAAGAAAGTATGTCAGTTCTCCAAACAAGGACATTTCAAATTCTTTTTGCATCACCAAGGCAAATCTTTGACTCATAGCTTCTTCATTGCTTCCAAAGATAATATCATCTACATACACAACAAGTATTAGCAATTTGTCATTTTCAATTTTTATATAGAGATTGCTATCTGCTGATCCTTTTGAAAAACCTTGTTGATGAAGATATTTGTCCAAACGGTAGTACCAAGCCCTTGGAGCCTGTTTAAGACCATAGAGAGCCTTTTTTATTCTACATACAAGATTTGGATCATTCCCAAGAATGAAACCATCTGGTTGCTCAATGTACACTTCTTCTTCTAAGTGTCCATTCAGAAAGGCTGATTTCATGTCCATTTGAAATACTTTGAACTTTTGAAAGCTTGAGAGAGCAAGGAACATTCAGATGGCCTCAAGTCTAGCAACGGGAGCAAAAGTTTCTTCAAAGTCTATTCCTTCTTGTTGAGCATACCCTTTACACACAAGTCTGGCCTTGTTTCTGATTACTTCTCCATTTTCATTCAACTTATTTTTAAAGATCCATTTTGTCCCTATGACATTCTTATCTTTTGGTCTAGGAACCAACTCCCAAGTGTTGTTCTTTTCGATCTGCTCAAGTTCTTCATCCATTTCCTTGACCCAGCATTCATCTTTGCATGCCTCTTTTACATTTTGTGGCTCAGTGGAGGAGAGCAATGCCAAATAGCTTGAGGCTTCTGCAATTGTTCTTCTTGTTTGTACACCTGCCTCTTTCTGCCCCAAAATCTGAGATTCTGGATGATTCTTCTGAACGTACCTAGATGGAGTCTTCTCTTCTATCCTTATCTGTTCCTCTAGTGCCTCTTGGGGTTCTTCTTCATCATCAGTCTGATTTGGAGAGTAGTCTTCATCCTCTTCGATATTTTCATAATTTACTTGGCTAGGAATGTATCCTTTTTCATCAACCACTACATCAATGCTGTCAACAATTCTTCCAAGTCTTTTATTGTAACACTTATATGCCTTGCTGTGGGGAGAATGACCAAGGAGAATGCCTTCATCTGCTCTAGGTTCAAGTTTGCCAAGCTGTTCATCATTGTTCTTAATATAGCATTTGCTTCCAAAGTTTTGAAATGATTTACCGAAGGAGTCTCACCATACCAGAGCTCATGAGGAGTTTGAGTGCTGTTCACTCAGACATTTGTTTTGTTAAGAATAACAATGGCAACAAATGCAGCTTCACCCCAGAAGGTTGAGGGAGTTCCAGATTCATCAAGCATGGCACGAGCCATTTGTTGGACCGTTCTGTTCATCCTTTCCACCACTCCATTTTGCTGAGGAGTCCTAGCTGTAGAGAATTCCCTTCTTATTCCATGTTCTTCACAGAAATAGAAAAATTCATTTGAGGTAAATTCCCCAACTCTGTCGGACCTGAGGTGCTTAATTTTGTGATCTGATTCGTTTTTAGCCAAGGCCTTGAAGGATTTGAATTTTTCGAAAGCTTCGTCTTTGTGCTTCATAAGTCCTAACCAAACCATCCTGGAGAAGTCATCAATGAATAATATAAAGTATTCTTCTCCTTGAGGTGACCTTGTCCTAAATGGACCACATACATCTGTATGGACTAGCTCAAGAGGCCTGCTAGCTGATCCTTCCTTCTCAAGGAAGTTAGTTCTGGTTTGCTTACCAAACTGACATGATTTGCATATTGTGTTGTCTGGAATTTTTATATCTGGAAGACCACGAACTGCCTGGTATTTTCATGCTTTCCTTATTTGTGAAAAGCTTAGAAGCCCCAACCTCCGATGCCATAACCAGTGTTCATCATCCTTTCTCAAATAGCATTGTTGTTGTCCTTCTTCAAATATGTATAGATTATTTGGAGTTCTTCTGCCTTTGATCACTGTTTTTCCTGTATCAAGATCACGAACACTACATCCATTTGATCGAAATATTACCTCAGTTCCTTGATCGCACATCTGAATGACACTCAGTAGATTATGCTTCAAGCCATCAACATACAAAACATTTCCAGCTTTGACCTTTTCTTTCAACTGAGCAGTTCCTTTTCCTTTTATGGCTGCAGGAGTCTCATTTCCAAAAGAAACTTTCTTTCCCTTTTCTAAAGCAGTATATGATTCAAGTTTTTCTTTATCACCTGTCATATGCTTCGAACATCCACTATCAATGTACCATAGATTTTCCTATCCTTCTGCATAAAAAGCTATCCCACATCTTTCTGGTTGCGGTTCCTTTATTCTCCATGTTCTGGCACTTGAGGTTTGTTCCTTCTGAGTTGTCTTCGAAAACCTGCTCCTGCATTCAGAATCTTCATGACCGAAGTTATTACAAATAGAACATTCAATTTCATTTTCAAGGGCGGAAAAGTTGTTATAAGTCCTTTTTGTGATTCCAGTCATACTTCTTTGTTTTTGAGCTTCTCTAGTCATGATTGTCTTATAGGCAACACATTGAGCTGCTTTGTGACCAAAGTTATGGCAAGAGAAACATTGGCCATTGAAGAAACTTCTGCGATTATCAAATCTACCAGCCAAACGATTGTAGTTTCGATTGTCATCCATTCTTGAAGCAAATTGAGAAGTTTTTACTTGTGGCTGGTTGTAGCTTTTGTTCACCCTTAAGATGGATTGCCCCTGATTTACCTGGTGGTCTTTGTTTATTCTTGATGTAATTCATCCCTGTTTTACTTGGTGATCTCCATTGGGATTTTGCTCATTCCTCCTTGCTGCATCAAGATAACTCTTTGAGGTGGATGCTTGAGATGCTTCTCCATTATACCCCAGACCTGTCTTGATTAGTGGAGAACGTTGTACATTGATAATCTCATCCAGAGTTTCAGATCCTTTAACAAATTTAATATTTAGAGCCTTTGTTTTCTCAATTTCTTTTCTAAGGCCAACAATTTCACATTCTAACTTCTCAAGAAATTTTTCTTTTTCATCAAGTTGGAATTGCAGAGTATCAATGATCATATTCTTTTCTTCTAAACATGTTTTGAGTCTAGAAATCTCTTCATAAAAACCATCTACATCTATAGCATCCATATAATCATCATCTTCAAAAGCCATTAAAAGTTTATAATCATTACCTCATTCATCTTCGTCACTATTTGATAGGCCATCACTGTCTTCATGAGTGTAGTAACTTTTCTTAGTTGCATTCTGTTTCTTGTTCCATATAACAGGTTCCTTTCCTTTGTCAACCTTATCCTTATGAGGACATTTGGCAGTATAGTGACCAACTCTTCCATAAGCAAAGCATTTGAAAGGTAACTTACCTCGGAACCGTCCAGTACCCCGTTGAATATTTCTGACAAAATTTGATTCTTCTTCTTCTTCTGACACGTGTCCTGACTCATAGTACTCTCCTTTGCCTAAGCCTTGAAGGCAGCTTCTCTCTTGTCTGATGGCCCTCCTTTCCTCATTTCATAAGCAGTTAGAATTCCATGCGGCTGTGACATTTTAAGGTTTTGTAGATTCTCTTTTTCTTCTATTGCAGAAACTTTAGATTCAAACCTAGGGGACAAAGATCTTAGAACTTTTTCAACCACAATAGCCTCTTTTATTTCTTCACCCAAATTTTTCATACAATTAACAATCTCATCTACACAAAGAAAATAGTTAGCCACACTTTCATCATTATACATCCTGAGATTTTCATACTGAATCATGAGGGTTTGAAGTTTTGCCCATTTTACCTGATCATCTCCTTCATAGCTCAGAAAAATCTTGTCCCATATCTCTTTTGCGGATTTAAACTGCATTACCTTAACAAATTCTGATTGAGATAGGCATCCTAATAGAGTATTGACCGCCTTTGCATTTGTTTCATATTTCTTCTTCTCAGCCGGATCTGTAGGAGTTGCTGATGGAAAAGTATACCCTGTTTCTATGATATCCCAGACTTTTGTACCAAGAGATTTAAGATAGGCAGTAACTCTTACCTTCCAATAAATGAAGTTTGTCCCATCAAAAATTGGTGGCCTGATTGATGCTTCCCTCTCGTAGTTGCTCATGATGAAAGATCTTTCTTCAAGCGATCAAGATTCTTCTGAAGAACCTGCTCTGATACCAATTGTTGGAAATAATACTGAGGGGGGGGGTGAATCAGTATTATCAAGTTAAATATTCCTTTTTCAAAATCAAATGATATATGCTACTTCAGTTAATTAAATTCGCGTATATACGCAACTATGCAAAAGGAAACCCGCGTATACAATGCAAACTTTTAAACGACTTTATCTTCCTGATGTTGATTATTAATCTGTGTTTGAGAATCAAATAACCAGTAACCAGAAACAGTAAAACAGAGCAGAAAGACAATTGCACACAAGAACACAAGATATAAGGTGGAAACCCAATGTGGGTGAAAACCACTTGCTGCAATTCGTCTCTATCTTCTCTTTAATTAGAAACTTCTTTTTACAATTGTACTGGTGCAGTCCTTTACCAGTACGCAGGCTGCAACCTGCAGAGAGCTACAACCCTCTCTCATTTTCCAGCTTCTTCTGGAAGGGAGCTACAACCCCCTTAGCTCTTGCACTAGCCAAGATACTAGTACGTAGGTGCTGGCCTACAGAAGGCTACAACCTTCTCTTTCTTTCAGGGACCACATTTCATGAATTTTCAGACTGGATCCACAAATAGCATCAATCAAACATCAAGAATTTCTGCATCAACCAATCACCTTTTCACCAATCAAAACTGAATCAAAATAACCACTTTTTTGACGACTGTACCCAGATCACAGTAACAGTAACCACACACCAAATCTGAACCCAGAACACTGCAGCAATAAACAGAAGCAGCAAAATCACAACTCAAAATATATACGCTACTTTAATAGCCTGAAACCTGCGTGCATATGCTTATGCGTATGGAACAACTTGCGTATACGCTGTTTTACTTCACTGAGCCAGCATGTATACGCGTCTTCGCTTCACTGAACTTGTGTAAAGATCTATAAAGGATAATTCGCTCTTTCAGATATTCAAACACTAATTCACCCAGATCATCAGTTTTATAGATCAAGTAAGCGCCACATATAACAGATCAAAATCATACAAAAATACTATCATGCAAGCTTAAGGATTATGATCCATCAATAGAACTTATCCATCTCTTTGCGCTAAGGTTCCTCCTTTATTCAGATCCAGATCTGCACCATAACCCAATTACCAGTATTCCAGATCTAGCACTTTATCAGATATTCAATAACAATTCAGATGATCCCTTCCCACATGATCTCCTTCTTCTTTTATAGTTTTAGACCTTCCACAATACCACGGTCCAAAACCATAATAAACCAATACCACGGACCCAATACTTGGGATCAACACGTTTGACGAGGTACCATGGTACAAAACCATAGGTTCAAATACCAAGGACTAACTACCACGGACCAAAGGTAAGTTATGCAACATATATGCACTTTTCCTTGCATGAAAGTGCGTGTATACGCACACGCGCCTTTGAAACGACTAACCCACGTGTATACGCGTCTTCGTCTAGATGAACCTGCGAATATGTCTTTTCCTTCATTCTGAAAGCCTGAACTGAGATCTGTTACCAAAGAGAGTAGCCATCAAGGACAACACCTATGCCATAGCTCCAAACCTGTGCCATAATGCCAACAAAATAGTCACTAATGGTCCCTTATCACTGCCTTTATTGCTCATTAATGTATCACATCGCAAAACGGGAAGGATGCCTTTTAAGGTGGTAGACTTATGTTGTGAGAATGTCAATTTTGCAATTGTGATGCAATGTTGCAAATCAAATTATTGTATGTTTGATTGTGCACTTTCTTAAAGTTCCTTAAATTCCTGCAGGATGCGAGATGCAGGGTAAGCGGTGTGTTCTTTATTATTTAAAGCTATTTACCTTATAAAGAATTTTTCATCACGCAGCGCACTTAATCACCATTTTATGATATTAGGTTCTATTAGGTGCGAGCCTTTATCACATTTCGCAACATCGCTTAGTTCGTAAGATTTCAAACCTTTCTTAAGTGTTTCAACGCGATGCGATAAGGTTGACCGTCTCATCGCAATATCACATTTCACACATTTCAACATGCTTTGTGAGAGTGCACCCTTTGTGAATGATGATATGCGATACAGGCTTTATTTTAATAGGAAATGCCTTAGGTCTTAGTTTTAAATGAAAATCCTAATGATATCTAAGTTAAGTATGGTGATTCTTTTGATCACTTTTCATGAGTTTTTCTTGTTAATAAGGCTTTTGACACACTTGGTCCAGTGGTATGCGAAAAGGCGAGGATTGCTAGCTTTCAAAGGGTTTTGACTTGATATCTTGCTTTATTCCAAAAAGCTTAAAAGAAAGTGTTTAAGTGCTAAATTTTGTTTTGAATGATTTTATCAAGGGTCCCTATTTATTAATAGAATATTAGCTATTACATTAATAGATGGGGGGGTTGTTGAATAGCACAACAGGACCGTTGGATTTTAATCTACTCCTTGGCTGTGACTATGTTTATGTCTGGGAGATCTTGTTTCTTCCGTCTTTCAAGTGATGTGTTTCCCGCATAAAGGAAATATTGTGATCATTGATCAGCTTACATTCATTAGTAATGAATTATCTCCCACTCAACCATCATCCCTAAATGGTTCTTATGTGCAAGTAGTATCACCCCCGGCACAGGTTAATTATGTGGCTACCTGTTCCATGCCCACATATACTGATGATCTAGTAGGTGATGTAGTACACCATGTATTGGGGAAATTGGAACCTGATTTTTCCTTTGCATCCGTGGACATATATCCCTTCTAGAGTGTTGTTCTCCCATATGATGAGAACCTCTTAGAAGCCATGGCCTCTTTTGCTATGTGATGCAAGGGGATGGAGCAAAGTTTCTTGTCTTGTTTCAAGCTCCTTAATAAATGAAACAAAGGGATGGAGAAGAGTTCCTTGTCTTGTGTCAAGCTCCTTAAAAAATGAAACAAGGGGATGGAGTAGAGTTCCTTGTATTATGTCAAGCTCCTTAAAAAATGAATCAAATCCCCTTCTCATTCAATCCTTTGATTAGATCTCGTAAAATCTTCCATCCACTTGTTAGTAACCAATAGTCTAATTAGGTGAATGGAAAGAAGCTTAGGGGGCATGTACATCAAATTCAATAATTATGCTTGGGCATGAAAACTTATCTCAGGCATAGTTTATCTTTATTTCAAGCTTGTGTAAAAATGAAACCATTCCCACTTTACATCTCATAATTGTTATTTTTATCAGCTTTTTTTTAGCTAGATGAGCCTTGGTTTGTCCATTCCATCGTCACTATCTCTTTGGCCAATCATACGCTTTCACTTGGTTGTTTTACCCTTACCCGAGGAACATCTGTGATGAGTGGTATTATTAGCCAACTTATTAACCTTTTACATGTTTTGAGCAGTTCCCTCATGACCGGAACTAGTTTCTATCCTTTTATACCACTCATTCCTCCGGGTGGAGTCCTCTTTCAGCTCTTTTCAGACTCCAAAAACATGAAAACATTGTCGAGTACTTGTCTTTTCGAACTCGTTAAATTAAATGAATTGACATCGTCTCAATATATGTTTACTCCTTTTTCGGGTTGAGATTGACTATTTACGAAAAAGGTACACCTTAGTCAAACATGGTTAGGAGGTTCTCTTGAATATTATTTTCTACCTTTTCAGATTCGAGAGACAAATTACGGAAAGGGACACAATGGAGTTTTACTTTTCATTTGTTTTTCAAACTCTCTAAACATGAAAAAGACATCGATTTCTTATTTCGTTGGACTTGTAAAACTTAAACGATGAAAGACTCGTCACCATGACGAGACCGAGCTTCTCCTTCCTAGGGCTCGTTAAACTTACTAGGGTGGATTCGTCTAAAGGGTGAACTTATATGACAAGAATACAGTATCCTCTTCAATCTTGTGTAAAAATAAAGAGGTACTCGCTAGAAATAGCGGGGAAAAGGGAAGATGAAAAATCCTTTGTATAAGCAGCATGTCGCTCTTGAACATGACACTCATATGTTTCTCGTGTATGGGTTTGGGATATCCTCACCTAGTCACTTGTCCTTTCGGGTTTGGGTGATCCATTTTGCGTTTCATTTGACTATTCCACAGCGTCATTATGACCCTTAGTTCTATGTTGAGTCTAATGCTTCCACACTTTGGAGTCGTGTCGCCAATATGTTCAAGAGAAGTCCAATCTGCAATTATTTACCTATACACTGTTTATGTCATTGTTAGTCTTGAAACTTATTCCACTTTATTCCTTGTTTTTTGTCGATGATGGGGGATTCATTATGGCTCTCCTTCAATGGGTCACTTCTTGTCGACTTTAGCTCATTATCCGGGAAGATGACTTAGGAGCTCCCTTTTAGTACCTTAGAGCTTGCATGCCTTATTGGTAAGTTCTTCGCATTTGACGATAGGTTTCGTCATTGGCCTTCGATTGGAGGATTCCACGAGTGTTCAAATTCAATTTCATTTTCACATTCACGGATTGTACTATCATACCTTGAGGACCATTGTCATTATTGGTGGTTTCTCTCATGCCTATTAACAATCCACATCATTGGCCAGTAATCAGGTGGTTTTCTAGCATGTTTGACTTTAACACATTTATTCGCATGTTAGGATTCGTATGTTGATTGGGTCGGGATGGAGCACAAGACCCTGAGTCCTATCTAATATGACTCAGGTTGGGTGGAGTTTGATTTTATTCACGATTGTACACATGTTTCTGCTATACAGATGGCTGTGACCATACCGTGGCACTTTACATTTATGATGATCCTTCTATATCAAATTGTTGTGTCCATGCCTTAGATATTATATTACAGATGATCCTTTTATATTGGATGTTGTGCCCATGACATGGATTTTTTCATATAGTCTTCATCATCTGGATGGCTGCGTCCATGCCATGGATTCATGTCTTGATCTCAGATATGTATATGTATATGAGTCCTTGATTTGTAGGTCTCATGACAGTGCGTGTCCTCATCCTTGCAAGAGCTCGTAAAGCATCTCAGCCATCAATCATCATTCTGCCTTCATGCTTTAGGGGGCATCTGTTACACAGTATTTTGTCACACCTCCTACACTTCCCTGTGACATACCCTGAAGTGCCAAAAATATGACCATAATGCAGTGTACTCATTCATATATGCAGTTGAGAGCCTTCCTAAGACATTGATTGGAAAATTCCTTGAGGAAATAGCTCTTTAATCCTAATTTGAGCATCATTGCCCTTATTAGGCTAAAAATCGTGATGGTATCATGTTGCACTATACTCAAACCGTGATGGAATCGCTCTATTTTCTCATATACCCGCGATGTAAAGGTAAAAATCATGATGCCATCGATTATAACTCTAAGGTAGTAACCAATGGGTATAAACCCATACTGATGCAGACAAGCTGAAAAATCGACGGTTGGTCAAACTAGACAAAAAATCAGGGTGAAAGATTGGATGGAATGGGTCATAAGCTCCCCAGTTGAGTCACCATTTTGGTAAAAGGAGGTTGCTCATATGGATAAGACAAAGAGGTCAAGATAGGAGGATTCGACCTCATTTATGCAAAACCAACTCCAGCTTGCAATTTTGGAAGCTTCTAGATCACGAACCTTCCCATCCTCTTTGGGAAAGTTTCCTTTTTGGGATCATCGCGGGTATATGAGAAAACAGAGCAATGCCATCCATATATATTTATATTTGAAATTAAGTTAACTAGTTATTTAATTAGTTTGGCTTTAATGTTCAAAGTTGAAGAGTTATTTATGCATGCACTTATATACACTTCTATTTTGCCAAATCTTCATAGTCTTTTACTTTAATTTAGTTATATATAAATTAGACAGCTACTCTATATCTTGTTATTATATTATTATATTCTTGTGATCATAAAATTGGTTAAAATTTTAACATGTATTTACCTGTTTTTAAATTATATATACTTAACACATCTATGAAATACCATAAGATTATATTTCATTGAAAATGTGTGTTTTTTTATTATGTGTTTACAAAGTCACATTAGAGGCATGGAAAATTTTAGGGGCTAATATTCGCACATGGGCTAATTTTCCATGCTTTTTCCAAAAAAAGATTTGCCAATTACCATTTTTTCCTAAAACAGATTCACCCAATTTTGATAAGAAAAAACAAAATTTACCTTAAAAATCGCCAAAATTTCATAGAGAATATATAAAATCATTAGAAGTTTGAATATTTTTACTAAAATATCACCAAACATTTTATAGTTTGCATATCATGGCTTAGTAAAATTTGCCAAGGTTTCTAACCTTTAAGATAAATTTCCACCCTTAAAATTTTCCCTGATTAAAGTGTTTTGAAGATGAGGAATTTATCAAATTTATTTTGTGATATGTATAAACATTTTTTCTTACAATATTGTATATAAATTAGTTAAAATTAAATAAAGATGGTCAATATTTTGATTTTAATTAAAATTTCATAATCATATTTATATAGACTTGGTTTTATACTTAAAGTTGTGAAATGAATTGAATATTAATATATAAATGAGACATATATTAATAATTAATTTCATCAACATTGATTCTCCAATCGGGGTGCGAAACAGTTGGAGGCCCCCTAGGATTTGCTTGATATGATAGAGCATTTGTTGGTTTTGGGTAGTGGGTGGTATCCCCTATGCCCTCACACACTTATTCACTATGATAACATGAAGTGTCACAGATCATGGTAGATCCACGACGTGACGATTGGTAACCCTTGGTGCCTACAGGTGGTGCGAGTGGAGGTGGAGTTAATACCATCTATTCGATGTATTAAATTAGGTCCTCATCTTCTTAGGGAGCCTAAGTTTTATGTTTACACGTTCGCGGTGCCAGAAATGCGAGAGGTTTACCCAACTGTTGTATGTCTCTATTCGAGGATGGCGTATAAATTCTAGTATGTTATAATGCTATCAATGTATCCTGGGTTGGGGCTACTATTTGTGATAAGCCTTACATTCAGAGGGAAAAGGAAACACTGTTTAAATTAGAATTTCTTGTGACTAGCAAAATTGGCCTTCTCTACTATGTAATGTTGATTTCTATCTTTTTTGGCAACATCCTTTCTCGCATGGGCATGTTTACTGGTTTATGGTTTTTTCTCATGATGTTTCCTCTACATGTTGATAATTGGGTTCCCCATTTTAAGCTTGAATTATTTAGGTAAGCCCTGTGGAGAGTAAGGGTTCTAGTAAATAATCAAGGCCAAGTCTATGAACTCAGGGCTCACGGGTGCATGGGGGGCACCATTTTTATTCTGGGGGTACCTCCCACTCTTGGAGGGTTACTATTTATGTACGCTTTTTGGCTCGGGTGGTGGAATTCTGAAGGAACGCAATGTCGTCTGGTGTTTCATTTGTTTTCCTGGTCATACATTAAATTTATGATTGTCTTTCAGGTTGTTCTCTTTATAAATCATATTCCAGGTTCGCCTACGCTATATCCACTTTCGGCCTCTGTATAGTGGGTTGGTTCATGAGCATGGGAAGGTGGGAGAAGCGTGAGGAAAGTGGGCCTAACCTTGGCAGATATGGTGAAGTCTCAACCTCACAATGGAGCCTCTAGCCAAGGTGAAAGGGGAAACAGACAGCAGGAAGGCAAAGGTAAAGAAGTTGGTTCGTCTTCCGGTCGGACTACGCGATAGAGGACTGTGCAACAAGGGACTGTGCAAATGAGGGGTTAGAAAATGAAATTTGAGATTATTTAGGCCATGGTATAGACATACTACGAAGGGACCCCGACGCAGGTGAAAAATTTGATCACGACCTAAGAGCCAAAGTTGAATTTGAAAGCTGAGTTTGAATCACCAACCGAATATTGGGGGGAGCTAATCACACACCCTAGTTACACTGGCAATCGTCTCACCTTGTTTAGACAATTTTTCCATCTATACTGGTTAATGAAATGTATAGTGTCCAAAGCAATGGATGTGACCGCCAACACAATAGTGCAAAGTGAGCCCAAGCCAAGCCTCTGAGACATTCAAAAAGAGCTCCAACTTATTCAACTTCAGTTGCACAATCAGAACGCTCGCCTGTACTGCATTGAGTGGCATATCCCATGTCTTTTGCAATTTGAATCATCGGGATCAAGTGCTAAAGTTCTTGCTCCTGTGGAATCGTCTAATAATTAGTTTGGCTTAATTTTGGTTGTATATGTCGGGTAGCATTTATGTTTTCATTGTTATGCTTACTAGTTGGTTTCTAGACTATCAGCCTTATAAGGCTTGGTTAAATAGACTCAAACTATTTATGTTTTGGATGGCTTATAATGTGATTCAGTGGCCAACAAACCTGGTTTCCCACTGGGTAGGTTGAGGCCACCGAACGACTTATATACTTGTAATCTCGCTATTTATAGATAAATGACTGAAAGGTACTTCTAAGCTTACAAAAAAAATTCATTAATATTTATAATGTTTTATTAAAATAATAATAATAAAATATATATAGCTAATTATTGTTTAAATAATAATAATAATAATAATAGTATAGAACACAAAGTGAAAAGGTGTTTTGTTAAGACACTTCATCATGAAAAAGGTCATTCCAGGTTCTAAACTCCATGGGAAAAGTCTCAACCATGCTAAGGCTGGGTGTGATCCCCAAGTGATTTTGACAACTTAGATGCCCCTAGATTGTATTATTCAAGCCACAGGTTAGGTGTGTCAGTCATCTCAAAACTCACATTACTTAACAAGAAAAAAATAGATGTGTTGGTTTTCAAAATTTTAATTTAATTGTCGATAATTATTAGGTGGATGGTAGAGATTTAACCTCCATGAAATATTTTAGAATAGTTAGTTGTATATGAAAATCAAATGCATTCTCTAACTATAATTTATAAGTTTTCGGCTACTATCCCACAAAATAATGTTTTGTCAAATCTTCAATTTTTGTTGTTTTAAATGAATTTTTGACTACATATATGGAGTTAGCACCCTTAGAAACTCTTAGGTCACTTAGATTGTGAAGAGTTCAAATCCTTGATTCCAACAACCCCTGTCAAATTATGAGCAATTCCAACTAGCAAATATGCCCCAAAAATCTTCAAAACTTATAATAGATCGATGACTACCAAATTAAAGGTTGAGATTTATCTCCAAAGTAGTTATACCCTTTTTTCCTTTTTCATTAAATTGGTTAATTAAAAAAAATGTCATATGAATAAGTGTAATATGAAGTGAGTTCGAGTTTTTTTGACATGTAATAATGATAATCCAAAATATTGGCCCATGAAATTGTAAGAATCTCTATATTAAAATGACATTAAATCTTCATAGTTAAGATCGTTATTAAATATATATAATTCTAACATATATATTAATAATAATAATAATTATATTATAGGTTAATAATAATAATAATAATAATATAATTAAATTTTATGATTTTTTAAATTTTAACAATATAATATAATATGTAGTAAAGTCAAGAATTTGATGTTTATTATAAATTGTTAACCATCAATATAGACTAAACATTTAAATTATATATTTGTGTTAGTTAATAATATAATATTTATTACAAATATGAATCCTATGTTTTTTACAAAATATTAACTATACATAGCACTCGATTTTTTATATAAGATACTTTAACCATACATACGACTTATGTATTGTTGTTCATATAGTACCATTCCAATGTTGCTAATTCCTTGCTAATGATTTTTTTTGGGTGCATTACCAATGAGAAACAATTTTTATTTTTATCTTTTATGCACCACTAATATCAATATACAAAGTTGCATGGCGTTTATTCTTTTGATGCAATCTATATAAAAATAAAGTAAATTTTAAAGTTGCATAGTATGTATTTTCTTAACCTAATTTAAGAAATGAACATTTTGATACAAAGACACACATGCAATGTTTACGATGCTAACACAAAAAATGAAAAGTTATAAAGGGTGATGCAAATTACACAAATGTATGGTTACAAAATGTATACAATGCATTCAAAAACATGAACCTGAGATAATTTATAAAGGGTGATGCAAATTACAATGAAATAGGAATTATAGAAATGTGTTTGTGAGGCAAAAGGAAAAAAAAAAAGAGAAAATTTACAAAGGGTGATGCAAATTGCACAAATGCAATGTTGCAAAATGTTTACAATGCATTAACAAACATGAGATAATTTACACAAGGGTGATGCAAATTACAATGTAATAGGAATTTTAAATGTGTTTGTGATGCAAAAGGAAATGTTGGTGATATAATTTATGATGCAAAGTAATTTTATCAGCGTAAAACATAATAAGTCTTATGTTATTGGTGATATTTATAACACTGAAATTATTACACAAAGTAATTTTATCAAATTAAAATTTGATAAATTTTATTTTATTGGTGATATTTATGACATTAATTATAAGCCTAACAAATTACAAATTGCAATGCACTTAAATATGCTTAATTTGTATTATGGGAAAAAAGGAAAAAACTACAATATACACTAAATAAGTATAAATTAATTATACAGATGATTTTACTAGGTAAGATGACCATGGAGCAATCTATATTGAGATATCTCAATAGAAAAGGTGTTTTAACAATAGGAACTTGACCAATTAAGCTAACTCTCAGGTCTTATTAAGGTAAAAGAGGTTTTACATAATATAACATCACATAATTGTTGATATTAAAAGCTTAAAATTAATTTTTAATAATAAATATAATACAAACCACATCAAGGGAAATGCCACTATTATCATGAATAAATCAGAATATGAAGACAAAATGGAGGAATGTCTCAATAAGAGTGGCTACTACAAAATTATAGAAAAATACCTTAACAATAAAATTCTTGGTGAAGTAACCAAAAAAATCAAAGAATCTTCTCTCGATGAGGCAACAAGAAACAAGATCATGACTAACAGTTCCATCACTCCTAAAATATATGGAGCCCCCAAAATACACAAGGCTGGAATCCCATTAAGATCTATAGGTAAAACCATAGGATCTCCCTCGTACTTGCTAGCAATATTTCTAGCTAAAAAAATTCACCCCATAACAGGTAAAACTTCATCTTTTATTAAAGACTCCACTTCTTTTGTCCAATGGATCCATAACCTAAAAGTTAATGTTGAAGATCTCATTCTTAACTTCGATATAATGTCCCTATACACTATGATCCTCGTTGATGAAACCATTAATATAATTAAGACCATCACCAATAATGAAACTGTGTAACTAGTTAAAATGTGCCTCAAATCATCATATTTGAGTTTTAAAGGAGAAATCTATGAACAAACTCACAGAGTAGCAATGGGCTCACCCATATCACTAGTTTTCGCTGACATATACATGGAACATTATGAACAAATATCTCTAAATTTTTTCCATTTACCCCTAAAGAATGGAAAAGATTTGTAGATGATATTTTTTCAAAATGGATCTATGGGAAAGATAAACTTGAGGAATCTTTATCTCATATAAACAGCCTCTCCAAACATATCAAATTCACCATTGAAATTGAAAATGATAACCAATTACCCTTCCTTGGCGTACTTCTCACTAAGAAGAATGGAAAGTTTTGGTTTCGGGTTTTCAGAAAGAAAACACACACTGACTGTTAGATATCAAATGTTATGAAACCAGCTCACAAAAAGATAGAAAAGATAGATCAATGCCTTAGAATTTATCCTCTTCGAGTTGGAAACCTCCTTTACATTACACAAATGAACAATTCTTGGATGATACAAATGACAAGACCTCCTTTCTATATATAGTAGTCTAAGGGGTCACAATATAATTAGAGCCTACATAACAATAATAATGTAACGACACAATAATAACATTAGTGGGCTTCTATGGGGCACAATAATAACAATATGGAGACTACATGGGCAAAAAAATATAATAAGGGGGTTGTACTAATAACAATAAGGGGTTACACTAGTGATATAGGGACCTAACATGCCCCTTTCCTCCAAAAAGTGTTGTCCATAACGCTTAAGTAGTTCTTGATGCTTCTGTATAAAATTCTTTTCCTCCCATGTGGACTCTTCAGCGGGTAAGTTCTTCCACTTGATGAGATACTCTGAAATTGATCGATTTCGTAGTTCTCAGGTTCTTTTTCCTGTGACTGCTCCAGGTTCCAATATGATTTTTCCTTCTTTGCCAAGTTCTGGCAATATTGTTTGAACTGGGATCTTCTGCAATTTTTGAATGAGTGGCCACACTTCTTTGTCCTTCTTCCATTCATCCCTTTCTTCGTTTATCCAATCTAGTTGGATAATAGAAATAGCACAAAAGAATGCTTCCACATCCTCATCATTTCTTGAGAGTGCATTTGCAACAACATTTTTCTTCCCTTCTTTGTAGATGATTTCAAAGTCATAACCCAACATAATTGTGACCCTTTTTTTTGTTCTTCTAAAGATAATCTTTGTTCTAAAAGGTATTTAAGACTATCATGATCCATTTTTACCTTGAAGTGTCTTCCCATTAGGTAAGGTCACCATTTCTTAAGTGCATGTAGTATTGCCAACATTTCCTTCTCATAAATAGCTTGCTTGAGATGTAGCCGTAAAAATACCAATCACCTACATCAAAACTTCTTTCACTGCAATGTTGATCTGCCTGTTGTTTCATTTGATTCTGCACCAAAGTGGCGTTATCCTTTAAAAGTTGGAGAACTTATTGTTGATGCTCGATGTGATCTTTCACTGCTTGAATATTTTTTTTCTTGATATGTCCTTCTATCTTGAGAGTTTGAGGAGTGGTAATTTCTTCCAATGCATTACAAGATGTGGTCGGATTCATTTCTTGATGCTCAATGTGATCTTTCACTTCTTGAACATTTTTCTTCTTGATATGTCCTTCTATCTTGATCGTTTGAGGAGTGGTAATTCCAGCCAATGCATTACATGATATGGCCAGATTCATTTCTTCTTTCTCGATGTGATATTTCACTTCTTGAACCTTTTTCTTCTTGATATGTCCTTCTATCTTGAGAGTTTGAGGAGTGGTAATTCTCGCCAATTCTTTACAAGATATGGTCGGATTCATTTCTTCTTTCTCTGGAGTTGGTTCCTGGTGTATATCCACTTCTATTCATGTTTCTTGATCCTTTTCTTCCTCCTCTTCACAATGAATGTAAAATAATTTCTTCTCAACACACTTATGACCTTTAATGTATTTATTATCACAATTGTAAAAAAGTCCTTTTGCTCTTTTTTCTTCCAATTGTTGTGGTGTCAACCTTGTAGGTTGTGGAAGGCTAGGAGAAACAACACTTCCATCTTTATAGTTGTGAGGGGTAGAATTCCTTGTTTCCATAATTTTGCTTTCCACTTTTCTTGCCAACCTGAATGCCTTCTCCAATGAATTAGGTTCCCAAAGACGAACCTCATGTTGATTGTTATCATTTAAAGTCCCTAGGGAGACATCAATCCTTTGCTTCTCTAGAATATCATTTTCCCTTATATTAAATTTTTGAATGTCCTCAATGTGCTCTACCATTGAACACTTTTGTTTGAGATTTATCAACTAGCTAAAGAAGGTGTTTCTCTTTGTATCCTCATAATGTGTTATTATTTCCTCTGTGAAAATTGACCACGTAATAAGTGATTTACGAGAACAAAACCATTTATACCATAAAAATAGATCCGATTATAAATATGAAGATGCAATAAGTACCTTTTTTAATAGTTGCACCTCATGTAGATCAAAATATTGCTCCATCTGTAGTATCCAATTTATCAGATCCTTGCCATCAAACTTCCTCATATCGCCTTTTCTTGATTTTAGGAGCTTGATCTTGAAATGACTATATCTCTATAATTTTATATCTCCAAGTTCTGAAATTGCGTCCTATAGTAGCCCTATGAGTGCTCTTTCTAACCCTACAAGTTTGATCAAGATTGGATTATGCAAGGAAGAGTTATGTCAAATCTCCCACGATGACCTGATTATAGATTGGTTCCGTAGAGCGCACTTGTATGAAGTGCCATGTGTCACTGTTTCAACCTTAGGATCTGAAAAATATACACAGAAAATTACAATCCGTCATATTTCTATAACTTCTTACGAAATTTCAATCTAATGCTCAAAGAGAAAGTTATGACGATTTTCCCAAGGTCACCTGTTTAGAATGTAATTCGGGAATCTGCAATAAACCTAACTTCCTCAGATTATATCTCCAAAAATATAGTGAAACAAGATTTGAAATTTGGACCCAAACGTCACTAAGATTTCATTTCAAATGGGTTTTAATTTCCGAGTTTGAACCTTCTTAGAAAAAATATTATAGCGAAAATTCCACGATGACCTGTTTGAGATGAAATTGTGGAGCTTGCAAAAACCCTAATTTCCTTAGATCATATCTCTGAAACTATAGTGACACAAGCTCTAAAATTTGGACCCGCGGTTCAGACTGATTTCTTATAAAATGGGTTTTTTTTACCTTCTGAAACTTTGTAGCAAAAACGTTATAGCGAAACTGCCACGATGACTTGTTTGGAGCAATGAAACCCTAGAATCCAAAGCTCTAATACCAAATGTTATGAAACCAACTCACAAAAAGATAGAAAAGATAGATCAATGCCTTATAATTTAGCCTCTTTGAGGGGGTAACCTCCTTTACATTACACAAATGAGCAATTATTGGATGATACAAATGACAAGACCTCCTTTTTATCTATAGTAGTCTAAGGGGTCACAATATAATTAGAGCCGACATAACAATAATAATGTAACGTCACAATAATAATGTTAGTGGGCTTCTATGGGGCACAATAATAACAATATGGGGACTACATGGGCACAACAATATAATACGGGCGTTGTACTAATAACAATAAGGGGTTACACTAGTAGTATAGGGACCTAACAATGATAGATATCTCCATGCTGACTCCCACCACCATCCCAAATAAAAAATCAGCTTCATCAAAACCCTTGTTACTAGAATGTCCATAACTTCAAACCTTGAATATTTAAATTAAGAACACAATCACCTTTGCAAAGTCTTTGAAAACAATGGATACCATAGAAACATCATCGAGAAGGCCATACATTAAGCCTTGAACAAAAATCATCCTAGAAAGCCTAAAAATATCCCTAAAATCACCATACCTTACATCAAAGGAACCACTTACAAAATTGTGAATGTCCTAAACAAGATAGATATCAGTGTTGTCTCACCCCTACTAATACCATTAATATAATAATTAGATCCATTAAAGACTCTTTTGAACCTAAGCAACACAAAGGAGTTTATTTAATTCCATGCTCCCATGGGAGATAATACATTGGAGAAACATGGAGATCAATTGGAATTAGATTGAAGGAACACACAACTAAAATAATAAGAAATATGGCTTCTAAATCTGCCCTAGTTGAACACTTATGTTTCTCCTCACACTATATCTATATGGAAAATTCTAAACTCATCCAAAAAGAAGACCATTATTTAAAAAGAAAAGTGAAGGAAGCCATAGAAATAGAAAAAAGAACCAAAACAATGAATAGAGATGATGGTTTAAATCTCAACATTTGGCAGCGTTTATTGAAAAATATCAACAAGAACTTGACATATATATAAATTCACATAACACAATTATTAATGGCTCTATAATTCTTATATTGTAAACTTCTCAATAGAAATTGTGATCCCCTAATGATCGTCTCACATAGAATACCGAAACATTGGGTTTCAAAAACCTTCTAAAATTTCTTTCCACAAAAATTTTACAAACTAATAAATTATATATATAGAAAAATTAAATTTAGAAAAATATATATAATTTCTTTTGTCAAACTAACCAATTTAGATAATCAAATAATCAAAATCGTTAACAAAGAAATATAGACCAAACAAATGTGCCAAACCAATAATGAGTCACATAAATTTCATTGCATAAATTTTCATGTTATGTTTGTTAGCTTGTGAAATCACCCCTTAATCATATTAAAAACCTAGAGGCCATACAGCTGGGCAGAAACATTTACACTATGTTTAACAATATTATAAATGAAGAGGCCATGCATCTGAGCAGAAGAAAGTTTATGGAGGGCTTCATAAATCAACACCAATACATGGTAAAGAAACACTACATATCAGGAAATGGTATTTCTGGATACGAGAGAAGGTTTCTTATCGCGAAATCGGATGCCATGAGGTTTAAGGCATCTTTACCTACTTCCATTAAGCATGCTATGTGCCATACTCTTCTCCGCATACTACCCTATTTGAATCACCTTCATCGACCTCCCTTCATTTGGAAAATTAAGTTATTGAGCAAATGATATGCATTCCAAACTACAACCATCTGAACTATCTCTTGTTGAAACTCACTTAGTTTTCCATCACTTGATGTCAACTTTCTAAGGGTTTCCTACTGCACATCTGAAGATTCTTTTATAGAATTAAATTATGTGATCAACCCGTGTTCGAACCATAACCAAAAAATAATAAAAAAAAGAGATATGGGCAAACAAATACCAGGCAACCATTCTGTTATCTCAAAATCAGACCTTGATAGGCTGTTGTGATCAGGTAGACTTTAAGTAACTATTTCAAACCTACTTTAGGCTGAGGCTTAGCCTCCCCAGCCTGAGAGGGCTCTCTCACAAAATTAAAGATTTGGATAATGAATAAGATGGCTAACTCTATGAAACAAAATGAACAAGTATAAAAGGTTGAAACACAATTAAAAAGTATCCATTGGGCTTATGGAGTCAGATATGCTTCAGTATTGACAGTAAGGTTAAATTTGCATAGAATTCAGGGCATTCAGAATCCAACATATGTAAACACACCAAACACATAGAGGACCAACATAGTTTACAAATGTATGAAGGAAATTAGAGCACTGTTAGTGATTTCTAACTAATCATACATTCATAACACTGTAGATAATAGGAAAAAGAAAACACAAGACATTCAGAACATCAAATTCCTTTTGATTCCTGAGAAGAAAAGCCAAAGTACTATATTACTAAAAAACAGAGTCTTTACATAAAGCTAAATATGAGAGTTTTTCTGAATAATTTTCCAACCCTAGGTACATTGCTCTCTCTCCTATATATAGAATTCTTTACATAGCTGAGATTCCTCCTCCAGCATGAGGGGAACTCGAATTCTGCTTGCTATGACACCTACTCAAACTTTAACTAACTATTAAATGCAACAAACTACTAACTGGAAGTTTTAGAGACCTAAGACAATTAGGAGTCTAACTCCACATCATGCTGGTAATAGCATTTATTACAATCAAAACCCGTTCTCTGACAAGTGGTCTCCTTCAGTTTAGCTTTGGTGGATGTTTGAAGCTCCTTGCTGGCCCTTAATGTCTTATCTCTTTACTGCTTGCTGGAAAGTAGGAAACTGTCCCTGTTTTTCTGCTTTTGGTTTCCTCAAGGATATCCAAAATCAATTATCCATGCTTTTCTTCTTTGATTACACAAAAATATATTGGAGTGCCACGTTCTTCATGTGCTGTAGAACTTTCCTATATACCTGTGTGAATACAAAACCTCTTCAAAGCTGTTTGAAATGTCATGGACAATACTAGTGGTGATCATTTGTATAACAAAAAGCTTAGAGTTCATATATCTTTTCCTCTGCTTGTTTTACCCTTGTTGGTTCCTTGCACATTGTAAATAATCCTTTTATGAAATCCCCTTTCAAAAAAAGTTTCCCCTTGATTACTCAAAATTGGTCGACTGAGTTTAATTATGCAACTACAGCAGTTTCATAGAGCACTATGAAACTGCTGTGCATTATGCATCACCTACAGCAGTTTTGTAGCGCGCTACGAAACTACTGTGTAATCACAAAACACAGTTTTAATACCAAAATTTGACTGTCTTGAGCCTCTTTATATTGAAATGTCCTTTTCAACTGCCCTGAAGCTATTCAAAAATGAATGGAGATGTATCATTCTTCAAGAAAAAATGCAACAAGGTAAATCATCAAAATCTGGGGTATAACCTTACTTGTTGTGTGATTTCCTTAAGGAAATTTTTCCCGCTGGCTTAGTTGTATCTTCAAATCCTCAATTTGCCTCTTCATAACTCTGATCCCAGCCCTCAGTCTCGTATTAACTCTTCTGATGAATTTTGCTTCCTTTATTGCAGGGACTGTCCAGGTATAGTATTGGGCATTACAGTCGACGACCTCGGGTATTGAAATTGTTTTGTCTTCCCACAAGGCCTCCATTTTATCAAAATGAGCTTCCTTGATTACATGTTTCCTTGAGGCTTTATTCAGTTTAGCAATCTTGAGATTTGATAACTTCAACTTCCTTTTCAGCTCTTCAACACTATATTCCTCTTGAGAGATAACTGCCTTATATCTGTCTTCTTTATTCCGTTGTGATGATATTTCTGATGAAGTCACAGGTCCTTCATGAGGTTTTACTGTCTTCTCTGTTTCACCTGCTTCTGGCAGCGTCTCTTGTATCTGCTTTGAATGCCTCGCCACAGGTCTTCTTGGCTTAAAGACGAATTTAGCAACTAGATCATCAAACATGAGCTTTTTCAAGGTTTTGATCTTTTTGGTCTTGTCCTTTCCTAATTCTAACAAATCTGCTCGAACCAAGCGAGATTCTTCAATATCAATAGCTTGCAGTAAGTCATTTAGACTTCCCTTTAAAACCGGGCTTTCCTCTGTAACCACTGTCTTGCCTTTTTCTTTAGCTAACTGGCTCTTGGTCATTCTTCTCTGGACTAATTCACTTGTAGATGTTTCATGTACACCCTCTCTGGTATGAGTTTTCTCTTTCTGGGACTGTTGGGGTGTGTCTTGAATTATTAGTGGTTTGGTGGGTTCCTTTACCTGTTTCCTAGCCTTCAATTTTACAAATCTCCTGGTTCTTGTTTCTGCGCGATGGCCAGTTGCTGTTGGAGAATCTTTGGTAGCTTGAGGACTGAGACCAGTCTCATTCTTGAAACCAGACATAAACATGAATATGAGCTAGTCCCTACCTACTTTCTGGAGCTCATGCAAAACGATTAATTTAACTAAGTCGTCATGAAACAATGAGGTCTCACAGGCTTCCCTTTTTAACTGCACCTTGTCACACATTTTGCCTATGCTACGAAACAAGTAGAAAGGTAAATCAAGAGATACCTTTCCTGTGAAATGCAGCAGAACCTTGAAGTCATATGAATACACCTTATGATACCTTCCCTCATAGGTAAAGTACCTCTATATGCAGGTAAGTAAATTGGCATATGAGTCTTTGACAACATTCCTGGGTACAGACTTGTTTAAATCTGAACCAATAAACTCCGGTTTCAGAAATTCCTTACAGGGGGTCATGTCAAAATTGAAATTTTTGAACCATTTCTCCTGTCCCCTTGGAATCTCAGTGACTATAGATATGACCTCTGGAGTGATTGGCAATTCAAGCACCCCAACTTTTGAATTCAGTCCTGTGAAATTCAAAGCGAACTCCTTGATGATTTGCATATGGCCTCCTTGAAGCTTTTCGCAGAAATTCGAACAACTAACATGCTTGAATGTGCATTCAACTTCTCTATTCTTTAAGATAATGTCTAAACCTTCACATTTGCTCCTCAAGCACCTGCCTGACCTGTGCTCCTTCCTTTCTGTAGCCCTCTCCATGGGATTCCAACGGAATAAAAATTTGAAATACTGGCACTGCCTTAATCTTTGATCACTGCCTCTCTTGAAAGTTGCCTCGCTTGAAAACAGTCTCTCTTGATCTTCAGGGAATTCAAAGGCTTAACAATTTATTTCTCATGCATGAACCCAAACACAAATCATGACTGTGAATACTTGGCTCTTCTTGAAACTTGAAATCTGAGCATACCAAGGTACCTAACGACTCTAATGATGAGGATAAGCAGTTGGACATGATAGGCGAAGTGTATAAGCTGAAAAATGATGATGTAAACATAACGGATTCTGATAGATATGACAGCTGAGCAAGATTTGGTACGAATCCGCACGAATCCCTGATTTCGTAGCGCAGCCAGTGCAAAATATGGGTTTTGCGCTACGAAAACACCTAAACAGAGTTTATGCGCTACGAAAACTCCTAAACAGTTTCGTAACAAATAAGAACCTTCGAACAAAGCTGATACATGGAAACTATGTGAGTTATGAGACCAGTGATGAATGAGAATGGAGAGTTTACCTTTATTTAACCATACCACCAAGACTCCTAGGACTTAGACACTACATTTAACATGGAAAAAATGAACTTGGACTAAAACCTAACCTTCACAATCAAACTGATGTGAACAATTTAGTAATTTCTTCTTAAGGGATAACAGGTGGCTCCACTTGGGATAGTGTGCTACTGTAGTACACTAAGAACACGTAGGTCCAGTGCTTTATGCATTATTCTAAACGTGAATTTTCTGGACAAGCATCCCCTTTAAGCTTCTTGGGCCTTCACCTCGGGCTTAAGCCTTCTGTTTCAGCTTGTCATTATTTACAACAAAAAGAAAAACTGATAAAAACGGGTATATACAATGTTATGAGAAACTGATAGTATTTCAATCAATGATAATGCTTTAGGAACCTACCATTAACAAGTCCTCCAGCATATGGTTCTCCATCAATTTCTTGCAAAATGTAATTGTTGTTTCCATGAAAAGCAGCTATTTGATATGGGCCTTTCCACAAATTTTCAAATTTACCGTGCTTACCTTTTTCTTCGATTCTGGCTTCCCATTTTAGCACTCTGTCAAGGATCTAAAAAGTAACTTCCTTGATCTTCTTATCAAATGTTTTCTTGATTCTATTCTGACTTTGTTGATGACTGTCATATACCTCATTCCTCTTCTCCTGCAGGGATATCAGTTGATTGATTCTCCTTTGTACAGCGTTTGGTTCCTCTTCTAGCCCTTGAATTAGTTTCATTACTGGTACTCCAAGTGATGTTGGAAATATAGCTTCAGCACCGTATACTAACTCATATGGTGATGTTCCAATAGATCTCTTCGTACAAATCCGGTCAGCCCACAAAGCATACTTCAATTTCAAATGCCAAGCTTTCTTGTTTTCTTGCAGCACCTTCTTAATGATCCTCACAATGCTTTTGTTTGATGATTCGGCAAGGCCATTTCCTTGCGGATAATAAGCAATAGAGTGTCCAAGAGTGATGTGATATTGGTGACAAAAATTAATCATCTTCTTGGATTTAAAAGCTTGAGCATTGTCAGTTATAATCTTCATTGGACAGCCAAATCTAGACAATATATTATTTTCTAAGAAAGAGATAATTACTGAATTATTTGCTTGCCTTGTTGGAACCACTTCTATCCATTCGGTAAAGTAATCGATGGTTGTGAGAATCCAACGATGTTGTCCTGATGAAGGAGGATGGATTTCCCCTATAAAATCCAATCCCCATTGCTAGAAAGGCACTTCAACATATATAGGAACCAAAGGTAAAGGCATAAGTTTCCTTTTTCCCTCAAATATTTGACATTCATGACATGAAGCCACCCTTCTGTAAGTGTCCCTGAACATAGTTGGCCAAAAATATCCAGCTCTTAATATTTTTTTTGCAGTAGCTTTCCAATAATGATGTCCCCCACAATCTCCTTTATGAAATTCATCAATTACTTTATCAGCTTCTTCTTCAAGGAGACAATTTAACAAAATCCCTCCTGCATCTTTCCAAAACAAATTTTGGTCATATACAAAATATCTTAAAGATTTCAACTTGACAAACCGAGCTTTGGACTTTGAAAGATTGGCAGGGGCTTTATTATGCTGTAGAATGCAAAAAATAGATTCTGAAATCCTCTATGGCTTTCACCAAGGCGTAAGCTTGCTTCTCTAGGATATTGTACTTCAGTTCAGCATTTGCTAATGTCTTACTAAAGAAAGAAATAGGTTGTGCAGTGCCTTGATTTCCCTTTTGCAGCAAAACTCGAGCAATTGTATCCTCAAAAGAAAATGTAAAAATAAAAAATTCCTTGGTAAAATCTGGGCTGATAAGTACCGGTGCTTGTGTAAGTGCCTTCTTGATCTCCTCAAAAGATTTCTTTGCTTCAGCTGTCCACTTAAAATCCACTCCTTTCTTCAACATCTTTGTTATATTCTTGACAACCTCAGCAAAGTTAGGAATGAAACATCTAACGAAGTTAACTTTTCCAAGAAAGGATTGAATCTCTTTCCTACTTCTTGGCAGATCTAACTTTTGAATTGCAATAAATCTATTAGGATCAATCCTAATTCCTTCCTCAGAAATGATATGACCAAGAAGTTTTCCTGATGTTAGAGCAAAAAAACTTTTAGTGGGATTAAGAGAGATACCAAACCTTCTACATTTCAGCAAAATTCTTTCAAGGTGCTTCAAATGATCTTCCTCTTTCTTTGAAAAAACTGTGATGTCATCAAGATAGACAACCACTGATTTGTCCTTTTCCTCAGCAAAGGCAATATCCATTGCTCTTTGGAAAGTGGCCCCTGCATTCATGAGACCAAAAGGCATCTTGGCGTACATGAATGTTCCCCATGGAATTGTGAAGGCTGTCTTCTCTTGATCATCTGGATGTAAAAGAATCTGATTGTACCCTGAGAAACCATCAAGCATAGACATCCTTTGTGAACCAACAATGTTTTGTAAAATTAAATCCATTTTAGGAAGAGGATAGTTATCTTTCAATGAAGCTTTATTCAAATTTCTGAAGTCTATACAAATCCTGATCTCTCCATTCTTCTTTCTAACTGGTACCAAATTAGCAAGCCAATTTGAGAATCTGATTGGAACAATGATTTTAGCATCAAAGAGTTTCTTGACTTCCTTTTCAATCAATGGCATAAGAAGAGGATTAATTCTTCTTAACTTCTGCTTGAAAGGTTTCTCATTCTCCTTAATAGGAATGGTATGCTGGATAATAGAAGAATCATATTGTTTTAAATCAGCATAGCTCCATGCAAACACATCAATAAACCTTTTCATCATTTCAACATATTTAGCCTTCATATCAGCTGAAAGAAATTTCGAAATCTTAACCATCCTAGGTACAACTGAATCCCCTAAGTTGTAGCTCTCTACTTCCTCCTCATCAGCCTGTAATTTTGGAGCTTTAAACACATCATTTTGATCAAACAATTTCTCAAGAGGAATGAGACCTTTAGGTATTAAATTATTTTTCAGTTGTAAGACTTCAGATTTTTCCTTTGACTCCACAAACATATTTTGTTGATCCATTTGAGTGCTTTCAAATTCTTCCTTTAATTCAATGAAATTCTTTACCTGCTGATCATCTTCAAAGACTTGCCAATTAGTGATGTTGTCTGGTATAGCTGGTTGATGAAGAACCTCCACCTTATACTTTTCAGAAGAATGACTAGGAATAACAAACAACAAGAGAATCTGCAATGGATTTCTGATCTCTAGTTTTGATAGTGAGAGAATAAGCCTGAAACTTTTCCAACATATCCAACACTAATTTTCTATATTCTCTCATCCTTACATCCCTGGTTTGATAAGCACCTTCCACTTGTTTAATCACCAATTCAGAATCTCCACAAACAACAATGTTTCTAGCCTTCAACTTTAACAAAGCTTCTAAGCCCAAAATCAAAGATTCATACTCAGCCATATTATTAGTGCAATCGAAGTTCAATTTGTAGGATAAGAACTTACTTTCATCATTTGGACTTGTAATCCAAATTCCAGCTCCTGCCCCTTCTCTTCCTGCTGATCCATCGAAATACAATGACCACCAGCTCATTGTATCCTTCTCATCTTCTTGCTAATTTCCTTGGCCTTGATTTTCTGAAAGCATCTCCTCTGATTCATATCCAACTGATTCGTTGAAAAGGATGGTTGATCCAAGCCCAGTATCAAATGAATAAATGGGAAATTTTTGAGGTTTGTATTTACTGCTTACCATATAATCCATTCTGGTCTCCCGATACAAACTTCTTTTCTCACCAAAAACAGGAATAATAGCATAGGGAAGGTCCATCTGCATCGTGCCTTTGATCTTTGTTGCCCACGATCTTGAAAGCAGTATCCCAAACTTAGGTGGAATGTCGGCCACAACAATGTCCATGACAATTGTCTTTGCTGGAATTTGTGCTAGCCCCACAACAACATCTTTAATCAAACCAATGCATTGAACTCTTTTTGAATCAAAAGAGAATAAATCCTTATATGGTCTGGTCACCTGCAACCCCAACCTTTCCATGATTACCTTGGGCATAAGATTATGAGATGCCCCTGAATCTAACATAGCATTATGTAAGGTCATATCATGAATGTTAATGCTTATGTAGAAAGGAGGAAACTCTTCATTCTGTTCATCTTCAAGTCTTGGACACAAGTAAATAATAGGATTATCTTCTTGTATATTTAAAATGTCAGCCGCTCCTGGTTGTGAATTAAGCATCTCTACAATCTTATTTCTGTATTTATCCACCTTGAGAATTTCACTAAATGGGGCTGATATTTTGATTTTCGCAATTTCATTCTCAAGGTTGAAAACAAAAATAGTTTTCTCAATTTCTTTAGTAGAGGATAGAGGTTGAACATCCTTTTTGCTAGGTGGAGAATCATTTTTACCTTCAGCAACCTTTGATTTGTCTTTCTTCTCTTCGAGAGCCTTTGGAGCATCCTTCTTGGGCTATGTTTTATTTGTTGTAATTGGCACATTTCTATTCCTGAGATTGTATTGCTTTTGCATCTCAAAGATAGCATGTTGATAGCCTTTTAAATAGTCTGAAGGTTCCTCTCCTTGTTTGGTCATACTGGACTCATCATGTTCTTCCTTAGTCAAGAAAATCCCTGGCACTTCTTCATCAAGACAATGGATGGACTCTTCAGGAATTTCAGGCTCATCTTCTTCATCAACCAAGTTTTGCTGGAAAGGAGGTCTTACTGGAGGATCAGGCTGTTGATTCCTATTTTCTCTTGGCCTTTGCTGATTTTGAGGTCTTCTGAACTGAGGATTTCTGAATTGAGGCTCTTGTTGCATAGGAGGAGTAGAAGTATTTCCGAGAGCCAACCGATCCATCAGCTTCTCCATGGTCTTCATCATTGAGTCAAACTTATCTTCTGGAGCTGAAGTGGAAGGTTTCTCTTCTTCCTTCAATTTAGCTTTTGCCATCTTTGATTTTTTGGCAGCAATCATGTTTACTTCCACTTTAATTGCATCATTTTTCATGTCAGCCAGTGTAGCAGAATCTCTCTCTCTAAGCAACAAAGAAAAGTCAGAATCAAAGGCTTCAGCATATCTCAATTGTGCTAAAGCTTTTGGAGGTTTTAAACGGGTTGGGATGGAATTAAACACTTTGTTAAACCTCTTGGAGAAGTTTTGAACGGTTTCATCAGGTGCTCTTCTAAGATTATTGTATTCAGTAAGAGCTTGGACGGGATTAATTCTGTTTCCCCACTTCCTTAGAAAACTGTCTTCAAACTCTGTCCAAATGTGAATGCTTCTAACTGTAAGAGCTTTAAACCATTTTCTAACTTCTCCAATGAAGGTTTGTGCAAACAATATTAGTTTCATATCCTCATCATCGACTTCCTCTCTGTCAACAAAATCATTGAATCTGTCTAAATGTTCCTCTGTTGTGATTTCTTCATCCCCACCCCATGTTGGAATTCTAGCAGCATATTTGCTAGGAAGGTCATGTAAAATAGTAGGGAGTGCTAATGGAGCGTACCTAGCAGGTACGGCCATGGTTAATGGAGGAACAGTGATGACAGGTACTGAAAGGACAAAGGAAACATAACTGATATGAGGCGGATTTCCTGGTGTTTGAGAACCACTAGGACTAGTAGAAGTAGAGGATAAGGTGTTGGTACGGAAAGGACTATTTGGGCTTTGCAAACCACTGAAAAATGTACTCCAATTTGGAAGGGGTAGACCAGTTTTAGATTTGAGTAAGACTTCAAAAGGATCAAGTTCTTTGAGTTTATTTAATTCTTCCTCTTCTAACAATAATTCAAAAGTTACAACTTCCCAAAATTCCTCTTTATCTTTTTGTGATACTAGAGACAAAGTATCAATCCCTCTTTTTTGTAATTCTAAAATAATTCCAATGAGTTCTTCTTTGTTTTCAGATCTCAACCACACCTCATGAATCTTATCATCAACTATTTTTTCCTCAGGACTTCTTGAAAATTCAAAGAGCAAAGATTTTGAAAAAGATGGAGTACCTGGTGTTTCAGTAAATCTTTGCCTGCTCCTTGAAATGGTGTTTGGATTGTCCACAGGAGTAGGTGGATCTGGGTCAGGATTGCTCCGTGTATATCTTCCTCTCGAAGCCACCTTTTAAACCTTTTTGAAAATGTATGGAGTCACTAAGGTAGATTGCAGCCTCAAAAAGTTTTTTGAGCTCCCGCTACCTTCAGAAGTTCAGCCTCTTGATTTCAGGAATGAATAATCTTCAGGCTCCTGGCAGGCGCACCAAAATGTTATCTAAAAATCAAACCCTGATAGGCTGCTATGATCAGGTAGACTTTAAGTAACTATTTCAAACCTACTTTAGGCTGAGGCTTAGCCTCCCCAACCTAAGAGGGCTCTCTCACAAAATTAAAGATTTGGATAATGAATAAGATGGCTAACTCTATGAAACAAAATGAACAAGTATAAAAGGTTGAAACACAATTAAAAAGTATCCATTGGGCTTATGGAGTCAGATATGCTTTAGTATTGACAGTAAGGTTAGCTTTGCATAAAAGTCAGGGCATTCAGAATCCAACATATGTAAACACGCCAAACACATAGAGGACCAACACAGTTTACAAATGTATGAAGGAAATTAGAGCATTGTTAGTGATTTCTAAGTAATCATCTATAGATAATAGGAAAAAGACAACACAAGACATTCAGAACATTGAATTACTTTTGATTCCTGAGAAGCAAAGCCAAAGTACTGTATTACTAAAAAACAGAGTCTTTACATAAAGCCAAATATGAGAGCTTTTCTGAATAATTTTCCAACCCTAGGTACATTGCTCTCTCTCCTATATATAGAATTCTTTACATAGCTGAGATTCCTCCTCCAGCATGAGGGGAACTCGAATTCTGCTTGCTATGACACCTACTCAAACTTTAACTAACTATTAAATGCAACAAACTGCTAACTGGACATTTTAGAGACCTAAGACAATTAGGAGTCTAACTCCACATCATGCTAGTAATAACATTCATTACAATCAAAACCCGTTCTCTGACAAGTGGTCTCCTTCAATTTAGCTTTGGTGGATGTTTGAAGCTCCTTGCTGGCCCTTAATGTCTTATCTCTTTACTGCTACTGGAAAGTAGGAAACTGTCCCTGTTTTTCTACTTTTGGTTTCCTCAAGGATATCCAAAATCAATTATCCATGCTGTTCTTTTTTTATTACACAAAAATATATTGGAGTGCCACGTTCTTCATGTGATGTAGACCTTTCCTATATACTTGTGTGAAGACAAAACCTCTTTGAAGCTGTTTGAAATGTCATGGACAATACTAATGGTGATCATTTGTATAACAAAAAGCTTAGAGTTCATATACCTTTTCCTCCGCTTGTTTTACCCTTGTTGGTTGCTTTCACATTGTAAATAATCTTTTTCTGAAATCCCCTTTCAAAAAAAGTTTCCCCTTGATTACTCAAAATTGGTCGACTAAGTTTAATTATGCAGCTACAGTAGTTTCGTAGCGCGTTACGAAATTGCTGTGTAATCACAAAACACAGTTTTAATACCAAAATTTGACTGTCTTGAGCCTCTGTATATTGAAATGTCCTTTTCAACTGCCCTGAAGCTATTCAAAATTGAATGGAGATGTATCATTCTTCAAGAAAAACTGCAACAAGGTAAATCATCAAAATTTGGGGTATAACCTTACTTGCTGTGTGATTTCCTTAAGGAAAATTTTCCCGTTGGCCTAGCTGTATCTTCAAATCCTCAATTTGCCTCTTCATAACTCTGATCCCAGCCCTTAGTCTCGTATTAACTCTTCTGATGAATTTTGCTTCCTTTATTGCAAGGATTATCCAGGTATAGTATTGGGCATTACAGTCGACCACCTCAGGTATTGAAATTGTTTTGTCTTCCCACAAGGCCTCCATTTTATCAAAATGATCTTCCTTGATTTCATGTTTCCTTGAGGCTTTCTTCAGTTTAGAAATCTCGAGATTTACTAACTTCAACTTCCTTTTCAGCTCTTCAACACTATATTCCTCTTGAGAGATAACTACCTTATCTCTGCCTTCTTTATGCTGCTGTGATGATATTTGTGATGAAGTCACAGGTCCTTCATGAGGTTTTACTGTCTTCTCTATTTCACCTGCTTCTGGCAGCATCTCTTGTATTTGCTTTGAATGCCTCGTCACAGGTCTTCTTGGCTTAAAGACGAATTTAGCAACCGGATCATCAAACTTGAGCTTTTTCGAGGTTTTCGATCTTTTTGGTCTTGTCCTTTCCCGATTCTAACAAATCTGCTTGAACCAAGGGAGATTCTTCAATATCAATAGCTTGTAGTAAGTCATTTAGACTTCCCTTTAGAACTGGGCTTTCCTCCGTAATCAATGTCTTGCCTTTTTCTTTAGCTAACTGGCTCCTGGTCATTCTTCTATGGACTAATTGACCTGTAGATGATTCATGTACACCCTCTCTGATATGAGTTTTCTCTTTCTGGGACTATTGGGGTGTGTCTTGAATTATCAGTCGTTTGGTGGGTTCCTTTACCTGTTTCCGAGCCTTCAATTTTACAAATCTCCTGGTTCTTGTTTCTGCGCGATGGCCAATTGCTGTTGGAGAATCTTTTGCAGCTTGAGGACTGAGACTAGTCTCGTTTTTGAAACCAGACATAAACATGATCGTGGGCCAATCCCTACCTACTTTCTGGGGCTCATGCAAAACGATTAATTTAACTAAGCCATGATGAAACAATGAGGTCTCACAGGCTTCCCTTTTTAACTGCACCTTGTCACACATTTTGCCTATGCCACGAAACAAGTAGAAAGGTAATTCAAGAGATACCTTTCTTGTGAAATGCAGTAGAAGCTTGAAGTGATATGAATACACCTTATGATACCTCCCCTCACAGGTAAAGTACCTCTGTATGCACGTAAGTAAATTGGCATATGAGTCTTTGAAAACATTCCTGGGCACAGACTTGTTTAAATCTGAATCAATAAACTCCGGTTTCAGAAATTCCTTGCAGGGGGTCATGTCAAACTTGAAATTTTTAAACCATTTCTCCTGTCCCCTCGGAATCTCAGTGACTGTAGATATGACCTCTGGAGTGATTGGCAATTCAAGCACCCCAACTTTTGAATTCAGTCCTGTGAAATTCAAAGCAAACTCCTTGGTGATTTGCATATGGCCTCCTTGAAGCTTTTCGCAGAAATTCCAACAACCAACCTGCTTGAATGCACGTTCAACTTCTCTGTTCTTTAAGATAATGTTTAAACCTTCAGGTTCGCTCCTCAAGCACTTGCCTAACCTGTGCTCCTTCCTTTCTGTAGCCCTCTCCATGGGATTCCAATGGAATAAAAATTTGAAATACTGGCACTGCCTTAATCTTTGATCACTGCCTCTCTTGAAAGCTACCTCGCTTGAAAACAGTCTCACTTGATCTTCAGGGAATTCAAATTGAAGGCTTAACAATTTATTTCTCATGCATGAACCCAAACACAAATCATGACTGTGAATACTTGGCTCTTCTTGAAACTTGAAATCTGAGCGTACCAAGGTACCTAACGACTCTAATGATGAGGATAAGAGGTTGGACATGATAGGCGAAGTGTATAAGATGAAAAATGATGATGTAAACATAATGAATTCTAACAGATATGACAGCTGAGCAAGATTTGGTATGAATCCGCACGAATCCCCGATTTCGTAGCGTAGCGAGTGCAAAATCTGGGTTTTGCGCTACGAAAACACATAAATAGAGTTTATGCACTACGAAAACTCCTAAACAGTTTCGTAACACACAAGAACCTTCGAACAAAGCTAATACATGGAAACTATGTGAGTTATGAGACCAATGATGAATGAGAATGGATAGTTGACCTTTATTTAACCATACCACCAAGACTCCTAGGACTTAGACACTACATTTAACATGGAAAAACTGAACTTGGACTAACACCTAACCTTCACAATCAAACTGATGTGAACAATTTAGTAATTGCTTCTTAAGTGATAACACATTCCAAGAACTATCCTGCAGGCTCACCACGCCTTCGAAAGTTCTAGCCCGGTGAGTGAGAAAATTCATGGAGAGATTAAACAATTCTTGATAGTTGTAGGAATCGATGAATGCTTGAGCTCTGAGCTTACTGATGCATCGATGGTGGGAGTTATATATATCGATTCAATTTCAAATTTTAAACTTTATGCCTCCTTTGAGGTTTGTGCCTCCTGCTAGCTAACCAACGTCCTCATGGTGTTGTCGTCATGCAAGTTACTGGTACCATCGGGCACCGTACTCACATCAATTCAACTCATCACTGAAACGGAGGAAACGAATGTCGTTTGGAGTCCATTAAAATTGTCTCCATTCTCCATCATCGATTCCTGAAGTGTTTCCCGATCAACAACAATTTCCGAATGAATTTACTACCTGGCTAGACTACACCCTTTTTTATTACTCCAAAAGAAATACACAGCACCTCTTAACTGATTATTACAAAAATTAAATAATAAAACTTAATCTCATATACCCAACATCCCTCTTTATAATTGAGACTAAACAAAAATCATATAATATAACCTCACCTTTTATTTTTCTAATTAAGATATTATTCATATTCATATATATATAGATATAAGTAATAAATAAATAAATAAATCCCCTTTAAAAATATAATAAATAAATACATATTAGAGAACCATTACAAATATCCAGTTGAAAATAAGATGCAGAGTCTTGATCGATAACGCACACAACAAGTGGTGTAGAGAACAAAAGGAGAAAACACCCATTAATTTTATTAAATTAAATCACACTCACAAACTTGGCTTTCCAAACAAATTACATGGCTATTTATTTTGATGAAATAAATCTCTGGAATTTCTCAAGAGAAACTTCTTCCTAGATATTTGGAAGAAGTTGAGAGTAACCCTCTCAATTTTAGTAATCTATTCTAACTACTTAACCTCTAAAAAATTCTAGAATAATTCATAAAATATAAAACTTTCTAATTTCTGCTAATTAAATAAATACATAAATTTAAAATATGAGATGCTCTTACATCATACTACCGGGGAAGAAAATATACATTCATATGTTGGAGTTCTTCAATATTGGTACCATATTTTGAAATCTCTATTGTTGTCATCTAAGTAGCATATTGTTGTCATCCAAGTAGCATCTTCAACTGGTTGATTCTTCAATTTAACCAAGTATTGAAAATATTCTTTATTCCTAGTCCTTTTAGCCACTCTTTGATCAATGGTTGATTCAATCTGCTTTGTTGGTCCTGAAGATAGCTATTTCTCCCATTTAAATTTATCACTAATAGGTGCATTTGTAGAATCATTCATTGGTTCCTTAAAGAGGTATAGATCGGAAACATTAAATATTGGTGAGATGCCAAAGCCATTGGGTAGTTTTATTTCATAAGCATTTGAGGAAAATTTCCTTAAAATTTTTCATGGTTCGATATTTTTTAGTTTTAACTTATTATATTCCCCTTTAGGAAATATTTCTTTCCGAAGATGTGCCATAACCAAGTCTCCAACATCAAAGTCCAATTGTCTTCTTTTGGAATCTACTCTTCATTTATACTTGTTGCTACTTTCTTGTAATTGTTGCTTGACTTTGTCCTGTATTTCCTGCATACTAGCTGCAAAATCTTCACCATTTGCACTTCTAAATTGTTGTTTTCCAAGGTTCCTTAACTCATAAATTCCTCTTGGATGCATTCCATAAACAATTTGGAATGGAATTAATCCTGTGCTTTTGTTAGGTGAGTCATTATATGCAAATTTTGCCTGAGCAAGTACCTGATCCCATTGTTTGGGATGTTCACTTACCAAACTCCTCAAGATATTTCCAAGGATTATGTTTACCACCTCTGTCTGACCATCAGTGTGGGGATGATATGTTGAGCTAAAACTGAGATTGGTTCCTAACTTTTTCCATAGAGTTCTCCAAAAATGACCCACAAACTTGGTGTCTCTGTTAGAAACAATACTTGTAGGTAATCCATGCAATCTAACTATTTCTTTGAAGAACAAGTTTTCTATGTTAGTTGCATCATTTGTCTTTTTACAAGCTATAAAGTGTGCCATTTTTGAGAATCTATCAACAACAACAAATATTGAGTCACTTCCTCTTTGTGTTTTAGGAAATCCTAGTACAAAATCCATGATTATAGAGTCCCATTGTTGATTTGGTATTGGTAAGGATTGATATAATCCAGTGTTCTGACTTATTCCTTTTGCATATTGAAATATCCTATATCTTTCAACAAATATTTTTACATCTGTTTACATACGAGGCCAATAATAAAATGCTTGTAACTGCTCTAGATTTTTATCATTCCCAAAATGACCTACTAAACCTCCACTATGTTTTTCTTTCAACAAATTTTCTCTCATCGAACTCTGGGAATGCATAACTGTCTTCCTTTGAACAAAACTCCCTCCTGTATCATATAGTCTAACCATGGAGTTCTATCTCTATTTACAGATTTTCACAAGCTACATAAGCTTCTTTAAATTTTGGATCATCTTTATACATATCTTTAAGCTCATCAAGTCCTAAGACATTTAATTGGAATTCATGCAAACCAGATTGATGTTGCTTAATGCATCCACTAATTTATTTGATTTCCCACTTTTATGCTTAATAGAAAATGTGAAATTTTGTAATAATTCAATTCATATAACATGTCTTTGACTCAATTTTGTTTGATTGTGATGTATTGTAAATCATGATTATCTATGTAGAGGATGAACTCTTTTGGCATAATATAATGTCTCCATTTCTTTGAAGTTTGTATGATGGCATATAATTCTTTATCATAAGAAGAGTATTTTTCTTTTCTTCATTGAGTTTTTCACTATAGTAGGCAATTGGTTTTCCTTCTTGACTTAGAACAACTCCTATTACAGTTCCACTCACATCAGTCTCAACCTGAAACAACTTATTGAAATCTGGCAATGCTAAAATAGGTTGTTCTCTAATATTTTTCTTTAATAATTTGAAACTTTTATTAGCTTGTTCTGTCCAATGGAATGTTTGATTTTTCTCTTTCATAATTTCTACAATTGGACCACATATGCCACTGTAATTTTTGATAAATTTTCTGTAGAAGCTTGCTAATCCATGAAAACTTCTTACCTCTAAAATACTTCTTGGAGTTGGCCAATTGATTATGGCCTTCACTTTCTCCTGATCCATATTTAAGCCTTCCCTTGAAATCACAAAATCCAAGTACAATAGTTTTGTCTTCATGAACCTACACTTCTTTAAATTGATTAACAATTTCTCTTGTTGCAACGTTTTCAAAACCATCTTAAGATGTCTTAGGTGCCCTTCTTTTGATTGATTGTAAATTAAGATCATCAAGATAAATATAACAAATTTTCCAGTGAATTCTTTTAAGACTTCATTCATAGTCTCATAAAGGTACTGGGAGCATTGGTAAGTCCAAAGGGCATTATACACCATTCAGATAAGCCATTATTAGTTTTGAATGTTGTTTTCCATTCATCACCTTCTCTAATTCTGATATGATGATATCCACTTTTTAAATCTATTTTAGAAAAATATGCAACACCACTTAGACAATCTATAAGATCATCAATATGAGGTAATGGAAACCTGTACCAGATTATTTTGTTGATTGCTTGAGAATCTGTACATATTCTCCATTCTCCATCCTTATTTGGAGTTAACATTGTTGGAACAACACACAGACTTAAGCTTTCTCGAATGAGACACGTCCAACAATCCCTCCACTTGATTTTTAATCTCTTCATTCTCTTTTGGAGTCATTTTGTAGGCTGTTTTGTTTGGAAGGTTGGCACCTGGAATGAGATCAATATGATGGATAATACTTCTAATGGGAGGCAACTCATCAGGCAAGTCATCCTCTACAATATCAATGAATTCATTCAACATATTTTTAATTTCTTCAGGAAGATCATTTAAATGTGTGCGTGTGAGGACTACTTTTGGCTTACCAATCAAGGCAAAATTCATTTCTTAATGCTTGATTCTTAAAGAAAATCTTTTCCACTAAGTAACATTACCTTGGATTGGTCTTATTTTGGTGCTTTTTCATTCTTCAAAGGAAAAGTACATGCTTTTCTCCCTCCTTTTCAAAAGTATAAGTATTTCTCCTTCCATCGTGTATTGATTTCCTATCATATTGCCATGGTCTTCCAAGCAAAATATCGCACACATCCATGGGAATAACATCACAAAGAACTTTATCCTTATAGCATCCTATTTGAAACACCACTTCACATTGTTCATTAACTAATATCTGATGTCCCTTTTGTAAACATGAAACTTTGTAGGGAGTATGATGTTTAGTTTTCTTTAAATTCAAGTTTTCTACCATTTCTGTGGATACTAGATTATCATTACTCCCACTATCAATAATGACTTTAGAACATTTTCCTCGTGATTTACAGATAATTTTGAACAATGTTTTCTTCGTGTGGGTTCCTTTACTTCTTCAGGAGACTTTAATAAAGTTCTTTTCACCATCAAGGATTCACGAGTTTCAGGTGCATTTTCATGTGTAGAGGATTGTACACTTTCTGTATCAGTTCGTACTACATGTGTGCTTCCTTGATTAGAAAATCCTTCTTGGCATTCATTAGATTTATGACCAACTTTGTTACATGTATAAATTCTTACCATAAATGATCGGCCTCTACCTCTTTGATATGGTGTTGGTCCTCTACCTCTTTGATATGGTCTTGGTCCTCTAAAATCTCCTCTTCATGATTCTGATTGTTGCGAATTGCTACCTTCTTCTCTTTGAATTGAAAATATTCCACTTGAATATCCACTGCTTGATTGTCCTCGACTTGATGATCCTATGCATCTTATTGTCTTCCACTTGATTTTCCTCTTCTTTTTATTGTGCTTTGTCCTCCTCTACCTCTTTAACTCTGCTTCCTTGCCAATTTTTCTTCTATCGTGAGAGCTATTTGATAAGTTTCTTCAATAGTTTTTAGAGACAAAATATCTAATTCATCTTGTATTTCAAATCTTAAGCCATTATTATATCTAGCTAACTTTTCATCATTTGCTTCTACATGACGAGATCTTATAATTAATATATATATAATCTGTCTATATATTCTTTTACAAACATAAATTTCTACTTGAGATTTTGCATCTGCGAGAAAAGATTTAATTGGTAATCTCAAGGAAGCTAAAATTTACCTTTGGGCTTGGCTACCATCCGATCCCAACTAGTGATCTTCCCTTTGTTTTTATTTCTCTATTTGGCTTACTCGTTGTCCCACCATAGTGCAACATATCCTTTCAATCTTGTCACCGCGAACTTAACTTTCTTCTCTTCAGCTACATTTTCATAGTCAAAATATTTATCCATAGCACCGATCTAGTGGATCAATTCTTCAAGATTTAGATTTCCTTCATACATAAGCAAGTCTAGTCTTGGCTTGTTAGTTATTCCTGCAATTATCGTGACCATTTTTTCTTTTGGAGTTTCTTCTTCAACTTCTTCTTTTGACCTTTCTTCTGCTTCACTAATATCACCAACGTGACATCTCTTCTCTGTGTTGTTTTCAATACACCTAATATCGTTCAAATATGCCTCACTTCGCCGAATAAGACTTGATTCACAACTAATCTTCCTCCACCAATTCCAACTCCTCTCGCTCCTCTAACTCTATGAGCCATCTTAATTGAAATAAATATAATAATACCTATTTTTTTTTAAAATCTCCTTTAATAAATGACCAAAACACTTTATAAATTTTATAACCTTTTAAAGAAAATATTATAAAGTGTTTTATAGACCCACCAATATTAATAATTATAAAGTCACTTTAATAATTTCCACCTTCAATGAATATATATTCTAAAATAGTGACTTATTGTAACCTGAGCAGTCTTCCATAAATTGTTCAACGCACGGTCAAAAGGAACAAATAATGATAGGCTACTGGGTCTTCAAAACTTTGTTGGCCATGTTACCTTACGGCCAACGTTAAATCAAGTCGCAGATTAAAGAGAGCACACAATTTTATTCTTCCATTCCATCGTGTGACACACATGACCCTCCTCCTTAACTGCCTTGGTCGCCTTCTGGACCCGCTCTCACACACAGGCTCTCACGTGATTTCTCAAACTAGCTGCACTCAACGCTCAACCTCATAGTACCGACAACAACACCAACAATTCTCATTACCACACCAACTCACTCGGCATGCTCGATTCTCATAACCCATTATGCAGAGAACAAAAGGAGAAAACACCCGTTAATTTTATTAAATCAAATCTCTCACACAAATTTGGCTTTCCAAACAAATTACATTGCTATTTATTTTTGAAATTTCTGGAATTTCTCGAGAGAAACTTTTTCGTAAATATTTGGAGGAAGTTGAGAGTAATTTTCTAAATTTTAAAAATCTATCATAATTAACTAATCTATCATAATTAACTAATCTCTAAAAAAATCTAGAATTTTTTAATTTTTCATAATTAAATAAATACATAAATTTATCTCTAAAAAAATCTAGAATTTTTTAATTTTTCATAATTAAATAAATACATAAATTTAAAACCTAACATGCAACTAGAAACATAATATGGTCGATGTAATTTTCTCAATTTTAAAAATCTATCCTAACTACCTAATGTCTAATAAATTTTAGAATAATTCATAAAATCTGTAACTTTTTAGTTTCTCCTAATTAAATAAATATATTAATTTAAAATATGAGATGCAGCCAGAAGCATAATGTGCTTGATGACGTTGAATAGGATGTGGTGGTGGCCGGGTAGGTAAAACAAGAGGATGCCAACGGTATTGCTTTTGCTGTTTTCCATTTCGGATCTTCCTCCATGTTTCACTGTATCTTTTACTATGGGTTGTTGTCATCTCACCCTTCTGTATTTCAACGGGTTTTGGATTTCAAAACAGTAGATGGTTTTTTATTTTATTCTTAATAAAAGATAATAATAATTTTTTTTTTATCTGGATTTAACCTTGAATAATAATAATTAAAAAAAAAATGTTGATTGAACTCTCTTTTAATGTTAAAATATACACACCTCTCTTTTAATGCCAAAATATACACACCTCTAGGTATTGTAGAGCATTGGGAAGGTATGTTTTAATAAATGATTTGGTGATGTTTTAAGCAATAGTTGTAATCTTTTCTTTATTATAAAGTAGGGAAAATGCAACAAGAACGAGTCTAAAATAATCCAATCACTAACAGTTTTCTTCTCTGCGCAGGAAAAGGTAAAAGCAGGAAGGCGCAATACAAAACGAGGATTTGACGAGAAGATAACGGCTGTCCCTCCAGTTCTAAATAAGGTTCAGACCAGGTCGAGTAAATCAAGGAAGATCAGTCCGGAACGAGATGAAGGACTGCCAGTTCGGAAATACAGGCCGAGTAAAGGAAAGCGCTAACAGTTTAGCGGATCCCTCAGGATCTTCGATCCTGAGGGATCGCTATGATCAATCGTTTTGTCGACCGATGAACTCCGCCGTTAATTGTATAAAAGGAGGGTAGCATTGAAAACTAGGGGGACTCTGGGGGGTATCTTTAACTTTCTGTTCATGAATTCTATTGTCAGTTGAACTCAGACTATTGAGTCTCTCTGAGACTTAGTTTTGTACTCTCATCGATGCGTTAATATAATATTTTTGGCGTTAATTTCTCCGTGCGTCTGAAGTAGCTTACGGCAGTGTGCCATTGGGAGCTTTGGGCCCGGCTCCAACGGACACTAGCTGATTGTACCATTACAATTCTGCTTTGTGTGGTTTGTTTCTCATAATCTGTTATGGTTGCATGTTGTTTCATATTTAGTCATCTGTAGCTATCCTGTTATAAATCTCTTTGATAAGTTCATATCATACTTTCAGGATTCTTCGCATACTGTTGATCTGAGTTGTTTGCATTAGTTACAGGATTCATAAGTAGAATATTTCAGCTACAGGTGATTGGGGTTAATGGATTGTTGGTGACTATTGCAGATCGTATACATATGATTGACGTTTCATATCTTTAATGATTTGCTGTTCCATTTGATATATATATGATTGACGTTTCCTGTTTTTAATAATTTGCTTTTCCATTTGGTTAAAGCTGCAAACCTGTATAAACGATTGCTTTCCTTTTCGTATGCAAGTGTGTGCCAAGGATTGGAAGTGTAGACCTCGCGAGACTTAGTTTCTTTACTGCCGTTCCATTTACTGCTGTTCCATTTATTGCCGTTCCTTTTATTGCTGTTCCATTTCTGAAGATTGCTGTTTCATTCTGTTTTCTTGCTTGCGTTTATTGAAGTGGCATGAGAGGAGGTTCAAGACTGTTGTGAGATACAGTAGACGCTATAATGCTCCCAGATCATGATCCATACTCCTTCATCAGTTTCTAGAGGGATAGGTTATTGATTCCATACCCTCGACCGACGAAGTTGCTGCGTGTGTGATTTCTTTATGCAAAAGTAATTTAGCATTAGCATCTGTTTACTCGTGTATTCTTTAGATCTATACTACGAGCATTATCCTGACAAATAGCCTCAAATTAAGATGTCCCTTACAATAACAAAACGCTCCCGGATTGACTTGTAATGTGAGATAACTAGAGGTGAAAAAGACCCTTGTTACAGCTCCACATTTTGGCGCCGTTGCCGGGGAAGGGGCATAGCCATTTGTTTTTTTAACAGGGTAGTGTGTGAATCTGTTAGGGGAGAACTGGATTTTAAAAACGGGAGGTAAGAACCTGCGTGCGGAGCATGTAAAAGCCCTGCTCCACCATCCGCTTTCCTATCAGAATTGATTTAGTAATTTAATTGGAGTGCATGACTAAGCAGAAAAAGCCAGAAAAGAATCAAAAGCCTCCATCCAAAATCGAAAAAGCCAAGGGGTCGGCGACCCTTGGACAAAAGACCTTTATAGACGAAATTTACAAGAAAGCCGGATCTCCGCCATCAGTAGGTTATAAGAAAGTAAACTCTAAACAACCTGCTAGTTCCCTTCAGGCCTCAGAATCACCATCTGAAGCCTTTGCGGAGGTGCACAGTCAGACAGAGGAGCAGGACTTTCAAGAGTTTGACAATTCGACTCCTGGACCAGTGCACGAAGGAAATTTTAGCAACCTTTGCGAAGGAGAAGGAGAAACAGGGGAAATTGAGGAACCTAGATCTCCTATTGAACCAAACCAGCCTTTAAATAGTCCGGATAAAGGAAGCGCTGCAAAAATCCTTGTTGAGGGAATTCATTCACCTCAGACCGTAGGGGCCATCATTATCCCTGATAAAGGGAGTGCTGTAAAAACAGTTCCTGCTAAGACTACCCCTCCGCAACCAAGCAATACACTATTGGAAATTCCTGAAGATTACTGGCATATATTTGATTCCATGGCGCAGAATCAGCCAAATACCCAGACCTCTACTTTACAATATCCCATAGTAGATTCTGTTGCGAATGCGCCAATGAAGGCAATTCCGCTTCAACATATTCCAACGTTTCATGGACTCACATCAGAAGACCCTGATGCGTTTCTATTCGAATTTGATGTGTTATGCAGGGGATACGATTACACCATTGATCCCCAGAAGGTAAAATTGTTTCCCTCTACCTTGAAGGGAGCAGCTCTGAGATGGTTCATGGGTCTAGGAGGTGGAGTCATAAACAATTGGGATGAAATGAAAGCGGCCTTTTTAAAAAAATATCAGGATTACTGTAGATCAAGAGAACTAAAGGATGAAATCTTTCAAATGTCTGCCAGACCAAATGAAACTTTAGAAGAATATGTAGAACGTTTCCAATATAACTTGCAGAGATCTCCATATGCATCGTTACCTCTGCCTGATAACGTGTTCAAAACTGCATTGATTAGAGGTATGAAGGAGCAATGGATTGAAACGTTGAATATTATGGGAAAAGGAGACATTTATCAGGAAAATTTTGCTGACATCATTGATCTGTGTATCAGGAGCTCAAGAGGCAGCACACGAATAAAACCAGCAGAATATGATCGCTTCACTAGAGACAATCGAACATCAACAGAAGGAGTATCACAAATGGAACTTGGAAATCTGTTAGAGAATTTTAAAACTGATATCATGGGAACATTAACCACACAGCTTGATATTGTGCAGGCTAAACAGAAGCAAGCAGAGGCGGAACAGAATCTGGCAATTTTCTGCCCGCGGTGCAGGAAGAAACATAGCCAGAAAGAATGCCCGCTTGATACAGTTCAAATATGTGCTATTTGTACCAAGGACCATCCGACTGAAGGCTGTCCCTCCCTCCCTGGTTTAAAGGCGGTGTACAAAGAAGCAGAAGAGGAACCAGAATCAGCATATTTTATCAACCAGCGTCGTCAATGGCAACCTAGGCAACCTGGTATGTTTCAAGATCCCTCCTCTTCTTTTCAATCGCCGCAATTTAATGCTCAGCAACAGAATATGTGGCAGAATCAGTCTCAGCACCCATTTTCAAATTGGCCACCTCAAATGTTTCCTACTCCGAACCCTTGGATGAACCAAGCTGGTTGGCCAAACTTTCCTTATCCTCCACCATATTGGCCAAATAATTCATATCCTCCGCAGTGGACCCCTTCCACTTCGCAAAGTTCACCCTGGCAGAGCAACTGGCCAAGATCGACATATCAAACGCCAGGATCAATTCCGCTCCCTCAACCAACTCTGCCAGCCTTGCAACAAAATCCCCAGCCCAACCTAAGACCGCAGCTCCCAGCCCAACCCAACCCGAACCCAAATAATCGACCAGTTCAATCTCTTCAAATTATAGAATCTTCCGAGATTGAATCAGCTCTGCAGGAGTGCAATGATCTTCAGTTGAGATCTGGGCGAATAATAGAAACTGAGGGACATAGAACCGCGCATATTGAAAACCAGTTACCGATAGAACAACCGTCACAACAAGAAGAAGTAAGTAAAGACCAAGTTCATCAGCAAGAACTTACATCTTCTCCACCTTTCCCAGAACGACTGGCCATTCCGAGACAAATGCAATATCCGGATTTTGATATTCTAGGAGAACTCCAAAACTTGTATATACGAATTCCATTCCTTCAGGCTATACAGGATATCCCCATATATGCAAGAGCCATAAAAGACCTGTGTAGCAGAAGAACAAAAAGAAATATAACACCTAACCCTAGAGTCCAGGTAGTCGGCACCTTATCCGACCTCTTATCAGGAAAAGAAACACCAGTTAAATATGAGGATCCTGGAAACCCAATTGTCACTGTTCAAGTCTGTGGGCAGACCCTGACCAACGTTTTAGTAGATCTAGGGGCTGCAATTAACATCCTGACAACATCAACCTGCCAGAAGCTTGGAATCATATCGGTAGAACCTACTTCCACTTTACTAGAGCTAGCTGACCGATCAGTAATAAGACCAGAAGGCACCTTGTATGATGTCATGGTTTCAGTAGACTCTTGGGAATACCTAACCGATTTTCTGGTCATTAATCCAAAAACCCGACTAGATGGACATCCGCTAATTCTAGGTAGACCATGGCTCGCTACTGCTGATGCCTACATTGGATGCCGGCAGGGAAACATGACCATAACCAGAGGACCGGATATCAAAAATTTAATCTTGTACCCGCCAGCCCAGCCAAGCATCACACCTCATATATCGATGACCAATCTGCGCCCTGCCTCATATATTACTGATAATATTAGACCACCATTAACAGTTCAGGAAGCGCTAGATTTTAAAGATCAAACGGAAGATGATGCCATTAATAAATTCATTAATCAAACAGAGTCCACATCATATACACAATGCTTTATGATAAAAGCGGCATTTGATAACGAATTAGAGGAAGATCCTCTAAAAGATGACAATGACCCAAATATACCCGTAACCTCTGTTGCCAACAGTAAAGTAATACAAATTGAACCGGGCAAAACTTTGAACATTAACGCTAATCTAACATCTGAGCAAGAGACTAAACTCATCCAGCTCCTACGAAAGTATCAGGAGGCATTTGCTTGGGACTATCCCGATATGAAGGGGATTGATCCCCAGCCATGTACACATCGTATCTATATCGAGAAAGATGCAAGACCAGTTCGCCAACCACAGAGAAGACTCAATGCCCATTTAAAAGATGTTGTAAAAGATGAGCTGCAGAAATTATTAGACGTTAATTTTATTTATCCTATTTCTGACAACAAATGGGTCTCCCCACTTGTGGTAGTACCTAAAAAGAACGGGAAATGGAGGATCTGTGTTGATTACAGAGAATTAAACAAAGCTACACAAAAAGATCACTTCCCTCTTCCTTTCATAGACCAGGTATTGGACACCTTAGCAGGCAAGAAATTTTTTTCTTTCTTGGATGGCTTCAGCAGATATAACCAGATTCAGATTGCCCCTGAAGACCAGGACAAGACCACCTTTACTTGTCCCTGGGGAACGTTCGCTTACCGAGTCTTACCCTTTGGATTATGTAATGCTCCGGCTACATTCCAACGGGCTGTTCTTAGCATCTTCGCAGATCTAATTAATGATGGATTGGAAGTCTATATGGATGATTTCACACCATATGGAGATGACTTTCATCCAGCCCTAGACACTCTCGAAAAAGTTCTAGAGCGTTGCATTGCTACCAGGCTTTGCTTGAGTCACGAAAAATGTTACATGATGATGACAGAAGGACTCATTCTGGGACATCACATCTCAGCAGCTGGCATTCAGGTAGACCCGGCTAAAATCCAAATACTCATGCTTATCCCAACCCCCACTAATCAAACAGAGGTACGCAGTTTTCTTGGTTTTTCTGGGTATTATAGACGATTTATACAACATTATTCACGTATTGCCGCACCTCTACATGCATTAACTGGAAATGTTGATTTTTTGTGGACAGAAAAATGTGATCGAGCCTTCACTGAATTAAAAAAATTGCTATCTACAGCTCCAGTTCTCAGAGGACCTAATTGGAAGTTACCATTCCAGATTTCAACCGACGCCTCAGACACAACAATCGGTGCAGTGTTGGGCCAAGAAGAAGAGAAAAGACCATACGCTATCTATTACATCAGCAAAAATTTGGCTCCGGCTGAATTAAATTACACTGTCACCGAAAAAGAATTTTTAGCTGTGATACATGCTATTAATAAATTTAGACACTATATTACAGGCTATCCCGTCATTTTGTATACAGACCATTCTGCTATTAGGTATTTAGAAAATAAGCCTGTTACAAATGGAAGAATAACCAGGTGGTTGATCTTGTTGCAGGAATTCGACATTACAATCAAAGACCGACCAGGGAAGGAGAACCCTGTAGCTGATTTTCTTTCACGAATACCAAAATCAGTTGAAACAGCAGCAGTTGAGGACCAATTCCCAGATGAACACTTATTTGCAGTTGCTGTTCAGACTCCCTGGTACGCTGATGTGGCTAATTATCTTGCAGTAGGTAAGCTTCCAAAACATTTAACTCCCAACGAACGGAAACAGATCGTTGCGAAAAGCAATCGATTTTCGTGGGTTGGGGGCTATCTATTTCACACAGGCGCAGATATGGAAATCAGAAGATGTATTCGAGAAGACGAAATCTTTGATATCTTGAAAGCCTGCCATGACGGGCCATGTGGAGGACATTTCGCTGAACGAAGGACAGCACACAAAGTATTACAAACCGGATATTACTGGCCTACAATCTTCAAAGATGCCAAAAAATTTGTCCAGGCCTGTGATAGTTGTCAGCGTGTAGGACGACCTGGCCCAGCAGACGAAATGCCTTTGCGGCCTCAATTGGTGATCGAACCTTTCGAACGCTGGGCTCTGGACTTTGTCGGACCCATCAACCCCCCATCAAACCAAAAAACTTACATTTTGGTGGCAACTGAATATGTTACCAAATGGGTTGAGGCGGAGGCATTACCCAGAGCTACAGAGGAGTCGGTAATTCAGTTCTTGTTCCATTTGTTTGTACGTTATGGTCTCCCAAGGGAAGTGGTTACAGATGGAGGACCACAATTTGTGGGACATAAATTAGCTGCAACGCTCAATAACCGTCACATCCATCACAAAATTACTACCCCATACCATCCGCAGGCAAATGGGCAAGTCGAGAACAGTAATAAGATAATAGAGTCCATTTTGACAAAAACTGTTGCTTCACACCGCCGCGATTGGGCCGCCCGACTACCGGAGGCACTGTGGGCTTATCGAACCACATGGAGAAGTACCACTGGCTATTCACCATATCACTTAGTGTTTGGAAAGAAACCCATTTTTCCTATAGAATTTGAGATCCAAACCCTGCGAACTGCCCAGGAAGTCGGATTGGATTTAAGTGAAGCACAGAAAGATCGATTACAGCAAATTAATGAGTTGGACGAAACAAGGCTCGCTGCATTACAGAATACAGCACTCATCCAGCAGCAGCGAGCCAAATGGCATGATGCGCTCATCAAAAACAAGATATTTCACGAAGGAGACTGGGCTCTGTTATATGATTCTAGATTTCAGGATTTCCCGGGGAAGCTTCAGACTCGATGGTTGGGACCATACGAGATTCAAAAAGTCCATGACAATGGGACCCTTACTTTGATTACAATCGATGGATCTGGATATACATTTAAGGTAAACGGCCACCGAGTTCGTCTGTATCGCAAACCGCTCACTCGGGAATCATTTTGCCAGCAGTTACGCCAAGATACTAACATCAAGATTATGGGAGAGGAAGCAGAAACTTCCTCCCCTATAGATGAGTAAGAATTTCATTCTTTATTACCACATTTTGTATATAAGATTGTACATTTTGTATATATGTTTCAAGTGTGCATTTTGCTGTTCCTTTTCAAAAGGAACAACATTGGTGTGTTTTGCTGTTCCTTTTCGAAAGGAACAGCACTTGTGTGTTTTGCTGTTCCTTTTCAAAAGGAACAACACTGGTGTGTTTTGCTGTTCCTTTTCAAAAGGAACAGCACTTGCATGTTCTGCTGTTCCTTTTCAAAAGGAACAACACTTGTGAGTTTTTGTTGTTCCTTTTCAAAAGGAACAACACTTGTGTGTTTTGCTGTTCCTTTTCAAAAGGAACAGCACTTGTGTGTTTTGCTGTTCCTTTTCAAAAGGAACGACACCTTTGAATTTTTGTTGTTCCTTTCCAAAAGGAACAACACTTTTTGAATTTTTGCTGTTCCTTTCCAAAAGGAACAACACTTTTGAATTTTTGATGTTCCGTTTCAAAAGGAACAGCACTTGTGAATTTTCTTATTACGTTTTAAGGAGCAACATTTGTGTGTTTTTTTTCAATCTTTTTTTTTAGCAAGAAGCATTTGAGTGATTTTGTTATCTTAGGACATTGCATCAAAAAGAACCCTCCCAACCTCCCTTGTAAGGAAGAAATAGTATGCCCTTGTCCTTTCTATAAGAAGAAAACATTGTCTCGAGGCCATGAGTAGCAGCTATATATTTATGCAACAAATATAAAAGGCATGATATATCAAGATCAGCACATCATAAATCGCTATCTATAACAGCCCTAGTATTGATACAACAAAGGAAGGAACCATACACTCATCATTCTTTCAGTCATAAGTCTCATCTCCTCTGCCCTGTTGGAAAACTTTATCATGTTACATTCCTACAATTTTCTTTATTATTACTTGGGAATAAGAATAGAAAATTTATATCTTCCTATTGGGATAACAAGACTTCTTCCACCATTCCCACTCTTAAGGAGGGCTGAACCACCCTTATGTGTAACTATACAAGAGCAAAAGTCCATCTCAAAAGAAAAAAGCAACAGCAGAACCAAAAGAAATTATTTGTCAAATGCAGGATAGGGGGTTTCATTAAGAACCAGCCTACTATGATCATAAGATTGGAAGCGAAGTGGCATTCCCATCATGGCCACCACACCAGGGATATGGTCCAATAGGTTCATTATATAAACAAACCTTGGAACAGGGGGTCTCATCACGAGCCAGCCTGCCCACGTTTCGCGCCTCTCTGGTGAATGGCGTCATGGTTATCTGGTCACCAAGCCAGCATGATGGCCTACATGTTGACAAGAATTGCTCTTCAAAACTACACAAAGGACTATGGTTCCGGGGTGAAATAAACAACTCTGCCACGGTTATAAACACCGGTCGGCAGCAGAGCTCTGTTAATGGTATCGGAGTCAAAACATATACACCAATTTGGATCTTATTAAATCATTCTTTCTATCCTTGTAATAATTATATTTTACACCTCAGTGGATGCGTCACATGAACATTTATCATTACCAATTATGGCAAAGGCATTGACTATGACAATCTCAGACTTTCCATGAGTGTTAGACGTCCTATCCTTATGTTCTGCATCACATCACGAAGGCTTATGTTAAACGCGATCTATCTGTTGCATCGATCTCGGTATTTCTTTGTCTAATCTGAAACATGGCAAAATTTTAAAAGTTGCTCCATTATGACTCGGTGATGGGATGACCGCCTTCTTCTATTTGACGGCTGGGGCAGCCTATCATTTCGCGCGGGGGGGAGGTGACTTCATTACTCCACCGGCCACGTGTTAACACATCATTCGGAAATGATATGATACGGAGGTACGATATGCGTTAACGGCATGGCAATGCTATTTTTTGAAAAAGTTGTTATTTATGATCAATTATTCATGCATGCTCTATATCTTTTCTTTTTGCCGCAATTACGTTCTTTGCATTGCTGTTCCATCTAGACCCTGAAACAGAACCATGGGAGGAAATTCCATCAGAAGTGAGCCGAGCGAGCTCATAGTCTCCGAAGCCGCTCGGAAGATCTTAGAAAAAGCAGGGTGGTTAACTTATTTTGGCCGCCTGCGCAAATCAAACGAAATAGTGGCCATGGAGTTCCTGCAGAATTTGCAGGAAGAACACTCAGTGGTAGGTGGGAAGCAGATAGCAGTCACGAAGGAAATAATCGCGGAAGTAACCGGATTACCAGACTTAGGTCCAATATGGACGACAAAGAAAGAAAGACTGCAAAAGATCGTAGAACTCTTCCAAGATGAAGGGCAGGAGCTGACAGTGAAGGGAAAAGGAGTGTTGCCGGCATCACTGGGAGAACCTTGGAGCGAACTGGCAAAGGTAGTACAGAGCTACATCACCTGCGAAGGACGAAAAGATGTGGTAAGACCACGTCACCTTAAGCTCTTAGCTGTGTTAAAAGGAAAATGTGCTGTGAATCTCCCTGCATTGTTAAATTCATTGTTGCATGATACCTCTCGGAGCCTGAAAAGGGCACATCATGAAGACGAAGTGGTTAGCCACCACGGGCTGATCCGCCTGATAGTGACATACAGTCTCGCTCGGCAGCAAACTAGCTGGCGGGAACTTCTTACAACAATTGAAGGGGAAACAGAATCACCATCCCCAAAGACGAAGTACCCCGCTAGCACCTCCGAAACACCTAAAAAACCCAGAGAATCGCCAAAACCTAAGCAACCCTCGGACACAACCGAGCAAGCGAAGAAACGCATAAAGCTAGGGAAACAGAAATGCACCCCTGAAGCAACTAGACATGCAGAAAAGCGTAAGGAATTGGTTGCAGACCCCCTCATGAAGTACCCTCTCCAGCCTATTCTCTTACTGCTCTCCATGTTAATTATAACGGTTTCATGAGGCCATGAAACAGAGTAAGTCGGGGGGTGTGTAGAGCATTGGGAAGGTATGTTTTAATAAATGATTTGGTGATGTTTTAAGCAATAGTTGTAATCTTTTCTTTATTATAAAGTAGGGAAAATGCAACAAGAACGAGTCTAAAATAATCCAATCACTAACAGTTGTCTTCTCTGCGCAGGAAAAGGTAAAAGCAGGAAGGCGCAATACAAAACGAGGATTTGACGAGAAGATAACGGCTGTCCCTCCAGTTCTAAATAAGGTTCAGACCAGGTCGAGTAAATCAAGGAAGATCAGTCCGGAATGAGATGAAGGACTGCGAGTTCGGAAATACAGGCCGAGTAAAGGAAAGCGTTAACAGTTTAGCGGATCCCTCAGGATCTTCGATCCTGAGGGATCGCTATGATCAATCATTTTGTCGACCGATGAACTCCGCCGTTAATTGTATAAAAGGAGGGTAGCATTGAAAACTAGGGGGACTCTGGGGGGGTATCTTTAACTTTCTGTTCATGAATTCTATTGTCAGTTGAACTCAGACTATTGAGTCTCTCTGAGACTTAGTTTTGTACTCTCATCGATGCGTTAATATAATATTTTTGGCGTTAATTTCTCCGTGCGTCTGAAGTAGCTTACGGCAGTGTGCCATTGGGAGCTTTGGGCCCGGCTCCAACGAACACTGGCTGATTGTACCATTACAATTCTTCTTTGTGTGGTTTGTTTCTCACAATCTGTTATGGTTGCATGTTGTTTCATATTTAGTCATCTGTAGCTATCCTGTTATAAATCTCTGTGATAATTTCATATCATACTTTCAGGATTCTTCGCATACTGTTGATCTGAATTGTTTGCATTAGTTACAGGATCCATAAGTAGAATATTTCAGCTACAGGTGATTGGGGTTAATGGATTGTTGGTGACTATTGCAGATCGTATACATATGATTGACGTTTCCTGTCTTTAATGATTTGTTGTTCCATTTGATATATATATGATTGACGTTTCCTGTTTTTAATAATTTGTTGTTCCATTTGGTTAAAGCTGCAAACCTGTATAAACGATTGCTTTCCTTTTCGTATGCAAGTGTGTGCCAAGGATTGGAAGTGTAGACCTCGCGAGACTTAGTTTCTTTACTGCCGTTCCATTTACTGTTGTTCCATTTATTGCCGTTCCTTTTATTGCTGTTCCATTTCTGAATATTGCTGTTTCATTCTGTTTTCTTGCTTGCGTTTATTGAAGTGGCATGAGAGGAGGTTCAAGACTGTTGTGAGATACAACAGACGCTATAATGCTCCCAGATCATGATCCATACTCCTTCATCAGTTTCTAGAGGGATAGGTTATTGATTCCATACCCTCGACCGACGAAGTTGCTGCGTGTGTGATTTCTTTATGCAAAAGTAATTTAGCATTAGCATCCGTTTACTCTTGTATTCTTTAGATCTATACTACGAGCATTATCCTGACAAATAGCCTCAAATTAAGATGTCCCTTACAATAACAAAACGCTCCCGGATTGACTTGTAATGTGAGATAACTAGAGGTGAAAAAGACCCTTGTTACAGCTCCACAGGTATAATGATATAATACAAACTATTAAAAACCACTTACATGATTAAGAAGCTACCGTTATTGAAACCTTATAAAAACAACCACACAAGTTTGATTCCTAAGATTTCGGAAAACTATTCTATACTATGAGCCATTGATTTATCTTTAATCAAATGATACCTTATAAAAACACCCACAAAAGTTTGATTCATAAGCTTTTTGAAAACCATTCCATGCTATAAGCCATTGGTTTATCTTTGATCGATTGATAGCAACTATTCCTTGAAAATTATGGTTACTCACTAGTTCATTGGGCATCAATGCAAGCATGATAACAAAGGTGAGCAGAGGTGCAAAGCCCATAACCCACTCCTCTTTAGTATCCTATTGTTCTTTTCTTTGCACTTACCTCCCATGCAAATGAGAAATGAACAACAAATCCCATGCAATTGTAAATGGACAATAACATTGGACAAATGCCTTGCTTTGTTGCTAAGAAAATGTAATCGATCTTAACTCCTGTGTGAATCCCATCCTTGAAGTTAGAGATGGACAATGGCATAGGATAGATGTGGTGTTGTGCTATTAAGAAAACTTAATTAGTATTAATTCAAACTATTTATTATATGTTTAGTAAATATGTATAATATTGGTACTTTAGCAAATAGGTAAATACTTTTAAATTAAAATAAATAATTGATGATTTATTATGTGGTGATTTAGCATGTGGATTGTGCATGGGGTGTGGTGTGTATGCGTTCATCTAGAATTTATAGTAGTAATGCTCAGAACCAACCATGTGTCACATGAGATACACACCAAATTTTTAGATTTTTTTATGTTACTGTGGACATATAATAACAGTTTATCGTATTATTTTATCCCTATAAATATCTATTTTTTTCAAGGGTTAATGTGTGGCACAATGTTCAATTTTTTTTATTTTTATTTTTATATAAATATTAAATTAGTTTTTGATTGAATTATTTATCTAGTATAGGATTGGTTTTGTTCAACAAAGGTTACCCTTGGGTTTTGGTGTTGGAGTTCTCGTGGTGACAATCTATGTTCACCATGCACTAAGCCAATCATTGGTATAAAAGGAAGGTCTTTGACAATTAATCTAGTCATGCATGGAATCCATGATGTCATACCACTAGAGATTGCATGGTTTTAGGTCCCCAATGATCTCTAGTTGTGCTACATGAGCATGTTTTTCACTAATATTCTGACCACCTTGGTGATACTGCACCTAGATTACGTGTCACAAATCAACACTTGCTTTAAAATGTCTTATACAAGTTATATAATAGAATCAAACTCAAACTAGAACTCAAGTGTATCTTTGTCCACTACTCAACTTCACATTTGCATGTGCAGTCACAAGTCCGTTTGCATCATTAAACTCTTCACAATGTAATCTTCTTATCATCAAATAATTTTCATGTGTAAACAACATTCGTTTAACAATCCACGAGTATGCACATCATTCACACATACAATGAACACCAAAATATATAAAGGGAGTGACATGTGTCCTTACCTCATAATTAATTTATATAAGTCGCAAATTTTACAAGTCTTACAAGTTTGGGTTGGAACACCACCCAAGTTCACCCAACGAGATCACAATAAAATATAGGAAACGACAACTTTGGTTTGTCGCCACCCATTCCTTAGCTCACATGGATCATTCCATAGATCACATGAGTTGTGCCACAACTTGGGAAGTTTGTGCTGCAACTTAGGCTAGTAAAATTAGCCCATCGATTTGCATTCCAACCGAGTGGTTGGAAGAGAACCCACTCATCTGAAGAAAATATCACCACCTCATCTCAATTGCAGTCTTGTTTGTCCTCCATCATTCTCTACGGTTCAGTTATCTTATGTTGAATCATGTTATGTCTACACTACCTTGCTTGCTCCCACATTTGGTTTAGCTATACCAAATAGATATATGGGATGTGGGGATGTAAAAGGTAATGGCCCTTAGAATTCCACCACACGTTGCATCTCTTCACATCTTGAGCCAACCCCATACTTCATTCTTCCTTTCCCATCTTCAATTGAGTCGACTTGTTCCACTTCATCTCATCCTTGGCACAACTCATCTCATGGGTCATCTCACTTGTTGGTCGATTGAATGATTGGGGTGTGCATTTTACACCACATCACCCACTTAATTATGTGACATATCATCTCAACCATGTGTGTTCCCATCCATGCCTCCACACATGACAAGCCCATCATTTCGTTTGGACATGCACACCCACTGACATGCCCAATCATCTCGATTAGTCACCTTATGCACCCATGTTTCCAAGTTTGCATGGAAACCCAAAATTTAATGCAAAAGGTTGCAAGTACCATCACAATTCTTATGATTGTGATGTCATCATGCTCACATATATTTTGTTGTATTCACACTCAACTTGAAGGCCTAACATCCTCCATCACTCAAAATAATTTTTTCCCTCATCAGTGCTTCAATCCATAATTTTCCTAGTCATAAATTGAAGTGTTACACCTTCCTAGATAATGTATCTAATTGCACCTATCAAAATCACTCCCACATGTTCTCCCTATAGCTCTCAGCTAATCAAGTAGCTAATCTGATCATCACACCGAGCTCCATAAGAAGTCATGTCACCCACACAAGTATGATGTCCTCGAACCTCATATCATCTAAGTAACTCCATCAACATATGATCTACATGTGCATGTGTTATTATGAAGGCACCCCACATGTGACTCGACCTCCAAATGCAACAATGATCTAACTCTTCTCATGGTTCAATGCTAAGGTGAGGTGTGGTAATCTTGGTGACCGCCACCTCCATCTCCAAATCCCATTTAATATGTTGGAAGTAAATTTCCATACTAATATGTAAATTCCTCAACAATGGTGGATGTGAACCGATCCTGCCTTCCTCCTATTCAACAAGATTCTCCAAGTCTAATTCACAGGCCAACCTCCTCCCAAGTCACACGTGGTCGATTCAACTTCATCCTTGGCCCATTTGTACCATGGAAAGTCCTCCTGGTCACACTCTTGGATGATAGGTGCCACTCTCATGTCCTCATTGGTATCATCAGGAATCAATCCATCCTCCTCTAAATGATCCACTTTTGACTCCAAGCTCTCAATCCTATCATTCAAGACTATCATAATCTGTGCATGCTTCAAGACAAGAGTATCCATCACATCTATCTTCTCATGAACATCACTTTCCAACTATTCATCTACCTTGTCAGACATGCGAATAGAAGTCATCCTAGTAGTTGAACCCATAGTTCCTTTCATATTGTTCACTACACTTGGTTCATTCCTTAATAGAATGAAAAAATATCCCATGTGCGGCACTGATACTACTCTCTCTACAATCAAGAACTCATACCCCAAAACCAACTCAGAGTCATCGAGATACATAATGGTGAAATTTGTATTTCCTTCCCAAAAGCTCCAATATGAACGGGTACATCCTAAATTTTCCCATTCAGATGCATCTCTCCCAAATTAACTACCTGGAAGGATGTCTAATAGGCTTGAATTTCAATCCAAGCTCCTTCACCACATCTTCCCTCATAAAGTTGTGTAGCTCCAATGTCAAGCATAACTACCAAATGAATATCATTAACATACATATTGACAAAGTCAATTCGAGTCATATCTTGATATGTTTTCATGGTAGCCTTATTCATAGAATTTGCACCCAAAACTTGCAATACTCTATTTGTTGGCACATCCTCTTGCTCTAATGCAACAAATTTCTTCTTCAACATAAAATTATTCGCCAAATTCTCTTTTGTACATATATAACATGAAAGAGTCTTATTTTCCCTCACGGTACTTGTCTGCTTCACTTCATCATCTCTAGAAAACTTCTTCCCATGGTTCTCCTTCTCACCCTTATCATGATGAATTCATTATTCTTTTCTTCAATAATTCCCTTCCTACTAAATCCAAAAGTTTATCTACTATAGTGATATCCTCTGCAAGAATTGGGGAATTTTTTGTCCTCAACTCAGTTTGTGCCCATGGTTGTAATTAATTGATGAAATTGTGCAATCAATCTTCATTTGTAATCTCTCTAATCTCCAACATAAGGCCCGAGAAATCCTTGAAGTATGCTTGAATCCTTTCCATGTGCTTCAAAGCCATAAGACGATTCTTGGAAATCCATGTTTGATTCCCTTGACCAAATTGCACAGATAAAGCTACCTTCTTTTCTACCCATTTATAAATCCTCTTTATGATATGACCGAATACTAAGTCTTCCATCTTGGCTTAAGGCTATAAGAGAAACCACCTTATCCTCTAAGTGCTTCAAATGATCTCCCCATACATCATCACAAGCTTATTCCACTATCAATGCCAATTCCTCAAGTTCACTATTGCCACAAAGAAATGCCTCCCTCGTAGATGCCACATCCCTCCTCATTTCTTCATATTCACTTCCATGTGCAAGCATGGCATACATCATCTAGACGATTCTCTCTTCTGTAGAGACAACCCTTTATACCAATTTGGATCCATGATTACTTCCTCTTATCCTTGAGTTCGCCATCTCTCTTACTGCACTGTTGTGGTAACTTTCACCTGCTTACATCACCCTTTTGTTTTACTATGATATCCTTCTCTAATATCGTTTATGCTCTGATACAACCTATTCCACCCCTAGAGACTTCACATGATTTTAGGTCCCCCGTGATCTCTAGTTGTGCAACACCAATGTGTTTATCACAAATTTCCCGACTACCTTGGCAATGCTTCACCCATACTAAGCCTCACCTGTACTTGATTTAAAATTTCTTAGACAAGTTATATAGTGGAGTAAAACTCAATCTAAAACTCAAGTGTATCTTTGTCCACTACTCAACTTCACATTTCCACGTGCAACCATAAGTTCATTTGCAATATTAAACTCTTCACAACATTATATTTTTATCATCAATTATTTTTCATATATAAATAACATTCTTTTAAGATTCCACAAGTATGCACAATATTCACACATATAATGAACACCAAAAGATACAAAGGTAGTGGCCCACAAACTTACTCCAAAAGTAAATTATATATGTTGAAAATTTTATAAGTCTTACAAGTTCAGGTCAGACCCCACTCAAATTTACCTGAATAGATCACAAGATAATATTAGAAACTACAAATTTAGGTCATTGCCACCCATTCCTTGAATCACATGGATCGTTCCACAACTCAGATGGGTTGTGGCACAACTCAATCAATTTTTTCCACAACTCGAGCTATTAAAATCAGTGTACCAGTTCACCTTCTAACCAGGTGGTTGGAAGAGTGAATGCTTTCCCCAAGTGAATATCACCCCCTCATCTTGGTTATGGTTTCGTTTTTCCCCCATCTTGCTTTGTAGTTTGGTGTCTTGTGTTATATCTACATTGTCTTTCTTTCCTCCCCATTCGATTTTCCTCCATCACCTATCTATATATATATATATATATATATATATATAGGATGTGGTAACGATAAAGTGAATGAACCTTAGCATTCCACCATACTTCATGTCTCTTCACATTTTGAGCTAGCCCTGTACTTCATTCTGCTTTACCTATCTTTGATTGAACCAACTTGTTCAATTTCATCTCATTCTTGGAATGATTTAAACATCTCATGGGTTGTCATATTTGTCACCCTGTCACGTATTTGGGGCAAGTATTCCACACCATTTTTCTCACTTGATTATGTGACATATTGTCTCATCCATGTGTGCACCTATCTGTGCCCCCAACACATGCCAATCCTATCATTTTTGTTGGGTTTGCGCACCCAGCGCGATGCCCAATCATCTCAACTAGTTACCTTGTGTGCCCATGTTGCCAAGTTCGCATTGAAACCCCAAATTTTGTCCAGAATAGTTGCAATTATCATCACAATTCTTGTGATTCCTATGTCATAGCACTCACATGTCTTAATTTATGTGCATGGGCTTGACACATGAACATTGAACAAAATGACCCATGATTAACCATGTTGATCACTAATCTTGACAAAAAGACTATCTAGGATTTGCCAACCCCAATACATGAAATGACATGACATAAAATACCAGTAACACTTGATGGGATGTGAGGTGCAATGAGTTGATTGAAGAGATGTTAGATACAACAAATTGACATACTCTAATGAGTCGACAATTTTGACTTTATTTTACGCGCCCATGATTTACAAGTTGTTGAAAAATGTGTAACTAGGTTCAATCTTCATAAGTATGAAATGTATTCTTCTAAATTATAAATGAAAAAAAATTATTATTAATGAAGCATGGTTTTCATGCTCAAGTTCTTTTATTTTATAGGTCAAGCACCCATTGAGTTCTTCTAGGATTAGTCCTAGGTTTAAGAATCATTCTCATATATTGAAGACCCTATGGGAACATTGTAGCTTGTAAAGAAAAAAATGTTTTATCTTTAAAGTATCGAAATACCTCCAAGATCAAGTCGGCCTAGAAGTAGTCAAAGTCAACCTACATGAAGAGCCACGTCTACCCTTGAAGAAGCCTATAAATAGAGAGGAACTCATCCTCCATGATCTAATTTAGAATATTAGTTTGCAGTGCTAAGATCTTCCTCAGATTATAAACAAAATAATTTCATTGTGCTTAAGGATTCATCAATTTTTACAAGTGAAATGAAGAGCTTCTATGTTAATTTTATTAGCAATTTAACATAAATAATGTTGGGTTTTGTTATATTCTTTCCACGTAGTTAACAGGGGGTTTGAGGGGTACCCGTAACCCCACTTTATGGGGTACGGGGCAGCGCCCGTGAAAAATTTGGTTTTCGACCATATGTTAGGATGGGCGGACCCACCTATGGTTTTGTGCATGATTTTCGCACATGTTTTTGGACGCGATGGTTTTCGGTCCATGGTATTGGACGCGATGTTTTTTCAGTCCATGGTATTGGATGCTTCGGCATGTATAAATATGTATTGTAACATTGAAAGGAACATAATGAAAAATCAAGCTGGTAGTCCGGGTTTTGGGATCCAGGGGAAATCTCTGTTTATATGTGTTTTATGTGTTATGCTCTTGCATTGTTTATTTTTTGTGTTTTAGAATACGTATGTAGGTAATTTCTGTACGGGGTTAAAACCTACATTTCGTATCAGAGCAGATTTGGCTTCAAGGGGACGCCTTTATTGCTGAGGGGTGTCACTTGGGCTTGTGGTAGACCCTGTTCAGTGGGAGATCTGCGAGATCGATTCTGGTGGTGAAAGAAGATGGCGTGCAGTGGAAAGATAGAGATCGAGAAATTTAGTGGTCAGAGTTTTGATTTGTGGAAACTCAAGATGGAGGATCTGTTGGTGGATAAAGATTAGTGGATCGTGGTAGATCCGGGTACTAATCCAATAGGAGTGTCTGATGAAGAATGGAAGAAGTTGGATCGGAACGCAAATAGCACAATAAGATTGTGCGTCTCAAATTCAGTAATGCTGAATGTATCAAGGCAAGCTACGGTGAAGGCTTTGTGGGACAAGTTAGGGACTTTGTACCAATCTAATTCTCTGGTGAATAAACTGTTCCTGTGAAAAATGCTGTATAACCTGAGGATGAAAGATGGAGACACGGTGACAGAGCATCTGAACGAATTTAATACTGTGGTAAGTCAGTTAGTATCTTTTGATATTAAAATTTTAGATTAAGATAAGTGCATCAGTTTGTTGTGTTCTCTACCAGATTTGTGGGATAGTCTGGTTATTGCAATAGGTAGCAATGCAACTGCCTTGCAGTTTGATGAAATAGTCTCAGCCTTGTTGACAGTGGAGATGAGACGGAAAAATATGGAGAGCCACAATGGTGATGTCTTGTCTGTACAAGGACGGTCCCATAATAGAAACAAAAATAAGTCACTCCAGTGGGAGATCTAAATCTCCAGGAAAACCTGTAAAGGTGGTGTGCTAGAAATGCAGAAAGGAAGGGCACTTCAAAAGGGACTGTAAATCTAAAGCTCTTGATAAAGGAAAGGGATTTGATGATGCTCCTTCTGTAGGGGCAAAAACCACCTCAGATGAAGGTGGGGGTGTGTACTTGGCTTCTTCAAGTACACATGTAGATCATGAGGCATGGTTGATTGACTCAGGTGCATCCTTTCACTTCACTCCCCATAGAGAGTGGTTCTGCGAGTATGAGAAATACGATGGTGTTGATGTCTTCTTAGGGGATGATAGGAAGGCTAAAATCATTGGTCGCAGATATTAAAGTTGAAGTTGCAAGGTGGAAGGGTTAGAACACTTCCGGGTGTTCTGCATATTCCTGCATTGGCCAGAAAACTAATTTCTGTAGACAAGATGGATGATGTGGGTGTAAAAACAGTGTTCAAAAAGGATACCTGTAAAATGGTTCGGGGAGCACTGGTATTGATGTGGGGAGTTCGAATTGGAACTCTGTACAAGCTGCAAGGTAGCACTGTTATTGATGGGTGCAACAGTTCTGTGGTTCCTGAAAGTGGAGTAGAAATTCTAGTGGTCTCTGGAGAGAAGACCATGTTGTGGCATCAAAGGCTTGGACATATTAGAGAGAAGGGCCTTCAAATACTTCATGGTAAAGGTATGGTAGAATGTATGAGTAATAGCTCTCTGGATTTTGATTTATGTGAAAATTGTGTATATGGGAAGCAGAATCAGGTGAGTTTCCCCTTTGGTAGTAAGAGGGTGAAACAAATATTAGAGCTTGTGCACAGTGATGTGTTTGGACCTGTGAAGGTTCCGTCACTGGGTAGTCTATGTACTATGTATCATTTATAGATGACTTATCAAGGAATACATGGATATATTTCCTTAAGAAGGAATCTGAAGTCTTTGACAGGTTTAAGGAATTTAAGGCTCTCGTGGAAAATTAGATAGAGAAGAAGATAAAGGTACTGAGGACAGATAATGGTGGAGAGTTTTGCAGCAAGGAATTTGAAGAATTCTGTCAGAAGTGTGGTATAGCACGACAGAAGAGTACTCCATATACACCTCAGCAAAATGGAGTTGCAGAAAGAATGAATAAGACGTTGATGTGGCAAGAAGCGTGCTCAGTGGTGCTGGGTTAGTACAAGAATTCTATACAGAGGCGGTGGATACTGCATGTTACTTGGTCAATAGGTCACCTTCATTAGCGTTGGAGGATAAGACTCCACAAGAGGTATGGACTGGTAAGAAACCCTCTCTTTCACATCTAAGGGTATTCGGATGTGATGCATATGTACATGTTCCAAAGGAGAAACGAACCAATTTGGATAGTAAATCTGAAAAGTGCATCTTTATTGGGTATAAGGATGGTTTAAAGGGTTATAAGCTTTGGAACCCAGTAACAAGGAAGGTTGTGTACAACTGAGATGTAGTGTTCAGAGAGGTGAAAGATGTTATTAAACATGAATTCCAAACAAAGGAACCTGAGAAGATAGAGTTTGAGCTAAAGGAGGACTAATTAGACTCTACAATAGAGGAGGAATCAGAAGATGAAGAGCCACAAACTCTGGCTGTGAGAAGATCAGTTCGAGAAAGAAGGCAGCCAAAAAGGTATAGTCCATCTGCTTTCTGTTCAAATTTTTCTTTGTCTGTTACTGATGATGATCCCAAAACTGTGAAGGAAGCAGTAGATTCAGAGGATGGCAAACTATGGAAAGAGGCCATGGTTGATGAAATGGCATCTTTGCACAAAAACGAGGCCTGGGATCTGGTGGAGTTGCTGACTGGAAGGAAACCCATTGGCAGCAAATGGGTGTTCAAGAAGAAGACAAATACAGAAGGAAAGGTGGAGAAATACAAAGCTCAGTTGGTAGCAAAAGGCTATTCCCAGGCGCTGGGAATTGATTTTGGTGATATTTTTTCTCCTGTTGCCAAGGTAACTTCTATTAGATTACTTTTATCTATTGCTGCTGCTTTTGATTTTGAGGTAGAATAGATGGATGTGAAGACAACATTTCTTCACGGGGATCTAGAAGAGGAAATATACATGAAGCAACCTGAAGGCTTTGCGGTGAAGGGTAAGAAAGAACTTGTATGTAAGTTAAAGAAGTCTTTGTATGGGTTAAAACAGTCACCAAGGATGTGGTATCAGAAATTTGATACATTTATACGGGGACTTGGCTTCACCAGAAGAAAAGCAAATAACTGTGTGTATTTTTAATTTATTTGTTACCGTGTTATTTATCTGGTCTTGTATGTGGATGATATGTTACTGGTTGGAAATGACAAATAAATTATCCATGATTTGAAGACCCAATTGTCCTCCAAATTCGACATGAAAGATCTTGGTACTGCAAACTATATTTTGGGCATGGAAATTAAAAGAGATCAGGAAAAGAGGAAGCTCTAGTTAAACTAGAGGAAGAATGTCGAGACAATATTGCAGAGGTTTAATATGCAAGATAGTAAACCGGTGAAGGTTCCTATTCCTATAGGTGTGAGGTTATCTGTTGAACAGTGTCCTAAGACACAAGAAGAGGAAGAGGACATGTCCCGTGCTCCATATGCAAGTGCAGTTGGTAGCTTGATGCATGCAATGGTCTATACTAGACTAGACATTGCACATGCAGTGGGAGTATTGAGCAGGTTTATGTCAAAACCAGGAAAGGAGCATTGGACAACAATGAAGCGGGTTTTCTAGGTATTTGCGTGACACTAGTGATTATGGTTTGTGCTACCAAGGAAGACCAAGATTGGACAGAGTGTTGGATATTCATGGCTTTGTTGATGCAGATTGGGCTAGAGATCTGGATCAGAGAAGATCTACAAGTGGGTGTGTTTAACCTATTTAGAGGTGGAGTGAGTTAGATGAGTAAGAAACAATTTGTAGTGGCACTATCAACTACAAAGGCAGAATACATGGCAGCCACTCATGCAAGCAAGGAAGCAGTTTGGTTGCAGAGATTGTGTTCAAGTATGGGGATAGTATAGGAAGCTATAAGGATAGACTATGACAGCCAAAGTGCAATTTTCTTGGCAAAGAACCCCGCATATCATTCAAAGACAAAGCACATTGATGTTCTGTATCACTTTGTGAGGGATATGATATAAGAAAAAAAAGTGTTACTGGTAAAGGTGGACACTTTGAAGAATACTGCAGATGCATTGACAAAATCTGTGAGCTCTGAGAAGTTCTCTTGGTGTAGAGAGACAATGGAAGTTTCAGGGCTGGAAAAATGACTATGCTCTCTTGTGGCCCCCTATGGAAAGAAAACAACAAGTGGGAGAATGTTGGGTTGTGTTATATTCTTTCCACGTAGTTAACAGGGGATTTGAGGGGTACCTATAGCCCCACTTTATCGGGTCCAGGGCAGCGCCTCGAAAAATTTTGGTTTTTGACCCTATGTTAGGATGGGCGGACCCACTTATGGTTTTGTGCATGATTTTCACACATGTTTTTGGACGCGATGGTTTTTCGGTCCATGGTATTAGATGCTTCGACATGTATAAATATGTATTGTAAAATTGAAAGGAACATAATGAAAAATCAAGCTGGTAGTCTCGGTTTTGGGATCTAGGGGAAATCTCTGCGTATATGTGTTTTATGTGTTATGCTCTTGCATTGTTTATTTTCCGTGTTTTAGAATTCGTATGCAGGTAATTTCTATACGGGGTTAAAACCTACAAATAAGAAATTGAACAACAACATAAAAATGTACAAAACATCATCAAAAACACAATACAACAAGCACATTATAAAGGATTTCACCCCTCCTCGGCTATGTCTCCTTGGTCTAGCTTCCGATTGCTTAGGCCTCTCTATTATGCTCAAAAATGTAAAAATATGTGTTTACAATGCTCAAATGCTTCTGAAACCTGCTCCAATCAGTTTAGAATACTCAAAAATGGCTATCTAGCCCCTTTTTGCAACCAATTTGGTGGAAAACTGAAGAAGTTTTGACTTATCCTAGTTTTCCTACTATTTGCTCCACAATTTTCTCCACATATAATAGGAACCCACAATTTCACTCCAAAAATCCGCTAACTAAGCGAGAATTTTTCCCCGTGACTGTCTTATTGTAAATCACAATCGGTGAAGTTCTGCAGGCTTATGGTATGTGAACAAGGCAGACAATGTGTGATTGTGATATTGGCGGACCCAACGAGACATTAAACTATAGCCTATAACCTTGTCGCATCTGGGATATCACAATTGGTGGAAAATCGGAGGTCGTGTATATGCAGGACTTTGTTGTGTTGTGATTTGCAATTGTGATATCACATTGCAACCCAAACCTACTGGGGTCGATTCTATAATGACGACCCGCTTCCCTGTTGTGATGTGCGATTTAGCGCACCACAACCTTGTTCTTGCCAGGGGATGATTCTATAACACATCCCTTCATCGATATTCGATTTGCAAAATATGGGAACCAATGGTGGCCTGCCACTTGGCACCTCCCGATTCATTGATGTAGGCTACCATGTCATCCAATCCTGTCATGTGAGAAAGTCAAACCTGAACTTTGACTTGCTCTAACTTCTGCATATGAGCTCGGATTTGAGCATTTTTCACACTGTTAGAATTTGAATGTTGAGCTCTTTGATTTGAAGCTAAGTTTATCAAGATTCTGACACTTTGATTTTTGAGCACCTGATCACTCCTCCCCATTGGAAACCTTTTGGACCCCAAAAGAATCACTTTCAATTGTTTAGCAGGAGAGGGTACAATTCCCTCACCTTTCCAACCTCTATCCATTTGTCTTTTGAAGGAGTTGTCCCTTTGAGCCCCACTCAAAGATAATCGATACTTCCCCTTTTTGTTGTCCTTATTCTTCTGTCAAGTATACTAAGTGTCTTGCTAAAGCACATCAAGAAATTTTGGAGAAAAGTATTCAATAGATGGAATTTGAATATTCTCTCCTTGATCTTTAATCAAAGGAGGCTCATAAAACTTTAAATTCTCAACATTAACAACAACATAAATTTGCATATATGAAGGAAAATCCAACCTGAAGATATTGTTACCAATCTTTTCCAAAATTATGAATTGGCCATATCTAATTGGTTTTAGATTTTTACCTTCTCCTTGGAGCATCTATTTATTAATGTGAAGCTAAACTTCATCACCAACTTGGAATTTGTGATCTTGATGATGCTTCTCATGCCTTACTTTGTACTTGTCTTGGATTTTCTCAAGTTGTTCTTGAACCTTTTGGTGTACTAATTGTATTTGCTCAATGAACTTTCTTGGTTTTTCTATGTCGCTATGACCTTCAATAGCAACATCCTTGCCAAAAATAAAATCCAAATGAGATTTAGGAAAGTATCTCATGCAGGCCTCAATTGGAGAAGTTTGAGTGGAAGAGTTCTTGGCTTGGTTGTAAGCATGTTGAATATAATGCAACTGTTCATCTCACAACTTAGGATGCTTGCTGCAATATCCACAAAGAATATGTATCACTGTTCTATTCACTACTTTTGTTTGACCATCTATTTGTGGATGAAACGTTGTACTCTTTTTCAGTTTGTTGTCCATGAATCCCCACAAGTTTGACCACAAATCCCCCACAAAGCGGGAATCTCAATCACTAACAATGGATGTGGGCAACCCAAAATGCACCCAAACATTCTGAAAGAATAACTGAGCAGTTTGTTTAGCTGTAACTTTCTTTTTACATGGCATCAAAATACACATTTTGTTGAACCTATCCACAACTACATACAAATAATCATGACCTCTTTTTGACAATGGAAGTCCTCCTACAAAATCCATAGAAACATTCTCCCACAGTGGTGAAGGAACCAGAAGTGGTGTGTAAAATCCTAAATTCATATTTCTAGGCTTATTGATTGCACATAATGAACATCCTCTAATAAAATGAGACACACTTTCATGAATACGAAACCAATAATAATACCTTTGTAGATGTGCCACTGTCTTACTTACACAGAAATGACCAGCAATAAGAGAAGTATGTGCCTCTCTTATGATGTTAACTCTTTCTCACTGCCGAATACAAAGTTTTCCAAGATGGTACAACAAGATATCATGAAAATGATAATCCAATTCCTCTACTTGATTACCTTGACTCAAGCTTGCATAAACGTCCTGAAGGTCATTATCTAATGCATATTGCTCAATATAACTTTCATGTAAAACATAATTATGCTTGAGTAAAGTAGCTGCACTAACAATCGGTCTAGGAAGAATATCAACAACTTTATTGTAGATACCTTCATTATACCTGAGTACCAAGTGGAATTGTTTAAGAAAACCCATCCATCAGAAGTGTCTCGATTGCTGCAACTTTGATTGAGATTGCAAGTATTGAAATGGTTGATGATCAGTGTGAATGACTATTTCCTTATCCATCAGGTAGTGTTTTCTATTTTCTCACACTTTTCACCAATGCATACAATTCCTTGTCATATGTAGGATAGTTACTCATTGCACCATTAAAAGTTTTTGAATGAAAATAGATAGGCTTACCATGTTGCATGACGACTCCACCCATAGCATAGTCACTAGCATATGTCTGAATCTCAAATGACTGTCTCAATTCTAGAAGTGTGAGTACGGGAGCTGTACTGATCTTGTCCTTCAATGCATCAAAGGCCTTTTCTTTTTTGCCTCCCCACTGAAAAACCCTTTTCATGTTGGTCAATGCATGCAAAGGAGATGCTATAAGAGAGAAACTAGCGATGAATTTCCTCCAATATTGGGCTCCTCCCAGAAAATTTCTTACCTATGTAACTGTCTTGGGCCTTGACCAATTCACAGTGGCATCAACCTTGGAGGGATTTATTTTCAACTCACCTCCTCTAACAATATGAACCAAGTAAACTAAAGAAGTCTTTCCAAACTCATACTTTGACATCTTCAGATATAACTGTTCTTTTTTCAAGACATCATGTACTTTTCTTACATGATTCACATGTTCAACTCAGGATTTACTGAAAATTAAGATGTACTCTAAGTAGGATATGACAAATTCATCAAGAAATGGCCTCAACACATCATTCATCACACGCACGAATGTATCAGGAGCATTACATAAACCAAATGGCATAACTAGCTATTGAAACAAACCCTGTTTTGTTTTGAACTTGTTTTCCAAATATCTCCTTTAGCTATTATAATTTGATGGTAGCCACTTCTTAAGTCCAACTTAGTTAAATACTTTGCATCTTTCAATTGATCCAGTAAATCATCTATTTGAGGTAATGGGTAACGGTTCTTTATTATAATTTTGTTTAATGCACGAAAGTCCACACACATGTGCCATGTTCCATCCTTCTTTGGCACCAAGACAATAGGTGAACCACAAGGCGAGGAAGATGGTCCAATGACCCCTTTGTTCAACAAATCTTGGATTTGCATCTTAATTTCTGCCATTTCCATCAATGACATCATGTACATGCCAATGTTAGGAAGAGGACAATCTTGTTGCTACTATATCTCATGTTGGATTCCTCTCTTGGGAGTAATCCTTTTGGTTCTTAAAACATTTCGTCATATTGGTTAACTATGTCAATCAATTCAGATTTCAAATTTGAATCACAACCTTTAAAAGCTTCTTTATCAACATCATTTTTGGGTTTGATCATGAGAAGTACAAAATTCTTGCTCGAATTTACTAGTCTTTTCATCTGCCCTACATTAACAAGTGAAAGATTTGTTTTCTTGCTATGAGCTATCACAATATATTCTGCTCCATTTTTGAATAAATGATACTTATTTTCATGTCGATGGAAGATAGCTTTTTTGTCATAAAGGTATGGCCTACCAAAAACCATGCCACAAATATCTAACGGAACAACGTCAAGCTCCACTTCATCTATGAAATTTGTAGTAATAGCGAATCTCAGTTTACATTTTCTAGTAACTTGTAATTGCGCATTGTCACATACCCATCCAAGTGGATAAATTTTATGATGTGGAACAGTTTCCAGATTTAAACTCTTGACGGTGTTTTCAGAGATAAGATTGGCTTGAGAGCCGCTATCAAAGAACGTATCAATATTGTTATGTTTCAATATCACCCTTACGTGAAACCATTATATTCTCTTCTTTTCATTTGGAGTTTCACTTTACGAGTTGAAGAACTAGTGCTGGAAATGGATTCTTTTCCTTTTAACCCCATTGCTGTGATTTTAGTTTCATCACCTGAATCGAATACAAAATCCTATTGAGTAGTTGCAGTTGTCTTTTGTTTTCCCTTTTTGTTGTTTCTTTTTGGTTTCATTTCAGGATGAAGCTTTCAACAGTGAGATTTATCATGACCTTCTCGAGAATAGTGTTTGCATGTAATTTTCTCTCCTTCTTTTTTTATAGACATAATTTTCTTTGCGTTCCCTTTTAAAGCATTTTCTTTTCCCTTACTCTTAAACGATTTTTAACTACCTTCTTCTGGGGTGTTTTTCCCTTTTGCCTTGAGATGAGTGGCTTGCACACACACATCATCTAGATTATTGGGATTAAACATTAAGATAGTATGCCTAAGGTAACTATGTAAACCCCCTACGTAATTCAACAGTGTCTTGTGACTGCAAATCTACACCTAACATCATAGACATTTTTCTAAATCTTTGGGTGTAATGTTACGCATTTTGACCTTTAAGTTGTCTAAAGTTCTGCCAATTCATGATGGATTTCTACATATAAGCTAGAGGGTAGAATTGTCTTTTATTTACATTAATGAAATCATTCCAAGAAATTGAGATCTTACCGTGTTTTTTAATCTCCTCTTGGGTCTTTGATTCCCACCATACTAGTGTTGCACCCTCCATTCTCAAGGAAGCTAACTTAATATTTATGTCATCCTCTTGAAGGTTTTGAATCCTACAATATACCTCTAGCTGACGAATCTAATTATCAATCTTCTCTGCATTCACTTCACCATTATACATGAGAAACTCAAATTTAACATCAAGTTTTAAAAAAGGTGATTTACCAGTTCCTTTTGAAGAATGATGATGAGTATGAGTAAGGGTAGTGTTAGTGGAAGAGGGTGAAGATTCTTATGAAGAAGAAGATGAAGAAGATGGTGGAGAGGGTGGAGGTTTGTCTCCATTCCCATTACCTCATTTTCCATTACCTCATCCTAAAAATCCTTCTCCTTTGGGAGGTTTGGAACTTTCCCCTTGCAACCTGGTATTCCTCTCTTCATAGAGGACCTTCACCATCTTTGTTATATCAAAAAAAGTCTTTCTGAAGATATTTTCATCTTCTGTCATGTTTGTAGGTTCTCCTTCGTGAGACATGATCGCTGGAGTCTCAACTGCAAGTTGAGGCTAAACTAGTGTTGGAGATTGTGGTAACCTTACTCTTCTTCCCCTTGACCAAACTTCAGGGCTTCCAACCAGCTTTGCTTCACCTCTTTTGAGTTTTAACCTTGTAAGAATGACATAAACTTGCAAAAAATTAAATCCTTCTTTCACAAAGGAAACCTAGTGCTCTGATACCAAATTGATGTTTGGTCTAAAATATCAGCTTTCATTGCTAAGATCTTCCTCAAATTATAAAAAAAAATCTTTCATTGTGCTTAAGGATTCATCAATTTTTGCAAGTGAAATGAAGAGTTTTTATGTTAATTTTATGAGCAATTTAACATACATAAAAAAATGAAAAACAACATAAACATGTACAGAACATCATCAAAAACACAATACAATAAGCACATGATAAATGATTTCACCCCTCCTGGGATACGTTTCCTTGGTCCAAATTACAATGGCTTGGGCCTCTCTATTATGCTCAAAAATGTAAAAATATGTGTTTACAATGCTCAAATGCTTCTGAAACCTACTCCAATCAGTTCGGAATACTAAAAAATGGTTATCTAGCCTCTTTTTGCAACCAATTTGGTGGAAAACTAAAGAATTTATGACTTCTCCTAGTTTTCCCACTATCTGTTCCACAAATTGCTCCACGTCTGATAGGAACCCACAATTTCACTCCAAAAATCCGTTAACTGAGCGAGAATTTTAACGCGTAGTGGGCCTTAATCCACTGGCACCAACTATCTTATCGCAAAGCATAATCGACAGGGTTTTGCGGGCTTATGGTCTGTGAAAAAGGTAGGCAATGTGCAATTGCGATATTGGCGGACCCGACGGGACATTAAACTGCAGCCTATAACCTTGTCACATCTAGGATACCACAATTGGCAGAAAATCGGTGGTCTTGTATATGCGAGATTTTTCCATGTTTTTATTTGTGGTTGCGATATTGCATCGCAACCCAAACCTGTCGGGGCCGATTTTGTCACATTGACCTACTTCCTGTTGCGATGTGCGATTTATCGCATCGCAACCCTGATATTTCTGGGGTCTGATTCTATAACAACTCCCTTCACCGATATGTGATTTGTCAAATGTGGGAACCAATGGCAACCTGCCACTTGGCACCTCCCGATCTGTTGATGGAGCCTACCATGTCATCCAATCTTGCCATATGAGCAAGTCAAACCTAAACTTTGACTTGCTCTAAATTCTTCATACAAGCTTGGATTTGAGTGTCGTTCACACCGTTGGAATTAAAATGATGAGCTCTTCGATTTGAAGCTAAGTTTATCAAGATTCTGACACTTTTATTTTTGAGCCTTAATTTTGAGCACCTGATCACTCTATTAGGCACACTCATCTCATTCTATGCAAAGAAGAGGAAAGCAAAGGAAGCTGAATAAGAAGGATGAAGAAGAGAAAAAGGAGTTTGAAGTGCTTGGGTAAAGTCTCTCTCTCTCACGTACAAGTCAAAGCTAGGGTTTCTGTGCTGGGGCTATCTTTGGTTCGATCTTAGAGGAAATAGAGAAAGGAAGTAAAGTGAAGGTCACTTAGGGTATCTCACTATCCCTAAGTGACAAGGAAAGGCAAGTGAATGGAATAGAAGGCAATACGAAGAAGATTAAAATTTTCTAGAGGAGAAATAATAGTTTCAATATTTGTCGGAAGACATAATTTGAGATCTATAGTAGGAGGTCGCAGTTCTTGCAGCAGGAGGCGAATTTGATCTTGATCTTGGAGGGTATTTTTCTAAGTCATTAGGTCATGGTATTCTTCAATTGAAGGATCTATAATAAGAGATGAGATTTAAAGGTTTTCCCCTCAAGAGGAGGGGTTTTGGCCCTGACTTGTAGCCTATATACTGTGTCACTATTCTTATTGTTTTGGTAGTCATTTGATGTATCTCACATTATAATAATAAGGAACAAAGCTAATAAGGGAAAATGTAACACAAACAATTATCAATTTAAAGAGAATTAACTTATTCATTACGCTAATGAATTCTCAACACAGGCCACTGGCCTCCCACTATCATCTGACTCCCTCTCCAACTTCGTCCACTCCATCTCTATCATTGTCTTTGTCTTTGCTCCAAATTCATTTGTCTTTGTCTCTACACCAATGTTGTCTTTGTCCTTAGCTCCGTCAACATTACATCGACCAGGCATACACCCAGGCATGTGAGTCTTAATGCAGGATTTTCAAATTTTGAATGCAAGGCGCCATTTCAATTTCAAATTTGAAACTTACCATATAATTTTTCTCCCTCTAGTGATCAAATTACTAAACAAACCTCTGCAGCCTTCATCGATTGATTAAAGTGATCAACGCGTTTCAATGCTTTCCCCATACGAGTCAACAATTTCATTTGTGCAACATTTATGGGAAAATTTTAATTTTCTCCCCTTAATTTTAAATTAACCCCACATCTGTGCCATTTCTCCTTTGTGTTGCCCTTCCTCCTACCCTATGTGAAAAAAAAACAGCCAGATTATCAGAGCAATTGGCAAGTGACCTGTGCAAATGAAGAAACTAGATTTTGGGTCGTTGAGCAAAGGTAAATTATTCCCCAATTTTTTGTTACATTTCTCTTTGTTGATTTTCTTTTACAAAATTTTTGACCGATTTCATGTTCTTGTAATCACCGCAATGGTGACTTAATAGTGAGTTACGACCACATTGACCTAGTAAGATGTTGCAATGGGTAAGCCAACTAATTGCCTATTTGATTCACCCATTGTGACAACTCGTTGGGTCACTGTTGTGGTGACTGCACGATTTCAAAAAACATGTCTTTGTGAGTGTATGCTGTTCCTTTTGTCTAACTAAATTTATAACATTTCTCACATGATTTTCATTATATTATAATATACAAATTTTCCATGTTTGGAAAAAGAAACATAAATTTTCCTTCCTCCAAACAATCCTACAAGCATTAAGAATTACATTCATCAATATTCTTACTATAAACTTTTGCAAATGCCTCTATCAATTTTGATCATATTTCAACATAAAATTCATATACGTGTTGATATAAAGATCCATCTCTCTCAAGCTAAAGAGCTAACTCTCTCAAGCTCGTGAGAAATTCATGTCCAATATCCAATTGATTTATTATGAGATATGACTCTTCAAAATATCATAGGATGCTCCTAAATAATAAAGTAAGTTATTCCATCCATAAATAACTTTAAAAGTATATGAATGCCAATATCTCACATCCTATGGACAATTTCCTCTCGCCTCTCTAATAATCCATTCAGACCCTAAAAATTTCTTCTTTCTAATAAATAGGGATAACAAAAATAATATTGTAGTTAGCAACAACCCATGCCTATAAAATTCAACCCCACAATTTCATATACAGGCTTGACCACTTCCATTTTATGGTAACCCCACAACATTTGTCCATAAAACCAATATGATGTAGCCAATATTCAATTGTTGTTATGAACTTGAGAATTAAAATAAGATTGAGACTTCCATATTCCTTGACAATACCAAATCTATCTTGTCTAACGATCTTCATGCGTCCACTGAATTGTTGTATGACCATTTCCAATCGTCCATATAAGTTCGATGATCTTATACATTTACTTGAATACGCTAACCTTCAAAATTGATTTACAAAGTGATGTGAATGTGTGTTTATCAATACCTTTTAATTGTTGATAATTACGAAGGTTCTACGTGAAATATTCTGTCTCTTCCCGCATTCACCATGGTCTATATTGGCACTCAATGGCTAACAAATGGGAAACCTATAATAAAACAATAACCATAAATAAAAACAATGGTGAAAAATACATGAAAATATAGAAAAATGTGATTCATATTCATTGAAAGCATATTTATACAAAGTACCCTTGAGTAATGGGAAACCTATAATAAAACAATAACCATAAATAAAGAAAATGGTGAAAAATACATGAAAATATAGAAAAATGTGATTCATATTCATTAAAAGCATATTTATACAAACTACCCTTGAGTTTGAATAAAAGGGAGACATAGAATAAAATAGAATCTATATAAGCAGACACTGCATAGTGATATGAGAAAATATAGATTCATACTCATGAAGGAAATAATTATACAAATTGTCCATATTCTTGAAAGAAACAATCATAAAAATTGTCATTTTTCCTCAAGATGGGTAAGAAGGAAAAGATTACTCCAAACACTACAATAATGTCTATAGTCTCAATAATCTAGTTGTAATGTATACAATACAAAGTAAATATAGAATATGCTATCCAATGGAAAATAATATAAACGAGTGTAAGTTATTGTCATGCATAATGCATCTCTAATATCATATCCTTCGTTTCTTCACCCTCTTCTCTTTCCTCCATCTTTCCCTCTTTATCTCATCCTCTTCTTTTCTCTCTTTTCTCTCCCTCTCCCTATAAATCACTCCCTCTTCTCATTCATATGCCTTTCACAATGGAGCACTAAGTCAAGTATTTTAGAACAATAGAGAAGTTCCTAGTAGAATACAAATAGTGAAAACCATTATGTTGCCCTAGTTGGTGGGCTAACAACAGTTAGAAATTATGATGCAAATGAAATTTTCATTTACACCAATTCGAAGTTGATATGCAATCAAATGACTAGAATTTATCAAGTCCGAAGACAGAATATGAAACCTCTTCATAGAGAAGAAAAAAACATTGCTTCTCATTTTCAATGCTTTACCATAAATTACTGGTCAAATATTCAGAGGGTTGTTGGTGATCTACTGTCTAAGGCAACATGCAGTGTAGGTGGAGGTCCAAGATATGTGGAGCAATCACCATTTTCTCTAGCAAATGTCATTAATGGTCGTTCATATAGGTGGCCTATTAGTGAATGCATTTTTCTTATGATTGTTAATGAGTTTCTTATGGTGTTGTTCTTTCATTTCAGAACCAATCCTACAGGAACATGTTCTAACTTCTAATAGTATCATAAGCATTCAATTTGTCCAGTTTTTTTGATGTACCTATCTAAAAAAAATGTTTTCTCATAGTGACAGGAGCTTTTTTTCTTATATATGAGTTTACTTTGTTTTTTGGTACCTTTTCTATATATATATATATCTATATATATATCTATATATATATCTATATATATATATATATATATATATATATATATATATATATATATATATATATATATATATATATATATATATCTATATATATATATATCTATATATCTATATATATATATATATATGGAATTTAGTTTTCAGTCAAAATTATTAAAGGAATTACATTGTGATTATAGTTCAGTTGCTACTAGATGGATTTAGCTTACAACTCATTTGATTAATAAAGGACATTCCATGGAATATATAACACTACTTAGTTATCTATGGAATATATAACACTACAATAATCAAGGAATACACACATAGAAGTTGTGTCTGCTAACTAGGCATTGCCGCAACAATGGGAACGAGTGTCGGTAGCGATGAGCCATGGGCGCTTGAACACATGTGTGCCTCCACTGTCTCTCAACATATATGCTCCCCAGTCATATAATCTATGCAAGTTCAGTATCAGAGATGACAAAACACCCCCTAGAGGCCATATAACATTGACTTTGAGTTTATCTGTGATCATATATTTAGAGCCTTCAAAAACCCTAATGTCACACCCATCTCCATCCACTCCTAATATTCCATAACACTCAATTTCATTCCCACACCCTAAATACCTTCTCCTCCATCACCAAAGACCTAAATACTTCACTATAATATTTCATCTTGATTTATGGTATGAACACCTAAATACCCCAACTTTCCGTATCTTACCAGCTATTTGTGATCTCTGGTTAGAACACCTAATTACCGCAACATGCCAAACGATATAGGATTTGATGGGACAAACAATTAATGTCCACTTACATAATTGAGCAAACCTTTAGAAGTAAATTTAAAAATGAACACGGTACAAATTTATGTTTTCCATGAGAATATAAAGTATCATTTCTCTCCAAAATGCCACTAACATACACTATAATTGATAAGGAGAAGAATCGAACTAACACAAACTAAAGATTCAAGCTAAATTAATCTTGAAAACTATTGAGTGGGTATTGCTTCATTCAATTTTCTACAAAAATTGCATACACCATTTATTAATCAATGCCTAAATTATTCGCCCTTGCCAATCAGCAGAACATTTAGTAATCAGGTCAACCAAATGCTCCAATAATTGATCCTTCAACTATTATAGTTGGATTATGCATTAAATTAATGTTATGCATGGGGAATTTAATGCAGTCTGTGTATAACATATGGAAAATGCCTACATTCTATATCTAATAGTTGTCTCCCAACATCTATTCACTCAAATTCCTTAACTACTCAACATATGCCATGTTCATTTTTTTCAACCGAAGATGTAAAAAAAAATGAACATGTATGGCTTACTCAAACAACAATGTTGTTTTGGTGAGCGGGTTTCGAACATCACTTTAGAAATTAGTACACTTCAATCATGTGAGAGGGTGGTCAATATCTAGCACCATTCATTTAAAATTATTAATAATAAGAATAATATTTACTTAAGATTATGCTCCAGTGTCAAAAAAATAATTTCATCACCAAATAAATGAAGTTATTTCATCAGGTTCACATTTTATAAGGAGAAAATTGATTTCCTTATTCTCCTCTCCTATATATTTTTGGGGTAAGGGTCTTAGATGTAATTTTTTATAAATAAATTTTAGGTTGTATAGAGCTTAGTCAGTGGGTTGTGTCTTCTAACTAGGAGTTTCCACAACAATGGGAACACGTCTTAGTAGTGGTGAGATAGTTAATGCTAGCACCAACACATTGACTAGTTTGAATCAGAGCTATGGGCAGAAGGGGGAAATTAATTAATATTTCCGATACTATAATTACTCTCTTATGCCTCGTTAACATTAATATACCCTACTTTTCCCAAATTCCATTCTAGTATGCAAGTTCTTTATTCTTTCTCGGGTTATATGACCATTTATATTTCCCTGTTGGTTATCAAATCATTGGAAAATGAAAACTAAGGCTGATCCATTTATTCCCACATTATTCTATGCAAGAAATATATTTATGAATCCTTGTTAAGGATATATTTAAGTTCGAGGTGTTAAAGGTCTATCTTTCTCGAGTTTCTTTGCAACAATAGAATTTAACCTAATAGAAACAAAAAAAAAAAACATTTGGAACATGATTTTATTAGTATTTGTTAATTTCTAATTGCTAACGATGATAAATCACTAGAAAATAATAAACATTACAACAATAGAGTTTCTATGTTTGTTGACTAGGAGTTTCCGCAATAGTGGGAATCAGTGTCAACAACGGTGAGCTAGTGAATATCAACAACAACACATCATGCAATATGAATTTGAGCTATGGATAGAAGGGGGAAATTCATGAAGATTGATGATACTATAATGATTCTGCCTTCCTTCATAAACATGATGATACCCTGCTTTTTCTCGAATTTCATTCTAGTATACAAGTTCTTTGCTCTTGCTTAGGTTATATGAAATTTTATATTTCCTTGTTGGTAGTCATATTATTGTAAAATGAAAATTAAGGTCAATCCATTTATTCCCACATTCTTCCATGCAAGAAATATATTTATGAACACTTGTTAAGTCTATCATTAAGTTTGTGGTGTTAAAGGGCTCTATTTCTCAGGTTTCTTTTCTTGCATTATTCCATCTTGCCTTATATTCTTCTTGTGCCATAGTCTGCAATGTTTCAATTTTCTCTCTACAATATACAATGGTTTGCTACTTGTTCCCATCCATAAAATCTGCATGCTTTGGACACTATATAGATTCATAGTTGGTTCACCCATTGCAACAACTCATTGGATCACTATTGTGGCAACTCATTGGGTCATCGTTGTAGAAATATATCACCTTTGTGTATTATTCAATGACATGGTTAGTTACCTTCTAGCTATCATACAGGACATCCCAGACTACTTCTTTGGAGCATGTTGGATTCAAAATTATACTAACATGTGGCTAAATCCTTACATTGGGGATTGATGATATACCAACATGAAGAAAACCCTTTCTTCGTGCATTACAAAGATAAGCCTTGTTTGGTGTTTGAGGAGTTGATCCTCATTGTGGCACTTTTGTATAATTGTAGTTGATCTCATGCTTCACCTAGCCAACAAAAGGAGCCTCTTTTTGTAACTATTTCCCATTTTTTGCAAAATGAATACCAATAGAAAAAATGTTGCCATGTTGCAACTATTTTGGAGATAAGTCTAATGTTCCTAGGTAATTTCATAAGGGGAATTATCTGCTTATATATTCAAGATATTTTCATATATTGTGCCCCTCTATATTTTATTGTAGAATTGGTGAGAAACTTTCCCCTCTTTTGAATTCGATGCATTAAAATCATGAAATCTCATTAAAAATACATAAAGATGTAAAAGGACGTAGAAATAAACCTTTAAGTACTTAAAAATTGTCAAAATTAGTAGTTGTATTTTTCATGTATGCATTTCTAAAAGTGTCTTTTTATTGTTTTAGTTGCACTAGACTGTATGCCCAACTCCATATTTAATTTTTTGATTATTTCTTGTAGATCATCTTGTAGGAATTGTGATTGCCTGAACCCAATAGTATTTATGTATTTCAACAATAGATAATTGAATAAAGTGATATGTTATACATTAATAGTTACAAAATACAAAATATATGTAAATCATAAGTACATCAAGTAAAATACAAAATGAAATATAAATATTTCAAAATTTTCCATCTCTATTGGGGGACAATCTGTATAGATGGTGATATACAAAATGAAATTGTGATATCTTGCATTTTTCTAATTGCTTTCCAACTTAATTTAAGGGAGAGAAATGTATAAATAACCAAACAAACCATTCAATTATTGTACACTTCTCCATTATCAACATCTTTAGCCATGAGATCAATAAATAAGGCCAACAAATAATGATTACTATCAGTCAGTAACAATCAACAATGACACACTTTCAAAATGTTGTCTAACATTTGCTTCTTAAGTTATATGAGCACTATAGTGGAATAGGGCATGCAAGAACACATGGTCTTCTCCTTTTGGGCTTAGATAATCTTATATGTGAAATGTTACCTACCATGCCTAATCAAGTGAATTGAAGTAGTCATAATTTTTCCTTGTCATCAATTTGAGGCATTTTCTATTGTACAACATTGTTTCCTTTGAGAAGCAACCTCACTGGTGTAGTGCCTTTGACAAACATTCTATTTTGAGTACTTCCCAATAGCTATATCAATGAATTCATCAAGTCGGTCAAATCACCAAAGACATCAATCAAGTCCTAACAAACATCACAACAACAACAACTAAGTCTGTAAAATAGTGAGGATAATATGATAAGCTTGCAACGAAGATAATATGATAAACCTGCAAAATTATAATATGTACGTAACGATGAAAATAATTAAGTTATTCTTGTAAGTGTTTTTTATCTTTTTTAAATTTTTAAAGGAAATAATTTTAAGAGTGAGTCTAATCAGCCCCAAATTTTTCAACATTCAGTACATGCTCCCACAAAATTTCACACTGAAAAACTTTAAATTTGCATATTTTGATGGAAAAATAGAATATGACAGTTTCTTCAGCTGCAACAAATCCCACCACCCTCCCATCCTAATGATTTTCGTTGTGGAAACTCTAGACTATGTACAAGAGGGACCTCTTGTGAGCAGATTGATACAATGTGGAGAGGACTTACATTAAGTGATGCCACATGATTACATTAACTGGCATGACAACGTCACTCGTTAGTAGTTTCCATTTCTCCCCTTTCTCCCCCATTCAAATTGTTCTAGTTTCCAAACATAGCCATAGGTAGTCTGAACTCTGATTAAGGATGGGAAGTCCAAGAATACGTAGAGAACCTGTCAAAATATTGCTAAATACATATCAACGCATTATATAATTTTTTAAACAAGGTGGTTGTATGGAGTATATTCACATATGGTAGGTGTAAGACAATGATATAGTTCTAGAATTTTCCATGCATTTTACAGAAGATAGGTTTGGGGTGGCAGGGATAGTGGTGCATGTGGTAGAAGAAGCAATTGCAGAACCAATAGTGTTACCTTGAATAGGAGAACAATGATATGCCCCTCGGGAACCCCAAGTTGGAATTCTACAGCAATTCCTTTAGCCAAGTGAATGGCTCATCGAGAGAGCCACAGGATTTGAAAGGAGGTCATTAGCACAACCTTGGGCCAATGTTGCATTCCTTGTTGAGAGATATTTCTTATGTGAATGGAGGCATGAAGATGTTTATTTATAGAACATCCAACTGTCAGACCACTTGCGTGATGGTAGGTTGGTTAACATGCCTTATTTTCTTGTGAAAACCCTAGAGAATATGGTCCGATCAATAAAAAATATAAGTGACTAATGGAAACCCTATCCCACCATGGCCTCATTAAAATTTGGGTTGTTAGTGTGTTGCAAAAGGAAGGTAGAACTTGGAATGACATAGTTGGAAGGAAATTGCATGTGGATGTTTCTACTCTACTAGAGGATTCCCTAAAAGATGCAACTCCATCCCATGACCTCACTACTGCAATAAATCCCATAAAACCTTTCCATATGGAAACTCCTTCAGAAAATGATTAACCCCATGTTCAAATTATGAGTGTTCCTGAGGATTGTGCTACTAATTCCCAAAAGAAAGAAGACAAACAAGATGATGATGATGATGTAAAAATATTGGGGAGTAAACCTACCACCGGAAGATTGAGAGGAATAAGGAAGCACCCAACAATGGTGCCAATATCCAATAATAATAAGACAAATCGGGACCATGCTGTTGGAATTATTGAAACTCTCTCCACTCTTACAGAAGAAACAATGGAGGAGGTTTCCCCTAATGCTACACAAGATCATGTAGTAGATGTAGAGATGGAAATCAGATTTAACCACCTTACTGACACAAAAGAACTAACTGAGGAGGTTTCCCATGCTACTACACAAGAACCAATAGAGGTAATGAAGGAAGCCCATGATGGGTCTATACTAGATGTAGAGATGGAAACACAAATCGATCACCTTAATCACAAATAAGAACCACTATGGAATTTTTTCGAGAGGGCCTCACCACAATTTTCTAGTTATATTAGGACAAGGAGGATATTTTGGAGGTTCAAGAAACCACACCAGAATTGAAGAAGAAAAACAAGCGCGTTAAAATAGCAAGTACCCCTTCATTTCTTTCTTTGTATATTTCATTGTCAAGGAATAATACGGTTCTTCAAATGAGAAACATGGAACTTTAATACACAGTTAAAACAATAACAAAGGAGCTTAGAGAAAAATAAGCTTATGAAAAATCAGATTGCTTGGAACATGTTACAAACTCCCTAACCATGGGTGTCATAGATATACCTTATGCTTGGGTCAAAGAAATTACACCCCTTGGCAAAAAAACATACCCAAGACACTATTGTGCAAACAGAGGATGAGGAACCAAACATAACCTAGTAGTGCTACTTGTATAGAAGGAAGGATGATAGAGGAAAATGTTGTTCAGGTGGAGATACTAGATCCTTTGATAAAGGTAAAAGAAGATAAATTCACCTAGTTGAAAACCTTGTATGAGGAAGAAGGAAAAAAACTTACCCAAGAAATTTATATGCAAACAAAGGATGATGAACCAGCCATAGCCCATAGTTTTTCTTATACAAAAGAAAGGATGGTAGAGGAAAAGATTGTTGAGGTGGAGGTACTAGATCATTTGATAAAGGAAAAAGAGGATACATTGGCCAAGTTGATAACCTCATGTGAGGAAGAAGGCAAGAAACTAACCCAAGAAATTGTTGAACAAATGCAAGATGAGGAACTAGACATAGCCTATAATCTTGCTTGTATAGAAGGTGTTATGTTATGAAACCAGCTCAAGAAAAGATAGAAAAGATAGATCAACGCATTATAATTCAGCCTCTTCGAGGGGGCAACCTCCTTTACATTACATAAATGAACAATTCTTGGATGATTCAAATGACAAAACCTCCTTTCTATATATAGGAGTCTAAGGAGTCACAATATAATCCAGCCGACCTAAAAATAATAATATAAAGCCACAAAAATAACAATAGAGGGATTCTATGGGGCACAGTAATAACAATATGGGGGCAATAGGGGCACAACAATATTAATAAGGGGTATAACTACAATAGTAATGTGGTAATCACTAGTATTATAGGGACCCAACATGCCCCTCTCCTTAAAAAAAGTGTTTTCCTCAACGCTTGAGTAGTTCTGGATACTTCTGCATAAAATTCTCATCCTCCCATGTGGAATCTTCAGCGAATAAGTTCTTCCACTTGATAAGATACTCTGAAATTGATCGATTTCGTAGCTGTCGAGTTCTTGTTTTTGTGACTGCTTCAGGTTCCAATATAATTTTTCCTTCCTCATCAAGTTCTGGCAATATTGTTTGAACTGGGAGCTTGTCACCTATAACCTTCTTTAAACATGAAACATGGAAAACTGGGTGCAATCGAGAAGCTGCAGGAAGCTCCAATTTGTATGCCATAGTACCAATCTTTTGCAACACCTTGTACAGACCATAATACTTTGGTGATAATTTATTATCCTTCTTAGCTTGCTTGAGGGACATTTTCTTATATGGTTGTAGCCGTAGGAATACCCAATCACCTACATCAAAACTTCTTTCACTGCGATGTTGATCTGCCTGTTGTTTCATTCTATTCTGTGCCAACACGAGGTTATCCTTTAAGAGTTGGAGGACTTGTTGTTGATGTTCAATGTGATGTTCCACTGCCTGAACCTTAGAATTTTCTCTTAAATATGATGTGATGGATGGTGGTTGATACCCATAAAGTGCCATAAATGGGGTCATTTTTGTTGCTGTATGGAAGGAAGTGTTATACCACCATTCAGCCAGAGGCAACCATTTGACCCATTGTGTCTGTTTATCAGATACAAAGCAACGAAGATATCCTTCCAAACATTTGTTTACTATCTCAGTTTGCCCATCAGATTGAGGATGATAAGATGAGCTATGAGCTAACTGAGTACCAAGACAAGAAAATAATTCTGTCCAAAAATTTCCAGTGAAAATGGGATCTCTGTCACTTACAATAATCTTTGGGTTTCCATGTAGCTTTTGAATTGTTTCCATAAATGCAGTAGAAACTGTACTGGCTTTAAATGGATGTGATAATGCACAAAAGTGTGCATACTTGGTAAGTCTGTCAACTACCACCATGATGACACTCTTTCCCTCAGACTTGGGTAAACCTGTGATAAAATCCATTGAAACCTCCTCCCAACGTTGGCTTGGAATGGATAAAGGTTGTAATAGACCCGGTGTCTTAATTGTTTCAACTTTATTTTTTTGGCAAACCAAACATTCTGCCACAAACTTTTGAATATCTGATTTAAGGCCATCCCAAAAAAATTCCTTCTTAACCTTGTGGTAAGTTTTTAAAAATCCTGAGTGCCCTCCTAAGGGAGAAGTGTGCAATTCCATAAGAATCTTTTGTTTTAGCTGGGAATTCTTACAGAGGTATAAGCGATCTTTGTACCATAACGAATCATTTTGCCAGCTAAATGTATCAGACGTACTGGAATCTTGTTGTAACTTTCGAATAAGTGCCCACACTTCTTCGTCATTCTTCCATTCCTCCCTTGCTTCATTTATCCAATCTGGTTGGATAATAGAAATGGCGCACAACAATGCTTCCACATCCTCATCCTTTCTTGAGAGTGCATCTGCCACCACATTTTGCTTCCCTTTTTTGTAGATGATTTCAAAGTCATAACCCAACATCTTTGTGACCCACTTTTGTTGCTCTTCAGAGGATAATCTTTGTTCTAAAAAGTATTTAAGGCTATCATGATCCGTTTTTACCTTGAAGTGTCTTCCCATTAGGTAGGGTCGCCATTTTTTAAGTGCATGGAGTATTGCCAACATTTCCTTCTCATAAATAGCTTTGCTTAAAAACTTTCCCTTGATTGGACGACTTTCAAAAGCAATGGGTCTTTCATCTTGCATTAGAACAACACCAATTCCATTTCCTGAAGCATCACATTCCACAATAAAGGTTTTTGTGAAGTCTGGTGTAGCTAAGACCGGTGCTTGGCACATTGCCTCTTTAAGATGTTCAAAGGCCTTTGTTGCTTCTGGAGTCCATGAAAATGCATCTTTCTTCAATAATGTTGTTAGAGGTGCTGCTATTCTCCCATAATTCTTAACAAACTTGCGATAATACCCTGTCAACCCGAGAAATCCTCGCAGATGCTTTATGGATGTGGGGATTTTCCATTCCTTAATGGCTTTAATTTTGCTAGGGTCTACCTTAACTCCTTCATGAGATACAATATGACCCAGATATTCCACCTCCTGGACTCCAAAGAAACATTTGGATCTTTTTGCATATAATTGTTTCTCCTCCAATAGTTGTAGCACCCTGTCAACATGTTCAACATGATCCTTCCAAGACTTGTTGTAGATTAGTATATCATCAAAAAATACTAACACAAATTTTCTAAGGAATGGTTTGAAAATTGAATTCATCAAACCTTGAAATGTTGAAGGTGCATTGGTAAGGCCAAAAGGCATGACCAAAAATTCATAATGACCCTCATGAGTTCTAAATGATGTTTTCAGAATGTCTTCAATCTTCATTCTGATTTGATGATATCCTGAACGAAGATCCAACTTGGTGAAGTAAATTGATCCATGCAATTCATCCAGTAATTCATCAATGACAGGAATGGGGAACTTATCTTTAATAGTGAGCTTGTTGAGCTCCCTATAATCTGGACACATGCGCCATGATCCATCCTTCTTGTGCACCAATACTACTGGAGCAGAGAAAGAACTTTGACTCGGTTGAATTATACCAGCCTCTAGCATTTCTGCAACCATACGTTCAATTTCACTCTTTTGGACATAGGGATATCTGTACGGCCTGATGTTTGGAGGAACACTTCCTGGAATCAGATGAATAGCATGATCATGATCACGCATAGGTGGGAGACCTTTGGGAGTCTCAAATACCTTGGAATGATTGTCCAGGACTTTTTGGAGATCTGGAGAAATAGATGATTCCGATGTGGAAACATCTAGCGAACATAATTGTGCAATTACACCTCTTTTCTCCTTTTTTAGAAGCTTTGTCATACCATTAGAGCTGATTATCTTTCCTGGTTTCCCTGCAATACCCCTTAATTCAACTTCCTTTCCTTCTGTAGAAAATTTGATGAAAAGTTCTTGAAAATTAAAAGCTATTGTACCCAAGGATTGTAGCCATTGGACTCCTAGTACAACATCAGCACCTCCCATTGGAATGGAAGCATTGGGCTAGTCAATACATATTCTCCCATGGATAGCTTGATATTATGGCACTTTCCAGAGCAATTTATTGTTCCTCCATTTGCAATCATCACTTGACACTCTGGTGTTGGATATAGGAAGCAATTCAATTCTTTTGCTACCTTACAATGAATAAAATTGTGGGTGCTTCCTGAATCAATCAACACTATTACCTTTTTCTTCTTGATTTGTCCTTCTATCTTGATGGTTTGAGGAGTGGTAATTCCCGCCAATGCATTACAAGATATGGTCAGATTTATTTGTTCTTCATCTAGGCTTTGTTCCTGGAGTATATCCTCTTCTTTTGACCTTTCTTGCTCTTTTTCTTCTTCCTCTTCACAATCTATGTAGAATAATTTCTTCTCAGCACACTTATGACCTTTAGTGTATTTGCTATCACAACTGTAACAAAGCCCTTTTGCTCTTTTTTCTTCCAATTGTTGTGGTGTCAACCTGATAGGTTGTGGAAGACTAGGGGCAACAACACTTCCGTCTTTATAGTTGTGAGTGGTATGCTTCCTGGTTGCCATAATTTTGCTTTCCATTTTTCTTGCTAACCTGAATGCCTTCTCTAATGAATCAGGTTCCCAAAGGCGAACATCATGTTGGATATTATCCTTTAAAGACCCTATGAACACATCAATCCTATGCTCCTCTGGAATATCTTTTACCCTTATGTTCAATTTTTGGAACTCCTCAATGTGCTCCATTATTGAACCCTTTTGTTTGAGACTTATCAATTGGCTAAAAAAAGTGTTGCTTTTTGTATCCTCATAATGTGCTATCAATTCTTCCATAAAAATTTCCCAAGTGATAAATTGTTTACGAGAGCAAAGCCATTGATACCATACAAACTGATTTGGTTCCAAATATAAAGTTGCCATACGTACCTTTTGTGTGTTTTGCACATTATTGAGATCGAAGAATTGCTCCATCTGTAATATCCATGTTGCGGGATCCTTGCCATCAAACTTCCTCATATCGATTTTTGGAATATGGTGGGTCTTCGATCCAACATTAGAGTCTATGGAATCATGATTAACATTTCTTTTGTTCTCATCATGAGTTTCCTTTACTACCCTTTCACCATTAGTGACTCTTTCTTGTAGCAACTTCTTCAATTCTTCCATGTCTGTCTTCAAATCTATCTTCAAATCGTCCACCTTAGCTTCTACACCTTTCTTTAAACCATCCATCTTAGCTTCTACATCTTTATTTAAACCATCCATCTTAGATTCTGTTCCTTTTTGTGCAAGTGACACTTGTTGCACTTGGTCTCGTAATTTTGCTATATCATGTTGCATTTCTTCCTCTTCTTCATAAGTCATGCTATAGCTTTCAGGTTGCTTACTAGGTGTTTGAATTTTCTTTCCACGGGGCATCAATTACCGATAATAATTCTTTACTATTCCCTTTGAATTCCTTTAAACCAAGCTTACACAAAAATTTTAAAAAAAAAACTACACACCTTTTTTCACTTTGTAGAAGCCTGATATTGAATCTGATGTATCTCTGTAATTTAGAATCATCCAGTTCTGAAATTGTGACTTGTAGTAGAATTCTATGTCCTCCTTCCAATGCCACTAGTATGATCCAAATTGGATTCTCCAAGAAAGAGTTATGCACAATCTCCCGCAGTGACCTGATTGTAGACTAGTTCAGTAGAGCGAACTTGTATGAAGTGCCATGTGTCACTGTTTCGATATTTGACTCTAAACAATATATAAAAGAAAACTAAAATCCGTCCTCTTTTTGTACCTTCTTGAGAAATTTCAATCCGATGCCATAAACAAAGTTATGACGATTTTCCCCAGGTCACCTGTTTGGAATGTAATTCAGGAGTCTGCAAAAATACCAACTTCCTCAAATCATATCTCCGCAAATATAATGCGAAACGCTCTGAAATTCGGACCCGCGGTTCAGCTCGATTTCGTTTCAAATGGGTTTTTTTTAAAACTTCTGAAACATCGCAGAAAAAAAGTTATAGCGAAAATGTCACGATGACCTGTTTGCAGCAGCGAAACCCTAGAATCCAAAGCTCTGATACCAAATGTTATGAAACCAGCTCAAGAAAAGATAGAAAAGATAGATCAACGCCTTAGAATTCAGCCTCTTCGAGGGGGCAACCTCCTTTACATTACATAAATGAACAATTCTTGGATGATTCAAATGAAAAAACCTCCTTCCTATATATAGGAGTCTAAGGAGTCACAATATAATCCAGCCGACCTAACAATAATGATATAAAGCCACAAAAATAACAATAGAGGGATTCTATGGGGCACAGTAATAACAATATGGGGGCAATAGGCGCACAACAATATTAATAAGGGGTATAACTACAATAGTAATGTGGTAATCACTAGTATTATGGGGACCTAACATGTTAACACATTAAGTCTGTTTTAAAAAAAAATCAGAAAATTTTGACCATTTTAGTGTCAACATTTTAGTTGTAATAAATAGGGAAATCACCAATAGCGGGGCTATCATCATTTTAAGTGTTTCTATTATATATTTTCAATAAATTCGTTAACAACGAGCTCATCAACATTTTCAATAAAGTCGACAGGTCGATTGTTAGTGCTAAAAACAAATTTTAAATTCAAAAATGTGGAATCACACTGACCACATCAGCGTCAATGATAAACTCCGCAAAGCATGCCATAGGTAATTCTGAGGTTAAATCATATATTTATCCATTGCAATTGGTGTATGGTTCGATGAATAATCATGGATTAAAACATGTATCCTCCAAATCATAATCATTTTTCCAAATAAGAAACATTTCCCTTATTCACCATTAAACTCATTACATTTTTGTAAATCCATCTTTTCATTTGTAGGTTCTCTTATTATGTTGTCTATTTGTTAACAATTTGCAATATATCATTCACTTTCTCCCCTAAGGATCTAGGATCAAATCCTGAGGCTTCCAGTTTCTAGCCAAAGATTATGATGGGGAAAGGTGGCAATGTTAGTCGAGATAAGCCCAAAGCACCAGATTTGTTGGACATATATCCCAATATCTAGCAGCAGTTTCAACAAGTTGGTTGGAGTGAGTTTTTCCACCACTGCACCAACTACCATGATGCGGTGGCTCAATCATTCGCTCAAAAATTTTGATGGGAACCAAGTGGAAGTCGGTGGGCTCTCCTATCTGGTTACATAGCAGCTAATCCTAGAGGCCACAACATTGCCAGCAAATGGAGAAGGAATTTTTAGAAGCCATATGTCAGTAAGGGTCAATCTGCCCTTCTTTCTAAAGGAGGAATTTAAGAATTGAAATTAGAGAATGGGGTTTCAAAGGGACTAGTTACAAGACAAATGGCATGGCCTGCTTCGTATCTATCAACAATATTTCACCTACGAAGGAAGATTTAATCGGGTAAACCTCCATCATTTCCATTTTCTTGCACATTGGGTTGGTCAGGTTAGAATCATAGAAAATTTTAGGGGCAAATGTTCGCCCTTTGGCGAAACTAATGGGTTTCAAATTTTTAGTGGGCGAATATTTTGTATCAGAGTACATTTTTACAAATCACCTCAAATAGCCCACCTTATTTTAATGGAGAGGGTAAAAAAAGTAAATTTAGCCCTTTAAATTAGGAGTTACAACCTTCCATTCGCCCATTTTCAAGAATAGGTTTTATTTAAGTGAATCCATTTGCCCATTTTCAATAATAGGTTTTATTTAAGTGAATCCTATGGGCCAAAGGCCCAAATACCAAATTTATAAAAGAGGTATGGTAAATTAATAAAAATATAATTAAATGAGAGGTATGGTAAATAAATAAAAATATAAATAAACTAGACGCATGGTAAATAAATAAAACCTCTTTTTATATTTAGTCCATAACCCTCATTCTATTTATGAAGGGTCAAGAAAGAGGTTTTATTTAAGTGAATCCTATGGGCCAAATACCATATTTGTAAAAGAGGTATGGTAAATTAATAAAAATATAAATAAACGAGAGGTATGGTAAACAAATAAAACATTTTTTTATATTTACTCCATAAGTCACTTTATATTTACGAACACTCAAAAAATGTGTTATATTTAGGTGAAACCTATGGGCAAAATACTATGGGACAAATACCATGGACTAGATTGTTATTAATACCATGCAAAAAACCATTATTAACCCTAATATTAGTATTAATAAAAATAAAAATGGCACATGGTATTGACCCATGGTATTCACCTGGAATGTAGCCTATTTAAATGGGGGAATTAAACCAACATAGATCCATCTTTACTCTGGATCTACTAACCCCCGGAGGTATCAAGTATCGTGATATGCAAACTAGCATAGAGTGAAAAAATATTTGATCCGATCAAGAGTAAAAATGGAAGTTGTAATTTAATGTATGTTAAACATTTTAGCTTGGTTAAAATAAAAAATAAAATAAAAATCAACTATTAATTTTATTAATTTTTATAAATTACTAATAGTAATTTTTAAGCTCCAGGTTTATGATAACCCATGGTATTGACCCATGGTAATACCATGGTATTCATGTGAGCATAGACTATTTAAAGGGGAAATTCTATCATCTTACATCCATCTTAATTCTAGTTCTACCAAGTGCTCAGAGGGATAAATAGATTTCATCCCCCTAAGAGTGGTAGATGTGGAGTTAAGATGGATATAGGTTGGTTTTTATGATAATGAAGATATTAAATAGACTTAGGAAATTATATTGTAAAAACATCTTAAGGTGAATGGTTAAAGCATAGACATTGGACAAGTATATTTGTATACTTCTGTTTTAAACTGAAACAAATCCAGGGCTAAAAGGAATGGATTGATTGCACTAGTCATCCTTCTATAACTTTCCAACATATGCTGGAGTAAATAGATTGTAATTTGGGTAATTTTTCTAATTCCAAACAGGAACATACTTTTGTATTGGCAGGGTGGTTACGAGGTCCCTAGAAGTGATGAATTTGAATTTTTCTTGGTTTTATATATAGTATTGGGTTTTTTCTCATGCTTTCTGTGAATGGCACGGGTGAATTTTATCCTACACCCACTAGGTTATCGATATGTAATTTCGGTAATTTTGATTTCAAAAGATATTTTAAAGAAATTCAATGATTTCATTAGTATATTCAATAAACACAAGATTTTATAATTGGTAAAATATTCGCCATGCCTGGTGAGAGATTCGCCAAAAATTATATATACATATCATATTATTGATAAAATCGCCTTCCATTTTTCCTATATACCATGGAGATTCGCCCATTTATTATACATGTAAATTTAGGGGGGGTTCTTAAAATTTTCCCTGGTTAGAATGAACGTTTGTTTCTATCTACTGGAGAACCTCAGGCATATGGTGGCTCATTTCGGAGCTAGAACCGACCCTTCTCCCCATTTTATCTACCATAAATCCCACATTAAATTTTTGATTGATAAATAGTTGGCTAAGGTAGGGAGAACTTGGAGCCACTTCCTATTTTTGGGAGGTTTGCAACCTCAACCCCCTAAACATCGAAGAGGAAGACCAAAGATTGCTAAAAATGGGAAAAGACTCAAGAAACAACCCATATTAATCCAACACCTGGCCATAAAAAAATAGAGGTCCCTTCTACATCCTTTGGCCCTAAAGCCCCCAAAGTCTACTAAGAAAAGAGTGCGAGATTCAGTAAACTAGACCCTACATCTCCTCTAAACTTAACTTCTAATATCATTCCTCCCCAAGTCGTGAGTCCACCTGTTGAAGCCTCCCCTGCAGACACAACTACACCAGAAATTATTAAAGGGAAGGAGATCGAAGTTGAGACCCAAGATGAGGAAACACTATTTGAAACTTTTAGAGGAAAAGGGCCCCATACAAGGCCAACAAACAAATTAAGGTATAAAATTGAGTTAAGAAACAACCCAGATTTAGCCAAGGATCTAATTAATGTAGATAATGTGCCATTGAAGGATCTTATCATCAACAAAAAGAAGACTGCAAGCTCTAAGAAAAGCAAGGAAAAAAAAACTATAAGAAAGGGTCCTATGGAGACAAGACAAAGTAAGAAATAGAGGTTCAAGAAGGTGGATGTGCTTCTTAAAGCAACTAGAACCCTTGGTTAAGAGGCTTGGGGTCATTTTGAAATTTTTGGTTATGAACTTAAGAAACAACGTTTTTGCCTTTATCACTGGCAATATGCTTAACATCGTTATTGTATACAACAAATAAAGAAGGAGCTAACATTCAATCTGTCAGCAATTTTGAAAGAAGCAGGAAGCACTGACATCTCCGTTGTCAAAGAAATTTTGACAAGTGAAAATGCTGACATTCCCACTATCAACGATTTTCAAAACAAACATAAAGGAAATGTTGACAGTGAGTCTGTCAGCAAAAGCTTCAATCCAAAAAACCATTGAAGCTAACAACGAAGGTATCAACGATTTTCACCAAGAATCCCGATGGAAAATAATGACAACAAAGAAACATTTTGGGTGAAGCTTGACCCTGTTTGTAGAGGGACCTGTTTGCCAACAAAGATTCGGTTCTATCAGTCAGGGACTTGTTTCTATTTTCAAGGAAGATATTATAAAATATAATTTTCTTTTCCTATATGATAACATATATTCCAACAAATATTTTATTTTTAGAGCAAAATTATATAATTAAAAAAAATTTCCACATGCATGAACTTAGAATATTTGGATATTTTTGGATTATTGTAATTAAGATTACTATAATCCTATGATCAAATGATGTAATTTCTATAAAGAAAATTTATGAAGAAAGGAAAAAGTTGGATTTTATTGTAAAAACATTAGCATTCTAGTGTATTTGAGTAGATCTTACATATATTACAGTTTGATGAGAATTTGCAGAAAAATCATGTGTTGTAGTTCCCTGTTTATTACTTTTCTATTATGAAAACTCTTCTTCATGTCTGGAAAATGTTAGTATCTAAAGATTGAGATTCATTAATTCTCATTTCTGGTACTTTTCAGTCATTAGTACTTGTTGCTTATGTCAGCTAAAATTTTCTTTTCTTCAATTTTCTTCTTCCAAATTTCTCAAATTGTCAGAGTTATTGCTACCCTACTTTTGGTATCTTTCTCATTAGATATGTAGCATCATTTGTTAAAACCGGAGTCCATGCCCAACAGTGTGTTTTATATACAACCCAACCAAATTTCATCCTACAAACTAAATCTTGCCACATAATTCAATTGAAAAACCTACTACTACAGTGACCTAGAGTAGTTGATTTTTAGGGAGAGAACCCTCTCCAAGTTGAAGGGCCATATTTGAACCTAAAAGAGGTTCGAGGTTACCTTGAAAGTTTTCCCACAATCAAGTTTCCTCTAAGTGATAACAATTTTGGCACCGCTTCTGGGGAATGTAAGGCATATTTTTTTCCCAAACGATTTGATTGTTGAAGATCATATTTTTGAGGGCAAAAGGAGATTTGTATATCAGTTTGGTTGCAAGATGTTTTCTCTGGTGACTCCATATTACAATTTGAAGGGTTATTATTGACAAAGAACTGGCTCATACAGGTGTTTATACTCAAAGGAACCCTGATACAAATCCACCCCCATATTTTTTCAAGCCTAGGAAATTTATTCGGGAAAAAAGCTCCTAAGGAATCATGTACGATCAATTTAGAAAGGTCTTTTTCTGTACCTGCAAAGATTGAAGATTTTGAAGACTTGGTGTTAGATATTAAATTTGAAAGTAATTTACTCAGATCTAAGTCGGAAAAGTAGTATATTAGATATTTTTCTTGATCCAAAATATCTAAACACCTTTACCCCTAGGCCCTCTATCCCAAAACTAGAGTTATTACCACAAGATTTTTAGATTTAGTCTCATTTTTAGAAATTAGAACATAACGTCTAGGAAATTCAGGAAGCTGCTGCTAGATCTCCAACTTGTCCTTATTTCATCCCATATTTATTTGTCTCAACCACTCATCTATCCTCTGTGGTTGTCCGAAAACCTTTTCTGTCAACCTTTATCTCAACAATCTTAGTGCCTTTGACATCTGTTGTCCTAACTCTTGTTGTCAATGTAGTTTCATATCCCAACCCCATGGTTGCCTGATATGCACCTTTGGATCTTCAAGGTCAAATACATGAACTACCTTTGAATTATGGACATCACCTGATTCAGTTTGATGGTACTAGTATTATGAATCTCAACAACATCTAGACAAGATTAACCACTTTATAGATCTAGAAGAGGTTGACCTTGAGGACGTCAAATTAAGACTTTTTGCACAAAGTCTATTAGGAGAGGTAAATAAATGGTTTAGATATGTACCTATAGTAAGTATCAATACTTTCCATTAGTTTGAATAGTTGTTTATCTCCATATGGGAAGTGAATAAAAATCCCCTGTAGATTTTAGCCGAGTATGATTCTCTTAAAAGGAATCTAGGGGAATCTGTCCAAGAATTCACAGCTAGGTTTAACAAGATCTATAATTCGATTCCAGCTAAGATCATAACTCCTCTCAGATTAGCTTTATTACACTATCTTGATGGCTTTGATGCCGAGTTTTCTTATCAACTCTCTGAGATAAATCCTACAACTTTAGAGGAAATGAAGAGTAATGTGATTGGATTGGAGGCCAATTTATTGGAAAATAAGGAAAAAAGGAAGACCAAAAAGAGAGTAGGTTTTAGAGAAGAATAATCTTCATCTCCTGATTTGACGTTTGATGTGATTCTAAAAACAATGGAGAATTTGGTGGATAAATGAACTCCTCCCTAAGATGAAAATCAACCTATAGTCAGGGAATCCAAATTTTAGAAGACCCGAGGTTGCCCAAAATCGTCCTAGAGAGAAGAAAGGCCCCGAATAATAAAAACATTAGCCTGTTGTTTGACCTCCTTTTCAAAACTTGTCATTGATGAATATGTCATTTATGAAGAAGATCATTAGATTCACTATTTCGATGACAGAAACCCAAGTACATTCCACCGAAGAAGAACATTATATTTCTGCTGGATGCTCAGGAGAAAAGGACAACATTCATCTTTGTGATTCAATTGTTTATTAGCAAGGGTATAATAATGTAATGCAATATTTCTAGAGATAGTATAATCTCAAAACCCTGAATGTCCCTATCAAGACTCAACCACAAAAGACAATAATCGAACAACAAGTCGAACCTAGAAAAGAGATATTGAAGAAACAAGAAGAGCCTAAGAAGGACAATCTGAGAAAATAAGAATAAGCAAAAAAGGAGACCAAGGATTCAAAAAAAACACAGTTAGCCTTTAATCTGGAATCTGAAATCAGTAAGTTAAAAGTATCCATTCCTTTTGTTAAACTTTTGAGAAACGAAAAGTATAGGAGAAGCAATTTTACTATGGTTAAAAGTTCGAAAACTGATCAAGTCAACATAAATTCACAAGATTCTTTAAACCTAGATGATGATGCTCCTGAATTTGTTTTTGGCCCACATGTCACTAGTTTAAACAATGATGTTCCCCCATTTTATGTAAGTCTGAATATACATGATATGATCCTTCACAATGCCATGTTAGACTCTAGAGCTTCACATAACCTCATGCCTAAGTCAGTCATGGACCATCTAGGACTCCAAATTAACAGACCCTATAAATATTTGTTCTCTTTTGATTCCAGAAAAGTAAAATGTTTAGGGTTGATAAAGGATTTAGTTGTCACCTTAGCTTAACTTCCCGCTAAGATTGTATTGATAGATATAGTGGTAGCAGACATTCCAGCCAGATTTGGCATGTTTTTATCCCGATCTTGGGCAGCAAAATTGGGAGGAAGTTTACAAATGGACATGTCCTATGCTTCCATCCCATTGTTTGGTGAAATGAAAATATTATACTAAGAGGTTAAAATGGCCTACATGGTGAGTAGTATAACCAAAACAGATAATCATCCTATCTATGCGGTAGATACATAGTTAGGATCACAATTTTTCTTCAATGATTTTTGTTTCAAGGGAGAAACATCAACAAAAAAGGAAACTAATATTAAGCAAGAATAGGTTCAGAAATTTTCAGATGAAGTCTAGAAATTGAACTTTGATGGCTCCACTTGTGAGAAGGGTTCTAAAGCTAGGATATGGATTGTTCTGCCATATTGTACAATCCAATTAAATTCATTTAAATTGTATTTTGATTGTACAAATAACATGGAAGAATATGGATAACATTTTTCATTATTTAGCTAGTGATGAGGGTTTGTTGGAGCTCTGCAACCCTAATGACCTCGCATCCATGAGGTAGGCGGCGCAGAAAACCTCGAAAACAAGCAGATAGGAACAGAAAGCGAAGCGGACAGGAGGCATAGAAATGACAAAGGAAGCCAGGAAGGGAGATATCCCCTCCTACAAAGATGCAATGACGGGTGAGGGAACAAGTAATAGCAAACTGGAGGATGAGAAAAGGACGTCGGGAAAATTCCTTGGAGCAAGATGGTAGGCAGGGAGCAAAGGAAAATGCCTGCCATGCGCTACAGAAAGATCCAAATTTGTTATCCCTATGAACAAACTCGAGCGTTACCGAAGTTACATGAAAGACCATGCATTAATATGCGAGTTTATTGAGGTCTCGCTGTCTGAGAAAGACTTGACAAGATGGAACCAGCAGAAATGGCAGCCATGCGGCCACATAGAGCTGAAGCTAGGCACACACGAATTCTTTACGGTAATCTTCTCAAACCTTCAAGATAAAGAAAAAGTATTTGAAAATGGCCCATATTTCCATAATAATGCAGGTTTATTTATGAGGTATTGGGAGGAATGCTACAACCCGGATAAAGAGAAATTCCTAGCAGCGCCTGTATGGGTCAGACTGTTTGGACTACCCATGGATTTTTGGGACCCAGAGATCCTGGAAGGAATAGGGAACACCATAGGTAGCTTTGTTAAAATAGCAGAATCAACTAAGAAAGGAAGATATACCTCCTATGCAAGAATTTGCATATACATGAACATTGCGAACCCCATACCAGGAGCAGTAGAACTAGAATACCACGAAGAGGTGTGGCAGCAGGCTCTGGATTACGAACACATACCTTTTAGATGCAAAAAATGCCACGAATATGGGCACCTTACAAGGAATTCCCGTTAAATGCCGAGGGGGGAGAAAGAAAGACTAAGCAACAGAGGAAAAACACAGAAGATAATGAAGGGTTTCAGGAGATCAAAACCAGGAAAAGACCTGCAAAGGAAACCCCTAAGGAAGGAAGAAAAGAACAACCAGCTAAAGAAAATGAGGTGAACAGGTTTGAAATCCTGCAGGTAGAAGAAGAAGACGAAGAAACCTGAGTCATGGACTACCAAGAGGAAAAAGAACAGGAAGGCAGAATAAATAAAAAAAAACAACACTAAACAGAAAGCCCAAAGAGAAACAGGGGAAAAGGGAAGAAAAGAAAAGGAGGATAAATAGGAAAATGAAGTAATGGAAGTAGATATCAGTAAAGTGGAAGACCCAACAATAGAAGAAGAAATTCCGAGGAAACTACTGGACAAGTGGAGGAATCTGGATGAGAGGTTTATCCCAGAATAGGATAAAAACTTATACAAGGAAATCTTCCAAAAATATAAAGAAAAACAGGAGCAAGGAACCACAGACATGAATGAGCAGTTAGGAATACAACCTCACAACAGCCAAGAACAACAAAGTAAAGGAAGAGGATGGAAAGAAAGAGGAAGAAAGAATCTCCAGGAGTCAATACAAGTAATGGGAGAAATGCTAGTTAATACGGGAAGAGAAGTACCGCTCTCGGCATTCTTTCACCAAACCACCCCACCTTCTCAATGATAATTACATCATGGAGTATTAGGGGGCTTAACAACAAGGGTACGCAAAGGTACCAGGAAAAAAGGATTAAAAGAGAAAAACCACAAATCATGTTGCTTCAAGAAACAAAAATAACGGGGGCGGGGGGGGGAATGGAGGAGATTCTTAAAAAAATCAAGCCCACTTATGAATGCATGATGCTTGATGCAAAAGAGAGTGCAGGGGGTATTTCAATCTTGTGGAACCCTACAGAAGTTATTGTAGACCATTGAATAGGAATGAAGAGGATCCTCTCAGGGAGATTCAGAATGATAGGATATAGAGAGTGGTTCTTAGTATCGACGGTTTATGGGCCTCATATACTGGTGGAAAGAGAGGCTTTCCTAACACATCTGCAATGGTTGGGAAACTTGCACACAGAAAAATTATGGGTGATAACGGGAGATTTCAATATGATCACTTCTACTGAGGAAAAGAAGGGAAGACTGCAACAGGAGGATGCAGACATGGAAAGATTTAGGGAAACCCAGGCAGCCCTAAAAATGATTGATATAAACACCATTAATGGAAAATATACTTGGAATAATAGAAGAGGAGGCAGCAAGAAGATAACCTCCAGATTGGATAGGTTCCTAGCAATGGAACACTTTGTTGGGAAAGATATATCCTATGAAGCAACTATCCTACCATGCCAAGGATTAGACCACTGGCCGATAAAACTAGAAATTTCCATGAATAATCAAAACCATAACAAACTGTTCAGGTTTGAAGCCTTTTGGCTATGAGACCCAACCCTCATAGAAAAAATGGAAAACTAGTGGCAGAGCAGTGAAGAGTAAATAAAAGGAAAGAACAATATGCACACACTCCAATTAAGATTAAAGGAGTTAAAAGGAAAAATTAAGAACTGGAACAGAGAAGAATTCTGTAACATTCAAAAGGACCAAGAAAAGTTGCAAACATACATGAAAAGGATACAATATAAAATAATAGAAGGGAGAACAGAGGAGCTAGCGCAAGAAGAAGGAGGGGTGCTAACCAGATTGGAGGAAAGAAGAAAACAGGAGGAAATTCTATGGAGACAAAAGTCAAGAGTACAATGGCTGAAAGAGGGGGAAAGGAACACAAAATTCTTCCACAGAGCCATGCAGCAACATAGGCAGTAGAACATAATTTTCTCCCTAAAAAATACCCAAGGCAACAGGGTAACTCAGAAAGAGGAAATGGAAAAACTACTGATACAACACTTCAAAGGCATATTTACGGAGACACAAAGCAATAGAGAAGAGGAGATAGCAAAAGTAAGTCAATAAATTCCTAAAAAGGTAAATAGGGAGCAAAAAATGGCCCTCCTAAGGGTAATCATTGAGAAAGAAGTAGAGGATACAGTGAAGACAATGGCCAAGAATAAAGCCCCAGGCCCGGATGGATTTACAACAGAGTTCTTCCAACCAACATGGAGCTTTATGAAACAAGACATTTTAAATGTAGTGGAAGAATAAAGATGTAATAAAAGAATGCACCCAACATGGAATGCAACTTTTCTAGCATTAATACCAAAGGTAGAAAAGGCTGATGAACCTCATTGCTTCAGACCAATAGCCCTTTGCAATGTAATTTATAAAATTCTAGCCACCATAACGGTAAAAAGATTACAACCAATACTTCCAGAACTGATAGCAAAAGAACAAATATGGTTGTGGAAGGGAGATAGGTAGTAGATGGGATCATAGTCACTCAAGAGGTGATACATTCATTGAAGAAGTTGAGAAATAAAGGAATGGTGATCAAACTCGACTTAGCAAAATCCTACGACAAACACAGCTAGGAATACCTCCAAAGAATCCTAAAAGCATATGGGTTTGATGACAGATGGACTGAATGGATAATGTCAATGATATCCTCTCCAAGCATGTCCATATTGCTGAATGGAACACCAACAGAAACCTTCAATCCATCCCGCAGGCTCAGACAAGGAGATCCACTGTCACTGTTCTTGTTTATAATAGCAATGGATGGTTTAGGCAGATTAATAAAAGCAAGAGTAAGTAGTGGAGAAATATAAGGTCTCAGATTATGGGGGGAAGAATTAACCATTAAACGTCAAAAATTTGTAGATGACGTAATGATGTATAGTCAAGTGAATCTTAAGGAAGCAAAGAAACTAGTGGAAATCCTTGAAGAATTCACAAATGCATCAGGAACAGAGGTAAATAAGGATAAAACAAAAATATTATTCTTTAATACCCCAATGTTGGCTCAAGCATTCTTAGCCAGAGTAATGGGGTTCAGAATTGGAAAACTCCCAACTAAATACCTGGGAATACAACTGAGTGACAAGCAGAACAGAATAGAGAATTGGAAAGGCTTGATAGGAAAAATTCAAAAAAGAATGGACAATTGGACGTTTAGAATGCTAAATATACCGAGTCGTCTCATCCTCCTGAAGTTAGTTCTCCAAGCTATGCCAATTTATCAAATGGCCAGTCAAGCGATTCCTAAAACCATATGTCAAAAAATGGTGGAAATTTTCAAAAAACTTCTATGGCAAGGAACAAGCAAAACAAAAAATTAGGCTTTTCTCTCTTGGACATGGCTAAGAAAATCTGTCACAGAAGGGGGCTTAGGTCTGAGAGACCCTTACATATTAAACCAATTCATGGGTGCAAAATTATGGTGGAGGTGGATTCAAGGAGGGGAAGACCTATGGAAATCATTATGGGAAAAGAAATACGAAATAGCAAGGTCACTTGAAGGCAAACTCTGAAACCAATCAGAAAAGAAAGGTTCAACCATCTGGAACCTCGCAAGTCTAAATAGGGACCTGATAAGAGAGCATAGTTTTTGGGAAATTAGGGAGGGCGACAAAGTAAACTTTTGGCAGGAGGTGTGGCAGCAGAGAGGAACCCTCAATCAAGAATCTCAACTCCAAGACATTCAACTATACACCACCCAAATGGAGGAAGATGCAATTAGAAATTACTGGTTATCAGGATAGGATGGTTACTGGAGAAAATGGAAAATGAAGAATGACTGGCACAAAGCACCAGAAATAGAACAATGGATAAATTACCAAAATGAAATGGAAACAAGAAAAATTGCAATCAAATAAGGACCAAATATAATAAGATGGGGTAAACGCGTAAAAGGCATGTTAACTATCTCAGAAGGATATCATATAAAGGCTAGAAGAACTAGAAACCTATACATAAAAAAATGGGATAGAATATGGCAGTTAAAAACTTGGCCAAAAGTGGCGCTTTTTACCTGGATATTGCTGCACGGGCACGCCTTAACCTGGGACCAACTGAGAAGGAAGGGGATGCATGGACCCTCGCGTTGCGCCCTATGCGAAAACCAAGAAGAAACCATGGAGCACGTTACAAATTCCTGTAGCATCAGTAACAACCTGTGGCAAAACCACCATCAGCTCTTTGAGATTCATGACAGGGACACAGGTAGCATAAGAACAACAATAGAGAAATGGAGCAGCAAGCTGTACCGCAACACAATATTGAACCGAGCTTGGAATCTTTCCATCAGTTTCCTCCTATGGAACCTATAGAAGGCAAGAAACTAGGTGATATTTAGGGAAGATGAAAAAGCCAAAGAGGAAATATGGAGCCAAACCATGAAAAACATAAGAGAAATAACAATCCTCGAAAATTGGAATGAGGAAGACTGGAAGACGGAAGCAATAGAGACCCGCATTATGAACCGCCTACAAATCAAAGTAAAAAACACAAACATGATAGGAAGGGAACATAAGGTAGGCAATGCAAGAGCCGAAGAATGCTATAGGAACCTACCACAGGGATTCACTAAGCTAAACTTTGATGGCGCGGCAAAAGGCAACCTAGGGGAGGCTGGAATAGGAGGGATATTCAGAGATGACGAAGGGGAGATCAGACGGGTCTATGCAATGGACTGTGGAATCGCCACCAACAACGAGGTGGAATTCCATGCGCTGAACAGGGGATTAGCAATAGCGGTCAGGGAAGGATACCAAAGCCTGCAGATCAAAGGCGACTCGATGCTAGTGATAGAAACAATTAAACAACTCCAGCAGGGAGTACCAGCGAAAAAACTGAGTAAAAGTTGGCAAATGACATGGGTAATAACTGAAATAAGCCAGCAATTGAGGGAGGTAGCATGCACCATACTGTCCCATGTGAAGCAGAAAGGAAATGCTCCGACAGACCTCCTTGCGAACTCAGGATGTCGGAACAGAGAGCAGCAACTTGACATGAGCATAGAAGAGCTTCACCAGAAAGAGGAAATGTGACAACTGATTTAGGCAGCAGAAAAAGATAGGCGCCAAAGCGAGCATCTAGAGAATTCGCTCGGAGTTGACGGGAGTGGCGAAGGACAAGGGCAGATGCAAGCAGGATAGAACAGGTAAAAATTGGAACAGCAAAGGACAGACGCAAGGATGGAGCTGAGTAGGATGATGGAGGGGGGCCGAGGAAGGACAGGCCCAGAGAGATCGGGGGTAGAGATGGAAAGGAATGGAAGAGGAAAGGGCAAGACAGTAAGTCCGAGGATGGGCAACAAACCAGTGCCAAGTGGTAGAGTGGAGTCAGCAAACGGATGGAAAGAGCATCCGGGAGAGGAAAGTAATAAATGAAGGACGACAGACAGGACATGTGGGCAGCATCCGAAGGCAGTGGGAAAGGAGGCATGCCAAGGAAGGAGGGAAGGGAGGAAAATTGGCGGTAAAATTATGAAGGGAAAATGACAAAGGGATAAAGCCTGAGAAAAAGGAAAAATAGGCACTTTGCATGCGAACGAGCAAGGAGAAAGGTAGAGAGATTGAAAGAGTAGACAACAAGTGGGAGGTGAAGGTGGCAGCAAAGCGAAGGATAGTAAGAGGGTATGTGACACTCCCTCTCCTACCCTATGAAGAAATAACCAGTCTGAAACATAGAGTAGGAATGAAGAATGTTATACATATCTGGGTTGATAACAGAAATTACGGTAGAAATTGTAGGGAAGAAAAGGGGCAAGACGCTTGATGGAGAGCAAATGAAGAAAATCATAGACTCATACATGGAGGGCAATCCAAAGGAGGTTAGAGATAAAATCTGGAGCTAGGAGAGAGATTTGAGAAATAACCTCAGGTGAAGAGACTTACCCATGGATGAATGGGAAGGAATGTTGAAGGACCCGGGAACTTCAAACGGCAGGCAATTGCTCTTCAAAAAGACTCTACAACAATATCGGATCATGAAACACGTCATAGCTCAAGCCATGATTCTTCACCAAGAACACATGGAAGGGGAAGTTCTGGACAAGCAGGAAAGGAGTAAGGAGCCAGACCTTGTCCGGGCGGAAATACTGAAAGACCTTGCAAAAATACAGATCCAAACATATAGGAATAATCTCGCATTGGGCCGGATTGAGTAGAATCTATCAGAGATAAAGTGGAAACTATCATAGGGACGCGAGCTTCTAGGCCTTGGGGTGAAGGCACCAAGTTCCAGTGTGAAGGCTTCAGTACAGATAACATCCTCTAATGGGTATTAGTCTTGGTTTGAAGTTTGTATTTTGTCTTTGAATGTTTTTAGATGCAAAAAATAAGTAATTTTGTTATGCTCTGTGATCACAATAGGGATATGATCTCGAGAAGCAGGTGGTTTTTTGATGAAATTATTCAAATTTTGGAGTGGGTATAATGCTAATCGGTGGTCACCTGGTTTCCTTCAAGCAAGTGACTAGCCGAGGGACATGTTTGTAAAATTTTTTCTTAAAAAGTAAATATAGAGAGCTCTACAATGTTTACAAAAAAAAAAACATGGAAGAATATGAAGCTCTTATTATTGGGCTAAATCTGTTAAGAGAGAAAAAGGTGAAGAAAATTTGCATTTTTGGAGATTCAAAGCTGATTGTGAACCAAGTCAAAGGTACATATCAAACTAAGCATCCGAAAATGAGAGCCTACAAGAATGAGGTATGGGATTTTTTTTCTAACTTCTTTTCTGAACATGAAATCTCGCTCGTATCAAGATAGGAAAATGGAATTGAAGACTCTTTAGCAAAAACTGCTAGTGCATTCAGAATTCCAATTTATCCCAATGAAAAGTATGAGATAAATGTTAGACACATGCCTTCTATTCTAGATAATACTAGGCATTGGTAGGTGTTTGAAGACGATCAAAAAATTAAAATATTTCTTGAAATAACAAATGAATTTCTCAACACTCCAATAGACAAGAAAGTGTTGAAATATGGCAACAATAATATTCCAATTTAATTTATCCTCGAATTAAATTGTGAATTAAAATCGAATTTAGTCTTAACAGCGACTTGGAAATAATTAATTTATTTATTTTAAATTAATTAGTTGGAGAAATTCAAGTTAGAAGTCTTTCTGAAGTCATGCAAGAGTTATCCCTTAAATTAAGGAGATAAGATTGAGTTATATTTGAGTTGTAATTAGTTAACTTAGTTTACTGAGTTAAGTCCAGTTAAATTAGTTCCAAACTGTTTGAGGAAATAATAGTGAGTTAACAATCAGTTGATGCATTAATGCACTCAACTAGTGCTACTCCAGTTAACTGAAGATTCTCTCATCATAAACTCATGCATGTATATTCTGAGAAAGACCCAGTTGAGATTAATGTTCTAGGACAGTGTACTATCAATTGCATGTGTTTTCTCATGGAGAAAACTCATGCATGCAGTCAAGGATTCATCCTTAAAGATTGTACAGTTTTGAAGGATTGTTTTTCCATTTGGTAATAGGAAAATAATCCACAAGGAACAACACAAGGAAATAGGAGCTTGGAGGGCAGAGAGGAAGGCTGGAGAGAAGACAAGATTTCCTGTGAGCATCTGTGAGGATTGTACTGAGAGTTGGCTAGCTGCAAGAGCTAAGGCTTTGTATAATTCCTATGTATTTCCACCATGTATGATAATACAATAGTGTGGGGTTTTTTATATGAGACTTTCCCCAAAGTATTTTCATGTGTATTGTGCCATTGATTCTTCTTCTTTTGGTTATATTATTTAGCTCGATCTTTAAGCTTCCGCAAATTGATAGTAGAAGTAGGTTATATTATTCTGCTTTGATTTATATTGCATTATCGGGTTAACCTATCACAGATTTTCTACATGGTATCATAGCTATGAACAGTATACTGAGAAGAGAATTCGAAGTTTGAAGTTCGGGGTTGCAGGTACAAATCGAATTCATATCATACTTCAAGGTTGGCCAATGGATTTTTATGGCTTGAGACTCGAGTATGCCTTGGAAGGTAGCTCGAATTACATAGCATGGAAAGATAGAATGGAGGCTGTATTAGAAGACAATGGCTTGAAGAAATTCATTGATTAAGAAATCCCAAAGCCAGCGTCAACTAATGTATAAGAGTTGGCTGAGTGGAAGAAGTGTGTGGCAAAGGCAAGATGGATCATCCTTGAGGGAGTTCAAGACCATATTGTATCAAGTCTCCATGGGAAGGATACTCCATTTTCAATGTGGAAGACATTGAAGGACCTCTACCAGAACAATAGCGACTAGAGGAAATTGGAGCTCAAGGATAAGCTTCGAAGAATCAAGATGGAGAAGGGCGATACTATTTCCACATATCTGAAGAAGCTCACCACCTACAGAGATGAGCTTGGCAGTGTGGGAATAACTACTATCGATGATGATATGGTGAGCCTTGCTCTCCTTGGCCTTCCAAAGAGTTGGAATAGCTACCAGGACTCTCAGAATGGAAGGGAGAAACTGGCTGATTGGGAATGACTGTGGTCGGATCTTATGAAGGAGGAGATCAAGAGGAGCACAAAAAATGGTTCTTCATCCAAGAATGATGATGAAGAAAATCTGGGCTTCCCAAGTAAGGCGAGGAAAGGGAAGGGGAAGGCTTCCCATTTAAAATCGAAGAGTAACATGTCTAAAGTAAGATGCTTTAATTGTCACAAGATGGGACATTATGTGACTAATTGCTCATTGAATAAGTCCAAGAAGGGATCCTCAGAAGGATTGGAAGGTGAGGCATTAGCCTCTCAGTTCGAAATGGACTTTTCCCTCATCGTATGCATGGTGTCATCGATGATGGGTTGTGTCTGGTATCTTGGCAGTGGAGCCTCATTCCACATGACCGTGATAAAAATTTATTCAGTGCCTTGGAGGAGAAAGACCTCAAGATGCGCATAGATATGGGTGACGATGGAAGGTATAGTGTTTCAGGAGTGGCCATGGTTGTTTTTAGAGGGAGCATGGAGCTCCTCTCACCTTGACAGATGTGATGTATGTGCCTGGACTGAAGAAGAACTTGGTATCGGTTGCGATGTTGGAGGACAAAGGCTATGATGTTGTCTTCAGTAAAGGAAAGGCGTTCCTAAGACACATAGCCATGGGTCAGACCCAGAGGATAGGGATTCAGGTGCAGAATCTCTATAAACTATAGGTAGATGATTGTGCATCATTGAGTATGAAAGCAGAATTGGTGCAAAGCCAAGACATTGGCAAGTTGTGGCATAGGAGGTTGGGCCATTTGCATAATGGGGCTTTGAAAATACTGCAACAGATATCTACAGGACTTCCCAAAGGTAAACTTGAGCAAGTTGACACGTGCAAAGGTTATACCTTGGGAAAGTACACCAAGTCTTCCTTTCATGATCAAGAGAGTCGAGCAGAGGCTCTCTTGGAGCGAGTTCATACTGATTTGTGTGGACCATTCTTGATGGCATCCACACTGAAGAAAAGGTATTATGTGCTTTTCATTGATGACTATTCTTGTAAATGTTGGATTTATTTCATGCAGAAGAAGGACCAAACCTTCACAATTTTTTCTGAGTTCAAAGCTTTGGTTGAGAAAGAGTCAGGGAAGAAGATCAAGGCCTTGAGAAGCGAAAACAATGGAGAATATGTCTCTCAAGGGTTTAAGGACTTCTGTGCAGCAGAAGGAATTAAACGAGAGTTGACGACACCTCATAACCCACAGCAGAATGGGGTGGACGAGAGGAAGAACAAAACTATTGTAGGGGTAACACGGGAAATGCTGCATGACCAAGGCCTACCACTTCACTTGTGGGCTAAGGCATGCAACACAGTGGTCTATTTGCAGAATAGAAGCCCGCATCTCATACTTGGGATGATGACACGAAAGGAAGCTTTCTCCCATAAGAGACTAGATGTGGGTCACTTCAGGATATTTGGCTCATCAGTATGTTTCCATGTGACAAAGGATGCATGGAAGAAGCTTGAGATGACAACAGAGTTGGGGATATTTGTGGGGAACACTGATACACCTCACAACTATCGGGTGTACTTTCTTACCAGTCGGAGGACAATGGTTTGTAGAGATCTCATGTTTTATGAGAAGAAGGCCATGCGAGTTTCCCTTGAGAGGGAGCTCCAACTACAGGCTGTGGAGGAACTGTTAGTTCCTAAGGAGGAGGAGCCTCAAACTGATGCGAAGAAACCGCATGAAGAGGTTCTAGGAGTGGAGACATCCACTCAAGCAAAGTCTTTGAGAGATGGATGGAAGCGCACAAGAGAAGCTGACAGATTGTTGGAGGATACGAGAGAATGTGGGAGCACCATTTTCTCAGCGCAGACAGAGGAGGTCACTTGAGAGGTACATTGGATACATGGCCCTTGCTGGGGAATGTGTTGAGACCGAGACATCTTCCTTTGAGGAAGCAGTGCAGTAGCTGATTTTGGTTGATGCTATGGTGGAGGAGTATGACTCCATAGTTCATAACAGTGTTTGGGACGTGGTTCCGAGACCGGAGAACAAGTCAGTTGTGAGTTCCCGTTGGCTTTACAAGGTAAAGCAAGCTGTTGATGGTAGTGTGGAGAAGCATAAGGCAAGATTTGTTGCCTGTGGCTTTTCACAGTTCGAGAGGATCATGTTGTTGCAATATATTTCGATAGAGGAGCAAGATGCTGACATTTTGACAAAGGCATTGTCAAAGTGTAAATTCAAGTTCCATAGAGACAGGATCGGGGTGGCAGATAATCCCTTTCTTGTTGAGAGGGAGTGTTGAAATATGGCAACAAGAATATTCCAATTTAATTTGTCCTTGAATTAAATTGTGAATTAAAATCAAATTTAGTCTTAACAACTACTTGGAAATAATTAATTAATTAATTTTAAATTAATTAGTTAGGGAAATTCAAGTTAGAAGTCTTTCTAAAGTCATGCAAGAGTTATCCCTTAAATTAAGGAGATAAGGTTGAGTTATATTTGAGTTGTAATTAGTTAACTCATTTTACTAAGTTAAGTCCAGTTAAATTAGTTCCAAACTGTTTGAAGAACTAATAGTGAGTTAATAGTCAGTTGATGCTTTAATGCACTCAACTAGTGCTACTCCAGTTAACTGAAGATTCCCTCATCAGAAACTTGTTCATTTCTATTATGAGAAAGACCCAGTTGAGATTAATGTTCAAGGACAGTGTACTATTAGTTGCATGTGTTTTCTCATGGAGAAAACTCATGCATGCATTCAAGGTATCATCATTGATGACTGCGCATTTTTGAAGGCTTGTTTTTCCACTTGGTAATACGAAAATAATCCACAAGGAACAATGCAAGGAAATAGGAGATTGGAGGGCAGAGAGGAAGGTTGGAGAGAAGCCAAGATTGCCTGTGAGCATCTCTGAGGATTGTACTGAGAGCTGGATATTTTTGAGAGCTAAGACTTTGTATAATTCCTATGTATTTCCACCATGTATGATAATACAATAGTGTGGGGTTTTTTATCTGAGACTTTCCCCAAAGTATTTTCATGTGTATTATGCCATTGATTCTTCTTCTTCTAGTTATATTGTTCAGCTCAATCTTTAAGCTTTTGGAAATTGATAGTAGAAGTAGGTTATAGTATTCTTCTTTGATTTATATTGCATTGTTAGGTTATCCTATCACATATTTTCTATAGCAAGAAGATGAAACTACAGATAAAAATTATGAATCAACAAACTTTTTGAACACTATCACTTGAAAGGAATATATTCAATTAAGTAATAATATAATCGCTAGAGGCTTGGTTCCTATAGAAAGGTTGTTTGATTCTAATGATGTGGCGGTGAAGCCAAGAATCTTGCCAAGCGATGGTGAGACGGAAGATTACAATTTGGTAACTAATAATGACCCAAAGATAGTCAAAGTTCCTAATACTTTTAAAAAGGAGAAGAAACCAAAATATGTAGAATTGTTGAAAGTGTTTACTGATATATTCGCTTGGATATATGAAGATTTGAATATTTATGACCAGACCATCACCCAACATACTATACCACTTAAGGATGAAGAGAAAAATTTTACACAAAAGTTAAGAAGGATCAATCCAAAGCTACTACCACTCGTTGAGAAGGAATTAAAAATATTTTTAGCTGCAAAAATCATCATTCCACTCAGATTTTCAAATTGGGTAGCAAACTTGATGCCAGTGAGAAATAAGAGCGAGGAAATTTTAAATAAAGTCTGACTAAAAGGTAATTATCCTTTATCGAAAATGGATCACATTCTACAAAAGGTGGTTGGTTCAGAAACAATTTCTATGCTGGATGGATTTTCAGGGTATAATAAGATCCTAGTTGACCCAAAAGATCAGGAAAAAAATTCTTTCACCACGTCATGGGCTACATTCATGTATTCCAAGATGCCATTCAGACTCATGAATGTTAGAGCTACTTTCCAACATGCAATGGACATAAATTTTGCTGACGAAAGAGATAAGTTCATGGTAATTTATCTAGATGACATTATTGTTTTCTCAAAATCTAAATCTTCCCATTTGAAACATTTGAGGATGATTTTTATCAAGTGTAGGAAATTCAGAGTTCTCTAAATCCAAAAAATTCCCATTTCTCCATGAAGGAAGGAAATTTGTTGGGGCACATAGTATCAAAGGAGGGTATCAGATAGACCCCAACAGAGTGAAAACAATCCAAAATATTGATCATCCTAGAAACTGGAAGGAGGTGCAATATTTCTTAGGTAAAGTAAATTTTCTATGGTGTTTTATTCCAAAATTTGCAGAAATTTTAACAGTAATGTGAAATATGTTTAAGAAAGGGAGCGAGATTAAGTGGACTTAGAAAGCAATGAATTATTTTTAATGATATCAAAAGATATTTAGGCCAAGCACCTACTCATTAGTCCATATTTTTCAAAGGATTTCATGATTTTCTCTTTCGCTACCAAGCACACCATCTCTGGTGTGTTACTTCAGAAGAATGAGGCAGGTCAAGGACAACCCATTTCCTTTTTTCATCAGGGAATTGAGGGATGTTGAACTCAAGTACAATATTGTAGACAAACAAGAATATGTGTTAATCAAAGCACTTAAAGATTTTAGAGTGTTTATTCTGCATTTTCATGTGATTGCATATGTGACAGATGCTACAATAAAAAGTATTTTAATACAACCAAAGAATGATGGAAGAAGAGGTACACGGATTTCTAAGATGTTAGAATTTGACTTGGAAATTAAGCCTACCAAATTAGAATAATAGAAAAGTTCCTAGTAGAACAACAAATAGTGAAAACGATTATGTTGCCCTAGTTAGTGGGCTAACAATAGCTGGAAATTAAATTACAGAGTCTGGCCAAACTAATGACAAATACAAATCTTGATACTTTTTGTATAAATTCAATTTTTGAATTATTAGATCTGCTAGGTGAAGAATCAACAGTTAAAGCATAAGATTGTTTCAAACAATGTCTGTGGTATGTTGATGTTGTTTACATTATGTAAAATTTACAAGTACCATCAAGAATAGATAAGACTCAGGCTAGATTTTTGATACTGAAATTTGTTAAGTATTGTGTTTTAAATGGTTTTTTGTATTGGAAAGAACCTCAAGGTAATTTATTGAATTGTCTATTAGAATTTTAAGCCAAGAAAATGACTAAAGACTCTCATGAAGGAGCCTGTTGAGGACATTATTTTTTTCCTCGGGGAAAAATCAAAATTTTTTATTAATTGAGAAAATTTAATGTTGTAGATGCCTGGGTGGCATGTGTAATAAATTGGGTCATCGCCATCAAAAATATGTATGTACAAAGTTACCCATATAGGGTATACTATGACTGTTCATCTAAATGATATATATAGAATATATAAACCAAAAACTGATAAAAAGTGATGATATATACTATAAAATTAGGGCATATCGGCCTGCTAGTAGAACTAATCTATGTAAGTCCGATGATAGTATTGAAAATGTTCGGCTCCCTACTACTCCTTTATAAGCAAAATCCCCCTAGGTTGGATCGTGGCCACCTTGGATAGCTGGTCGGAAACCTGATTTCACTCCCTATAAATATCTTAACAATAAATATATTCAAATTGTGATTTTAATAACATAAACTTATCCAAAATATTTTTGAGTGAGTGCATATGACATGTCGATGTGTTGTTGAACCAATTAATGATGATTTTTGAGTCACAAAATATCTGTAAATGTTTGCAATCTTGTGCAAGTGAAAAGTGGAGCAAGTGTCTAAGGGTGATCAATTCGGAAAAGTTATTAGTGCCAGTCCCCAAACCTATCTAGATGCAAAAAACATGATCTTCAGGTTGATGCAATATAATACCCCCCACGCCCTTGTTTTTGTGCAGCACCATCAAAATATGCCCATGGAAGATGCGGTTAATGACTTTAGGAGTCACAACTCGTACCGATGGTGTGTAGTCATTGTCCAGAATTTCGTGATATGCATTGATGATTCGAGCAATGGATACTGGCCACTGGAAAACTTTGTCTCTGAAGATGATTCCATTCCTATTCAGCCAAATAGTCTAGTAGATGATTAGGGGGGGACAATGATGTTTGTGGTTTGTGGTCCCCTCCCTCCATTGATTCCAAGCCTCCATAGTGGTATTGTGGAGCCATTTGATAGTAATGGATAAAGAAGTAAGAACCTGTGACCAGATATCAATGACAGTGGGGACATGGATAAAGAGATGGTCATTTGTTTCCTCAACCTAAAGACATATGTGGAGGACAACATTACTGGAAGGCCACAACAAATAAAACCTGAGAGTTGGATTTTACTTGCCTACTTTATTTTCCGATGTTAGAAAAGAAGTAGCATCCTATCATAAATGTCATTTGTTTAAGGGTAATTCAAAATTAATGTATTTTTCTTTTAAAGCTATCTTCGTTGAGGCACCTTTTCAACAATGGGGCCTTGATTTCATAGGTGAAATTCATCCAACATCATTAGCAGAACACAAAGGGATCTTAACGGGGACATATTACTTCACAAAATGGATTGAGGCACTTCTAAGTAGGTAAGCTACTGATCCTTTGGTTATTCAATTCTTAGAAAATATTCTTTCTAGGTTTGGTTGTCCAAAGAGAATTATTATCGATAATGCATAATGTTTCAAATCTAAGAGACTAGTAAAATTTTGTGAAGACTACCATATCAAGCTTAGCCATTCCACAACCTGTTACCCTCAAGGTAACAAACTGGAAAAGTCCTCAAATAAACGTTTCATCAAAATTATTAAAAAGTTGTTAGAAGACAACAAGAAGGCTTGGCATAAAAAACTCAAGTTTTACTTATGGGCAGATAGAGTTAGTACTAAGAGGTCAATCAATACTACTCCTTTCCAGTTAGTATCTGTTGTTGATGCAATGTTTCATGTTTCAATTGGAATTCCTGTGATGAAATATCCTGTTAAGAATTATGAGAAGAACCAAATAATCTACAGAGGAGGATAAATCAGTTAATTGAAGTACAAGAAACTAGAGAGAGGGTGTATGAAAAATCTCAGGAAGTACAAGATCATATTAAGAAATTTTTTGACAAGAAAATTGAGGATGACTTTAAATGCCAAGACTTAGTTTTAAAATGGGATGCTTGTATTGAGGATAAGGGTAAGCATGGGAATTTTGACAACATTTGGAAAGGACCATACAAATTAGCATCTTTCTAGGTTAAGAATAGTTTCATTCTAGAAAATCTACAAGGAGAAGTGTTATTAGGAGGTCCAGTCAATGGATGATTCTTGAAACATTACATTTCCTAATGATGAAGGATAATTTTCAGAGTTCATCATACATATCATATATTTTATTTTGAAAAATCTTGCAGGTGTGGATGAGCATTTTGAGGAACTTGAAGCATGAAGAGAAGGCCCTGAGGTTGCAATACTATTTATCAAAGGAATAAGTTGTTTTACAACTAGTTATGTTTTTCAAAAATTTCTCAGTCTTTAAAAAGTAAATCTTTTAAGAGATGAAGTTTTTAGTTTTGAGTCAGCAAAGTTTTTGTTTTGAACAAGTATTTTGTAATAAATAGGAATCTCATCTATGGGGTTATTGTTTCCATCATTGATCGAAAACATCCTCGTGGAGCCAGTTGTTATCACATCATGTCTTTTTTTTCTTTGTTTTAGAAAATTTTGACAGTTACAGTGTCAACATTTTAGTTGTAATAAATATGGAAATCACCGATAGCGGGGTTATTAGCACTTTAAGTGTTCCTAAAGAAATTCACCAATAATGGGCTCATCAGCATGTCCAATAAAGTTGACAGGCTGACTATCAGTGCCAAAAATAAATTTTAAATTCAAAATGTGGAATTAAGTTCACCACGTCAGCATCAATTATAAGATCTGCAAAGCATGCCATGGTAAGTATGAGGTTAAATTGTATATTAATCCATTGCCATCAGTGTATGGTTCGATGAATAATCATGGGTTAAAACACGTCTCCTCCAAATCGTAATCATTTTTCCAAATCAAAATTATTTCCCTTATTCGCCGTTAAACTCATTACATTTTTGTAAATTCGTCTTTTCATTTGTAAGTTTCGTTATTATGGTATTTATTTGTTAACGATTGGCAAGATATCATCCGCTTTTTCTCGCAAGGATCCATGATCAAATCACGGGGTTTCCAGTTTCCAGCCAAAGATTGCAATGGGGAATGGTGGCAAAGCTAACTAGGCTGAGCCCAAAGCACTAGATTTGTTGGGCCTATATCCTGATATCTAGCAGTAGTTTCAACAAGCTGGTTGGAGTGAGTTTTTCCATTGTTGCAACGACTACCACGATGTCGAGGCTCTGTCATTCGCTCAAAATATCGATAGGAACTGAGTGGAAGTCAACGGGCTCTCGTTTATGGTTACATAACAGCTAATCTCAGAGGCAACAATGTTGCCAGCAGATGGAGAATGATCTTTTAGAAGCCATGTGTTAGCACGGGTTGATGTGCCCTTCTTTCTGAAGGAGGAATTCAAGAATCGAAATTGGAGAATCGAGGTTCAAAGGGACCAACTACAAGATAAAAGGCATGGCATGTTTCGTACCTCTCAGTAATATTTCACTTATGAAGGAAGATTTAATCAGGTAAACCCCTATCATTTCCATTTTCTTGCACATTTGGCTAGTCAAGTTATAATGTACACTTGTTTCTATCTAATGGAGAGTCTCAGGCATATGGAAGCTTGTTTCAGAGCTAGAACCGACCCTTCTCCCCATTTTATCTACCATAAATCCCTCATTAAACTATTGATTGAAAATCAGTTGGCCAAGGCAAGGAGAACCTGGAGCCACTTCCTATTTTGGGGAGGTTTTCAAACTCAACCCCCTAAAAATTGAAGAGGAAGACCAAACACTACTAAAAGGGGGAAAAATACTCAAGAAGCAACCCTTGTTGAACCAACTCCTAGCCAGAAAAGCACAAAGGTACCTTCTACATCCTATGGCTCTAAAATCCCCAAAGTCTACCAAACAAAGAGTGCCAAACTCAGTAAACCTGACCATGCATCTCATGTAAACTTGCCTTTTGATATTAGTCCTCTGGAGGTCATGAGTCCACCTATTGAAGCCTCCCCTGTAGACACAACTACACCAGAAATTATTAAAGGAAAGGAGGTCGAACTCTAGACCCGAGATGAGGAAACACTATTTGAAACTTTTAAAGGAGGAAAACAACCCCATACAAGGTCAACATATAAATTGAGGTATAAAATTAAGCTGAGAAATAACCCAGATTTAGCCAAGGAGGTAATTGATGTAGATAATGTGCCATTGAAGGATCTTATCATAACCATAAAGAAGACTACATGCTCTAAGAAAAGTAGGGACAAAGAAACTATAAGAAAGTGTCCTATGGAGACAAGAAAAAGCAAGAAACATAGGTTGGAGAAGGTGGATGTGTTTCTTAAAGCAACCAACGCCCTTGGCTAAGAGGCTTGGGGTCATTTTGAAATTTTTGGCTGTGAACTTAAGAAGCAACATTTTTTCCTTTATTGTTGACAATATGCTTAACAACATTTTTATCTACAACAGAACAAGGAGGAGCCAATGTTTTGTTTGTCAGCAATTTTGAAAGAAGTAGGAAGCGTTGACATCTCCATTGTCAACAAAATTTTGACAGGTTAAAATGCTGACATTCCTACTGTCAGCGATTTTGAAACAAGCTGAAAGGAAATGCAGACAGTCAATATATCAACGAAAGCTTCAATCCAAAAAACACAAAATCTGACACTGGTGGTATCAACGATTTTCACTAGGAAGCCTGATGGAAAAGAATAACAACTGATAAAAAATTTAGGCCACGATTGAACTTATTTGCAGAGGGACCTATTTTCCAACAAAAATGTTAAGTCCCTATACTACTAGTGTAACCCATTATTGTTATTAGTACAACCCCCTTATTATATTGTTGTGCCCATGTAGTCCCTATATTATTATTATTGTACCCCATAAGAGCCCACTATTGTTATTATTGTGCCCTTACATTATTATTTTTATGTTGACTTTGATTATATTATGACCCCTTAGACTCCTATATATAGAAAAGAGGTCTTGTCATTTGTATCATCAAAGAATTGTTCATTTGTGTAATGTAAAGGAGGTTTCCCCCTCGAAGAGGCTGAATTGTAAGGCGTTTATCTCTCTTTTCTATCTTATTGTGAGCTAGTTTCATAACATTTGGTATCAAAGCTTTGGATTCTAGGGTTTCGCTACTCCAAACAGGTCATCGTGGAATTTTCACTATAACTATTTTGCTACGAAGTTTCAGAAGCTAAAAAAACAACCCATGTGAGAAGAGATCGGTCTGAACCTCAGGTCAGAATTTTAGATCTTGTCTCGCTATGGTTTCGGAGATTTGATCTGAGGAAGTTAGGGTTTTTGCAAGCTCCATAATTTCATCTCAAATAGGTCATCGTGGAATTTTCGCTATAATATTGTTTCTACAAAGGCTCAGACTCTAAAACTAAAACCCATTTGAGCCACAATATCGGTGAAGCTCAGATCCAAATATCATATCTTTTATTGCTATATTTTTAGAGATACCGTCCAAGAAATTTATGGTTTCTGTAGGCTCCCAAATTACATCCTAAACAGGTGACCTTGGGAAAATTGTCATAATTTTGTCTCTGAGCATCAAATTGAAATTTCGTAAGAAGTTTCAGAAAGAGGACGGACTGTAGTTTTCTGTATATTTGTTTTAGGTCCTAAGTTTGAAAAAGTGACATGTGGCACTTTGTACAAGTTCGCTCTACATAACTAGTCTATAATTAGGTCCTCGTAGGAGATTTGACATAACTCTTCCTTGAAGAATCCAAACTTGATCAGAATTGTGGGGTTAGAAAGAGGACTCAAAGAGCTAAGACAAGCCGCAATTTCAAAACTTGGAGATCTAAAATTACAGAGTTAAAATCATTTCAATATTGAGCTCCTAAAATCAAGAAAAGGCGATATGAGGAAGTTTGATGGCAAGGATCCGGTAAATTGGATAATACAGGTGGATCAATATTTTGATCTACATTAGGTGCAACTGTTACAAAAGGTACGTATTGCATCTTCATATTTCGAACCAGATCAATTTTTATGGTATAAAGGGCTTTTTTCTCGTAAACCACTTGTTACGTGGTCAATTTTCATGGAGGAAATGATAGCGCATTATGACGATACAAAGAGCAACACCTTCTTTAGCCAATTGATAAATCTGAAACAAAAGTTTTCAATGACAGATCCTATTGAGGACTTTCAAAAATTGAATATAAGCGAAAATGATATTCCAAAGTAGAGGATTGATGTCTCCATAGGGACTTTAAAGGATAACATTCAACATGAGGTTTGTATTTGCGAACCTGATTCATTGTAGAAGGCATTCAGGTTGGCAAGAAAATTGGAAAAAAAAATTATGGAAACAAGGAATTCTACCCCTCATGACTATAAATATGGAAGTGTTGTTTCTCCTAGCCTTCCACAACCTACAAAGTTGACACCACAACAATTGGAAGAAAAAAGAGAAAAAGGGCTTTGTTACAATTATGATAACAAATACATTAAAGGTCATAAGTGTGCGGAGAAGAAAATATTTTACATTGATTGTGGAGAGGAGGAAGAAAAGGATCAAGAAACATCAAAAGAAGCTGATATACACCAGGAACCAACCCCAGAGAAAGAAGAAATGAATCTAACCATATCTTTTAAAGAATTGGCAATAATTACCACTCCTCAAACTCTCAAGATAGAAGGACATATCAAGAAGAAAAAGGTTCAAGAAGTGAAATATCACATCGAGAAAGAAGAAATGAATCCAACCATATCTTGTAATGCATTGGCCGGAATTACCACTCCTCAAACTATCAAGATGGAAGGACATATCAAGAAGAAAAATGTTCAAGAAGTGAAAGATCACATCAAGCATCAAGAAATGAATCCGACGATATCTTGTAATGCATTGGAGGAAATTACCACTCCTCAAACTCTCAAGGTAGAAGGACATATCAAGAAGAAAAGGATTCAAGCAGTGAAAGATCACATCAAGCATCAACAACAAGTTCTCCAACTTTTAAATGATAACGCCACTTTGGTGCAGAATCGAATGAAACAATAGGTAGATCAACATCACAGTGAAAGAAGTTTTGATGTAGGTGATTGGGTATTTTTACGGCTACATCTCAAGCAAGCTATTTATGAGACGGAAATGTTGGCAATAATACATGCACTTAAGAAATGGCGAACTTACCTAATGGGAAGACACTTCAAGGTAAAAATGGATCATGATAGTCCTAAATACTTTTTAGAACAAAAAAAATGGGTCACAAATATGTTGGGTTATGACTTTGAAATCATCTACAAAAAAGGGAAGCAAAGTGTTGTTGAAGATGCACTCTCAAGAAAGGATGAGGATGTGGAATCATTATTTTTTGTTATTTCTATTTCCCAACCAAATTGGATAAACGAAGCAAGGTATGAATGGAATAAGGACGAAGAAGTGTGGCCAGTCATTCAAAAGTTATAGAAGATCCCAATTCAAACAATATTACCAGAACTTGATGAGGAAGGAAAAATCATATTGGAACCTGGAGCAGTCACAGAAACAAGAACCCAACAGCTATGAAATCGCTCAATTTCAGAGTATCTCATCAAGTGGAAGAACTTACCCACTGAAGATTCCACATGGGAGGATAAGAATTTTATACACAAGAATCAAGAACAACTCAAGCGTTGAGGACAAAACTTTTTGAAGGAGAGGGGCATGTTAGGTCCCTATACTACTAGTGTAACCCCTTATTGTTATTAGTATAACCCCCTTATTATATTGTTGTGCCCATGTAGTCCCCATATTGTTATTATTGTACCCCAAAGAAGCCCACTATTGTTATTATTGTGCCCTTACATTATTATTGTTATGTCGGCTCTGATTACATTATGACCCCTTAGACTCTATATATATAAAGGAGGTCTTGTCATTTGTATCATCAAAGAATTGTTCGTTTCTGTAATGTAAAGTAAATTTCCCCCTCGAAGAGGCTAAATTCTAAGGTGTTTATCTCTCTTTTCTATCTTATTGTGAGCTGGTTTAATAACAGGATTCAGTTCTATAGTCAAGGACCTGTTTTTATTTTCAAGGAAGATATTCTAAAGGACAATTTTCTTTTCCTATATGATAGCATATATTCCATCAGATATTTTATTTTTAGAAAAAATTGATGTAATTAAAAATATTTTCCACATGCATGAACTTATAATATTTGGATATTTTTGGATTATTGTAATTAAGATTGAGACTATAATCCTATGATCAGTTGATGTAATGTCTATAAAGAAAATTTCTGAAGAAAGGGAAAATGTTGGATTTTATTGTAAAAACATTAGCATTATGGTGTATTTGAGAAGATCTTAAATATATTACAGTTTGATGAGCATTTTCAGAAAATTCATGTGTTGTAGTTCCCTGTCCATTATTTCTCTCTTATGAAAAATCTTCTTCATGTCTAGAAAATGTTAGTATATGAGATTTGGATTCATTAATGGTCCTTTCTCATATTTCTTGGTCATTAGTACTTGTTGTTTCTATCATCTAAAATGTTATTTTCTTTAGTTTTCTTCTTCCAAATTTCTCAAATTGTCAAAGGAGTTATTTCTACCCTAGTTTTTGTGTATTTCTCATTAGATCTGTAGCATCATTTGATAAAACTCAGCTCCATGCTCAATGGTGTGTTTTATATGCAACCCAACCAAATTTAATCCTACAAACAAAATCCGGCCACAAAACTCAATTACAAAACCTACTACTACAGTGACCTAGAGTAGTTGAGTTTTAGGGAGAGATCCCTCTCTAGGTTGAAGGGCCAACTTTCAACCTAAAAGAGGTTCAAGGTTACCTTGAAGTTTTTCCTGCAACCATATTTCCTCTAAGTGATAACATATGTAAGGATGATAGAGGAAAAGGTTGTTCAGGTAGAGATACCAGATCCTTTAATAAAATCAAAAGAGGATAAATTGGCCTAGGTCATAACCTCATATGAGGAAGAAGTAATACCCTTGCAAGAGAACCAAAATATAATTCGTGACCTTTGGGATAGACGAAAAAATATTTCAAGACTCATAACTTTATTTTGAAAGAAGAGAGAAAGGAATTAAAAGAAGAAGGAAAGAAGGTCCTTGAGATGGAAAAGAAGGTGACCATGTTGGAGATTGAGAAGATACAACTAAGACTGTTAATGGAATCTAGACATAGTTATAGGGCTCCTTCACCAATTACGACATATACTTGCAACAAATATTTGTGATTCTTCAAAGGAATGCTATCATTACCAGCAATCATTTCAAGATTACTTCCCCAATTACATTTTTAGAAGTGTACAATGCACGTATAAATGAAGAAAATAGCTTTCTTTGTGAACGGTACCAACACAATATTCTATTATTTCATGAAAAATTATGGAATCCTCACCATTATGTAGGGGATGTTCATTTGAGACCTTTTGTATCTTATTTGATAATTTAGGCGAGTTGGTTGTAAGCTATTGAACTTAATAAAAAATTTCCAATAGCAATATGTGGGTTAGAGGAGAGTTTAAAATCCCTCTATAGGTGATACAAGAACACTGAAAATGGGTTGATTCCTTAAAGCATACAAAGTTTATGGCCAGGAAAAGGAATCAGGCCATTTCATATCACAAATATTATATTGAAACATGGTAGACGATAGTAGGAAAATGATGTAAAGGAAGATGGGATAAGTCAAAAAAGAAAACCTGAGATAGAGATCCCTTTAACCACATGAACTTAAAGATAACCTTAACAAGGGTTCATAAATATATATCTTTCATGCCAGTAAAATGTGGTAATAAATGGATTAGTCTTAATTTTCAATTTCCAATGATTTGGCTGCCAACAAGGCAATATAAAAAGTCATATAACTTGAGAAATAACAAATAACATTCATATTATGAAATTCGGGAAAAAAAAGGTATCTTTGTATTGATGAAGTAGGGCATAGTGATTATATTATCAACAATATTCATAAATTTTCCCCTTCTTCCCATACCTCATATTCAAATTCAATTATGTGTTTTTGATGATATTCACTGGCCCACCATTACTTACACTTGTTCCCACTATCGTGGCAACTCCTAGTCAGTAGACATAAAAAATTTGTTGTTGTAATGTTTATTACTCTCCAATAATATATCATCATTATCAATTAGTAGTAACCAAATACTGGTAAAATTGTGTTTTAGATGTTTTTATTTTTGCTACTATTATGTTAGATTTTGTTGTTCCAAATTTTTTTACATTTCCATTGCTTTCATTTCAATTTAGATATCAGATTCATGATTAGACACCAATGTGTGAAAGAATAAATTATAGAATATCCCTATGAAATTTATCTTCCATAACAGACTAAACAATTAATGTATTGAAAGATTGAGTCTAGACGCATGGAGTTATCCATTTACAAATCTTAATTAAAAACTGGGACACATTTCCCAAATCAGTAAACGTAGCCTCAACACCTATCAAACATACATGAAAAACAAAAATTAATCAACTAAATTGCTATGTATTTACACCCCACTTGACCTCAATATTCATAATCACAAAAGAGTCAAAAAGACAAGAAACACACTTTTGAAGATCAATTGAAATATAGACACAAAATTGTGATACCCATCCTTCTACATTTTTCTTGTTAATGAAACTATACATATAGTATGGAAAAAGCGCTCATAAAACTTTTCGATTCCAATTTATATTAATGTAAATACCAATGCTAATGATACAAATGATCCAAGCTATCACAACATGTGCAAACAGTAAAACAAACATGTGTACCATAATGTTGTAATGCAAAGATCCCTACCAATATGAAACTATAAGGAAAAATAAAGAAAAATAAGGCAATATATAGGAAAATAAGGCAAAATATAGGCAATCCAAATCTTCCACTTGGAGCCCATCTATGTCACTTGGGAATCATTAGTTATCAGAGCTCCAACCCTTATGTATAGTAGAATAAGATTCCATTGTACTATGAATACCTAGCATGAACATAGTCAACAAAACAATAGTACATTAGAAACATGTAATACACTTATAAATATTAAAAACAAAGATATCACAACAAATATGGAAAATCATGCATTTTTGGACTGAGGGTGACCATGCTTGTTGACTTGTTCAAACTGAGATTATTCATCATCATCTACAATTATATTTAAATCAATTTCCAATCTTGCATTTTCTTTGCTTATTTCTCTTCTCCTTTTTGGGCTCAAGAAACTCTCCTTTGTCTTCAAAGAGACTCAAAAGCACCCACACCACACGTAAAGTCATAATCCATATTATGAATACCTTTGGAATCATCCATTTTTTTTTAACCAAAGAAATCAATTGTTTAGTCTTGGTCAAAGTAGTAAGAGGATTGTTTCAAATCATGTCTAAGTAGTCAAATAACTCCTCTTTGGCCAACACAAGTTCTTCAACATTTACATCAACATTATGACTATCCATGACAATTGTGCTGACATCTTCATTAAGACCTAGTGCCTCTATATTTATCTCATGACTGTCATTGCATGAATCGACTCTGATCTCATGATTCAGTAATGGGTTTTAAGCCATTGAACATGAACACAAACAACCCACCTTTATCACATGCTTGCAAATGCTACCCTGAATAGACCATGGAAAATCACAAATTATGAAATTTGTGTGATGCCAAGTGACAAAATATTGCATTTTAGGTTTAGATTGACTCCTCACCCAATAAGCACGAGATATTCTCTCTTGAGGGTTGCAATCATTTTGGAATTGTTTTTTATTTTTATATTATTGATTCAAACTATTTCTCTTTCTTGTAATTATTCAAATATCCTTCGTTTTTTAGAATTTCCTTCATCCAATAACAAGGTTCAACATTTTTTAGAAGAATATTTATTGACCAATCCATCCTACAAGCATATTTCTTTCTTCTATCAGATAGAAAGTTTGTTGCACCGAGAGGTGCTCTACAACCCAATACATGAGGGAGATGTTGTCACGTAACGTTACATTAAAAAAAAATTATAAAATATACGTGTCATCTAATATATGTATATACGAGAGATGTTGCGTGTAACATTACTTAAAAAAAATATTACTTTAAAAGCAAATGTTAGCCATAAATCAAATACTTCAATTTTCACCTTTATTTTACATGGACTTCATAGTGAGATAAAGTAATTGAAATTAAAAAGAAAAAAGAAAAATTACTTTTTAGTATGAGGGATATATGTAATTATTTTATTGAGCCGAGATCTAATGCCTATAGTATGCTAGAAATGTGTAATGTAATGTAAACATTTTAACCCGAGTGAAAATAAAATAAAAATAACCATATAAAATAAAATAAAAAGAAAAAATGACCCATGGTTTTAAGAACCCATAGTATTGACCCATGATATTCATGTAGAATATAACCTATTTCAGTGGGAAATTAAACTAGCCTAGATCCATCTTAGTTTGATGTTATATTTAGATACATAATTATCTGTAGAAAATGATGGCGTTGAATCCATGTAACCTATAAGGGTAAAAAAAATTATTGATATGTATGGGCTAGGAATTTGTCTCGATATGTTTAGAGGTGGGGGAAACATTAGGAAAAATGTAATTATTACATTTTTCCTTGTATTATGGATGTTAACGACATCTTTCCTACACAAAAAGAAATTCCCATCTCAAGTTGTGGCATCCAGGTCAACATATATTTTAACATGCATTTTACAAACTGAGATAATCAACACTTCCAGGAAAAAACAACTCTCTACATAGGAAACCATGTCCCTTGATATCTTTGGTTGATGCAGGGACCTAGCATCACCCGAAATGTCATGTTGGCCATGATAAGAATCATCCTTGGCTATATTCATGTTCATACATGTTATGTGCTATCGTCATGTCGAGGCTTTGGAACATAACTTTTACAATGAAATTGCATTGGCAACCCATCTTTTCGCAAATGAGGATCTTCGTTTCATTTCATTTTCTCCTCTTTTTTCCTCAGGGCCATATGAACAAGCATAATTACATGAAAAAAAAATTGAAAGGTAAATACATATGACAAATGATAAAGCACTATTAATAGCAACATTGAAACAATGTATCTCTAAAATACTTACAATTCATATCACAAGGAAGTGGTAGGCCTTTAGCGTATGTGTTTATTTTGTACGCAGGTGAAAGAAGACGGAACTTCTGCGCTCATTTCCTCTCCTCCAATAAAGTCAAAAATTATATGTGAAGGGATTTTTTGAAATTCGATCAATATCCATGTTATTTCCATGTACTTCAGACAAAACTAAATCCTTTCTAGAAAATATGATCTTCTCTTTATGGTCTTGCACCCGAAGAGCAATGATAGTTTCCCATTTTCCTTGCTTTACCATTTTTTTGACCCAGTGAGTTGTTGCAATGGTGACCTAGCAAGTTACTACAATGGTGAACCATATTTTTTCCTCAACAGTGACCTTGTGAGTTCCCGAAACAATGACACATCGAGTTTCTGCAATGGTCAACCAACGATTTGTTGCAACAATGAACCAATGAGTTGTTGCAACGGTGACCCAATGAGTTTCCACAATGATGAACCAGTTTTTTGCAGCAACTATGAGCCAGTTTGTTTCCACAATAGTGAACCACTGGATTTTTTGCTTTCAATTTTGGTGCTATCATAACCCTAGATGAGTAACAACCAGATGTGTTCTTCTCAATGGAGCTCAAAATCAAGTTTTTCAAACAATAGAGAACTTCCTAGAAGAATGGAAAATAATGAAGCCTAATATTATGAATTCATATGAAATCAAATGACTGACATTTATCTATTCCAAATCTAGAATCTTAAACCTCTTCATAGAGAAGAAAAAAAAAATCTTCTTAATTTCATCGCTTTTAAATGACTAGTCAGATATTCAGAGGATTGTTGATGATATACTATCTGAAGTAGTGTCTAGTGTAGGTGGAGTTCTGAGATATGTGGAGGAATCACCATAAGCAGTCATTATATCCAAGAATCAATAACATCATAAGTAGTCGTTTCATTGCATAAATTCCTTGTAGATTCAAACTAGTAATGTAATGTGATAAAAAAAAGACTTGAATCTACTCTACTAATTAAAAAAACAATTTAAATGATCGATATATCACAAAACAAACATGAGACAAGATTCAATCATGTATGCTCAGAGATTTATCTAAGGGGAAAGCAACTTCTCAAAACCCCTTCCTATTTGTATTGCATTAGTCAGAAAATAGAGAATATTTGCAATGCTTTCTCAAGCTTGAGCAACTTCTACACTAGTACAATCTATCTCACTACTAAACAAAGTTTCCTCTGGTCAATACTTAACCAAACACAATCCTACCCAATTCCCTATTTCCTTGTGTTGTTCCTCAAGTAATTATCCCCCTATTAATTAGGGAAATTCCCAATTAGAATTGCACAATCCCTGCAGGCCCTTCTCTGACTGCATGCACCACTTGTACACATTGGAATATGCTACAACTGATAGTACACTGCCCTTGAACTCCAATCTCAACTAAGTAGCTCGAGTTATCTCCATGCATCAATTACTCTGGGTTGATTGATGAGTTAACTAGTTGATGACACAGTTATGCACACCACTACGAGATCTTCCACCAGTTCTTAATCGGTTAGAACTAGTTAAACTCACAATTACACAAATTAACTAAAACAAATTACTAGTACTTAGTAATCAATCATAACTCAAGTGTCTCCTAATAAAATTAACTAATTTAACTAAATGATAAGTTCCATATCACTTTAGTTAAATTCCTCCAAGTATTTTACTGAAATCAGAATTGGAATTTCTCCTAATTTAATTAAGGGAAAATTAAATTAGGAATTTCTTGTTTCATTTTCAACATTCATCCAACCTAGCTAAAATAAATGATCCATGTTTGTAACTTTAAGTTTGATATTCAAAAACTACAGGGAATGAAAAAATATATTAAATATGGCCTTCTTGTAACTATGGGCATGATATTAAAGATGGCCTTCTTGTATCTTAGCTATTGAGATAGAGAAATTTTATCTAGATAAATAGGTGTTGAACATGCTTTTTCAATTCATATTGTTTTATTTCAAAATAAGGAATTACTGAATTCATTCTTATTTTCATGGATTAAGTCTTCAAAACACAATAGAAGGCATAAAATGATTCATTTTGTCAAAAATTTAGGTTTATTAATTAGTGAATTCCCAATGCTTTAAAATTGAATATTTTGTAAGGATCTCCTCTTTCTGCTACGGAATTGGTCATCATTTCAAGGCCTAAATGTTTGGGAATTGTTACAATTCAATGATTGAGGTGAACAAATCATTGTGGTTATTGTAGTCTCTCCAAAATGATCTATTCTTTATGTGTCGTCTCCAAGACAAACTTGACAAGAACATCAAGTATTGATAAGTTATTTCTGAGTGACAACAAAGAATTAATATTGTTCTAAGTCCAATAGTACTCACAAGGACCTATTTATTTTCACAGAATGAACTATCATATGCATTAGGCTATAGTACTAGAGTTTAAGATCTCTATTTATTTCTATGAACTAGATGTATTCCTATTCTAGAAAGGTTCTTACAGGCTTTAGAATTTATATTTTCGTATGGAATAAATTGGCATAATAACTCTAGAAAATAATCTGAAAGGTCTCGTGCATATATTTTTGTGTGAGGGGGAATAGTTATGTTTGCATTCCCCACAATTTGATATTCAAACATGACTGGGTCATTGGAACAAAGAAAAAGGGATAAAAAATGATTTCTTAAACTCCCAAGCAAGCAAAGCATCACAAACAATTCCATCATCAAAACTTATTGTTTCACTCGAGTATGTCAAGCTTCGCTCATCTGGTTATGGGCATGTTGGGGTGTAATTGCTCCGAAATTCAACTCTGACAGGGGTGCATAGGTGTCGAGCAGGTTAAACACCAAAGAAGGGGATGAGAAACAAGAAATGGATTTGAACGTGGGAAGCTAAAGCTGCAAGTTTTAATTTGGGTGGCAAGTGGTAGGGAAAATGTCATATCATACTCGATGCAAGGCAAATGGAGCCTGTGATATAGACCGAGACTTTTTCAAAGATGAAGATATAGACAAAGATAGAGATGGATGAGACCCATAGTGAGTCGATTGGGGCCATCAAGAGGATATTCATTAGCAAGGGGATGGCACAAAAAATGAAGCCAAAATCGTTAACTCATTAGATTACACCCAATAAATTGAACTCACTAGTGAATCATGCAATTGTGTTTCATTAACATACACCACTCGCTGCTCATTAACATTGACTACAATAAGTTTCCTTCATTGTAATTTGAGTTTCCAACGAAATACCAAAAACGGGGGAACTCTGAAACTATTTTCTTATGGATTTGAGTTTAGTATTCATAGCGTGCCTTGCTTGGTGTGCTTTTAAGGGATTAAAGCACAAGGATTTTTTCATAGAGGTAATTCTTCATAGTCACTCTATAGGTTACTATATGGTTTTATTGTTTTCCTATGGATCAGAGGGATTTAGTAATGGTACAATTCCTTCTGGGTCTTGCGTAATCTACTTTTTGTTCAAACAGTTGTTGCTTTAAAATAATATTAAGTATAAATTCTCAACTCTCACCTACAATATGTGCTTCAAGAAGATATTGTAATAATGATAGTGTGTTATTAAGTCATAAAGAAGATTTGTATTTCAATATTTTTGCATGATATTTTCTTTAATAATAAATACTATTAGGTACTTAAGTTGAAACACAATTTCAATTATATGAATTTTTTTTTTTATATAATCACAAGATGCTATCATTATAAGTTGGCCAAAGTTTGTGCTAAAACCAAATTTTATTCACTTCATTATTTTTTATTTAATTTTATTTTTCGAAAACCACATTTTACACTTGCCTTTTCCACATCTACATTGACTACTTACAATTGCAATCAATGAAATTTGATCCATGCTTTTAATATTTCCCTACATTGCAAGGTGTTAGTGTATGTCATTGCTGTGAGTCAGCAATGATCAAATATGCTCTTACAAAATTTTTGATAGGGTCCTATTGCAAATTTTTATGGTTTCAAATAGGTTTTCAATAAAAAATTGGTCACTAGTTAGGTTAGGTAGGTCATGGCTACTCCTTTCACCTTTATGATCAATGGACATCAGAATGGCCAAGTCATCCCTTGTTGAAATGGTGTCATATTCATCAATGTCATCATTTAGCTCATTCATTCATGTAGTGTCATCATTAGGTCATAGGGTCAAAAGCATGAAAATAAATCATTTCACCACCAAAATCATCATTTGAAGGAGTAGTGATAAGGAAAAATGTTCAATAAATATTCTAAAGTGATTTAATATGTCGATTATGATGTAATATATCCTAAAAGGTTCTAAAGTTGCAGTTTCAAAATAAAATGTGAAAGGACATGGTGGGGCCACTACACCATCAAAGGAGAAAATCGATTTCCAAAGCTACAAAAGACCAAAAGAGCTTCTCATTTTCTCATTTCACTTGAAAAAAAAAAATCTCTTCACCTTCAAAGAACTCTTGCATCCTTAGAACAAAAGTTTCATGTTCCTAAAGTGCCTCATCATTTGTTGTTTTGCGCTTTTGCCAGAGGTGTTGTGTTTTCTAAGGAGGAAAAAAGAGAAAGATAAATTTGACTTTCTAGCTGAGGCCTCCCTCCTTGCTTGACATTTCATTTCAGAGCTTCATGGACCAAACTTGAAGCAATTTTGAAGAAATTTTGAAAATTTTTGGGTTTTTGTGACTTTTGGCATAAACAGGAAGCCAAAAGCGCAGCGCCTTCCTCAAAACTCCAAATGCCAAAACGTTTATATGGATGGATAGATAATGACCTATACATGCCAAATATCCACTTTTTGTGTCTTGTCAGTAAACTGGTTTGAAGAAAATGAACAAACATAGGTCAAAAAGCCACTTTCCGCCACCTTACTAGACTAGGTGTTGCGCTTTTGGAGTAGTTGTGGGAGAATGCGTTTTTCTTGGTCTTGGAGTGTCCTTTTTGCTTGCTTGAGGTGTCTAATGACAACTAGACATCCCAAGATTTCCATTGGTATATTCAGATCTAGATTTGGAGTAGTGGAAGGCCTTCAAAAACCTCCTCAAAGTTGGCGCTATGCTTATGCCTGATGGCACTGCACTTTTGCAGGTGGTGTTGCGCTTTTGCCTGTTTGTCCAAATTTTGAGTTTTCTTTAGTCAAACTTGGATTTTATGATGTAATTACTCATGTTGTGACTTGAATTGATCTAATATAATGCAAATGAGATTTTTAGAGTGATTTTGATTTAATTTTAGGCCTCATTTATGAGAAATAGTTTAGTCAAAGTCTAAATGGAGGGTTTGTTCCAACCTCCCTAGTCATTAGGTTTTGGTTGAGAAATTCATGTAAGTTGTTCCTATACTGAGGGATTTGACCCCTAAGAGTGGGGAAGTTGTCTTTTGGTGTATATGTATTTATTTCTTAGTCAGATTCAAGGTTGGACATCAAGGAGTGGAAATCTTGTAGCTTGTACTACATCATATTTTTACCAGAAATCAAAGGTCAAGTTGCAACTATTATTCAATAATTCTTGTGGTGTGAGATTGGGATATTGTTTTTCTCCTGTTAAACATTTATATGAATGATAAATTAGTTTCCTTTCCATATCTATGCTTTTCAGTGATTTTCCTAAGAGGTATTAAACAAAATTCTTGTAATTAAGCTCTGTTTTGTTAGGAATCTCATTTTATGTGCTTAGTCTTCTGATAGATGAATTCATGGTTCACATGCTCATCTTTATTTTATTACCTATTCAACCCTACACTACATCGACCAACTCCTAAGCTATCAAAAAAACATGCCTACCTTGCTCCTTTATATCTCATGTAATCGAACCTTTGAAGACGTGACCTAGTTCCCTAATTTGTACCTTTGATCCAGCAAACCCTAAATCTACAAAACCCTATTGCTGTAATAACTAGCCTAACATCTTTTCCCACTCCAGCCATCATTGGTAGTGATCTCATAGAGAGAGCCCTATCTAGTTTAGCAGGGCTAGCTGCTGAACCCTAAGTGGTTTGAGGTTACCTCCGTCGATCTCTTTTCTTAGCCTTGGGACATTGTGGAGGATAACACAAGGTTTGGAAAAACGTTTTGTGTACTTTCTCTCATTTTGAGAATGGTACTTAGAGAAACTCTAAATTCTTAAAAGTATAAGGCTAGTTAACAAAAAATTTAGAAGTCATTATAATAATATACTCGTTATGAATTCAATATGTCACTTGTAGGAATTGAATCTAGGTGGACAAGATAACCATCATTCCTCCCAACCACCTGAAATACACCCAATTTCCAAGTATGGTTAGATTACAAAATTTGTTTTTGTTTTGATTTTTTTTTTGGCCTGTTAAATCATTGATGATAAGTTTTATTGCATCTAAAGTATGTTTCATTTATTTTTAAGAATAATTTAGTAATATGTATACATGGTGTAACTATTTTTAACACGTTGCTAATGAACCACTATGCTCCCTAGGCCCCAAAATCCTAATTTTGGGGAGGGGTCAAAGGACTCAGAGGATTCAACCACTAGATTTAATGGCGACCAAAACCCACTTAGGCCAATGAACATAAAATATTTCCAATCACACAAAGTATTACATAGTACAACAATGTTTTAATTGAAGAAAATTCTTGGGAACAAACTCCATGTCAATTACAAGTCTAAAAGGAATTTTATAATCTTCATGATTGTCAATAGCACTATCTCCCATGGTTTTTTAGTATAGGGGGTCTCAATATAGTGCTTTGCATTGCAAGCAATTGATTCATAAGCCTTTATTGCTATTGGCTTTATTTTTTTCCTACTTTGTGGACTTTGTTGTCAATGTCTTAATTGACTAACCAATTACCTCTAGAATTATTCATTCTTTTAATTCCTTCGAAATATTTAGTTATATGCATATTAATTGATTCAATTACCTTATGATAGTGACCAATATTTTGTTTCTTTGAATTTTTGACAACATCTAATGTGCTTTCACGTTGTTAAGAGTGGTGCTCACCTAATTATGGCTTAGTGGTATGAAGGGATTGTCTTTTCAAGCTTTTGAAATTCTGATAGGATTTTTCCATCATGTTTTATTGGTCCTCTTGTAGTCAAGATGAAACCTTATGGGGAAAAATTGATTAAGGTTCTCTCCTCAAGTGTATTTCCAATTAAAATGGTTTACAAAACCTTGGCCCAAAACTTCAATTGGGGTTCCCTTCCGAGGGTTCCCTTGAAGACACCTCTTGACCCTTGACTGGCCCTATTAACTTAGTACTTATTTTTCTTGACAATTGGTCTTTGATAATGGTTGGTCCAATCTAATCTTCTTCATTCAATATCATTGACATGAAACTCATATTTTTACTTAGAACAATGTTAACAACAGAACAAGAACTCTCAAGATTTCTTATTTTTTTATAGGTCATGTTAAATTGATGTTTTTACCTCCATTTACAAAAATGGCATTACTAGTCTCTCTCTCTCTATTTTATAAATTAAAGTTTTGACCTTTTGCAACCATGACCAGCAAACAAAAACCTCAAAATCAAGCCACCGAAAATTGGTGCTATTAGTATAAGTCTTTCCTTTTCAAAGCTAAAATTACAAATTAGTTGAAAATATGACCTTAACTGTTAGTACCATTACAACCAACATCTTAAAATCAACCCTCATATTAAAAACCGGTAGTATAGGGAAAACTCTTGTTTTATGAAAGATTAAATCAACTAATTTGAAATCATGGCCTTATCAACTACCATCACAATCAAAATACTAAAATCAAACATTAAATTCGAAAGAGATACTAGTAGTCACTGCCTTTATTTTTTGAAATTTAAAATTGAAAATATTTTAAACTCTAACCTAAAATATCAACATTGTTGCAAACAAATTCACCCTGCATATATCTACTCCACTCCTACTTTCCCTTGAAAAAGTAGAAAATAAAATTATAAAAAATATTAAAAAAATGATTTAACACACAATAATGTAAAATAGATTAAAACAAAACTTACAGGAAAATATTATTAAGAAAAACATGTTTGTGTGTGTTTAATAATATAGAATGAAAAAGCTTTTTCTGTGACATGTTGTAGTCTTCGAAGCTTTTCTTTCCAATATCCTTTTATTTTGTGTCACATGGAATATCTTTTTCACGTGATGTAATGCCTTCACTCAAGATTTAAAAAGAACAAAGCACATTGTTAATCACACGTAAAGAGAAAATATGTGAAACACACATCAAAGAAAATATTTTGAAGTGTAATACACATGACACTGAAGTGTACATAATTCTTATACTGACATAATTTTTTTACTTTCAAAAATAAGAATTAATTTTATTAAACTACTCACTTTATATTAAATATCATGGTTGGGTGTTAAGATTATTTGAACAATTAAATAAACAATTATTTGTTAAACCAGAGGTCATACACTTTTGAGGCACAATACAATCAATGCTAAGAGATCTAGCAACTTTGTAAAATCACTCATGTCTCCAAATATTCATAAAAAACTTCCAAGTTCAAAATCAATAAATGAAATCATTAAACTAACTTCCTGCACTAAACTGGAAGCTTTATTAAGACAATCAACTCAGGTATTACCTTACTCACTCGTCAAGCTAATCGTCACTCTGATCTTGTATACTTATAAAAGCAATGTTCAAAGAAACACACACAGTCCAAGTACAATCAATGTCACTCAAATCACTTGCAAATTCTCAATTGGATTCACTAGATTCAAACTCGATTATATATTTTTAACATATTTCCATTAAAGTGTGGTTCCTATGGATGCAAATCAACAATGCAGAAGCTGTCATATATAAAGAAAGCATATTTTGTTGTTGCACTTCTCAAATCCAACAAATTATTCAAATCGACCTTGAACCTGTTAGCCTCCTGTTGCAACAGGTGTTCATCTTTCATGATTGAGATTTTTTACATGCCAAATATGTCATACTTTGCATGCTGCAATGCTCCATATTTCCAAAAGAGGCCAAAGAAGAGGTCATGAAAGTGTGCCAGTCTAAATACCACTGCTGTATTCCAATTTTGATGAGTTATTCATTTTTGATGAGTTTTTAGTAAAGGGAAGGCCAAACAGCTTAATCTTGGCTTCCCTAGGTTTCAATTTATTGTTTTAGAATATAGAGAATGAAAATATGTCCAAACAGTTTAATCTTGGCAGATTTGTAGATAGGTAGTGAAACAAAGGAGCCCAACTGCTTAATTTGGGCCCTTGGAAGAAATAAGTGTAGATTTAGATAGGAGGACAGAAAAAAGGAAAAAAAGAATAATCAGGGTCTGCAAGTCCAAGTGCACCCATGCAAAAAGAAGAAGAAGTGCCAGGTAAGTAGGCTGGGTAAGTAGTTTTGTGGTTGCAAAATCAAGTTATGTGATCCATTTCATGTTTTCAAGTGTTATATCTATTTAGATCACAAGTACGAGGCAATTACCCTTTGGAGGAGCTCAAGCAAGGCATGTCTAACTCCCCTTTCTTCCTTTCCCTTAAATCATTCACTAACTTCCCCTAAAGAGGTCAAGATCTGCTTGATATCTCTTAAATTCATCATTTTCCATAACATTTGCCTAAGTGAAGATCTGCTTTACTTAAGGATCTTATATTTCTTCTACAAGTCCTATTTCCCCTTTAAAGCCTAAAGGATTTCTATCCTTAGCACTTTTCTCACAAATTCATATTAACTCCTAACTCTACTATCTAGCTCCCTAGATCATCTCCTTATCCCCTATTACACAAAAAACTATATAAAAACCCCAAAAATATTACATATCCCCCCTATAGCACTATAGCTATGTACATACAGTTCTGGGATATAATAGTCCACCTGGGACTATTATGAACCCATCCGTGTCATAACCCTGGGATTGGTCTAACCTCTGGTTGGACTAATAACCTATACCCACCCCTTTATCCTCAAAACCTTATAATTCTACCTCCGCAGTCATTTCCCCAATGTCTAATGTTTAATAGTTTTGGTTAAACATTAAAATTAACCCGCGACCCACATTAACCAAGTTTTTTGACCCCCTCGGCGTGTTTTTATTTAAATATGTCGGGCGGGTCCCGTCCCTAACCCCCTATTACCTCACCTTTACCGCTAGCCGTCCGATGCCCAGCACCCGAGATCAATGGTGGGCGGTAATTCCGACGCCTTGATTTGCTAGAGTTTAACGTCCGGGGGATGGGCGGTTTCCCCATCGTACCCCTGCCACGTGTCAGCCTCCCGATGTGTTCGGAGGCCCCTCCCCCAATACCGCTTGCGCAGAAAAGTGGTGCGGGAGAAAATCGAATACCGCCTTCCGCCCTCCTACGTCAGCACCACGTCATCATGACATCATCATCCTATGTCGGCCTCCTGCCACCGTGTCCTTGTCATGTTATTTCCACGTCGCTACCATCGTACTGGCATGTCATCACCCCTACCGTACCGCCACATCACCCAGCCATACTGTTGGCATCACCCTGCTGATGTCACCCTGCCACGTCACCGTCGTACTGGGACCCACCGCTGACATCATGCTGACGTCATCATCAAAAAGGGCGCGAAGCGCGAAATCTGCAGCAACGGATGCCCGGAATGAAAAACCGAGGTAGTTTTCGATGCGCGATTAGCGCTTAGCACTAATCGCGCATCGCTAAGGGAAATAGGCCAAAATGGAATCCCTCTCATGGCGCGGCTACTAGTAGGCCAAAATGGAAGCCCTCTCATGGCGCGGCTACCAGTAGACCAAAATGGAAGCCCTCTCATGGCGCGGCTACCAACAGGCCCGAAAATTACAAAATGACAAGAATTTCTTCACGCAGGATTCAGAAAAGGGGCAAAACAGTTCTTAAAGCAACAGAGGGCCGAACAGTAGCCATAAAAGGTCGATGGGAAAGTTTAAAGAGTATCAGCGGTTCAGTGCGAAAGCATATCAGAGGAAGCGGTGAAGAGTATCAGTTAAATGTTTTTAATGGAAATCTTTATTTCCCAAAGCAGGTGAACATTGAATGGCCTCCAACAAAGTCAAAGAAAGTGGTGAAAGCCCGTCAAGGCTCTCCGATCACAGCTAAAGCATTTAAATCCACTGAACAACAATGGATCATAGACCAATGCGCAGTTATGGCTAAATGAACAGCACAGAGCCACCAGGACATATTTCAGCTCACTTTTGCGGCGGTTGCCCCCAGCGCATTAGATAGATATTTGTTGCATTTATTTCAAATAGATGTTAGGTCAATCGCAATTATTTCCTCAAATATTTTATGAACTGTTTTGTAGATATTTTGCTTATAAAACCACCCTAATTTACTGTTTAGAGGGTTGGTTGGTTGATTTGCTCCATTAGAGACTCGCTCTGTATACTTGATATTTTCCTTAATCAAAGACTATTGAAAGCTTGGAGAATGGACTGTGTGCTGTGTATTAATGTTTTGAAGAAATGAATGTGGAATTATTGTGCTACAACATGACTCAATAAGTGTCTCTTACCTCTGTTTTCATTGATATATGCTCATATTATACATGTATCACCATCTAAATAGCAGAAAGAAAGATTAGCTTAGAACCTGCTTGGCTGCACTCTATGCTCAATTTCTGTTGTTTCTTTATGTTTTCATCCGAATTGGTAATGAATATGAATTCCCTTTGGCTCATATTTCCCCTAATTCACCCATGTTTGACAGTTATCTAGGAATTCTTTACTGCTCCTAGATAGAGCTCATTCACCTTCCCTCTGTTAAGCTGAAAGAGAGATTCTTAATTGCCTCTCCTTCCTTAGCCTTCAATCCATCTCCATTTAGCTTGAAAGTTGTTTCATGTGTAGCTATCTTGCTCCATATTCCTCTTGTGACCAAGAAAATGCACCAGCAGTCCTACTCCTTGACTCCATGCTCAATGGTTTGAAACTCTCATACTATACCTACCTCTCTACTTGAAAGCATCACTCTTCCCACCAAAACTTAAACAAAACCCCTTGAACTCAATAACTAGCCTAAAATCATCATCAACAAAGCTAAATCATAAAGAGAGAGCCCTCTCTGATTGCAGGTAGGCTAGGACCTGCAGTCCAAAGATTGGTTTGTGGTTACCTCAGCCGTATTCCCTTGGGAGTCAAAGGGAACAACATGAGTGCTAACAGAACCACTATCTCTTTTTACACAAGGAAGTTGTGAATATTACAAAGTCAATAACAAAACCAATATGCTCAAAACCATAAATAATAACACTAACTCTCTAGTTAATCTTTTCCCACTTTGCTCTTCCTATACCCAATTATCAATATGGACAATCTAGATATACAAGTTTAAAGAATGACACAAGCTTCAAGCACAACTAACTATAGATCAAATCAACACCAAATATATCAAAAATCCAAATTATTTGTATTGATTTGTAAACAATCCAAGTGTAGGTAGAAAGCTATATATAATGTCTATAGGATAAGACTCAAAATTGTGGCTTTTTGAGAAAATATATTATACTTAGTGCAAAAATAAAAGACAAATTAATCCAAATAAAATCATAGCAATCCCAAGTTTGAGTCTGTACTCAAAGGAATAGTTCTCAATCCAAATCATTGGACAAAATAATAATGGCCTTGGCCAATTAATCTTTAGACACACAATCCTTCAAAATAAATGAAGTTTCTCAGCTCTTGAGTCTATATGACTCAAGAGCTGAGAAAGGACGAAATTCAACAATAATACAATGTCCCTATATTTCTCTTAAATGCTCCAAAGCCAAGGTCTATTTCCCTTAAATTAATATTTTCATTTTCTTCACAAATGTAACGGTATCAAATAAAAACCTTTTTAGGTGCTATGCATGCAGTCACATCAGTTTACAAATAAAAAACAACCCTTCTAGGAGCTATGTTTTCACTCGTATCAGTTTACAAGTAAACATAAAAAACAACCCTTACTCCTTCATTAAAAAAATTCGTAGACCTTGTTAATTTTGTAGCTTAGTGACAAATTCCAACCATGGGACCAGATTCCTCTTTTCGAGAGGACCATTTTTTACTATTGAAGCACTCAATTTGGAGAAGGGAAAGTGTATTTTTGAACTAAAAACCCACATGTGCATATTGATCAGGTCATCCCTAAAGAAAATTGGACACCCTTGGAAGGTTATAAATACAAGTGACCTCAACCTTATTTGGACATCATCATGAAACATTATTCTATTATATTTCTTGGTTTGGACCGCACATGTCTAAGGCAAGTTCACGGAAATTGGTTGGCACAGGTTCAAGATTACAGGGTTTGAAGCTCGCACATGTTTCTAGGGTTTTGGGTCATAGTTGTAGGCTTGTTAAAGGAATTTTTTTATTGTAGTTGTAGGATTCCAGACTCAAGGTAGCTATTGTAAGCTCTTAGTTGCATGAAAGTATCTTCCTCCATGCATATGGAATCTAAAGTTTGTTTTTTCATTTCACGAAAGTTTTTTCTAGTTCACCACAGAGCTCGACAATTGACCATAGACAACTACAGTTGATTACAAGCTCCTAAATCAGGGTTATCATTATTGGCATGGTTGGGTTCATCTCATGGATATTGTTTAGTTTATTTTTTCTAGATAAGTTTATGGTTGAATATATGGATCATTATACTCTCTCTTTGTTGAATCATTCAATGACAATCTAATAAGAAGAAGAAATTGAAAGGGTTTTTCCCTGCTCTCAGACCAATCCTAATGTCTTTATGTGTGAATGATTTCTTCTATTGTTCCTTTATGTTCCGCTTCATTAATGATGATATTGTTCTTTCTAAATAGTTGCATATATTACTTAATAATGATGTAGATTTGAATAATTATATGATGCCATGGGGTGAATTTAAACATGGAAATAATGAAATGCGATTATCAAAGAAAATAATAATATAGCCCTAAGAAAAACTAACATGGTTTTAGAGCTAGGCTAAAGAAAATTCATTCAAACTCACCCCTATGGAGACACCTTTGATGAAAGTAAAAGAAGACGGAGGAGGCCTAAAATATTGTTAGCATTTGAAGGAAACCCTAGGAAATTTGTGTATTAGGGTCTGATAGATATTATGAGGTTAGTGTTCGACAGAAACCCTGGTTTAAGAAAATGACTTGAGATATGCAATCTAGAAATCTTAGTATGATCAGTGTGAGGATGTTCAAGCACTTATGAAAGATTTGATGTAGCCACTAGATGGGATAGTCTCAATTCAGACTTGGTTATTGATGGAGTTGATGAATATATGTTGAAGGAAACAAGTGTTATATGGAAAATGGATAGTCACAACTCTTAAAGGTTGGTTCAAGAGGGAGCTGATCTCCTCTCATTAAAATATAAGTAATTTTTTATTTATGTTACTTCTTTATGTCTTTATTTTGTTTAGATTTATTGATTTGATCATTGATTATGCTTCCTGCATGTATATTTGAGTATTTGATATTTCTAACCTCTTGAGGATATGCGACAAGTGGCTTCGTCTTGAAGATCATTTGATATGAAAGAAAATATGGCTAGTGCATGAAGATAAGAACTACGGTTTCCCATGACAAAGAAGTTGACAAAATTCTCCCGCTGCCAATGTCAAATAAGAAGGTGCACAAGTATCTGAATACTACAAGATATGTATGGTGTATTGTTTCAAATGAAATATTGGATGGCAAGGTAAGCCCTAAGGTATTGTGAGGATATCACTTCACAAATATCTCATGAATGCATATGAAATTAATTTTGATTCGGGGTACTTATGATCATATGGTGCACTTGGTATTGGACAAGTATATTACATTCTAGTCAAGGTAAAGCTACATTGATTTTTGATATATAGGTATACTTGATATTTGGCATGCATATTTCATTATAGACATGATGAATTTCATATAGAAGGCTATCTCATTGATTCTTATATATTATAGCTTGATACTACTGATAATATTTTTGATAAGCATGACAACCTTGATGATAGAAGTGTAACAATAAGATTTATATTAAGGATTTCTTGTTGACCTTGGTTAACTTGGTAATTATGACATGTGGTAAAATTGGATTCCCTGACTTGATGGTTAATGATAAAGAAGTGATGAAGTGAACATAATCCTTGAAGTATGATAATACACTTGCCATCTTCCTTAATCATATGACTCTAACCCTCAATGAAAGTTTTATGTGATGATGAAGTAGTTGATGTTGAAATGCTACTTCCATGATGGATATATGTTTTAGAATTTGATATAGCTTGATTTTATGATCTAAATTTTTTTATACATGAAAGTATTATAGACAGATTGATGACTTGAATAATAATGGCTAAAACGGTTTCTCATTAAGAGGGAGAATCTCTCCATAAGATCCCTACGTCTATTATCATTTGAATTATATGTATAGAAGATTCTTTATTGTTGAACTAAGACTTTTGACATCAATAGACTAAATATATGATGTTGATAGTTTGCAGCAAGTTCTGGTCTAAGAAGAGAGGGTTTCTCTTATTTTAAACCCAAACCGCATGGAAGAAATCTTATCAGTGTGGCTATAAGCCTCACAACTGCATGAAATAAATCCTATGCATGTGATTATGCCTACAGGTCACAAAATCTAAATATTTACGCATAAAATTAGGAATACACTAGGAGTATGACAATCCTACATATATGGAGTAGACAACAAAAAGTTCTATGAGCAGAGAAGTTTGAATGTTTGACTTACTATAATGTGAATATGTTAACTAAACTTGTGTTTGCAGGTGACCATGACATGCATATCAATATTTCAACATGATTTATCCATTGAGGCTAGTGTATGGCAATATTTGATAAAATTTGCAAGGGTTTGACTAGATTTGGTTAATTTATATAGATAAGTAGTGTTTAGATTTTGACATGATGCTTGATAATTCATAGAGATGATTTAGAACTTTGACTTGATATGCTTTGGGTTATATATTAATTGAACTCAGTGTGATAACAAGTTAATATTTTTATTTCATAACTAATGATTTTCTTTGATGAAAATGCTATGGGGGCATAGTGACTTTCAGAGACTAATATTGGTATTCAATAATGATTATGTATTGGATTCATTGGTGTTGGCTCATTGGTTGAATTTTTTAGTGCCTAAATCTACCTCAAGCTGAGAAAGGTAGGATCTAGGATAACATCAAACCACGCTTAACCTAGTAGCTAGCCCTACCAGGTCGGGAGAGGGCTCTCTCCTTGTCAATCTCAGCAAAATATGATCAATGAGGGCTTGATATGATTGATATGAATACTGATCTTAGTCTAGGTATGTGTGCAAAAGAATTTTATTGAATAAAATGATGATTTGTTGGCTCAAATAGAAAGGCAAATTTTGGGTGTGGGGAATCAGGCTCAGTTTTGCAGAGATCTCTATGGGGCAAGGTAGGCAACTGATTTGGCACTTCAAATTGAATGAAATGGAGAGATTTAGACAGGTGAGGAGTTGAAGAGGCAAGAAAACCTTAGGGATCCTCTTCAAACAGCTGAAAACATCAATAACTAAGAAAACCCTAGGTAGAGCACTGCAATTTCAATGGATTCTACCTATATCCTTGTTTGTTTCAGTTAAGAAGAAGCAAGATAGATAATGGAATACATAAAACATAAGTAAACTCACAATTACAGAAGAAAGCACTATACCAAAACAAAATGCCACATGAATCCCAAAGAGTGTTGCAAACCCTGGTCTCTATTCCTTAGCCAAAACTGCTAAAAATGTGTATACAATGAAGCTCCAAGCTTTCTCAAAAGTCCAACCATGCTAATGACTGAAAAATCACAAGATATAGACAAACCATAACTCATCCTAGCCTCTAAGGGTCCAGATCATAATTTTAGGAGTTGTTCCAACTAATTCTAAACTGAGAACTAAAAATTAGGCAGTGGAACAGCTTGCCTCTAGAAACTAGGGAACTGATTCATTCAGTTGCAAACTACTTTTTGATAGATGAATCTACTTCCATGAGTGAAAATTTGACATAATTACATCAAGATCCATCAATTTACATTAAATTACATCAGAATTTTGACACTAAGAAGGAGAGAAGACAAACTATCAAGAAGCTAGGCGAAAAATAGAGTATTCTTGGTCAAACTAAGCAAAATTTACCCAATGCGCTGCGTTGATTTCCCTATGCGTAGTGCCTATTTGCAGCCACTTTTGGAGCTCTTCCCAGTGCCCAAATTTGCTCCAAGTGTGCTTGTTGTAACTTTATACCTGTCTACTTTCGAGAACAAGTGGAATTTTTGAATTTGGCATCTATTTGCCCCTCCAAACCTGAGTTCTCCCAACACTGCTTCCTGTGTGTCAAAATAGGGGCAGTAAGGTCATTTTTTGGGTGTTTTTGACATTTTTGAGGGCTCAAAAACTATCAAAATTTCTTGGCCATTGGTAGGCAAGCATATTTCTTCATTCCAAATCCAAAACTGCTAAGTTTTTCTCATTTGGAGGTCTCCATCGAAAGAAAGCACCAGGTGGCATGGTGCATAGGACAGAAAATTCTGTGTTTTAGCCCAAAATTTTCAAAAATGCAAAAAGTGTCCCAAATTTTTTGAAATTTGGGCTGAGTCTTCTCCATAAAGTGTTGAGTTGGGCCAAGGAAACCTCACCCAATATCTAAAGTCTATCTTGCTCCTTTCGCTTCCTCGATGCCCTCTTCAACTTTGCTTTCAAGCTCCTGATTCTTGCCTTGCACACTTTGTTTCTCGCCATGTAATGATATGCCATATGCCTCAACAATGTCTTCTCCCTGTTGGCCTTCTCTAACAACCTTTCTAAGTGGATATTAGCCCTCTCAAGCCAAGATTTCCGATCAGCATTGATTTCTTGCTCAAGTGATGTGAGCTTCACCTTCCTCCTTTTGGCAGCTTTGCAGTTTTCTTGTATGTTTTACAACTCCATAATCGTTTCTTAATCCTCAAGCTGCTTGTTTCTTTGCTCCAAGTACTTTATTATCCACTTATCTTCTTCTAAGTTGAGGGACAAAGAATTGATCTCTGCCTGTTTCTCTTGGATGACCTCTTTGAGCTTTGAGCTTTGTGGGCCCAAATCAGTATCATCACCCTCAATGAGAATGAAATCGGTCTCCTGCTCACCTGAAGGCCCCTCATCTTGTAATGGCCTCTTGCCCTTGTCCTGAACCTGTTGTGCTGATGAAGGAAGCGAGACCCCTTCTACCCCAGGTGGAGATAGTACTCGCTTTGCCGCTGCGAACAACCGTCTAGTGCCCTTTTGATAAGTGACAAACATCGGCACACTAGCAGTTCATGTCTCATGACCCTCCTGTTGATGTGAAGGTCCACCTGTCTCATGAAAAGCCTCTGGAGGTCCCTGAGGAGCTGTGAAGAACTCATGAGAAATGAAATCCTCCCATGAGATGCCCTGCAAACCAAGCTGATGCATGACCATAATTTTAATGATAGCAAAATGATATATACTGTTAAACTACTGCTGAGGAGTCTTTTGTTGTACTAGGGTGGTCATCTTCTCAATATTTTGGCACATGAAGTAGGGGAGATTCATCATTCTCACCCTAGTAAAGTGCATCAACAATCTGATATGATAGGCATATAGGCGAGAAAACCGGCCCTCACAGTTGAAATATTTAATTATAAGTTTCATCAAAGGAGCATATGAATCTTTCAGGTACTGAAAGGGAAAAACTCTGTTGAGTTGTCTCAAATAACCGGGCTTGATGTATGGTTCATAATGTTCCCTGTCAATTTGCTGCCTTTTATTCCATTGCTCTCCAATATTAGGAATGCCGGTTGCTAGAGAAATAGACTCCAGTGTTAAAGTGAATGTTACACTAGCTAGAGTGGCTTGGCCATTATGTAGATGAAGCACAAACAACCGAGCCAACTCATGATGATACTGGACTCTAGCAACCATCTCACAGAACTCATAATAGGATTGGTGTTGGAAGCATGTGATAGCAAGAGGGCAAGCCTGCAGCTCGGCAAGTGTAGTAGGCTCCTCTCATATATGTTTGCCACCTTTGTGAGGTCTCCTTGGTGCATGTATTACTGTAGGAAAGTCACTGTGTGTCTCTTCATCACGGTAATATGAAGGATCAGACTCCATGTTTGCTAGTGTGTGAGTTTTCTTGATGAGTATGAAGATATTTATGGTGTTTTTGGTTTTCTGCCACCAAGGGTAAGAATGTATGAGGGATTGTGGAGGGAGAGGGTATGAGGGGTTTTGGGACTATTATGGCAAGTTTTTTGGGAAATAGGGGATTAGGGAATAATATGTAAGCTTTGGGACAACAATAAGGGTTTAGGGATTTTGTAGCTATGATTTGTGGGAAAATGGGAATTGGGGATAGGGGTGAATGATTTGATTTTTTAGGAATATGAGAGTTAGGGAATGAGTGGATGAACTGGGAAAATAAATGGAGGAGTCAAAGAGAAAGGGAATGGTGGAGTGGACTTGGCAGCAACATAACAAATGCAAACCCTAGGCAATGGTTTTTTGAGAAATTGCAAGGAAGTAGGGTTTGAGTTTTTTCACACCACCACCATAAATTTTTAAGAAAAACTCCTTTACTAGCAAGGAAAAGGGCTTGACTTACTTGCACACTAGAAGATTTGAGCAATTTTGGCGATTTGGGGGAGTTTTTGAGGAAATCGGGCTTGGCAGCTCTATGCGCTGCACCACAAACCCAACATGATGCACCTCCTATATGTGTCGCGCCAGTACAAATTTAACACTGTAGAGGGAAACCCAGTGCACCGCGCCACTTGTATGCACTGCGCCTCTCACCCAGTGCGCCGCGCCCACAAATTTGCACAGTTTTTCTCCAAGCTTGCTTCCTTTGTTCAACACGACCTTCACTTTGCTCAATCTTTGTTCTTTGAATGAAAATGGGCTTTTTGAATTGGAAAAATGATTTATATACAAGAGCTTTTGATTTTTTCTTCATAAAACCCACTTTTATAATGTTTGCCATGTGACTTACTTTTTTAACTTTGTTTTTTGAGCAAGTTACTTTATTTGTGCTTTCGATGAACTGAATGACTTGATTTTGTGTTTTCCTTACAGGGGATGGAGCAGCTGAAGCTTGGCAAGGTGACCAGGGTTGCGACTGAAGTTATTTACATATAAAAGAACTGAAATTACATGAATTTATACAATAAAAACCTAAAATACTATGTTTTTCCTCAAAACAGAGTTTTGAGGAAAAATACATTTCTAAGCAAGTTATTATGAATTTATTGGTACTGGAACTTTATTCAACCTCCTCATGCACCTACTGACCATTATTGGACATTCCGGGGACCTTTTTTGATGAAACCCTAGACTTAATGAAACTAAAACCCTAGAAAAGACTTTTGCAAATTTAAAGACAAAAAGTGACTGCAGAAGATCTTGATGAATGAAAATGAGAAGGTAAAGGAAATGAGGAAAAATGTATAACAAGCCACTATTGTCAGATGATCCATGCTCCTAATGGAATGCAGCTGACTGAGCAGGACACCTAATATATAATGCAACAAGAAAATTTGATCTCCAATGGAGGGATGAAGATACTGACACTAACATTGGCTCCAATGGGGATGGTAGCTCCTTAGAGGTGCCAAGAACTATAGATCTCTGGGAAAGTAGGCAGTGCCTTCATCCATTAGGCTATGGAGTCAATAACTTCGACAAACCAAAACCACACTCTTGACTCAATTTCAGGACTGAAATCTGACTCAAAACTGACTCAATTTCAAGACTGAAATCGACTTGAAAGACTTGATGTAAACAAACCAAACCAAAACTGAAATCAAACCTCAGTTTTATAGCCTTCACCTCGGGCCCCAATCTGAAATAACGAAAACAGTACACACTTGCAATGGAATTTAAACAAACCAGTATGTACAATGATACATATGACAGCAGAAAACACTTCACAAATAGTACCGTTTGAGTGGCCGATAATTGACCGACCCACCAGGATAGTCTTCGCCATTCATTTCTTACAAAAGGAAAGCATTTTGGCCCTGATATGCAGCAATCCTGTAAGGTCCTTTCCAAAGATTTTCAAACCTTCCATGTTTACCTTTCTCTTCGTTCCTTGCATCCCATTTCAGCACTATGTCTTCTATTTGAAACTTGTCTGCCTTTGCCTTTCGATCATATATCTTCTTGATTCTCTCTTGCAACTTGAAAGTGTTCTAAAATACCTCCTCTCTAGTTCGCTACAAATGAATGATTTGATTGATTCTCCGCTGCAAATGATCATCTTCACTGCCTGCTTCTTCTAGGAGTTTAACCACCGGGACTACCAGAGAGGTCGGGAAGACTGTTTCTACACCATACACAAGCTCGAAAGGAGACATGCCTATAGATTTGTTTTGACTTACTCTGCCTACCCAAAGTGCATTGACCAGTTTTTTGTGCCAACTTTTATTATTAGTTTCTAGCAGCTTTTTGATAATGTTGACCAAAGATTTATTTGAGGATTCCACCAATCCATTTCCTTGTGGGTAATAGGCAGTCGAGTGCCCCAAATTGATTTGATATTTATGAAAAATTTCAATCATTCTTTTAGATTTAAAGGTTGCTACATTGTCAGTGATCAACTTATTTGGACAGCCAAAATGAGACAAAATATTGTTTTCAATAAATGAAATGATTACCGAATCAGTGGCCTGCCTTGTGGGAGTCGCCTCAATCCATTTGGTGAAATAATCCATTGCTGTGAGGATCCATTTATGCTACGCTGAAGAAGAAGGATGGATCTCGCCAATGAAATCCAAACCCCACTGCTGAAATGGAGCACTTACTTCAATGGGCTTGAGTGGTAAAGGCTACAACTTCCTCCTACCTTGAAAAATCTAACATTCATGGCAACTTGCTACTGTTTTGTACACATCAGCAAAAAGAGTTGGCCAATAATATCCCGCTCTCAAGATTTTATTGGCTATTGTCTTCCAGAAAAGATGGCCTCCGCAATCTCCTTTGTGAAAGTATTCCATAATCTATTTTGTCGCTTCTTCAACCAAACAATTGAGCAAGACACCATCAGGATCTTTCCAATAGAGTGCATTATTCATGATACAAAACTTGGCAGCCTTAAATTTTAGAGTCCTACTTTTGTTCTTAGCCATTCTAGGTGGTGATGACAGATTTTGGAGTACATAAACAATGTCCGAATACCAAAGAGAAAGAAGAAAAAATTCTGATACCTGAGCGAGCGAATTCTCTTCATCTTCCTCAGACATAGCAACAATGAGATTAATGTCCAAGGCATGTAAATTTGATTTAGCCATTAGTTTAGCTAGCCCTATCCTTTGATGAATTTTGTCGGTTTGATCTCCATGTCATATTCCAACAAAGCAGCATTCCATTTGCCTCTTCTTCCCTCTGGATCTGTTTGCACTAATACATCTTTAATAGTAGCATTATGGACATAAGAAAGGATGTGATAATGCAAAATATAAACCCGAAAGTCTTTCAATGCCTTTACCAAAGTAAGGGCCTGTTTTTCAATAATATTGTACTTTAATGCTGCATCCCTTATGGTTCTACTGAAAAATGCAATTGGTTTCTCAAGCCAGACCCTTTTCTGCATCAAGACCGCTGCCATAGTATGATTCGAGGCAAATGAAAACAAAATAAAATCCTAAGTATAGTCCGGGCTGATGAAAACCGGAGCTGAAGAAACAGCCAGTTTCACCAAATTGAAAGACTTAATTGCTTCCTCAGTCCATCTCACTACACTATCTTTTTTGAGCATGTTTGTGATTTCCCTTAAATGTTCTACAAGATTGGGCACGAAGCGACGTAAGAAATTCATCTTAGCATTGAATGATTGGATCTCCTTCTTACTTCATGGAAAATCAATCTTTTGAATGGCTTCCACCCAAGCTAGATCAATGTGGATGCCCTCCTTTGATATAATATGACCGAGAAGCTTGCCTTCATCCATGGCAAACAAACTTTTCTTTGGATTGAGAGATATACCATACTTCCTACACCACTGAAATACAATCTTCAAATGATAAAGGTACTCTTCATCTGAGTTAGAGAAAACTGTCAAATCATCAAGATAAACAACTAAAAAAAAACATCTTTTTCATTAGCAAATGCGATATCCATCACCCGCTAAAAGGTTGCACCAACATTTTTCAATCGGAAAGGCATCTTTGCATAGTTAAATTTCCCCACGAAGTGGTGAATGTTGTTTTCTCTCTATCATCCTCATGGACCAAAATTTGGTTATAACCCGAATACCCATCGAGTAGCGACATGCAAGATGCTCCAACTACTCTCTGAAGTATGTGATCCATCTTAGGCAACAGATAGTTGTCCTTCAAAGATACTTTATTCAGATTTCTAAAATCAATACATAACTGAATCTCACCTATTTTCTTGTGCACGGGCACCAAGTTTGAAATCCAATTTGAAAATCTTATGGGGACGATGATACTGACTTTGTATAACCGATTCACTTCCTTCTCAATTGAGGGCAGTAGCTTTGGATTTATTCTTCTTAGCTTCTGACTAAAAGGCTTTTGATTTGGCTTGATCAGGATAATATGTTGAATTATGCTTGTGTCATATGCCTTCAAATCTGAATAATCCCAAGCAAATACATCAGTAAAAGAAGATAGTAAACTGATATACTTTTCTTTTACCTGTGGAGGCAATGCTTTTGATAATTTCACCATTTTAGGATTTTTAGCTGATCCAATGTTCACATCCTCAACTCCTTTCTCAGTTGGCAGCAAGCTTGGTTTTTGGGCCACATCATCCTGATAGAACAGCTCCTCTAAAGGTATTATACCTTTAGGAATGACGTTGTCCTTTAGCTGTAGCACTTCCATCTGATTGACTTTTATATCCGCCTCACCATCATCATACTATACATCAATAGAAGTGTCTTTGAATTTACCTTCATTTCGCAGAAATTCATCGATCTCCTCATCATCTTGAAACACTTGCCAATACCTTTGATTGTTGGGGATATCTGGGTGATGTTTCACGTGAATCTCAAACTTGTTGTTTGAATTCATCGGAATTTTCAAATTACTTGTTGTTGTTGCAAGTGAATCTGCAATGACATTTTGAACATGAGGGACACATGTCAAAGTGTAGTCTGAAAATACTCTCAAGATATCTAATACAGAATTGCGGTAGGCCGACATTCGAGGATGCTTAGCTTGGTATTCCCCTTTCACCTGCTTGATAACTAACTCAGAGTCACCATACACTGAAATCCTTTTAGCATTTAACTTTCTAAGAATTTTCAAACCAGCAATTAAAGCCTCATATTCGACCTCATTATTTGAACAGTCAAAAGCTAGTTTATAAGAACAGACCCTTACATTGCATGGCACTTTGTTTGGGGCGAAAACAGGGTTGCGTATCCAAATGCCAATTCCAGCACCTTCCCTTCCTACTGCGACATCAAAATCCATGCTCCATAGGCCTGTTTCATCCTCTTCCAAATGCTAAAACTCTTTTTGCTCTATTACTCTTCCTTGTTGTCCATCAATATGTTGCTGCTGTCGGAAGGTTGATTGCTTAGCGGTACTATAAAGTCTTTTTCTTTCTTGTTTTAAGACCTCTCTGAAATTTTCCGCGATCTCTAGAATGTCTTCTACTTCAACTACTTGGCTATTTACATCATTAAAGCTATCTGAATACAAAACAAATGATTATAAATCAGTATGTACATAGTTGATTGAATGGTTTACCGGTTTCTCCTTGATATTGATCATGTACTTCATCTTTTGCTCCCGATATAATTTCCTCATTTGACCGAACACGGGGATGGTAGCATAGGAGAAATCAAGCTGCATTGTTCCCTTAATCTTTGCTCCCCAAGATCTAGAAAGAAGCATGCCAAATATAAGAGGTATATCCGCCACAACCACATCCATCAAAACATTTTTAGCTGGAATCTGATCCAAACTGACCATCAAATCTTTGATAAGACCAATGCACCTTACTCTGCCAGAATCAAAAGAGTAAAGGTCGTGATACTTTCTAGTGATTTCCAATCCCAATTTCTCCATGATGGCCTTAGGCATGAGATTATGAGAGGCTTCGGAGTCAAACATAGCATTGTGTAACACATAGTCATGCACCCTGAGACTGATGTAAAAAGGAGCTACATCACTATCTTGAGACTGACCTTCCAATGTTGGAACAAAAATCAACTCAGTTCTATCATCTTCCATGTTCACCATATCAGATGATGGATCCAAATTCAAAATCTTAGACACCTGACCTTTGTAGTTGCTGTTCTTCATCAACTCAGTCAAAGGAATATATACTTTTAACTTAGCAATTTCATTTTCTAAGTTAAAAACTGAAATTCTCTCTACCTCTTTCACTGAAACATCCTTCTTTTCAGTTTTCTCCTTTGATACACTTGGCTGATTGGATCTTTCATTTGTTGATGGCGTTTTGTTGGTGGTAGGATCAGCTGTCTCTTTTCCCTTTTTCTGCACAATGGGAGGATCATTCTTTGGCACTGTTATCTCCTTCCTTTTCTGAAGTGGATTTATGGGCACATCTCTACTTCTGAGTGAACATTGTCACTGTTGGGCTGACAAAGCATTCATGTATCCTCTTTGATATTCATCAGACTCTTCCTCAAGAACTATTTCATTTGCCAAGATGAAATTTTTGTCCCTTTGTACAGCTGAATTCTCGGAATACTCCTCATCTTCAGTGATAACAATTGGCATATCATCGGGTGTAAAGAAATGATTTTGTTCTCCAATTACGTTCTCCTCATCATCTGATTCCGAACCATGTACAAAATTCTACTGTAAAGGTGTCTTCACCTGCTGCTGTGCTGTTTGGTCTTGTGCTCGCTGCTCTCTTTGCTAGATTCTAAATTGTGGTTCTTGCTGACCACGGAAGTTTGGATTTCTGACTTGTGGTTCAGGCTTGTCAATTGTCAATCTGTCAAACATCTTCTCCATCTTCTGAAGCACCTGATCTGAAGTGGAAACCTCTTCCTTTATTGTTACTTTCTTTTTAGCCTTTGTTCTAGCTCTCTTGGCAAGCAGATTTGGTTCAACGCTGACTGCAATTTTCTTCATGTCTTCCAAAGTAGCTGGATCCCTTTCTCTTAATTGATAGGCCATATCAAGATTGAAACCATCCGGAAACTTAATCAAAGCAAACCCCATAGGTGGCTTTATATGATCAAGAATTGCATTGTAAAAAGAATTGAATCTAATACAATAATCTTGGACAGACTCACCAACATTCCGCTTGATGTTCTCATATTCGGAAAGGATCTGAAAAGGAGTTTTCTTCACTTCCCAAGGATCCAAGAATTGTCTCTAAATATTAGTCAATGTAGTGATACTTGCAGCCGGCAAAGCTCTGAACCATTTCCTCACTTCATCACCAAAGGTTTGTACAAATAGTCTCATTGTCACATTTTCTGCATCAATCTCATGAAGGTCGAAGAAATCCGTCATCCTATCCTCATGTTGCTATGTCGTAACACTGTGAGGAGTGCCATCAAACAATGGAATTTTTCTTTGATAATCGGCGGGCATATCATCCAAATTTTGAGGCAGCACAAGGGGTGAAAACCGAGTGCCATTGCTCTTGGTGGATTTGCAATCGGTCTTGGGGATGTTGGAGGAGTGGGTGCAGCTGATGTATGGGGTGTATGAGGTGGGGATGGTGGTGAAGAAATTTTGGATGTTTGAGGGGTAGGAGGAGTGGACGGAGGTGACACCACTGTAGATTTTTTATGAGGGATAGAAGGTTGCACGGGAAAGGTGGGAATGAAGGGAGGTTCGGTAGGAATTCCAGAGCTAGATGTAATCGTAGGGGACCCAAGGGTTGCAAATGCATACTCTAGGAAATTAGCGATGTTTGAAGCCACAATTGAAGTTTGGAGTTGTTTCAGGATATAATCATCAATTGATTTCTTGGCCTTTTCAGTTTCAAGATTTTTGACAAACTTTGGATTTAGGACAGTAGAACCAACCGCACTTTCGGATTTAGTCTCAAACAGCGACAGATCAAACTGGTCATCAAACTCAAGATTTTCAAGATACTCAAAAACCACAGGACATGAATGAGACTTGAACACGGGAATCACAGAACTTTCTTGGTGAAGGATTCTTGGAATAAGATTAGGATTTTTGTACACAAGAGGAGGATTAGGATCCGTATTTACTCTGGTATATCTTCTGGAAGCCAGTGTGCTATTATTTCTAGGAAATCAAATGTACATTAGCAACTTGTTCAGCCTATCAAATTCTAAACTTATCATCCAAAAGCTTAGAATTATCAAATGTACTGGGGCAATTTGCAAGTTAGATATTCTATTTATAAGACTAGACCGGAGATTGACTGAAGTAGCTTTTATCTACTTGCGCTAATGCAAAGCAAAAGTGCTTTGAAGGCTACCTGGCTAATCTTCAGGCTCCTTCTATAGTTTATAAAACAAAGAACACTAACGCGCAAACAATTTCTTCCCCAGTATGGTCTCCACTATGTTAGTGCCTAAATCTACCTCAGGCTGAGAAAGGTAAGATCTAGGATAACATCAAACTACGCTTAACCTGGTAGTTAGCCCTACCAGGTTGGGAGAGGGCCCTCTCCTTGTCAATCTCAGCAAAATATCATCAATGAGGGCTTGAGATGACTTATATGAATACTGGTCTTAGGCTAGGTATATGTGCAAAATAATTTGATTGAATATAAGGATGATTTGTTGGCTCAAATGGAAAGGCAGATTTTGGGTGTGGGGAATCAGGCTCAGTTTTGCAGAGATCTCTATGGTGCAAGGTAGGCAACTGATTTGGCACTTCAAATTGAATGAAATGGAGAGATTTAGATAGCTGAGGAGTTGAAGATGGCAATAAAACCTCAGGGATCCTCTTCAAACAATTGAAAACATCAATAACTAAGCAAACCCTAGGTAGAGAACTATAATTTCAATGGATTTTACCTATATCCTTGTTTGTTTTAGTTAAGAAGAAGCAATATAGATAATGGCATACATAAAACATAAGTAAAATCACAATTACAGAAGAAAGAACTATACCAAAACAAAATTCCACGTGAATCCCAAAGAGTTCTACAAACCCTGGTCTCTATTCCTTAGCCAAAACTGCTAAAAATGTGTATACAATGAAGCTCCAAGCTTTCTCAAAAGTCCAACCATGCTAATGACTGAAAAATCACAAGATATAGACAAACCATAACTCATGCTAGCCTCTAGGGGTCCAGCTCATAAGTTTATGAGTTGTTCGAATTAATTCTAAACTGAGAACTAAAAATTAGGCAGTGGAACAACTTGCCTCTAGAAACTAGGGAACTGATTCATTCAGTTGCAAACTACTTTTTGATAGATGAATCTACCTCCGTGAGCGAAAATTTGACATTATTACATCAAGATCCATCAATTTACATTAAATTACATCATAAGTTTGAAATTAAGAAGGAGAGAAGTCAAACTGTCAAGAAGCTAAGCGAAAAACAGAGTATTCTTGGTCAAATTGAGCAAAATTTACCCAATGTACCGCGCTGATTTCCCTATGCGTAGCACCTGTTTGCAGCCACTTTTGGAGGCCTTTCCGGTGTCCAAATTTGCTCCAAGTGTGCTTTTTGGAAAGGTATGCCTGTCTACTTTCCATAACAAGTGGAATTTTTGAATTTGGCCTCCATTTGCCCCTCCAAAACTGAGTTCTCCCAACACTACTTCATGTGTGTCAAAATAGGGGCAGTAAGGTCATTTTTTGGGTGTTTTTGACCTTTTTGAGGGCTCAAAACTTGTCAAAATTTCTTGGAAATTGGTAGGAAAGCATATTTCTTCATGCCAAATCCAAAAATGCTGAGTTTTTCTCATTTGGAGGCCTCCATCAAAAGCGAGCACCAGGTGGCGCGACGCATAGGGCAGAAAATTCTGTGTTTTAGCCCAAAAATTTTAAAAATGCAAAAAGTGTCCCAAATTTTTTAAAATTTCGGCTAAGTTTTCTCGATTAAGTGCTGTGTTGGGCCAAGGAAGCCTCAGCCAATATCTGAAGTCTATCTTTCTCCTTTCGCCTCCTCGATGCCCTCTTCAAATTTGCTTTCAAGCTCCTGATTCTTGCCTTGCACACTTTGTTTCTCGCCATGTAATGATAGGCCATATGCCTCAACAATGTCTTCTCCCTATTTTCCTTCTCTAACAACCTTTCTAAGTGGATATTAGCCCTCTCAAACCAAGATTACCGATCAGCATTGATTTCTTGCTCAAGTGATGTGAGCTTCACCTTCCTCCTTTTGGCAGCTCGACGGTTTTCTCGTATGTTTTGCAACTCCATAATAATTTTCTGATCCTCAAGCTGCTTGTTTCTTTGCACCAGGTAATTTATTATCCACTTAGCTCTTTTTAAGTTGAGATACAAAGCATTGATGTTCGCCTGTTGCTCCTGGATGACCTCTTTGAGCTTTGAGCTTTGTGGGCCCAAATCAGTATCATCACCCTCAATGAGAATGAAATCGGTCTCTTGCTCACCTAAAGGCCCCTCATCCTATAATGGCCTCTTGACCTTGTCCTAAACCTACTGTGCTGATGAAGGAAGCGAGACCCCTTCTACCCCTGGTGGAGATAGTACTCGCTTTGCTGCTACGAAGAACCGTCTAATGTCCTTTTGAGAGGTGACAAACACCGGCACAATAGCAGTTTGTGTCTCATGACCTTCCTACTAATGTGAAGGTCCCTGAGGAGTTGTGAAGAACTCATGAGAAATGAAATCCTCCCATGAGATGCCCTGCAAACCAAGCTGATGCATGACCACAATTTTAATGAGAGAAAAATGATATATACTGTTAAATTGCTGCTGAGGAGTCTTTTGTTGTACTAGGGTGGTCATCTTCTCAATATTTCGGCACATGAAGTAGGGGAGATTCATCATTCTCACCCTGGTAAAGTGCATCAACAATCTGATATGATAGGCATATAGGCGAGAAAACCGGCCCTCACAGCTGAAATATTTCATTATAAGTTTCATCAAAGGAGCATATGAATCTTTCAGGTACCGAAAGGGAAAAACTCTGCTGAGTTGTCTCAAATAACCGGGCTTGATGTATGGTTCATAATATTCCCTGTCAATTTGCTGCCTTTTATTCCATTGCTCTCCAATATTAGGAATGCTGGTTGCTAGAGAAATAAACTCTGGTGTTAAAGTGAATGTTACACTAGCTAGAGTGGCTTGGCCATTATGTAGATGAAGCAAAAACAACCGGGTCAACTCATGATGATACTGGACTCTAGCAACCATCTCACAGAACTCATAATAGGATTGGTGTTGGAAGCATGTGATAGCAAGAGGGCAGGCCTGCAGCTCGGCAAGTGTAGTAGGCTCCTCTCGTATATGTTTGCCACCTTTTTGAGGTCTCCTTGGTGCATGTATTTTTGTAGGAGAGTCACTGTGTGTCTCTTCATCATGGTCATATGAAGGATCAGACTCCATGTTTGCTAGTGTGTGAGTTTTCTTGATGAGTATGAAGAGATTTATGGTGTTTTTGGTTTTCTGCCACCAAGGGTAAGAATGTATGAGGGACTATGGAGGGAGAGGGTATGAGGGGTTTTGGGACTATTATGGCAAGTTTTTTGGGAAATAGGGGATTAGGGAATAATATGTAAGCTTTGGGACAACAATTAGGGTTTGGGGATTTTATAGTTAGGATTTGTGGGAAAATGGAAATTGGGGATAGGGGTGAATGATTTGCTTTTTTAGGAATATGAGAGTTAGGGAATGAGTGGATGAACTGGGAAAATAAATGGAGGAGTCAAAGAGAAAGGGAATGGTGGAGTGGACTTGGCAGCAACATAACAAATGAAAACCCTAGGCAATGGTTTTTTGGGAAATTGCAAGGAAGTAGGGTTTGAGTTTTTCACACCACCACCATAAATTTTTAAGAAAAACTCCTTCACTAGCAAGAAAAGGGCTTGACTTACTTGGACACTAGAAGATTTGAGCAATTTTGGCAATTTGGGGGAGTTTTTGAGGAAATCGAGCTTGGCATCTCTATGCGTCGTGCCGGAAACCCAACGCGCCACGCCTCCTATATGCGCTGCGCCAATACAAATTTAACACTGTAGAGGGTGACCCAGTGCACCACGCCCACAAATTTTCACATTTTTTATCCAAGCTTGCTTCCTTTGCTCAACATGACCTTCACTTTGCTCAATTTTTGTTCTTTGAATGAAAATGGGCTTTTTGAATTGGAAAAATGATTTATATACAAGATATTTTTATTTTTTCTTCATAAAACCAACTTTTATAATGTTTGCCATGTGACTTACTTTTTTTAACTCTGTTTTTTGAGTAGTTTACTTTATTTGTGCTTTTGATGAACTAAATGACTTGATTTTGTGTTTGCCTTGCAGGGGATGGAGCAGCTAAAGCTTGGCAAGGTGACCAAGGTTGCCACTGAAGTTATTTATATATAAAAGAACTTAAATTACATGAATTTATAAAATAAAAACCTAAAATACTCTGTTCTTCCTCAAAACAGAGTTTTGAGGAAAAATACATTTCTGAGCAAGTGATTATGAATTTATTGGTACTGGAACTTTATTCAACCTCCTCATGTGCCTGCTGACCGTTATTGGACATTTTGGGGACATTTTTTGATGAAATCCTAGAACTAATGAAACTAAAACCCTAGAAAAGACTTTTGCAAATTTAAAGACAAAAAGTGATTGCAGAAGATCTTGATGAATGAAAATGGGCTAGTAGGTAAAGGACATGAGGGAAAATGTATAACAAGCCATTGCCATCAGATGATCCATGCTCCTAATGGAATGCAAGTCACTGAGCGGGACACCTAATATGCAATGCAACAAGAGAATTTGATCTCTGACGGAGGGATGAAGATACCGATACTAACAGAAGTATATACAATTGTGATTCAGTATGATAAATGGATGAAAATTATATGACTTAAACCTAACTTATGCATTCATATTTAGTGACGGAAATGATTCATGCTATGATCATAAGGATGGTTTGATAAATGTTTCTTAGACAGTACTTGGTAAATAAAAGGTTTTCGTAACTTGGTATTTGGATGTAAGCTCTACCTGACATTTGGTCCAAAGATTTTGTCACAATGATATTGGTAGAAACTTTTATGACTTTTATATTAACTTTGATTTGGCATCTAAGGCTTGATAAGATGACTTAGTTGATTTGATTAAACAATATTGATTTGTGTAAGGCTGAGCATATTGGTTTGGTCAAGATTTATGTTTGTAGAAAGAATTATATGAAGCAAGCTTACCAAGCTTGGTATGTCTATATTGATAGTCATTTGGTGAAACAAAGAAGATGTGCCCATCCAAAGCTCTACTTCAAAAGTGGTCCAAGGTATGACTTTGATTTTGGTTTTATATGTTGATGGTCTATTCTTGACACAAGCCTCTGGTGATAAAAGTAAGAGGGAGATGGCCTTTAAAGTTCAAAATGAAGAATCATGGCATGATGAATTACTTTGTAAAGTTTTGAAAAGAAAATCTATATCGTGAAGATATTTAAGACTTTATATATATAGATATATATATATATATATATATATATATATATATATATATCTGTGTGTGTGTTTTACATAGAATTTAAGTCAATTCATGATTGATCCTCTTCATACACACTGAGTTGTTTCCAAGCACCCTTCGAGATATTTACATCGGATGATTAATTTTTGCTCTAAGATATTCCTCCTATGATATGTGATCGCATGGATGTACTGATGTTGTTATTGATAAGATGAGTGCATCTAGGTGTTGCCTTAGTATGATATATTCCATTATATTTTTGGATGAGAAGTCTGTAGCTGTAAGCAGGACCTTGAGTATGATGTTGCTGGCATGACTAGCTGTGAGGTAGGATGAATAAGGTCTTTACAGAGTTGTTTGGGTAGGTTTTGAATATGATAGGGATACATTGTGGTAATGATGAATGGGATCAAATTGGAAGAGAATCCCATATATTTCTGAGATTGAGATGTGTTCATTGAGATAGTGTTACTATATGAAACAAGCTTAGGCTTGTGGTTGGCACCTGTGTGAGAGGGGGGATGAATAAGGTATCCTTTTTGTGATATATATTTGTTATAATATAATATTTGATTTTACATCTTGTATGAATAGGAGACTGCTTCTATTGAGACATGTTTATTACCATATTTGAGCATGATGATATGTTTTTGATCTACGAAGAGCAAGAATGATCGAGAATACTGAGTCGACTCTTCCCCCCATGTTTGATCTCCTAGGGTGAGGAATTGAGATGGAGGGTTCCTGTGGTTGAGGGATGTTTAGAAAATAGGGTCATAGATATTGCTCCTGTATATGTTACGCATAGTGTTGGATATGTTAGTCCCCTATATTGGTCTTTGCAGAGTATACCCCAGTTGGAATCATACCCACAAGTTGGCCTTGTTGGGAATATCGCTCCTTGTCTTGCCAATGGGCTGAGAGTGTAAAACCCAAGATGATTATGATGCAACTGTTCTACCACATGACTCTTGAGGGTCATTTTTGGGAAGATCAGTGGGAAATAGGATGGGTTAAGATGTGCTCCCCTATATCACCTATTTCTTTATATGGGGTTGTAGATTTTTAACTCCCTGACAATATTCTAGGTCGAGATGTGCTCCCTGGTGTGATTTTTGGGTTGATATTTACTCCCCTATTAAGTTTTGGGTTGAAACTAAGCTCCCCAATGTGGTTTCAAGTTGAGATGCGCTCCCTGATGTTGTTCTGGATTGAGATCATCTCTTCAATGTTGATGCAGGTCATAGAGTTGGATCCCCATTGATGTTTCCCAGGTAGTAGAATTGGGCTCCCTACTGGCAGTGATTCCATGTGGTAGTTGTGGCTTCCCGATGAATAAAGGGTTGTAGAATGAACTCCCCTCCAATATCAAATTCTTCTTCTTTTAGATTCAAGAATTTTCATCATATGAGCAAGGAAAATAAAGAGATAAGTAGGAATAAACAAGAGATGAGCAGAGAAGAATAATGACGACATTTATATGCTTGAGATTAGATGTGATTTGATGACAAGATATTTGTGCTGATTACATGGTGCAGTTGGAATGTCTCCCTAGTTGAGAGGGACTATTAATTTGGTAGTTCAGTGATAAATTCCAACCATGCGACTAGATTCCTCTTTTCGAGAGGACCAATTTTGAATATTGAAGCAATCAATTTGGAAAAGGGAAGGTTTATTTTTCAATTAAAATCCCACATGTGCATATTGATCACGTCAGCCCTAAAGAAAATTGGATACCCTTGGAAGGTTATAAATACAAGTGAACTCAACCTCATTTGGACATCATCATGAGAAATTATTCTATTATCTTCCTTGGTTAGGTTGACACAAGTCTAAGGCAAGTTTGTGTAAATTGGTTGGCATAGGTATTAGATTACAAGATTTGAAGCTCGCGCGCATTTATATGGTTTTGGGTCATAGTCGCAGGATTTTCACAGGAAATTTTCAACAGTAGTCACAGGCTTGCAAGCTCAAGGAAATGACTGGAAGCTCTTAGTCGCATGCATGTCTCTTCCTCCATGTGACTGGAATCTAAAATTTTATTTTTCAGTTGACCAAAGTTTTCACCAATTTAATGTACAATTCGACAGTTGATCGGAGACAGTGACAATTGATTACAAGCTCCTAAATTAGGGTTTTAATTATTGACATGGTTGGGTTCATCCCATGGACATTTTTTAGTTGATTTTTCTTGGATAGGTTTATGGTTGAAGATATGGTTCATTATACTCTCTCTTTGCTGACTCATTCAATGACAATCTAATAAGAATAATAATTTGAAAGGGTTTCCCCATAGTGGGTTTTTCTCTGGTCTCCGACCAATCCTGGTGTCTCCATGTGTGAATTATTTTCTTCTATTCTCCCTTTATATTCCACTGCATAGGTGATGATATATGTCTTTCTACATAGTTGCATATGTTGCTAAATAGTGATGTAAATATGAATAATGATATGATTCCATGGGGTGAATTTAAATATGGAAATAATGAAATGCAATTATCAAAGAAAAGAATAATATAGCCCTAAGATAAATTAAGAGACCTATGGTTCACTTGTTCAGGGTTTCAAGAAATGTCATACCACCATATTGCTTCAAAATGAAACAGAGCATATAAAAAGATTAAATTAAAATGATAAATGTTGCATTGATGAAAAATGCACACCACCATAAATTTATCAAAACATTCACACCACTCCATACTTATATACTAGAGGTGTGTCAAGCTAGTATGGTTGGGCCCAAATCAACCGGCTTGCATCCTCTTAAAGTAAATTTAAATCACCAAATGCAATGAATCATAAACATAATATAGTTGAAATGGAAATAAAACCTGACATCAATCTTCTTTTATTACTTGGGGATCAGTATTTACATGAAGAGATCAGTGTCTCAAACCTGACTAATCTAGAGCAAGCCCTTAGATTCAAACTAATAGTACATAAACATCATAGTAGGGTATTTGTAACTTAGATCTTTATCAAAGTTTAAATTATATAGAATATGTTACATATCAGGCTACGATAGAGCCAAATGTATAAGAAAATAAGATAATAACAAATATATATCCATGGTGTTTTGGCACAATGTTCCTTTGATCACGAAAATTTGGTTATCAACATAAGGGTTCTTTTGGAAAATTGTTACTATCTCCAGATTTTTTGTTGAATGCTGGAAGAAAACATAAGCACAAATCTTTGACCTCGTACCTAACATTCCTTCATTAATCACAAATTTCTCTCAGCTATCTAGTAACTAGCAATTTATCCATTAGTCCACATATTTAACCATAATACCAAAGTACAACTGACATGAAAGAATAAAATAATGCAGGAATGTCGGGCACATGAATGCTACATCATAGTTTGGTTAAGTGATTAACAGAGATAATAGACTTTAAGTAATACAACGAATGGAAACATTTTAGCTAAAACTTTAACCTAGTAACTTTTAATAATAAGTGGATTAAAAACTCACTTTATCAAGTTCATACCCAAAAGAACGTAAAAATGTGTAGACATAGGCTTCAAAATTTGTAAAACAGAGAATAGTTAAAGGTCAAATAAGGCAAAAAAATGATACATTTTCAAGGCTTGAAATATCCCTAGCCCGATCTTGTTGGGTGTCCTCACACAACCAAAAATATTCCAGCCCCTGCAAAAAACAAAACTTTGAAACTCCTACTCCATCATTTCTTATTCTAAATATTAATATCAGACTACATAATATCAGACCATGTAGTCTGAGTCTTCTTCAACTGCCTCCTGTACCTTATGACCTTGGTCTTCATGTATGCTTCCTACACTCTCCACCTTTTAACATTTTCCTTCAAATTTTTTGTTTCCTTTATGAGCTCCTCATTCCTTTCTTTCAGTTGCAAATTTTGACTGTTTATATAGTGATTTATAACTTCCATCTTTGCAATATTTTCCTTCAGAGGCTAAAACTTCTTTTCTTTCTTAATTCTCTTCACTAAAAGTGAAAGAGGAATTGATTCCTCATCTTCTTCTAGAACTGAATCTCCTACACCGTTGACATAATTATCCATGGGAACTAGTACATCTAAAAAAATAGAAAGATTAACTTTTCTAGTGACTAGCCTCTTACCCAAAATTGATATTTTGTCACTAGCCACATTCTTAACTTCCTGGTCCATACAAACTTATCGTAAAGGATTCTTACCACTATGATTTTGTAAATGCTAATTTGTTCCTATTTTTTGTTCCACACGATCATTTTGCATAGAATTCTTCCCACCAAAGTTTTGAGGAAGCTCATCTACATGCAACTGATCTATATGAATTTCCTGTGAACAATTCTCTTCATCAAGGTTTTGAACTTGCTCATCCATTTTTAATTGTTCCACATAAACATCTTTCAAAGGATTTTCATCATTGAGGTTTTGTGTCTGCTCATCCTTTTTAATTGTTCCACATAAACATCTTGCAAAGGATTTTTATCATCGGGGTTTTGTATTTACTCGTCCATTTGTGGCATTTTCTCATTATCATTTTCATCATCAGACAAAGGAATAAAATGGGTCTAAACTATCATATGTATTTTCTTGGAAGAAGGGCCACACATTACTCTCACCATTCCTCTAATGGATCTTTGGGTTGGTATAGGCATCACATCCTTTGTTGGTGCATCTCCCCTGTCTTTGTTTTGCTTTGACTTTGGCCCTTCCTGCCCCTTTTTAGCACTACATGTTTTCTTTGGCTTAAATTTCTCTTCTCCTTTCCCAATACACGTTTCCTTATTTTGGCCATCTTTCTCATCCTGAACAGGCTTAGAACTAACTTCCTTGTTTAAGTACGTTTGCTAACTTTTTCACCTTGAGACAAATTACTAATCCTTTTACTCTAAGAAAAATTACCAACCCTCTTACCATGAGTAGATTCAGAACTAACCTTCTTACTCCGGATAGGTTTGGAATCAACTAGATCTAGAACTAGGGCTTCTAATCTTTACAATAGACCCCTTCACTAACCGATTTTTACTGTTAATCACACGTTTAGGGTTTCCAAACTGTTGTATTGTTAGAAACTCTTCCCATGTAGATCCCTTATTTTTTAGTTCTTCAATGACCATAATATTAACCAACCCATAATGATATAATGTATGCCCTAATTGAGTAATAAGACTTCTTTAGACTTCCCTAGACATTTTAAGCATAATCTTGACGGAAAAATGTGTAAATTTGATCAATCGACCTATCTCAAAATGCAATGGGAGTCATATATGACACAAAAAGGTAACCAACTATTTCCCTTCACAGGTCAAAAATTTATGCAACACATACAAAAGATTTTTCCACTTCTCAATCATGTAGCTCTGCAAAACTCCTTTCTTCCATTAGATGTCATAATCTGCCCTGTTGAGGAAATGTTTCCATATCCCCTATTCCACCTTAATATTTTTGAACCATTTCTCACAAGTACAGAGTAACTCAATTTCTTGTTAAATAGTTTGCTCAAAGACCTCAAACACCAATTTTCCCACAGTAGCGGTTTTATCATTGAAACCTTATGCAAATGCCCTTGTCACTGTAGAATATGAAATGAATTATTTCAATCCAATTGAGAAGCCAACAGTACTATGAAGAAAAATACATATAAAAAAAATAAAACAATTAAGAAACACAGTTACTGTGTGAGCTAAAAAATGCTCCAAATCTCATATATTAATTCAACTATTAACTACATTATTAAATAGTAAAACTATTACTAAAATCAACTCTGAAACAAATCTACTCACATTACAGCTAATTTCCAGCACTACTACAGCTAACAATTTGCTGCCTTAATTTTGCACAGAACACTAAATAGAAATTTACATAACTAATTAAGCATTATTCCCAACACTCCCCCTTAATGATTAATGAGGATTTACTATCTTATCTCATAGTGCTAAAAACTAATCTTTTGCAACTTCTTTGGTGAAGATATCTGCTAGTTGATGCTGAGTATTTATATGCTTCAATTCAATATCCTTCTTCTGCACCAAATCTCTAATGAAGTGATATTTCAGGTCAAAATGCTTTGTCCTGTTGTGATGAATTGGATTCTTTGCTAATTTGATGGCACTTACATTATCACAATAAACCATTGTAGGTTGAATTTGTTTTTCTCCAATTTCTTCCAAAATTTTTCTAAGCCAAAGAGCTTGTGTACCTGCTGAGGTAACTGTAACATACTCCGCTTCTGTGGATGAGAGGGCAACAATGCTTTCTTTTTTTGAGCTCCATGTAATCAAACCAGAACCAAAAGAGAAACAATTTCTAGATGTGGACTTAGAGTCATCAAGACTACCTCCCCAATCTGAATCACTAAATCCAACAAGATTGAACTTTTCAGAAGAGTAGTAATGAGTACCAAAATTTAGAGTGCCTTTCACGTACCTTAAAATCCTCTTGGCTGCTTTCATATGTATTTCAGATGGATTTGTAATATACCTTGAAACAAGTGAAACTCAATATGTAATATCAAGCCTTGTGTGGGTTAGAAATATCAAGCTCCCCACAATACTTCTGTAAGTTTTCTCATCAACTAAATCAGCACCATCATCTCTACATAACACCTCTCCATGAGCACTTGGAGTAGGGGATGGATGACAATCAAGCATATCAAATTTATTTAGCATATCCTGTGCATACTTTGTCTGACAAATGAAAATCTCATCCTTACTTTGATAAACCTCCATTCCTAGAAAATATTTCATGATGCCTAGATCTTTCATCTCAAATTCATTCATCATAGCAGCTTTGAATTTATCATTCATCTTAGAACTACTACCCATATACAATAGATCATCAACATACAAACTTATGATTAAAATATCAATACCTTCTTGTTTGTAGTAAAGGGTAGGATCATTCTTACTTCTCTGGAAGCCATTTTCCTGAAAGTATCCATCAATCCTTGCATACCACGCTCTTGGTGCTTGCTTAAGGCCATACAAAGCCTTCTTCAACTTGTAGACATTATTCTCCTTTCCTTCCACTTCAAAACCTTGTGGCTGCTCCACAAATACTTCCTCTTCTAAGTACCCATTCAAGAAGGCACTTTTCACATCCATATGATGTATGCTCCACTTTTTATGAGCTGCTAATGAAATCAACATTCTAATGGTCTCCTGTCTTGCTACTGGTGCAAATGTCTCTTCATAATCAATTCCATACTTCTGTGTGAATCCTTTAGCAACTAATCTTGCTTTGTGTCTTTCAACACTCCCAGCACTGTTAAATTTAGTCTTATAGACCCATTTGGTGCCATTCTTTTTCTTGTCATGTGGAAGCTCTGTCAACTTCCAAGTGTCATTCCTTTGAATGGAATCCATCTCTTCTTGCATGGCTTGCATCCAAACCCCATTAGTACATGCATCTTCAAAACATGATGGTTCAAATTCAGCCTTGGCTAATAAAGCAAAATTGACTATCTCACCTATTGGGCTTTCTTCATATGCTTGATTTGCAATCCTTTCATAAATATCACTCAATCTTCTTACCTTCCTTGTAGAACTTGGAGAAGAAGTTGGACTTGAACTTGATGTTGAAAAAATTGATGAAGGGCTGCTTGGTGGAGTTAAGCCACTAGTTACAGAAACATTAGTTGGCTGCTCATGATCATTATCAACAATTATATAATCATTCAAAACAGATTTTGTCTTCTCAACATGGCCTTTTTGATGACCATAAACTCCCCCTTCATCAAAAATTACATCTCTTGAGACAATAATCTTGTTAGTTAGAGGATTATGCAATTTATAAGCCTTGCTTGTCTCACTATACCCAATAAAAATACATAACTTGCTCTTTGCATCTAACTTTTTTCTATTCTGATCAGGTACATGCGCATAAGCCAAACAACCAAAAACTTTGAAATGATTAACATTAGGCCTTTTTCCATACCAAGCTTCATAAGGAGTCATATTTTCCAATGCACTGGTGGGGCTACGGTTGAGGATGTATACTGCTGTAGCAACTGCATCTCCCCAATAAGTGTTGCTCAATCCCTTAGTTTGTAGCATGCATCTTGCCATTTCAACCACAGTACGATTTTTTCTTTCAGCTATGCCATTCTACTCGGGTGTGTATGTTGTAGTATGTTGCCTCCTGATGCCATTCATATCACAATAACTCTGGAAAGCTTTTGAGCAGAATTCTCCCCCACGGTCAGTCCACAAACATTTGATCTTGCACCCTCTCTCATTTTCTACAAGGGCTTTGAACTTCTTGAATGTATCCAGGGCTTCACTTTTGGCCTTCAAAAAATATACCCAACAATTTCGTGAGTAATCATCAATAAAAGTGATGAAATATGATGACTTACCCAAACTCTTAGTCTGCATAGGACCACATATGTCTGAATGAACAAGCTGAAGTGGGTAATGAGCCCTCCATGCACTTCCCTTTGGAAACCTTTCCCTTGCATGCTTTCCTTTAGCACATCCTTCACAAACCTCCTTATGCTCTTCTACCTTGGGCAAACCAGAAACTAATGCATGTGAGGTTAGAAACTTCAAACTTTGAAAATTTAAATGCCCATACCTGAGATGCCATAACCAACTTGAATACTCATAAGCCATATTAGCAAGATTGCTGTTATGTTCATCAAACCTCAAGGGAAACATCCTATTTCTTGTCATAGGCACAACAGTGATCACCCTATTTCCCTTATTCTTATCATAGATAGTACATGTCCTATTTTCAAAGGCTACTTTATATTTTTTCTCACAGAGCTGCCCAACGCTCAACAAATTATGCTTCAATTGTGGAGTATAATAAATGTCATGAATACTCTTTATACCTTCTTTTGTTTGGACCTCCATAGCTCCTTTGGCAGCAACCTCCAGTGACTTATCATCACCAAGCTGGATCTTGGATTTGAAACTTCCATCCTTTGCTGAAAACAACTTCTCATTCCTTGTCATATGGTTAGAGCATCTAGAATCTAGATACCAAACATATTTAGTAGTATTTTCACCTTTGGCATAAGATAAAAATAAGTGATCTGGAGGATACTCGCCATTTTCTTGAGCATAATTAGCATTTTTACCTTCTTTCAATCTGCATTCTCTTTCAAAGTGACCATACCTATTACAATGGTAACATTTAACATTTCTCTTATCAAATCTACCTCCACCTCTTCCTCTGAAACTACCTCTTCCACTTGAGCCACCTCTTCCTCTACCTCTTGAATAATTTTGGCTTTGCCATTTACCTTGAACTTGATGGCTTTTGGTACTACTGCTACTTTCATCTTCATTCTTTGTAATTTGTAATTTAGAGGAAAAAGCTTTCTCTACAGCTTCAAAACTTTCCTTCAATCTTTCTTCATGAGACATCAAAGATCCAACCAATTCATCAAATTGTAGTTTTGTCAAATCCTTACTTTCTTCCATGATGATTGCAACATGATTCCATCTATGTGTTAAATATCTCAATACTTTTTTAATTAAAACTTCATTACTTACAGCTTCTCCAAGTATAGCCATTTTATTGACCACATCTTTGACTCTAACACAATAGTCACTGATACTTTCAGCTTCTTGCATCTTCAAATTCTCGAACTCTCACTTCAATGTCTGAATCTTGACCACCTTAACTTGATCACTACCTTGGTAAGCTTCTTGTAGAGTCTCCGAGGCAGCTTTGGCAGTTTTTGCTCCTGATATTCTTGGAAATAAGCTCTTATCAAGAGCTATCTGAATGTGAAACAAAGCTTGAGAATTCTTCTTCCTTGCTTCCTTTCTTGCTATTCTTTCATTAGTTGTAAGAGCATTCCAATCAGCTGGCTCCTCATATCCTGATTCAACAATCTCCCATAAATCTTTTATAATAAAAAAGGTTAGCATCTTAATGCACCAATAATCATAATCGTTGCCATCAAATTCTGGAACTAGCATCTCGTTAGAATTCAACATGATTAACTTTGGTGAAATTCCAACAATACAACTTTAACCCAAAATAATTTTACCTGCTCTGATACCACTTGTAGAATATGAAATGAATTATTTCAAGCCAATTGAGAAGCCAACAGTACTATGAAGAAAAATACATATAAAAAAAATAAAACAATTAAGATTACTGTGTGAGCTAAAAAATGCTGCAAATCTCATATATTAATTCAACTATTAACTACATTATTAAATAGTAAAACTATTACTAAAATCAACTCTGAAACAAATCTATTGACGTTACAGCTAATTTCCAGCACTACTACAGCTAACAATTTTACTACAGCTAACAATTTACTGCCTTAATTTTGCATAGAACACTAAATAGAAATTTACATAACTAATTAAGCATTATTCCCAACAGTCACACCTCAATAAAAACCATCAAATTTATACAAAAGGGAAGCCACCCTACTTCATAAAGAATTGAAAGACTTGACTCATACTCTGATGTTCCTTCAATCTCTTTAACAGACAATGATTCCATTCTTACAGGAGCCATTATGTTTCCACCTTAGTCAATATTAGATTCACATCGCAAATCTGTAATTGCAACTTTTAGTCTACGACTTTCAATTAACAAAAAATAATGGGTACATGGACAACCTCTTATCCAAATACATGGTCCAGGGAGAGATGGAGCAACACCAAACTTAAGCATGTAGTCTAGGTAGAATCATGATGCCACGACCAAATAACCTCTCATTGCAATAAAGTGCCACTCCACGATTTCAATTCTCGACGAAATCATAATGAATGCGACTCAATATTTCACACAAATGACAATTATAAATAACAAATTCAGTAGAAATTTAGAATTTAAAAGATAATGATAGAGAAATCATTACAAGTCTCCCAACAGACTTATGGGAGAAAGTGGAAAGGACAAACAAATAAGAGGCAAATAATATTTTGACCCTAAGACAGTACTTAGAATATTTTCTCCTTATTTTAGTGATGATGGAAAATAGGGGATAACCATTGTCAATGCAGTCCACATTCGATGGGCATAAATCATGAGATAGAGTGGTCACTTCTTAAAGATAAAAAGTTATCATAGGTTTTATGATTTGCGAAATATGTTAACCATTCGTGTACACCTAAAATCTATCGTTATAGAGAATCACCTTCACCAAATAAATAATAATAACAAATTCCTGTTGCTAGAGTGTTGCTGCACTTTTAAAGAAAACATGCCTGAACTGAAGAAGTATACATGCACTAATGAAGTATGCCTGTATGGATGGAATTCATGTAGATAAAAAGAAATAGATGAAACTTCTGTGAAATCTTGTATGGTTGAAACATTCTAATACCAAAAGAATTGTGCCTGCACTAGTAAAATAAACATGTACTTTGAAGAAATATCTCTGCACTTCAACTTAAAATTGGTCTTTTGCATCTCATTTATTTAAAAAATATTCAAAAGTTGATACATCACTATGAATGAAGTTGAGCTAGCTAAGCGTCACCATTAGACTGATTTTCTTTCTAAGGCAAGATTGGATACGAGGATTGCCAATGTGCCAAGAAAAGAAAATTGGCAGGATCTAGAAGTAGTGGGGATAAAAGAAGTGGGAATGGGAATATATTTAAAAGAATGGGAGGGGATATTACTAGGAACATTTAGAAATAGAAATAGAATAGACTAAGCTTGTTAAAAAGGAAAATAGGAAAAAAGGGAACAAGGGGATAAAAGATAAGGGGTAATAAGAGGTAAACGAGAAGCGCAAAGGGAAAGTACAAGTGGGACAAATCAATTTAGAAGAATACGAAGGATATATATATGGATGGTAAAATGAAGAATAAGAGGTGAAGCTGGAAAAGAGTAAATACAAAGTACTCAATTATAAAATGATGATGCCTTTGTCAAGATAATGTTGTCACTTGTGAAATCAATTAACTACAGTTAGATTTCCATGTTGCTTGCCAACAAATTAAGCATGTCACCTAGCGTGAACTTTGATAAGGGATGTATTTGCACTGGTTATTTCCTAATGCCATCAAAAGATGTCTGTAGAAACCCGCTTCTTCTCATAGATAGGTTAGACATGCATAAAAATTCAAGCATCAATCCCATTTTATTTGCAAAAAAGAGAGTATACTCGCCAGTGTCCTGGTTTTCAGGTAGACCCTTACACAAGTGTGCCAGCAAGTTGATTTTCATTATTATTATTATTATATTTTATTTTGTAATTTCATTTTCTGATTTTTTTTTCAAAGGAAAAGAGATCATAAAATACTCACAGCAGGTCGAGTATCATCTATGCCTTCCATATTCATATCTTTTTTCTATTCAACCTGCTTGACAGACTCTTCCTTGGTGATGGGTTGCTGATATAATGTCAATCAATGCCCATTTCCCAAGAAGACAATCCCATGCTCATTGATTGTTCTCATTTCAAAAACTTCATTATCAAAGGCTAGGACCACCTCATATGGTCCTAGCGAGCGAGTGTGAAACTTTTCTTTAAATTTTTTAAATTTTGAGTCAAAGAGAAGTACCGAGTTGCTTGGTTGAAACTGATTCCTTTTGATCAACCTATCATGCCACTTGCTACCATGTTACAAGATCAAAGTAGTCTGTTGAATGGCATCGCTTCTCATTTCATCCAATTCATTCAGTTGCCAGAGACACAGTTGTTGTGCCTTTGAAATATCTAGGCCCAATTGAATTATAGTCCTATAAGTCTTAATCTAGAACTTGATCGGTAGAAAAACCTACTTCCACAAACTATTTCATACAATGTATAACTGGTAGTATTCCTCTCGATAGTCCTATATGCCCACAAAGCCTCTCGTAACTTCTTCACCCAATCCGTTTTATTCATACTGACTTTTTTGGTAAGGATTGTTTCAATCACTTTATTTGTGGACTCCACTTGACCATTGGCCTATGGATGGTAAGAATATGAATTCATGTGGAAGATCTTATACTACTCCATAATTCCCTTCACAAGGTTAGAAGTAAATTGGGTTCCATTTTCAGAAACTATTTCCTTGGGCACACCAAATCTCACAATTTTTCTTTTCAAATAGAAAATCAATTACATACTTTTCGGTAGCATATAAAACAACTTTAGCCTCTACCCACTTCGTAACAAAATCAATACAAACAAGAATATACCTTTTATTTAAAGATGGAGGTGAAATTGGTCCTACAAAATCAATTGCCCATTTTTCAAAAGGTTCAATCATCACCTGTGGACATAAAGGCATTTCATTTTCTTGCACCAGGTGGCCCATATCACACTTGCTCGCATATCCTTTGGTATCCTTATAAAGGGATGGTTAAACGTAGCCTACACGAAGTACCTTCTTATCAACAAAGTGGCCCCCACATGATTCATCATGGGTTTCCTTAAGAATATCAAACATATCTTCCTCTCAAACAAACCTGCGAACAATCAAATCAACCCCTATGTCAAAGAGTTCTCCCTATATCCATGAATATGAAACACTATTTTTAATGATCTTTTTCTTTTCTCTAGTGGACAAATGTGGTGGTGTTTTTCCTGTGGCCAAATAATTGGTTTTGTATGCAAACCATAGAGAATTAGTAGACACAACAAATAAATGCTCATCTCGAAATGAATCATCAACTCGAACAATTTGACCATGATTGTTAAGCCTAGAAATAAAATCAGCAACAACATTCAATTTGTGAGGCCCATCAACTATAGTAATGTTAAATTCCTGCAACAATAATAATCACTTAGTAATCCATCCACTAGCCAAAGGTTTATCCATTAAATATTTAATTCAAAAATGATCAGTATGAACAAAAAACTTCATATCCAGTAATGTAATGTCTTAATTTATTAATGGCGAAGACTACAATTAAAAATTATTTTTCTACTACCATGTAGTTCAACTCACCAGAATGCAATTTTTTACTAGCATAATAAATGGCATAGGGTGTCTAATTTTCTTCTTGGCCCAAATTTGCACCAACAATATTCTCAAAAGCATCGAAGGAGATATGGAATGAAATGGACCAATTAGGTCCCCTCACGACTGATTCCTTTACTAATTTCGCCTTCAAGTCCTAAAAGGATCGTTTTCAAGATTTATTATAGGAGAAATCAGTATGCTTGGCCAGTGACTGAAACAGAGGAGAGGCTATCCTTGAAAAGTTCTCAATGACCCTAAGATAGTATCTCACATGACCTAGAAAAATCCTCACTTCCCATTGTGTTTTAGGCATTAGCAGATATGTGATAACTTCTATTTTAGCCATATCTACTTGTATACCCTTGTTGGAAATAAGATGACCAATGACCACTCATGATTTGCACATTAATCTACACTTTTTATCACGCAAAACAAGAAAATCCTCTCGAAACCTAATCAATATCTTCTCTAAATTTTAGGGGGCTTACTGAAATGAATCATAAAATACTAAAAAACAATACATGTAAACTTTCATGCATTTTAGGTCAACAAAGATCGCCAAAATTTCTCATTGAAAAAGTGGGAGGGGCATTACATAGTCCATAGGGAAGCACTCGTTAAGCGAATGTTTCTCAAGGAAAAGTAAAAGTGGTTTTTTCCTAATCCTCTGGTGCAATTTGTATTTGGTTGTAACCACTAAAACCATCCAAAAAGGAGAAGTAATTTTTACTTGCGAGGGTATCTAGTACCTGGTAAATAAAAGGAAGTGTAAAGTAGTATTTGAGGGTGGATTTATTTAGTTCCCGATAATCAATATAAATTTGCCACCTCCCATCCTTTTCACCACTACCAAAGGGGAGACCCATTGTATTTCAAATATAGGATAGATAAAGCCAACGTCCAAGATTTTCTAAAGCTCTTCTTTAACAATATCTCAGAGTGTGAGATTCATTCGCCCCTAGGGATATTGAATAGGTCAAGCTCCTTCCTCAATATGAATGTGATAAGTGCATGTTTCAGGCGGAATGGATTTCATGTCCTCATAGCTCCATGTGAAGGCATCAAGGTGGGTTTATAACAATTTCACAAGCTTCTCTTGTTGTGATGGTCAAGGTCTAAACTAATATGTAAATATTTTTTTGGACTCACCTCATCAAGTGCAGTGTCGAGCTTGTGAATTTTTGTGGTAGCTATCAAAGTTTATAGTGGTGACAAGGATTGTGGACCATAAATTTCTTGGAAACTTGGACTAAATATCTATCAAAGTAGTTCAAAGTTCTGCAATGTTTCCATGTTACCAAGAAAGTCATGGGTTTGAATCTACTATAAGCACTGAACATACTGATGAATCTAGTCTATCATAGAGGGGGATTGGGTTTTCCCATCACTACTATCATCATCTAACCACAGAACATCACAAAGCTCTTGAATAGATCTGGCAAGAGGGTACAAGATGACCTTCTTCCTAGAGTCCCCATGTGTAATAAACATATCGCCAGAGTGACAACTGATGTAAGCATCAATCGTGGAAATCTATGGCTGTCCTAGAATCAAGGGATGCCCCGTGCTAGAAATTTTGGGTTATAGGACAATAAAGTCCATGGGGTATTCCCATGAATCTTTCGAGATAGTCACAGTGTCCAATACTCCCTCTGGTTTAATTTTAGATCGGTTAGATAATTCTAATACAGTGGGAGTTGGACATATGTGATTCATCCCAAGCTATTCCATAGTTTTCCTAGTCCTCACATTAATCGACATCTAATATTAATCAAAACATTGGGGACTAGGGTGCCACTGATTTGTACAGAGACAACTAAATTTCTAGGATTGGCATATTTGTCTACAAGAGCATGCCTTGTCATCAATTTGGCTACCTTACTGACAAACCAGATAGTGTGGGCTTCTGCTCTTATCCTTCTTGGATTTTTGATATAGAGATCCTTAATAGTATTAGCATAGATAGGGATCTATTTTAAAGCTTGAAGCAGAGGAATATTTATACAAATATTCCTTAGTTCAACATCGAGGTCAAAATCAACGAGAGGAATGAATTTCTCCATAACGAACCTATCTGAATAGGGTGGTTGGTTTGAAGAAGATGGTAGGGACTCTGATTTTATGAGAATAGGTTGCACCCTAGTGTTACCATTTGAATGCTTACGAGTTTCCTCCTCCCCATTTCTCTCTTCGATGACAACAGTTGAGTGTTTTTGTTTTTTGGTTTAATCAACTTTCTTGATCTCAATTGGAGGTCAGAGGCCCTAATTGGCATGATCTGGTAAGTGGGGAAATGGTGTAGCTTAACATAATGAATTTGGGGTACCATCTTATTAGTTTGATTGGGTATTTGTTGTGTGGGAAACTAAGTTTTGGAAAATCATAAAGGCATTAAATATTTTCTCGATCTTGATAATTACTTGTGATTTTACTTATTATTATGATTCTTTATATCTTCTTTCTTTAGTTCATCAAGCAATTACCAAAAGCAGTATCACATAAAACGATAAACCCAAGATGTAGGCACATGCCACGGAAAAACCCCCCTCAAGGGGAAAACCAAGTCAAAGTAATTCTTCCTTTCAATAATATTCTTTGAGACTCTTCACCCTACATCTTGACCAGACCTTCCCTCTACACCAAGTCAGCCTCCAAAATATTGATCTCTTTGAATTTTCGACTGGAGAATCCACAGTAATGGAATTTTTGCACCAACGTTTCGAATCCCAAATGGGATCCATCATCAGGGTTAAGAGAAAGATGATAAAAGAAAAGCGAGATGGAAGAAATAAATACTCATGAGATGAATATTTGAAGGAACAGCACAGGTCGGCCAAAAAGATTTATGATGAAAAATATTGATCTCTTCCCAACAACTTTGACTATGCAGCAACATGCATTAGTTAACAGCCAAATGTATCCCCAAGCAATGATTCATTCGAAAAGCCTCAACACCCCTTGATCCAGCAAATCAAGAATAACCAATCCTTCCCAATAAAAATGATTGGCAACCAACATTATTTCCTTTGAGAGATTCATCTATACAAACACAACCCCAATCATTCACATATACAAAATCAAATATAAACTTCTGGGGTATTACAGACAACATATGTTGCTTCTAAACTTTCCATAGTAGGATTATCAACCGAATCTTTGACCAAAATTCCTTAATCATACATTTTTATTCATAATTCATATGCAACAACATATTCTTCAATTGAATCTTGCTTTTCTTCTTTCACTAACACTTCAAAATGCATTCTCCAATTTCCTTTTCCTGTGCATGGCCTTCACTCAGAATTATGACTATTAGTCCTAGTCTAGTGCATGACACATGAAGAAGAGAACCATATCTGTCACTCCCTCTCAACCAGGAAGCACCTCTTTATCCGGACTCCCTCTTAATATTAGAGAGATCTATTCTATTCATGCTTCCTTCAAGAGATCAACTTCTTGTTTTTCAACATAGGAGAATCTTTTGAGGATTCCAACCATTTCAGCAAAGTTATTATCTTCCTCATCATGCTTGCCACATCAAGCATCTTCACCAATTTGAAGATTGTGTACTCGCACAAATTTCTTTTCACATCGAGTATCTTCACTAAGTTGAAGATTGTGTACACGCACAACTTGCTTGTTACAATGAGCATCTTCACCAAGTTGAAGAATGTGTACCTGCACAGATTAGATGGCAAGTACAACCAAATCTATAGAAGCATGATGTTATCCATATCAGAATCACAAAAACATTTCAACTTTATTCGTATTAGATACCGAGAGTTAAATATGAGCAAGAGACATATACTCTTCAACACCTTGCTAGGGACATTGTTGTACACCCTAGACTATTTCATACCAACATTCATTCCATCTAGGGTTTCAATATGTCTTCCAAAGGTATGACATACCTTATTACAACATATAGAAAACCCTAGAAACCATTCACCCAAATATGGATCTACAAATCATCTAACAACCTTCCAAAATACATGTATTAGACTTATCACTAGGGATTCATACAAATCCTAGATTTCATACAAAAGATTTAATCAACGTCCATCACATCTTAGTCATTAACCTCACTAGATTCTACTAGGGTTTGTTCCAAACCCCTATATTTTCAATCAACCATCAATCAGTCACTAACATGACCAAATACTACTAAGGTTAGTTGCAAACCATATATTTCCGAGCAATCATCATACTCAACTAGTAATTCAAATTTCAACAATTTCTTTCACAAATCTCAAATATTCATCAAATATTTCTAATTCGAATAAGGTTAAATTTGAAAACCCTAGAATTCCATTTTTCACAATTACTACATGCATATATGTCATATTGTTACATTTCACACTAGATAATATTAATTCACTAGGTTTAGTTACCATAGATTTCCAGATATCATCATCCTAGAATCTGAAACAAGGACTTTATTAAATTCTAAGACTCATGGCCATCAATGACTAGGTAATCACACATATCTAGGAATTCATAACCATGCATAAGCATATCATATGTCCAATAACATAAATACATCTAACCTAGACCAAGCTAGGTATTCAACAAAAAAAGGACATATCTATATACGCCTAAATTTCATTAATATGCAAAGACATTTCATACCATGTGTTAGTCAAACTTAACTTCTTAACAATATCAAATATGAGTTAGACACATAATCATTTGATTATTCTAGGGTTTGATTAGCCAACACATACATACCAAGTAAATCAATTCTAAGACAATATAAGAGTCTTGCTCACACATTCCACCAAACCCTAATGAGATAGGGTTCCAATGTAGAACACACATTCCACCAAACCCCAATGGGCTAGGTTTCCAATGTAGAAAAAACATTCCACCAAACCCCAATGATCTATGTTTCCAATGTGGAAACATAGCAAACCTTATATTACCAAAACTTCAAAGGTTATGAGATTTGAGATCTTATCATTCCATCCTAACAAGTTAGGATTTCCCGATCATACCAAAATCCCAAACATGAAATCATCAATAAAGACTTCAACTATAATTTCACAATATCCCTAATTAGTTTATGGTTTCAGATATTCACAATAGCATACCCTTTAGTTAGGGTTTTCTAGAAGTTGTCTAGGGTTCTACTAAATCAAATAAGAGTGGTGTGGGTAGATTTATCAAGAGATGAATCACCTAAACAAGAGTCACTAGGATTCAATACTGCGATTCATAACACAGTTAGTAATAGATCATCAAATGAATAATCAATCAATGAATTCAAAGCATACCTTTGTTTCTTGACTAACCTTGTCTTGAGAGATCCTCCTTCTTGTGGATGTTTTCCCTAATCAAGAAAATAGAGGGACAATGGTGACTAGTATTTAACATAATCAAAACTAAATGAATGCATGAGCCAAAAACTGAAAAGACATGAGATACTTATCTTCTTTTGGAACAATCTCGTTAATGGCCAAGAGATCATCCCTGAGTCTAACTATCTTCACAAAGAAGGTTTCCACAGTATCTTATTTAGTCATATTCGTAGTCTTGAGCTCATTCTTCAACCTTGCTACTTGGCCAATGTTCTTAATAGCGAAAAACTTCGACAAGGCTTCATACATCTCCTCAGCATGATCGATGTTAATTATAAATGGGAAATTATTGTCTTTTATCCCTTCTACCATCAAATTCATAGCCACCAATTCTAGATCCCTGAATTTCACTTTGTCATCATCACTCACTTATTCTGTAGGCTTCTTTACATTTCCTTTGACCAAATCCAATACCTTGTTCTTCTCGAGGATTAGGTCAATCCTCTTCTTTCGGGATCTAAAGTTAGATTCTCCTTCAAGTTCGTTCTCACCCTTAATTGAATTAGATATTCTCCTTGAATATAATAAACTCCTTCCCTAAGATAGTGCCTATGAATGGATCTGCCTTTTTCTTATTTCCTTACGAAAGCTCTGATACAATGTTGGAAAATAAAAAAGGAAGTTAATATTTTCTCAATCTTGATAATTACTTCTGATGTTACTTATTATTACGATTCTTTATATCTTCTTTCTTTAGTTCATCAAGCAATTACCAAAAATAGCAGCACATAAAACAATGAACACAAGATGTAGGCACATGTTAGGGAAAATCCCCCCCCCTCGAGGGGAAAACCCAGTCAAAGTGATTTTTCCTTTCAATAGTATTATTTGATACTCTTCACCCTAGACCTTGACTAGACCTTCCCTCCACACCAAGTGAGCATCCAAAAGATTGGTCTCTTCCTAGCAATTTTGACTATGGAGCAACATGCTGCAACTAATAGTTTCACACAAGAGTCCAACTTGGGTGAATTCATTCTCCCAATATAGAGCATGAAATAGAGAGACCACCACCAAAATTTCGATTTTCCTTGACTCCTTAGACTCGGCCAAAATTGCATTCACTTTAGCTTCTCGACAACAAACTTTCCTAGCTTCCTACTTCACACTTTTGCCCAACAAATAGATTTTTGCACTTTTGCCCAATAGAGAGAGAATGAGAAGTGATGCTCCAAATGAATTCGAATTCCTTCCTTTTATAGGCTTCTTGTGGGGTCGAATGGTTCTTTAGGCTGGCTTGATCTTCTCTTAGGCCGACATGGTGTGGAGTTTGCATAATTTATATTTGACTCAATACTAAACCGATTTACATGATTCAAAAGCCCAAGAAGGGTCTCTTTAAACTTACAATAATTCCATAGACTCAAAATAAACCCTAGAAGTCCTTAATGGGTACTTTGACCTAAAACATGGTAACCCAAGCATGAAACCCATGCTTTAATAAGTTAGAATAATAATAATAATAATTCTTTTTTTAATTCTTTTGACATGTACATTACATAATGACTCAAGTGCATTATTGAAGATGGAATATAGTGACTTTTTCCAACACTAAGGTGGCCTAAAAGGTGGTGGTAATGGTAATGGAGGTGGCATAGGTGTTATAGGAAGCATATGTTGTGGCAGAGTAGCTCGTAATGAAGGCTAAGCCCATGTAAAATATTAATATGGTGTAGAATAAGATGGTTGTGATGGCATTGGATACGAAAATTGAGGTTGTAAAGGCTCCCTCCACCCTTGCTGCCAAGGGGGATATTGACCAAACTGTTGTGAGTACCCTCATTTCCATTGAGGAGAATAATTCCAACTTTGATATGGATAATGTAACTGACTCTAAAATTAGGAAAATAAGGTAATGGTTCATAATGTGTACCTATACCTATGTGTTGCCAATTTTTCTTCATTCCCATGGCATGCATTGGTTCAGGTCCTTAGTTCTCCCCTTCAAACACTGCTTTCAATCCTAATATAGAGGGGAATTCATCTATAGAATGTTTACCTACACACAACACAATTTTTAATAGCATGGAAATATGGAGGACATTCATATAAATGATGCTTTTTCCTACATTTTTGACAAAAAATATATAAAGAAACTTGTTCATCTTAACATTTTCTTTGAAATTTTATAGAATGAGTTTGCCTGCTAAAAGTGTTCATTAATTCAATTTTCATATCATCCATTTTATGCTCAAGTTTCATTCTAATAGTATGAAGTGTTCTAGACTCAACAATCTTTAAACCACTTTTCAATCCCTACCAATAGTATAATGATTATGTGAATATTTTCAGCAAAGGTTACAAATTTCATCAAATGTCAATTGAGAAATATCTCTTTGCACTAACAGATTCAAAATATTCATAATTTCATCCAAAATTCCTCTTAAAAACAAAGTCGTGGTAGCACCAGGATCCAATTTATGCTTGGAACTTTGGAGAATATACAAAAAATTTTCCACATATTCCTCTAGACTTTCTTCCTCACATTGTGTGGTTGTGAAAATCTCATTCTGCATCTCACAAGTTTTATAGTATTCCTGATATTTTCTTCGGAAAGTTTTCCTCATTTCATCCCAAGTACTTATTGTTTTTACGGCAACCCCATAAACCAATACAAAGAAAACCTAAATTAAGGGTTGCAGGAAAAAGTTTTAATTTGTGGGCATCTGCACAATAATCATAAATTCTACACAAATTTTCAAATTCAAATAAAAAGGCATTGGGATTTTCGTGCATCTTACCATGGAAATGGGGAAGAACTGAAGGTGAAATGTTTTTCATTTGTACTTTAGCATTAGGGTCCACAACCGGGAATTCAAAAGTGAGCTCACCTTGATTATTTCCTCCAACTCCTTCATCTCCTCTAATTCTTCTATGTGGATCATACTCACCAATCCCTTCACCATTATCATTCCTTTGATTTTCCATGCCTTCTCCTCCAAATAAGCTAAACCTAGTATTAGATGAAGGCTCAATGATTTTAGCTTTAGGTGTAAAAATAACCTTCTTTCTTGCTGCTAGCTGTGAAATACCAGAACTACCACTACCACTACTAGGGTCCAACTGTGACATAACACCCTGATTGGTTTGAGTAAATGTGGAGTGTTGACTTGTGACAGACCCAATCCAAGAATCATAATTTTCCAAATTATCAGTGTTCTTCCTACCTCTTTTCTATCCCTTACCCCTAGTCATTCATGTTTTAAAAAAATCAATCAGAAAAGATTCCAAAAATGTAAAAACACTTGCTGGTCAAAATCAAACTCAACTCCAATGTTGCAAGTATCAAAAAAAAATGTACCTATAGCAATTTTGTCTTTCAAAATAAATTACCCGCCCTTAAGCACTAACAATAGAAGCATACACCTGTTAATAAAAACAATTTAGAATTCACCTGTATCCTTTGAAAAAAAATTCAACTAGAATTTACTAGATTCTCTCCTCCCCCACAACAACGACAACAATTAACTCAACAATTATTTGTCAAACCATGAGTCATACATTTTGAGGCACAATACAATCAATGCCAATAGATCTAGCAACTCTATAAAATCACTAGTATCTCCAACTATTCGTCACAAACTTCGAGGTTCCAAATCAAAAATGAAATCATTAAACTAACTTTCTGCACTAAACTGGCAACTTTATTAAGAAAATAAACTCAGGCCTTACCTTCCTCACTCCTCAATCCCATCATCAATATGATCCTGTAAACTTATAAAAGCAATGTTCAAAGAAACATACACATTCCAAGTAAATCAACGACACAGAAATCACTTGCAATTTCTCAACTGGTTTCACCAGATTCAAGCTCGATTCTATACTTCTAACTTCTTTCCTTTAAGGTGTGGTTCCTATGGATGCAAACCAATGATGCACAAGTTGTCATGTTTTTAACTTCTTTCCTTTAAGGTGTGGTTCCTATGGATGCGAACCAATGATGCACAAGTTGTCATATAAAAGAAAGCATACTTTGTTCCTGCACTTCTCAAATTGAACAAAATATGCAAATTGACCCTGGACCACTTTTTGTTTTTACACAGGGATGCTATGAATATTACAAAGTCAATAACAAAACCAGTATGCTCACAATCATAAATAATAATAATAACCCTCCAGTTAATATTTTCACACTTCACTCTTCATGTACTCAAATATCAATCTGGATAGTCCAGGCATACAAGTTTAAAGAATGGAACAATCTTTAAGCACAATTAACAGTAGATCAAATCGTCACCAAATAGATCAAATCGTCCAAATGATTTATCTTGAGTTGTCAAGAATACCAGTGCAGGTAGAAAGCTATATATAATGTCTGTCGGATAAGACTCTTAATCATGACTTTTGAGAAAATATATTAATTACTTAGTGCAACAATTAAAGACAAAAATTAATCCAAATAAAATAAAAAATATTCCAAAGTCTGAGTACTCAAAGGAATAATTCTCAATCCAGATCACCAGACAAAATACTAATGGCCTTGGCCTGTTACTCTTTAGACATGCAATCTTTCATAATAAAAAAATTTTCTCAGTTCTTGAGGCTAGATGACTCAAGAGCTTCGAAAGGATGAAATTCAACAGGAATGCAATGTCCCTGTATTTCTCTTAAATCCTCCAAAGCCAAGGTCTATTTCCCTTAAACTAATATTTTCAATCTGTTCACAAATGTCATGGTATCAAATAAAAACCCTTTCAGGTGTTATGCCTACACTTCACATCGGTTTACAAATAAAACACAACCCGTACTCATTCATTAAGCAATGCCCATACCTATGGTTCTTTCGTCCAGGGTTTCAAGAAATGTAATACCACTATATTGCTTCAAAATGAAACAAAGCATATAACAAGATTAAACTTGAATGATAAACGTCACATCGATGAACAATGCATACCACCACAAATTGATCAAAACATTCAGTGACCACTACACACTTATATACTGGAGGTGTGTTGAGCTGGTATGGTTGGGCCCAAACCAACCAGCTCACACCCTCTTAAAGTAAAGTTAGATCACCAAATGAAATGAATCATAAACACAATACAATTGAAATGGAAATATAACCCAACATCAATCTTCTTTTATTACTTGGGAATCAGTATTTGCTTGAATAGATCAATGGCTCAGACCTGGTTGATCCATAGCAACCCCTTAGATTCAAACTAATAGTACATAAACAACATAGAAGGGTATTGCTAACCTATATCTATATCAAAATTTACATTACATAAAACATGTCACATCTCAGGTTGCGATAGAGCCAAATGTCTAAGAATATAAGATCATAATAAACAACTATCCATGGCGTTCTGGCACAACTTTCCTTTCATCACAGAAATCTTGTTCTCAGTGTAACGGTTCTTTTGGAAAACTGTTACTGATCATTGGATTTCTTATTGAATGCTGGAAGAAAACAGGCGCAAAAATCTCTGACCTCGTACCTAACAGTCCTTCATTAATCACGAACTTCTTCCAGCTAGCTTGTAATTAGCACTTTATCCATCGGTCCACATATCTAACCATAACGACGAAGTCCAACTGATATGAAAAATTCAAATAGTGCAGGAATCTGAGGCGGAGCAGGGATTTCGAGCTCATGAATGCTGCTTCATAGTTTGGTTTAAGTGATTAACAGAGATAATAGACATTAAGCAATACAATGAATGGAAACATTTTAGCTAAAAATTGAACCTTGTAACTTTTAATAATAAGCGACTTAAAAACTCACTTTCCCAAGTTCCTATCCAAAAGAACATGAAAGTGTGTAGACATAGGCTTCAAAATTTGTAAAAGAGAGGATACTTAAAGGCGACATAAGGCCAAAAAATGAGACATAAGAATATGAAAGCGTAAAGAACATGAAAGTGTGTAGACATAGGCTTCAAACTTTGTAAAACAGAGAATAGTTAAAGGTGACATAAAGACAAAAAATGAGATATAAGAACATGAAAGTGTGTAGCCACAGGTTTCAAAATTTGTAAAACAGAGGATAGTTAAATGTGATATAAAGCTAAAAAAAATAGATATTTTTAGGGACAATCATCTTCAAAACAATAAAAATACCAAAATATTTTCAAAAACTATTTTGGGTACAACACACTTCAAAGTAAATATTTTATTGAGTGTAATACATATTTTTCTAGATTCATCTTAACTTTGGAACTTTGGATCTATTAAACATAGAGAGATCAAATCTCTCGAGGTGAAAACCTTTCCTCAAGCTTTGCAATCAGTGAACACTTAGTGAAGAGGTTTGCATCTTGAGAAATTTTATCTCTTGTCCAAGGTTAAGATGGATCTAGCTATATATATATATTATCTTATTATTTTTATTTCAATGTACTTAATTGAGTCAAAATGTTTAAATTAATAATTATAATTATCAATTTTATTTATTAGTATTAGTATTATTAACAATTTTATATAATTTGATCAACTAGAAATATTTGCATAACATAACATAACTTTACAACATATACAGAATCATTATAATAATGTTCTTTTTTACCCTAAGAAATAATTATTAATTTTTGTCAAATAATATTAATTGTTATTAATATTATTCAATATTTCTTTAAGTTATATAGTTTTATGTTATTAGTTGGCTGAGATTTTGATAACAAGATCTATTGCACTGAGAGGAATCAAACATCTTGAAATGAAAACCTCTTTTAGAGTGAAAAGAGCTTTGATCCCTCTGGGTAGATACAAAGTTAATATGGATCTAGGTTGGTTTATTAGTAGTACTCTAATAAATGATATTTAAATTATTAATAGGAATTGAATGAAATATCCTAGTGGCATGATTGACTAGCAAGCACAATGGGATCCCACAACCCAAATTACTTCAAGGAATTACCAATTAAGCATAGGAAAAAAAAATAAGCTCTCCCACCTTCATGGAGTAAGTTATAAATTTAAAATTCTTTTTATAATTTATTATTATTAATTTTGAAACATGTACAACTTTCAAACTACACTATAGAAAATCCCAGTTCTTTATCTACAAAAACAAATCACATAAATCTAAAACTTACCAATAAAATTATTAAAATTTATGAAGAATATAAATATCACAACCAAATTTTCTTTCTCACAATTTTATCAATGTTTATAATATCTCCAGAAATATATATTAAATATATTATCTTATAAATTATGAAGTATATAATATCAACAAAAATTTACGCCCATTTTTTTTTATCACTATTTATAGTATATCCATAAACATATATTGAATATGTTATTTTATAATTTAATTTTTATTAAACTGAGTTTACATGATCATAAATAACAAGAATTGATTCAACCAGCATCAAAAACATATTTACGGTTGTGACCAACCTTCACAGATTGTAGATATTGAGTTCTTATGGGCTAAAATGAAAGGAGATGAAGTTGGAACACTCGCGTATCCTTGAGATGAAGTTGGAACACTCGCGTATCCTTGGCCTCTGACTTCTTTTCAAATGCAAACATCGAATAACATGGTAAGAAAGAAATTGACCTCTGTATTCTTTTCAAATGCAAGCATCGAATAACAGTGTAAGAAAGAAATTGACCTCTGAATTATTTTCAAATGAAAGCATCGAATAACATTGTAAGAAAGAAATTGACCTCTGATTTATTTTCAAATGCAAACATCGAATAACAGTGTAAGAAAGAAATTGAAGGGTGAGATGACCATGACGTGGGGCTTCTAGAGCTATCTCAAAATTATTATTAATAATTTAATTTAAGTTGGCTTAGTCGTTGAATTGATTTGAAATAGAAGTGGAAACTCAATGAGTTTGTTGACTTTTTCCGTCTTAGTTGTGAGCTTTTCCAATTTTTCACCCTATTGAGTTTGTACATTAATTTTTTTGATTTAATATATATATAAATTTAATGTATATAGGAGATGATAAAAAAAATGAGGCTTTTAGAGTTGTTGCAAAATGATTATTATTAACTTAATTTAAGTTGATGTAGTTGTTGAATTGATAAAAGCAAGAGAAAGAAAGAAATTATTTTAACGTCCACGTTGCTAAAGATAGCCTATGGGATAGATTGCTTCTTCATCTGTTTGATGTATTCAACCCTTTTTATGTGAAGCTTTAAAATAAATGCTCTTAGATTCTTGACAAACCCCTCGGTAAACAGATTATCCCAAGAGCTAGCTGCCAACATATCTACATAACTTTCCCTCTTGTCTTTGAAGGCGTCACATTCTAAAATGAAATGTTTTTTTGTTTCCAATTTTCCCAAAGAACAAAAAATGCATATCTTTTCCTCCCACACTTCCTTTGGCCTTTTCCAGCGCCCTGTTTCACAATAGAGTTGATGAGAATTAGTCCTTAACTCAGCAATAAGAATTCTGGCTCTCCAAGAGATATTGGGCTCTATGTATGCTTTTGGTTGATGATTATGAGTGGGATTAAACACTTCAATATAGTAATTTTTCTTTCTTCCTACCTCCTTATCCCAAGTACGTTTGTGGAACTTTTCCATAACAAAAGCTTTTATCTCTTTGTTGTTTATGGGACACGCGTTCAAGCAAATACCTCATTTACTAAACCATTTGTTATTTTGTTGCACCCAATTTTTTTTTCCCTTGCACAATCTATCATTAAAGACAATCTTAGGCCATCTACCCTCTTCCATTCGCTCAATTTTTTTTAAATACCTTATGACTCGCACCTAGCAATTGCTTCAATAGGAGCAGTCCATGTTTCACTTAACAAGGTATCATAAGGAACTACACTTGTAATCTTAAATTTGTTTGTAATCAAACGCTTCTGAATTTTCTCAATTTGTCTCCACTGCATGTCGGAGGTACTGCTAGCCCATAGTTCACAACCATAGAGAATCACTGGAATCACTAGAAGCCCAAAAGGAGTTTGAGTGGTTTTCCAGTCCCATAACTCTCCCTCTCTACACCTATTTTGAAAAGCATAAAATTCTTTCCAACCCCCCAAAGTTCTTTTCTTTCTACAACCATTCCAGCTTAGATTTTTGTTGAAGTCAATTCTGAGGTATTTGTAATCCACAACTTCTTCCAAAATGTTGCCTTCAAAGTAGAAATTATGTTAGTTATGTTTTCTTTTCTTAGAGAAGACCACTACTTTTGTTTTGTTGATATTGACTTGCATCCCCACACTTTCACAAAAAAGCTCAAGGGATAGTAAGTGTTCTTGCAAACCAAGAGTCGATTTAGCAATTAGAATAAGGTCATGTGCATACAAAAGAATCCTTACAACAAACTTGCTCAAATAGATACCATCACCCCCTTGCAAATTTAACCATTCCTCAAGATTGTCGATATATAAACCAAAAAGGGTAGGAGACAGTGGGCAACCTTGCTTGACCCCGATATCACTTCTAAAACTTTCAGAAATGTGTGTTAAAGTTCTAATTTTGAATTTCACCTCTTCATACAACCTATGCACAACTGCTCTCAAATGTTTAGGAACCCCAATTTCCTCCATTCTGTGCCAAAGTTTATCCCTAGGAACCGAGTCAATTGTTTTTCTAAAATCAATAAAGCAACAAAAGACTTCTTCCTTTTTGTCCCAAACCTTTTCAATGATGTGCCTTAAAGTTATGCAATGATCAATTGTGGAATGTTTAGGTCTAAAACCTGCTTGCCCTTTAGCACTCTTATCTCCTTATTCTTCCCACTTGCTAATTTTTTTTCCTTGCATGCTTTCAAATAGCTTTGCAAACAAAGGGTTTATCATGATGGTCCTATAATTTGAGGGATTATTGATGTCACCGCTCTTGAAAAGAGGTATTTCGAGACTAGTTGTCCAATCTATGGGGAGCCCTTATTGTATGATGTTGTTGAAGATTTTTGTAATGTGAGGTGCAAGAATCTTTGAGCCCCACTTTAGATATTCTACTTGGAGTTCAACTAAGTCTTTTGCTTTTCCAACACCCAACTTCTTGATACCCATCTCTAACTCTTATACCGTGAAGAGTTCCACATCAGTGTTGACCAAGGGGGGAGGGTCAACTTGGGAACCTGCTCATAGAGTTGTCTTGCATAGTAAAACCATTTAGAAGCTATAATGTTATTTCCAGTTTGTATCATTTCAGTTAGAGCTCCTTCCACAATAATTTGGGATCATTTTTCCCAAGGAAGATTAATTCTTCCCTCTTTGAAACCATGAAATTGGCCTTTTTCTTACTCAATAACTGCTTGTAAGATTTGAGCTTTATGTTACCCTTGTTTGACTCTTTCCACATTCTCCTTGCCTTTTGCATTTCTCGTCAAACCAAGCATTCACCAGAAAGCAATTTGTTTCAGAGTTCTTAATTTTTGTTCTTTTGCACTTTGCAAGTGTGCATTGAATTAAATGTGTTAATTCATGACTATGAAGGCTGTGAATTGTAATTTTCTCCTTCTCTAAGAGCCTCTCTAGCGTCATTTTGAAGGTATTACAATTTTCTAGGGTCAAAAGAATTCTGCCGTGTGGGAGATTTTGTTGGACATGCTGAATTTTTTACTCTAATTATTTCTTTCCAATCCAAGAGAAACACAAATAAATTGGCTTGTGATCTGATTTTAAATCCCACAGCTAATCTCCAACTAAAACTTATTCCATTTTCTCACATAAACGATGCGAGCAAATTACATAATCTACCACACTTGCTCCATTGTAAGTATTGCAAGTGAAATTACCAGACTTTTCCCATCTAGTCAAGCCATTACAAATGACTAAATCAAAGGCCCCACATAGAGTAAGCAATTGTTCACCAAAAATATTGCAGCCCTTGTCCTCTAAAATTCTTTCCCATTGATGATTACTTTCTTCTGTAAGCCAAATAGGGTCACAATCATCTTTACGACAAAGAATTCTAGCTTGCTCACTTGCAGTCCTAGAACGGGAAGAAAAATTATTGAAACAAAATTTCATTCATTGACTTTTTCTATTTTAGTTGTGAGTTTTTCTAATTTGAAGCCGACATTCTATCTTATTAATATTAATATGTTGAATTAATATTAATACCCTTTATATCTTATAAATTCAACATACTAACATAAATTCAACTTATTGAACATGTTTAGAAACCTTGGTGAATCTTACTATTTCCAAATATGCACAATGTAAAATGTTTGGAGATATTTTTGTAAAAATATTTAAATTTCTAATGATTTCATATTAATATCTATAAAATTTTAGTGATTTTTAAGGTGAAATAATTTTATACTATAAAATTTGGAGAATCATTTTTAGAAAAAATGGAAATTGGGAAAATCTCTTTTTTGGAGAAAAAAAAAGGAATATTAGCCCCCCAAAATTTTCATGGTATTTAGCCAAAATTTAAAAATGTTGACATATGATCTTTATTACATTATGCCTAACGCCTACACACCTCCTCCATATTGGGCCATAGGGCGCCTCTCGATGCAATTATGATTTAAGTGATTATCAAATTGCATATGGTAAGTCAAATTTGATAAAGTAATTACACCATTTGGTTTTGATATCATTGTTATTGTGTATGTGCTTTATGTAATATCATTTTTATTGTTTATATTCTTTGTGTTTAAGTAGGTTTGGCTTTTTTTCTAGATTACAAGGTTTGGAAAATTTTTTGAGTATTTTGTCTCATTTTAAGGGTAGTACTTAGGGTAAACCTTAAAATATTCAAGGCACAAGGTTTGTCAACAAAAAAATGGAAGTCACTATAATAATATATTTGTTATGAACTTAATATGTCACTCACAAGAATTGAACCTGGGCGGGGAACATAGTAATCATTCCTCCCAAACACCTAAGATAAACCCAATTGACAAGTAGGGTTACATTACTTAATTTTTTTTTTTTTTTTTTTTTTCTTAACGATGAGGTTTCTTACATCTAAGGGATGGGTTGTTTATTGACACGAATAATTGAGTGATACATTGACATGGTGCCACTTTAGTTAACATGTTTTAAATGAACCACTATGCTCCCTATGCCCCAACATCCCAATTTTGGGGAAGGGCCCAAGGACCCACAAGATTTAATTGGGACCAAAACCTACGCAAGCCAATCGACCTACAATATTTACAATTTGACGAAGTGTTACATGGTACAACAATGTTTTAATTGGAGAAAATTCTTGGTAAGAAGCACCATGTTTCATTACGAGTATTAAAGACCTTAGAGAATGTTAATGATTGTTAATGGCACTATATGTTATGATTTTTTAATCCACGGGATTGCAATATGGTTCTTAGAATTGTAAGAAATGGATTCATAAGAATTCATTGCTAATTGCTCTCTTTTTTTCCTTCTTTGAGGACTTTCTTTTCATTGTCTTAATAGATCAACCCATTACCTCCACAAGTATTCATCCGTTTAATTCCTTTGCAATATTTAGTTATAGAAAGGTTGTTTGATTTTATCACCTTATGCTAGCTATCAATATTATTTATTCTTTTATTTTCTCACAAATCTAATGTGTCTATACCTAGATAAGGGTGGTGTTAATTTAATGATGGTTTGGCGATATGAAGGGATTGTCTTTTCAAGCTTCTGAAAATATAATAAGATTTTTCTCATCATTTTTTTTTTGGTCCTCTTGTAGTCAAGATTAAAACCTATGGGAAGAATTTGGTTAATATTGTCTTCAAGTCTCTTGCCAATTAACATAGCTTATAGAACCTTGGCCAAAAATTTCAATTAGGGTTCCCTTCCCATGATTTCCTTGAAGACACCTCTTGACCCTTAATTTCCCCTATTGATGAAGCAATAATTTTTCTTGATAATTGGCCTTTGATATTCATTGGGACAATGTAATCTCCTTCGCTCAACGTATTCAACATGTAACTCATATTTTTACTTATAACAATGTTACCACTTTAACAAGAACTCCATATTTCTCAGGTTTTTAGAGGTCACATTCAATGGTCATTTTTACTCCATCTTGAAAATGGTGTTCTCTCTCTCCCAAATTTATATGGTTAAAATTTAGACCTTTTACAACCATGACTTGGAATGTCATAAACAAAATCCTTCGAATCAATCCCAAATAACAAAATTGGTGCTAACTGTTATAGAAATTTTTGTGCCTTACAGCATTGAGCATGAAATGTCCATAATCTAAGGGATCCAAAGTCCCTAAACATGTTGTTCCTACCCCTAGAGGAACAAGGGTAACTAACCACAACAATTCACAGAAGTTCTCCATCTGAAAATGCTCAAAAACAAGTCAATTCAGGATCGTGTCAACTGCTCCACTGAGCATCTGCGCTGAATGTCAACTGCTCCATTGTCTACCTGCTTTGAATGTCAACTGCAACACTGGCTACCTGCGCTGAGCGAGTTTGGACAAGTGGCAGGCTCATTCCTCAATGTGTCAATGCTCAGGAATCCTCTCTCCAAAATAACTATATATAGATCTCTCCTCCATGAGATCTAGAGGCTGGAATTTTGTTATTGCAAAGAATTGATGTTGGTTTGAGACTGGATCACTGGGTGCTTAATGCTTTGAAGGGTGGTGAAGATAGGAATTCCATTCTGCTGGGAAGGAGATGCTGGATTGGAGCCCTCTGGGTTGTATCTCTTCCTGAACCCTGTTATTAATCAATAAAGCTATCTTGGTTTTCTCCTATATACTGGTGTACTTGTATGATTGCATTAGTGTATTTGATTTACTTCTAATCCGGAATCATTTATGAATATGAATATTTGCCTTTGTGTTGTGTTCTTCTCTTGTCGCAAGTAGCTGTTCTCTTGTCACAGGTAGCTGTTCTCTTGTGATCTCGCAGGAATCAAGTAGCTGTTCTCTTGGACGAACGAGGAGGCAAGTAGATGTGAACACCCAAAGAGAAGAGGATCTAGATCGAGGGACAAACGGAAGACACCGGTAAGTCCATTGATCTCCCCTCTTTCACATTTCATAAAGGAAAGAACCAGAATAGCTGTATCTATTTGTTGCTAAGGCACTGTCACACCTTAGGTGGATAGGATCGTCCTGCATAGGTATTTTTCCCCACAAAAAATTGGCGACTCCACTGGGGAAGCTTGTTTTAGTCATTTTATTTGTGTTTACATCATTGTTTGCTTCATAGACTCAACAGCAACAATCGAACTGCTTCTGCAAAGTAGACTGTTGTTGCCTTGATCCTTCACTGGATTTTGTCTATGATCTGAACAATGGACTCACAAATGACTTGATGATCCTTTGTGATAGTCTTTAGTACCCTCTCAAAGCATCCCTCTGATTATACCTTGCTTGTGTTTCTGATTTGGCCTGAAACAGTTGATTTTTGAGCATTTTATGACCCAGAACCCAGGGGAAACGAGAGTTTCTCCTTCAGCGCAACTGTTGTGAAGCCAGTCTACATTTCAACGCAGGTCCCGTGAAGGCTACCTGCGCTGAATTTCAACTCCACAGTGTTGAGGTTGCGCTGAACCAGTTTGGCCTTGTGCAGATGGGGTTCTCTGCAGTCTGTTGCCCTGTTTTGATCTTTGTTTTTTGCAGCCTTTAACCAGCATAGGTACCAGTCTGATAACTCCTTTTCTTTGCTTAGATTCCGCCTCCTTTTGTACAAAAAGACTGTGAGTGTTTTTATGTGTTTTTACGTCATTTACAGTTTTCCTTTGCATGAGTGAAATAATCATCCTGTAGCCCTTGATTCAGATCTGATTGACTGTGATCTTAGGAGAGAGTTCATTGGCTGTTTACAGTTGATTATCATTTGCTTTTGCTTATTGGTTTGAGTTTGTCTCTTTTAAGTGTCGAAACAAGTATTCATTTCGAAAGTCGCAAAGTGATTGTAATCTATTATACCCTTGTGGATTTCGGAAAAAGTAAACTTGTTTGTATCTGTCGTTTAAAAGCAAATTCAAAGTTGTACAAAAAGATTTCTTTGTAGGCATCTATACTAAGAAAGCAGAAAACAAACACCTGCATTGTGAATTTGCATTTTGATAAGTTTGCATGCTTGATTTAGGAGGAGTGCATTAGAGTGTGATCATTGCTCTTTGAGAAAAGATAGTTTCTTTCTTTTCCCTTAGTAGCTAGGATTTTCAAAGTTGAAAAGATTATAAAGCTTGCTTATCATCTTAGACTGCATTTAGGAATTGTACCATACATCTCGTGGTGATCCTGAAAGGCAAACTTCTAAAAAGATCAACTTAAAATAAACTGAATGAACCTAACAACGCTTTGCAACGTAACGCACAACATAGAGGTCTAGGCTAGAGACATGTTCCGGTGTCGTTAAGCCTAGTGACTGTCGATCTCGTGGAAGGTGGGTGATTCCTCCTGAGGGACGATAGCGCTAGTATGGATTGTGCTCCCACGTACCGTCGCGTATATATTGGGAGACCCCTATAGGCATATATCTTTTATCCTTAGGAAGCCGTGTCGTCCGCCCTACTGATCGCAATGCAGTGAACACAACATTCACGAAGATCGACCGCTCGTACCTTAAAAAGTATTCTGCGGTTTTGCGAAAAGTTTGGCACACCCTCTACCTAGATCTCCAGAGTAGTTTCTTTTGGCCTTTTTCAGACTCTATAACAGAAAAAGTCCATCCGAGCATTTGTCACTTCGGGCTCGTTAAAACATCGAAGCAGACTAGAGTCATCTTTAGCTTTTTCTCGACTCTTTAAAAGTGAAAAAGTAATTTGTGTCTAAAGCGTCTAATAAAATTCATTTAGTTCAGAAACACACTTTCCCCTTTTGTATTTTAGTTGATCGAGTAATCCGCAATCGTGGAAGAAAGTCAATTGAAACCCTGTCGTTCGCAGAGGCTTGCGAGTCAACCGTCTTTGTCTCCAGAATCGAAAACGGTACGGACAAAACGAACTCGTTTAACTGGTTTGAAATATCCTATCAAAGTTAGAACAAGTTTTCTGACAACATCTGAGATTCTGGTTACTCCAAACATTTCTGGAAACCCTGCCTCTATTGAAGAAGTTCAACAACCATAGAGGGACAATGATATTGATCCTAGTCTGAGAACAAGTACTTGTGTTACTGAACCAATTCCGTCTGTAACCGGTCCAGAGAGTCTTGTTCCTCAAACAACTGTCGTTGTCGAAACAACCCCTTGTTCGGCACCAGAAATATTTTACGGACCTGACGGTCTTCCTCTTCCACCTGGTCTGATTGCGATAGAGGAAATTGTAGAGGATCCGCAAGCAAGTACTCCAACCCATTTTGGAGTAGGGGTCACTCTATTTCCTTCTACATCAGAAGTTAGTCCATCACCAGTGGAAGTTCCTGTAGAATCACTAGGCAATCTATTGGATAGACTCAAAATGTCTGAGCAACCGTCGACATCTAGGACTGTGTCAAATGACACAACGACAATAGAACTCCCTGTCGTCACTCCAACGATGTTTGCCGGTGTACCATCTGTCCCAACTAGCTCGCAACCGCTAGAAGGAGTCCACCCAGGGACTATTTCGACAGTGTTGTCTGTTCCAGTTTGTTCCTCCGGAGTAATATCCGGTAACTCTTATGTTGAGACTCGAGAAATTGATCCCTATGGAGGTCAATTTGGGCCATCTAGTCCCCAAGGGCAAACAATCCCCTTGAGTTCTGGATTGCTACCGTATGGGGGACAGTATGCCCTTTCATTACCCCCTCCGGGAGGATATCCATACGGCAGTTCTCAACAATATTCAGGTTATACTGGAGTTACGACAAGTGGTTGGGTACCTATGCTACCCCAATAGCCAAGAGTTGTGTATTCTATGCAACAGTGTGTACCTATGTCGAACATCCCGACAACACCAGCTATTGTAACAGTGTCGCAAGTTCAAACGATGCCTGTTGTGTGTCAACCTCAGATTTCTCAGGTTGTAATGCAACAGCCCCTTGACCCGATGACACAACCACAATCACCAACTGGTGGGGCGACACAGGTCCAAACGGGTACAATTACCCCACATCTTGGTCCGTCGGTTAGTATAGCACAACAGAGCATGGCTTCACAACCGTGGCTAGTGCAATACTAACAACCACAATTCCAGCAAGTGTACCAAGGTTCTGAGCAGCAGATCTTTGCGAACAGTGGACAACCGTATATTCAAAATGGTCAAAACCAACCGTTTTACAGTGGTCAAGTCCACCAACCGTATCAGTCATACCAACATCAATTACATTATGCTGGTATGCAAAGGCCTACTACTCAAGCGATTCCATCGTATCCTGGGTACGCCTCACCTAACCTGAATCAACAGTTACCATTCATGGCAACTTTAGAATTACCGGATCTACACCGATTAACGAACGATCCAATTGCTTACGCCCCTTGGTGGCCAGCGATTCCTCATAAGCTTCCATCGGACATTCCTAAATTCAATGGAAATCCAGGTGAAGACCCGTCGAATCACGTGATGACTTTTCATCTGTGGTGTTCGTCGAACACCCTGAACGATGATTCGATAAGGCTTCGCCTTTTTCAGAGGAAATTGACAGGTCCAGCGGCTAAATGGTATATTGAATTACCTAGAGCCTCTTTTGACAATTTTAGTTCCCTAGCCACGACTTTCTTAACCCATTTTCAATTACCGATAAGGTATGAAACTGGAACAAAAATCTTAACCAACTTCAAGCAGACAACGGCTACTCATATATCCGATCATATACATGAGCGGTGTCATCGTCGCAGGATGGTAAAGACTTACGTTCCCGATCAGCTGTTAGCTGAATGGTTTATAAAGTCGTTACTTCCTGCTATAACGGAAGATGTGGCCAAGGGAGGAGTCGTAACAGAGGAGCAGGGTATTGCTCGTGCACAATATCTAGACTTAGTATACACTCAGTCTGGCATGCTCTACGACAAAATACCTGATGCCCCTAGACCAGAATTCTCAATTCCTCCTCCTCCTAAATCAAATAGTGACTCTCATGCCGGCGACGGTGTGATTGGCACAGCAAACGCAAAGTCGACAAAGGCTTCGTCTAAGAAAGCCCGTAAGACTTCGGATCAAAATACAAATCAAGAAATTCTTTCTTCGGAAGTAAATGCTGTATCAGCGGATAAAGGCAAAGAACCTAATCAACCAGGAAGCAAGAAGAAGCAAAAGAAAGGGAAGAAGAAGAAACAGGGTGAGTCATCCCCTCAGAAAACTTCTTCAAACCCTCCTAGGAAAGGGATCATTGGACGAAAGATTGTCCATACAAAGCTGAGCTTAAAAGGTTCTTCAAAAATTCGCAAACCTCAGCTGTGTTAACTGATCCATTTCCAAATCAAGGTCAAAATCTTGTTGATAGTGGAAATGCTTCCCCGTCGCAAGTGCTAATGTTGTCGATCTCCAAGCAATAGAATGATGCTTTGATTTCGACAAGGAACAAAGATTACGGGAATCCTCCGCTGTCGAACGACAAAGGTAAAGATCAACCAAGTAGTTCGACAACAACTTCGACAAAAGTTGTACCACCCATCATTCCTGAATTAACAATAAAACCGCCGAAGGGAGTAGTACACAAGTCGACATTTAATCCTCGTGCCAGAGCGGCGCAGCATTATAACATAGTGGAAGATTTGGCCCAATCGCCATCCGCTATGTCGACTCTTGAGGTACTACAAAATTGCCCATCCCAAAGGCAGGCATTGTTATCGGCTATTGGTGGGGTTGATCCTAAGGATTCCAATCTTGTATCCTTCGATCACAAAGGATACGACCCACAGTTACCAGCTCAACTAGCTTTCCTTATTCAAGTGAAAGCCCTCAACAAAACTGTTCAGCGAACAATTATTGATGAGGGGGCATCTACATGTATCATGTCGATGAGTTGCTGGAAAACTGTAGGGTCTCCAACCTTGTCGCTATCTTCGACAACATTAAAAGCATTCGACGGAAGGACGTACACCCCGTACGGAATCCTAAATAACTTGAAGATTGAACTAGGAGGAAAAACAGTAGAAATAGATGTTGAAGTCATCGATGGGAATCTTGACTATAACATCCTACTCGGAAGACCATGGATATACGCCATGGCGGCTGTAGTGTCGACTTAATTTAGGAAGATCGCATTCCCTTTTCAAGGAGGGATTACGGTCGTCGACCAACAAAACTTCCTCCTTTATGGTTCACAAGTTACTGGAAGCATTCCCATGATCCATGAGAGCAACCATTCGCTTCAAGATATCGGAGTAGGCCTACTGAAAGACCCCACATTGATGGGAACTTTCGCGCTTCCACCTCCTATCTACATAGGAAATATAGCGTTGGTAGCAACCTGCAACATGATATCTTCCACGAAGGTCGCAGAAGAAGATACCGACATGGATCATGCCATGGTTTCGCCCCCAAGCCCAATAGAAATATTGTAGCAATCAATGTTTCGGGCATGGGAGGCGAACCCAAATCAACACTCGTCAAGAATTTGGGTAGATAGGTCTAGAGAATATGGTACCCCATTAGATCCTTGGTCGAAAGTGCATGGGACTGACGAAGGAATCTTACAATCAATGTTGATTGAGGGGGCACCATGGAATGATCACCACCATTGTTCCCTTCTTCCAGAATATGAAGAAGATACTCAACAAGACCTTTATCACCCTTCAGTTTTTGAATTCCTATCAAATACTGTAAATACAGTGGATTCCGAGCGAAACTTATCCAATATTGAAGATACTATAGCCATAAATATCTCGACTAAACCAAATGTTGTAGAGAATATTTATGTCGGCAAAGGTTGTTCCCCTTCAGAACTGGAAATATATAACGCTCTTTTTCGCGAGTTCAGAGATGTCTTTGCTTGGTCATATGATGAAATTCCAGGCATTGACTCGAGTATCGTTGAACATGAAATTAAGATGTATCCTGATGTCAAACCGGTAAGACAACGGCTTCGGCAGGTGCACCCCAAGAATGCCGCTGCCATTAAGGCAGAAGTTGAAAAACTTCTCCATGCTGGTTTCATCTACCCGGTTCCTCTAACCGATTGGGTATCGAATATTGTCCCTGTTATGAAGAAACAAGGGACGATTAGAGTGTGTGTCGACTATAGGGATGTAAACCAAGCTTGTCCGAAGGACAACTACCCTACACCCTTCATCGACCAGATAATTGATGAATGCGCCGGATGTGAAATCTTTTCATTTATGGATGGATTTTCCGGGTATAATCAAATAAATATCCGCCCACAAGACCAGTCAAAGACTACATTTATTTGTCCGTGGGGCACATTCGCTTATCGAAAATTACCCTTTGGTTTAAAGAACGCAGGGGCGACGTTTCAGAGGGCAATGAATTATGCCTTCCATGACATCAAGAACATCTTTCAACCATATCTCGATGACCTTCCGGCTCATTCGCGAAAGCGGACTGATCATCCGCAGCATTTAAGAGCGATATTTCTACGTTGCCGACACTACAAGAAAAGACACAATCCGCACAAATGTGTGTTTTGCGTCGGTTCTGGTTGTTTACTTGGCTTTGTAGTCTCCAAGGATGGGATTCGTCTCGACACTTGCAAGGTTCAGGCAATCATTAATTTGCCTCCACCTTCAAATTTGCTTCAAATTCAGAAACTCCAAGGGAAAGAAAACTTTCTGAGGAGGTTCATTCCAAATTACGCAGAACTTGCTAAAGGTTATACTCATCTTTTGAAAAAGGATGTACCTTTTGTCTGGGATCAGGTGGCGCAAGCTTCCTTTGATGCTCTGAAAGATTCTCTAGTAAAAGCATCATTAATGTATGCCCCAGACTATGAAAGAGATTTTAACATGTATATGGCTGCAGCAGATACGACCATTGCGATGGTTTTAGTTCAAGAAGTCGATGGAATTGAACATCCTATATATTATTTAAGTAAAAAATTGAATGATAGAGAAAGAAAATATTCTTAAGTTGAAAAACTAGCACTTGCAGTTGTTCAAGCAATTCAAATATTTCGACATTATGTCCTCTTTCGGAAAACTACCATTTTATCAGATTGCAACCCCATGACTTATATACTGTCGCGACAGTTGCTGGGGGGAAAATATTCAAAATGGATAGCGATCCTTCAAGAATTTGATCTGGAATTTGTAAAATCCAAATCAAAGAAAGCTCTAGTTTTCGCAGAATTATTGTGCGATCTCCCATCATCGTCCAACGATGAAACCTCCGAAGAATCAATCGTGGACGAGAGTTTGTTTCTGATATCTGCAAGCAATGAGTGGTATGGAGATATCATAATTTATCTCCAAACCCAAAAGTTCAGGCCTAACACCTCTCACTCTGAACAGAAACCTATACGATACCAAGCTAAAGACTACATGATCGTCGTTGATATGCTTTACCGTCGTGGTATCGATACAATTCTGACGAGGTGCCTTACCCATGAGGAGGCCGAAAAAGCCCTGAATGAGTGTCATTCAGGTGCGTGTGGGGGGCACCAATCTGGATATGAAACAACACAACAAATCTTACGAGCAGGATACTTCTGGCCAACCATGTTCAAAGATTGCATAATCGCAGTCAGAAGTTGCCATGCTTGTCAAATTTTTGATAGCAAAACCAGAAGACCACCCGCACCTTTGCAGCCAATAGTTGTTGTTGGGCCTTTCGCCAAGTGGGGCATCGATTTCATGCAATGTAACCCCACCCCGACCGGGGGGCATGGGTATATTATAGTCGCCGTTGACTATTTTACCAAATGGGCCGAGGCGATGCCTACATTGGATAACACTGGTGAAACAGCTACCCTTTTCTTTTTCAATCATGTAGTCGCCAGGTTCGGCGTACCGCAGGCTATAGTTACAGATCATGGATCACATTTTCGCAATCACATGATGGTTGAATTAGCTGCCAAGCTAGGGCTATCTCATGACAGCTCTACCCCGTATTATCCGCAAGCCAACGGACAAGTTGAAGCAATCAACAAGGTCCTAAAGCGTATGTTGCAAAGGATGATCGGGGTTCACAAAAGAAGGTGGCACCTAATCCTGTACTCAGCCTTGTGGGCTTACCGAACATCGGTAAAGAATGCGACTGGGTTCACACCTTTCCAACTAGTGTATGGCCTGGAGGCAGTCTTACCAGTCCAGTGTGAAATTTCGTCTCTTAAACTCGCAATTGATCTACTCCCCGGAACTTCAGAAGAAGAGGCACATTTCTTGGAATTAATCCAACTGGATGAAACCCGTCGTGACGCTGCTTTGGCTAACGAAGCCCATAAGAAACGAGTTAAGGCGCAGTTCGACAAAAATGTCAAACCCCGTGTCTTCTAAGAAGGTGACTTGGTCCTGCTTTACGACCAGGAATCCGATAAATTGGGAGCAGGTAAATTTAATTCTTTATGGATGGGCCCCTATATTGTTAAACGAGTGTTAGCAAAAGGAGCCTACGAGTTAATGGATTATGACGGAATTCCACTGGCGCAACCCCGCAATGGGTTGTACCTCAAGCGTTACTATGCTTAAATAGTAACCTGTGTGCTTTTGTTGTATTTTGTTTTCGCTAAAGTGTTTGTTTTGGTCAAGTAATCCACCTTTTTACATTTATTGCAGATGTCGAACCTTTCTGAGACATGTGTGGGATATGCTGACGGAGCGAGTCGTAGTTTGCGGAACCTGTCCTCCGCGGCCTGGGCCATTTTTGATCCAAGCGGCGAGTTAGTGAGTTTCAGAGGTGTGTGTATTGGGCAATCAACGAATAATATCGCTGAGTATAGCGCGTTGATAGAACTCCTCTCTGATGCCATCACCCATGGTATACGCCGACTGATCGTCAGGCTAGACTCACAACTCGTGATACTACAACTCAATGGTATATACTCTATCCGCAATCCAGCTATTTATCGTATGTTTCTAAGGGTTAAGATTTTGGAAAGACAGTTTGATTTAATTCAATACCAACATATTTCCAGGAACTTAAACACATTAACCGACTCATTAGCAAACTATGTGTTAGATAGACATTTGCGACATTTATAAAAAGAAATGCATCATCAATATTGTACAAGTGGACCATATAACTCAACAAGAATAAACCTCGAAAATCAATATATATATATATATATATAAGCTGTTTATCGTTTACACATAATGTTCTGTAACCAAGACAAAATTGGTCACATGACCCAAAAACTCAAAAGTGCTAGGGGGCACCCTAGCCTAGTGATGCTCATGATAGCACGTCACGGCCTGTGCGATCATGCGCAAGAGACGAGTCCATTGTCTAGGCACACCAGTAGTATGCCGCTGCAAATGTAAAGGTAACTCGTCGATCCGTACATCCGGAATACTGAGAGTAAGGCTCTCCACCTGCTCCTGCATAGCTGTAAGGGTCTCGGCCATGTCAAGGTCGCGAAGAATAACCCTCCCAGCAGGCTCCCCTGCTGGGGCAGCAACTTGCGGTCTCGGACGAACTGCTGGATGAACAGGACCAACATCTGCATGCACACAAGAGTTTGATTAAGAGTCTTGACAGAACAAAGCACAGCAACATTATGAATAAAAACAGTAAACAGTGATATGGTCAGAGATTTTACCAATAGCGCCCCATTGTTTGCCATCCAGTAACACCAAATCCGGATCACCTCGGAAATACATACCCACATATGGATACTCGGAATAGACCATCTCCTGGCGCTCGAACCACCTGAAGAAGGTATCAATGAAAGTAATCTGAGGTTGACCAGCATGCCTAGACATGTGATCGACCCATCTCTGCATGCGTGGCTCGGTTGGAGAAGGCAAGTCGAGCACAATATACTGAGGCTGCATCAGTGGTATTTTCTCCAAGGCGAAGGCAGTCAAAATAGAACCAAATCCAAAGTTCTTCAGCTTCCCGTCCTTTACCTTGGTCAATTGACTTTTCATTTGAACAAGTACTGCATCACACCAGTTGAATACTTTCGGTTGGAGACACTCCAAGGCATGCTGCACATAAGATCTGTTGGCAACGTGAAGAGATGCACTACCGGCCATCCTACCAATAGTATACAGAATGGACTTGAGAGACCTGTCAGTAATCTCACGGATAACAACCTTGTCGTCTCTGCTTGGCTGGGAACCTTCCCTACAATACTGGCGAACATAGTCTCTCACGGAGTCATTCCCCCGGGCCGAACATGACAAAGAAATGGGGGCACCCTGCCTTGACAACCGAGTCAAGAAGTAAATGTCTACGATGGTTAAGGGGATGGATTTTCCCCTAATCTTGAATACTTGGTTGATGGGATCCCAAGCATCAAGCATATACTACAGTAAAGAGATCTGTGCTCTCATGCTAGAGATACAGAAAAACTTCAGCAGGCCACAGTTCCACAGCGCGTTCACCGTGACAGGGTCATGGAGAGCAATCATATCTTCTTCTTCATGTTCTCGTTCTCACCATGTAAGGGACATTTTGCTCAAAGGTCCTTCCAAAACAAACAAGAGAATGAGTAAAATCCTGGATTTGATGAGAAACTGGCGAAATTTCATCAAAAACTGTGCCACAAAATCTGTTTTCTAGTCCCAACGCAGGTAGACAGTGTTCCACCTGTGTTGAAGGTCAAGCTGCCTCAAGGCAGCTTGACATTCAACGCAGGTTTCGAGTGGACAACCTGCGTTGATGACAGGGCGCCCTGGCAAAACCCCAGGTGATCAGAAATACTGAGAAACAGGCACAGAATGGAAAAATGAAACCATGAAAAGAAAGAGCTAGGGTTTAGCTCCTACCTGGTCCAGACAGAGCCGAGAATCGTCCACAGAATCTCCCGAAATCAGCTGGTAAAAATCAAGGGGGAAGAGGCACCTCCAAAGCTCCAACAAGCCAAGTTCAAATGAAATGGTAAAATGAGAGGTAAAAACACTTTTTAATTGCTTTTTACGTAGTTCAAAGCGAAATATTAGGGTTTTTCAAGCAAATGTTATTCATTTCTAACTAAGTTTGATGCAGCAATTGAGAATGCAGTACTATCCTTGAAAAGAGAAAAGCTAGTTATGGTAAAAAATCAAAATTTGACTATATAAACGAGAAGTTTTAGCATAAAGTTCATGCTCGTTAAAAGATAAACGCAAGATCCGAGCAGTTTTAGCACATATTTCATGCTCGTTAAAAAATAAACATAAGTCCGAGCAGTGTTTTGGCGCATTCAAGCTCGTTAAAAAATGAACCTATTCCGGTGAATAACCATTGTGTATGTAACCTCATCTGCCATAAAAGCCTTGGTCGTGTCTGCACCGTCACCTCCACTTTTCATTTGGCCGATCATTCACCTCCATATGATTGTTTACCCTTTTTGAGGAACAGCTTCGAAGAGTGATTTCACCTAGCCATCCTTGTGACACTGCCGTGATTGGAAAATTCCAACCTGTACCTGGAATCAGCTGCTAACCCTGTTTATCACTCGTTCCTCAAAAGACGAGTCTTCTTTAAGTTCTTTTCAACTGACTCGTAAAATATGAAAATATTGCCGAGTTTTGGCCTTCCAGCTCGTTAAAGCGACCAGAAGTGCTATCCCTCCTCTAGATTTAATCTTTTTGGACCTGAGGGATTATTGCATAAAAAGATCGAGTGCTTGTTTTGTTCGGCTCGTTAAAACTATCGAAAACTCATCCCTTCTATATTGTTTTATACTTTTTCGGACTTAAGGGATTAGATGATGAAAAAGGAATTTTGGAGTTAACTTTATGTACCTTTTCAGACTCTCTAAAAATGAAAAGGATCGAGTTATCTTTGTCGTTAGACTCGTTAAAATCACTAAATAGCGACAAACTTGTCTTTAGACGAGAACGAGTTTCACTATCGCTAGACTCGTTAAAACATAGCGATGGGCTTGCCTGAAGGGTGGGTTATAGAACAAGCATATGTTATCCTCCTCAAGCTTGACAAAAATAAAGAGGTACTGGTCAGAAATGACTGGGGAAAAATTGGGAGAAAACTAAAGAGAACTTTGATGGTAGCAGGTCGCTCTTGAACATGACACTTTTCCTCCGTACCACAATCGGGTTGGGTTGTTTCATTCACCGGTCACATCACCATGGTCTCGCCATACCATCCATATTTGGGGTAATGCTACCGATCCATCGCATCAGTGTCGCCATATGTTCAAGAGAATTCATTCTGAAAGAGTCAACCGGGTCCCATCCACTGCCATACATTATCCTTCATCCATTCATGACCGCCACCCTGAATCATATGTCACAGATCATTTTCACCTCCATTAAAATCATTAGCTCCGTTCCATGTCACTGATGTGGGATTCATCAAGGCCCTCCTTTGACGGATCGCTTCTTGTCGACATCAGCTCATTATCCAAGAAGTTGATCTAGGAACAACCCCTTCATTACTTTGAAGCTTGCATGCCTCAATGGCAAGTTTCTCACTTCCGGCGACATGTATACATCAATGACCTTCGACCAGAAGATTTTGCATGGTGTTCGACGCCAAGTCCTTTATTCACACCACGTGAATTGTACTGCAGTACCTTGAGGGTCATTATCATTATCGGTGATTCCTCTCGCGCTTGTTAACGGTTTACCTCATTGACCGGTAATCAAGCGATGTCTTTCCATGTTCGACTTCAGCGCAATTCTCACATGGATCGACTTGTACTTAGAGTGAAGATCGAACGAGTTTGAAGACCCCGGATCTAGTTTCGTCCATCCGGGCTGCGATATATATTTAGGAAAGATAAAGACATTTGACATGTACATCATTGCAGCAGATGATCATCCTACCCAAAGGACGATAATTTCACCAAAATTATCAATCTACCATCAGACGATTGTCTATGCTATGTACAAAAATGAATTTATAAAGCTGAGCATGGGAATGCCCGCCTCAGCCAGATAATGAAAGCAGTATGAATCGTAATGTATTGTATTGTATCTTATTACAGGTCTCCTCCCAGCAAATGGATGAACTTCGGACCCTCTTGGATAAAGCATTTCACCCGATAAACGGCCTCATACTTTAGGGGGCAACTGTTATAGACATTTTTGTGCCTTATAGCATTGAGCATGAAATGTCCATAATCTAAGGGATCCAAAGTCCCTAAACATGTTGTTCCTACCCCTAGAGGAACAAGGCTAACTAACCACAGCAATTCACAGAAGTTCTCCATCTGAAACTGCTCAAAAACAAGTCAATTCAGGATCATGTCAACTGCTCCACTGAGCATCTGCGCTGAATGTCAACTGCTCCACTGTCTACCTGCGTTGAATGTCGGCTACAAAACTAGCTACCTGCACTGAGCGAGTTTGGACAAGTGGCAGGCTCATTCCTCAATGTCTCAATGCTCACAAATCCTCTCTCCAAAATAACTATATATAGATCTCTCCTCCATGAGATCTAGAGGCTGGAATTTTGTTATTACAAAGAATTGTTGTTGGTTTGAGACTGGATGATTGGGTGCTTAATGCTTTGAAGGGTGGTGAAGATAGGAATTCCATTCTGCTGGGAAGGAGATGCTGGATTGGAGCCCTCTGGGTTGTATCTCTTCCTGAACCCTGTTATCAATCAATAAAGCTATCTTGGTTTTCTCCTATATACTGGTGTATTTGTATGATTGCATTAGTGTATTTGATTTACTTCTAATCCTGAATCATTTATGAATATGAATATTTGCCTTTGTGTTGTGTTCTTCTCTTGTCGCAAGTAGCTGTTCTCTTGTCACAGGTAGTTGTTCTCTTGTGATCTCGCGGGAATCAAGTAGTTGTTCTCTTGGACGAACGAGGAGGCAAGTAGCTGTGAACACCCAAAGAGAAGAGGATCTAGATCGAGGGACAAACGGAAGACACCGGTAAGTCCATTGATCTCCCCTCTTTCACATTTCATAAAGGAAAGAACCAGAATAGTTGTATCTGTTTGTTGCTAAGGCACTGTCACACCTTAGGTGGATAGGATCGTCCTGCATAGGCATTTTTCCCCACAACAAATTGGCGACTCCACTGGGGAAGCTTGTTTTAGTCATTTTATTTGTGTTTACATCATTGTTTGCTTCATAGACTCAACCGAAACAATCGAACTGCTTCTGCAAAGTAGATTGTTGCTGCCTTGATCCTTCACTGGATTTTGTCTATGATCTGAACAATGGATTCACAAATGACTTGATGATCCTTTGTGATAGTCTTTAGTACCCTCTAAAAGCGCAACGCCATTGCCAAAAGCACAGCGCCACCCTACCAAAAGCGCAGTTCCACTTCAAGTCCCCTTTTGACTACATTCCTGATTTTCAAATTCGGCGTGGGATAGATCATTGCAATGCTTGTTGAGTATACTTTCCAGAACATCTTGAAGTTTTCAATTTGGAGCTCATTTTCCCTACCAAAGGCTCAATCTCCCAAGACTGGTCAAAATGTGAAAAATGAGGCTACCAAAATGTAGAGTGATGTTGTAGTCAACTTTTGAAGGTCTTCTTCAAGTCCAAATTGAGCTCGTGATAGCTCATTGGAAACCTCTTTGTGTCTAGTTATCATTTGACTCATCAAGAAAGTCATTGCGACACCCCAGCTAGGATAACGCTTGAGTTTCCCAAGGTCACTCTAGAAGTGCAGCAACTCTCTTGTAGCAACTATATTTTTGACATTTCTCTAAAACCATGACACCTGTGTAAAAAGTGGAGGGTTTTATTCATTAGCCTATTGTGGACAAAAGACTCTCTCACCTTTTACAAATTATTCCCTCTTTGGCCTAAAACATAGTTTGAATAAAAATTGGCCCTATGTGTGGCAAATGATTTGTCACTTGGAATGACTTACTGAAAAATGATGGAGACATGATGTGTATGAGTTGGAATAACCTCACAATCACTAAAATGACCTCCCTTATGCCTCATATACTCAGATGTCTCTGATTTCATAGCCAACCCTAGCTCAATGGGTGAGGAAATTAGGGTTTAGTGCTTGTGGAAAATGATGATTTGGACACCCTTGGGAAGAAACAACTCCCTTTGGCATGCACTTAACCATTTGAAACTTTACCATTTCACTTGACTATTTCCTTTGAAAAAATGATCTTTTGATGGTCTGGCATCTTTGGAACACTGAGTTAACAACCTGGGATGGTGAAATTAGTACATTTGAAAGACATAACATTACATAATGAAATAAGCATTTCTCTTTACAAAGCATCTTCACATGGTGAAGGGATGTCATTTGATCACCCTTTACTTGCTGGTCTGATGAAATGGAATGGAACCTTGGCAACCCTAATGACCTAATGAAATTGTTATCACCAAAATAGGACCCTGATAGGCTGCTAATTAGACTATCTCAGTGTAACTATTTCAAACCAATCTTTTAGCTAAGGCTTAGCCTCCTCAGCCTGAGAGGGCTCTCTCAAAGGATTAATGATATTGATTGATGATAATATAGATGGCTAACTCTATCTTGGTTTTGTGTGTTTGTAGGTTGAAAAGATGAAGGCTTGCTACCATTGGGCTATGGAGTCAACAAGTCAATAAATTTAGTGGCAAGGTTTCTTGACATGAAAGCTGAGGTAAATGGTGTTTTCAAGCAAAGATAATTCATTCAAGGAAATAGGTCATCACACTAATTCCATTACTAAAGAAAGTCAGAGCATAGGGCTATGACTTCTGAGTAATAGTAATGAAACTTACTGCTAGTAATTCAAAGATAGTTTACTAACAAAATGTAGAAGATACAGTCATCTCATTTCTAAAGGAAGTCAAAGCACATGGTTGTGAATTCTGAGTAATAGCAATGAGATCTACTGCATAAACACAACAATTCCATTACTAAAGGAAGTCATAGAATAGGGTTATGAAATCTGAGTAATGGTAATGAAACTTGCTGCTAGTAGTTCAAAGATTATTTACTCACAAACTGCAAAAAGACGCAGTCATCTCATTTCTAAAAGAAGTCAGAGCACATAGTTGTGAATTCTAAGTAATAGCAATGAGATATACTGCAAATGATTCAAAGTAACATATAAATCAAGACAAAAATAACCCCATGAGAACTCAGATCTGTTCAGAAAAACCTCTCTGCATTACTGATTATAGTTCATAGCATAAAGCAGCAGCTAGGCCAAAAAGTCTTCAACCCCTTGCTAATTCAACGTCTTGCTCTATATATAGCATTTACAATTAGGATTCCATCATCCCTCATCAAGAGAATTCGAATTTTCCATCAGTGACACCTATTCTAACTGTAAAACAAACCTTTAAATGTATTTGATAGCTAACTAGCAGTCCTAGAGACCTAATACAACTAGGAGTGTAACTCCTTATTATGATTACAACAACCTTATCTAAAAATTTAAATGCCTTCTTTGACACTTTCAACCTCATGAATTCTAATTTGATGAAGCCTCCCACGTGGTCACCCAGCTGCTGATGACAAACCCTAGAAATTAGGGAACATGTTTCCCTGTTTTTAGGTTTAGATCCTTGAAAATTGGCACGTGGGACAAAGCCGTTATCTCCTCATCCATGACACATTTTATGAAACTGAAGGATTTTTTTGTAGCCCATGTTTTCCAAAACAAAAACCTCTCCTGTTTTTTTAAAACATTCCTCCAGATGTCCAAAACCTTTCCTTGAAAAACATGTGTCAAATAGGAAAAATCCGTTTTCTGAAATTAGGGTCTCAATGAAAGCTTAGTATCTCCCAACTGAAAACACTTATGAATAAAGTAAGATAGGTTATTGTAGCTGGAGAGTTGATGAAGAGAAAATTCCCTCAAAATTCCAAAATACATCTTCCTGTAACCAGAAACTGATCTCGAAAAAGACTGCTAAAACCAGAAGAGAAAGCTTGACTTTCAACAGTTTTGTAGCGCAAGTTTAACCATAAATGCCTCCCACCTCAGAACGAATTTGAAGAAACAGAAAGAGGTTTTTTTATTTCAGAATGTTAGGAAGAAAATCCTCTTTTAGTTTACAAAATTTAGTTCTCAACTACTCAGGAAAGCTTCTGGAAGTTAACTAGTAAAAACAGTTTTTCTGCTGAAACAAGTTGCTTCAGGGGTTTCGTAGCGCGCTATGAAAACACTGATTTCGTAGCAAAAAACAGGAATTTTACACTATATGCGCTACAAAAACGTGGATTCATAGCTAGTTTCAAAATTTCTCCAAAATGATGTGAGATATAACTTCTAAACACATGGTGAGGCTTCTAGGACATGGAATGGGGTTGTCAAACTTTATTTGAAGATGGACATGAGACTCTAACCCTATGACTTAGACTCTAAAACATAAAAATGACTTCACCATGACTTGACCATGACTGATACAAGAATTGAGAAACCATGTAAGTTGTCCAAATTTTTTAAGGAAGTTTTACAGTGATAACAGAAACCTTGAAAAACCCTAAAGACCTAATGAGACCTTGAAGGACTGAATTTCAAGATGACATAATGACCTCATGACTGATACAAATGGAATGATAAAATTAGCTTTATGGATGATGTACAGTGAACAAGATATGAAACTATGTCAGCAAGTAATCACATTTAGGGAAGAGTGATGTTTTTGGACTAGGACTACCATCAGTGACTATTTTTTTGCATGACCTAGTGGAATGATAAAAAATTGTTGAATCGGACCCTTAAAATGATATGAAAAGAGGATTTTTTTATCACTGATGGCAGGATGAAAATACTGACACTAACATCAGCCTTATTGGGGATGGCAGCTCCTTGGAGGTGTCAAGAACACCATAGACCAAGTGCCTAACCATGTGGGCCAATACAGTCAAAAACTTAAATTGAAATGCATGACTGAAAACTGACGACTTGACAACACAAACTGACTTTTACTCAACTAAAAACTGACTCAACATTAAAACACAACTGACAAACTGGAAAAGATGCTCAAAATGGAGCTTATTCAGTAAAGCATACTCTAAATGTTCCATTCATCACCTGATCAAGTGAAATGAAACAACCAATGCAACCAAGTAAGCATTATGGCTGCTATTTGAATTCTTTGCAAGTTCTTGTTTATGAGCAAGAAGAAAGAACTATTGAAATGCAACTCCCATGAAAACTTGTAAACAGATCCAAATTTTCCCATATTGAATAATATGGATTCTCTATCAGACTCCAAAAATATTGCATGAGGATCTTGAAATTCATGTGCACTGGGACTTAGCTCATCCAATGGATTACATTGCTTCTCCTCATACCATGAATGTAAACTTTCATATGAGCTTTGTGATGAGACTCCTGCTCAAAATGTCAAAGAAATTGGAAACTGGGTCAAGTGTGTATCAATACTTTTTTCAAGATCAAAGTTAGCTAATGGAGAAGGACTTTGGCTGCAGACATCATCCAACACATCAACTATTGGATCGTGAAAAACTTGAACAGACTGTTGCAACTCATTTTCTATTGGTTCCAATGAGATTGCATGATTTTCTACACACTGCTCATTTGAAGATATATTATGCAAAATTCCCTTCAAAAACTGAAATGATTCAAAACATAATGGTACGGAATCAGCTTGCAACATTTGATCATATGTTCCAGCTTCCAAGTCTTCATCTGCAACCTGGCATTCAATGGAATTTGGGGCCTGCAAATCTAGATATGAGAAGTCTTGAACAAGGATTTCATTTCCCTCTAGATGGTCAAGATCAAAACTTATTGACGGTTGATTTATGATTGCACGAAAGTTGTCTCCGATGAACTGAAACTAAGTAAAACAAAGAGGAAAAGATCCTCCACTTACTTCAAAATTTTCTTCACATTCCTCCTCACTTCCATAGTTGATATGCATCGGCTGATCACCGAGCTACTGAAAGTGAACTTCCTCCTTCCACAAACCAATTGTTGATTTGTCTGCAAGACTAGCTTCTGTTTTGAGAACATAATCATCATCATACTATTCAAACTTAGGCAAATCATCAGTATAAAACACATCATCAAACATACATTTCATATCAACAGATCTCTCTTCTGCAAGATGATCTATAAAATAATCATTATCAAATCTATGAAAACTGGGATAAGAAAGGAAATGTTTTGGATCAGCCACTTGTTCTTCTTCAATCAATGAGCCATGGTCTTGAACATCATACTCATTCCTTGTGGTGATCTTTTGCATCAATTCTTCCACTGCACTTACCAAAATGTCGAGCTTTACCTATAAAGATGTCGATTCCTCTTGATCTATGTTCTTCATCTCTTCTTCCTTCATCTTTTCCCTTCTGATCAACAAATTAGCCTCTACATCTACTGCACTACTCTACATCTCTTCAAGTTTTGTAAGGTTACTTTCTCTCAGCTGAAACTCCATTTTCCAGATAAAAGGCTTTTGGGAAGTGTAAGAGTGTTGAATCAGGAGGAGGTCTTATATTAATAGGCATCAAACAATAAAATTGGTTAAATCTAGTAGAAAAATGTTGTACTATCTCCCCTGGTTGTCTTTTTAGCTAGTTATACTTTTCTAGAATCAAGAAAGGGTTCTGTTTGACCACCCACTTGTCGAGGAAAACTTTGATGAACTACTGGAAATCTGACATGCTCGCATCAGGCAAGGTTTTGAACCAACTCTTGACTTTGCCTTTCAAAGAAAGAGCAAAAAGCCTAATATTGACATCCTCTTCATCAACTTCAAAAAGGTCAAGAAAAGACTCAAAATTCAGTACATGTCTCTCAGCAGTGATGTTGTCACATTAACCATCAAATCTTGGTAGATATAGCTAATGATTTTTAGGGAAAGCATGTGTTATAGGAGGTAAAATCAGAGGCTTGTATCTTTCTGGAATTTTACAAGGTATAGGAATATGTACAAAAGGTGTAGAATCAGTCTTGGTCTCTCGAGGGATCATCAGTTTGAAGACGGTCAGCATAAGATTTAGAAGAAGGGTCTTGATCAAGATCAAAGGCATGTGAACATTTTGTATTCACAATCTTCAAAGGGAAAGAATCAAATGCAGGTCTAGGATCTTTTCTCAAATACAATATACTTCGAAAAGCCTTCTTGACATTCTCAGGAAAAGAGAGTAAATAATTTATAACAAAGAACGTAATGTCTTGGATGAAATTCTAACTTGAATACCTGATCTTTCCATATTGTCCTTTCATGTTTCTGTTGGTCAGGTTCATCCTCCAGTGGAGTCCTTGGATCTGATCTCAAAACTGATTTAGAGTTGCGAGGTGAATGATTTCAGCCTTCCGGTATCTGATCATTGTCCACCATCAACAATCAGATCTAAACTTGATACATTTTGTTGAGGAACATAAAACTATGTCCCCAGTATGGTCGCCACTATACTATCACCTAGATTGAACCTCACGCTGAAGGGAGGCAATGCCAGGGTAACCACAAACCAAGCTTAGCCAAGTAGCTAGTCGTACTAATCCAGGAGAGGGCTCTCTCCTTATGGATATCAGTCAAGATGACTGGATCAGAAAAATTATTTTAGGGTAGGTATAGTAGCAGAAATGTTTGATTAGATTTTGAAGGGTTTTGCTGGATCAGGAGGAGTTGGGCAGTTTAGGTCTGGGAAATTAGGTTAGAAATTCAGGGTGTTCTATGGGGCAAGGTAGGCATATGCTTTAGCACTTTAGGGCTTGATGAGGTGAGATGTTTAAGACTGGTGAGAAGCTAATAAGGGCATGTGACAATCATGGATCCTTCTTAAACAGTAGAAAACATATAAATGTGAATATTTACCCAAAGCAGAGCAGTGTTGTGATGGATTCTGCCTATCAACTTGAAAACATTCACTAAGAAGCAATGGAATGATTAATGAAACATACAAAACATTCTAACATATGATCACAAAAGAAGAAACTGTACTAAAACTCCATACCACATGGATCCCATAAAAATAGTTGCAATTCTTATTAGTCTCCTGCCAAACTACTTACAAAGATGTACAATCAAGGTATGAGCATCCAACTGAGTCCAACCCTTTACAATGAGGAAGAAGAAGAAGATATAGACATTGTTTCAACCTCCTCCCATCCTCAGGGGTCGAATCCCCAAGATGAGGAGCTAATCTAACCAACACTGAACAAGAAAACAGGAATATAGGCATCTCAACAACTTGACTGTAAAAGTGAAAAACTGATTCATTTGAGCTCAAACTAACTCCTAGAGAAATGAATCTACCTTATATTAATATTTATCCATCATATCTACAAGACTTGACATCATTTACATAGGTAAATTATCCACCATGAGAGAGAATCCATGAAAAACATTCCAAATCTACAAAATGATCATCCTGAGCAAAATTGCCCAACACACAATGCCACTAGCCAAAAGAGCAGCGCCAATTTTATGTCCCTTTTGGAGGCCTTCTCGGCATCCAAATTGAGCCCATGCTAACTTATTGGAAAGGCATTCAAGTCTACTTTCCAAAAAACCTAGCATGTCTGCATTTGAAGCTCATTTGACCCTTCAAAACTTGATTCTCCAAAGCTTGCTTCTGTGTGTCCAAAAAGTGGCAGAAATGTCACTTTTAGGGTGTTTTTTGACCTTTTGGTGGACCAGTTCTGCCCCAAAACTTTTGAAACTTTATAGGGTGCATGTTCTCATCACTCTGAATCCAAAAATGAAAACCATTCCTACAATTTTCGCCCCTAGGAAAAGCACAACGCCGCTTATAGGCAGTTTTTCTGTGTATTAAATTCCAAAATTTACAAATGACAAAATTTGCTCCAAATTTGCCCAAAATTGGTGAGAAGCACCATCGTCATGTGCGTTGATGAGCCAAGGAAGCTTCAGCTAGCATCCTAAGTCTATACTCCTCCTTTTTTCCTTTCAAGGCCTGCCTTAGCCTAGCTTTCATCTCCTTGACCCTCCTGTTGCAAATCTTGTTGCGGGTATTGTAATGATAAGGCATGTGTCTGATCATCTAATTGTCTCTGTTGGCCTTCCATAGCAGCTTCTCAAGGTGTAGGTTGACTCTCTCAAGCCAAGTCTCCCTTGTGTGGTTTTCTCGGTTGCATGGCTCTATCTGTTGAAGTGTCACTGCCTGTGGTCTCCTCCTCATAGTCTCGGTCTTCTAGGTCCATGTTTGCAAGGTTGAGGTGTATGGAAATGAGGAATGAGGGGATGGAAGATGAACTTGTGGCTAGGAAATGAATGGAGGAGTAGGGAATGAGAAGAAGGGTTTTGTGTCTTGAGGGACAAAGGGGAATGTGAAGGAATAGTGGTAAAGAGGAAAAATGGATAGGGTGATAGGGAAATAAGGATAGGGGAATTTTAGGACTATAGAGATGGGTGCTAGGATGAATAGGAAAGAGTTAGGGTTTAAGCATCATTAGCAAGATTGAAAATGAGCTTTATAAATATTGACCCCATCAAGAGAACGAGATGCACCAATATGGGCATTTTTTATAACTCCGGATTTTATTGAAATATTAAGAGGAACATTATCTTCAATATTCACTAAATTCTTCTTGATAAATAGACGTCATGAATAGAGACAGAATCCTTAAATGTCTCAACAATATTGGGTGAATAAATATCTTGAAGATTATTCTCAAGAGTTTCAGGTAAGGAGGAATGATGATGATTATTGTCCCGTGGTACGTCATCTAATATCCTATTTTCCATGATTCTTTCACTAGTAGAGAATGTACCAGTGAAAGGGTCAGAAGATGAACCAAAATCTAGGAATGATCAACCCAATTTAATGAGGAGTTGAAATCAGAATTTGTCAAATAGGCCAAATAAATTGCTTCATATTCAATCTCAATGGGACTGAACAACATACGATCACCAAAAGTATCAACATTGGAAAGGTTTGGTACTATCCAAGGATCAGATGGAAAAGTACAAGAGGAAATCATATTAAAACAGGCAACCAGATTTGGAATGTCAAGAGGATGGAGTAAGAAATTTCCCATCAAAGAGGAATCTTTCAGCAATCCAACTCCGACCTGTTGATAGGACTGTGGGTATTCACCCACAAGTGGGATGCTTCTAGTAGTTTGAGAATTAGTGGCAAAAAGGGTAATATGGTCTATGGCCACAATGCCACCCTTGTTAGGGAAATAAATAATCTTAAAATAAGTCGATATGAAATTTTCCATGGCATAAATCGATGTGTGGCCTCCATCTATAAATTCAACTTCTACTGAAATCGTTTTTCTAGCTAATTCTACTTGCAATGTATTCAAAATTTCCTAAGGTTTGAAACCTATTCCATCAAAATATTTAAGAGTGGTAGGTGATTAATTAAGTTTAGGAGAACCAATAGCTTTCCAACAGGAAAGTGACATGAAACAGGTCGAAGAACCTTCATCCACAATTATGTGATGGATAATCAACCTAGATCATGAATGCCAATTGGGGTGGAAGTTTGGGAGTATGATTATCATGATTAAATACCACAAGATTAGAATCTGATGGATCTATCCCTCCAATTGTTGCAAGTAACGACCTCTTTTGGGTAGGACAATTATGCAATACCTCGAGAGTTGACATAGAGAGGGAGCTTAGGCCAAGTCCTCAACTATGTTATGATTTTGTACAACCCTCGCACGAGGATTGAATGTGAATTTGTGAATAATTTCTTTACAAGGTTTAATCGTTAATTTAGATGGTATCATATTTGGAGAAGGCTTCGAAGCAAGTTAAGTGGGATTGGCAGGTGGATCAGTAGCCTTACCAGTCGAGGGATTTGGGTTACTGTAGTCTTTATTTCTTGTAGCCACCATGATCTCGTCTCTATGTTTGGTGAAAGATAACATCATAACCTGGGAAGAGGAAGCTAGATCTCATGCAACCATATTGGTCTCCTAGTTGGGAAAGGGATCAGTTAACACAGTAGGCGAGTTAGATGATGACTTAGGGAATTGATTAGCTTATGCCTGATGTGGATAATCCTGAGTAAAATGTTCCTCATTAAAAATAAGTTAGGGGTAACAAGGATTTCATTTTGTTGGGTTGTGTTATGTTATTTCCACAACTAGCCCACATAGTTAACCGGGGGGTTAGAGGGGGGGCAGAACCCCCCCTTCATTGTGCCAATTGCGTAGCAGGGGGTTCACAGGGAGTTTTAGGGGTGTGGATAGCCCCCTCCATGGGGTCCGGTGCAGCGCCCTCGAAAATTTTGTTTTTGGACCCTATATTAGGTTGGATAGACCTACCTATGGTTTTGTGCATGATTTTCGCACATGGTTTTGGACGCAATGGTTTTTGGTCCATGGTTTTGGACGCGGTGGTTTTCGGTCCATGGTATTGGATGCTTTGGCATGTATAATTATGTATTGTAACATTGAAGGGAACATAATAAAAAATCAATATGGTAGTCCCAGTTTGGGATCTAGGAAAAAATCTTTGTGTATATGTGTTTTATGTGTTATGCTCTCGCATTGTTTATTTTCTATGTTTTAGAATTCATATGCAGGTAATTTCTATACGAGGTTAAAACCTACATTTGGTATCAGAGTTGTTTTGGCTTCAAGGGGACGCCTTTGTTGCTGAGGGGTTTCGGTCGAGCCTGTGGTAGACCCTATTCAGTGGGAGATCTGCGGGATCGATTCTGGTGGTGAAAGAAGATGGAAAGTAGTGGAAATATATAGATCGAGAAATTTAATGGTCAGAGTTTTGAGTTGTGGAAACTCAAGATGGAGGATCTGTTGGTGGATAAATATCAATGGATCATGGTAGATCAGGGTACTAAACCAACAGGAGTGTCCGATGAAGAACGAAAGAAGTTGGATCGGAACACAAAGAGCACAATACGATTGTGTGTCTTAGATTCATTATTGTTGAATGTATCAGGGGAAGCTACGGCTAAGGCTTTGTTGGATAAGTTAGGGACTTTGTACCAATCTAAGTCTCTGGTGAAGAAATTGTTCCTATGGAAAAAGCTGTATAATTTGAGGATGAAAGATGGAGACTTTGTGACAGAGCATCTGAATGCATTTAATACTGTGGTAAGTTAGTTATTATCTGTTGATATTAAAATTTCAGATGAAGATAAGTGCATTAGTTTGTTGTGTTCTCTACCAGATTTGTGGATAGTCTGGTTATTGTAATAGGTAGTAATGCAACTGCCTTGTAATAGTCTCATCCTTGCTAACAAAGGAGATGAGATGGAAAAATATGGAGAGCCAGAGTGGTGATGCTTTGTCTGTATGAGGACGGTCCCAGAATATAAACAAAAACAAGTCATCGAGTGGGAGATCTAAATCTCTAGGAAAACTTGTAAAGGTGGTGTGCTGGAAATGAAGAAAGGAAGGGCAATACAAAATGGATTGTAAATCTAAATCTCCTAACAAAGGAAATGGATCTAATGATGCTCCTTCTGCAGAGCTGAAAACCACCTCAGAAGAAGGTGGGGATGCGTACTTGGCTTCTTCAAGTACACATGTAGATCATGAGGCATGGTTAATTGACTCAGGTGCATCCTTTCACTTCACTCCCCATAGAGAGTGGTTCTACGAGTATGAGAAATATGATGGTGGTGATGTCTTCTTGGGGGATGAAAAGAAGGCTAGAATTGTTGGTTGCAGAAAAGTAAAGTTGAAGTTGCAAGGTGGAAGGGTTAGAACACTTTTGAGTGTTCTGCATATTCCTGCATTGGCTAGAAATATGATTTGTGTAAGCAAGATGGATGATGCAGGTGTAAAAACAGTGTTCAAGAAGGTTACCTGCAAAATGGTTCAGGGAGCACTGGTATTGATGCGGGGAGTTTCGATTGGAACTCTATACAAGCTGCAAGGTAGCATTGTTATTGATTGGGTGCAACAGTTCTATGGTTCCTGAAAGTGGAGCAGAAAATCTAGTGGTCTCTGGAGAGAAGACCATGTCGTGGCATCAAAGGCTTGGACATATCAGAGAGAATGGCCTTCAAATACTTCATGGTAAAGGTATGGTAGAAGGTATGAGTAATAGCTCTCTGGATTTTTATTTCTGTGAAAATTGTGTATATGGGAAGCAGAATCGGGTGAGTTTCCCCTCTAGTGGTACGAGGGTGAAACATATATTAGAACTTGTGCACAGTGATGTGTTTGGACCTGTAAAGGTTCCATCACTGGGTAAGTCTGTATACTATATATCATTTATAGATGACTTCTGAAGGAATACATGGATATATTTCCTTAAGAATAATTCTGAAGTCTTTGACAGGTTTAAATAATTTAAGGCTTTAGTGGAAAACCAGGCCGAGAAGAAGATAAAGGTGTTGAGGACAGGGAAAATTTTAAGAACCCCCCCTAAATTTATAAATATAATAAATGGGCGAATTTCCATGGTATATAGGAAAAATGGAAGGCGATTTTATCAATAATATAATATGTATATATAATTTTCTGGCGAATCTCTCACCAGGCATGGCGAATATTTTACTCAATTATAAAATCTTGTAAGATCTTGGTGAGTCTTTCACTAAATAATAAAACTTTGTAAAGTCCTAGTGAATCTTAGCATAGGCTACATGCTGGTTTAATTCCCCCATTTAAATAGGCCACATTCCAGGTGAATACCATGGGTCAATACCATGTTCCATTTTGTTGAATACCATGGGTCAAACCATGTGCCATTTCTATTTTTATTAGAATATTTTACTCAATTATAAAATCTTGTAAGATCTTGGTGAGTCTTTCACTACATAATAAAGCTTTGTAAAGTCCTAGTGAATCTTAGCATAGGCTACATGCTAGTTTAATTCCCCCATTTAAATAGGCTACATTCCTGGTGAATACCATGGGTCAATACCATGTGCCATTTTTATTTTTATTAATTCTAATATTAGGGTTAATAATGGTTTTTTGCATGGTATTAATAACAATCTAGTCCATGGTATTTGTCCCATAGTATTTTGGCCATAGGTTTCACCTAAATATAACCCATTTTTTGAGTGTTCGTAAATATAAGGTGACTTATGGAGTAAATATAAAAAAAATGTTTTATTTGTTTACCATACCTCTCGTTTATTTATATTTTTATTAATTTACCATACCTCTTTTACAAATATGGTATTTGGCCCATAGGATTCACTTAAATAAAACCTCTTTCTTGAGCCTTCATAAATAGAATGAGGGTTATGGACTAAATATAAAAAGAGGTTTTATTTATTTACGATACGTCTAGTTTATTTATATTTTTATTTATTTACCATACCTTTTGAGTAAGTATAAAAAGATGTTTTATTTATTTACCATACCTCCACTTTACTTATATTTTTATTTGTTTACACCCTTACATGTATATAAGGTGACTTATGGAGTAAATATAAAAAATGTTTTATTTATTTACCATACCTCTCATTTATTTATATTTTTATTAATTTACCATACCTCTTTTATAAATATGGTATTTGGACCATAGGATTCACTTAAATAAAACCTATTCTTGAAAATGGGCGAATGGAAGGTTGTAAGTCCTAATTTCAAGGGCTAAATTTACCTTTTTCACCCTCTCCCTTAAAATAAGGTGGGCTATTTGAGGTGATTTGTAAAAATGTACTATGATACAAAATATTTGTCCACTAAAAATTTAAAACCCCTTAATTACGCCAAAGGGCGAACATTCGCCCCTAAAATTATCCTTGGTTGAGGACAAATAAAAGTGGAGACTTTTGCAACAAGGAATTTGAAGATTTCTGTAAGAAGTGCAGTATAGAACAGCAGAAGACTACTCCATACACACCTGAGCAAAATGGAGTTGCAGAAAGAATGAACAAGATGTTGATGAAAAGGGTAAGAAGCATGCTCAGTGGTGTCAGGTTAGGACAAGAATTCTGGGCAGAGGCGGTGGAGAGAGCATGTTACCTGGTCAACAGATCACCTTCATCAGCATTGGAGGATAAGACTCCACAAGAGGTATGGACTGCTAAGAAACCCTCTATTTCACATCTGAAGGTATTTGGATGTGATGCATATGTACATGTTCCAAAGGAGAAAAGAACCAAGTTGGATATTAAATCTGAAAAGTGCATCTTTATTGGGTATAAGGATGGTTTAAAGGGTTATAAGCTTTGGAACCCAGTAACAAATAAGGTTGTGTACAACCGAGATGTGGTGTTCAGAGAGGTGAAAGATGTTATTAAACATGAAATCCAACCAAAGGAACCTGAGAATATAGAGTTTGAGCTTAAGGAGGAAGAATCAAACTCTACAGCAGAGGAGGAATCATAAGATGAAGAGCCACAAACTCCGGGTGTGAGAAGATCAGTTCAAGAAAGAAGGCAGCCGGAAAGGTATATTCCATTTGCTTTCTGTTCAAATTTTTCTTTATCTGTTACTGATGATGATCCCAGAACTGTGAAGGAAACAGTAGATTCAGAGGATGGAAAACTGTAGAGAGAGGCCATGGTTGACGAAATGGCATCTTTGCACAAAAATGAGGCTTGGGATCTGGTGGAGTTGCCGGCTGGAAGGAAACCCATTGGCAGCAAATGGGTGATAAAAAATAAGACAAATGCAGAAAGAAAGGTGGAAAATACAAAGTCAGTTGGTAGCAAAAGGTTATTCCCAGGTGCCGGGAATTGATTTTGGTGATATTTTTTCTCATGTTCCCAAGGTAGCTTCTATTAGATTACTTTTATCTGTTGTTGCTACTTTTGATTTTGAGGTAGAAAAGATGGATGTGAAGACAACATTTCTTCATGGGGATCTAGAAGAGGAGATCTACATGAAGCAACCTGAAGGTTTTGTGGAGGAGGGCAAGAAAGAAATGGTATGCAAGTTAAAGAAGTATTTGTATGGGTTAAAACAATCACCAAGGATGTGGTATCATAAATTTGATACATTTATACGGGGACTTGGCTTCACCAGAAGCAAAGAAGATCACTGTGTGTATTTAAAATTAATTGGTGTCCGTGTTACTTATCTAGTCTTGCATGTGGATGATATGTTGCTGGTTGGAAATGACAAAGAAATTATCCAGGATTTGAAGACCCAATTGTCCTCCAAATTCAACATGAAAGATCTTGGTGCTGCAAACTATATTTTGGGCGTGGAAATTAAAAGAGACCGGGCAAAGAGGAAGCTCTGGTTAAACCAAAGGAAGTATGTCGAGACAATACTGCAGAGCTTTAATATGCTGGATAGTAAACTGGTGAAGATTCATATTCCTATAGGTGTGAGGTTATCAGCTGAACAGTGTCCCAAGATGCAAGAAGAGGAAGAGGAGATGTCCCGTGTTCCATATGCAAGTGCAGTCAGTAGCCTGATGTATGCAATGGTCTGTACTAGACCAGACATTGCACATGCAGTTTGAGTATTGAGCAAGTTTATGTCAAAACCAGGGAAGGAGCATTGGACAGTAGGGAAGCGGGTTTTCGAGTATTTGCGTGGCACTAGTGATTATGGTTTGTGCTATCAAGGAAGACTAGGATTGGACAAAGTGTTGGATATTCGTGGCTTTGTTGATGCAGATTGGGTTGGAGATTTGGATCAGAGAAAATCTACAAGTGGGTATGTGTTTAACCTATTTGTAGGTGCAGTCAATTGGATGAGCAAGAAACAATTTGTAGTGGCACTATCAACTACAGAGGCAGAATACATGGCAGCCACTCATGCAAGCAAGGAAGTAGTTTGGTTGCAGAGATTGTGTTCAAGTATGGGGTTAGTATAGGGAGCTATAAGGATATACTGTGACAGCCAAAGTGCAATTTTCTTTGCAAAGAACCCTACATATCATTCAAAGACAAAGCACATTGATGTTCAATATCACTTTGTGAGGGATATGATAGAAGACAAAAAGGTGTTGTTAGTAAAGGTGGTCACTTTGAAGAATACTACAGATGCATTGACAAAATATGGGAGCTATGAGAAGTTCTCTTGGTGTAGAGAAAAAATGGGCATTGTAGGGCTAAATAAATGACTACGCTCCCCCCTGTGGAAAGAAAACAACAAGTGGGAGAATGTTGGGTTGTGTTATATTCTTTACACAACTAGCCCACGTAGTTAACCAGAGGGTTAGAGGGGGAGCAAAGCCCCCCCCTTCGTTGTGTCAATTGCATAGCGGGGGGGTCACAGGGGGTTTGAGGGATGCAGATATCCCCCCTCGTGTCCAAAACCATGGACCCTATATTAGGTTGGGTAGACCTACCTATGGTTTTGTGGATGATTTTCACACATGGTTTTGGACACGATGGTTTTCGGTCCATGGTTTTGGACGCGATGGTTTTCAGTCAATGGTATTAGATGCTTTGGCATGTATAAATATGTATTGTAACATTGAAAGGAACATAATGAAAAATCAAGCTCGTAGTCCCAGTTTTGGGATCCAGGGGAAAATCTCTGTGTGTATGTGTTTTATGTGTTATGATCTCGCATTGTTTATTTTTTGTGTTTTAGAATTCGTATGCAGGTAATTTCTATACGGGATTAAAACCTACACATTTTTCCTCAAGAGACTAATTATTTTGTTTTTCATGCGAATATTTCTTCTTCTTTCCTTTACCTTTTTTCTTACTTCTAGGTTGCTGAGGTTTTCCATTCGTGCATTGAACAACATTAATCTCAGAAGTAGTCACGGGAGTAGAAGAGGATGGGTTTTGAGTAGCTGGTGAGCTCCAGTATTGTAGCAATAATGCTACAACTCCTGGGGCTTCCTGTCTCTCATTTTATCAACCCGGTAGTTCGTACAAACTTGGAAGCGATGGTGCTATATGCACAAGTACTAGCTCTTGTCGCAGCTGTCACTTGGTCAGCTGGCACAAGTCCGCTAGGGCTCAATCCAACTTCTATAGGCTCTCAGAAGAAGCTTGCTAATTGATGGACGAAAGCTAATCACAAAAGGAAAGCTACTTTACTTGACAAAAATGAACTGAAAGCAAATCAAAGCATGTAAACCTAGGAAACCCTAATGTGACTAGTCTAACCTCTACAATGCAAAGAATGTAAATGCAACTTCTACCAATGTTGTCATTACTTCTAATAAGTGAAAATGCATGGATCTAAACTACTTGCATCATGAAAGTTATGTTTTTGTATTTTTCCTTTAAGTGTGTGGAATGATTGTGATCTTGTGCTAACTAGGGTTTGGTTGTGCAGATGGGATGGAGAAGGAAGGAAAGCGTGGGACAGGTTGGGAAGGCTAGGAGAGGTCCCTAGAGATCCTGAGTATCCATCCACAGAGGTTCCTCACATTCAGAAGCTCAGCAACCAAGTGAGTGGCTTCCTACAGGATGTCTGCAGGGGATCCTAAAGGATACTCTAGTTTCTACAGGATGTCTACAAATGGCTACAGGATGCCATACCGTGAGTGTTTGGCGTGATGGAGGAGTGATGAAATGGTAGGGGGAGATGTGTAAGGTAGGAATGAGGCTGGTGATGGCTGTAGAAGTGAAGGAATAGGATGGGGAGTGAGTGTAGGGAGTGGGTTGGAAGATAGAGGGCTATGTCAACGAAAAGGCTAGAGGATGAAGCTACGTGAGGAGTGAAAGACTTTGGGAGATAACAGAGCGGAGCGGAGGTCAGAGATGTGTTTGCATGCGTGATCAAGATGGAGGACGAAGTAATGGAACGAGGGAAAGCAGTGTAAATGGAACAAATGCTTGTGACTATCACCAAACCGAAAATGCATTAACTTAGACTACCTGTGCTTATAAATTTAATGAACAGCAATCTAAACGCGAAGGAGAATGTGCATGAAGCTGTGGTAAAGGAGTGTGGTGCAGGTGTGAATCATGTGGAAGCATCTAACATAACGTGACTGTGTTTGCAGCAATCATGGAATAAAGAAATGCGTATTTTTGGTGGTTAGTCATGGACTGCACTCCAATCCCAGATGAGATGGCAGTGAGCCTTAACAACCTTTTTGTTGGAGCTCCAATCGATTATATCTATCCTCTGCTACACTAAGCAAGTGGAAACGAATTCACCATAAGCAACTCCTATCTAACTCATGAAAAAGACCAACTTAACAACCTGTAATTCAAATTTCATGTGCAAATGCAAAGCTCAAAGTGCTGAAATGAAATGGAAACAACACTACAGCAGAGGGGATCTATGGCTCTCAGGTTGGGCCCTAACCTGAGAGCTATAGTCTCCTTAAGAAAACTCAGAACTAAATCAGAATCTGCCTTCTTTATTCATAATCTGATATCATGCCAAATTGGCTTACAAAAAGGAACAAAAACTTGAGCTGTGCTCCAAAGTTACAATAGCAATACGAGAGTTTCAACAACCTATCCAAGGCTAAGGCCTCTATACTTATACAAAAATGATGATCCAACAAGTGTCCTTGATTTTAGGAGCTCGGCTGTCCAACTAGAGTTTAACTGCAGATCCTGTAGGACGGTCATAACTGCTGTTGTTGTAGAGCAGTTTATAACTGTTGTTCCTGTAGAACAGCTGGCTGCTTCTAAGCTTGGAGGGGAGATGGATTGGAGCTCGGAGTTCTTGGTGGGAATCACGAGGAATGTCCCTAAGACCGTGGACATCCTCTCCTAAAAACCAGCAGTGCCACCTCATTGTCTCCTTGTCTCCTTTTTCGTTGTCTTTTGGTCCCCTTTTAATGCCAAAACCTGGAATCATAATGCATTAGTCACGTAGATAGAGTGCCTACCCTTCTTCCTACAAACAACATGAATAAACTAAGAAATGCATGCATAAGCAATAAAAATGAATGGTTTGAGCAAGTAGAATAGGCCAAAATGAGCCCAAATTGTACCAAAATTGGGGCTCATCATCACCCCCCAGCTGAACCATTTGCTCATCCTTGAGCAACTTAGTCAAGATCCTCATCCTTCATGGCTTTCACTACTCCCCTTACATCCCAAGCTTCTGTGGTGATGTCTTCTTGGTCGATATGAAACCCTATTGTGTTTTCCACTTTTTCCCATTGTGCCTGGTCATCCTTTCCTGTACTTCCTTCAGCCAATCCTAGTAGCAATGGCGGGCTGAGTTTAAGGCCAATCCAGCTGGCCTAAAGTCTTTGCATGGATCTCTTGTAAAGGTCCACTCTTGCCAATGCTTCCCTCATTCTAGTCGGGGTATGGTATTCCCGGATCTTCAAACTATGTGCTAAGGCATGCCACCTATGTGCATAAGCCTGGGCAGCAGTTTCTCCCAATAATCTGTCCATGTCTTCAAAGTGGGCTATTGCTTGGGCTTGCTGGTCCATAAATTTCAAGGAAGCTGTGGGATCATTGGATAACTGTTGGCGGGCTGAGATGAGGGCAACCGGATCCTCTGGTTCTGCCCGAATGTACAGTGGCTCACTCACTTCTCGGCTCATGACCGATTTTTCTTCAGTGGCTCTCTGATCCTCATGATTCAGCCATGAAGCAAAAGCCATCAACTGCAGATCGCCCAAGGCGATATTGGGATCCCAAGAGACTTCATTGGGCAAAACCAGATTGTGGATGTAGAATTCTGCTAGCTTGGCTTTGTCCTCTGCTGAGCTAGTATTGCATATTTCAGCAAATTGCTGTGGGTTATGGATTTTCTCAATACCTCTTTGTGCTAGTGTGTTTATCTGGAACTGTAGCCACTGATCCTTTAAGTACAACCCATAAGACTTTGCAGGATGTTTGCACTGCAGGGCCTCCATGGCCCAACTGGCCATGCAAGCCAATTATGTTTCCTTTTGTTGCAGTTGTTCCTTTAAGGCTTGCACTTCAATTATTATCTGCTGTTCTTCTTCCTGTAGAAGTGTCTTTGGCCCTTCAAGATTGGTGGTCAGCTCCTTCTTGCCTTCTTGTTCATTTGTGATGCCCTTGGAGGATGTTTCTGCCCCTGCCTTGAGTTCTTGTAGCTGCAACCTTAACTTCTGGTTTTCTTCCTGTAGAAGTGCCTGCTGGCAACTAGCCACATGTTTGGCCATGGTGAACTCGCTCCTGACCTCCCTGAGCTGATCTTGTAGAGGGCCTATGTCCCCCACCCCCTTTGATTTGGCAATTTGCATCCATGTATGGGAGCGAACTCTTTCTTTCTCTAATTCAAAGAATAGGGGTACAGTAAATTTTTGTGGGATGATCTTGCCCGCCTCCAAGAAGGTATAATATGAATTCAGATTGGGCGAAGGGCTAGGTTCAGGTATATGTTCTCTTGTTGTTTCTTCAGGTAGTTCTGCCTCATCTGCCCTTGGTGATGAGGGTCCTCCTTCTTCTCTTTGTTCGGTTTCCTGTAGTCGAGCCAAGGTATCCTGTAGGACGTTTTCAGCTTCCTGTAGCCTGGTTTTCTCGTCCAACAGGTCCACTCGGTCTTGCCATGTGCTCTTCTTCGGGCTTCCCTTTTCGTAGGTAACTGTGACCTTTGAGGGGGATTTTTCTTTGGGAGAAGCAGGGGTGTCCGTAATGACAATTGGGCTACTGGACTGCTGCTGTGGCTTCCCTGTTTTTATCCGAACACTTCTCCGTGCTTTGAAGTAGAGAGGAGGGTCCCTCTTCCTCTTTCCTTTTGGCTTAGGTGGCGTACTGAGGCCAGCTAATACAACTGCTGCCTCTTGGGCTAAAACATCCACCTTCTGCTTCTCAGATTTTGGTTTTGCATGGCTTCCTGTAGAAGCCTGTTTTCGCACTTTTGTGCTTCCTGTAGAAGCTGTTATCAGGCTTCCTGTAGAAGCCTTGGTCTTTGCTTTTGGGCTTCCTGTAGAAGCTTGCTTCTTCTTTCCTGTAGTGGCAGGTGTCTTTACTTTTACTTGCTTTGCTGCAGGGGTTTCATCCTTTTGTTTGCTTGTGAGTGCTGAAGAGGTAATTGGGCTGACATGGCCTGCCCCAACTTTGTCTCTTCTGCTTTTTGACCTTATTTCTCTTGCTGACACGATGGGGGAGTCAGCTTTTTCTTCAGCCTTCTTTTCCTCAGCCACCGCTTCCTTGTCTTCAGTGCTGGAGGAGCCACTATCTTCGATCAACATTTTAATGTCCCCATCTCGTGTTAGATTCCTAAATGACTCCCAAGAGAGGGGAACTTTATATGAGTGCAGTGCATCCTCCACAAGCAATTTTATTAACCCATGATGGGCTATCTGATCAGGGATGCCATGTCTTAGCTTTGTAGCACACTCCATTAGGGACTGCAAGAGATAATAAGGGATGCTTAGTTTTTGCTCTACAGGAAGGTCAATTCCGTGCCTTAACTCAGTGAGGAGTCGGAAGTGATATGCATACACGATACTGAACCGGCCTTCACAAGTAATATATTTCATAATGTGCAAACTGACTTCGTTCCATGGTGGTGACAGGCTGGTCCTCCTCACCCCGTTTTTATCCTCAGAGAATTCTTCCTCACGTGGGAAGAACTCCTTCTTTGCTTGTTGGCTCTGCTTCCGCTCTTCTTTATCCCACGGCAGACCCATGGGCAGTTCTGTGATTCGACTTATGTGCTCTGCGGTGAGTTGGAGGCTGAGACCTCTGAAGCTTACGGTGGCCAGTGTCTGGGATTTAGGCTTCAATGCCTGCAAGAATTCCTCGGCTACTTCATCATCGTAGCCCTGTAGCTTATCACAAAAAGGCATCCATTGTGCCCTAGTAAAGAGATCTACCACTGCTGGATTTCTCCTTAATCTGGTGGAATCTGTGGGTTCTCGCCTGATAAATCCACCCGGCATGATGCACAATTTTCTTAACCGGAGGTGGTGATGGTGGAAGAGAGTTTAGTTTCGATGACAGAGTGTAGAACAATGCGTATAACCCACAAAAATTTTACAACACAGTCTAACCACGCAACAATCCTGTAGAATTGCAGTATGGGCACACATACAACAATTGGTCTACTTTCTCATTTACCCTGACAGTAACTGACAATCCTACCACCTTAAATGAGCAATTGCATGAGAAGTCCGGGGTTACCTCGTTACTCGGCCACCTTTTTTCGTGAACGCCCGCATTCCTGTAGAAGACTGCGTCCTGTAGGACTGCGTTCCTGTAGAAACTGTTCCTGTAGGAGCAGTGTGCAAACTTCGGGGAGGACTGCAATTGGACTGCGGTTGAGGTGCACTTCACTGGTGTTCAGTCGGCCGAAAGCTTGGCGTATCAACATGCAGAGGTATTCAGAAGAGTTACTCAAGTTTTGAAGTGGAGGTGGATGGATATACGCGCACAATCTAGCCGATTAGATTTTGAATCGGCGCAGCTCGTGGCGCGGAGGGTGAGCTGTCCCCGCCGGACCGTTGGGTGACATCACCCATCATCCGCCTGCACATTCACTTGCTGCCGTATTCATTCCCACAGATCTGCCGCCGCCCTTCTCGGTTAAACTCATTTCTCGGTTGATGGGACTGATCTTCACGTGCGTGCTGCATGTTCCCTTTGTCGTGGCTGCCACCCCATCATCTGACTATCCCTTCACTAGCCAACGTGGCCAGTCAACTGGCCTTACGGCCGCTCAACCATTCATTTCTACGCCATGCAAACAAATCAAAGTAATACTCATGCGATTTGATGGAAGGAAGGATTAGAACACTTACCTGCGCGCGTCTGCGCATGATTTTCAGTTTTTTGGATGACGGATCTACCTGCTGCATGTGGCTTACACAGTCCCGGAGGCTTGTGGTTACAGGATGTTGGCGCTGTGGTGGACACTCTGGTTGCATGCGCCCGCGTGTTGCTTGCAGAGGGTTGGTCGATGAATGGTATCCACTCCTGCAGGTTTGACTGCTACAGGATTCCCGCAGGGTGCCTTGTAACAGTCTCACCTCCTTGGGTGCATGCTACTTGACAATGGAGATGACCTGTTAATCGCGCTCCCGAAGCTTCTGATGCTCGACATGGACATGGTATGAGCTCTCGGTGTTCATTTTTCTCTGACAACTGATTTTTCCACGAGAACTCATTGATCTGGTTTGCTGGTGCAGGGATCTTAGTTGCATGGTGACGAGGATGGTGGAGCAAGGTATCAGCGTCGTGCATGGGCCCAAAAGAGGCTTGCATGCGTCCACACCAACCCGTAGTCATCAGATCTGCTCATGAAACGCATTCTGGCTCGTTCTGAGCTTCTACAGGAAGTTTCCTGTAGAAGTACAGAGCTTCCTGTAGACAGGCAGCTCTTCCTGTAGAAATTTGCACCTTCCTGTAGAAAATCGCACCTTCCTGTAGAAAATCTGTGTCTTCCTGTAGGAGACTCAGTTTATAATAAAAGTGCACATACCTTGAAGAACATAGGCATTCTTGGAGGAGGTGCTGGTGAGGTGTCCTGGCTGCATGATAAGGACTTCCGGCTTTGAGTTGAGAGGCTTCCTCTCCTCCATGGAACACCTGCAATCTGCATGCAAATTTCACATAATGACTTATTGATCTTGTTTTTTCTCTTTTTTTTTTTTTTTTTTTTTTTTTTTTGAAAAATAGCAGGGGCGCCTCAATGAGGTTTTCACCCCTACCACCTGCCTTAAGCGCCTCAGAGAGGTTTTCACTCAAGGATCTTTATCTCTTTTTTCTTTTTTTCTTTTTTTTTTTGAAAGATAGCAGGGGCGCCTCAATGAGGTTTTCACCCCTACCACCTGCCTTGGGCGCCTCGGAGAGGTTTTCACCCAAGGATCTTTATTATTTATTTATTTTTTTTATTTATTTATTTTTTTTTAGATGCTTCAGGGTGTGCCCAAAGCAGGGGCAGGACCCTTCTCGATGACCAATACTGCCTTCTCCATTGTTTTGATGAACTCCTGTCTTGAGGGAGGCTTCCTGTAGATCTTCAATCGATGCCCATTGACAAGCATGGGAATGGCTTCCTCATCAATGGTTCGAATGAGGACGGATCCATTGTCATGAGACGTTTCCACTGAATATGGTCCTAGCCATCTGGTTCTCAACTTCCCCTTGAAATCTTTGTATCTGGAATCATACAACAAAGCCCAATCTCCCGGCTGAAATTGCTTGTCATGGAGATGTTGGTCATGCCACACCTTCCTCTGAAGTTGAACCACTTTTGAGTGAAGGAGGGCCTGCATGCGGTGCTCATCCAGTCCATTCAGCTGCAATAACCTTTCTTGTTGTGCATGGCTGAGATCTAGATCCAGCTGAGCTGCCATCCTCAAAGTGTTATACTCAAACTCAATGGACAGCAAAGCTTTCTTCCCATAGACCAGCTCATAAGGTGTGAAGTCGGTGGTGGTCTCCCAAGTGGTGTTGTAAGCCCATGTGGCTTCAACTAGGCGATCTGCCCAGTCCTTTCTACTGCTTCTCACCACTTTAGTCAAGATCCCTTCTAATGCTCTATTGGTGACTTCCACCTGCCCATTTGCTTAAGGATGATAGGGAGTGGAAGTTCTATGCTTGATCTTGTGATGAGCTAGGAGATCTTCAACCAGGTGGGAGGTGAACTGGCTCCCTTGATCGGTGACCAGCTCTCTTGGATAGCCAAAATTATAGAAGATGTTCTCTCTTAGGAATTCGGCCACTTTTTCTTCTGTTGCTGCTTTGATTGCTTTGGTCTCCGCCCACTTCGTCAGGTAGTCAGTGCACACAATGATGTAGGATCTTTGCCTCGAAGAGGGATTGATTGGACCCACAAAGTCCATGCCCCACTTCTCAAATGGCTCAAGAGTCACTTGAGGTTGGAGAGGCATCTCATCCCTTTGGGTCGGTTTCCCCATTCTTTGGCATTGGTCACACTGGCTGACATATCTTCTGACATCTTGATGAAGTGTGGGCCAATAGTAGCCTGCCTGCAGGATCTTGAAGGCAGTTCTCTTTGCTGTAAAATGTCCTCCACAAGGCCCATCATGACAGGTGAGGAGGATGTCAAAGACTTCCTCTTCCCTTACACAACGCCTTAAGATCTGATCGGGGCCAAGCTTGAACAGGTTGCCCCCGATCCAAGTAAATGAGGCACTCTTTCTGATGATTCTGCTCTTCTCTTTTGAAGAGAGGTGCGGAGGAAACTGAGCTGAAACAAGATAGTTTTCTATATCAGCAAACCATAGAGAGAGTACTGAGATATCAAACAGATGCTCATCAGGCATCTGGTCATCCACCGTCCCATCTTCATCTGCAGACAAATCCAATCTAGACAAGAAGTCAACAACAACATTTTCTCTCCCTGGTTTATCAACAATGGTTAGATCAAATTGCTGCAATAAAAGTAACCATCTAATAATACGAGCATTCACATCTGGTTTATTCATCAAATATCTAATAGCAGCATGTTTAGTATGTACAAAAGTCTGGTAACCAATAATATAATGTCGGAACTTGTTCATTGCATGAACCACAGCTAAGAATTCCTTCTCGGTTACAGTGTAATTCAGCCCTGCTTTGGACAAGTTTTTTCTAACGAAGTAAATGGCATATGGAAGTTTTTGCTCAACTTGTCCTAAGGCTGCACCTATGGCTTTGTTCGAGGCATCAGTGTGGATGTGGAAAGGTAGGGCCCAGTTTGGACCTCTCAAGATTGGTGCTGACACCAACTTGTCCTTTAACTCATTCAAACTCCTCTGACAATCGTCAGTCCACTTAAACTCCACATCTTTTGCCAACAGACCAAACAATGGTGAGGCTAACTTGCTGAAGTCCTTAATGAATCTCCGGTAGTATCCTGCTAATCCCAAGAAACTCCAGACATCCCTTACTTTTTGAGGAGGTGGAACCCTCTTGATGAGAGCAATTTTGTTAGGATCCACCTGCAATCCTTGGGAAGAAATGGTATGGCCTAGCACAGTCCCCTCAGTCATTAGGAATTCACATTTTTCAGGACTAAGGGACAAGTTCATCTCAGTGCATTTGGTTAGGACCTTTCCCAAGTTGGACAATGCTTCCTGGAAGTTAGCCCCATAAGGAGTAAAGTCATCCATGTATATTTCCACTGCATCATGGACCAACTCCGAGAAGATGCTCAAGACAGCTCTCTGAAAAGTAGCAGGAGCATTGCATAGCCCAAAGGGAAGGACTTGGTAGGCAAAGGTACCCCAAGGACAAGTGAAGGTGGTCTTATCTTGGTCTACCGGGCTGATTTGGATTTGATTGTACCCGCTAAACCCATCCAGGAAAGAGAAGAACTTCTTTCCTGCCAGTCCATCCAACACTTGATCTATGAAAGGTAGAGGGAAATGGTCTTTCTTGGTAGCTTTGTTCAGCTCACGGTAATCTACACAGATCCTCCACTTCCCATTCTTCTTGGGAACCAACACTAGAGGGGACACCCATTCACTATCTGAGATGGGGTAGATGAATCCGGCATCCAACAGTTTTTGCAATTCTTCCTTGACAATGTCCTTAAGGGCAGGATTCATTCTCCTCTGAGGTTGCCTAACTGGTTTACAATCTTCTTTGATGTATATATGATGGGTACAAACCGAGGGATGGACTCCTTTCACCTCCTTATAGCTCCAAGCAAAAGCATCTAAGTGGCTGGCCAATAGGCTACACAACTCCTTCTCCTGGGAAGGAGATAGGGAGGAGCTGATCTTTAATGCTCTCTCAGGGCCGAACTCCACACTTTTGACTCTGGGAGTGACAGGGCTGGTTTTACAAAGGTCCACTAAGGTGCTAGCTTGGGCATCCTCCACCAACTTCTCTAAAGATAGTGCACTGGAAGGTGGATTCTGGATCAGGGTCTCAATCAAATCATCCTCGGTAGGAGGGTCTCTTCTAGTGGTATCTAGGGTTCACAGAGGTGCAGAGTACACCTCGTCTTCCTCTCCTTCCTCCAACCAGAGTGGTAAATCATGCTCTAAAGAAGGTTGGGCAGGAGGGTATAGGACTAGCTGCTTAGACATGGGACCATTTTTGATGGTAATGTTTCCTGCCCGACAACTTATGTAAGCATCTGCAGTAGCTAACCAAGGCCTTCCCAAGATGAGAGGATATCCAGTAAGCTTGGCCTTTGGTTGCAGAACCAGGAAGTCTGCAGGGTATTCCCAAGAATCAATAGAGACCAAGACATCCTCCACAATCCCTTCGGGAGTCACGGTGGAGCGATCTGCTAATTGCAGTACTGTCGAGGTCTTCCTCAAGGAACCCTGAAGATTGAGTTTAAGCATGGAATCCCTGGTCATCACATTGATGGCTGCCCCCAGATCAATCAAGGTGTGGGGGATAATGGTGCCATTGATGTGAACATCTACTACAGGACTTCCAGGATCTAGGTACTTTGGGCAGATGACTTGTCCTAGCATAAGGTCAGACAGCTGTCCTATGACATTGATAGTTGAGGCATCTTTCTTCCGTCTACCTGGGTGTTTGAAACACTTCTCCTTAACCAGCTTGTTATATATTGGCACATCCTTGATGGCTTGGAGAAGTGGGATTTTTACACACAACTGCTTGAGCTCACCCAAAAGCTCATCTTCTTCTGGGTTAGGTTGTGTGGTGGCTGCTAGTCTCTCAGGAAAGGGTGGAATAGGCTTTGGTTCACTCTCCTGATGGTTTTCCTCATCCTCTGGGGGAGGAGGTTGGCGATCTGGAAGAGTCTTTCCAGATCTAAGATTGATCTCCTGGATCTCCACAGCATAGGTAGGGCATGAGGTCTCCCCAGTATATACCTGCTGAGCCTCTCTATTGTTGGGGTTCGGGTTCGGTTGAGCAGGCATCTGAGGTTTCCTTGGAGGAGCAAGAGGTAAAGGCTAAGGTTGAACTGGTGGTGGAGGAAAAATGGCAGGAGGAGTGTTGTATTGGGGCCTCCACCCCGACTGAGGAGCATTCCATTGAGGCTGTGGCTGGGTATGTGAGTGATATGGATGAGAAGTAGGTTGAGTAGGGTACTGAGGTGGATAATACCATGGAGGAGGCATGGACCAAGAAGGATGAGCAGGGGGACCCCAGGAAGGCATAGGAGTTGACTGGTTGGGGTTGTAATAAGCTTGAGATGCCCCTTGCATCCCCTGCTGATAAGGTCTAGATTCTTGAGGCCTCCTTTGGTTGATGAAGTAGAGAGGTTCAGTGGGGGCTTCGGTTCCTTGGTACATGGCTTTAAACCCAGGTAAGGTTGGACACTGATTTGTTGGGTGGTCCTCCTCACAAACGAAACACACTTCAACCGAATGCAATGGACATTCGTTCTTAGGGTGTCTTCTGGTGCACCTAGGACAGAAGACAGCCAAGGCTCTCTCAGCTTCTTCTTTCTTCTGCTGGATCCTGAATGTGTCCAGCTGCATGGCAATGGTCTATCTCACCTCACTCTTAAGATCTTCTAATTGGTTTGTAAACCCATGTTTGGAGAAAGGGACACCAGTGGAGAGGAGATTTCCTCTACCTCGTTTTCTAGCTGCCCTGGAATGATTTCGAAACACAGTCTTGATGTCCTCATAAGGCAGTTGGTAAATGTCCCCCCCAGCTAACATGTGAAGGGTGTCTAAGAGATCTTCAGGGACTCCTCGGAGTAGAACCAACTTCAGGGATTCAGGGTCAAGTGTGCACCTGGCCCGTTTATAGCTAAGTTGGAACCTCTTCTCATAATCCTCTAAAGACTCATCATTCCCCATGGTCATTCGAAATATCTCTCCCTTGGTTTCCTTGGACCTACAATAATCCCTATACTTGGTATTGAAGGCTTGCTGCATCTGAGCCCAAGTAGCGATGCTATTCCCAGGTAATCCCATGAACCAGCGTAGTCTGCATCCTTAAGAGTAGAAGGGAAAAGCTTCAGCTTTTGCTCATCTTCAGTATAGTCATAGGTTCTACAAAGGACAGCAAACTCAAACAAGAAGGTATCATGATCCTCAGTGGTCAGTCCATGGAAGTGAGGCAAGGCGGAGGGGCTAATGTTTTTCATTTTCATATCTCCATTGGTCTCTCGGATGGGGAAAGCTCCTTCTATTCTCTCATCTTCTCTCCTATTATCAGCCATGGCTTCAGATGGAGTGGTCTCTAACTCTTCTTCTTCTATAGGGTCTTGGTATATCTCAGGATGTTCACCTATAGGTTCCTCTGGGTCACTATCACCAAAGAAGAGAGAAGGGTGACTCAGTGATGTGGTGGGGGTGTTTGGTAGGAATTTGCCTGATCTATCTCGGTTCCTACGAGGCATGAAATGGAAAGGACTTTTCTTTTTTGAGTGCTTTTTCTTTTTCTTTGGTACCTGCAAAACTGAAACAAAGTGATCTACAACTAACTATATTGCTCAAATGAAATTGCAGAATTGGAAAGCTACTCTAGGAAAGCAAGAAAAATTACTCTAGGAAAGCAAGAAATATTAATCTAGGAAAGCAGGAAATATTAATCTAGGAAAGCAGGAAATGCTAATCTATGAAAGCAGGAAATGCTAATCTAGGAAAGCAGGAAATGCTAAGCTACTTTTGCAGAATGGAAATGAAATAAACTACTGAGCAGAAGTAAGAGTACGAAAGTAGAAGAAAAGAAACAATTACTAATACTCTGACGCTTCCCCGGCAATGGCGCCAAAAAGATGGTGAGCTACAGTATTGTAGCAATAATGCTACAACTCCTGGGGCTTCCTGTCTCTCATTTTATCAACCCGGTAGTTCGTACAAACTTGGAAGCGACGATGCTATATGCACAAGTACTAGCTCTTGTCACAGCTGTCACTTGGTCAGCTGGCACAAGTCCGCTAGGGCTCAAGCCAACTTCTATAGGCTCTCAGAAGAAGCTTGCTAATTGATGGACGAAAGCTAATCTCAAAGGAAAGCTACTTTACTTGACAAAAATGAACTGAAAGCAAATCAAAGCATGTAAACCTAGGAAACCCTAATGTGACTAGTCTAACCTCTACAATGCAAAGAATGTAAATGCAACTTCTACCAATGCTGTCATTACTTCTAATAAGTGAAAATGCATGGATCTAAACTACTTGCATCATGAAAGTTATGTTTTTGTATTTTTCCTTTGTGTGTGGAATGATTGTGATCTTGTGCTAACTAGGGTTTGGTTGTGCAGATGGGATGGAGAAGGAAGGAAAGCGTCGGACAGGTTGGGAAGGCTAGGAGAGGTCCCTAGGGATCCTTAGCATCCATCCACAGAGGTTCCTCACATTCAGAAGCTCAGCAACCGAGTGAGTGGCCTCCTACAGGATGTCTGCAGGGGATCCTACAGGATACTCTGGTTTCTACAGGATGTCTACAAATGGCTACAGGATGCCCTACCGTGAGTGTTTGGCGTGATGGAGGAGTGATGAAATGGTAGGGGGAGATGTGTAAGGTAGGAATGAGGCTGGTGATGGCTGTAGAAGTGAAGGAATAGGATGGGGAGTGAGTGTAGGGAGTGAGTTGGAAGATAGAGGGCTATGTCAACGAAAAGGCTAGAGGATGAAGCTACGTGAGGAGTGAAAGACTTTGGGAGATAACAGAGCAGAGCAGAGGTCAGAGATGTGTTTGCATGCGTGATCAAGATGGAGGATGAAGTAATGGAACGAGGGAAAGCAGTGTAAATGGAACAAATGCTTGTGACTATCACCAAACCGAAAATGCATTAACTTAGACTACCTGTGCTTATAAATTCAATGAACAACAATCTAAACGCGAAGGAGAATGTGCATGAAGTTGTGGTAAAGGAGTGTGGTGCAGGTGTGAATCATGTGGAAGTATCTAACATAACGTGACTGTGTTTGCAGCAATCATGGAATAAAGAAATGCGTATTTTTGGTGGATAGTCATGGACTGCACTCCAATCCCAGATGAGATGGCAGTGAGCCTTAACAACCTTTTTGTTGGAGCTCCAATCGATTATATCTATCCTCTGCTACACTAAGCAAGTGGAAACAAATTCACCATAAGCAACTCCTATCTAACTCATGAAAAAGACCAACTTAACAACCTGTAATTCGAATTGCATGTGCAAATGAAAAGCTCAAAGTGCTGAAATGAAATGGAAACAACACTACAGCAGAGGGGATCTATGGCTCTCAGGTTGGGCCCTAACCTGAGAGCTATAGTCTCCTTAAGAAAACTCAGAACTAAATCAGAATCTACCTTCTTTATTCATAATCTGATATCATGCCAAATTGGCTTACAAAAAGGAACAAAAACTGAGCTGTGCTCCAAAGTTACAATAGCAATACGAGAGTTTCAACAACCTATCCAAGGCTAAGGCCTATATACTTATACAAAAACGATGATCCAACAAGTGTCCTTGATTTTAGGAGCTCGGCTGTCCAACTAGAGTTTAACTGCAGATCCTGTAGGACGGTCATAACTGTTGTTCCTGTAGAACAGCTGGCCGCTTCTAAGCTCGGAGGGGAGATGGATTGGAGCTCGGAGTTCTTGGTGGGAATCACGAGGAATGTCCCTAAGACCGTGGACATCCTCTCCTAAAAACCAGCAGTGCCACCTCATTGTCTCCTTGTCTCCTTTTTCGTTGTCTTTTGCTCCCCTTTTAATGCCAAAACCTGGAATCATAATGCATTAATCACGTAGATAGAGTGCCTACCCTTCTTCCTACAAACAACATGAATAAACTAAGAAATGCATGCATAAGCAATAAAAATGAATGGTTTGAGCAAGTAGAATAGGCCAAAATGAGCCCAAATTGTACCAAAATTGGGGCTCATCAGTAGCCATAACAGGAGATGAACCAGATATTTTACTCACTAACTATTGGCTAGCATAACCAATCACACCGTCAGCAACATGTGAATCTTTGGTAGGAGGTGGTGTAATAATATGTTGAGGTCGCGGAGAACTGCGTATCTTGTCGTAGAGCATGACAGATTTAGTATAGATCAAATCAAAATATTGGGCATGAGTAATGACTTTATCTTTAATAACAAGTCTGACTTTAGCAACATCCTCAATTATGGATGGTAACAAGGATTTGATGAACCATTCAGCCAATAACTGACCAGGAATGAAATTTTTTACCAAACAATGCTAATGCCTCCATTCTTGAATATGATCAGAGATAGAGTGGATTCACACTATTTCAAAGAGGTCAAAAGTTCAATTCCAAATTCATATCATATGGGTAATTGAAAATGGTTCAGAAATGTAGTTTCTAAGGCATTCAAATTGTTAAATGAAGCTCGTGGCAATTGAACATACCACTTAGTTTCCATACTAGTAAAAGTCCTTTAGAAAATACATAAACGAATTGAATCATCATTTGAGTTAGATGAGCACCATAAATGATATGTCATAACATGAGTAGACAGGTCTTCTTCAGGATTTACATTGAATTTTGGAATATCACTGGACAATTGGTAAGAATGGTTGGCCACCAAGGAGAATAACAAATAGTGGCATTCGTTAGTCGAGTTAAATCTGGTAGTTCAAGGGTTGTCATGAATGGAGGGTACCTTGGGTATGATGAAATGGGTTGAGAAATCAGAATTTGCATTCCAGGATAAGGAGGATTTTGATAACCAGGACAATTGCTTGTCAACTTAATTGACTTAAATTGATTATATAAATTATCAACAGGGGTTGGTAAACTTGTAAAGTGCAAGTGAACAATATATGTTAAATTCCTTTTTATTAAGTTGGATTTATTAATTGATTGAGTTATTGCAAATGTGTCTTTAAGTTTTGTATTCCTATTTGAAAATGAAATTAACATTGCTATCTAGTGAAAATAAAATGATTGTGAATTTAAAGCAATATTTCTTACTTGAAAAATGAGATCATAAAGAACTCACACATGCAAAAATAAACTCACACTTGTAGAATGAAAACCATATTAACTCACACTTGCAAAATGAAAACTATATTAACTCACACTTGCTTAAAAATTGAAAGTTCAAGAAGTAACTGCAAACAAACCACTCTTCCTTTTAAATTACACTAAGAAAACTTTTGAATAAAAATGCTCTGAACATAAAGCTGAAAGAAATCTATACACCCAAATATATAGGGAAAAACATATTTATGCTATGAAGTTGAAATGCTTTTTAATGAAACTCCAAAGAAATCACAAGGAAATCACTCGTATTTTGATGATTCAAATCAGCTTCAGAAACTATAAAGAGAGTTGTAAAGCTACCATAAGAAGATAATGAACATATGTGAAAATGCTATAACAAATAATACAAAAAGGAAAATCTACAAGTTAAAAACCCTCATTGTTTGTAGGGTCCCTCAACAAACAGGTAGTCTCAAGCTTCAACGAATAGTTAATTATGAATCAAGTTTTCAAAGGTGCTTCCATTAAATAAAAACATAGAGTTTCAAAATGATTACAGTCACAAAATATTCATTCACCATCGTCATCTGTTTTGTCCTGCCTTACGGTATTTATAAAATCCATTCAATAAATGTTTGAGGCTTTCATGCCTACTTTTGGCTAATAGAGTTCTAACTCAAACTATCAAACTGAAATTCCTAATTTTAACTTCTAGCAGATAGCGATTCGCTCCCAATTTTCTATTCAGCAAAGCAAATCATGAGGCATTTTCATCTTAGAGTCCCGCTCGCTTGCTTGAGCTACATTTTGAATTATTCCTTTGACCACACGATTTGGGCTTTCTTCTAATGATTTGGTGTAAATAAATAGGAGGAGATCGTTGAGGGGATCAACCTCTTCCTACCCATATATTTCTTTCCTTGAATGGCAGCTTAGACCCTGTTCAACAATGGAGTTGACTGTAGAAATAGATGGTAGCTACAGAATTGCACGAATCCGGTAGCCAATGAAAAATTTAACTTAATAATAAGGAACATTTTTGAAATATGAAAAATAGGATAATTAGTACCTTACCTATGTCAAAAACCTGCAATTTGATGCCTATCAAGTAAAAAATAATGGTCAAGGAGAAGGAAAATGAGTAAAGAAGAGTGTCAAGATGAAGCATTCATGAGGCTCTACATTCCCCCACACGGAGGTCATTGCATGTCCTCATGCAAAAATGAAAAAATTAGTGCCCTTGTCAACTACTACATATCCTTTGAAACTCGAGCTAGCACATCTAAATTTGTCTTTTTCACCTTTTTCCTTGCCAATACCATCCTTAGCTTCTTCATCATAATTTTGTATTTTAGATCTATCACTTTTCTTTTAAGGACCATATTCTTTTGTTTCATCTTCTTAATTTTCTTATAACATAGGCTTGGATGTAAGAGAATATTTTCATTTTGGGTTCTTTGGATTTCATTCTGCATCTTCAAGGCTTCATTTTCAATTTGTATGTGTCTATTTAGCATCTCTAGCTCAAAAATTTCTTGTTTTAAAATATGTATGACTGGAGGTTCTTGTGGGCTACTAGACTGATCTTCTTTTTCATGCATTGTTGAACCAGATGTCTTTTCTGTAGCTTTCTTTTCCATGGATTCAATATAATCATATATCTCTTGTTGTACTGGATCTATCTCTGGTGTTCCTCGGCCTGGGATTTGAATGGGTGAAATGATAGTAGGTGAGGAAGTCCTTTGCTTCTCTTTTTCTTCTAAATTAACATATTCCATGACTTTTAGAGATGGTTCCTTTAGTGCTTGATTAAGCCTGACACTTCTTCTCACATTTGATGGAGGAGGGTTTTTTATTTGAATTCTTTTATTTTATGTTTTGACCTCCTCTATCTCCTTGGATGTGTTTTCTTCTTCTCTACTAAATTTATTTCTTCTAATAGTTTTCTTTTTTATTCTTCCTAAAATTTTTGCAATAGGAATTTCATCCTCTGATTGTTCCTGGGACTGTTGTTGAGGTAAATTTTGAATAGGGCTTTCAGATGCTCTTTTTCTCCCTCTTTTTCCTTTACTACTACTGGCCTGTTATTCTTCTTCTTCCTTAAAATTCTTTCTAAGTAAGAAGTTTTCCCAATCATCTCCTAAACCCTTAAGGTGGAATTCAATAAGAATTTAGATGAGGCCATGATGATACATAGTGGTTTCTATAAATTGAATATTTTTCTATATATTTTCTAACATTTTTCTTAAGCTATTCAAGAAAAAGTATGGGAAATTGATCTCATTTCCTTCCAAAAAAAAAATCATTAGGCGAATGTGATAAAAGAACATGCAGCCAAACCTTACTTCCCAAGAGATAAATTTTTGAATAACCAGTAATAGATTTCTCCATTTACTTTTAAGTGCAGTGCTTGGGATTCCTTTCTTAAAAATGGATGTGCACATACCTAGATTATTTAAGAAAATTTTCCATTCCTCACTTTCTATGCCTCTGTTTTTAAACCATCGTTCTCCTCCTCTGGATAGGCTGGTAGCTTAATAAATAAGGGACTTTGTCACTGTGAATTTAACATCTCCAATCTCAACTTCTGCTCCATCAAAAGCTTTGACAAAGGATTTGGTCACCTTTTTGTTGAAACCATCAAATTTCTCCATGAAATGTAGCCACTACTCTTTCTGTAGCATCTCTTTCACATGCGGGTAACCTTCCATGAACTTTCTTCCATTTAGATCAGACCTCACAATGATCCCCATGATCGGAAAGTTTTTCCTGTGACTTGCTTCTTGACAGAAAATGGATCATGGTTTCATAATGAGGGGTTTCGGCAAGGGTATAAATGAAAATGAGGACAAGATATGAATGAGTGAAGTGACCATTCTAGAGTATTTAATGAATGTGAGTTGGTGATTTTGGCGATCTCTTCATTGGATTCAAATTTGAGTTGGGAGTGTTGTGAAATTATTGGAGACAAATGGCGGTCTTATGGTGATATGACCAAAATATCTTTCAACCTTAGGCAACGATGGTTTTTAACCGGTGGTACAATCATCATAAAATTCATATAATTAATGATTTTGTATCCTTATTACTAAATTAAATTTTTTCATACCTTTGCATACCCTTACTTTGATATTTCTGGCCTTTGTTTGATCCTTTCTTCATTGTCTTCAGGTGCTTTCAAGAATGAATTTGATCATTGCTTCAATTGGTCCAATCAGTCGTTCCTGTTAAACATCAACTGCAGAATTATGTGAAAGCTGCAGATTTCTTGCTATTTTGTAGCTATTTAATTTCTGAAAAGTAAAAGAGGGACAAAAGGAAAATGAGAATGGGAAAAAAATTTAGAATTCCAAAATTACTTGGTTTTCACCCGAAATTTTCTGTATAAACATGCCAACAGTGTTGGTTTTCATGTTTATACAAATTTCATTATATATTTTTTATCATTTTTTTAATATATGTATATGTATATGTATATATATATATATATATATATATATATATATATATATATATATATATATATATATATAGATATAGATATATATAGATATATATATATATATATATATTAATATTAGATATATATATTAATATTTGATAAACTCCTCCTTTCTCAATGGCTTATGATAGATTCTTAATCGATGACCATTCATAAGAAAAGTGTTTCTTTCTTCATCAATAGTTCTGATCCTAATTTCACCATTATCAAAGACTGTTTCAATCTCATAGCGCCCAAGCCAATGAGTTTGAAATTTCCCTTCGAAGTCTTTGAACTTTGAATCAAAATGTAATGCCCAATCTCTTGGATGGAACTTTATTTCTTTGATATATTTTTCATGCCATCTAGATCTTTGTTGTTGAACTAGACTGGTTCTTTGGATTGTGTCTTGTCTTCTTTCATCAAATTCATTTAACTGCTCCATCATTTGTCTTTGTGCTTCTGAAAGGCCAAGACCCAATTTAATTGTTGTCTTGAACGTTTTGATCTGAAATTCGATAGGAAACATAACTAAGTTCCCATAAACTAGCTCATAGGGAGTGTGCCCTATAGTGTTTCTCCATGTGGTACGGTATGCCCATAAAGCTTCTGGAAGCTTTTTTTCCTAGTCTCTTCTATGCAGATGCACAGTTTTGGTGAGAATTGATTCAATTACTTTATTGGTGGACTGCACTTGTCCATTTGCTTGTGGATTGTATGGAGTGGACTTCCGATGTTTGATTCTGTACTCCTCCATTATCTTCTATACCAACTTGGATGTGAATTGAGTACCTTGATCTGTTACAATTTCCCTTGGGACACCAAAACAACTAAAGATATCCTCGAAAAGAAATGAAACTACAGCATTTTCAGTAGCAAAAGAAAGTGCTTTAGCTTCTACCCATTTTGTAACATAATCAGTGTAAACAAGAATGTACCTTTTCTGTCTCATTGGTGGATTGATTGGACCAAAAAAATATAGAGCCCATATTTCAAAAGGCTCAATAAGTACCTGAGGTTGTAGAGGCATTTCATCAGAGGGAATAGGTTTCCCCATCCTTTGACAACTATCACATCTCTTGACATACTCCTTGGCATCCTTAAAAATGGAAGGCCAATAATATCCTAAGGGAAGGACTTTGTAGGAAGTTCTTTTGCTAGCGAAGTGTCCTACACATGGCTCATCATGACAAGCTTTCAATATCTCTTGTACTTCATATTCTCTAACACACCTTCAGATGATCAGATCTCGCCATGTTTTATACAATTCTTCATTTGTCCATGAATAAGATACACTAATTTGAATTACCTTCTATTTTTCTCGAGGAGATAAATATGATGGTAAATTCCATGTACCCAAATAATTAGCAATATCTTCAAACCAAGGTGATTTAGTAGATACTACAAAAATATATTCATCAAGGAAATTGTCTTTTACAGGTACATCATTATTATCATTTTGAATTCTAGATAAAAAGTCAGCAACTCTATTTTTTTTTCCAGTTTGATCCAAAATAGTAATGTGTTGACGGGTCGAAATGTACCACCAACAATTAAGGGCTCTCCCCAGTGTGAAGTCCCAATTAGACCTCACATCATTTGGGATAGGAGCCCCATCTAGTATGTGGGCCCAGCTGCCACCATGAATTTTTCTACTCTTGGTTATCAAATGAGAAGGTATCAGAGTGGGACAAGAATGAAATGCTCATGTAGTAAAACAAAATCATCCCAAGATTGACAAATTAAAAAAAGAGGTACAAACGAGTCTCAGCAACAATAAGAAGAGATATACCATGAGAGGGATTAGTGAGCTAAACACACATCGAAGATAATAAATAGGAACATGCTAGAAGTCAATTGCAAAATAGTTCATAATAGGTCATCGACATGGCAAGGAAAAAGTAAACACATATTCAAAATCGAAACTCACATGCAACCATTATGTATCAGTATATAACATATTTCATATATGAAAGCATACATACAAATATGGTGAAGTACCAAACAACTAATACAACCACCATGAGTAAGCATGGGAATCAGTGCCAAAGATGAAGAACATCTTATTAATATCATTGCAACTTCAAATGCATATCACGAAATTGGTCAAAACCCAATAGTGGAACATGGGTTGTTCATACAGTTTCTCGATGCCAAAACCCTAGCCCCACTGCAAATCCACTCTACTAGCTACCAAGAGTTGAGTGACCCTAGCTCTCAAGCATAAATTAGCTATTTATCCTGGCCTCAACTCAAGTGCTAAAGTCCCCCACTGTGAATGATGGATGAGGGAACATTTATAGAGGTCAGGTGACCGTTCACGTGACTTTTGGCCTTCCCTCATGCCCTTTCAGCTACCTTTATGCCTCTTGAGCTTCCTCACTGCTCTCTCATGTCTACCGCCTAGTACAGGCTAAATTGATCTTAGCCTAATTGCTAACATCATAGGAGAACATTTACATTACGATGAAAAAGAAGAAGAAGATGTAGAGGGTTCTTGTAGACCCTAGAACACTTGTCACCAAGGCAGTTTCCAGAGTACAAGACCAAATTGTGTGGTTCATTGGTTGCATGGAATGTCATCGTAGTTGCCATAGTGTCTCGATCAGCTATGTGGAGCTAGCTTGTTCACTGGTTGGTCATCCTGACTACAGGGCTTCCTACACGTAACCCTATATCTCTCCTCATAAGTTGAAGTTATCACTCTCCTATACCCTGTAAGCAAATAATCGTAGTTATACACGATGATAATCAAAGAACCACACCATACATGTAAAAATAGATAAATAAACAATAGTAATCACGAAAAACCAAAATCAACTTTGGACCCCTGGATGTCCTATCCCATGCTATGCCAATGTTAGAGTGAGTGGATTTGCAAGGTATTACCAAACTTCCATATCATCCTTCATGGGTTTAATCATAGTGAATCCAAACCCTAACTTCTTCCTTGCTTTCATGAATCAACTTTATACAATAGGTTCTTTGGGCAAGGGTGTGAGGAGCGTGCAGTTAGCCATTGCATTTCAATGCTTCATGTCCCTTCAGCTAGTGCACAGTAGAAAATATCACTTATGCTCATTACAAGGCATATATCTAGATTTAGGTTTGGTAGGGAAACTAGCAGGACCTATGTTCATCAGGCATTGACTTCCTTCCTTCAAGCTCTCAGGAAGAATTTCTTAAATACATATCACCAAACTCCCTAAGGTTCACCCTTGGGTGAGAATAGTGCTTCATATATAGGGAAGCATGTCCAATCCACATTGGCACCTAAAGTGCATATAGATGGACCAGAATTTCTGATTCTTGAGTATGGAATATCATCACCAGATAAAAGAAGACATGTTTGTTATGAGAGACATCTTATTTTCTTTCATAAAACAACCATCAACTCTAAGCACCTAGCCTTTACATTCAGTTTCATTTTCGGCTTATGATCAAGCCTGCATTCCTTGACATAGTTTGACAAGCCATGTTGGGTCCAATCATTAGAAGGAAATCAACGTAGAGTCGCATTTCAACATTCTCCTCCATCCCAGGGAATAATATTCATGCTCCCATGTATATAGAGTAAGCCCAAGAATTATGTGGAGACTTGGGGAGTGATTTGTGATTTTCCCCAAAGTTGCATAGGTGCACTTCTGGCAAGTCACATCTTTGGCTTCTTTCACTAAGGCACAAAAACGCAACCTCGTGACCTATGTGGGAACGCAACTTACTAAAGGTCGCATGGTCGCAGCAGATGGATGGTCGCACTTCCTGGGAGCTCACCTGGGGAGTTTTGATGTGACCCAGGGACTTGGTCGAAAGTGTGACCCCCCCTAGAGGTCGCTAGGTCGCAACACAGCACAGGTCACAACACAGTCCAGGTCGCACCTCTTAGATGCCCGCCTGAGGTCTTCAAGTGTGACTTAGCAACCATTAGTCGCATAGTCGCATTTTGAGCAAGGTCACACTTTTGGTTTCTTCCCTAAGGGTGCGGAGTCTGACTTAGCAACTAGTGAGAGCAAAACAATTCACTTCTGAGCCTGATCCTGATCCAGGAAGACGACCTGAGATGAAATGCATGATTCCATTCTTGTATGGCCAGGATCTTGTCAGCAACTTTGGGAATTCCAAAAGAGTGTAGAAACATTTCTTCTAGCTCCCTTATGGATCTCAGGCATAGTGTTTCCTTTTCGCTGAGTGGTTTGATGCGATTGCAGTCTTGACATCCCTTGATCTTGACATGCTGTGACTTTACTGAAGGCCTGTGTTGTATGGACAATGCAAATCATTCATGTGAGCAGTTCTACCATCAGATTTCTGAGAACTCTTGCCAAACATTGCCCATGTTTCATCTAGATCTGGAAGCAATATTAATGTTCATTTCGTCTCATCTCCTCAGCGGATCAGTATCATTCGACAAGAAAATGACTTTGGCCTCTGCGTGGGCATCTCTATAACGCTCAAGTGTCATGAGAATCATTCTTTTGAATTCATTGGTGTTATGTGTATAGTGACATGGCATGCATCTTGTTCGAACTCAATTCTGGTCTTCTTTCCAATGAAAATGTATTTTCGACTCTGCCACCCAACGCAAATGTATTTCCCCTCATGGTTCAAGTGCTGGCCATATCTTCCTTTGCCACATCAATTTCAGTCTCAAATCTTGTTAACGAGTGATCCAGATTTAAACAAGAATGCAACAAATTACAGAGATAACCATAAACACAAAGATGTAGTGGAAATAATACTTCATTTCATTAATGTAAAATACTGAAATATTCTTACAAACAACAAAGGAAATAGACCAGCTAGGGCGATGGTAGCTTATCGCTGAGAAGAGATGTGGTGACTACATGCCTCTAACTTGTGTTACAATGAGGCTCAAAGGCCTATTTGTTGTTGAGAAACAATGGAAAACCCTCAACATCCAAAAACCTAACCCTAGAAGATGAAACGCCAAATTGTGGGCCTCGTTTTGGTAAATTGGTACATCAACTTCCCGGGGTCGTAACTTTGGCATACGATCTCCGTTTGACGCATACAATATCTCGTTAGAAAGATCTACACAAGAACTACATCTTTGGGAAGAGAAACATCGATCCATGGACCCATGTTGCTCCCAATTTTCCCAAAAAATGTCATTTAGGGCCTCAAAACGGCTCTAGAAGTTCAAGACCCAAAAAACTGCTAAAAATAGTAAATTGTGCTACAATTAAGGAAATTGAAAAGTTGAAAGAAACAATGGTGGGGGTCCAAGTGGACATGGCAGGTGGCCACCAATATCCACCTCGATCATTCCTCCCCCCTTAGGAAGCAATGGTCCCCATTGCGTTGAGTTCCTCCATGAGATGAGGAAACTTTTGTTGAACTTGGTCCCTGGTGAGCCACTTGCCTTAGTGAAGGAGTTAGCCTGCTTTGACAACTCGATACAGTTGGATATTCTATTGGCGAGTGTGCTTTATCTATGTGTCCTTGATCTGATTAGTTGCAACTTGTTCTATGCAATCTGGATTTAACTCTATGGGTGTGAGATGTTCTATAATGTCAGATATGTCTAGTAATGGTGGAAAGTATGGTTGAAGGCGATCCACATTGAACACTGGGTGCAGGCCAAGGAATGGGGGAATGTTGAGCTCAAATGCATTGTCTCCCACAGCCTTGGTAATGGTGTAAGGACCATATCAGAGTGGTCTGAGTTTCCGATAGGCTCTGGTAAGGCGTTCCTTTCGCAAATGAAACCAGACTTTGTGCCCCACCTGTAACTTGTGTGGCACCCGATGTTGATCATGTCGCTGCTTTTACTTGGCATTTGACTTCCCCAGAATGTCATGGACCTATTGGTGAATATGTTAGATGTGCTCAATGAAGCTGGTTTCCTTATCTGTTTCGGACTGGACATGAGCCGAATCTTCTTGAGTAGCTGCAAATGGCATAGCCACATCAATCGAACATAATGGTTGGAATCCCAAGCCCACCTAAAAACGGTTATGGCCAGTCGAGCTATAGAGAGCCTGGTTGTAGTTGTGTTGAACATAGGGGAGGCTCTCATCCCATGTGCGTGGATGCTTTGAGTTGTACATGTGCAGAATGTGTACGATCATCCTGTTGACAACCTCTGTCTGGCCATCAGTTTGAGGATGGAAGGCTGTGGACTTAGTGAGTTTGGTGTCCAGCATCAACCAGAGACTGGACCAAAATGTATTGAGGAACTTGTTGTCCCGATCTGAGATGATAGACTGTGGGATCCCAAAGTGTACCCACACTCGTTCAAAGAAGAGTTTAACAGTGGCTTCTGTTATGATATTCTTCTTGCAGGCTTCCATAATGTCTGTCTTCGAGAACCTGTCGATGACCACAAAAACACAGTAATTTCCATGCTTAGTGGAAGGAAGGTCTGACAAGTAATCCATGGAGATGGATTCCCAAGGTCGACTAGGGGTAGGTAGCAGGGTATAGAGGCCTTGCTTCTTGATGGCCGGTTTGGCAATGGTGCAGGCAGTGCATGATTTGATGTACTTCCCGACATATTGTTGAAGATTCGGCCAATAGAAATACTTCTGCAGTACTGCCACCGTTTTCTCGACCTTGAAATGCCTAGCATCCCAACTATCATGTGCTTCCAAAATCATCTTGGTACGCTCGCTTGAAGGAACAAAAAGGTGACCTAGGGGGCATAACAGAGCATCCTGGAGGTGAAAATCTTGAACATGCTAACCCTCCAAGAGTGTGTGGTATGTGTGGCTGAATTCTGGGTCACTTTTGTAGAGAAGTGGCCAATCAGAAGTCTCGTGCCCACAACAGTTGAGCACAGTGGTTAACACCATGATCGCTGGTCAACTGAGGCAATCTGCAACATTATTGGTGTTGCCCTTCTTATACTTGATATTCAAATGGAACTGTTGCAGGTATGTGGACCACTTCTGATGGCGATCATTCTGCAATTTCCCTTGGGTCTGTATGAACTGCAGGGGTTAGTGGTCTGTGTGGATGACCATTTCTTTCCCCAAAATGTAATGCTTCCATTGTCGGTAGGCCTGCACAATGGAATACATCTCTTTTTCATAAGTGGGATACTTTTGGACTGTGTCTAAAAGTGTCTCACTGTGATATGCCACTGGATGCCCGTGTTGATTAAGGACCGCCCCAATAGCATAGTCAGAGGCATCTGTCTCGATCTCAAATAGTTGTTGCAAGTCTGGTAATGTGAGCACTGGTGTCATGCAAAGGCGATATTTCAAATCTGTGAATGCCTTCTATTGAGATTCATACCAAAAGAATTTTTCTTTCACTCCTCCCTTGGTGACTTGATTCAAGGGCCAAGTTATATGAGAAAATCCCAACATGAACCTGCGGTAGAAGTTGGCAAGACCTAGAAAGCTGCGGATCTCTCTTAGAGTGGTTGGAGATGGCCAATCCAGAATGACTTGGATCTTGGTTGGATCCATATTCACCCCCTGTTCATCAACAATGTATCCCAGATACTAAATCTGGGTCATGCTAAAAGTGCATTTCTCCAAATTGGCACATAACTTGCGTTGTTGCAATGTTTGGAGAACTTGTTGGATGTGGTGGAGGTGCTCTTCCCAACTTTGGCTGAAGAATAGGATGTCATCCAAGTATACCACTACAAATGAGTTGGTGAATGGGTGCAAGAAGTCATCCATTAGCCTCATGAAGGTTGCAGGAGCATTCGTCAATCCAAAAGGCATAACCAAGCATTTGAAAAGGCCCTCCTTGGCTTTGAAGGCAGTCTTCCATAAACAACCATTCGAAAAGGCCTTACTTGGCTTTGAAGGAAGTCTTCCATACATCAGAGGGTTCGATTGGTACCTGTTGATATCCTGACTTCAAATCGATCTTGTTAAATTATTTTTCCCCCTTCAGTTGGTCCAGGAGGTCATCAATCCGTGGGATTGGATACCTATTATGGATACTAATCTTGTTCAATGCCCGATAGTCAATACAAAGTCTCCAAGTCCCATCCTTCTTCTGTACCAACACGATTGGGCTCCCACAGGGTGATGAACTCGGATGGAGGTGACCTTTCTCCAGCAGATCCTGAATATGCCTATTGATTTCGTCGTTCTCTAGAACATAGCATTGATAGATTGGTCCATTGGGCAGCATCGCAACTGGGGTCAGATCGATGGAGTGCTTGACCTGACAATGCAGAGGAACCCCTGTGTGGGAGTTGAAGATGTCCTCGTACTCCTCCATGACCTTGCCCATCTATAGTTGTTGTGCGGAGGGGCCCTGTCTAGAGGTCGTGGCCACCGTCTTCTCCTTTCCTTGAGGGCGTATCATCAGGAAAACAAATTTCTCGGTTTTGGAAATGAGCTTACTGCATTGTTTTGCAGTAACCAAAGAGATGGCGGTAGGTGGTGCTACCTCCGGTATCCTGTGCAAATTATTTCCTAAAGTAACAATAACAACACGGGGCCTTGATTTATACATAGCATGTCGCTTCCAAAATTATGGTTGTCCTAATAATACATCACAAACTTCAAGGGGTGCAATGTCACACAATGCCTCATCCATGACGGGCTTGATGTTGTATTGAAGGCAACACTTCTGGCTCACGTGAAGATCTTGTCCTTGGTGAAGCCACCTGATGGTGTACAGTTGTGGATGTGTTGTGATCGGTAAGCCCAGCCGCTTCATGACCTCTGCTGAAATTAGGTTCTTTTGGCGACCACTGTCGACAATGAACTGTAGCGTGGAGCCCTTTACCCACATCTGGAAGTGGAAGAGACACTCCTCCTCCTCTGGATCTTCGGGTTCCTCCTTCTGGATCTTCATAGTGGCAACGGTGGCGTTGGGCTCTACATCGATAATATGCTTCCCTTTGTCATTCCCCTTGTCAGGTTCTAACTCAAAGTTGGAACATGCATCTGATTTTGAAACCTTTAGCTCGGCCACCAGTGACTGCTTCGCCCAACACTCACTTGTGTTTTGAGTGGAACGCTTATGGAACTCACACCACTTTCCCGTGTCCTTTCTCGGCTTCATGGTGTTGTTCTTTTCTTGCAGCTTTGGCGGGTTGTCTTGGGCTGCCCTACCTTGGATTTTTCCTTTGTTCTATGGTTTTGGGGCACCTTTCCCTTGCTTCGGATTCGCAGATCAAAAGTCTTGCTTCTTCTATTTAAACTTTTGCTCGACCTTGACGACATATCGGTATGTTGTGTCGAGCGTGGGGATGTTCAGGAATTCTATTTCTTCCTGGGTGTACTTGTGTAGGTAGCCACAGTATTTGAGTACCAAATGCTGCTCCGAATCCTTGATACCCAACTTTGTGCGAAGCGTATGGAAAATATTGGTAAACTCCGTCACAGCTTGGTCCCCCCCCCCTGCCGCAACATGGTCCACTTTATGTATTGATCCTCATAGCTTCCGATAGGGTAGTACTGCTCCTTGATGGCATCCCGGAATGAATCCCAAGTGGGTGTGGATGGAAATAGTGAGACTATACTTTCATCCTTCTACTCGCAGTAGGTTTCCCACCAATCCTTGACATGGGGGGCTGCTTTGAGAAGAGAGAAAATAATCTTTTCCGGACTGGAAAAATCATGAACAGAAAAATAACCCTCTGGCATATTTAACCATTTATCAATGGAATTTGAATCTATCTAACCCTTAAATGTGGGGATTTCAAAATTAACTTGTACCTTAAACGGTATGGTGTTTCCAGAGTAGCTGTTGGAAGCCGATGCGTCGCCCCTGGGTAGCCGCTAAAGGATCTGGGCAAAGTTGTCCATCATCGCGATCCTTTGTCGCTCGAGGGCTTCATCAAGCAAGATTTTGATAGGATGTCCTGCACCCTCGTCTTTCTTTTCATCTGCCATGGGAGGTCGTCGGGATTTGCTAGGCTAGTCTTGTAAAGGTTCGACCAATTCAAGCCCTAACTCCATATATCCCGACCTCATTAGGGACATGCAAAGAAAAACATAGAAAAAGCAAACCCCTCTAATACCACTACTCCGGATTTAAATAGGAACGCAACAAATTACAGAGATAACCATAAACACAAAGATGCAGTGGAAATAATATTTCATTCCATTAATGTAAAATGTTGAAATATGCTTACAAACAACAATGAAAATAGACCAGCTGGGGCGATGGTAGCTTATCTCTGAGAAGAGATGTGGCAACTACATGCCTTTGAACTATGTTACAATGAGGCTTGAAGGCCTATTTTTTATTGATAAATAATGGAAAACCCTCAACGTCCAAAAACCTAACCCTAGAAGATGAAGCACCAAACTGTGGACCCCGCTTGGGTAAATTGGTACATCAATTACCTGGGGTCGTAACTTTGCCATATGATCTTTGTTTGACACATAAAATATATCGTTAGAAATATCTATCCGAGAACTACATCTTCGGGAAGAGAAACATCAATTCATGGACCCATGTTTCTCCTAGTTTTCCCAAAAAAAGTTGTTTAGGGCCTCAAAATAGCTCCGAAAGTTCAGGACCCGAAAAACTGCTAAAAATTTTAAATTGTGCTACAATTAAGGAAACTGAAAAGCTAAAAGAAAAAATGGTGGGGGTCCAAGTGGACTTGGTAGGTGGCCACCAATATCCACCTGGATCAACCAGGTGCTAGCATGCTCCGAAGACATTCCAATAGAATTCGAACATTTGCATTGTCATACACAATGGAATTCGTGTATTTGAGGGTGAGTAAACAATTTGGTGGTCCAACGAACACCATGCGGTGTTGTGTCAACATTAGGCATGACTGGTATGGGTTATTGTTGTAGTATGCCTCCTCATGTTGCAATAATGGCGTGGTCTCCCTTTCCCCTTGTTGCAGATGCGTTACAATATTCCCAAGACGTTTAGAGAGGGATGACATTAACAATGGTTTTCAAGTGGCGTTGAACATACAGGTAGAGCTCCAGCACACTATGCATTTGCCTTTGAAAAGTATTTGATGCATAATCCTGATGCCCCAATTAAATGTATGCTTCTTCATACATTTATACGTTCGACCACGTGCCTCTTTTCATGGAGTTGTATGCGATAGGTGGTTTCTCCATGGTGGTTTCAGGTGCTTAGAATTCCCTTGAAGGCCCGACTCCCATTGGTTGCATGAGGGACATTCTTAGTCACAACAACTTATGGTTTTATAATATGAGGATAAACCCACAACATGAAGGTCCCACTCCCATTGGTTGCATGAGGGACATTCTTAGTCACAACAACTTATGGTTTTATAATATGAGGATAAACCCACAATATTTCAAACCCTAGATCAATTGAACGCACCAGGGCACATGTGCAGTATGGAAAATGTTGCATCATATGTCTATCTCTCGGACTATGCCCTCATCATTGCCTCATAAATACCAATGTGCCCCTTATATTCTATTCTCATTGTTGACATCTTCACAACTTATCTAATATATGGTCAACCATTCACCTTCAACATGCTCAAAAGGTAGTTTTTCAATGTAGAGATATCGTGGGTGTTGGTCATCTGTGATGACCTAGATACTTCATTCTTCGTATGTAATAGGTGCCATCATGATCTTTAGTGAGATTACACAAAACCTTTTCTATTGTCGAGCCTGCATGTAAAAAGGTAATATTAGATGCTGGTAATATTATATGTCACAAGTAGAAGCCTTTGCACACTTAGATGTTAATACCTACAAGCACAATGAACATGGGGCCAAGTCTTAAAATACTTGTTATATAAATGCTAGATGTGTTCTAAATGGGGACATAAATACCACTAATGTAAACAACCTTCCTATAAGCATGATAAATTGTGAGCATGTGTATTATCCAAGGCTTTAATCTTAGGTACGTAAGTGACAATTTATCAAATGTATCAAACCCCTTAGCATGTGAATTGGCTTAAATTCAAAAAGTGAATATGTAGATGTCATGTTTATGAACGAAGCTATGATTTCATCTTGGAGAGGGAAGAGATTGAGGTTATAATTTGGAAATATTTAAAATTTCTCCAACCCTAGTGTAGCCAGGACGATGTTATGGTGTGCTGAAAATGCCAACACATGTTTGTGGCAATGCAGTTAGAGGATAAGGTGATGTTAGACAAGGTCATGGGTTTATTCGATCATCAGGGTTTCTGGTGTGCAAGATGGGGATCACAATACACAAACCAAAATACATTTGGAAGGGACGAGGATGATGGTGAGGCAGTGCCATCGACAAAATGTATTCCCATAAACCCTAGAGGGTGAGGATTACTTCAAAGTAGGGTTGGACCTTCAATCATATGCACCTAGGGTTACAGAGATGCTAAGGGAAAGCCATGACCCCTTCAAACCCTAATGCACATGAAGAGGTGAAGGATCCGCTAACAACCTGGGGAAAGTGTTTTGAAATGACTCTCACCATGATGCCAAGTGATGCCGAAGAGAGTGCACCCCTAGAGGAATATGAGAAGGTGAGCTTCAAAGTCATGAGAGACTCTTAATGCATCAATGCAACCATTAACCTTCGAAACCCTAATGCGATCCTAAGGCCTATGTCTGAGATAAAGCATGATGTGCAGATGCAATGTGTGAAGCATGAGTGGGCACATCAAAGGGGTTGGACAGGCAAGGTCAAGGGGAGAGTAACTAGTTGAAGGCCTTATCGCAACCCTAGTAGCCTGGGGCGAGTGGTGGGGTACTCAAAATTTTGGATATGCCCCAAAAATTTGGGTGGTGTTGTAGCAGCTACAACATAATGTTAAACTCTTGCAACAACAACAACCATCTAGTGATTCTTCCATTAGTGATTGGTTTATTAATTAAGTACCTAATTGTAGAATGATTTGTAAGTACAAAATTTTCATAGCTAGTAATGTAATGTCTGAATTTATTGATAGCATGGACAACAACTAAAAACTCCTTTTTGGTTACAGTATAATTTAACTCTGTAGGAGTCAAATTTTTACTGGTGTAATAAATGGAATAAGGAGTTAAATCCTTTTTTCCAAGTACAACTCCTAAATCTGTGTCTGAAGCATCAGTTGAAATGTGAAATGGTAATTTCCAATTTGGTCCTCTAAGAATGGGTACCTCAGATATTTTCTCTTTTAATGTCCAAAAGGCCTTTTAGCAATCAGAATTCCAATTGAATTCGCAGTATTTTGTGAGCAATTTGAAAAGTGGAGATGCAATTTTTGTAAAGTTTTCTATGAATATTCTATAATAACCATTGAAACCAACAAAACTTCTAACATCTCGTTGATAGGTTGGAATTGGTAATTTAGAAATAATTTCTACTTTATATGTGTCCACTCTAATTCCATTTCCTGAAATATGGTGTCCTAAAAAAATTCCCTTAGTAAACATCATAAAAAAAAAATCATGGCTCAATGAGAGATTTTCCTCTTTACATCTAATGAGAAATTTTCCAAATTTTAACAACTTCTTCAAAATAATTTCCATAAACTATAAAATTGTCCATATACACTTCCACACAATCATGAATTAGACCAGAAAAAAAATGCCTTAACTGCTCTTTGGAATGTTGCAGGTGTAGTACATAATCCAAAAGGAAGTACTCGATAAGCATAAGTTCCCCATGGGCACGTAAAGGTAGTTTTATATTGGTCTTCTGGGGCTACTTGGATTTTATTATACCCACTAAAATCATCTAAGAATGAAAAATATTTTTTTCCTGAAAAGAAGTGGAAACTGATCTTTTAAACTGGCTTTATTCAATTCCCTATAGTCAATACACACTCTCCATTTTCCATTCTTTTTAGGAAAAATTACTAAGGGTGAAATCCACTGAATATCTGATATTGGATAGATGAAATTGACACTCAACAGTTTTTGTAGTTCCTCCTTAACAATTTCCCTTAGATTCGGATTCATTCTTCTTTGAGGTTGTCAAATTGGTTTGGAGTTTTCTTCAATATAGATATGATGTATACAAGTATTAGGATCAATTCCCTTCATGTCAGTATATTCCCATGCATAAGCAGAGGAATTTTCTTGTAACATCTTCATTAATACTTTCTTTTGAAATTCTCCCAAATTATTGTTGATATTCAAATTTTTTTCCTTGAAAGATTTTGATTGTAGAATTGCCAATTTTTTCCATAGAATGCAAGGATAGTTGATGAGATGATAAATATTAAATATTGTATTGTTCTCGAAAACCCTAACTAGATTCACAATATGATGAAGATTCATTATTTTCTATTAAAATGAAAATTTGATCTTCCTCATCTATTTGTGAAGTAGCAAATAGTGGTCTTATATCAATGTCATAATCTATCCATTTTTCATAATTTTCAGCCTCTATTGTTCTTTTTGCTGATGGATACAGTGTGAATTTTTTTGTTGGGCTCCCATCATAAATGAACATATCACCAGATCTACAACTTATAAAATCATCGGTTGTAGCTAGCCATGGTCTTCATAGAATCAATGGATGTCCTCTTAAGTTATTCTTGGGTGTTAAAATAATAAAATCGATAAGGTATTCCCAAAAATCTAAGGATACATATATATATATATATATATATATTCTAATACACCATCAGGTTTGATTATAGATCTATTTGCAAATTGTAACAGTGTAGGCGTATATTGAATATTAGAAAGTTTTAATGGATTCATAGTTTGTTTACTCATGATGTTTATAGCTGCTCCTAAATCAATCAATGTATTTGGGATCTCTACACCATTGATGTGTGTTTTCACAATGGGACTTCTTGGATCAAGATATTTTTGAATTGTTGTCTTACCCATCATGATATCTGCAATTTTTCCAACTAGTTGGATTATTTTGATTTCATTTTTTTTCCTTCCTGGTCTTTTTATGCTCAATTCCCTAATTGTCTTTGTGAAAATTGGTATTTCATTAATGACTTGTAGGAAAGGAATATTTATGCAAACATTCTTCAGTTCATATAACATGTCATAATTAGGGAATAAAATTTATTATTCTAACCCTTCATCAATTTTTAATCTCTCGAGAAAAGGTGGTTTTTATTTGAATGTGTTGGAGTAACTTGCTTTTGAGTTTTTTTTTTTTCATTAAGAGACTTCTCTTCTTCAGAGATCTTTCCTTTTTCACTTTCTTGAATAAAAAATGATGGGGAACTTTTTATAATATTCTACCAGATCTAAGTCAAACATTGTTTAGATCTAGTAGAGTTATCATGTAAGTTTGAATATTTTGTCCTTCCATATTGTAAACAGGTTGTGAGTTTTTATTATTGTTTGGATTTGCGAGCAGTTGGGCAAGAAATTGATTTGGTCTTTGAGGAAATGGTAATGAAATTTGTGGATTCAAATTGCGAGGTTGATTTTGTTGAGCGAGCTGAGGAAAATATTGTGGAGGAAAAGTAGGATATGATTGTTGAAATTGTGGAAATTGAGGATATTGAGGGTACTTTCCATAAGGAATTTTTCATCCTTATTACCAAGGTTGTGGCTAAGATTTCCAATGCATTGGGGAAGTCCAATTACTTTGTGATGATTGTGTAAATGGTTGAGTGTTAAAGCCTTAAGCTGTATTTGGTTGTGGATTCTGCCAAGGTCTTTTAGCAATAAAACAAAGAGGATCTACCTGATTTGGTACTCCTTCTTCTTGATAGATAGATTTAAGACCTGGTATTGAGGGACATTATTTGTATCATGATTTTCCGCACATACAACACAAGTTTCTACACTCTTTAAATCAAGAGGACATTCTCTCTAGGCATGTTTCTTTCTGCACTTAGGGGAAAAAATGGACAATGCAACATTTTCATCTTTTTGCTTGTTTTCTATTTTAAGGGCATCAATATGTTCACTAAGGCTCCCTAAAATATATGTTTTAAAATTATTAAGAAAATTTCCTAATTCTGCTCTACTTACTATCCCAATGGCAGATTTGTTAATCCTTGATAAAAGAGGATCTCTTGGATTTTTCCCGGTTCTTGCATTGCCTCTTGAAATGTGTATGCATAACTCACAAATTTCTCCTAGTGAAAACTGAGAAATGTCTCCCTTACCTATTAGATTGAGAAGATCAATCCACTCATCTCTAATGGATTTCAATCAAAGAGCTTTCTAAGTTTCCTCATCTAGATTATTCATTTTTTCCCTTTTAACATTATAAGCAAATATTTCAACGAAGTCTTCAAGATTTTCATCTTCTTTTTGTACCATTTTAAAAAATTCATCCTTAATATTATGAGGCATACAATAGTCCTTATATTTCTCTAAGAATGTAGTTTTCATTTGTTCCCATGTTCTTATGGAGTTTATTCCTAAACTCATAAACCATTTTAATGTTGCATCTTTAAGGGTTGCATGGGATAATTTCAACTTTTGAGCATCTTTTAGATAATCATATGATCTACACAAGACTTCAAAGTCAAAGAGAAATGTTTCAAGATCTTCACTCCTTAGTCCATGAAAGTTTGGAAGGATAGAGGGTGATATATTTTTCATTGTCACAATTGTATCTTCATCGAGGATAGGAAATCCAAAGGGTTTTGGACTTATATCTTCTCCTCTCCCTCTTCCTCTTCCACCTCCCCTATTTCCTCCTCTTCCTCCTCCAATCCTAGGTTGTTCACCATTCAAATTATGTACCTCTCCTTCCCCTTCTCCATCCATTGTATATTCTTCAGAATTAATATAGGTTTCTGGTTCCAAGATTGGGTTTTCAACTTCCTCTAGTTCCTTTGGTTATTCTATCAATGGTTTGTTAAAATAGGTTTATTCTTCCTCTTCTTCAGTAGGAACTTCCATCTCTTGAGCTAGAAGTTGTTCTCCAGTGAAGATAGGAAAATTACTCCTATTGTTGGGGATATGGGATCTTCTTCTTCTATTATGACTTCTATTGATGAATTTGGTGAATCTCTAGGCTGGATTTCTTATCTCAATACCTCAAGGAGTTTGTGTTTGCCTGCTATGGATGGAATTTGAGTTTGTGTGGGTGGTGTGGCATGATGAGGTCGTGGTAAGTGATGTTGTTGGAATTAAAATCTTTCCTCTACCTACAAATCTACCCCTAAAGCCTCTTTCCCTATGCATATCATATTTTTTTTTTGTTGTTGTTTTTTTATCCAAAAGAAATAAAGACTTATATTTACACTTCCCTGACAATGGCACCAAAATTTTTGTCAACTTAATTGTCTTAAAATGATGACATAAATTATCGACCGGAGTTGGTAAACTTGTGAAGTGCAAGTGCACAATATATGCTAGAAGCCTTTTTATTAAATTGGATTTATTAATTGATTGAGTTATTGGAAATGTGTCTTTAAGTTTGTATTCCTATTTCAAAATGAAATTAACGTTGCTATCTAGTGAAAATAAAATGATTGTGAATTTAAGGCAATATTTCTTACTTGAAAAAATGAAACCATAAAAAATTCACACTTGCAAAAATAAACTCGCACTTGTAGAATGAAAACTATATTAACTCACACTTGCTTCAAATTGAAAGTTCAAGAAGTAACTGCAAACAAACCACTCTTCTTTTGAAATTAAACTAAGAAAAAATTTGAATAAAAATGCTCTAAACAAAAAGCTTAAAGAAAACTATATACCCAAATCTATAGAGAGAAACATCTTTATGCTATGAAGTTGAAATGCTTTTTAATGAAACTCCAAAGAAATCACAAGGAAATCACTGGTATTTTGATGATTCAAATCAGCTTCAAAAACTATAAAAGAGAGTTGTAAAGCTACCTTAAGAAGATGATGAACATATGTGAAAATGCTACAACAAATAATAACAAAAAGGAAAATATACAAGTTAAAAACCCTCACTGTTTGCAAGGGCCCTCTACAAACAGGCAGTCTCAAGCTTCAACGAACAGTTAATTGTGCATCAAGTCTTCAAAGGCACCTCCATTAAATAAAAACACAGAGTTTCAAAATGATTAAAGTCACAAAATATTCGTTCACCGTTGTCGTTGGTTTTTTCCTACCTTACGATATTTATAAAACCCATTCAATAAATGTTTGAGGCTTTCATGCCTACTTTCGGCTAATAGAGTTCTAGTTCAAACTATCAAAATGATATTCCTAATTTTAGCTTCAAGAAAATAGTGATTCGCTCATGATTTGCTATTTGGCAAAGAAAATCGTGAAGCGTTTTCATCTCGGACTCATGCTCGCTTGTGCCAGCTACATGTTGACTTTTTCTTTTGACCACACGATTTAGGCTTTCTTCTAATGATTTGGTGTGGATAAACAGGAGGAGATTGTTAAGAGGATCAACCTATTCCTGCCCATATCTTTCTTTCCTTGAATGGCATCGCATACCCTATTCAACGATGGAATTGGCTGTAGAAACGGATGTTAGCTGCAAAATTGCACGAATTTGGTAGCCAATGAAAAATTTAACTTAATAATAACGAACATTTTTGAAATACAAAAAATAGGATAATTAATACCTTACTTATGCCAAAAACATGCAATTTGATGCCTATCAAGTCAAAAATAATGGTCAAGGAAAGGAAAATGAGTAAAGAAGAGTGTCAAGATGAAGAATTCATGAGGCTCTATAACAAGCATAACCAAAATTGTCCAATCCCTTGATAACCTTAAAGAGGCTGGAATGATTTTGTTTGAATCTGTTGGCCTTGCTAAGGCATTTGTGGAATAGTAATTTGAACAATAGGTATCCGTGGGATACTTTGGAATGATTGCCTAGAGGGATTTTGCATCATCCCTACATTGCGTTGACTAGTTGGTACTTGGGCCATGCCATATATAGGTTGATTCACTCACATATGAGGTATATACTAACCAATTGGCGGGGTTTGCAATGCACCTTGAAGAGGCATGGTAGGTGGGATTCAAGAGATCCTAGATACTAGTGGAATATGTTGTGTTGGAGATACAACCTAGACAAGTTGACTTACTTGAGATAAAACTTGGGTAGGTTGAGGCATAGTTTGAATAGGTGTGCAAGTGGGAACCTGGGGCATGACAAAATTAGGTTATGAAGTGGGAATTTGATTCAAAACCAAACAAAGCTGAACAGGAAAAGTAGGATTCCAAGAATCCATTCCAGGGAATGAAGGACTTGAACAGCATTGAGCAACCATTTGTGATATTTTATCATGAGATGGAGACATGAAAATAACAGGTTTCTCCCCTATAGGGGGATAAGGAGTATATGGAGGAAACTCGCCCCCAAGAGGAGTGTAACCAGTATAGGATGGCATAGGTTGTTGTAGATGTCCCAATTCACTAATATATGAACCATATTGTTGCTCCAAAGAAGTTTGGGGTGCAATAGGTGGAACAGATGGTGATATGCTATCAAAGAAGTGTTGGATAACATTCCAGATGAAGATGACAAGGTAGAAGTCCATGGACTAGTTGACACACTAGAAAAGGTTCCAGATAATGACTAGTAGCCAGGTGGCACTTACGTACCACCATAAAAATGGGTTTCTAGTAAAGTCACAAACATGGAGGTAGCTGCAACTTCAGTTGACTCACTCATAATAGAATATACAGGTTGAGAAATTGTCATTGACTCAATCATGGTTAAACTTCCCAAAGAATTATTTTGAGGGAAAATCAAAGGTGAGTTGAAATGACGGGTGCTAGGTGAAGGAACTTGTATGGGAGTATGAAAAGGATGAGATTGATAAATAGGAGTCCCTCTTAAATGGATATCAGACGAGGGTCAAGACTCTTCAGTAATTTCCTCAATTCTCAAGGGATCAACTGGAAGTACTTCTCCGTTGGGACCAAAATATGCAAGTTGTCGTTGGGTCGAAGGTAGAGGAAGAGAAAAAGAAGGCCTTAAAGTGGCGGGTTGGGTTAATTGAGGCTCCTCAAGTTGGATAACTTTAGTTTGTAATGTTTTTGAATTTGGAAATTCAAGTTCAATGACCTCAGGTAGTAAAGTTTCAAGGTTTTCAGTTTTTATTATGTTAGACTCACCAGCTGGTAAAGATATGATTTCGGAATTAGTACTTATGGGAAGTGATGATTCTAGTTGATTGATTTCATATGTAGTGCCAGAAGGGGAATCTTCTGAAATACTAATTTTGGTAATTTGTGTATTTTTATTCTTTTGATGACCAGGTGTTGCCTTTGGAGATAGAGGAGGCAATCTTTGCATTCTACGTGAATGATGAGATTGTTGAGGGTGTTCTTCCATGATGGTTTAATGAATTTTATAACTTTAACAACAATAAAAAAAATAAAAAAGGGGTAACTAGGAAGAAAGGGATTACTAAGTCACTTTGAAATGTGGAATATTGTTTCCAGTACATGCAGAAAATCTCCATGAATGTTGTGTTCGGTGTATCACAGTGGAAAAGGCGGCTGACTCGATTACCTATGGCAAGATAGAAACCTATAGGGGACTTCCAAAATATACATGGAAGTATGTGGAAGTGTTGTACATGGTAGTGTTTTCTAATGATAGGAAGTATTCTGATATAATTTTCATAAATGGAGCTTCATCCGATATACCCAAAGGTATGTGGAGAGCAGCTTGATATACCTATGTACATGGAATATCAACTATCCCCATAATATAACACAGACAATTAAAGACAACTCCAATGTTTGAATACATCGGAACATGTCTCTAGCCTACACCTCTATGTGTGTCGTTTTTGTTCTAAATGATCCTTCAATTGACTGAGTAAATTTTAGAAGTTGATCTTCAATTATGTTTCAGTTTCAAAGCTCGTGATAAGAGTTCACCTAAATCCTCTATGATGCAACTAGTATGGTAATAATGACTCTTTTATTTTCAATGAAGATCTATCTACAAGAGATAAGAAACATAGAATAATGTAGTAATCAATGATGCAGAAAACAAAGCTTCCTAAATATATATTGGCAATGCAATTGTTCCAATTCGAATTGAAAACCATATATGCAATGCAAATAATGAAAAAAAAAAACTTTTCTTTCCTCTTAATTTTCAAATGCAATGAAAACTAAGATGCAACTAGATCATTGATAAAATAAATCACACAGAATATGACTGTAATACAAATTTATTCAAGCTAGTCAACAATCAATCCCAAAAGACCTAATTGATAAGAAGGAAGAAAAATCAAAGAAATTTTCATCAAAGGCTAAGAAAATCAAATGCAAACACTATGACGGCTTTTCAGAGACACGAAAAAACTAAGAGACTCAAGAAAACTTTTTGGACCAAAGTAGGAACAAAGAGAAAGGAAAAGAAATTCAATATTTTTTCATTCTATAGGATCAATGCGGGTGTAGTATGGGCACCAAAGTGCAGCAACACACTTCCAAAGAAGAGAGATTCTGCTGCAGTGCTCTGTCACATAACAAAGAGTGTGTTGGGGCTAATTTGGTCAAAATACGACACAAGAAACCCTACCAAGCTCAAAAATGTGTTTTCTTAAGGTAAAATATTATCTAAATAAGTAAATTAAGGTCACTTTTAAAGGTGAAAAGATGTTAAGGCCAAGAAAACCACTAAGGGAAATCTCGATCCCCAGTATGGTTGTCAATTTGTTATATGGAAAATTCACTTCTATGGACAAAAATGAACTCCCTAGATCTAGTGGTCTGATCTAGAACAACAAAGAGAAAAAAGATATATGTTTTCCCTAAAGAAATTGAAATACAGAAAAGAGACCTACCTAGAATCTATAGTAAGTCCTCCTATCCTCCTTTGCTTGTAAGCTCCAACTCTAGCTCCTCACGCTATAAATGGAACCTACACAAATGACTAAAACAATCAAAGGAACTACAAAATCCACATAACATAATTAAATATCTATAATCAATGAGTAAACATGGAATTGAAATACATAAGCATCAACATGACACAAGTGTAGGAAAACATAGTGTTTTTTGTATTAATAAATAAAAGAGAAAGTTATAACCATATATAAATGTTGACTCTGTAGATGTCTCCCCAATTGTCTTGTCCTTCCTTTACCCAAAGAATATATTCACACTTAACCCTAATACATAAATGGATGGATTCGTTAAGCTCAAAGTAGCAACATGAGGGCACTAGCGATCTCCAAAAGCCAACCCAGAATTTATGGGAGTCAGTAAATTTATAGGGTGAAAGTGGTAGTTTACGATTTACCAATCTAGGCTTGAGATCCACATATGAGGGAGGATAAGCTCAAGGGATAAGAGATAAGGTTTCCAAGATAGGATCAGATAGGAATTTGATATCTCTATCCATGGGAAATGGTTAAAACCACTTTAGAAGGTTCTAGAAGAAGAAGATTCGAAAATATTTTTTAAATTTCCTTGAAATTCTAGAATCAATGCACTTGCATAATGGAGCAACTAGCATTGATACTCAGTTATGCAACTTGCATCCAACATAGATGGACAGGCATGCAAAGTGCACTCGGGCTAAAAACATGGTTTTTAAGTTGTGTAGAAATTCCTTGTAGATTTAAACTGCTTATGTAATATGCTAAAACAAAATACTTGAATCTACTCTACTCATTAGCAGAAACAATTAATCGATTGAGAAATCACAAAGCATATTAGAGAAAGAATTCAATCAACACGTTACATAATGATTTCCTAGGGAAATCCACAGCTAAAAACCCTTTCTATCTGTATATTGCATTAGTCAAAAAATATGAGAAGGTTACAATGATTTGCTCAAGCTGAGCAACCTCCACACTATATCTATATGTCTCACAGTTTCCTAGAAAAGCTTTGGTCAATACTTAACCAAATTTTGGCTTGCCCAAGTCCCTATTTCCTTGCATTATTTCCTTGGGAATTAGCCCCTATTAATTAGGGAAATTCCTCAATATGAATTATGCAATCCTCATAGGCCTTCCTCTAACTGAATGCACCACCCATATAATTTGGATGATTATACAACTAATAGTACATTTACCTTGAAATCCAATCTCAATTGGGTAACTCTCAGATTTGACATGCATGAGTTATTTATGAGTGAATCATCAGTTAACTGGTTGAACACATGAAGCAGAACCCCACTGTATGACCTCCTAATATTTCCTCCATCAATTTGAACTAGTTTAACTAATTTTAACTCGGTTAAACTGAATTTATTAATTACAACTCAAAATAAACTCAACTAGAGCTCCTATAAAGTAATAGAAACTCTACATGAATCTAGTTAGACCCTCAACTCGAATTAACTGAGACAAGTGAGACAAATTAACTTAGTTAACTCATACATGTTGTCTTGTGATGTGGAATTACAATTCTATTCCTAATTTAATCCAAGGACAAAATTAAATCATGATTTTCTTGTTGCATTTTCAACACTCCCTCTCAACAAGAAAGGGATTATTAGATACCCTAATGTTGCCTCTATGGAACTCAAATTTACCTTTTGAAAGTGCCTTAGTCAAGATATCTGCATCTTGTTCCTCTGTAGGAATGTACACCAACCACATGATTATGCTCTACACATAATCTCGTATATGGTGACACTAGATGTCGATATGATTGGACCGATCATGAAAAACTAGATTCTCATAGAGGTTAATACAACTCTGGTTGTCACAGTAAATCATTGTAGGATCCATCTACTAAACAAATAACCCAACAAGGATATTCCTTATCCAAATAGGCTCACAATCTACTTGATTAGCAGTCATGTTGTTGGGTCCCTATAATACTAGTGATTGCCCCATTAATATTGTAGTTATACCCCTTATTTATATTGTTGTGCCCCTATTACCCCCATGTTGTTATTTATGTGCCCCATAGAATCCCTCTATTGTTATTTTTGTGGCTTTATATTATTATTGTTAGGTCGGCTGGATTATATTGCGACTCCTTAGACTCCTATATATAGAAAGGAGGTTTTCTCATTTGTATCATCAAAGAATTGTTCATTTATGTAATGTAAAGGAGGTTTCCCCCTAGAAGAGGCTGAATTCTAAGGCGTTAATCTATCTTTTCTATCTTTTCTTGAGCTGGTTTCATAACATTTGGTATCAGAGCTTTGTATTCTAGGGTTTCGCTGCTCCAAACAGGTCATCGTGGAATTGTTTCTATAACGTTTTTTCTGTGACGTTTCAGAAGTCGCAAAAAAAACCCATTTGAGAAGAAATCTCGATTAACCTTGGATCTGAATTTCAGAGTTTTTTGCGTGATAGTTTCGGAGATATGATCTAAGAAAGTTGGTCTTTTTGCAGACTCCTGAATTACATTCAAAACAGGTGACCTGGGGAAAATCGTCATAACTTTCTCTCTGGGGATCGGATTGAAATTTCATAAGAAGGTACAGAAAGAGGATGGACTGTAGTTTCTTTTATGTGTGTTTCAGATTCAAAGGTTGAAACAGTGACTCGTGGCACGTCGTACAAGTTTTCTCTACTAAACAAGTCTAAAAGCAAGTCACTGTGGGAGATTTCACATAACTCTTCTTTGGAGAATCCAATTTGGGTCAAACTTGTGGCAATGTAAAGAGGACGCAGAAGGCTACTACAAATCGCAATTTTAGAACTGGATGATCTGAAATTACAGAGATACATCAAATTCCATATCAGGCTTCTATAAAGTGAAAAAAGGTGTGTAGTTTTTTATTTTTTATTTTTGTGTAAGCTTGGTTTAACGAAATTCAAAGGGCATAGTAAAGCATTATTATCGGTATCTGATGCCCCGAGGAAAGAAAATGCAAACACCTAGTAAGGAACCTGAAATCTCGAGCATGACTCATGAAGAAGAGGAAGAAATGCTACATGATATATCAAAATTACAAGAACAAGTGCAACAAATGTCACGCTCACAAAAGCTAACAGAAGCTAAGATAAGTGGCGTGGAATCTAAGATAAATGGTGTGGAATCTAAGATAAAGGGCATGGAAGCTAAGATGGATGATTTGAAGACAGATTTAAGGATAGATTTAAAGACAGACATGGCAGATTTGAAGACAAATTTGACAAATTTTCTACAAGAAATACTTACTAATGGTGAAAAGGTTGTAAAGGAAACTCATGATGTGAACAAAAGTAATGTTAATCATGATTCCATAGACGCTAATGTTGGATCGAAGACCCACCATATTCCAAAAATAGATATGAGGAAGTTTGATGGCAAGGATCCCGCCACATGGATATTACAAATGGAGTAGTTCTTCGATCTCAATAATGTGCAAAACACACAAAAGGTACGTATGGCAACTGTATATTTGGAACCAAATCAGTTTGTATGGTATCAATGGCTTTTCTCTCGTAAAAAAATTATCACTTGGGAAATTTTTATGGAAGAATTGATAGCACATTATGAAGATACAAAAAGAAACACTTTTTTAGCCAATTGATAAGTCTCAAACAAAAGTGTTCAGTAATGGAGCACATTGAGGAGTTCCAAAAATTGAACATAAGGGTAAAAGATATTCTAGAGGAGCATAGGATTGATGTGTTCATAGGGTCTTTAAAGGATAATATCCAATATGATGTTTGCCTTTGGGAACCTGATTCATTAGAGAAGGCATTCAGGTTAGCAAGAAAAATGGAAAGCAAAATTATGGCAACCAAGAAGCATACCACTCACAACTATAAAGACGGAAGTGTTTTTTCCCCTAGTCTTCCACAACCTATAAGGTTGACACCACAACAATTGGAAGAAAAAATAGCAAAAGGGCTTTGTTACAGTTGTGATAGCAAATACACTAAAGGTCATAAGTGTGCTGAGAAGAAATTATTCTACATAGATTGTGAAGAGGAAGAAGAAAAGGAGCAAGAAAGGTCAAAAGAAGAAGATATACTCCAGGAACAAAGCCTAGATGAAGAACAAATAAATCCAACCATATCTTGTAATGCATTGGCGGGAATTACCACTCCTCAAACCATCAAGATATAAGGACAAATCAAGAAGAAAAAGGTAATAGTGTTGATTGATTCAGGAAGCACCCACAATTTTATTCATTATAGGGTAGGAAAAGAATTGAATTGCTTCCTATATCCAGCACCAGAGTGTCAAGTGATGATTGCAAATGGAGGAACAATAAATTGCTCTGGAAGGTGCCATAATATCAAGCTATCCATGGAAGAATATGTATTGACTAGCCCAATGCTTTCCATTCCAATGGGAGGTGCTGATGTTGTACTAGGAGTCCAATGGCTACAATCCTTGGGTACACTAGCTTTTAATTTTCAAGAAATTTTCATCAAATTTTCTACGGAAGGAAAGGAAGTTGAATTAAGGGGTATTGGAGGGAAACTAGGAAAGATAATCAACTCTAATGGTATGACAAAGCTTCTAAAGAAGGAGCAAAGAGGTGTAATTGCACAATTATGTTCGCTAGATGTTTCCACATCGGAATCATCTATTTCTCCAGATCTCCAAAAAGTCCTGGACAATCATTCCAAGTTATTTGAGACTCCCAAAGGTCTACCACCTATGCGTGATCATGATCATGCTATTCATCTGATTCCAGGAAGTGTTCCTCCAAACATTAGGCCGTACAGATATCCCTATGTCCAAAAACGTGAAATTGAACGTATGGTTGCAGAAATGCTAGAGGCTGGTATAATTCAACCAAGTCAAAGTTCTTTCTCTGCTCCAGTAGTATTGGTGCACAAGAAGGATGGATCATGGCGCATGTTTCCGTATTATAGGGAGGTCAACAAGCTTACTATTAAAGATAAGTTCCCCATTCCTGTCATTGATGAATTACTGGATAAATTGCATGGATCAATTTACTTCACCAAGTTGGATCTTCGTTCGGGATATCATCAAATCAGAATGAAGATTGAAGACATTCCGAAAACGGCATTTAGAACTCATGAGGGTCATTATGAATTTTTGGTCATGCCTTTTGGCCTTACTAATGCACCTTCAACATTTCAAGGTTTGATGAATTCAATTTTCAAACCATTCCTTAGAAAATTTGTGTTAGTATTCTTTGATGATATACTAATCTACAACAAGTCTTAGAAGGATCATGTTGAACATGTTGACAGGGTGCTACAACTATTGGAGGAGAAACAATTATATGCAAAAAGATCCAAATGTTTCTTTGGAGTCCAGGAGGTGGAATATTTGGGTCATATTGTATCTCATGAAGGAGTTAAGGTAGACCCTAGCAAAATTAAAGCCATTAAGGAATGGAAAATCCCCACATCCATAAAGCATCTGCGAGGATTTCTTGGGTTGACAAGGTATTATCACAAGTTTGTTAAGAATTATGGGAGAATAGCAGCACCTCTAACAACATTATTGAAGAAAGACGCATTTTCATGGACTCCGGAAGCAACAAAGGCCTTTGAACATCTTAAAGAGGCAATGTGCCAAGCACCGGTCTTAGCTACACCGGGCTTCACAAAAACCTTTATTATGGAATGTGATGCTTCAGGAAATGGAATTGGTGCTGTTCTAATGCAAGATGAAAGACCCATTGCTTTTGAAAGTCGTCCAATCAAGGGAAAGTTTTTAGGCAAAGCTATTTATGAGAAGGAAATGTTGGCAATACTCCATGCACTTAAGAAATGGCGACCCTACGTAATGGGAAGACACTTCAAGGTAAAAACGGATCATGATTTTAAATACTTTTTAGAACAAAGATTATCCTCTTATGAGCAACAAAAGTGGGTCACAAAGATGTTGGGTTATGACTTTGAAATCATCTACAAAAAAGAGAAGCAAAATGTGGTGGTAGATGCACTCTCAAGAAAGGATGAGGATGTGGAAGCATTGTTGTGCGCCATTTCTATTATCCAACCAGATTGGATAAACGAAGCAAGGGAGGAATGGAAGAATGATGAAGAAGTGTGGGCACTTATTCGAAAGATAAAACAAGATTCTAGTACGTCTGATACATTTAGCTCGCAAAATGATTCATTATGGTACAAAGATCGCTTATACCTCTATAAGAATTCCCAGCTAAAACAAAAGATTCTTATGGAATTGCACACTTCTCCCTTAGGAGGGCACTCAGGATTTTTAAAAACTTACCACAGGGTTAAGAAGGAATTTTTTTGGGATGGCCTTAAATCAGATATTCAAAAGTTTGTGGCAGAATGTTTGGTTTTCCAACAAAATAAAGTTGAAACAATTAAGACACCGGGTCTATTACAACCTTTATCCATTCCAAGCCAACGTTGGGAGGAGGTTTCAATGGATTTTATCTCAGGTTTACCCAAGTCTGAGGGAAAGAGTGTCATCATGGTGGTAGTTGATAGACATACCAAGTATGCACATTTTTGTGCATTATCACATCCATTTAAAGCCAGTACAGTTTCTACTGCATTTATGGAAACAATTCAAAAGCTACATGGAAACCCAAAGATTATTGTAAGTGACAGAGATCCCATTTTCAGTGGAAGTGTGGTTTAGTTGGTCGAGTAATTTGATGAGTACTCATACATGTCATTGATAGAGGATATAGTATTACTTGTATGAGCATGTATCTTTGTTTTCAATTATTAATATAAATAAGAGGTTGTTGTTTTAGATCCCTTTGTGTTAGGTATTTTTGATTGAAAGCATTTTAATTAGAACACTAAAATGTGTCAGATCTATTAAAAAAATGGCGTTTGGGATATTACATTCCATGGGCTTATGTTGTAAAATATTTTAGTGGAAATGAAAAGATAAAATGTTCTTGGTGTGTTAAATTTAAGAGAGACACTCCATTTTCTAAAGAGGGAAGTACCACTCTTCAAGTTAGTGTGTTGGTTCGCCATGTAGAATAAAAAAATCATAATTTTTCTTTACAAATTTTGGAAGGATAAAGCAAATGGAGTAATCTTCCAATCACTAAACACATAGAACTAATGTTAGACGTTGAGGAGGAGAGAAATATATCAATGATTGAAAACATGTACTTCGTTGTTATACATGATTTATCTTTAGAAATGTATCAGTCAATATGTGACTTGAACAGGTATAAATGTGCTCCAAACATGCCTTTATCAAATGAATATTTTGAATACACAAACACGACATCATGAAAATAATTTCTTCAAGCTACTAATGTGGTGCATTTGAAACATTTAAAAGATACGATATTACATAGCCCATTTTAGTCAATTCTAGTTGATGAAAGCATTGATCAAACTATGAAACACCATTTGATTGTTTATATTACATATTTGACAAATGGAGGAAGAGGTCAATGTGTAACAAAGTTTATATATTTGCTTCATATAAAGGATGGAACAACTTAGTGGATATATGATGCTCTAAAAACTCTTTTAGTAGAGATGGATTTATCTTTGAAGAAGTTAGTTGGTTTTGGCTCAGATGGTGCATTTGCCATGAGGGGTATTCATGAAGGTTTATCTTTTAAGCTTCGTCAAGATGCTCCTAATTTATTAGATATCAATTGCATAGCTCATAGAGAATCATTAACTACAAATGATGTTTCATCTCATTTTCTAGAGTTGTAATATATTGACAAATTTGCAAACAAAGTTTATTCATGGCTTGGGAAATTAACAAAAAGACATGGAGAATTGAAAGAGCTAATGGGATCATTTCAAATCACTAAGCTAGAGGTCTTACAAATTCATCAAGTTAGATGGCTTTCTAGAGGAAATGTCATGGAAAGACTTTTTAAACTAATGTGTGCTTTGTTAAAAGATTGGGAATCAGGGGAGAAAAATATGTATGAGTTGGCAACAATATTGCAAGTGCAATTTTTCATCCATCTTCTTGCAGATGTTTTAATTGAATTAAATAAGTTGAATAATAAGTTTCAAGAGGATCATGCTGATATTACATCTATTGGCACTACTCTAGATGTTTCTATCAACATGTTTCACAAACAAATTTTAGGAAGCAGATTTAGGGCAAGTGCAATCCACATATCCTCTTTTCTAATTAAAGCACAAGGGGGAACCCTTGAATTTGTGGATAACACAGGTATGGTACATTTACATCCATTGAGGTTTGAAAGTTTGCCAAAGATGCAAACATCAAGGACAATAGATGATTGTATTCTTTTGGGAAAATGTTTTGTTATGAAGATGATTGAATCTCTAGATAGGACTCCCAAACTAAAAGATGGTTGAAATGTTTATGTCAAAAATTTAGTGTTGGGGAATCACCTATTGTAGATATTGCTAGATGTTTGGGTGAAATGGATGAATTTATTTGTACTATTTATAAATCATACCCCTAAAAACATATGTTTGGAGCATGAGATCTATGTGGAGATGAACCTAAATGGTATGAAGATTTTCCATATTTGATGCAATTATAGCAAACAATTCTTGTTATTCCAACAAGCACAACAGTGTGTGAAAGAGGCTTCTCAAAATTAAATGAGATTAAAAACAATGATAAATCAAGACTTTCATTGGAGACGCTAGATATGTTGATGTTCCTCTCTTTTAGTGCACCTCATGCTCTAAATGAGGTAGATTGGAATGTTATTTATGATGTATGGAAACAAATGAAAAGTAGAAAGCCTCTCTCATTGGGAAAATAGATTGAAATTTTCAATGATGTAAGTCCAAATATTTTTGAAAATCATATAATGAATGAAAGAAACATTTTCTTAGTTGTTTTTTAAATAAAATTTGAGAAAATCCTTTCTTTATTCACTAGTTTTATTGAAATTTTGGGGTATTTTGATGTAATCACGATCTAATTTTTTCAAGGTGTACAGGTTTAGAAGGGAATTACTTTATTTATGCACCTTTTTAATGAAGGGTTTATTTACTTTACACTTGTCAATTGAAGTACAATTTTTTTAACCTTTCATCCTTGAAAAGTTAGATGAATATATACTCTTCCAAATGAAATTGATACCAGTCCTTCAAATTTGATCACTCTCATCTTTATGAAAAAAACAAAATGAAACCACTTTTCTAACCATTGGGACCATTATGACACCATTATGACATCAGATCACTGAGTGTCCTTGTCATCTTTATTAAAAAAAACAAAATGAAACCACTTTTCTGACCATTGGGACCATTATGACATCCAATCAAATTTGATCACTCTCATCTTTATGAAAAAAACAAAATGAAACCACTTTTTTTACCATTGAGACCATTATGACATCAGATCACTCAGTGTGCTTGTCATCTTTATTAAAAAACAAAATAAAACCACTTTTCTAACCATTGGGACTGTTAGCCCCTGAGGTAGAGGGCTGCTATTTTTAGTAGAAATGTCCCCTGTTTTAGCTCCAACGGCCACATCTCCTCTTGCTCCGCTTTGGCCATAAGCCGTGTTAGCCCTGAGGTGCTGATCCAAACAGATCCAAAATGGATCCAAGAACTCTCTAAGTCTTTAAAAAATCGTTTAAAATATCAAAATAATCACAAGAGAAAACCCTCCAAAAGGCGGAAACACACTATCAGGAAACGAAAACATAGAGAAAACAGTGAAAAACAGAGCAGTGGAGGCTTAAACTATGAATGCACAGCAGCCGTTAGATTTGGCCTGTCAATGGTCCAGATCTGATCAGAAAATCTCAATCGGCCAGCGCAACGGAGTGCTCACCAAAATGGCCCGGGGTTATCGCGATATGCGATTGTGATCACTCGCATCGCAATATCGCATCGAAGTTTCACAGAGGAGCGAGATATGTATATATATGTGATGCGATAAAACCCAGACCCAAAGAGGTTTGGGAATGAAAATGTATATTGTTTCAAGTCTGGAGGAAGCCATTGTTTCGCTATTTTCAATGTTTTAAACGTATTTCCAAAATACAAAAGGGAGCCTTGGAACAAGGCCGAAGCGACTTGCGATAATGATTAAGGACGGACCCGATAGGAGAATAGACCAAATTTAATGACTTTTTAAGTCTAGATGAATCGTGTTTGCAGTGGATCTTCACAGTTTAAACGTGTTTCTTTGTGTAAAATAGAAAGCAACCGTTTCAGGGATTTCAAAGGCTAGATGCACTCATCTAGACAGAGGCTGGGACACAGAGGTCCGGGAGACAGATGGCCGAAAGGGGAAAAGCCACAGCACGATGTAGCCGAACCAATAGAAGTGATCATGGAGCATCGTTGGCACGAGTGAGCCACCTGACAGCGCAGCGAATTTACCAGAAATTGGTTACTATGTTGTTAGAAAAAGAAACCTCTAAGCTCATGTATGTCGAGTTATGGCATCAAGTGGTTAAAAAGACACAGGGGATAGATTAAGACACCTCGAGCCTCAGAGAGCCCGAGGGCATTGTAAAAAGGATATAAATGGCTGAAAGTTAAAGGTATTAGAGGTTCAACTTTTGGAGACTATGGATACTCTTTTCCTCTTAGCGTCTCATCTTGCAAGCTTCTTTTGTTGTTACATGTTCAATTTCCATATTCTCCTCTGTTCTAAGCTTGCACTTGAATAGGTTATTCATGTTTTTCTTCTGTGTCTAATGCTAGATAACTGTCATCTTATCTTTGCGTTGATAAATTAGATTTGCAAGCTTCATTTACTTTCTGTAGCTAGCCATTCATATATGTTTATGTATGCATCTGCTGGTACAATCAATATTCTCCATCTATCCATTCAATCTATAAACTATTGAGCATTAGTGGTCTAAATCCCTGTCAAACTGAGCGTGTTCATGCATGTCTGGAGTGAAAACAGAGTTGAAACAGTCATCTGTCTTGATCATTATGAAACCACTTTTTTTACCATTGAGACCACATGACATCATATCACTCAGTGTGCTTGCCATCTTTATTAAAAAACAAAATAAAACCACTTTTATAACCATTGGGACTCTTAGCCCCTGAGGTAGAGGGCTATTATTTTTAGTAGAAATGTCCCCTGTTTTAGCTCCAACGACCACATCTCCTCTTGCTCCACTTTGGCCATAAGCCGTGTTACCCTTGAGGCGCTGATCCAAACAGATCCAAAATGGATCCAGGAACTCTCTAAGTCTTTAAAAAATCATTTAAAAGATCAAAATAATCACAAGAGAAAACCCTTCAAAAGGTGGAATCACACTATCAGGAAACGAAAACATAGAGAAAATAGTGAAAAATAGAGCAGCGGAGGCTTAAACTATGAATGCACAGCAACCGTCATATCTGGCCTGTCAATGGTTCAGATCTGATTAGAAAATCATAATCGGCCAATGCAATAGAGTGCTCATCAAACGGCTCGAGGTTATCGCGATATGTGATTGTGATCACTCGCATCGCAATATTGCGTTGAAGTTTCACAGAGGAGTGAGATATGTATATATATGCGATGCGATAAAACCTAGACCCGAAGAGGTTTGGGAATGAAAATGTATATTGTTTCAAGTTCGGAGGAAGCCATTGTTTCGTTATTTTCAATGTTTTAAGTGTATTTCCAAAATACAAAAGGGAGCCTTGGAACAAGGCCGAAGCGACTTGCGACAATGATTAAGGACAGACCCGATAGGAGAATAGACCAAATTTAAGGAACTTTGGAGTTCAGATGAATAGTGTTTGCAGTAGATCTTCACAGTTTAAACGTGTTTCTCTGTGTAAAACAGAAAGCAACCGTTTCAGGGATTTCAAAGGCTAGATGCACTCATCTGGACAAAGGCTAGGAGACAGAGGTCCGGGAGACAGATGGCCAAAAGGGGAAAATCCATAGCACGATGCAGCTGAACCAATAGAAGTCATCATGGAGCATCATTGGCACGAGCGAGCCACCTGACAACGCAGCAAATTTACCAGAAATTGGTTACTATGTTGTTAGAAAAAGAGACCTCTGAGCTCATGTATGTCGAGTTATGGCATCAAGTCATTAAAAAGACACAGGGGATAGATTAAGACACCTTGAGCCTTAGAGAGCCCGAGGGTATTGTAAAAAGGATATAAATGGCTGAAAGTTAAAGGTATTAGAGGTTCAACTTTTGGAGACTGTGGAGACTCTATTCCTCTGAGCGTCTCATCTTCATTCTAGTAATGCAAGCTTCTTTTGTTGTTAGATGTTCAATTTCCATCTTCTCCTCTGTTTTAAGCTTGCACTTGAATAGGTTATTCATGTTTTTCTTCTGTGTCTAATGCCAAATAACTGTAATCTTATCTCTGCATTGATAAATTAGATTTGCAAGCGTCATTTACTTTCTGTAGCTAGCCATTCATATATGTTTATGTATGCATCTTCTGGTACAGTCAGTATTCTTCATCTATCCATTCAATCTATAAACTATTGAGCATTAGTAGTCTAAATCCTTGTCAAACTGAGGGTGTTCATGAATGTCTGGAGTAAAAACAGAGTTGAAACAGTCATCTGTCTTGATCCAAACCTTAATCCATTCCAGTGGTTCAGAGAACAATATAATTGAAGATTTATATGTTACCAGTCATCTCCAAGCTACAACCTAGGAGAGCTTCCTAGAGTGCTAACATAATTGGCGCAGTTGCCAGGGAGAGGAGATTGAAGCTCAGCTTCCTTGGGAGATGATACAAATCCAGCTTTGATGATAGACAAAGTCTGGACACTTTTTTGGTTGTAATCATCTATTTGGAAACTCTACTGAAGGACAAACCTCTTGGAAACTCCACTCCATAGTGTTGGCTCGGTTTGTGAGGCTTACACAAAGAAATCCTCAGAAGCCACAAGTTGACCTAGTACCTGACCCTGAAAGAATCATCAAAGAAAGAAAGGCGTTGCGGAAAGGAGCATCAGGTTCAGGTAGTTCTAAACAATATTCTATATCTCTTCAAAAAAATCTTGCAATAGAACAAATACATGTTGAGAGTATAGCATCTCATACTAGCAGTGAAGAAAAAATCTCAGAGATTCATAAAGCTCCTTATTCTTTAGATTCTCCTTTCGTTATAAGCCCAAAGGAATCCTCCCCTCCTATCCATCATACTCATTTAGTCTTATCAGTCACTCCTCAACCCTCTTTCATTCAGAGTTCCAATACCCTTGTAGCCACCATAGCTATGGCAGGACCACAAGCACCTACAAAAATGGAAAGAGTCATAGCTGCTAGGTATGGACCTCTAGTACTACCCACTCCTTTGAATGCCATGCCTACTGGAGAATATCAGAAGTATAGGCCTAAGTTCACGGGGACTGAAGGTGTTACAGCTGAGGAACATCTTGAATCATTCTATAGCTATGCTGATAACCTGGACATTAGTGAAGATGATGTATGGATGAGAGTCTTTGTCCAAAGTCGAGATGGAGAGGCTAGAAAATGGTATAGAGCACTGACCCCAAGGTCTATAGCAGATATTGAGGCTTTAGATGATGCATTCCTAAAGCATTGGGGGGATAAGAAGGATATACTCTACTACCACACCGAGTTTGGGAACTTAAAGAGGGAAAATGGTGAGTTGTTATCTAATTTTAATAAAAGGTTTAACCGCATGTACAAAAAGATACCAGCTGAAGTAAAACCCATCACTACCTTTGCTAAACGCACCTATGCCAGTGCCTTTGATTCTGACTTCTGTCTATTGTTGAGGGAGAGATGATGTGCTACCTTGGATGATATGCAGGATGCAACCTTGGAAGTGGAATCGAACATCATGGCTGCAAAGAAGCTCAAGGGAGTGTTGATAGAAGGAGACAGAGGGGCGAATCTTCATCATCTTCAGATCCCAAGATAGATAAAATGACCAAGATGATAAAGTCATTAGCCTCTGAAATATCCAAATTAAAGGTTAAGCAACACTCTAGGAAAGGAAGAGTTCCTAATACCTTTGCTCCTAGAAACCAAAATCCATATATAAGCACTGATGAGCAGTTGCAGATTCTGCAAAGAAGCAAAGATGTCAATGAAGAGGAAAGGGTAAAGACACCTTTCGAGAATGTAGTCATGGAAGAAGAGCAGTTTGAAGAAGATGATGAGTTCCATTGTCTTGAAGACAAAGGCAGTGCCTCCTTTTTGACCTCAGGTGCCTATGAAAAGTCATTATTCAATAACCAGATCAGCCAAAAGTGGGATGGTGAAGGTGTTTTGCAAACTGAAGATCGGCACATATATGATCTGAGGTTGAAGATGAATAATGCCCAGGAAACCCCTGTTCAAAGAGCTGTTGTCACCGTAATACAACAACCTAAAAAGCAAAAACGACCAGCAGATGATCCCATCATCCTCAAAGCTCCAGCTCACGAGGTAAGAGGCCTTGACAAGTCTCCTTCTCCATTCAATTTTGAATAAGAAATTTAGAAGCTAAGCACACCTATACCTCTGATTGAACTAGTGAAGAATGAGTCCTTCAAGAGATCTATCCTCAAGGCCCGTGAGCCTAAAGCCATCCAAGCCTCCATTGACTATGTAAATCTGTAAGACGACAAACCAGCTGTTGTTCTCAGCCCAATGATTGAAAATTGTGATGACATCTCCCCATCATTCTATGTATCTTTGACAATTCATGACAAAATCCTCCATAACTGCCTTCTGGACACAGGACCCAACCATGATCTAATGCCCAAGGCTGTCATGGATGAGTTGGGTCTTGACATTACCAAGCCTTATCATGACCTGTTTTCTTTTGATTCCAGAAAAGTGAAATGTTTGGGATTAATCAAAGACCTAGCCATCACCTTTTCTCAGCTTCCTATGAAGAGGATGACGATAGATATTATGGTAGCAAATGTACCCCCCAAGTTTTTCATGTTTCTTTCGAAAGGATGGATCAAGAGATTAGGTGGAACATTGCAAAATGATCTGTCCTATTCTACTGTCCCAGTTTTTGGAGGTGAGAGTAGGAGATTAAACAGAGAAGCTCAGTTGGCTTATATCATCAGTGATGAAAGGAATCCCACTAATCATCCCATTTATGTTGTCGACACTAATTTTGGAGCCTGTATTCTTCAGATTGAAGAATCCCAGTTGGCCTCCACGCAGCTTAAAAAATTGGTTTGCTAGATCACAGAGGAAGAAAGCCCATAAATTTGGGACATGTTCTTTGATGGAGCTTTCTCTAATGCAGTTCCAAGGGTAGGTGTAGTCCTTATGTCCCCCACAAAAGAATGCATTCATTTAGATTTCAAATTAACTTTCCAGGTCATAAATAACATAGCAGAGTACGAACCCTTGATATTGGGCTTAAACTTTGCAAAAGAAATGGGCATCAAAGGTTTGAAGGTGTTTGGAGATGCAGACCTTATCATTTAGCGGGTGAACAAAACTTTCCAAGAAAAGCATCCAAGGCCAAAAGCATACAGAGATGAGGTATGGAAGCTCAAGGGTTCTTTTAATAGTTTCAACATTTCTTACATCCCTAGAATGAAGAACCAGCTTGTCGATTCCCTTGCTGTGTCTGCTAGCACATTTATTCCTCCTTTGCCTCCTAAATTGACTTATGAATTTCAGGTGAAATATAGACCATCTCTGCCTGACAATATCAAATATTGGAAAGTTTTTGAAGATGATGATGAAATTAATAGGTTTTTACAAGTCATTGATGAATTTTCCGAAATACACATTGACCAAGAAAACGAAACCATTAAAGAATGCAACCAGTCCAAGCTAAAGGACGAGATTGGTCAGGATAGCATTGTTCAGCTGCCTAGTAACCATATACCCAAAGGATTGGTGCCCCTAGAGAAGTTGTTTGATCATAATGATGTACCTTATAAGCCTGCCAAAAAAGAAAATGAGTCTAATGTTCATAGACATAATGTAGGGAGTCCAGCCCATCCAAAGTACATAAATCTGTCCACTCACTTGTCTTCTGCCCAAAGTTTTGAGTATTGCACCCTGATGAAACAATTTGCTGATATTTTTGCTTGGGAGTACAGTGATCTTAAGACCTATGACACCAACATCATTCAGCATAAGATTCCACTACAGAAGAACACCATCCCTTTTAAGCAGAAATTAAGACCAATCAACCCTCTCTTATTGCCTTTGATTGAAAAGGAAATAAAAAACTGTTGGAGGACAATAAAAAGAACTGGGATTCCAAGTTGAAGTTTGCACTATGGGCTAATAGAGTTACTAACAAGAAGTCCATAGGAAATTCTCCATTTAAGCTGGTTTATGGCACTAACGTTGTTTTTCCTATCCAGTTGATTCTCCCTGTGGCCAAATTCTTGCAAGAAGAACATGATGAAGAGAACGACATGGCGTGGAGAATGAGTACCTTGGTTGAATTACAGTAGATTAGAGAACAACTGGTTGAGAAGTCAAGAATTCATCAGAAGAAGATCAAAGAAACCTTTGATAGGAAGGAAAAAATGGATAGTTTTCAGGTTGGTGACTGAGTTCTCAAATGGGATGCATTGAAGGAAAAGAAGGGAAACCATGGTAAATTTGATGTCTTATGGACGAGACTGTTTGTCATTGCTCAAGTTCAGATGAATAATATTTTCATTCTATACAATTTGGAAGGGGAAAGTGTTTTTGATGGCCTAGTCAATGGGCGGTTTTTGAAACTTTACTTCATATGGGCTTTAAGGCCTTAATATTGTAATAGGGTTTTTTCAGTTTTGGATTTTTATACAAATAAACTCCATGCCCAATGGAACACTAGGAGATAAGTTTGTTTGGGTTGTTACTGGAAAGGCAGTAGTCTGCAGTTCTTGAAACCTCACACAGAGGCTTTCATCCCCAGAAGGAGCCAGTGTTAGCCCCTGAGGTAGAGGGATGCTATTTTTAGCAGAAATGTCCCCTGTTTTAGCTCCGACGGCCACATCTCCTCTTGCTCTGCTTTGGCCATAAGTCATGTTAGCCCTGAGGTGTTGATCCAAACAGATCCAAAATGGATCCAAGAACTCTCTAAGTCTTTAAAAAATCATTTAAAAGATCAAAATAATCACAAGAGAAAACCCTCCAAAGGACAGAAAAACACTATCGAGAAACGAAAACATAGAGAAAATAGTGAAAAACAGAGCAGCAGAGGCTTGAACTATGAATGCACAACAGCTGTCAGATCTGACCGATCAATGGTCCAAATCTGATCGGCAAATCGCAATCGGCCAGCACAACAGAGCACTCACCAAACGGCCCAGGGTTATCGCGATATGCGATTGCGATCACTCGCATCGCAATATCACATCGGAGTTTCACAGAGGAGAGGGATATATATATATATATATATATATATATATACATATGCAATGCGATAAAAACATGGACCCGAAAAGGTTTGGGAATGAAAATGTATATTGTTTCAAGTTTGGAGGAAGCCATTTTTTCGTTATTTTCAATGTTTTAAGAGTATTTCTAAAATACGAAGGGAAGCCTTGGAACGAGGCCGAAGTGACTTGTGACAACGATTGAGGACGGACCCGATAGGAGAATAAACCAGATTTAAGGACTTTTGAAATCTGAATGAACAATGTTCGCGGCGAATTTTCACAGTTTGAATGCATTTCGCTGTGTAAAACAGAAAGTGATCATTTCAGGGATTTCAAAGGCTAGATGCACTCATCTGGATAGAGGCCGGGAGACAAAGCTCTGGGAGACAGATGGCCGGAAGGGGAAAAGCCATAGCACGATGCAGCCGAACCAACAGAAGTGATCATGGAGCATCGCTGGCAAGAGCGAGCCACCTGACAGCGCAGCGAATTTACCAAAAATTGGTTACTATGTTGTTAGAAAAAGAGACCTCTGAGCTCATGTATGTCGAGTTCTGGCATCAAGTGGTTAAAAAGACACAGGGGATAGATTAAGACACCTCGAGCCTCAGAGAGCCTGAGGGCATTGTAAAAAGCCTATAAATGGTTGAAAGTTAGAGGTATTAGAGGTTCAACTTTTGGAGACTGTGGAGACTCTGTTCCTCTCAGCGTCTCATCTTCATTCCAGTAATACAAGCTTCTTTTGTTGTTACATGTTCAATTGCCATCTTCTCCTCTGTTCTAAGCTTGCACTTGAATAGGTTATTCATGTTTTTCTTCTGTGTCTAATGCCAGATAACTGTCATCTTATCTCTGTGTTGATAAATTAGATTTGCAAGCTTCATTTACTTTTTGTAGCTAGCCATTCATATATGTTTATGTATGCATCTGCTGGTACAGTTAATATTCTCCATCTATCCATTCAATCTATAAACTATTGAGCACTAGTGTTCTAAAGCCTTGTCAAGCTGAGGGTGTTCATGCATGTCTGGAGTGAAAACAGAATTGAAACATTCATCTGACTTGATCCAAACCTTAATCCATTCCAATAGTTCAGAGAACAATATTGAAAATTTATATGTTACCAGGCATCTCCGAGCTACAACCTAGGAGAGCTTCCTGGAGTGCTAACAGGGACCATTATGACATCCAAGAACGTGAAGTTATCATCAATGCCAATTGTTTTACATATGAATGAGATGCATAACATTTCATCAATGCCAATTGTTTTACATAGGAATGAGATGCATAACATTTTTTATGTCAGGATATGCTTTATCTTGGAAAATGATGTGTTTAGACTAGCCAAAGGAATTAGTACCAGTAGTAACGAAGCCACGATTTTGCCTTGAAAACAATGGCAATTTGACACAATTTTGAAAAAATCTAGTAGAAATTTTTGGAAATCAAAGTCATTGTTATGAAGCTTCAAGATATTGGGTGCCCAAAAATTCTTGATAATGTGAATCCATTTCCACCATAAAAAAATGAGTTAGATTTTTTGCAAATTTTCACCCCAAATTCTAGTGATAATTTCACCATATAAGCAAAATTGTGGCCTCCTTACAGTAAGCCAGAAAGCCGTAGGAAAATGAAATCTGATATGCTTTATGTCCAATCAATGCATGGTATTGGGTCCGTGGCAGGATTCCAAAATTCAGTGGGAGGAAATTCCTACATCGGGTCGGTGGCAAGATTCCAAAACGATGAAATTCCTTTGATCTTTAATGCTTTATCTTTAATCAATGCGTGGTTTCTGGTCCGTGCTAAGATGCTTTACGTCTAATCAATGAGTCAGAAAAAAAGCGCGGTGCGAGTAAAGTGCCAATTTAATAGTAAGAGAAAAAGGGTATTGAATATATCACGACTAGGTTCCATCAAGTAAATCAACCCGAATGATCAGTGCTTTTTTGTTTTCAATTGATTGGTTGAGTATTGAGACAGAAAGTAAAGGCGCAGACACCAGTTACACTGAGAGTGAAGGTGAAGGCGCAGATACCAGTTACACTGAAAGAGTGAGATCATACAGGACGACAATATCTTTAATCTTGAGTGCGCATTCCCAACCTCTGCAACACATCTTCAATCTTTACTTATTCTCTATCCAATGGCCTCCTCTTCAACATCCTCCTCCTCCCCACGAGGCGAGAACGAAAGCTATGTGTTTGATGTTTTCATCAATCACAGGGGCCCCGATGTCAAGAAAACATTGGCCACCGATCTCTACCATCGCCTTTGCGCACATGACTTGCTAGTGTTTTTAGACCAGCAGGAATTGCGCGAGGGAGAGAATATAACCCCTCAAATTGAAAGCGCCATTAGAACAGCCACTGTGCACATAGCAATTTTTTCTCCAAATTATGCGTCTTCAAAATGGTGCCTGGATGAGCTCGTACTGATGGTGGACACCATGGCACGCTGCCTACAGAGCTCTGTCATTAACCTCCTAAGGCATTTAATTAATCATACGGTTTGCATTTTATGTCAGGTGGAGTTTTAAAACATGGTGTCACAAGCAGGATGCTACACTTGCAAGAGAACCAATGATTGAGGAGAGAGCAGTTGCCTTAAAACTTGATTTAGCATAGCTTCCCAAGAATGGGGACATTTTGATGCGTTGCATATGATTTGATTTTACAGAGCTTTGCAAGAATGTGGGTATTTTGATGCATATTTCACATTTTGAACTCGATTTTGGTTGTTGATAATATTTGGGTGTTGTATGTATTAAAAAAATAATTATTAAAGGATTATCGTATCTGGAGAGTTCTCTAACCCAGTACAGAAGAAGAGATGTAATATCTTGTGCGTTTTGTCTTATTTTATTGGGTAAAGATCTGGATTCTTTTAAATTAGATTAAAAAAAAAATACAATAAAATAATTAAATAAAATTGAAGTAAAATGATCAATTTATACTTGGTGGTGTTTGGATTCTAGATTTTGACAATCCATAGTTTTGTGAATAATATTTTTAAGAATATATAATTCTGGATCTCCCAAGTGTAGAGGGATCAAATCTCTTGAGATGCAAACTTCTTTTAAAGTGAAAAGTGATTTGATCTTTCTGAGCACTTGGTAAATCCTAAATTAAGATAGTTGGTATATTTAGAAAACAAACATTTTTTTTTAAAGATTTGAAGATATAAAGTGTTATTGTAAAACTTCATTATATTGATTTAGAGTGTTATTGTAAAACTTCATTGTATTGATTATAGAGTGTTTTTGAGCCAAGGTGAGACAACCCTACTTGCTATGGTCCTATGAGCGAGGATGTAGGTCCCCCTAGGTTGCTGGTTCAAATCCTTGAGTGAACAATGTAATCAATGCAATCTTGAGCAAGAACAATCATATATACCTAAGAGTTATATATACCTAAGAGTTGCTCTAGGCACAATTTCTTCAAATAAAAAAAAAAATGGTCCTTAAAAGTTGGTGCCCCGATCTTAGACAAGACTATATATATCTAAGATTTGCTCGAGACATAATTTCTTTTCATAAAAAAGAATAAATTGACTTAAATTTATTTAACACAAAATTATATTAAAATTTGTTAAAAACTATATAAAGTATAGGAAAAAAACATAAATAATTTTATTTTTGAAAGTGTAATTTTTTTTTAAATATAAAATTAAAATAACCTTTTTATGTTTGATTTTTTAATACTAATTTTCATTTAAAAATTTGCAAACAAAATATTGATACAATATATTTACTAAATATAAAAAATAACCATTTAAATATTATATAAAAATAATGAAATTTCATTATATCAAAATATTAAAAATAATAGTTAAAGAAATTTAGCACAAATGGTGAAGGCACATGTTTAGTGGCCTAGCCACTGAGTTCAAGGCTCGAGAGAAATCCCTAGCTAGTAGGTTCAAATCTAAAAATTGATCATCATAATTCATTTCTAAATAATAATAATAATAATAATATGAAATTCCCCATTTTTAAAACTCTTAATCATATTTTAAAGACTTATCATTTTAAAATTTTACCTTTAATCTATATATATATATATATAAAATTAATTATAATATTTGAGATTATGTCGAGTAATTAGAGAAATGACTTCATACCTTTATCTATATATAAAAATATATATTTATTTAATATTTCGTTTTATTGATTTATTTAATTATTTTAATTATTTATATAAATTTATTTATTTTATTCGTTAATATAACTATTTCTTATAATTTTATTGTTAGTTATAAATGAAGTCTGATTTACATAAATCAATAAGCTTCTAAACTAAATATCTATATCCAAATAACACACATCCAAATAAACAACATGGCTGCAGCAAGTCCCTGCCAAGGCAGTGGACTTTGCTAATGAAATTTAGCAAACTAGTTTCTACCATCTCAGCGACAATGTTCACAGTGTTCAAAATTCTACAACTGAGAATGAGCCTTTTCCTTTTCTTACTGAATGTTAAAACAAGCTTCCAGAATTATTTTGCAAACTCGCCCTTTTCCTTTTTCCTACTGAATGCTAAAATAGGTTGCGTATTACCAAGTCGGGTCATGTTGATCATGAAATATGGGATTTGCAACAAGTTGCTCAACGAGTGTCTCCACTAACAAGTTAGTGCTCGAAACACATTATGTTGAAGCTAGCCATTATGGTCTTCATGGACACTTGCAAAGATCTAATCATAGAGCAACTCAACTATTTCATTGGCTTCTAAAGACCACAGTTTCGATTTGCTAACTTTACAATCTTTATTCACATCCAACTGCTAGAACATAAGATTTTTCACTTGCTCTAAAAGTCTTTCATCTACTAGAAACTTTCTTAGTTGTAAGCCATTCAAGACCTTAATATCTTGGATAACAATGGGCTTTAAAGCCAGAAAATCAGCCAAATCTTGCAAGATACCCTGGAGTAACTGAGCAAACCAAGGATAATTTTAGGGGCGAATGTTCGCCCTTTGGCGAAATTAAGGGGTTTTAAATTTTTAGTGGGCGAATATTTTGTATCATAGTACATTTTTACAAATCACCTCAAATAGCCCACCTTATTTTAAGGGAGCTGGTAAAAAGGTAAATTTAGCCCTTGAAATTAGGACTTACAACCTTCCATTGGCCAATTTTCAAGAATAGGTTTTATTTAAGTGAATCCTAAGTGAATCCATTCGCCTATTTTCAAGAATAAGTTTTATTTAAGTGAATCCTATGGGCCAAATACCATATTTATAAAATAGGTATGGTAAACTAATAAAAATATAAATAAATGAGAGTTATGGTAAATAAATAAAACATTTTTTATATTTACTCCATAAGTCACCTTATATACATGTAACGGTGTAAAGAAATAAAAATATAAGTAAAGTGGAGGTATGGTAAATAAATAAAACGTCTTTTTATACTTACTCAAATGGTATGGTAAATAAATAAAAATATAAATAAACTAGATGTATCGTAAATAAATAAAACCTCTTTTTATATTTAGTCTATAACCCTTGTTCTATTTATGAAGGCTCAAGAAAGAGGTTTTATTTAAGTGAATCCTATGGGCCAAATACCATATTTGTAAAAGAGCTATGGTAAATTAATAAAAATATAAATAAACGAGAGGTATGGTAAACAAATAAAACATTTTTTTATATTTACTCCATAAGTCACCTTATATTTACGAACACTCAAAAAATGGGTTATATTTAGGTGAAACCTATGGCCAAAATACTATGGGACAAATACCATGGACTAGATTGTTATTAATACCATGCAAAAAACCATTATTAACCCTAATATTAGAATTAATAAAAATAAAAATGGCACATGGTATTGACCCATGGTATTCACCTCGAATGTAGCCTATTTAAATGGGGGAATTAAACCAACATGTACCCTATGCTAAGATTCACTAGGACTTTACAAAGTTTTATTATTTAGTGAAAGACTTGCCAAGATCTTACAAGATTTTATAATTGAGCAAAATATTCGCCATGCCTTGTGAGAGATTCACCAAAAAATTATATATACATATTGTATTATTGATAAAATCGCCTTCCATTTTTCCTATATACCATGGAGATTCGCCCATTTATTATATTTATAAATTTAGGGGGGGTTCTTAAAATTTTCCCTGGAGCAAACTGAGCTTGCGTTAATTCTTTGGTCCCTTCTACCCCATGCTTCTTTAAAATGTTTGTCGGAAGAGCATCACCTTCGGGGGTAACTGCGAAGGGAGGAACACCCATCTTGACTCCCATTTGAACCAGGGAAGATTGCAACTCATTTCTACTAAGCTTGCCACTGCCATCTGTATGAAGATCTGTGAGCAGATTTTCTTCCAAAATGATCATAAACATCTGACCAGCTACTAGTTGAATAAAACAGAGTACAGGGTAATATTGTATATAAGTAGATTAAAATGTGCAGTATATTTTTCTCTTTTGACTTCCATAGGGGAAGTAGCTTATGTATTGTAATGGGGACTTCAACAACATTTTCCTTCCTGTCATTTTTGGAAGGGAAGGTTAGTAATAAGGAAGTGTTGTACAAGCATTCAAGCACCATCAAGGACGATGCTAAGAAATTTTTCTTTTGTTGTTTTCTGGCAAAAATAGACAACCCTTTCTCTTTTGTTGTTTTCTGGCAACAACAGACAACCATACGAGAATGAAGGATACAATACTAGCCCATTTGAGCATGCCAATGGAGCTGAGCACCTTTACTCCAGCATGTTCTCTGATTTTTAACCCGTGACTCAAATGTGTGAATACCAAGAATTCTTAGATGTTTATTTTGGTGCAACTTATTTCTAGCATTGAAGATTCTATGTCTAGCTCTCAAACTCAAAAAGAGAGGCTGCAATTATAAAAGAAGTAGTGACTAATATTGCAAGCAATTGCAGGAGTAAACCAATATACCAACCTCATGTCAAACCAAATGAAAGGGGTTGAAGACAGATGACACAAAAGTCTTGGATTAGTTACACACAACTTTACCTCTACTACAAGGAAGATTCAGTTTTGTCTTATAACAAAGAGAAACCTATTAAAGCTTTGAAGGATTAAAAAGAAGACACTTTGATCTACAAGTTCAACTGTCTTTGCTTGTTTTCAGATGTACTGGAATGGTGGATAAAACTTTACAGCACTGAGGACTTTAAAATTTTTCTTCATTCTTGGGGATATTTCATTATCTACTTCAGAAATCTTGAGGATAAGAAACAAATCATGGAAGGGCCTTCGTTTTGGGAAAAAGGGAAAACTCTATATGAAAGATTTAGTTCTTGAATTCTGATCTTGTCAGCACAACCATGATCATTACTATAGGAATGAGATCTTGAAACTACCAATTTATTTATAGAATGGAGGAGACAAAGCCAACAAGCAATGGAGTAATACACAGATGCAAAAACAGTTTGGACAAGTAGATGCAATCTGTAATTTGGTACAAGCTAGTTCTTAAGTAAATAGGTATTCTAGACAAGGAGAAGATGGATCTCAATGATGTAATGTGATGGTAATGCAATGAGTAATGGCTTAGGTATTGAGGTGTGTTAATTTTAGGAATGTTCTATGCTTAAAGCAATTTATTTCAATTTTCACAGTTAGCTCAATACCTTTTCTAGATTAGCAATCACATTAGCATTAAAGTAAATTGTAGATAGAACATAAACATAGATCGTAGAAGACAAGCCAAGACAAGAGGACACAAGATGTGGCGCTAGTTAGGGACAAACCCCAATGTGGGGAAACCCTTTATCAATTCTTCTTATATGTTCTTCAATAGTTCAGCACAGAGAGAGAGAGAGAGATAGTACATATACAACAAAAGTCAACACTTTGACTTATCTAAATAAGAGCATAGATCGTCTCTAAGTAGATGATACATGAGGTAGTTGAACTCAGTTGAAGACATGCTGCTTCAATTGATTCTCCCAGGTGACTCCATCACCATGTTGCACCTATCATTGTGTTGCTCCTCATCATCATGCTGCACCTCATTGTGCTGCACCATACTACACCCATCATCACTATGTTGCATCTCATCATGATTCATCAATCATCACTGTACTGCATCATGTACCATCATATGCCATTGTTGCACCATGTTGCCATATTGTTGTCCCATGTGCTTGCAGCACCATGCTTGCCATATTTTCCCATGTGTTTGCTGCACCATGCTTGCCACCATGTTCTCACTGCACCTTGCCAATGTGCTTGGAGCACCATGCTTGCCACTATGTGCTTGTTGTACCCTGCTTACCGTACTGTTGTCCTAATTGGCTATTGTTGCACCATGTCATTGTCATTGTCCCAATTGTTAGCAAGCCATTGTTGTTGTCCCATCATTGTTAGCATGCCATTGTTGTTGACCCATCATTGCTGCACCTTGATTGCATTTGTAGCACCTTGTTGTTGTTGTTGTCCTGTTGTGCCTTGCCATAGTTGTTGTCCATTCTACAACAACCATGCCCAAAGCATACTTTGAACAACCTTAATGAACTACGGCCTAGTCAAGGGAGATGGTTGCCTCCTCATGTTGTTGTTCTGGGTATATGGCAGCCCCTAACACTTCCACGCTGGCCTATTTTGGAGTGGCTAGGCCTGCGGCCTACCACAGACCTCCGTTGCACACTAACAACCTTCTGAAATAGTCTTACCTTACCTCTTGCTGCCCTCAAACAATCTGCAATTCTCCTTCTCAAACTCGGCCTCCCTAATAGACCTCATTTAGAATAGCGTATCGTTCTGAATGACTGCGTCTAGGGTATTCTAGGACAACAACATTAGGCCTACGTATAGGGCACCATAGGCCTACAACCAGGGATTGGACAAACCTGCGGTTAGGGTTGGGCAGACTTGCAGTTAGGGCATATTAAACCTATGTATAAGGGCGGTGAGTAGGGCCTCCTACATCATGTTATTTCTCCATCCTTGGACTGCGGCTAGCCTCCTTTATGCAGTGTATAGAAGTAGGGGTCTCCTCCCTTGAATCGTTGCCATATCAACCTCCTTAGGACTGCGTTAGGGCATCTTGCTTAGGACTGCGTTAGGGCTTGTAGAGACCAGCGTACAGGGCAGTGTGTAGCCTTCCTTCTTGATTGCGTCTAGGGCTTGTACTAGGTCTCCTTACCTTCTACATTTAGGGCTTCCTCTCTTAGATTTCTCTTCCACTAAAACCCAGAACAAGTAGAGAGAAATAAAGAGTGAAGTGTGTGTGAAATGACTCTCAAGTCATCTCCTTTTATACTAAAACATTGAGCACATGTGGGGGTTATTTGGTTGTTGGTCGACCACGACGAATTGTCCCATAACACAAATAAATTCGTATCTCCATGAATACTTATCAGAATCAGATGAGCTTTAGATCAATCATACACCTCTCGGCGAGAGGGATCCAAGAAAAATATCAGCTACCATAAGTAGGATGACCCACATGGAGTTTTTCCCTAGTTTCCAATTTTAACACTCCCTCTCAACTAGGGAGAACTCCATCTATTGATCCATCTGCCATCAGTTCCCTGCACTACTCTACTCTGCTTTGCTCAGCTCTGCTCTACTGAACCATGAAGAAGAAGAATTAATCGAGCATGTCTCATACCATTCTCTACTGACCCGAAGTCAGTTCCATATGAAGAGAGTGTGTCATACCACTCTTACTGATCCTAGATCAGTTCCAAAAGAGTGTGAGTTATGTCACTCTTACTGACCCAAAGTCAGTTCCAATTGATCCCAGATCAATATCAAAAGAGAGTGTCTCAAACCACTCATACTGATCCCAAATCAATGGAGGTCATCCTAGCATAGGGAGTACAATAGATACAACGATGCATCCATCGATAGTACTACTATGGTCCCTAACCCCATTTATTTGCTCATTGGCCAGATGAGAGGTACTTCCCATGAGTCCTAGACTGCATGGGTAGGATACCTCGATAGAAAAACCACTCATCCTGTCCATAAGTCGCCATGGGGTATCACAGGGGAAGGCTGAACCATTCACCCTGTACACAACACACCATTAGGGGAGGGTGAGTTGCCCTATGGTCGCTTGTTGCTCCAAGAAGTACCCCAAGCCCCCCTTGAGCTCCCAGAGCTCAATGTATGTATCATACAGGACCCTCATAAGAGGGTCTCTCAACAACTCCAAGTTGTTCGGGAAAGTCGCAAATTTGACCTTTCCCCGGGGCTTCGACAGAATGTCTGCGACTTGTACATCAGTGTTAATGCGATGGAGCCTTCGTGCTCATCGATGTACCATATCCTAGATAAGGCAGTATCTAATGTCTATATGTTGGAGCGATACATGATTCCTCAACAACCGAATCCCACCTTGGTTGACATAGAAGATCACGGTGGTATCCATCATGTGTACAAAAACCTCATTGAAGAGCTTTCATAATGAGGCAGCTTCACATGAGATCATACTCGTAGCTATGTATTTGGTCTCAGCGGTGCTCAAAGCAACCATCTTCTGGGTCCTTCTCATCCAAGATATCGAGCAGAACCCAAAGAGAGTCAGCACCCATAAGTGCTCTTGCGATCCTCCACACTGCCTACCTAATCAGCGTCAGAATAATCATGCATCTTCACATTTCTGATAGTGTATCTCAATCCATAAGAGATTGTGCCCTGAATATATCTCAAATGATTCTTGGCATCAATCCAGTGAGGCTCAACCATATATGAGCTCAACATGCTATCTGCAAAACATATATCCGGATGGGAGTTCACCAAGAACATAAATGCTAGTATGAGTTTATGAAACTTAGAGGCATTTCCCAAATTAGGTCTCGCATTACTACCACATAACTTCTGAAAGTTAAGATCCATCTAGGTAGTCACGGGCTTGTAGTTTACCATTCCAAATCCGGAATCCAACTCCCTCTAATTTTTGCAAATGAGAGGGTCTGCACCTGTCAGAAAGAGGTCGTCCTTAGAAGGTGCTAGTATGAGAGGTCTATCATCCATAACCTTCAAGTTATAGTTTGGATAGACTTCACTCCTAGTGAATCTCGGCTTCATCAAGTAGCTACCAATCATCTTGTACTATGCCCAGGGTTTTTTGCTTCAAGCCATAAAGGGCTTTCTTCCACCTGCATACATGATATTCTCGATCATGGAAGTCAAACCCCTCAGGTTGTTCCAAACCTGTGGACCTGCTACATGAGGGGAATGGTCCCCTTGCAAGATTTTCCTTCGGTACATCTCAGACATGTACCTTCATTCTTTTTTTGAATTCAAGAATCCCTTTCATCATCTGACTCACATCAGGTAGGGCCCCATAATAAGTAGACCTCCAGTGCTATAGATGAGATCTGTGCACTGACATGGTACCCAATGGACCATCCTGCAACTTGATACAAATTTCCAACCCTAAACTCAAAAGCATATCCGAAAAAATCCATTTTCAAACACGTACCTTTCCATCGATGAATGCCACCCTAGAGCCTTTGATTTCCATTGCCGAAATTGACATCAGGTTCTTCTTGCGAACAGGTACATAAAGAGATTCTCATAAATGAATCAAGTTAATCTAATTCACTTGAGGGATAACATTCCCTACACCCTTTCCGGGATAGGTGGCATTGACTCCAAGTATAATCCCTCGATTGTTTCCATCTCTACCAAATTAGAGAGAGCACCCTTCTATCTAATGAAGTGCCTTGAAGCACTACAATCAATAAGCTAGATTTCCAAATAGTCTGAAGGAGAGGGCCAATATAAGATAACGCTTTTATCTTATCAGAAACAACATTTGATTCTTCATACCTAGGGTTCCTTACTTTCTTTGAAGATTCGATCGTTTCCTTGATGACCTGCATTACCTGTCTTTCCTCCTGTTATCACTGTAAAACTTCCTTAAAAAGTTTGGACAACTTACATGGTTTCTCAATTCTTGTATCAGTCATGGTCAAGTCATGGTCAAGTCATTTTTATGTTTTAGAGTCTAAGTCATAGGGTTAGAGTCTCAGGTCCATCTTCAAATAAAGTTTGATAGCCTCATTCCATGTCCTAGAAGCCTCACCATGTGTTTAGAAGACATATCTCACATAATTTTGGAGAAATTTTGAAAATAGCTACGAATCCACGTTTTCGTAGCGCAGACAGTGTAAAAATCCTATCTTGCGCTACGAAATCAGTGTTTTCATAGCGCGCTACGAAACCCCTGCAACAGCTTGTTTTAGCAGAAAAATTGGTTTTACTAGTTAACTTCCAGAAGCTTTCCAGAGCAGCTGAGAACTCAATTTTGCAAACTGAAAGAGGCTTTTATTCCTAACATGCTGAATTACAAAAACCTCTTTCAGTTTCTTCAAATCCATTCTGAGGTGGGAGGAATTTATGGTTAAACTTGTGTTATGAAACTGCTGAAAGTCAAGCTTTGTCTTCTGGTTTTAGCAGTCTTTTTCAAGATCCGTTTTTGGTTACAGGAAGACGTATTTTGGAATTCTGAGGGAGGTTTCTCTTCATAAAATCTCCAGATACAATAACCTATCTCACTTTATTCATAAGTGTTTTCAGTTGGGAGATAATAAGCTTTCATTGAGACCCTACTTTCAGAAAACAGATTTTTCCTGTTTGCCACGTGTTTTTCAAGGACAGTTTCTAGACAGCTGGAGAAATTTTTTAAAAAAATAGGAGAGGTTTTTGTTTTGGACAACATGGGCTACAAAAACCTCCTTCAGTTTTGTAAAATGTGTCATGGATGAAGAGATAAAGGCTCTGTCCCACGTGCCAATTTTCAAGGATCTAAACCTAAAAACAGGGAAACATGTTCCCTAATTTCTAGGGTTTGTCATCGGCAGTTGGGTGACCACGCGGGAGGCTTCATCAAATTCGACTTCATGGAGTGTTAGGTGCCAAAGAATGCTTTAAATGTTTAGATAAGGATGTTGTAATCATAATAAGGAGTTACACTCCTAGTTGTATTAGGTCACTAGCACTCCTAGTTAACAACTAGTTCTAATTAATGGTTGGTTTTATGGTTAGAATAGGTGTCACTGATGGCAAATTCGAATTCTCTTGATGAGGGATGATGGAATCCTAATTTTAAATGCTTTATATAGAGCAAGAGGTCGAATTAGCAAAGTGTTGGAACATTTTATGGAAAAGCTTGTATTTGGCCTATGTAAGACTCGTTTTCAGTAATACATGCTTGACTTTACTTCTCAGGATTCATGAAGGGATTTTTATGTTCAGAATATGTGATGTTGTCCTTTTCTTAATTCTTACAGTGGTATGGATGTATAATCACTCAGAATTCACTGAATGTGCTCTCACTTCCTGTATACATTTATAAACTGTGTGGTCCCATATGAGTTTATGTTCTGAATGTTTAAACGTTGAATGCCCTCACTTCCATGTAGGGTTGAGTTCATTGTTATATTGAGGTGTTGTTGACTCCATAATCCCAATGGATAGTTTTGTTTAATGTGTTTCCACCATTCATATTTTTCACAGTTGTTCTATAAGAGTTAGCCATCTTATCTTTAATCAAACTCATTAATCCATCAAGAGAGAGCCCTCTCAGGTTGAGGAGGCTAAGCCTCAGCCTAAAGTAGGTTGAAATAGTTACTTGAAGTCTTCCTGGTCTGCAGCCTTCCAGGGCCTGATTTTGAGATAACACCTCCGATCATTGAAGATGTCCTTGGAATGATTGTTATCATCATCAAGTGATGTGTCCCTACCTCGAACACTCCTTCGCATAATGGATGAACTTATTACAAGCAAGGCATCTACCTTTCCTTCCACCCTTAGATCCGGACTTCCTATTGAAGTGATTTGTAGTCCATCAAAAGCTTCTACTGTGCCATTATAATATTCTCTGCTTCGATTTCACCCTTGGTGAATTTGAAGAGGGATGGGGAATCCATTGATCCTTTTGTCATTTCCCAACTATCTTTGATGATTGCTCTTTCACTCTTGCTTGGGCTTTGTCTTCACCTCAACTCCAATACCATGTTAATTTTAGGTATGTTCTATGCTTAGAGCAATTTATTTCAATTTTCACAGTTAGCTCAATATCTTTTCCAGATTAACAATCACATCATCATTAAAGTAAATTGCAGATAGAACATAAACATAGATTGTAGAAGACAAGCCAAGACAAGAGGACAAAAGATGTGTCTCTAGCCAGGGACAAACCCCAATGAGGGGAAACCCTTGATCAATTCTTCTTATATGTTCTTCAATAGTTCAGCAGAGACAGAGAGATAGTACATATAAAACAGAAGTTAGCACTTTGACTTATCTAAATAAGAACATAGATAATCTCTAAGTAGATGATACATGAGGTAGTTGAACACAGTTGAAGACATGTTGCTTCAACTGATTCTCCCAGGTGACTCCATCACCATGCTGCACCTATCATTGTGTTGCTCCTAATCATCATGCTACACCTCACTGTGTTGCACCATACTGCACCCATCACTGTACTGCATCATGTATCATCATGTGCCATTGCTGCACCATGTTGCCATACTGTTGTCCCATGTGCTTGTAGCATCATGCTTGCCACTTCTGTCCCATGTGCTTGCTACACCATGCTTGACATACTGTCCCATGTGCTTGCTGCACCATGCTTGCCACCATGTGCTTACTGCACCTTGCCCAATGTGCTTGTTGTACCTTTCTTACAGTACTGTTGTCCTAATTGGCTATTGCTGCACCATGTCATTTTTGTCATCCCAATTGTTAGCATGTCATTGTTGTTGTCCCATCATTGTTAGCATGCCATTGTTGTTGTCCCATCATTATTGCACCATGATTGCATTTGTTGCACCTTGTTGTTGTTTTTCTCCCGTTGTGCCTTGCCATAGCTGCTGTCCATTCTACAACAACCTAACAATCATGCCCAAAACATACCTTGAACAACCTTAATGAACTGCGGCCTAGTCAAGGGAGATGGTTGCCTCCTCATGTTGTTGTTTTGGGCATATGGCAGCCCCTAACACTTCCACACTGGCCTGTTTTGGAGTGGCTAGGCCTGCGGCCTACCACAGACCTCCGCTGCACACTAACAGCCTTCTGAAATAGTCTTACCTTACCTCTTACTGCCCTCAAACAATCTGCAATTCTCCTTTCCAAACTCGGCATCCCTAACAGACCTCATTTAGAGTAGCATATGGTTGTGAATGACTGCGTCTAGGGTATTCTAAGATAGCAGCACTAGGCCTATGTCTAGGGCACCATAGGCCTGTGGCTAAGGCTTGGACATACCTGCAGTTAGGGCAGATTATACCTACGTATAAGGGCGGTGAGTAGGGCCTCCTCCATAATATTATTTCTCTATCCTTGGACTATGGCTAGTCTCCTTTAGGCAACGTATAGAAGTAGGGGCCTCCTCCCTTGAATTGTTGCTAGATCATCCTCCTTAGTACTGCGTTAAGGAATCCCCCTTAGGTCTTCGTTAGGGCTTGTAGAGACCAGCGTATAGGGCAGCATTTAGCCTTCCTTCTTGACTGCATCTAGGGCTTGTACTAGGGCTCCTTACCTTTTGCATTTAGGGCTTCCTCTCTTAGATTTCTCTTCCACTAAAACCCAGAACAAGTGGAGAGAAATCAAGAGTGAAGTGTGTGTGAAATGACTCTCAAGTCATCTCCTTTTATTCTAAAACGTTGAGCACATGTGGGGGTTATTTTGTTGTTGGCTGACCTTGACGAATTGTCCCATAACACAAATAAATTCATATATCCATTAATACTTATCGGAATCAGATGATCTTTAGATCAATCCTACACCTCTAGACGAGAGGGATCCAAGAAAAATATTAGTTGCCATAAATTGGATGACCCACATGGAGTTTGGCCCTAGTTGAATTTTAGCAAGGTCACTCAGAAGCCCTATTGTACAGAACCTACAAAGAGCATATTTTGAGAGAAATTATGAGGTGGAATAGAAAAATGGAAAATTGAGATATAATCCATTTTTATCAAAACAACTTTGCTCCTAATGGTTAGAGACAATATTTTCAAGTTTCTCCTAATGGTCAGAGAGAATAATTAAAACTTGAAAGAGTGACAAATTGGGTCTTCTCACCATGCCTAAATTATACCTAATGATAGTGAAACATAGCATTGGACATAGTTGCAATATTCAAAATGTGTGAAACTGCACCCAATGATAGTGAAACATAACATTGGACATAGCTGCAATATTAAAAATCTGTCAATCTAGAAAAGAGAATATGCTATAAATAAGATAGAGAATCAATCCATTTGACCTTGGAAAATTAAGCAAAATAACTAATGGTGATAGAATCTCCTTGTACCCTAATCAATATATTGGATGGATGGATATAAAGAATAAAATGGGAATAAAGGGCAGGCGATGTTTGGTAACTCTATTTCAATAATGCCCACCTACACCTACTTTGAAACCAGACACCTTCCCCCGAATTGAGATACTAACATTAGGGGCCTTAACCTCTTAGTTTACATGTCATGGTGCCAGGGATTTGATGCTATATCACTCTTCCATTCTGGTTCAACTGTTGTTTTTGAAACAAAGCTTGAAATTAAAAAATACTGCATCATTCCTACATATTTCTACAACATCCAAGTTCAAACACTATTTTAACCAGCCAAAATGTTTTAACCAAAAGAGAGTAGCCATGTGCACAGTCTAAACCTTGCGTGATACTTAATTTCACACCAGCTGGTTTAGCACACAAATTATACAATAGCTACACATAACACATTATTTTCATTTTCTTGATAATATATAACTAGAAATAAACCCCAAATGAATAGAATATGTTATGATATTAACCACCTGATGGGTTAGCTTGTGGATTACCAACATTACCAGAAATCATATTAATGGCTTATTCAGATGCCAAACCTTCATTAGTAGGGTTAACTACACCAGTTGACATGTTTAAAGATGAGTTCGAGGAAGAAGCTCCTGAATAAGCTCCTACAAGAGAGTGATATACAAGTGGTAAAAAACCACCATATAATGTGCACTCCGAAGAAGTGGAATACATGGATGTATCTGACACGACACTTCTAGGAATCATTGTGGACCAATCAAAACTGGGTACGATAAAATAAGGATTCGTGTAACGCGGAATCCCTTACCCTAAAAAGTTCAAGGGTGTAAAATACCAAGGGTCGCGGTGAAGAGATCAAAAGAAAAGTTTTGAGATATCTACAGGTTCACTGGTAGAATCTATGGGTCCTTCCTATTCATCTGAAACATTTCTTCAATAGCAATAGGACCAAGAGGAAGACTACTAGTAATGTTAAGTTTCACACGCAAAAAAAGTGGAGGATCCGGAATATGTGTTGTAGCAGATGTATGAATTTCAGGCTTAGAAATATCAGACTCAAGTTTGTCAATATCTGGTTCAGAAATGAGGTTTCTATCGGAAGATTCTTCAGGATCTGATTCAATTTGAACAATTTCAGTAATTTGTAAATCAGTTGTTGCTGAGTGTAATGTTAAATTCTGAGTTTGATCAAATTTAGTTTGTGTTACTTCAATTCCTCAAAGAGTAGAAGTTATAGGTTGATTAACTTCAGTTCCTCTTACATCAGAATCTATAATAGTAGAAGTTTCAGTTTCTGTTGCAATGCCAGTTTCAGCTGATTTAGATTTTTCTTCTTTAATCTTTTCTAATTGACTTGATGTATACTCAGGGGGATCCCCAAGTATCCTACATGATTGTCTTGGTAGTTCCGCCACAATGAATTTTTTCTAATTTATTAATCACACAATATCTAAATTATACCTAAAGTCTCTAAAAAGTAAAAAAACAACACAGAAAGTAACACGCGCTAAAAAATATAGGAGTTCAAACCACATAAACTTACTCTTCACAGAGATCAATATATACTAGTTGGTGATGAAATCCAACATCGAAGAGACAAAGGTGAATTTTTTTTATAGAAAATGAGTATTTGGACCAGTAACCCTGATAACCTGCTTAATGAAACAATCTGGTGCAAGTAACTATTATATAAACCATCCTGAGAAAAAATTACCCTCCAGAGAATCCAAGTGAGTCTAGCCAACATTTGTTCCAGGTACAATAGGACATTCTCTCTGTTGTCACCTTAGGTAGAGCTCTAGGATTATAGTCACTATGTTCACCAAATACAACAATTTTACCTGGGGGTAGTCGTAGATCAGACGTACACGCAAGGGAAAAGTAACAAGCTCAATCCCCTCGAAGGCTCCTCCACATGATCAATTGGAGGTTTAATTTCAAGTGACCCCAAGTACCTTTACTTTTAAACCGAGTTAACACAATACATATAACATCAAGATCTTCAATGCAATGAACATAACCATCACACATATGACCAATCCAAATTACAACATCAAGATATCAATGAAATAATCCTAATCATCAAGTTAATAGAACATAACAACGATAAGCTATATATCATGCTCATCAACAACATATAGCCTAATCATCAAGCTAACTATCCTTTAACGTACTCATCAACATTATATAACATAATCATCAAGTTATCTAACATAAGCAACAAAAGAAATGCATACAACCACATGTTCCTATCATTCTTGACTTTCTAACACATGTGCATATGATTATACTAATCAACTATCATTTATCATGAATGTAACCATAACATCAAAATACATGTACATAAATCTAATGCATATAACAATCCTTAACTTACATACTTGCATGCCAAACATATGATACATGTATGACAATCTGCTCTTACCCAAAAGTCTAATGTTGCAACCTCATTATGAGGATCTACATCTCCTACTCTATCTCAGCCATCATATTAGTATCATAACAACCAATAGCACCATGATGACCTAAATTTCATACAATGATTTCACAAGGCATGTTTGAGCTACTATTCATGCATAACTATAACCAAGACCATACATCCATAACAACTGCATATAGACATATAACACATGAGTACAAAACAAGATACCCATCATCCTAGCTAGAGTCCAATCATCAATGCATGACCATATCAAATACACAAACCATGACCTCATGCATGACAACAATAACCACGTCACGTGCACTTGATAATATGTAATCACTGACGTGCATAACAATGCATAATCAACCATACACACATGAAGACATATTACATGACAACATCTTCAACCTTCACATGGCAACATCATTACAACCATGATAAACACCATGCAAATGCAACAAGCACATGGACTACATGCATAATAAACACATATGCAACCAACATGAAAGTATGATCAACACACAACCCAAGGTGAGAACAACCATGCTCTGATACCATTCTGTAAAAACCTCCCGCCACATCTACCCAAGTGTTGACTTGGTAAATCCTCTCTGCTGACAGAGATGATCCCTCTAGCCCAATGAGTGGTACTAGCAACCTACGTGACAATCTACTAGACATTTTCCTAAGTTACAATTTAAATGAGAGATGAAGAAAATGGCCTACCTTGTTCTGATGCCATCACATTGTCCTTTGTTGAAAACGTTGAATCAACTTGCATCACAGGCTCATTCCTACTACTCATGGTGTTTATGCACCTGCACAAGAGATCAAGACACAACAAAGCATGCAAATACAAATAGTATATTCAAAAGAAACCTACTTAACAGATCAAGGAGCGTTAAGCTAAATGATACATGAACATACGTTTAGGGAAAATGAACTAGCAGTTGTATATTAATAGAATAAAGGAGAAAGCATACAACTAAGCCTTGATGTTAATAGTCTCTCCTTGAATGAATTTCCAAGTCCAAGATAAGCTTTCCAAGCACTCCTTCTCTAAGCCAAATGAGTAGCATATAGGCACGATCTTAGCATAAGGGTGCAAATAGACATAGACCAACTATTTGGGAATGGAAGAGGATGAATATATAGGTTGGAAAAGGGAGTTATGCTCTCTCCAAAGATAGGAGTAAGCCCTCATCTTAAGTAGGTATCTCATAGGGATAAGACCAAGAGGCCAAGTTGAGAGAACTCGATCTCATCTACGCCGAACAACCTCCAACTCGCTGCTCTGGAAGCTTCTATATCACGAAGCTTCTCATCCTCTTTGGGGAAATTTCCTTTTTGGGATCATCGCGGGTATACAAGTAAATAGAGTGATGCCATCATGTGTAGGGTATAATAAAACAGGCGACCATCGCGGTTTTTAGTCTCATAAAAGTGATGATTCTCAAATTAGGGTTTAAGAGCTAGTTCCTTGAAGGGAAGCTCAAGGAATTTTCCAATCAATGTCTTAAGGAGGATCTGAGCTGCATATATGAATGAGTACACTGCATAATGGTCATGTTTCAGGCACTTCAGGGTATGTCATAGGGAAGTGCAGCAGGTGTGACAAAACACTATGTAATAGATGCCCTCTAAAGCATGAAGGTAGAACAATGAGTGATGGCTGAGATGTTTTACGAGCTTTTGCAAGGACAACAAAAAACACAGTCAAGAGACCTGCAAATCAAGGACGCATATACATATACATCTAATATCAAAACATGAATCCATGGTATGGACGCAGCCATCCAGATAATAAGGACTATATGAAAGGATCCATGGCATGGGTGCATCCATCCAAATGAAAAGGATCATCTGTAAATCTAAGATCCAAGGTATGGACATAGCCATCCAATATAGAAGGATCATCATAAATGTAAAGTCCCACAGTATGGTCACAACCATCCTCTTAGCAGAAACATGTGTACAATCATGAATAACACATAATTCCATGCAGCCTGAGTCATGTCAGACAAAACTCAGGGTATTGCGCTCCATCCAAACCCGATCAAAGTAAGAATTCTAACATGTGAATGAACGTGTCGAAGTTGAACATGCTAGAAAACCACCCGATTATCGGCCAATGATGTGGACCGTTAATAGGCACGAGAGAAACCACCAATAATGAAAATAGTCCTCAAGGTACGACAATACAATCTGTGAATGTGAAAATGAAATTTATGTCGAACACTCGTGGAATCAACCAATCAAAGGTCAATAGTGAAAACCTATCGTCGGATGCAAAGAACTTGCCATTAAAGCATGAAAGCTCTAAGGTACTGAAAGATAATTTCTAAGTCATCTTCTTAGATAATGAGTTGAAGTCGATAGGAAATGACCTGTCGAAGGAGTGTCATAATGATTCCCCCATCATTGACACGAAACAAGCAATAAAGTGGAATGAAATGAGTAGGATCCAAGATTGTGGCAAAGAGTTAGACAGCGTATAGGTAATAGACTACAGATAGGACTTCTCTTGAACATATTGGCGACATGACTCCGAAGTGTGGTAGAATTTCACTCAATCATAGGACCAAGGTTCATAATGACAAAGTGGAATAATCAAACGAGAGGCAAAATGGATCATTAAAACCCAGAAGGACAAGTGACTGAGTGAGGATATCCCAAACTTGACACGAGAAACATATGAGTGTCGTGTTCAAGAGCGACATGCTGCCTATACATGAGATGTTTCAATTTCAGTTTTCCCCACTATTTTTACACAAGCTTGATGAGGATACCATATGCTTGTCGTATAAGTTCATTCTTCAAATGAATCCATCCTAGTAAGTTTTACGAGTCCTAGGAAGGAGAAACTCAGGCTCATCATGGTGACAAATCTTTCGTCGTTTAATTTTTACAAGTCTGACGGAAGAGTAACTAAGTATCTTTTTCACATTTAGAGAGTTTGAAAAAGGGATGAAAAAGAAAACTCCATCATGTCCCTTTTCGAAATGTCCCTCGAACTCGAAAATATAGAAAACAATATTCGAGAGAACCTCCTAGCCATGTTTGACTAAGGTGTTCCTTTTTCGTACAATAATCTATCTCAGTCCGGAAAAGGGTTAAACTTATACTGAGTAGATTTCATTTCATTTACTTTTAAGAGTTTGAAACAACAAGTACTTGAAAATCTTTTCATTTTTTTAGAGTCAGAAAAGAGCTAAAAGATGACTCTGGCTAGAAGAACGAGTGGTATAAAAGGATAGTAACTGGTTCTGGTCATGATGGAACTACTCAAAACATGTAATGGTCAATAAGCTGGCTAATAAGACCATTCATCGCAAATGTTACTCGGGCAAGGGTAAAACAACCAAGTGAAAGCTAATGATCGTCCAAAGAGATAATGATGATGGAATGAAAGAACTGAGGCTCATCTATAAAAACGAGCTAATAAAGATTGCAATCACGAGATTTAAAGTGGGAATGGTTTCATTTTTACACAAGCTTGAAACATGGAAACTATGCTTGAGTATACTTGAGGATGGTTTCATTTTTTCACAAGCTTGAAACATGAGAAGAAACTATGCTTGGATTTGGTTTCATTTTTACACAAGCTTGAAACAAAGATAAACTATGCTTGAGATAATTTTGCATGCCCCTAGCATAATGACTCAATTCAAGTTACATGCCCCCCAAGCTTCATTTCATTCACTTAAGTAGACTACTATTTACTAATAGTAGGATGGAATGAAGGTTCACTTATGAGATCAAGTGAAAGACTCGACTGGGATTTTACGAGTTCTAATCAAAGACTCGAATTGGAAAGAGATTTGTTTCATTTTTTAATGAGCTTGACACAAGAAAAGAACCATGCTCATAACACCTTGTTTCATTTTTTAACGAGCTTGACACAAGTAAAGGAACTTTTCTCTTGGTCCTTGTTTCATTTTTTAACGAGTTTGACACAAGACAAGGAACTCTGCTCCATATCCCTTTTATCACAAACCAAAAGAGGCCATGACTTCCAAGAGGTTCTCATTAGATGGGAGAACAATAATATGGAAGGGATACATGTCCAAGGATCTAAAGGAAAAATTGGGCTCCAATGCCCCCAGTACATAGCGTACTACATCACCTACGAGATTATCAGTAGATGTGGGCATGGAAGAGGTGGCCACGTAATTAACCTGTGGCGGGGGTGATACCGCTTGGGTATAAGAACCACTTAGGAATGATGGTTGATTGGGAGCTTATTCAGGACCAATGAATGTAATTTGATCAATGATCACAATGTTTCCTTCATGCAGGAAACACATCACTCAAAAGAGGGAGGAAACAAGAGCTCCCATGACATAAACATAGTCATGACCAAGGAGTATATTAAAATCTAAAGGGCCTTGGACAACCATCACATCTATATAGACAGTCTTTCCTCCCAAAGTAATAAGTAACTTATGAAGGACCCCTAACGGTTGACTAATTCCTCTATTAAAAGCTAACAGATTCTGGGTGACGGGGACAAGCTAAGGAGAACCTAAAGCTTGCCAAGAAGTTGAAGACAAAATGCTAACAGATGTGCCCTCATCTATGACTGTGCTCGGTAAGGCCATATGGTAAGCCTGTACTGTAATCTATAAAGGCACATAAGATGGAAGGCAATATCCTGCCAGTCGACTGCAATCAAAAGAAGTGACTAAACTACTCAAAAGGGGTGTCATAGGAATGAGAGAGCTACCCTCTTGCTCTATCGGAATAAGAGAAATTCTCTCATGCACCTTGGGAACAGGAGGAGTCCCCTTCGGTTCATTCGAAACTGAAGAAACCAGAAGAAATTAAGTGGTATGGGGTTCACTCTCTTCCAGAAAAGTACGGTTAACTGAAAGGGTTGTCAAGTCTACCGGTTTTTCAACCAATGGTTGGTTGAGAATGGACTCATGAGACTCACTTTCAGAGAGAGTGGGGTTGACGAAAGATGAATTTTGATCAATCACTGGATCAACTAGTGAAGGATCAGGGGAAATCTTTTGATATCCAGTCAGAAGACGAAGTTGGGAAGCTATAAGTTTTTCCAACTCTTGGGAAGTTTCATCCATAAGAGGACAAAGGTGAATGGGATGATTACCTTCACACAACTTACAAGGAAATTTCACTTTTCCCTTTTTCTAGTGAGCTTTATTGTTACTAGTTGAGGGTTTATGACCATCATGATCTCCAGAGGCTAATGACAAAGGTTGATGTGAACCTGTGGAGCACACTTCTAAGACCTTAGGAATACTAAGACAATTCCGAAGAAGGTGGTCACCCTTACTAACATGCCAGGAAATTTTACTTTCCGGGGCTGATTGGAATATTTTTCTACATTAGTTGCATCCATAGAAATGGTTGTTTGGTTGCCTCATTGCTTATTTTGCTTCTTCTTCTTCGTCTTCTTAGCTTCCTGGTTACTAGAATCTAGACTTTCACTAGGTGAAGAGGAAGAACGGGGTGAATAAATAGGCGAAGAAGACGAGGGGTCAACTTTAGGATCAATATGAGGTTGATATTGTTTAGGTGGAGGAGAACTTCGTTGAAAAGCAATTTAGACACTTGGAACCACCGAGGTCGAAAACAACCAAACTGGCAGACCAATGGTCAATCCAGGAAGGGACAATGTTGCCATATAAGGAGCACCAATATTTCCAAAAGAAGGAAAAGGAGTAGGATTCCCATTAGAGGGGTTCCCTTGACTGGTGAACTCAGGAAATGTTTCCATTGGTATCAACCTAAGATCTACTAAGGAGTATTTCTACATGAAGAATGTTGTTTCACAGTCAATTAATTTTAGAATTTGCAACAAAAACATTATTTTTTCATGTTTAAAGAATCGAGAAAAGGACGAAAATGTGACTCTAGTCACTTTCGTTGGTTTAGCGAGCTTGAAAGGAAAAGTACTCGATGATCTTTTCAAGTTTAAGGAGTAAAAAAATATCGAAATGACTACTCAAGTTACTCTAGGAAAAATGGATTACGAAGTAACCGTGAAATGCAATATACACCTTAGCAAATAAATTTACTAAGGACTAGACATACGTGCAGGCAATCTCCCCGAATGTTGTTTTCGGTGTATCACATTTACAGGGTGGCAGACTCGGGTTCCTATGGATAAAGCTTTTGCAACCTATAAGGGTCTCCCTTTATATACTCTACGGTATGAGAAGCACAAGTCTGTGTTCGCGTTGTCTAATGAAAGAGTATTGTGAATGAAAACTGCTGAGTTTTATATACGTTGGAACAAGTCTCTAGCCTAGACCACCAAGTATGAGTGTTAATGTTTCAAATTATCCTTCGATTAATTGATAGATTTTAAATATGATCTTCAATTATGTTTTATTTTTAAGGCTCAAAATGATGTCCCCTAAACACCTATGATGAAACCATGTGAGAAAAGGAAAATTTTCGTTTCTATGAAAGCTAGACTAATCAAGGGAAGAAATTTAAATCAATAATACATCAAACAAAAATGCCTTCCACTAACTTTCACTTTCATTTTCCAAATGCAGTGCCAAAAGTAAAAATGATTTTGACTCCTAACTATCCTAAATGCAACTTTTTCGAAAGGAAAATGGTTTTACTTTACAAAGATGCCCTCATATGAATTATGCTTTTCTTTCCATTTTGAATGATTCGATATACCTAATACAATTTTTTAGCTTTCAATCACTGAAAAATGTGATCTATTTTCAATGATGAATCTAAAAAAATAACTTTTCAATGCAACTAATCTAATGCATTTCCATGAAAATAAAATTTCTAAATACAAGCTAAAACAAATTCAAAACGATGTTTTCAATGATTCCCAAATAAAACAACACTCAATCAATCAGCAAAACAAACATCTTAATGACACCAACAAGCAGCAAGTGATGACCAATTGACTAGAAACCCTAGAAACATCTCAAAGCCAATGAGACAAATTTTGAAAATTAATCAAGACAATCAATCAAAAACACTGTAGACTCTGAAAAATCACTGATAGAGGACACAGAGACTGAAAACAAGAAGAAAACCCTATTTTATCTTATACTCTGGGATCATCGGGCCTGTTAAAGGAAAAACAACGATAATTGCGACTGTAATTAAAACATCCGCGATGTCATCGCGACTGTCAGGAATAAAACCACGATGGGTGAGAAAAATGAATAAAAAATCAAAAATCTTCAAGACCAAACAAAAATCAATGTCCTCAAGCAATCACTAGTAAGTGAAAATAGTTATAGAAAAACAAACAAGTTAGAAAACTAATGGTTGGTCAAAATCATCACAAATTCAAAGTGAAGAATTGAATGGAAAGGGTTATAGCTTCCCCAGTGGAGTCACCATTTTGTTGTCTAGGTAAATCCTATCTATGGATAGAGACGATCCCTCTAACCCAATGAGTGGGACTAGAAACCTACATGACAATTTTCTGGACACTTTCCTAAGTTACAATTGAAATGAGAGACGAAGAAGATGGCCTACCTCGTTCTGATGCCATCACATTGTCCTTTGTTGAAGACCTTGAATCAAATTGCATCACGGGCTCGTTCCTACTGCTCACAACATTTATGCACCTGCACAAGAGATCAAGACACAACAAAGCATGCAAATACAAATAGGATATTTAAAAGCAACCTACTTAACAAATCAAGGAGAGTTAAGCTAAATGATACATGAACATATACGTTTAGGGAAAATGAACCATCAGTTGTATATTAATAGAATAAAGGAGGAAGCATACAACTAAGCCTTGGTGTTAATAGGCTCTCCTTGAATGAATGTCCAAGTCCAAGCTAAACTTTCCAAGCACTCTTTCTCTAAGCCAAGTGAGTAGCATATAGACACAATCTTAGCTTAAGGGTGAAAATAGACATGGACCAACCATTTGGGAATGGGAGAGGATGAATATATAGGATGGGAAAGGGAGTTAGGATCTCTCCAAAGATAGGAGTAGGCCCACATCTCAAGGAGGTAGCTCATAGGGATAAGACCAGGAGGCCAAGTTGAGAGAACTTGACCCCATCTACATCGAACAACCTCCAGCTCTTCGCTTTGGAAGCTTCTAGATCACGAAGATTATCATCATCTTTGGGAAAATTGTCTTTTTTGGATCATCGAAGGTATACAAGTAAACATAGCAATGCCATCGCGGTTTAGGTATAATACAACAGGCGACCATCATGGTTTTTAGTCTCATAAGAGCAATGATGCTCAAATTTAGGTTTAAGAGCTATTTACTTCAGGGGAAGCTCAAGGAATTTTCCAATCAATGTGTTAAGGAGGATCTGAGTTGCATATATGAATGAGTACACTACATAATGGTCATGTTTTGGGCACTTCGGGGTATGTTACAAGGAAGTGCAGGAGGTGTGACAAAATATTGTGTAACACCAAGCAACCGACCAGATGGGGTAAACATGTGATGAGAGACTACTATGATATGATTCAACCACCTAGGTAACCTTAAGGAAATGGAATTGATGGAAACACCACACAAAAACCTCCCTCGGGTGCTTCACGACCCCCAGGAGCTAATCCAACACTCTAGGTGCCTAATCACTAAGTTAACCTATCATTTAGATGAATTAAACCCAAAGTCACTCCCATGACAAGGCGTGCATGTAACTATAACCCTATAGTCACTCTCATAAGCTTGCCCGCCAGTGACCAGAGACCCAAATTATCAATGCTATGCTAGCAACTCCGGGATTTGAGCCACTTTTTCAGGCCCAGAGTCTAGGTCACTGCCCATAACTGAACCATCTCTTCAAATGAGTAAAATAACATGGAAATGATAGTACTAAAGCAAATACTTGTTCAAGAGCTTCACTGGACCCCTACTAGCCATGACAAGTATTTTGTCAAACACTTAGTAAATATGCAACCTACAAGTGTAATTAACAGATCTGAGCATAGGGGTCTCATACTTATCTGAGATTTTCTATGAAGCATTGTCTCCTTATCACATTAACGCCATTTCATCCATTAGGTCATAGATACATTGATCATTCAATAACAAGTAAGAACATGATGAGAGCCATACATAACTGTTGTCATAAAATACATACATAACTAGCATAATAGGGATAGAAATACCAATGAAATCATAGCCATATACACCACATATAATCCATCATAATACTCATAGAAATACCAGGAGAAATAACCTTTCATTAATGATGAAAAATCCAAACCCAGGATGGGACTTCCACATTCCACCCAACCATAGAATGGCTGAGCCAAATCTCTCTTCATTCATTCTCCCCCGTGCCATATTCCAAGCATGAATGTGATATCTCATAGAACACATCAATCAAAACTCATCTAGGGCTTCCAAAGGCCATCCACCTCAACCCATCAAGTGGTGATTACACTCACAGTCGGACATCACAAAACCAACATCAAATCGATCTCTATCCCAACCTTCCAAGGATCTAGAGCTTTTGTTCCAACCCATCTCCCAGGACTATTAACTCAACTCATAGCTTTTACCAGGCTCCAGAGTGTTTTTCCAACCAAGGCTACGTGCCTAGTAACTCAACCCACAACTTTTACTGGGCACCAGAGCATTTGTCCAACCAAGGCTACGGGACTAGTAACTCAACCCAAGTTGTTAAAGGGCTTCAGAGCATTTTTCCAACTAAGGCTATGAGACTAGTAACTCAACCCAATCCGTTACAGGGCTCCAGAGTGTTTTTCCAACCAAGGTTTCCAGGAACTAATAACTAAACCCAAGCTAAGGAAACATGAGAACCAACCAGAATACAAATAAAATAACCCACAATACCATGGCTATCCAGAAAATGGAAAGGCTAGGCAAATCCATTGTTAGTCCAGGCAACCCTCCATGCCAGTGACAGATCATGACCAAAAAACCATATGCATGTGCCATGCATGCCAAAAGTAATGAAGAAATCATACATGCAACTCGATACCTGCAAGAAAATTTGATGTAGTTGTTGATCTCAATTCCCTCTTGCACTTTCCTTCTCTTCTGTTGCCTTCTTGCTCCAACAATCCAAATATGCCACACCCTCCAAGAGTTCTCCAAGAAAACTCTAAGTCTCCAAGAGTATGAGAGAGAGAGAATAATGAGAGAGAGCTCCAACACTGAACTGACCAAGTCTTGCCCACTGATCCTCAAGAGACTTTTTATTAATGAGGCCTCTATTTTATTCATTTCCCATTATTTTCCAGTGTGGAAAAAGTCGGTATTAAATCCTCAAAACGTGATTTTTTTTGGCTGGTTGATTAAATCGGTTGATTTTTTTGCCACCTTTTCCTAGTTGAAAAATTAGGGATTAAATCAGGACTTTTTCCAAAAAATCGCGAATGAGGTAGTTTCTTTAACAATTTTTTATTTTTATTTTTAAAAAATTGGGATTTTGTTGAAAAATTCGGGATTTAAAAAAAAATGATTTTTTTTTGTATTTGACTTTTTGATGACTTTTTCAACTTTTGGATCCTTGCGGATTTAATCCCGACTTCGACTTTTTCCACATTGGATCAAACTGTGGGAATTCCTCTTCAAATTACCCCATGACAGCCTAGGAATATGGTTTAATACAAAGAGAATAACTTGAGGAAAAACCTTTATATGAAAAACGCAGACCAAAACCCCATGTACATTGTAATAGCCCTGGTGAAAATTCCATGTAAAATTTAAAAATATATAAGGCCACGGTGATGGGAGTGGGGGAAAAATCCTAGTGGGTGTTCATTCAACTTATTATGGCTAAGGAATTTAGCAAAGACAGTGGCTATGCTTTGGAAATGCATGAGGCATTTTTTGGCATTTTATTTATAAAACTAACTGAAATTAGGAGAAAAGGAAGGTGAAAGGTCACAAGTTGCATGTGAGGACGAAAATGAAACTTTGATCATAAACCTTGTCTCAAGTGGACTCTATGAACAAAGGGTGATAGTTGGTGTCCTGCTACATCGAGGTCAGGTCAACTTAATGAGAAAAAAATGGTTGCATTGGTTTTTTGCTTATTATCCTTTTGTATTATGTTATCTTACTCTTACCAAGTCGTCTCTTTGAGAGCTAGTCTCCAATTTGGACGGAATCCTGGGTGGCAGTGTTAGTGATGCTTAGGTATCAAGTTCAAGGGAACCTATGTGGATTACTATTTAGTACCATGGCAGGACCCTCCTCACACAATGGGAACACAGGCCAGGGGGACGAGGCTGAAGTCGAAACAATGGAGCAAGACAGGGGGGTCAATAGTCCCAATCATGGTAGACTGGGGGTAGAGGGTGTTATAGTATTTCAAGCTTGACTCGAGAGGCCGCTCAGGCTTACCAGTTCAACACGCCTCCACAGGGCCAACAATTGATCTTTGGGTGGGAGTCAAACTTAAAAAAGAAAACAGAAAATATCGATCTAGACATGGATGACTGGCAGACCCTAGTCCATGACCCAGGCCATTCTAGAGGTATATATATTGGATAATGAAAAATATTATAGAAAAATAAATTGTGGCTTCCTCTACCAGATCATCTAAGGCTGAAATAGACTTGCAGGAAATACACAGGGGATTTCAACTCATCCAACATTAGATCCGGTAATAAAATGCTCACCTCAGTCGCATATTGAAGCACATCCCATGCCCTCCCTTAGTCCGAATTGTCAGGGTCCAGTGCTAAATATTTGATGCCCATAGACTCATCTGATGAGTAGTTTGATAATTAGCATGGTTCTTTTTTTAAATTTTGAGATGTCAATAAGATGGATTTACAGATTTTGTTGTTTAGTTACATAGATAATATGAAAATTAAAGAGAATCAGACATATATAGCGATGCTAGATAGTCTCAGGATTTTTAAGTTTTGGACAAATTATAATGCAGTGAGATGGCCAATAGACCTGGTTTCCCAAAGGGCAAGTTGAGGTCATCTATTCCTGATTGATACAGATGTAAAACTTGCCTATTGATTTTTATGAAAATGGAATAGAAAGGTATTGCCAAGCTTACAAAAAAAACACATGCAAGAATGCAAAATTTAAGTTTTATAATTACATATTTTTTAAGGTATTAATTACTTAATATATCAAGATTTAACATATATAAGATAGGTGTTATCCTTTCTCTAATTTACATGACATTTTATTTGGAGTGTCACTTCTAAAGAGTTGTGGTTTTCAAGAATCACTTGAATCTCAATATATTTTTGGTGCTATAGAGTCAGACTAATAAGTTATTGTGCTTTCTTCTTCTAAGAATGACCACTTTAAACCTACCTTCCAATTTTTATACAAAATTTGCATGTAACAACAAAAAATTTGGCACTCACAAATCTATTTAAAATGTAAAATGATGCATGAAAATTATTGATCGTCATCAAATTTCCACTTGACAGGGAAAACAAATTTGAAATTTTAAGCATGATGCCAACTATTTTATAGATGAATGAGATGCATAACATTTTCTTATGTCGGTAGATGCCCTCTATCTTGGGAAATCGGTAGGGAAATCAAATCTGATCTTCTTAATGTTTTATCAATGCATGGTATTGGGTCGATGCTAAGATTCGAAAATGCACAAACAAAATTGCTCTGAACTTCTGCTAGATGCTTTAGCAGTAGTCTAATGAGGTCACAATTTCAAAAAAAATGGAAATTCTGGCACAATTCTAAGAAAATTCACGGATTTTTTTTGGAAATCCAGGTTAGACCTGTCAAGCTTTTAGATTTTAGGTGTTCCAAGGTTCTTGGTGGTGCTAAATTCATTTCCATTATCAAAAAACTATTCAAACATTCCCAAATTAAATTTATTCAAAATTTTCTTGTCGAATTTATTATTCAGGCAAAATTGTGGTTTTCACAACTGAGTTTCTAGAGAAATAAGCATTTCTTGAAATCAATCAGATCTCAATGTTGTTTTCTTTTCAATAAATTAGCTGAAAAATGAAAATGTTTAATGAATTAATTATTTCAAAATTAAAGAAGCTTCGAAACAAAATAAAATTCAACATAGATTTATTATATTAAAAAAAAAAAAACTATGTAACATTATTATTAATTTAAATTCAACAAAAAAACAAAAAATGTTGTATGAAAATAAAATTAAAACTAGGTATTATTATTACTTTTAATTAATTCATAATTATTCCATGTGACAATTCATCTTCATAGACCTTAAATCCCAAAGAGAGTCTTTTTTTTTGTAAGAAAAAAGCATTATATATATCTCTTAGAAAATGCAGTACATAATGCAATTTATAATGCCAACACCATTATAGATCTATCTTATACTATCATTGTATCTGTCCATCCCAATTTCTCTGCACAAAATAAATATGTCTAATTTGTAACTATGTACCACATGGTATAATATGCAAGAATATCAGCTCCCAACTTTGGGTCATATTTGTCTGGATTGTAATAATCTATTATCTACATGAAAAACATGCTATGTACAGGAAAAATCGGCATAGAACAAGCAAACAACATTCCTGGAAAATAAAAATAAAAACAAAAAGTTTCATATGTGTGCTCCTCCAGAGCATGGATATTATTTGGGAAGTGGAAGTACCCCGACCTCTAACATAGTATCGCCTAGTGTAATTTTTATGTGCATCCCATCCAATTCATCTTGTAGCCCCCTCTTAGATAGATGGTCCACATTTTTATTGAACTTCTGCCCAATATGCCTCATTGTATAATTCTTGAATGTGGACCAAAGATTCTCAATTTCCCTGAGCCAACCATGTAGCAATGGTTGATTTACTTTTCTACATCATATTACATGTTTAATGATGATCCGAGAGTCCCCAAAAATGTGAATGGAAGGGATGTTTAGATAAATCGAGAACCAAAGAAGGCCCCATAGTGCCACCGCTTCAGCCTTCATATTTGTGCCCCTACCAGCACCCCAATGAACCCATATTTCCTGCTCCTCTGATATAGAAATCCAAAATCCGCATCCACAGTTGTTCCTTTGTGCCACACCATCAAAAAATTTGGTTGGATACTCAATCTCAGGGCCTGTCTTTTTGTTGTTATTCTTCTTAGGCCTTGAGTTATGTTGTTTACCAAGTGTATACCACCGTATAATACGGTCCTTCACCCGCACATCATTATCCCTGCAGTTATCAAAAATTATTTTATTGCACCATCTCCATATTTCCCAGAAAAAAGCAAGTGGGATGTACCGCCATGATGGGTTTTGATTAATCCACCACCTTAAGAATTCATGAATGTTGTCATAATGGTTGTATGTGAAACCAATGGAACATGCAATGTAACTCCAAATCTGAACTGTTATAGGAGACTTTAGAAAGAGGTGGCCATTATCCTCCTACGCATTCCTGCACAGAATACAAATCCCCAGCCCCTGCTAATTCCTCTTCTAAAGGTTCTCCCATGTTAGATTTTTATTTTTCTAGACCAACCAAAGAAAGAGTATCATCTTAATGGGAATCTTAGCTTTCTAGAATGTATAGAACCAACATACATCATTGTTGCGTGCCCCCTTGTAACAGAGGGTATTGTATACATCAACTACCATAATGCCACCTTCATTCATTTTGCCAATCCATGTAATCTGGTCCCCGCCTGCCTCTTGGCATACTCCAACTAATTTCACGTCTATTAGAATCCAGTCCCACTCACGAGCCAGATGCCCATCCAGACCCATTTCCCGTGCCAATTTCCAAATCGGAACATGACCCTCCCATTCGTATATGGCCTGGCTCCAAAATAAAATCCCTCGTCTGCTAATGTAATGGACAAGGCCTTCTAAGATATTATGTGTCAAATATATGATCAATCCCGATTATTATTCGATGCCCTATCCCCAGTCTCCAACATAGGTTTTGCAAGAACCATTTACTGATTTTTTGGAAACTAAGCGAAATGGCTGACCCCGATGCAATCCCGATACTTCCTTTGTGCATCCAAGTAGTAAAATCATGGTCCTTTTGATACGTGTGTATGATGACCTTGCCCCATATGCCATACCCAAATATATCCCTCCATAATGAATTATGCAATAACGCCCTTCTAAATCTCCACAGATTCAATATCCCCCAGCCACCCAAGCATTTAGGAAGGGATATAAGCTCCAGTTTAGGTAGGTGGAATTTGGTATGGTGTATCGCACCAGACTAGATGTATTTTGCCATAATCTGATTCAAAGATTGGATAATAATGTGGAGGAGATAATATTAATGTGCCCAATATACTCCCAGCTATGTGATCACTGATTGGGTCAGTGTGATACGACTTCCCAAAGATAAACATCTAAACTCTCATCCAGTGATCTTTTTATAGAAACGGTCCACAAGCCACATCCAATCATTTATCTTGTAACTACAGGGCTTAATATGATAACCAAGATATTTCATGCTCCCCATCAATGTGTCAGTTTCCACCCCAAAAAGTCTATGGATGTATGCAATAACCCCCGACTCACACGTACCAAGTAGGATGATAAACTTCTGAAGGTTCATGTATAGTCTGGTTGCACTCCCAAATTTTGAAAAATATCAAATAAAGTTAGCCATGCAAACCTATTGATCATCCCCATGATGAGCACATTGTCAACAAAAAACCATGTGATAGCCTAATATCTCTTCCCAGGGCCAGTGCCCCAAAGTGTCCATCTGACATAGTTTTTTCAATGTGTAAGATGAGCTCGTCCATTGTTAATATGAATAATAAGGGTGACAGTCAACAACCTTGTCTGAGTCCCTACCCTGCCCTGAAAAAGTTAGTGGGATAACCATTAATAACAACAGCGTATGGAACGTTTGTGATGCAAGCCATGATCCACTCAGCGCACCTGACCTGGACTCCAATTTTGAGGAGAACCATCCTCAAGTATCCCTAGTCTAGGCAGTCATAAGCATTCTGGAGATCGACCTTCATGATAACAAAATTTAATTTTTTTGTATGGATCGAATGTAAGCTCTCCTGGGCAATAGTCACTGCATCATGTATTTTTTTGTTCTTCAAGAACCCAAACTGCTCAGGAGATATATGCTTTGACAATGTGTGCTTAATCCTGGTAGCAATAGTTTTAGCGATGATCTTATAAATAAGACTATAGAGAGAAATGGGTCTATAATCCGAAAAGGTAGTCAAGGATGTCCTTTTCGAAATGAGAGCTATATAGGTAGAAATTATATGCAGATGAATGTAGCCCCTGGTTCTTGATTCCTCCACCATATTAAGCAGATCCTATTGAAAAATGTTAAAAAAGTGAGTAAACATTTCAACTGTCCACCCGTCTGGACCGGGGCTCTTGTCTCCCTTTAAGGATTTGAGCACCCCCAGGAGTTCCTCCTCGTCGAACATGGATGGATATAAATCCAACCCCCATATTTGGTGCTCATCATTGACAGAATCTTTGCATCGATATGCCCTCTCAAAATGATGTACTGTGGTTGTACTAATATCCTGTTGCGTCTGAAATTGGGTCACATCTGCATCAGTGATCTCCCATATAGAGTTGATCTTCCTTATATGATTAACAAATCTATGGAAGAATTTAGTATTTCTATCCCCTTCCCAGATCCATATAGCTCTACTCTTAAGGTGCCAAGTTGTCTCATTTATTTGTAGAATTTTTTTCCTTTTATGTTCCAATGAATGAATATGATTCTTGAGTGCAGCTAGGGGATTATGCATTATCATTTGAGGCCGCATAGAATCTAACTCCACCGAGATATCATTTATATATTTTTCCAATTGACCTCGTTTCCTCCTCTCCCATACTTTGACCTCCACCTTAAGGGCCCAAAGTTTCTCCAGAATATGTGTCATGGGAGAGTTATTCCGAACCTTGTCCCGATTCCAGACTTCTCGCACAATATTGTTAAAATCTGGGTCTTCCAACCACACGCGGTTAAACATAAAAGGCATCCCACTTATGAGATCCCCCCGTCTCTAGAGAAGGATAATGGGACGATGGTCTATAACTATTCACAATATCTGATTGTACAGACCTGAGCCACTCAGCTAATTATTCATGTGATAGGAAACGACCAAGCCTTTTTGCCACATATCTGTCCCCCGTCCTGCCATTGTCCCAAGTAGGAACAATCAAAGGAGGACATATATCAACAAGGTTAAAGTCAACTATAATGTCTTTAATCTGTGCAACAAAATCATCCACTTTTATGGAACTCCCCCATACCTCATCCAGACCAATGGTACAGTTTAGGTTCCCAGCAATAACAAGTGAAGCCAGTCCCAAAATCTCCAATGCAACAATTTTATTCCAAAATGAGGTCTGGCCTCTGTATGGTGCATATACGTTTAATATATGTATGCGGCCCGATAAACCTATGATGTAACCAAAAAGGAGAATGCCCGCAAAACATGAGTATGCCTTCACCCTAACCCAATATGGATCCCAAAGAGCCACTAGACCCCCTGAGAGGCATGCAACGTCAGTGACTGTCATGTGCCAGTCGGGGAGCATCTTCCTGAAATATTTAATCACATGAAGTGCATAATGCATAGTTTCCTAAAGAAGAATGATATAGGAATGAGATGAAAGAAAAAATTCCTTGAGAGCTAAATATTTTGAAGCAGCCTCCATACCTCAAATGTTCATTGACGGGATGAAGTTCATGTTAGCTCAGGAATGGGCATCTGTGCTCTAAGGGCCTGACGGGAAGTAGTAGATGCAATAGGAACATGAATGAGGGCATGTGAATTGGAAGAACAAAATGGAGGAGGTTGTGCGTGTCCTCGAAAGTGTCTACTTTCCCAATTTTATTTCTGACAGACGACGATATTGCCCACTGAGGATGGACTCATGTGGGGGGTCAGTGTGCCTAGAGGCTTATGTATGATGAGAGTATGTAGGTCCAAGGTCTTCTTCTGGAGAAGGAAATCTATGTCACTATCTACTACGTTGGTGGGAGAATATAAGGGTGAAATAGGCAATGTATGTTGGGTTCTATTCCCTGGGATAGGTTGAGAGGTGTGTGTAGGGGAGGTCACAAGAATATACATAATATGTGATGTGGAGGGTGCGTCATATGACATCGGAGGGGGTGGTACAATATTGGAAGAGCCGATTCAGCATGAGGGGTAAGGGGAGTCTGATCCAACGGGGGTGGTGAGGTGTCATCAACTATAGGTGTACCAAAACCTACTGGGGTCCAGGGGGAAGAAGGAATAAGCAAGGGGGTAGATTCATCATGTTACACAGAATGAAAATCAGTGGAAGGGAAAGGGTGGAAACAGAGAAGAGTACCTGATAACCGTCAAGCATCGCCCGGGTAATAGGCCTCCCTGTGACCGTTCATAGAAATAGTATAATGAGCCTCTACCTTCTCCCTCAAAACGCAACCATGTCTCTTATGTCGCATACTCCTGCCACCCAGTCTGCGTGGACACTGTGCCATAAGATGTCCAATATGATGAAAGATAAGACACCCAAATGGAACACCCCATAAATCTAACCATTGCACTAGGTGAATGTCCTCCCATTGAAGCTCAATGTGATGTGGAAATCCACCTCTGTATTCCCTTTTGATCAGGATTCATGCAATTCTGTTATCATGTGCACCCAAACACTGTGGGTCGACATGTACAAACTTGTTAGATCTAAGACTTTTGTGATCCATAATGTAGATATTAGTCTTTCAGATTAATCACATTGTTAGGATTGGGTCGACGTCTCGAACCAACTAATGTGGTCATCCTCAGGACAAGGTGAGAAATCACTAGATCTGAAGGAATAAATAGTATGGATGCATCATTGCCTAGAGTTAGTTGTTGGTTAATCTGTTACTGAGTTAAAAACTAGCTGTTATGTGATAAATAAATATTTTATTTCGATGTTATAAATAGAATATTAAAAATAAATAAATAATAATTTTGTTGGGTTTGACTTATTTAAGGTAAATTTGATAATATTTCAAAGTAAAATATTATTAATTATTACAATAAGAGTATTATGTGTTAAATTGTTTAATATTTAGTTAGTTATGAATAATTATTTTATTTTGATATTATAAATTAATTAATTTAAAAATATTAATTTATATAATGTGATCTGTTAGGGTATGACTAAATAAAATAGAATAATAAAAATAAATAACAATTTGTTAGGGTTTGATTTATTTAAGGCAAATTTGATAATATTTCAAAGTAAAATATTATTAATTACTACAATAAGAATGTTATATTTAGTTAGTTATGAATAATTATTTTATTTCGATATTATAAATAACTAATTCAATAATATTAATTTTTAGAATTAATTTATATACTCCGATTAGAATAATTAATTTATATAATGTGATATTTTAGGATTTGACTAATCCAAGGTATTCTAGGTCTAGGAATCAGTTAATAATTTTTTATTTCGATTAATAAGACAGTTATTAATAAGACCACAATTTGTGGGGAAGAACTAACCTGGATTATAAAGGAGGATGGCTAAGAAAATTAAAACATTTTTGGAGAGGCTAGGTCAACCAATGGATTAGAAATTAAATCACAAGATAAGAAAATGAGGTTAAAGGAATAAACCAAAACAAAGGTGGGGGGGTGGGGGGACCAGAAGACTAAAAAAGAGAAACAAAAAATCGAACAGGATAAAGGAGAGGGAGGGAAGAGTCAAGAGGAGAGAGCTAGAATCCAACTTTTACTTAATTTCTAGCCATCATCCCTATTAAGGTTTCTGGCATGCCTCTCAATTTCAATTGCTTCCTTGAGTTTCTTGTGGTGGAAATGATCGACCCGAGCAATGACTTTGGATTCTTCAATGCAGACATGATGTTTCGTTTTCTCTGCATGTTCGATAAGGGTTGATGTGCGGATCGATTGTGTCTAATGCCAGTAGCATGCTTGATGATTCTTTGCTTAATAGATCTCCTGCAAAAATAGGTGTATCCTGCAGAAAATCCCCGCCAGGAATGCCTAGGGATCCACAAACCTCCAAACCCGAAATCACAACCTACAGAACATAAACCCACATTCTGCCAATAGAGATATACTGCCATCAAAACTCATTCGAAAATGGAATGATATGAATGATTGGAAATGTAAAATGGAATTCCCAATCCGAATTAATGCCACAAAATCTCCAATATCCAGGATGTCAGTAGGCGCGTGACAAAGAACAATGAGTTATGCAAACCCATGTTATCTCAAAAGAGAGTGATCCAAACAACCATAGACAAGAAAATTAAAAAGCTGTCAGGAAAGTAAAATCCAGCACCGGATAAACCAATACCCCCCGGTGCACCAGCACTCATAGTCGAGACACCAAGAGATACAAAAAGCAACCAGAGACAATGACCAGGTGACCAGACCTATACTCCTTCATAGCAATAGCAGCAACAACACCCCAAACAAGTCCACCACCTGTTACAAACCTAGAAACCAAATGCCTTGCAAGGCATTGAAATGATGAAAAAATTAACCCAACGTTGCCAGAGTGGATATAATTTTTTTGGATGCAGACAAGATCCCTCCCCCTGGTTATGTTGAGGATAGACAAGTGTGAGAATCTCAGTCCAGATAGGCATTAGGATGCCGGAAGGGAGATGTCATGTGAGTCCGAAAAATGAAAATAAAAATGTATATAACAATATAGAGAATCATCAGAATGTGAAAGATTTACGATTTAAAAAGGGAGAGAATGTCATACAGGAACAGTATGGGCATTCTAAAGAGAGAGTATGAATGGAAGCCAGGAAAGAGTAACCCAATTTTAAACCCCACATCTAGGGACACATACTAGAGGAGAGTAAACCATCCAATCCAATGGAAAATACCTTATGCGTTTTACCCGACATGCAATAATATTAGTAGATCTACAAGTATGCCTAACAATACATCCACCCGGGGAATGAAAGAATACCTAGAAACTCAAGCAAATATACAATGACCTAAAGTTATGAAAAATCAAAACCAAAATCACATCATGAGGACTTGTGAGAGGAAACCAGAGAGACCAAGTGATTTCTACCTTAGAAGTACTGCCATCCACGGGGTGTTATGGGTAGATCTGTGCATGCTTGCTCCGCAATGTTCGCCACTACCTTATCAGGGATAGTATATGATGCTTGTTGTAGTTCAACTGAAGTAGTTGCCTTGTCAAGAACCGAAATCCGACTCTGTTTTACTACTGCCTGTCCCAAACAGACAAGTTGGCATTGATCCACACTCCAGTTTCCTACATTCTCGGTAACTGTACAAGAGATCAGAAATTGTCACATGTGAAACCTTCAAGTGAACACTATAAATTATCACATCATGATTCATCTTCATAAACCTTAAATCCCAGAGAAAGTTTGTCCATAGCTTTTGAAGGGAAATGGCTCACATGTGAAACCTTCAAGTGAAAACTGTAAATTATCACATCACAATTCATCTTCATAGACCTTAAATCCCAGAGAAAGTATGTCCATAGCTTTTGAATGGAAATGGCCTACATGTGAAACCTTAAAGTGAAAACTGAAAATTATCATTTTATAATATGTAGAGAATCCCCATTTGTTCATATCACACACTAATGTTGTTTATTCATGCTTGAAACCACTATCTTTATTTATGAAACAAACCAATGTTATTTAAGAATTTATGATATAACAATCCACCCCCTTTGCCTGCACCGTTTCCCATACCTCCACCCACTCCAATAACTCCACCAAATTCTCCTCCAGTTGCACCACTAGCACCTTCGCATAATCTTCCTCCAACTCCTGCCCCGCCACCTACACCTCCACCCAAATCTCCTCCAGCGCCACCACAAGCTTCGTCTGTATAAATATAATTATATCACAAAATGCATAGATGAAGAGAAGCAATCAAAAATTGTTAGCCTAAAGGTCAAGAGATTATTCCCAAGAGAAAAAGTGCACTAGATTCCCAATTTGCCTACGCCAATCAAATCTGATCTTCTAAATGCTTTATTTCGAATCAATGCGTGGTACTGGTAGGTATCTAGTTCTTACAAGTTCGTGCCCCAATCTTAGACAAGAATATATATATATATATAAAATTTTCTCCAGGCACAATTTCTTTTCATTCAAAAAAAATTGACTTAAATTTATTTAACATAAAATTATATTAAAATCTGTTAAAAATTATTAAAAGTATAGAAAAAAAACATAGGTAGTTTTACTTTGGAAAGTGTATTTTTTTTAAATATAAAATTAAAATAATTTTTTTATATATTTTATTTTTTAATAATAATTTTAAGTTAAAAATTTACAATTTTTTTTTTTTTTTTTTGAATGTGACTAATTCTATTATCATACAAAACAGAGATACATATAGAGTACAGTGGGCAAGGCTAAGAATTTTTTCCAATCAGCCCTTTCATTGCCCTGATTCCAGTTCCAAAATTAAGCAGATTCAAAATTGGAATTTGATGCTTGACCACTGAAGACACATTGACATGACACATAGAATCTGAACAGACACCAGGGCCATAGACTGACCCGGACAAAGACAGACAGACACATGAACAATTACATCCTACACATGAATAATTACATCCAACACATTGACAAAGATGTAGATGCCGCTTGGCAGAGTCATACATAGAAAACCCAAGAAAACAACTGAGGTTACCAGGAGCGAGTTCTTTCGTCATCGGTGGTCTGGGGCGCCTCTTCGACTCGGCACCCGAAACGGAGAGAATCTTCGGAGTCTGAGAGCTGGATGACCGCGTCAGGGCTCCCTTCCTGTGCTGGCCTGCTTGGACCAGCAAGCGCTGAAGGGCCGGCAGCATAGACGCAATTGGTAGCTGGGCTCGTGAGGTCAGATCCGAGCTCACGTCCAGGGGCCAAACAACTGGTTCCTACCCCAACCGGAAGGCACACAATGGGGGATTCCTCTCTGCTGGAGCGCTTCCCATCCGGTAAAGGCTCTACCTCCGTGTTTTGAGAAACGCCAGGCTCAATCGTAATGGAAACAACCAGAGTAGAATTAGCTTGAGGGCAGGGGAGCCAATACCTGAGCGTGGGGAGCTCCATCTGACCCTCCTCTGAACGTGGGCTTCTGCTATCATAACCACCATCCTCCTCATTGCTGCCTTGGTACCTCTGAGGCATTGACGTTACTTCAATGGAGGAGGAGGGCGAATTGTGGTCTTGTCGCTGCGTGAAGGTCCTGCCTCTGGTTCCTCCTCGTCTGCTGCCCATACGCGGCCTCTCCCTCGGCATTTCTGAATTTTCCAGTTGCAGCCTTACACAAGCACCCGGAGCTCCTCTCGCTATGAAGACAAACTCAATCTCAACACAGTTGCAGGGTGTGCTCGTTCCTTGCCCTGAAACCGATGGAGCGCACTTCAAATCCTCACTCTCGTTCCCCTCTGAGCGGAGCAGGGCATCAACACATTGCTCTCCCATGTTCCTCTGCAAACCGAGCACTCTCCCATTTAATCGCTCCACTGCATCGATCGCCATGCCCCTCGCGCGAGCTGAGAAAACAGGCATTAATGCCTTCGGCTGTCGAATTTCATGCGGGTTAATATCCCGCCTCGCATGGTACCCCTTGACAACGTGGGCCTGCCACCTGCCCACGTGATGGCTAATGCCATCAACACGTAGCCGCTGCACCCGCATCCGGGATACAAAAAAATATTGATACAATATATTTATTAAATTAATATAAAAAATAACCATTTAAATATTATATAAAAATTAGGAAATTTCATTGTATCAAAATATTAAAAATAATAGTTGAAGAAATTTAGTATAAATGGTGAAGGCACAAATTTAGTGGCTTAGTTATTAGGTTCAAGCCTCTAGAGAAATCTTTAGCTAATAAGTTCAAATCTTTAAAAAATCTGTAAGTCAAAATTCATTTCTCTAATAATAATAATAATATTTTGAAATTTTCAATCTTTAAAACTCTTAATCATATTTTAAAGGCTTATCATTTTAAAATTTAAAGTTTAATCTATATATTTTTCAAATAATATATATATATATATATATATATAAATATAATATTTGAGATTATATCTAGGAATTTGAGAAATGACTTCATACCTTTGTTTATATATGAAAACATAAACTTATTTAATATATTTATTTATTTAATTATTTCAATTATTTATATAAATTTATTTATTTTCTTCGTTAATATAAATATTTGTTATAATTTTATTTTTACTTACAAATGAAATCTAATTTACATAAATCAATACACTTCTAAACTAAATATCTATATACAAATAACACACCTCCAAATAAATAATAATATTGATAAAGTAACCCCTTCATTGCCCGTCATTTATACCTATTTTTATTAATAAGGATAAACAAATTTAGAGATTGCATATTCGAAATAGTAATATTTTTGGATGGTCATTGAAAGTGAGTTTTTGTATGTTGTAAGTTCATGTTATAACAATATTATAAACTTTTCATTTTTTGTCATTGAAGTTCATTTTTATTTTTATATAGATAAATGCGAAAGAAACATAGAGATATATTTGTTTAAAAAAATTAATAAATATAAATTGTATAATTAAAAATATAAAATATAAAATAATTATATTTAATTTTTCAATGTATTTTTTATTTTGTAAATTTCTTGTAATTGGTTTCAAAACTAAATTAATGATATTAGTTTTGTTAACTTCTGTTTGAGATAGAGGTTGTGTTTTTATTGTGGTTAGGATTTCTTTAGTTGTTGTTATGTCATTTTAGTTTAGTGAAGTTATAAGTAGTGTCCACAGATAACTAATCCCTTCATCCCAATTCTATAGATGGATCTTTAGGTGATTTTGTCAATATTAGCTTTCCAAATATTATTGTCTTTTTCTCTATACCTTTTGATTCCTTACGCTTTCACTTTAGATTTGTTGAGTTTTTTCTTGTTAGTATGTTATCAATCAATCTCAATGAGAAGAAATATAGATTTGTCAAAACGGGTGGGTTCCATCCCCACTCTAGATGCAGGACACTATGAAAAATTTGAACATCAGAATCATGATGAAGAGATGATTAATTAGTAAGTTCACTAATATTTGGCTTAGCCCTAGTACACTTCAAGGATGGACCCCTAAGAATTGGATCACTTAAAACTTTGTTTCTACCTATTACTACAAAAACACATAAATGTTTTGGATATTTCGTTGGAGAATGCATCCCAATAGATTTGATAAAAATATATTAAAATTTGAAAATCTATATTATGAGGGTTTATTTTTCTTATATTTATGGTTTTATTAAGTTAATGTTTTCTGCTTATGCATGCAATAGATAAAATACGAAAAATAGAGAATTGTGAAATATAACGACTCACAAACCACAATGAACACAAGATATGTTGTGGGAAACCCTTTTAGGAGAAAACTCAGCTAGAATGTGAGGTTTCTCTGCTCTCTCTTTCTCTAAATGGAAATGGTGCAAATACATAGTAGTGAGACTTGTGGTTGGTGGGATGCTACATAACACAAACACTCTATGTTATGCTCTCTCTCTCTCCATTCACTCTCATCTACTCTTTTCAACTATGGAACAAAATGCACTCAAATAGAATGGAACCACTTTTCCTCCCAGTAGCTAGGTTATAACATATCCCAATAACCAACTAGTCGTTAAGTTTGACTCCTCAAAATCTTAAGTAGAGTTACAATATTGACCCTTCTAGAGCCTTCTTCATCACGTTTATGTGGCTAGCCCCAGTTTCCATGAATAATGGGGGTTGATGAGGCATCATATCAAATTATGGTGGTTCAACATGATAGGTGAACTTTTTGGAGGATTTGTTTTGCATATAAACTCCAATTGACTTGTTTCTTGGATTTTTGGAAATGTCTCTTTGTGTAGAATAGCGTCAGTGAGTGCAATGCTTATGCGGCAAATTTTCATCCCCAAAAAACACCATTTAAGGCCTCAAATAAGCACTGAAATGTTCTAGACCCTAATTCTCCAAATTGGGTCTTGTTGCTACAACTGCTCTTATAAGCTAGCTTCTTTGATTTCTCCACTCCATGAGCATTGAGATGGATGAAAATTTATGTAATGATTCAATCCAATATCAATTTAAAAATATAGAAGATAGGGACTTGATCTTTTTCATTGGTTACAAAGAAATTTATTTATTCCATTGGACTCTTGAATTTAACCCAAATATGGAAATTTCTTTTGCTCCTATTTGGATCAAGTTACCACACCTCCCTGGAATTTTTTGGGCCCTTGATTCCTTCAAAATTATTAGAGAAAAGTTTGGGTGTTACATAACTTACATTGAACCTAAGGGAAAAATTTTCACATGTGTTAGAATTTGTGTGGAAATGGACTTTGAATAGGGAGTACCTGAGGTGATTTAACTCAATTTGGAGGACCGAAGTTATATACAAGCCTTATATTATGAGTATATTCTTTGAAATGGAACATTTTCCATGAGTATGGGAATTTTGTTAAATGTTACTCAAAAGCCCAAAATATTCATCCATCATCAAAACAGACTTCAGAGTAAATTTCAACCTCTCAAAGTAATATTGAGCAAGGTGCATTCAAAAGTAACAAGAAATCATAAGTGACAGTAGCCTAAGGGGTACTTAACTTGCTAACATGTCTCAACTATGTGTGCTTAAAAATGGCTAAATTATATTCTTATTCATGTGTTATTAAAATTATCACGCTAATGTCAATCTTCCTACATGAATTTTGAGGAATGGTTTGATTACTGCTTGCATGGCTTATCTCAAAGCATATTATTGAGTTTACACATAGTCTAATTATCAGGTTCATTTACAATGCAAGATAAGTGAATCACTTATGTCATTGATAAGATGATTACAACACTTATCCAATCTCTCCAATAGTATATTTGAAGATCTTTGATCTTAAGAGGAAGATGATGAGGAAGAGCTTGAGAAAGATCACTCAAAAAATAGTTCAAAGCCTAACTCATTGTGTTTCTCAAAAGAACAAAATATTTTAAAAAATGTGATTTCCAATGATACCCCAATAGAGTTATGTGCACCTTTTGACGCTAAGGGATCTGTTCTACAAAGAGAGTATGGCTCCAATACACAAGGATAATATAGTTACCAACTTAACAAGAAATGTGACCTCAAACCAAGAACTTTAGCCCAAAAATTCTAGATTAAAAACTCAAAATTGACTCCAAAATTGATATTTAAAATTGTATTTATTTTCTAAACTAAGGCTTCTATGATCCATAACTAGATTGAAAAATATAAAAAATTAAAAATAAATTAAAAGATGAACAACACTAGTTGGTTTGAAACGCGTCGATGATATTTTCTCCAATGTGATTATCACCGAAATATTTTTTCAATCTAACTATATTTGCTATTTATTTTTTTAAATACATTTACATAAAAAAAAATAAGGCAGAAAATCCACACCAAATTTTTAATATATATATATATATATATATATATATATATATATATATATATAAACTCAAGACATTTCTATAAATAATGACCCTCATATCCTCCTCTTGTAAGTACTTTCAACGAGCTATCTGGTGAGAAGACCTTTGTAATTTTTCGGCCCTCATGAGCTTCTAATGCAGGATCTGTTGCAAGGAGTTTAAGGTTTTGTTGAGGTCTAGTTAGGGTATAAAATTATGATCAAGTTTGAAGGTCTGTTTTGAAGGAAGTTTAGAACCTTGGATTCTAGGATTTCACTGCTTCAAACAGGTCATCGTGGCATGTTCGCTATAAATATTTTTCTACGAAGCTTCTAACGCTGAAATTAAAATCCATTTGATCCAAAATATTGATGAACCTCGTTACCGTATTTCAAATCTTGGTTTTCTATATTGTCAGAGATATAATCTTAGGAAGTTAAGGTTTTTGCAGGCTCCCGAATTCCATGTCAAACAGGTGACCTTGGTAAAATCGTCATACCTTTCTCTCTGAGCATTGGATTTAAATTTTGTAAATAGTGGCAGAAAGAGGAAGGACTGTAGTTTTTTGTGTATCATTTTCAGGGCCGAAGGTCGAAACAGTGACATGTGGCATTTCATTAAAGTTCGTTGTACTGAACTAGTCTATAATAAGGTCATCGTGGGAGATTGGGCATAACTCTTTCTTGAAGAATCCTATGTCGATTAAACCTATGGGGTTGGAAAGAGGACTCATAGGGCTACCATATGACGAAATTTCAGACCTTGGAGATCTGAAATTACATAGATACAACATATTCAATATCGAGCTCCTAGGAGGCAAGAAAAAATATGCATTCAAGGATCACTACAGTAAGGATCACACATTAACTATCAAGGGTAAGTCTGCTACAACAACATATGTATGATTAGTGTTTGCATTTTAATTTTGAATATCATCTTTGACATGTACTTTTGCAGGACAGTGTAAGTATTTTTTTTGTTTATTGGTTTGGGTCTTGTTCATTAATGCATGTGTAGGAAGTAGGACACTTCAGGACAACTCAGACATGTACTAGAAGGACATGCAGTGCCAAAGTACCTGTAATATTCCTTTTTTCTTGGATATAGTAAAAATAGATGAAACCTACCCATGGTATTTACTGCGGTATTTTCCCATGGTAACTGCCCCTAGTATTTTCCTTTGTTTTTCGAGGGAAATAATAAAATAAGGCTTCTAGAGAATCCATCAAGCCTATAAAAGGGGATAGGAGCTAGGCATTCGATCATTTATCTATCTTGTTGTATTCTTCTTGAGAAATTGGCGTGGCCAGTTCTAGTTTGATCCTAGGGACAAAAACCCCATGAGTGTTATTTTGTTTGATGGATTCATCCAGGGTCCACGATTGTGCTTCAATACACTTGTCTTCTCTTTTTGATAAGTAGTTGTGCATGCCATTGTATCATCTGGAGATTTATTGTATGGGCATGTACCATTTAGAATTATTAATATAAATAAAGGCTACATGTCTAGATCCCATTGACTTATTTTGAAATTTTTGTTACTCCCAGTTCAAGAAACAGGTCTAGATAAATATTGGGGTAGGGAGCTTCAAAACAAAACAAACAAACAAAAAACTTGTGTTTTAGTGATGTCAATTCTGGTGGTTATCCATCGCCACCTTAGCCAACCATTCTAAAAAAATGCTCTATTCATCATTGATTTTATTTGCAGGATAAATTTTGAAGATCAAATCCCATTGAATTTTACTGGAGCATTATATTGGGGAAGAGCCGAGTTGGTGCTATCAAGGAAATCTAAGTATTTTGTTGTGAAGATGAGAATCCAATTTTAGGGCAAAGAGTTGTTGAGAGCACAATCTTTCAAAGGTACCAGTCCCTATAATTCAATCAAGCCAAAATCCATTCCAAAAAGGGGATCATTGAACCATAGATTGACCCAAGTCAAGTGGACCCACACACATTGAAGGGAGAATATCTCGAAAAATGACAAAGCCACGAGGAAGAGGTTGCTAGGGGCAAAGATCGAGAGTTAGAACACCAGCGTGAAGGAGTTGTATAACCCCGCTGAGTACACGGTTGCAGATCCAACAACAGTGGGTGAAGGAGGGTGTGAGACCTAAGTAAATGTGAGAACCGACCTGTCATCGGGAGATTTAGTGCATCATACAACATAATTAGGTGATTAAGTGGGAGTGAGTTTCAAGGTCACAGATGGGAAGTATTGAAGCAGTGAAGTATGTGCTCGTTGTTGCTGCAAGTTGGCACCAGATAAATATTTAGTTGATTGGGGGTGTGGCATTAAATACGTGGTGCTAGAGCTCTGAGGCTCTGAGAGCCACTAGGTCAAACATATTGCAAGGATATCCTAGTTGTTGGAAGCTAACGGTCACAATAGAGTTATTATAGGGGTTGTCTAGTGATTTTATTCACAACCATGGAGCCATTAACAACATTAACAAGTTGCAAAGAGACCGTGAGCCACATTAGTAGACCGAGCTAGGACCGGGAGCCATTGATCAGGCTACACAGGGGCGGTGGACTTTGTTGAGAAACCCACACATCAAGCATCGAATCATTGGGGCAGGTGTAATTGACTCCTGTGAAAGACTGAGGAGAGCATCAAATTTCAGAAGCCATAAAACATGATATTGCATGACTCCACTTGAACTGCATGACCAAGTTGACATTCTCTATAGAACGAGTTGATTCATCATTTACCTCTAGGAGTGAAGAGTAAAAAATGATGCTCTAATCACTTATTTCCTGTAGTTTTGAGGATCATTGCATTTCTTGCTGAATTAACAAAACCTTGGGCTATTCACACAGAGTGCAAGTAGAAATCACAAAAGCGGAAACCAAGCTGTGGGGGGCATGCTCTTGTCTGCATTATTGCTAGGTCATGATGCCACATCAAATAATTCTAGGTCAAATAGCGAACTGACTAATAAGTGAGCAGGACTGAGAGCCATGGACTGAAGTTCGTGGGTGCGGATACCATATAAGGTGGATCCATACAAAAGGCCATAGAACGTTGCAGAGAGCACAATGTTTCATCTTTGTCTATCAAGAAATTTTTGACCATTCGGTTGTTCAACCAATTAAAATTTAAGGTATCATATCTCTAGAGGGCCAGCATCGCTTACCCTGTAGCGACAGAATGAGAGATTATTACAATGATATTATGGTGGGTCTATTTCAGGTGAAAGCATATTGGTGGGATTCCACGGTGGCCCACGAGCTCATTCCTTTATTTTATGAGTTATATGATCCATCCAATTATCATTAAATTTAAGATAGTGCAGCTGCATATTCGTAAGGCTTAAAGAAAAACTAAGTATCGGAATCCATTAATAATTTCATCATTTTATTTTTGGAAGCAACTTAGAAATCGATATGGTAATACATTAGCCAGTCCTCTGGGCTACAATACTTCGGTGGATCAGAAATGGTAACAACGTGCATATCGTAAGCAAGAGCATAACAACACGCCTTTCTCTCAAAAGATCCATGTTATCCTTCAATAGTCAAAGGATATCCGAAAGGAAGATGTCAGAAGAAAGTATCTCTTTGCACTTGGATTTGAGTTGGAGTGTATAAAGTCAGGAAATTCCCTTCTTAAGTTGGAGGAATTAGACACATGTCTGTCTAAGGTAGGGCAGCCAGAATGGAAGAAACTTAGTTGGGCTCTTAAGCCATCCATGCTTGCATTGATACAACCCAAACTTTGGGAACATCCTTGTGAAGAGGTCAGGCTCACAATTTCTTCTTGTCTCAGGAGGATCATAGCTCTAATGTTGCCACTACTACCCTACAACAATGATCTCATGAGAGATATACTGTAGTTGATAGTAGAATCCCTTCAGGGATTGAATAACATCATGCTTCCCACCTTTCAGAAGCAGTGCAGAATTTTAAAACTCATGGTAGAATTCAGCTTTGGTACATTCATGCTAAATCTAGAATGTGATGAGTTGATCTTTCAGTTGCTCCAAAACTTTTACACCAATATCACATCAACTCATTCAGTCCATGTCAAAACAAGCATGAAAAATATTGTGTCTTTATTCTTAGAAGGCAATGCTGACATTTGCGAGATACTAAGATCCAAATTATTGACCATTTGGAGGAAGGAACCACAGAGATCACCAATTACCTATGATCTAGTCGAGAAGTTGGTCAGGCAAAACATAAAATTACTCAGAAGGGTTGTAGAAATTCCCATTGTAGATCAACAGATTATGCAATAGACTAAAGCAGAATACAAGATCTACTTCTACAATAAACTTTGCGGAAGCTTAATCAAATTGAGCATGATTAATGAGAACACATATAACTGAGAATGAGAAATCAACCACACATAACACAGAAGAAATAACCCGGGGAAAGCCTCAGCCTAAAACCCAATCTCTGTATTATCATACAAGTGGAAATCTTGTTCAAGTTACAAAAAGAATCAGCTCTCAAGCTATCCTTCTCTTTCTGCAAAATAACAATACAACTCACAGATTGAATAGACATACTATATTTCCTCCTCAAGCCCTCCAACCCTCCTATTTCTTTGCGTAGTTTTTCTTGGGGTCTAGTGAAGCCACATGTGTGAATTTGCCTCATCACACTCACAAAACCTGAAGAAGTAACTGCGCAATCCTCAAGGAAATAATTCCTTCTACATGCAAGGGATATTCACAATGGAATATTCTAGCAACTGATAGTACACATCCCCTCCATTTGATCTCAACTGGGTCTTTGTCTGAACTGACATGCCTCAGTTATTTATGAGATAATATTCAGTTATCTAAAGTGCAGCAGTTACATGCATGCATGCATTAACTAATTGAACTCACAATTAATTCAAAAAACTGTTTGAATTAGTCTAACTGTACTTGACTCAGTTAACTGAGCCAACTAATTACAACTCAATATTAAAACTCATCCTTATCTCTTTAACTGATGGATAAATTCCTCAATTAATGGAGAAATTGTTGCATGTCCCCACATAGACTTCATGTTTGATTTTCTACAACTAATTAACTCATGATGAATTAATTAATTATTTTACAAATAGCTGCTAAGATCAAATTCGAATTTTACTTCACTATTTTATTTTAGGCACTGAATAAAATAGGAAGGTATCCGTATCCCGAAATGCTATTTATAACAGTACTAAATTTAGCACTTATATATTTAGCATTTCTTGTTGCTATTTTAACCACTTCCTCTCAACAAGAAAGGGATCATCAGTGACCCCAATCCTGTCTCTGTGGAACTCGAACTTGCATTTTGACAATTCCTTAGTCAAAATATCTGCATCTTGTTCCTCGGTCAAAACATACCGCAACAACATGATCCTCTTGACCACACAGTCTTAAAGATGGTGATACCGGATATCAATGTGCTTGGACATGTCATGAAAAACTGGATTCTCAGAGAGTTTGATGCAACTCTGATTATTGCAGTAGATCACTGTAGGATCCATCTTCTGACCAAACAATCCCACTAGAATCTTCCACACCCAAATGGCCTCACATGCAACATGACTAGCAGCCATGTATTCAGCCTCTGCTGAGCTAAGTGCAATTGACCTCTGTTTCCTGTTGTACCAATAAACTGCAGCTAAACCAAGGTTGAAGATTCCTCTAGAAGTTCTCTTCATTTCTGATGGACTCCCTACTGAATCCGCATCTATGAAGCCCTAAAGCTTCACTCCTTCTATCCATCTGTACCACAATCTGAACTGAGATGTGCCTCTGAGGTATCTCAGCACATGCGTCGCTGCCTTCCAAAATATCTTGGTAGGTTGAACCATAACTTGATTCAGCTAGTTCACTGCAAAGCATAAGCCGGGTCATGTGTTCACCAGATACATAAGTGAACCCATGAGCTACTGATAAACAGTAGCAACTACTACCTCACCTAAAGTAACATCCTCCTTCCTCCAGTTCCAAGCTAGAGGAGTCTACATGGGCTTTCACTTCTCCACGTGAAAGTGCCTGAGTATCTCATTGGCATACTTGCCTTGAGACAAAAATACTTCACCATATTTCTGCCACACCTCCATGCCTAGAAAGTAGTGCATAAGACCCATGTCTTTCATTTCGAACTCTTTTGCAAGGTCCTCTTTGCAAGATTGTATCTGCTGAACATCATCTGTCAAAATCAGATCATCGACATAAAGAACAATGATCAATGGCTTACCTTCTACCATGATGTGATAAAGGTTCGCATCTGCTTTACTCTTGGTGAAACCCAACTTGGTGAAATAGCTGTCGATCCTGGTGTACCAAGCACGAGGTGCTTGCTTCAGCCCATACAAAGCCCTCTTGAGTCGGCACACATGCGACTCACGATCGAAGGTCTCGAAACTCTCTGGTTGCTCAATGTACACCTCCTCCTCAATCTTCCCATTGAGGAATGTTGTCTTCACGTCCATCTGGTGGATATTCCACCCCATCTGAGCTGATAGTTGTAGGTTTTAACCCTGTATAGAAATTACCTATATACGAATTCTAAAACATAGAAAATAAACAATGCGAGAGCATAACACATAAAACACATATACATAGAGATTTTCCCTTGGATCAAAATACCAGGACTACCAACTTGATTTTTCATTATGTTCCTTTCAATGTTATAATACATATTTATACATTCCGAAGAATCAAATACCATGGACTAAAAACCATCGCGTCCAAAACCATTGATCGAAAACCATTGCGTCCAAAATCATGTGCGAAAATCATGCAAAAAACCATAGGTGGGTCTGCCCAACCTAACATAGGTTCCAAAACCAAAATTTTCTCGGGTGCTACCCCGGACCCCATAGAGTGGGGTTACCTGCACCCTTCAAACCCGCTGCTACGTAATCAGTGCAATAAAGGGGGGGCTCCTCCCCCCTTCTAACCCCTAGGTTAAATACGTGGGCTAGTCGTGGAAAGAATGTAACACAACCCAACAATAGTGCCAACATCGATCTAACTGATGAGTACCTTGCTACGGGAGAAAAGTCTCATCGTAGTTGATCCCCTCGACCTGTGAGAAATTCTGAGCAACAAACCTTGCCTTATGTTTCTCAACACTACCATCAGTTGCCTACTTTACCTTGTAAAGCCATATGGAACTCACCACTGACTTACCCTGAGGTCTAGGGAAGGCATCCCACACACTGTTATGAATAATAGAGTCATACTCCTCTACCACTGCATCAAACCAGACTGGTTGTTGCACTGCCCCCTTGAATGAAGAAGGTTTGATATCTATACACTCCCCAACCAAGGCCATGTACCCAATGTACCACTCGAGTGACCTCCTTTGTTTGCACTGAGAAGATGGTTGTCCCACATTCTCCCGCGCATCCAACATCAACCTGTTAGCTTCCCTTGAGAATTTCCGCCCATCTCTAGAAGTATCAGCATGAGCGGATGTCTCCACTCTCAGATCCTCTGCATGCGGCTACTTCGCATCAATCTGAGGCTCCTCCTCCTTAGGAGTTGGAAGTTCTTCCTCTGTGTGCAACTTGAGCTCCCTTTAAAGTGATAATCACATGGCTCTCTACTCGTTGAACTTCAAATCCCTGCGTACCACAGTCCTCTGAGTAGAAGACAGGTACACCAGATAGTTTTGAGGTGTATCCGTGTACCCCATAAGTATTCCCAACTCAGTTGTTGGGTCTAGCTTCTTCCTGGCATCTTTAGTCACATGAAAGTAAACTGATGATCCAAAGATTCAGAAGTGACTTACATCAAGTCGCTTCATGGAAAATGCCTCCATAGGTGTCTTCATCCCTAGTATACGGTGTAGGCTTCTATTATGCAAGTATACTGCTCTATTGCATGCCTCAGCCCATAAATGCAGTGGTAGGCATTGGTCATGAAACATTGCTCGAGCTTCTCTCTCAATTGATATGTTCTTCCTTTTGTCCACCCCATTCGACTGTGGATTATTGGGTACCTTCACTTTTGTTATCACTTAGATGTTTTCCTTAAAATTTATCAAAGAAGGAATAGTCTGAGGTAACCACAAACCTAATCTTTTAGACTTAGGTTCTAGCCAACCTAAGTCCAGAGAGGGCTCTCTCTTTATAATTTAACTTTGTTTTGAATAAGATTTCAGCCTAGTTCTTAGTGTTCATGATTGTTTTGTTTTGATTGGATGGTGGAATTAAGAAAACAAATGGGCAGAGCAAGTATTCAGGCCATTTGTCTATGGAGTCAATCAAGAGTGGCTGAACTAGATCTGATCTATCACTAAGGTAAGAGTTCACAGGGCAAGCTAGCACAACAAAAGCAAATTTGTAGGTTTGAATGGTTGAAGTAATCCTAACCAGGGCAAAGGGAAATGAAGAATCCTTTACTATGGACCAAATGGGGGTGTAAACTATGGAAGTGAGGGAGAAATTAAGAATTCCCAGACCAAGATAGTTTAGTAGAAAACATATAGAAAGTAAACACTTAAAATAGAGAGAATTTAAGATAATTCTGATGATATCATTTTGTATTTACTTTTAGATTTCGTAAGAGACACATATGAATACTTATAACATGAAGAGAAAACAATATTTAAACATGAAGAAATAATACTTATTTGTTCCAGCTGTGCACAAGAATCTAGTGAAATGTCCTTAGCTTTATTTCATTTCCAGCAAAACCGGTCCAGTTTTGAGTACATTAGCTACTTGGCTCAAAAAAAATGTCTACAGAAATTTATTTTAATCCACCCTAATTACTTCAATTTGTGAAGTATTTATACAAAAAATGATACAAAATATCTCATGACAATATGAGAATTATTCTAGGAAACAGAAATATTTTCAACACGAAGATAGAGACAGATGAAGAATTGTCTTCTTGTTCCTTTTATTGTGACTGTGATGGTTGTTGTTATTCGGATTTGGCTCTTTCAGTTGCTTTGTAGTTTTGTGCTGGAATCAATTTCTATCTTCTACATACTGATACTCTTTACCTGTTCTACTTTGAATCTGTATTACCTATTTTACCTGGTAGCCATGTTTTACCATGTATATTTACTACAGTAGCTTTATAGTAAGTCTATCAGTTTTTTCCACCATTCACTGTCAGGTAATTTCATCCTTATCATCTTTCTGTATATTTCGTCAGCTTCTGTATACTTAGCAAAATTTGGCTTGCTTGTAAACAAGTGCTTGACCTCATGCTCTATGTAAAACATATTTTCAAGGCCATGATATAGTACCTTTCCAGTGGGCAAAGATTTCACCCCTGAAGTACTAGCTTGGGTTTTGGCCAGTTTATTTAGTTTTTCGATGTAATCCTCCTGGGTCATCAACTTGTCATTTATTACCATAGGAATGGGAAGTCCTTTTTCTCTCAAAATGCCATACTTTGTCATAAAACTATCAATGTCTGCTTGGATGCTTTGACACCTTTTCTCCAAATTGAGCATCAGGTTCCTTTTGGTAAGAACCTTCTTTATTCCAATGATGGTTATTGGTCTATCATAAATTTCTAGTTCATCCAGCTAGTACCTGTTTCTCCTGTTCAAAAATGTGATCAATAATTTGGTTGCTTCAGGCATATCTCCCAATTCTTCTCTTGTCTTGTGGATTGCCTCTGTAGCCACTTTCACTAGTTCAGTCTGTTCAAAAATAACTTGAATAGAAGGCCAAACATCATTGATTGAATCAATGATGTTTGCCCAAAAAAATTCTTTCATGTCTCCCAGTGGCTTTTGCAATGTCAAGTCCTTTTCAATGACTTTTATTCTTTCTACCATCCTTTGGTTCTTCTGAACTTCTTCCTTTTGTTGTATCTGGGAAAGTTTATAGTTAGTCTCTAGATTTGACACTTTTTCTCTGAGTTTCTTAAGTTCAGTGGCCTGGATACTCATTTCCTCCATGGCCTTTACCAATTCAGCTGTTTGTTCTATGGAAGTCCCTACGCTTGTAGAGGCCCCTGTGCCTACTGATTGTAGCTGGTGGAAGTGTGGGTGCTAAGGCAGCAGCCAAGGTGGAGGGTACTACTGTGGAGACTGTAGGAATTATATTCTGAGGAGTGGTGGCCAAATCACTCTATTTGGACTGTATCAAATTATGCAATTATATCTCTGTCTCCTTTAACTGTTCATTCAGCTTAAGGACTAGGTCCATAAGCTCTTCCTCCTTCTTTGTTTCAAACACTTCAGCTGTCCGAGGATGATGTAGAGGAGGAATTTTGAGCTGCTTCTTCAGTGCAGCTATGTCATTTTTTTTCTTCTTGATAAGCTTTTCTGCAGCTTTCACATCCTTGGGATCATGTCCTAGTTCTATGACCAAGTGCTCTAAGGACTTTATTCTAGTATCCTTTGCGTGTGAAGACACCTTCTCCAGCTGGAATTGTGCTGATATATTATTCAACAAATTCTGGATTTGGTGGGATATAATTGCCTTGCCGATCAAGGTGGAGAAAGTGGAGTAGACCATTTCACCAGTTTGCTTGTGTGGTTCTATTTGGTCAATAGGATGGATTTCCTTGAACAATACTTCAAAATTTGTTTTCAGATAATCTGCCATTGATCTAGGGTGTTGTGTAGTTAGTTTTAAAAAACTCATCTGCATTTTACCTTCTTTTATGTCAAAGGTTGACATTAGCCTTGTTTGATTTGTTGGAGCCATTTTTAGGTAATGTGCATAACTTTGGGCCTTTAACCTTTCATTTTTGGCCTGATTTCTTTGTATTTCTCTTTGATATCTTGGCTCTAGCCAGTAGGAGCCCTGAAGGAGGATACTTCCACGCTCTATTGTCTTTCCAACATTTGAGCCTATGAGGTGGAAGGTTCTTGTGTACCTCCTAAAGGAGTGGTATGCCTGCTTTCTGCTCCTACAGTTTCTGCTGTCTCCTCAATATACTCATGTTCAGAAAATGGGTTCAACCTTTGCCTTTTGACATAGGTTTGGGCAATATGTCTACTAGAAGGAGTGGCCTCCTCTCTATCTCTTTTAAGGTTCCTCTCCTCATTTAGAGGAGTCTGTAAAATAGGAGGATTTCTCATGATTTGTTCTGGTTGAGCAAGTTCCTCTGAAATCTCAGGGTGTTCTGATTCCTCGGGCTGCTCTAAATGTCCTAGTTTCTCTGATGGCGTTGCTTGCTCTGATGGCCCTTCTTCTGCTATTTGCCCACTGGGTTCCTGTGATTGCCTTTGAGACTGAGTTTCTCCTGGCACCTGTACAAATGACCCCTCATCAAGTCTTCTATCTAAATATATGAATACATCATCAACAACAACCTCTGTGCTATCTCAATCTATCAAAGTGTTTTCCACCCATTCAAGTTGATTAGCATACTATTATATTTTAGGAATTTTGTGGTGGATGTAAGGAGATAACTTATTCTTTTGTCTCCTATTACAAATGAAGTCTAAAGGGTCATATCTCCAGATAAAAATTTGTTTCAGTCTTAGTTTTTGGAGGATCTCCTCTGCTACCTTTCCTGCTTCCCTACTGTTACATATGAATGGGCCAAGCTGATCTTTTATCCTAAGCTGGGCTTTCTTCTTGGCTTTCACAAAATGCACCTCATCTGAATTGATCATTTTCCTGTAGTACTCCAGGGAAAACAATCTCATAGGGAGGTATCTAGGCAGTTTGTAGGGAGCTAGTTCACATCCATAGATTCTGATTTCAGTGTGGTTTTGGTACAAGTACCAATCCACCACTCTATATTGTTTTGACAATTAAAGGACCCTCCTGATGTCTGCATTGATTCTAAGGGGAGGGCTTCCTAATAGCATAGTTTTCACTGGGTACACAAAGAGATCTATGAAGTCAGTATAAGAATATTGAGAGTCATACTGATGGATTAATGAAGTCTAGAAGACCATTGATCTGGGGTTGCCTCTGGTATCAAGCTTTTGGAGGGTGATTGGAAATCTGTCAGCTTGATAATACAGGAACAAATGATATAAAACTGAGGAGTATTTAAACACTCTTTCATTATCCAACCTCATAAATTGATCATGCATCTTATCAACAATGAACTTAGCATAGTCAAACATGATGGTTGGGGGCTGCCCAAGAGAGTAGATAGACATAAAGGCTACAATAATTTCATCAACAAATTCACTTGTGGTTTGGCCTAACAGACTGGATATCATTTCTATGATGTCTCTGCCAAGGTCAGAGAATATAGTCCACATGTAAGGGGGAGGATCCTTTGGAATGTATTTTTCTTCCCTAATGAAGGTTTGTAAAAACCTAGCAAGTTTGATTGAGGTGAGTGTAGGGAATCTATTCAGCAAATCTCCAATAGAAAGAGGTGTCAGGTTTTGACTTGGTTGTAACTGCAGCATTTGATTTATGGAATCAATAGTGATGGTAAACAATACAGACTGGTCTGGGGTCAGTACTGCCCGTTGGATGGGATGGTAGTAATGGACAATTTCTGGGAAGCTATGAACTCTGGGGAACTGGTACTTGGGTAAACCTGACTCCCAAAGTCCAATGTAGTCTGCATGATTCAGGTACTGATCTCTGTATTTGCAGAATAGTTTCAAAGGGGAGTTTTGGAAAGAAATATCGTTAATCTGGAAATCTTTGTCTGTTAGAGGGAGATGTTTTAAATCCCTGTGAGGAGTAGAAATGGCCATGACATTCAGTGAAATTGGGGCATCCATCCTTGGTTCTTGTGGATTCAAATACAAGGGCGAAGGGTTTACAGTGAATTTTGGGAAAAAATTATCTAATTTAAGTATTTTGGAGTCACCAGGCAATTTTTCTCACTAAATTACTTAGGAATTGGAAGCAATTTTAGTCAAAGTTGCAGAAAAAAGCAGGGTTTCTCAACAAATTGGCATAAATACTTGGTTTCAGCTTTTGGACGTAGTAATGGCGACTGTGCACTAATTGCAGGAAGCGCACATGACTGCAAGGTGGTTTGGAGTTTTAGCAGTTTCATTTAGATGGCAATTGGACGTAGGTTGACGGTTGCGCATACTCTGGTGCTTGCATGGAGGTCAAAGTGTTGTTTTTCCATGATAAAACAAAAAACTATGAGTTTTTTAGTTTTTTTCGTAAAGTCAATGCTTTTGGCGGGTACACAGGGAAAAGGACACTTGGAGTTACGCGAGGAATGTGACATTTTGTCATTTAGCGGGAGGCGATAAGCGGGATTGTATTGCACTGCTTTTTGGGATAAAATGGTTTTGGGGGGAGGCCGCCCGATGCCATTCATCGGGCACCATATAGCAGTGGAGTGAATAGTAAAACCACCCATATCGGGCGGGTAAAGGTCGGCCTTCGGAGGCCGCTCGATAGGAGTGTCAACCGTTGGATCAACTAGGGTCAAATCGCACGGTGGTCGGGGTGATAATTTGATGTGAGGTTTAATGGAGTGGCTCGACAGGATTGTAATGTGTGGAGGGATTAATTAACTGTGGTTTAGGGAAGATTAATGACACCGGGAGTGATTTCATTGGTGGGGATAGATTATTAATTAGTCACTTGATTGATTAATTAATTTCTTTTATTTCAGAGGTGGTTCATGGTTATTAATTAGTCGCTGATTGACTTAATTAATCCTGTTGATTAGTTTATTAATAAGGCTTATGTTTCAAACCTTGGGGTGGAATATTAACATATGGGATTTTTAATAAAACATATGGGAAAGGGGTATTCTTCGGGATTTAATGAATAATGTTAGAAGCCAATATGAAATGGAAGTGAAAAATAAAATGCGCTAAGTATAATGTATATTGAATTTATTTGCTTTTCACATTTAAACATTATAACTTAGGCTAAATGCGCATTTGTGGGATTTTGTGGAAAAAAGGGGTTTTGCATGGGGGTGATTACTTTCCCTAGGCAAATGGTGATTTTACCTTAGGAAAAGGGATTTTTTAGAGGAAATGAGTGAATTGTGGAGGGGTGAATGTTGGTGAGGGGGCTTTAGTACTTATACCCTATAAGTTATTGGGCCGAGGGTCTGGTCCCTCCAGAAGTTAGAGAAATGCTCTGAGCCCCTTTAACTTAAGGTTTTAGGTACTTTTGTCCTTACTTGTGGAAAATTAGTAAACTTGAGGGTAAAATGAATGGGGAAATTAATCACTTGACTTTATGTAACTGCTCAATTACCATCCATACTTTAGCAACTTGATGATGAAAGTAAATGATATGCTCTTATCTAATCATTCATCAGAATTCTACAACCATGCAACTACTTACCCATCTGCTCATCTACCATTTTTTCTACTCTTTATTAGGGTGCACTTAAGCTGGAAAACCCTTATCAAAATATTTTTCTTTTCTTTTACAATAAAAACTATCTAAGTCTATATTTATTACATCTAAGGGCTTAGATTAAACTGTTGAGCTCCTTTGATTTACTCTACCTATCTACTTATCTGCCAAGATTAAACAGTTTGGTCATATTTTATTCTCTATCTTTAAGCATGAAATTCAAAACATGGAATAACCAATATTAAATTGTTTGGTTACCATGGATTGTGGCATAAATAACAAGTTGCACACGATCATTATTGTGCAGAAAAGTAAATAGCAATGGCATTTGGACTTGCACACTTTCATGGTCTTTTGTTTTTCCTTGGGGTTCATTTTTCATCCTTTTTTACCTTTTTACTCTTCTTTTCATTTGATTTTTCTTTTACGACATACCCTCTTTACATCTTTTATTTTTTATTTTTATTTTTTGAATATGGAAAACATTGGCAGAAAGCAAAGGTATGTACATATTACAGATTTGACCTTAGCCATTCAAAAATTATGACACCTATTGGTATAGGAACATAATAGTGGCTCCACTTGGGGATGGCATTTCCTGGTGATATGTCAAGAACTGGTAGATCAACGGCCTTCTGAATTATTGTGATTTTACCCTGCAACTTTCCCTTTTACTTTGTTGCTTTATTGATAGTGAAAATTTTGAAGCTTAGAGCCTTCTCTTCGGGCTTCAACTCCAAAATTTTACCATCCAATCCATACTAAACTTTTTGAAGGATATAATATGTACAAGTGATTAGTAAAATCAGTGACTGGGATCTATATAGAGCTTAAGCATTCGACCATTGATTGGTCCTCCTTGTACTTCTACACCATCCATAAATAATGTAAGGGCCTTTCCATAAAAATTCAAACTTACCATGTTTCCCTTTATCCTCCCTCCTTGAGTCCCATTTCAAGACTTTATCTCCTACATGGAAATATTTTGCCTTGGTTCTTTTGTGAAAAGCTTTCTTGATTCTCTATTGCACAACTTGGGATCTGATGTACACTTCCTCCCTGGTTTGCTGCAAGTGAATTGTCTGGTTGATCCTTCTTTGAATATCATTTGGCTCAACCTGTGCTTCTTGGAGTAATTTCATCACTGGTGTTCCCAAAGAAGATGGGAAGACAACCTCCATTCCATAGACTAGTTGATAGGGACTGGTACCAATAGATTTCTTTGTGGTCAGCCTGTCTGCCCACAAGGCATTTACTAGTTTCTTATTCCAGGTTTTCTTATTATCTTCCAACAATTTTTTTATGATATTCATTAAGCTCTTATTGGAAGACTCTGCAAGTCCATTTCCTTGGGGATAGTAGGTTGTGGAGTGACCAAGGGTTATGTGATATTTGTTGTTGAAATATATCATCCTCTTTGATTTAAAGGCTACTTAATTATTTGTGATGATTTTGGTGGAGCAACCGAATCTGGATAGAATGTTGGCCTCAAGAAAACCTATTATGATAGTATTGGTGGCTTGTCTTGAGGGTATGGCTTCTATCCACTTTCTAAAATAGTCTGTGGTAGTTAAGATCCATCTATGTTGGGTAGAGGAAGGGGGATGAATTTCACCAATGAAGTCAAGACCCCACTGTGGAAATGGTGTTTCAGTAGATATAGGTTTCAAAAGTAATGGCAACAGTTTTCTTTTTCCTTTAAAAATATGACATTTGTGGCATGAGGTTACAAACTTCTTTACATCAAAAAATAGAGTGGGCTAGTGAAAACCAGCCCTTAAGTGTTGAAAATAATACTGAGAGGGGGGGTGAATCAGTATTATCAGATTAATCAAACTTTTCAAATGCCCAAAACATATACGCTACTTCAGTTAAGTGAACCAGCGTGTACACGCTACTGTGACGAAGTAAAACAGCGTATAAGAAGAAAACTCACAATTTAGTTGGCTTATTCTTCAATTAAGTGCATCAGGACATTATTCATCATATTAACAGTAAACATGTGCAGTATAACAGAACAGATAAAAAGCCACACACATGAACACCAAGATATAAGGTGGAAACCCAATGTGGGTGAAAACCACCTGCTGCAAGTTGTCTCTATCTTTCTTAATATGAAACTTCAGTTTACAATCTTTTGTACTGGTGCAGCCTTATACCAGTACGCAGGCTACAACCTGCAGAAGGCTTCAACCTTCTCTCGTTCTCCAAACTTCCTTGGAAGGGAGCTCCAACCCCCTTTTGCTTTTGTACTAGCCAAGATACTAGTACGTAGGTGCTGACCTACAATCTTCCTTCTTCCAGGTATCACTTTTCATACATTTTCAGACTTGGATATTCCTGAAGCACAACATTACAATCTGAAGACCACAATTCATTCAATTTTCACAACAGATCATTGAAGCATAAAACAACCAACTTTGAATCACTGAACCACTGAACCCTGTCAATCACCAGTTACCAGAACACAGAGCAGACTACAGAACTCTGTAATAACAGTCAGATCCCACTGTAAACCCAAATCAAGCTTCAAAAGATATACGCTACTTTAATGAGCAGAAACCGCGTATACACGCGCTTTTACCGAAGCCAACCTGCGTACAGATCTAAAAATAAACTTTCTCAACTTGCAGCTGTACCAGATATTAGTTAGACTCAGAACGTAACATTGCGACAATATGCAGATCTAGAAATACGCATAATCAACCATAACATGATAGTGCATTTCAAACCATTTGATCCCGATCTCTCCTTAGATCTAGTTCTCCATCAACCGATGAGATCTCTCCTTAGCTCAGATCAACCAACTCAGAACCTGCATATCAGATCTCTTTCTCTCTTAGATATTCATGCCTTGTCGAAAGATGATCTTTGCCTAATGATCTTCTTCTCCTTATATAGCCTTAGGCCTTTCTCAATACCAAGAGCCAAAACCATAGTAACACAATACCATCAACTTTAAAACTAGGGATCGACACGCCCGTCGAGACATAATGGTCCGAAATCATAGGCACAACTTCCAAGGTCTAACCACCATGAACCAAAGGAACCTTTCCACATACACGCGCTTTTTCTGAATCGAACTTGCGTGTACACGCGACTTGGGCTTAACGAAACAGCGTGTATGAGCTTTCTTGCCATGCTGTACTGAGATCTGTCTTCTGATTAAGTTGCCATCACCTGTACTAACCTTTGAGCACCTGTACCATCCACTGAGTGAGTTGCCATCAAGGACAACACTTGAACCATAATGCCAACAATCTCCCCCTTTGGACTTGATGGCAACCACCACACCAAGTCACTCTCCCCCTTTGACATCAAGGGCAAAGGGAGGACCAAGATATTCTCTTCCTTGGTAATCCTTCTGCTGTCCATACTGCTGTCCATACTCCCCCTGAGTACATGCTGAAATCTCCAAGTGTGCTCCCCCTTTGTGAATGCCAAAGAGTACCAATCTATCCATCCTGCTCACCAAGTGCTGTTCATGCTCCCCTTGACTGTAGGCAAGATCTGCAAAAGATGTTCTTCAAGAAGAACATGACTCTATACATCATAAAAGACCTTCCTATAACCAAAGACTCATACATACATCCATTTCTCAACTAAGTGAGGATATACAAAAAAATGACTCATCCACCCAACCAAGTGGGGATACATCAATATTGACTCATCCACCTAACCATGATAATACATGAACATTTCATCATTCATCCCAGGCATAGTGGGGAAACCAACAAAGGCCGTTACATGACCTTGACACCATAAAAGAGACAAGAGAGATACATGACATAGAGACAACAGATCTAGACCAAGACTTAGGAAAGACACCAGCAGCATCTGATAAACATCTTGTTAGATCAGCAACGAGAATTTCTTTCTGAGCTCCTTCTTAAACCAATCAACCAAAACATCTGAATGCCAACAATGCTTTATGAGACTTTTGAGCTGCTCCCCCTGAACCTGTGCCTGTTGCACTCCCTGAAACTGTGCCTGAATACTTCTGACATTCCTATTGCTGTTCAGAACTTCAGAGTTTTCCTTGCTGTTCAGAACTTCATATACGCGTTTTATCCTGTATAAAACAGCGTATGTACGCGGATATTCTTTCTGCAACAAGCGTCCAGCATACACGCGACTTACTCAACATAAATCCGCGTGTATACGCTCATATCCCTTCCGTAACCTGCGTATACCAACTTTTCTGTAGAACAAACAAATTTCAACAACAGGATGAAGCATCAACTACTCCCAGCTTTTGTCTGAGATATTCAAAAGTTTCCCTGGGCAGTGGTTTTGTGAGAATATCAGCAACTTGCTCCTTAGAAGGAACATACTCCAATTTGACCTTCTGCTCAAGCACTTGTTCCCGAAGAAAATGGTACTTGATTGGTATGTGCTTGGTCTTTGAGTGCATGACTGGATTCTTTGAAATGCTGATTGCACTTGTATTATCACATAAGATAGAGACAGGTGGAGTGCAAGTGATTTGAAAGTCCTGCAAGGTCTGCATCATCCAAAGAAGTTGTGTGCAACAAGATGCTGCAGCCACATATTCTGCTTCAGCTGTAGATAAGGCAATCGAACTTTGCTTCTTGCTGAACCAAGACACTAATCTGGAACCCATGAAGAAAGCACCTCCACTTGTGCTTTTCCTATCATCCACACTTCCAGCCCAATCTGCATCTGTGTAAGCATGAAGAGTGAGATCTGTATTTCTAGGATACCATAAGCCATAGTTTTGGGTCCCTTGAAGATATTTGAAGATTCTTTTGACTGCCTGAAGATGGTTTCCTTTGGGTTGGCTTGAAATCTTCCAACCATCCCTACTGCATGAGTAATATCTGGTCGAGTACCTGTCAAATAAAGCAAACTCCCAATCATGGATCTATAAGTGGGTTGGTGAACTGCTGCTGATTCATCATTTGCACTGAGGCTGCATCCTGTAACCATGGGTGTACATACTGGTTTTGACTCTTCCATGCCATACTTCTTCAAGATCTGCTTGAGGTATTTGGTTTGAGACAAGAAGATACCTCCTTCATTTTGTTGGATTTGCAATCCAAGAAAATATGTCAATTCTCCAAGAAGTGACATTTCGAACTCTTTCTGCATAACCAAGGCAAAGTTTTGACTCATAGTTCTTCATTGCTGCCAAAAATAATATCATCTACATAAACAACAAGAATTAGCAATTTGTTATTTTCAACTTTTATATAGAGATTGCTATCTGCTGATCCTTTTGAAAAGCCTTGTTGGTGAAGATATTTGTCCAACCGATAGTACCAAGCCCTTGGGGCTTGTTTGAGCCCATAGAGAGCCTTTTTCAATCTGCATACAAGGTTTGGATCATTCCCAAGAATGAACCCATCTGGCTGCTCAATATATACTTCTTCTTCTAAGTCTCCATTCAGGAAGGCTGATTTCACGTCCATTTGAAATACCTTGAAGTTTTGAAAGCTTGAGAGAGCAAGGAACATTCGGATGGCCTCTAGTCTTGCCACAGGAGCAAAGGTCTCTTCAAAATCTATTCCTTCTTGCTGTGCATACCCTTTACAAACAAGTCTGGCCTTGTTTCTAATTACTTCTCCATTTTCATTTAACTTATTCTTGAAGACCCATTTTGTTCCTATTACATTCTTATCTTTTGGTCTAGGAACCAATTCCCAAGTGTTGTTCCTTTCGATTTGCTCAAGTTCTTCATCCATTGCTTTGACCCAACATTCATCTTTGCATGCTTCTTTCACATTTTGTGGTTCAATGGAGGAGAGTAGAGCCAAGTAGCTTGAAGCTTCTGCAAGTGTCCTTCTTGTTTGTACTCCTGCTTCTTTCTGCCCCACAATCTGAGTTTCTGGATGATTCTTTTGGACATATCTGGATGGAGTCTTCTCTTCTATTCTTGTCTGCTCCTCTGGTTCTTCTTGAGATTCTTCTTCTTCTTGAGGTTCTTCTTCTTCATCATTTCGCCTTTGAGAGTAACCTTCATCTTCTTCATGATGAACTTGCCTAGGAATATATCCCTTCTCATCAACCACTATATCAATACTGTCAACAATTCTGCCAAGTCTTTTATTGTAGCACTTGTATGCTTTGCTATGTGGAGAATAACCAAGAAGAATGCCCTCATCTGCTCTAGGTTCAAGTTTGCCAAGTTGCTCATCAGTGTTCTTAATATAACATTTGCTCCCAAAGATTTTGAAATGCTTCACGGAAGGAGTTTTACCACTCCAAAGCTCATGAGGTGTTTGAGTGCTGTTTACTCGGACATTTGTTTTGTTAAGAATGATAACAGCAGCATGTGCGGCTTCTCCCCAGAAGGTTGCAGGAGTACCTGATTCATCGAGCATAGCACGAGCCATTTGTTGGATAGTTCTGTTCATTCTTTCCACAACCCCATTTTGCTGAGGAGTTCTAGCTGTAGAGAATTCTCTTCTTATCCCATGTTCATCGCAGAAATCAAAAAATTCATTTGATGTGAACTCCCCACCTCTGTCAGATCTGAGGCACTTGATTTTGTGTCCTGATTCATTTTCGGCCAATGCTTTGAAGGATTTGAATTTTTCGAATGCTTCATCTTTGTGCTTCATAAGCCCTAACCAAACAAACCTTGAGAAATCATCAATGAATAATATCAGATATTCTTCTCCTCGAGGTGACCTTTTCCTAAATGGACCACATACATCTGTATGGACTAGCTCAAGAGGCAAGCTAGCTGACCCTTCCTTCTCTGGAAAGTTAGTTCTGGTCTGCTTTCCAAACTGACAAGATTTGCATATGGTGTTGTCTGGAATTTTGATATCTGGAAGATCGCGAACTGCCTGATATTTGCATGCTTTCCTTATTTGTGAGAAGCTTAGATGTCCCAACCTTCGATGCCATAACCAGTGCTCTTCATCCTTGCTAAGATAGCATTGTTGTTGTTCTTCTTCAAATATGTACAGATTATTTGGAGTTCTTTTGCCTTTGAGAACTGTTTTACCTGTATCAAGATCACGAACAAGACATCCATTCGATCTGAAAATAACCTCTGTTTTTTGATCACACATCTGGCTGACACTTAGAAGATTATGTTTCAATCCATCAACATACAAAACATTTCCAGCCTTGACCTTTTCTTTTAAAGGAGCAATACCTTTTCCTTTTATAGTAGCAGGAGTATCATTTCCAAAAGAGACTTTCTTTCCCTTTTCTAAAGTAGAATAAGATTCAAGTTTTTCTTTATCACCTGTCATATGTTTCGAACATCCACTGTCAATGTACCATAGATTTTCCTGTCCTTCTGCATAAAATGCTATCCCACATCTTTCTGTTTGAGGTTCCTTTATTCTCCATGTTTTGGTGCTTGTGGCTTGTTCCTTTTTCTCCTGAAACCTGCTCCTGCATTCAGAGTCTTTATGACCAAAATTATTGCAAATAGAACATTCAACTTCATTTTCAAGCACCGAAAAGTTGTTATAGGTCCTTTTTGTAATCCCTGTCATACTTCTTTGTTTTTGAGCTTCCCTAGTCATGATTGTTTTATATGCAACACATTGAGCTGCTCTGTGACCAAAGTTGTGGCAAGAAAAGCATTGTCCATTGAAGAAGCTTCTGCGGTTATTGAATCTACCAGCCAACTGATTGTAATTTCTATTTTCATCTATTCTTGAGCCAAACTGAGAAGATTTTACCTGTGGTTGGTTGTAGCTTTTGTTCATCCTTAAGGAGGATTGTCCCTGATAGTTTCTGTTTGTAACTCGTCCCTGCTTTACCTGATTATCTTCATTGTTCTTCCGCTCATTTCCTCTTGCTGCATCAAGATAACTTTTTGAGGTGGATGCTTGAGAGGTTTCTCCATTATAGCCCAAACCTGTTTTGTTTAGAGGAGACCGCTGCACACTAATAATCTCATCCAAGTTTCAGATCCTTTGACAAATTTAAGATTAATAGTTTTTGTTTTCTCAATTTCTTTTCTGAGACCAACAATTTCACCTTCTAGTTTTTCAAGATGTTTTTCCTTTTCATCAATTTGAAATTGCAAAGTATCAATAATCACATTCCTTTCTTCTATGCTTCTCTTGAGTCTAGTGATTTCATTATAGAGATTATCCACATCTATAGCATCCTCATAATCATCATCTTCAAATGCCATTAACAGCTTATATTTATTACCTTGTTCATCTTCATCACTGTTTGATAAGCCATCACTATCTTCATGGGTGTAGTAGCTTTTCCTATTTGCACTTTGTTTCTTGTTCCATCTAGCAGGTTCTTTTCCTTTATCCTTATAAGGACATTTTGCAGCATAATGACCTACTTTCCCACAAGCAAAACATTTGAAAGGTAGCTTACCTCTGAACCTTCCAGAACCCCTTTGAAGATTTCTGACAAAATTTGATTCTTCTTCCTCTTCTTCTGGAACATGGCTTGCTTCATAGTAATCTTCTTTTCCTGATGCCTTAAAAGCAGCTTCCCTTCTGTCAGATGGACCTCCCTTTCTCATTTCATAAGCGGTTAGAATTCCATGTAGCTGAGACATAGTGAGAACACGGAGATTTTCTTTTTCTTCTATTGCAGATACTTTAGATTCAAACTTGGGGGATAAAGATCTTAGAACCTTTTGAACTACTATAGTTTCTCTTATTTCTTCACCCAAGTTTTTCATACAATTAACAATCTCATCTACCCGGAGAAAATAATTAGCCACACTTTCATCATTATACATCCTGAGAGTCTCATATTGAATCCTGAGTGTTTGAAGTTTAGCTTCCTTTACCTGTTCATCTCCTTCATAGCTAGTGATCATTTTGTCCCATATTTCTTTTGCTGATTTGAAGTGCATGACCTTCATGAATTCTGTTTGAGATATACTTCCTAATAGGGTAGCGACTGCTTTTGCATTTGTTTCATATGCCTTTTTTTCATCTGGATCTGTAGGAGTAGCTGAAGGAAAAGCATAGCCTTTTTCTACAATGTCCCAAACTTCTGTACCAAGAGATTGAAGATATGCAGTAACTCTTACCTTCCAATAATTGAAATTTGTTCCATCAAAAACCGGTGGCCTGATTGATGCTTCTTTCTCGTAGTTGCTCATGATGAATGATCTTCCTTCAAGCGATCAAGCTTCTCTGAAGGACCTGCTCTGATACCAATTGTTGAAAATAATACTGAGAGGGGGGGTGAATCAGTATTATCAGATTAATCAAACTTTTCAAATGCCCAAAACATATACGCTACTTCAGTTAAGTGAACCAGCGTGTACACGCTACTGTGACGAAGTAAAACAGCGTATAAGAAGAAAACTCACAATTTAGTTGGCTTATTCTTCAATTAAGTGCATCAGGACATTATTCATCATATTAACAGTAAACATGTGCAGTATAACAGAACAGATAAAAAGCCACACACATGAACACCAAGATATAAGGTGGAAACCCAATGTGGGTGAAAACCACCTGCTGCAAGTTGTCTCTATCTTTCTTAATATGAAACTTCAGTTTACAATCTTTTGTACTGGTGCAGCCTTATACCAGTACGCAGGCTACAACCTGCAGAAGGCTTCAACCTTCTCTCGTTCTCCAAACTTCCTTGGAAGGGAGCTCCAACCCCCTTTTGCTTTTGTACTAGCCAAGATACTAGTACGTAGGTGCTGACCTACAATCTTCCTTCTTCCAGGTATCACTTTTCATACATTTTCAGACTTGGATATTCCTGAAGCACAACATTACAATCTGAAGACCACAATTCATTCAATTTTCACAACAGATCATTGAAGCATAAAACAACCAACTTTGAATCACTGAACCACTGAACCCTGTCAATCACCAGTTACCAGAACACAGAGCAGACTACAGAACTCTGTAATAACAGTCAGATCCCACTGTAAACCCAAATCAAGCTTCAAAAGATATACGCTACTTTAATGAGCAGAAACCGCGTATACACGCGCTTTTACCGAAGCCAACCTGCGTACAGATCTAAAAATAAACTTTCTCAACTTGCAGCTGTACCAGATATTAGTTAGACTCAGAACGTAACATTGCGACAATATGCAGATCTAGAAATACGCATAATCAACCATAACATGATAGTGCATTTCAAACCATTTGATCCCGATCTCTCCTTAGATCTAGTTCTCCATCAACCGATGAGATCTCTCCTTAGCTCAGATCAACCAACTCAGAACCTGCATATCAGATCTCTTTCTCTCTTAGATATTCATGCCTTGTCAAAAGATGATCTTTGCCTAATGATCTTCTTCTCCTTATATAGCCTTAGGCCTTTCTCAATACCAAGAGCCAAAACCATAGTAACACAATACCATCAACTTTAAAACTAGGGATCGACACGCCCGTCGAGACATAATGGTCCGAAATCATAGGCACAACTTCCAAGGTCTAACCACCATGAACCAAAGGAACCTTTCCACATACACGCGCTTTTTCTGAATCGAACTTGCGTGTACACGCGACTTGGGCTTAACGAAACAGCGTGTATGAGCTTTCTTGCCATGCTGTACTGAGATCTGTCTTCTGATTAAGTTGCCATCACCTGTACTAACCTTTGAGCACCTGTACCATCCACTGAGTGAGTTGCCATCAAGGACAACACTTGAACCATAATGCCAACATTAAGATCTTATCATATGTTTTCTTCCAATAAATATGTCCCCCACAGTCACCTGCATGAAACTCTTGCAAAATTTTATCAGATTCTTCCTTCAACAAACAATTCAGAAAGATGCCTTCATGATTTTTCCAAAATAAAGCATTCTCAATTATGCAAAACTTCAAAGATTTAATTTTTAAGAAGCTACTTTTAGTCCCGGATAACTCTGAAGGAGATTGAAGGTTTTGTAGAACATATATAATGTCAGCATACCATGGTGAATCTGTAAAGGCTTGGCTGATATGTGGAGTTGCCATCTCCTCTTCGTTATCCAATTCTGCAATGAAATTTATGTCTAGGGCTTGATAGTTTGACTCAGCCATGAGCTTGGCTAAACCTTGGCTTTTGATCAATTTTGTAGGTTTAATTTCTAAATCATATTCTAATATGGTAGCTATCCACTTCCCTCTCTTTCCATCAGGTCCATCCTATGTTAGAATGTCTTTGACTACAGCATTGGGAACATAAGCCACTATATGAGAGTATAGGATATAAACTCTAAAATCTTTAATAGCTTTAACTAGAGCAAAAGCTTGCTTTTCCATTATATTATACTTTAAAGGTGCATCTCTAAGGGCTTTATTAAAGAAAGTTATTGGTTGTTTAAAACCCTGATCATTTTTCTGCAGGAGGACTGTAGCAATTGTGTGTTCTAAAGCGAAAGAAAATATGATGAACTCCCTATCAAACATGGGACTGATGAGCACTAGTGTTTGTGTTAAGGCTAACTTTATATCTTCAAATGACTTGTTAGCCTCTAGAGTCCATTTAATATTCGAATATTTCTTTAACATGTTATTTAGTATCTAATTAATTCAGCTAAGTTAGAGATAAATCTTCTCAAAAAATTTATTTTTCCTAAAAATGCTTGAAGTTATTTGATGTTCCTAGGGTGTGGTATCTACAAAATGGCTTCAATTCTTGTTGGGTCAATCCAGATACCATCTTTGGAGATAATGTGGCCAAGCAATTTCCCCTCTTCCAACCCAAATGAAGATTTTTTAGGATTCAGAGAAATTCCATATTCCTGCACTTGGTGAAGACCTGCCTAAGATGATCTAGGTGTTGCTAATCTGATTTAGAGAATACTGTGATATCATCTAGGTAGATTACCAGGAATTCATGGATTTCCTTAGAAAAGGCTATGTCCATTGCTCTTTGAAATGTGGCTCCTGCATTTTTTAACCCAAATGGCATTTTCACATACATGAAAGTGCCCCATAGGGTAGTGAATGCAGTCTTTACCTAATCTTCTGGGTGGACTAGGATTTGGTTATAACTAGAGAACCCATATAGCAGTGAGATTCTAGTGGAACCTACTACCCTCTGTAATATGTGACCCATTTTAGGAAGAGGATAGTTATCCTTAAGTGAAACTTTATTCAAATTTCTAAGGTCAACACGCAGTCTAATTTCGCCAGTTTTCTTTCTTGTAGGTACCAAATTAGAAACCCATTATGAGAATCTAATTGGTGCAATAATCTTAGCTTCATACATTCTTTTGATCTCCTTTTCGATAGAGGGTAGTAGAACAAGGTTGATCCTTCTAAGCTTCTATCTCAAAGGCTTTTGATTTTCTTTTAAGGGAATGGTTTGTTGTATTATGCTGGTATCATAGGACTTTAGGTCCTCATAATGCCAGGCAAAAACATCTTGGAATTCCTTTAGCAGTTCCATATATTACACTTTTTCATTGGGAGGTAATGATTTTGAAATTTTTATCAGTTTGGGATCTTCTTCAGAGCCTATATTACATTCCTCAATGTCTGATTTCAAGGGTTCATTTTAGGCTTTTAGGAATATCGTTTGAAACAAATAAGTCCTCCAAAGGAGCTAATCCTTTGGGAAAAAAATTGTCTTTAAGGTTAATGACTTCAGATTCTTCATCAATTGCTTCATCAATTTCCATTTGTTTTAGGTTTCGAATATCTAATTTTGTAAACTTTGTGGGATGGAATCTATCTACCTGGTTATCTCCTACTTTTTTAATTTCTATTTCATTAGTTCAATAAAAATCTAATGCTATGTCTATGTCTATGTTGCTATTTACAAATTCCTCATTTAAAGCCAGAAAATTGTTAATTTGTTGATCATTGTTAAACACTTTCCAGTTCTTCAAGTTGTCAGGAATGGAAGGTCTGTGCCTAACCTCAGCAGTGTACTGATGGTTGGGCTGAAATGGAAACTTGCAAGTACTAGCAAACATGGCTAAGCTGTGAGCTTGCATGTTGTGTTTTCTTGGGATAACAACAAGCTTGGTTTCTAAAAAAGTATTTAGTATTTCTACAACTATTCCTCTATAAAATCCTAGCCTAGGATCCCTAGTCATATAAACAACATTAATTTGTTTTATTACCAACGTAGAATCTCCCATAATAGAGACTCTTATGGCTCCTAACCTTTTGACCAGTTTTAGACCTAACAGAAGTGCTTCATATTTGGCCATGTTGTTTGTACATTTAAAGTTCAATATGTAGGCATGACCCTCTCAATGATCATTTTCTAAGTTGTAAATCCATACACCTGCTCCTGCACCTAGTTTGTTTACTGACCCATCAAATTCAAGATGCTAAAGAATTTCATGTTCATAATTCTTACTATCTGGGGGAATAAAATATTCTTTGATTAATATATCTTGGTCATCTTTATTATCTGACATTTTTTGGATTCAAACACTTCGGTTTTCTTTTAGTACTACAATTTCTTTTGGTTCTGTTATTATGATGTTTGAAGTGTCTTATTGATTAGATACAGCATTGTAAATTATGAAAGAATCAACATCAGAATGTACTGAATATATAGGAGAGTTTTGAGGCCTTTCCTAGGTACTCACTACATACTTCATTAGAGTCTCTCTATACAGTTTCTTAGGATGTCCAAAGACTGATATGGTAGCATATGACATGTCAAGTTGCAGAGATCCCTGGAGTTTGGCACCCCAAGATCTATACAACAGCATACCGTACTTAGGTGGTATATCAGCAAGAACTATGTCCATCCAGCTGGTACCTGTTTTTGCTGTTCAAAAATGTGATCAATAAGTTGGCTGCTTCATGCATATCTCCGAATTCTTCTCTTGTCTTGTGGACTGCCTCTATAGCCGCTTTCACTAGTTCAGTCTATTCAAAAATAACTTGAATAGAAGGCCAAACATCATTGATGGAATCAATGATGTTGGCCCAAAGAATTTCTTTCATGTCTCCCAGTGGATCTTGCAATGTCAAGTCCTTTTCAAGGAATTTTATTCTTTCTACCATCCTTTGGTTCTTTTGAACTTCTTCCCTTTGTTTTATCTAGGCAAGTTTATAGTGAGTCTCCAGATTTGACACTTTTTCTCTGAGTTTCATAAGTTCAGTGGCCTGGATACTCATTTCCTCCATGGCCTTTACCAATTCAATTGTTTGTTCTGTGGAAGTACCTGCACTTGTAGAGGCCCCTGTGCCTGCTGATGTACCTATTACTGGAAAATTTATAGCTGGTGGAAGTGTGGGTGCTAAGGCAGCAGCCAAGGTGGAGGGTACTGCTATGGAGACTGTAGGAATTACAGTCTGAGGAGTGGTGGCCAGCTCACTCTGTTTAGACTATATCAAATTATCCAATTTTTTCTTCTTCTCCTTTAATTGTTCATTCAACTTAAGGACTAGGTCCATAAGCTCTTCCTCCTTCTGTGTTTCTAACACTTCAACTGTCTGAGGATGACGTAGAGGAGGAATTTTGAGCTGCCTCTTCAGTGCAGCTATGTCATCATTTTTCTTCCTGATAAGCTTTTCTACAGCTTTCACATCCTTGGGATCATGTCCCAGTTCTATGACCAAGTCCTCTAAGGAATTTATTCTGGTGTCCTCGGCCTATGAAGAGGCCTTCTCCAACTGGAATTGTGCTGATATATTATTCAGCGAATTCTAGAGTTGGTGGGCTGCAATTGCCTTGCTGGTCAAGGTGGAGTAGACCATTTCACCAGTTTTCTTGTGTAGTTCTATTTGGTCAATAGGATGGATTTCCTTGGCCAATACTTCAAAACATATTTTCAAATAATCTGCCATTGATCTTGGTTGTTCTGTAGTTGGTTTCAAAAAACTCATCTGCATTTTATCTTCTTTTATTTCAAAGGCTGACATTAGCCTTGTTTCATTTGTTGGATCCATTTTCAAGTAATGCACATTACTTTGGGCCTTTAACCTTTCATTTATGGCCTTGATTTCTTTGTATTTCTCTTTGATATCTTGGCTCTGGCTAGTAGGAGCCCTGAAGGAGGATACTTCCATGCTCTGTTGTCTTTCCAACATTTGAGCCTGTGAGGTGGAAGGTTCTTGTGTACCTCCTGAAGGAGTGGTATGTCTGCTTTCTACTCCTGTAGTTCCTACTATCTCCTCAATATACTCCTATTTAGAAAATGGGTTCAACCTTTGCCTTTTGACATAGGTTTGGGCAACAGGTCTGCTAGAAGGAGTGGCCTCCTCTCTATCTCTTTTAAGGTTCCTCTCCTCATCTAGAGGAGTCTGTAAAATAGGAGGATTTCTCATGATTTTTTCTGGTTGAGCAAGTTCCTTTGAAATCTCAGGCTGTTATGATTCCTCTGGCTGCTTTGAATGTCCTGGTTGCTCTGATGGCCCTGCTTGCCTTGATGGCCCTTCTTCTGTTGTTTTCCCACTGGGTTCCTGTGATTTCCCTTGAGACCGAGTTTCTCTTGGCACCTGTACATATGACCCCTCATCAATTCTTTTGTCTAAATCTATCAATACATTATCAACAACAACCTCTGTGCTATCTTGATCTATCAAAGTATTTTCCATCCATTCAAGTTGATTAACATACTGTTCAATTTCAGGAATTTTGTGGTGGATGTAAGGAGATAAATTTTTCTTTTGTCTCCTATTACAAATGAAGTCTAAAGGGTCATATCTCCAGATAAAACTTTGTTTCGGTCTTAGTTTTTGGAGGATGTCCTCTGCTACCTTTCCTTCTTACCTATTGTTACATATGAATGGGCCAAGTTGATCTTTCTTCTGGGATTTCATAGAATGCACCTCATCTGAATTGATCATTTGCCTGTAGTACGCCAGGGCAAACAATATCATAGGGAGGTATCTAGGCAATTTGTAGGGAGCTAGTTCACATCCATAGATTCTAATTTCAGTGTGGTTTTGGTACAAGTACCGATCCCCCACTCTATACTATTTTGACAATTGAAGGACCCTCCTAATGTCTACACTGAGTCTTGGGGGAAGGCTTCCTAATAGCACAGTTGTCACTCGGTACACAAAGATATCTATGAAGTCAGTATAAGAATATTGAGAGTCATACTGATGGATTAATGAAGTCTAGAAGACCACTGATTTAGGGTTAACTCTGGTATCAAGCTTTTGGAGGGTGATAGGAAATCTGTCAGCTTGATAATACAGGAACAAATGATATAAAACTAAGGAGTATTTAAACACTCTGTCATTATGCAACCTCATAAATTGATGATGCATCTTATCAGCAATGAACTTAGCATAGTCAAACATGATGGCTGGGGGCTGCCTAGGAGAGTAGATAGACATAAAGGCTACAATAATTTCATCAACAAATTCACTTGTTGTTTGGCCTAACAAAGTGGATATCATTTCTATGATGTCTCTGCCATGGTCAGAGAATATAGTCCACATGTAAGGGGGATGATCCTTTGGAATGTATTTTTCTTCCCTAATGAAGGTTTGTAAAAACCTAACAACTTTGATTGAAGTGAGTGTAGGGAATCTATTTATAAAATCTCCAACAGAAAGAGGTGTTAGGTTTTGACTTGGATGCAACTGCAACATTTGATTTATGGACTCAGTAGTGATGGTGAATAATACAGATTGGTCTAGGGTCATTACTGCCCGTTGGATGGGATTATAGTTCATATGGAAATAATGGACGATTTCTGGGAAGATATGAACTCTGGGGAACTGGTACTTGGGTAAACTTGACTCCCAAAGTCCAATGCAGTCTGCATGGTTCAGGTACTGGTCTTTGTATTTGTAGAATAGTTTCAAAGGGGAGTTTTGGACAGAAGTATCTTTAATCTGGAAATCTTTGTCTGCTAGTGGGAGATGGTCTAAATCCCTATGAGGAGTAGAAATGGGCATGACATTCAGTGCAATTGGGGCATCCATCCTTGGTTCTTGTGGATTCAAAGACGGGGGCGAAGGGTTTACAGTGAATTTTGGGAAAAACTGGTCTAATTCAGGTATTTTGGAGTCACCAGGCAATTTTTCTCACTAAATTACTTAGGAATTGGAAGCAATTTAGTCCAAGTTGTGGAACAAAGCAGGGTTTCTCAGCGAATTGGGATAAATACCTGGTTTCGGCTTTTGGACGGAGTAATGGCGATTGTGCACTGATTGTAGGAAGTGCATAGGTCTGCAAGGTGGTCTGGAGTTTCAGCAGCTTCAGTTAGATGGAAATTGGATGTAGGTTGATGGTTGCACATACTCTAGTGCTTGCATGGAGGTCAGAGTGTTCTTTTTCCATGATAAAACAAAAAGCTATGATTTTTTTAGTTTTATTTGTAAATTAATTCTTTTGGTAGGTACATGGGGAAAAGGACACTTGGAGTTATGCGGGGGATGTGACCTTTTGTCATTTAGCGGGAGGTGGTAAGCGGGATCGTATCGCACCATTTTTTGGGATAAAATGGTTTTGTGGGGAGGCCACCTAATGCCATTCATTGGGCGCCACATAGCAGCGGAGTGAATAGTAAAACCACCCATATCGGGTGGGTAAAGGTCAGCCTTCGGAGGCTACCCAATATGAGTGTCAACCGTTGGATCAATCGGGGTTAGATCGCACGGTGGTTGAGGCGATAATTTGATGTGAGGTTTAATGGAGGGGCACGACGGGATTTTAATGCTCAAAGGGATTAATTAACTATGGTTTAGAGAAGCTTAATGACGCCAGGAGTGATTTCATTGGTGGGGAAAGATTATTAATTAATCACTTGATTGATTAATTAATTTCTTTTATTTCAAAGGTGGTTCATGGTTATTAATTAGTCGTTGATCAACTTAATTAATCCCGTTGATCAGTTTATTAAGAAGGCTTATGTTTCAAACCTTGGGGCAGGATATTAACATATGGGATTTTTAATAAAACATACGAGAAAGGGGTATTCTTCGGGATTTAATAAATAATGTTAGAAGTCAATATGAAATGGAAGCGAAAAATAAAATGCGTTAAGTGTAATGTATATTGAATTTATTTTCTTTTCACATTTAAATAGTATAACTTAGGCTAAATGCGCATTTGTGGGCTTTTGTGGAAAAAAAGGGTTTTGCATGGGGGTGACTACTTTCCCTAGGCAAATGGTGATTTTACCTTAGGAAAAGTGATTTTTAGAGGAAATGAGTGAATTATGGAGGGGGTGAATGTTGGTGAGGGGGCTTTAGTACTTAGACCCTATAAGTTATTGGGCCCAGGGTCCGGTCCCTCCAGAGGTTAGAGAAATGCTTTGAGCCACTTTAACTTAAGGTTTTAGGTACTTTTGTCTTTACTTATGGGAAATTGGTAAACTTGAGGGTAAAATGAATGGGCAAATTAATCACTTGACTACATGTAACTGCTCAATTACCATCCATAATTTAGCAACTTGATGATGAAAGTAAATGATATGCTCTTAGCTAATCATTCATCAGAATTCTACAACCATGCAACTACTTACCCATCTACTCATCCTACCATTTTTTCTACTCTTTATTAGGGTGCACTTAAGCTGGCAAACCCTTATCAAAACATTTTTCTTTTCTTTTACATTAAAAACTATCTAAGTCTATCCTTATTACATCCAAGGGTTCATATTAAATAGGTTTTGACTTGGATGTAACTGCAACATTTGATTTGTGGACTCAGTAGTGATGTTTAACAATACAGACTGGTCTACGGTCATTACTGCCCGTTGGATGGGATTATAGTTCATATGGAAATATTGGAAAAATTTTGGGAAGATATGAACTCTAGGGAACTGGTACTTGGGTAAACCTGACTCCCAAAGTCCAATGCAGTCTGCATGGTTCAGGTACTAATCTCTGTATTTGCAGAATAGTTTCAAAGGGGAGTTTTGGAAAGAAATATCTTTAATCTGGAAATCTTTGTCTGCTAGAGGGAGATGGTCTAAATCCCTGTTAGGAGTAGAAATGGGCATGACATTCAGTGAAATTGGGGCATCCATCCTTGGTTCTTGTGGATTCAAAGATAGGGGCGAAGGGCTTACAGTGAATTTTGGGAAAAACTTATCTAATTTAGGTATTTTGGAGTCACCAGGCAATTTTTCTCACTAAATTACTTAGGAATTGGAAGCAATTTTAGTCCAAGTTGCAGAAAAAAGCAGGGTTTCTCAACAAATTGCCATAAATACTTTTTTTCAGCTTTTGGATGGAGTAATGGTGATTGTGCACTGATTGCAGGAAGCGCACATGACTGCAAGGTGGTTTGGAGTTTTAGCAGTTTCATTTAGATGGCAATTGGACGTAGGTTGACGGTTGCGGGTACTCTGGTGCTTGCATGGAGGTCAGAGTGTTCTTTTTCCATGATAAAACAAAAAGCTATGAGTTTTTTAGTTTTATTTGTAAAGTCAATGCTTTTGGCGGTTACATGGGGAAAAGGACACTTGGAGTTACGCGAGGAATGTGACATTTTGTCATTTAGCGGGATCGTATTGCACCGCTTTTTGGGATAAAATGGTTTTGGGGGGAGGCCTCCCGATGCCATTCATCGGGCACCATGTAGCAGTGGAGTGAATAGTAAAACCACCCATATCGGGTGGGTAAAGGTCGGCCTTCGGAGGCCGCTCGATATGCGTGTCAACCGTTGGATCAACTAGGGTCAAATCGCACAGTGGTCGGGGTGATAATTTGATGTGAGGTTTAATGGAGGGGCTGGACAGGATTTTAATGTGCGGAGGAATTAATTAACTGTGGTGTAGGGAAGCTTAATGACACCGGGAGTGATTTCATTGGTGGGGACAGATTATTAATTAGTCACTTGATTGATTAATTAATTTCTTTTATTTCGAAGGTGGGTCATGGTTATTAATTAGTCGTTGATTGACTTAATTAATCCTGTTGATCAGTTTATTAATAAGGCTTATGTTTCAAACCTTGGGGTGGAATATTAACATATGGGATTTTTAATAAAACATACGAGAAAGGGGTATTCTTCGGGATTTAATGAATAATGTTAGAAGTCAATATGAAATGGAAGTGAAAAATAAAATGCGCTAAGTATAATGTATATTGAATTTATTTGCTTTTCACATTTAAACATTATAACTTAGGCTAAATGCGCATTTCTGGGATTTTGTGGAAAAAGGGGGTTTTGCATGGGGGTGATTACTTTCCCTAGGCAAATGGTGATTTTACCTTAGGAAAAGGGATTTTTTAGAGGAAATGAGTGAATTATGGAGGGGGTGAATGTTGGTGAGGGGGCTTTAGTACTTAGACCCTATAAGTTATTGGGCCGAGGGTCTGGTCCCTCCAGAAGTCAGAGAAATGCTCTGAGCCCCTTTAACTTAAGGTTTTAGGTACCTTTGTATTTACTTATGGAAAATTAGTAAACTTGAGGGTAAAATGAATGGGGAAATTAATCACTTGACTTGATGTAACTGCTCAATTACCATCCATACTTTAGCAACTTGATGATGAAAGTAAATGATATGCTCTTATCTAATCATTCATCAGAATTCTACAACCATGCAACTACTTACCCATCTACTCATCCTACCATTTTTTCTACTCTTTATTAGGGTGCACTTAAGCTAGCAAACCCTTATCAAAACATTTTTCTTTTCTTTTACAATAAAAACTATCTAAGTCTATCTTTATTACATCTAAGGGCTTAGATTAAACTGTTGAGCTCCTTTGATTTACTCTACCTATCTACTTATCTGCCAAGATTAAACAATTTGGTCAGATTTTATTCTCTATCTCTAAGCATGAAATTCAAAACATGGAATAACCAAGATTAAATTGTTTGGTTACCATGGATTTTGGCATAAATAACAAGTTGCACACGATCATTATTGTGCAAAAAAGTAAATAGCAGTGGCATTTGGACTTGCAAACATTCATGGTCTTTTTGTTTTTCCTTGGGGTTCATTTTTCATCTTTTTTACCTTTTTACTCTTTTTGTTCTTTGATTTTTCTTTTAGGACATACCCTCTTTATGTTTTTAATTTTTTTCTGATTTTTTGAATATGGAAAACATTTGCAGAAAGCAAAGCTATGTACATATTGCAGATTTGACCTTAGCCATTAAAAAATTATGACACCTATTGGTATAGGAACATAACAAGTTCTCATTTAATTCCTTCTACAACACAGAAGTATTTAAACTATTGGGAGACATGCTCTCCACCATTCTCGCTACGCAAGGCATTTATTTTCTTTCCAGATTCTTTCTCTGCCAAGGATTTAAACTCACAAACCTCAAGAATATTTGATCCTTCTTTCGCATAAAGAGATCTAGCATCTACGAGAAAAATCATCAGTAAAAATAACATAGTACCTTTGTTTAGTGGTGGAGGCTATAGAGAAGGGTCCAAAAACATCTGAGTGAACTCTCTCCAGGATTGCTCCAGCTCTACTGTCTCGATCTAGAAAGGAAGATTTTGCATACTTACCCAAGGTACAACCTTTGCATGTATTCGTCTGCTCAAGTTTTCCCTTGGGTAATCCAGTAGAAATCTGCTACATGATCTTCAGGGCTCCATGGTGCAAGTGGCCTAGTCTTATATGCCATAGCTCGCCAACATCTTGGCCCTGCACCATCTCAACTTTGGAACTCAATGCAGCACAATCATCTACCTCCAGCTTGTAGATATTCTTTACTCAAATCCCAATTCGCTTTGTCTGTCCAGTACCGATATGCCTCAGGAATACCTTTCCTTTACTAAAGACTACATCATAGCCTTTATCTTCTAGCATAGCGACATACACAAGATTCTTCTTCAGACCTGGTACATACTTTACATCAGTCAGGGTGAGAGGAGCTCCATGCTCCCTCTGAAACACAACCGTACCTTCACTTGAAACACGGTACTTTCCATCATCGCCCATCTCGATTCGCATCTGGAGATCCTTCTCCTCCAAGGTACTGAAAATATTCTTGTCACCTGACATGTGGAATGAAGCTCCACTATCCAAGTACCACACACATCCCACCATGGATGAAACCATGCATGCGATAAGAGAGAAATCCAACTCAAACTGTGAGGCCAGTGCCTCACCATCAGATCCCTTTGAGGAACCCTTCTTATATTTCTTCTGTGGACAATTCGTAGCATAATGGCTCACTTCATGACAATGAAAGCATTGCACTTTAGATTTGTCAATCTTCTTCTCACCATGGGAAGAACTGGATTTTGGATGGGATGCCTTCCCTTTCCCTTTCCTCGCCTTACTCGCTAAGGATAGATTTTCCTCATTATCTTGCTTCGATGAGGATCCATCTCTGGTGCTTCTTCTTATTTCCTCCTGTATCAGGTCCGACCAAAGTTGTTCCCAATCTGGCAGTTTTTCTCTTCCATTAACCAAAACTTGGTAGCTATGCCAGCTCTTAGGAAGACTGAGGAGCGAAAGACTCACCATATCACCATCAGCGGTCATAATCCCTACACTTCCAAGCTCATCCCTGTAGGTCATGAGCTTGTTCAGATATGTAGAGATCATTTCGCTCTTTTCACACTTGATCTTTCAAAGCTTGTCTTTCAGCACCAACTTCCTCTGATCACTACTATTCTGATATAGATCTTTCAATGTTTTCCACATTGAAAACAGTGTCTCCTTCCCATGGAGGATCGAGACAATATGGTCTCGAACTCCCTCTAGGAGGATTCTCCTTGTTCTAGCCACAAATTTCTTCCATTTCACCAATTAAATAGCATTAGTCGGCTTGGGGACTTCTTGATCAATGAAGTCCTTTAGATTGTTATCCTCTAATACTACTTCCATGTGATCCTTCTAGGCTATATAATTCGAGCTGCCATCAAGGGCATACTTGAGTCTTAAACCACTGAACACCATTGGTGAAATTGAGATGTGATAAGAACTCGATATCTATATTTAGGAACTTCAACCTTCGAACTTCTCCTCCTTGTATACTTTTCTTCACCTTGATCACCTTTGCTCTGATCCCATGTAGAAATTCCCACTATAGATCAATAGATTATGCAAGAGATTAAAGTAGAATACAAGATCTACCTCTACAATAAACTTTGCGGAAGCTTAATAAAATTGAGCACGATCAATGAGAACACATATAACTGAGAATGAGAAATCAATCACACATAACAAAGAAGAAATAACCCAGGGAAAGCCTCAGCCTAAAAGCCTAATCTCTGTTATTATCATACAAGTGGAAATCTTGTTCAAGTTACAAAAAGAATAAGCTCTCTAGCTATCCTGCTCTCTCTGCAAAATAACAATACAACTCAGACACTGAATATACATAGTATATGTCCTCCTCAAGCCCTCCAAGCCTCCTATTTCCTTGCGCATTTTTTCTTGGGGTCTAGTGAAGCCACATGTGTGAATTGGCCTCATCACACTCACAAAACCTAAAGAAGTAACTGCGCAATCCTCAAGGAAAGAATTCCTTCTGCATGCAAGGGATATTCACAATGGAATATTCTAACAAATAATAGTACAATGCCCCTCCATCTAATCTCAACTGGGTCTCTGTCTGAACTGACATGCATGAGTTATTTATGAGAGAATATTTAGTTATCTGAAGTGCATCAGTTTCATGCATGCATTAACTAACTGAACTCACAATTAATTCAACAAACTGTTTGAATTAATATAACTGGGCTTGAATCAGTTAACTGAGCCAACTAATTACAACTCCATATTACAACTCATCCTTATCTCTTTAACTGATGGATAAATTCCTCAATTAATGGAGAAACTGTTGCATGTCCCCACATAGACTTCATGTTTGATTTTCTACAACTAATTAACTCATGGTGAATTAATTAATTATTTTGCAAACAACTACTAAGATCAAATTCGAATTTTACTTCACTATTTTAGTTTAGGGACTGACTAAAATAGGAAGGTATCCCGAAATGCTATTTATAGTAGTACTAAATTTAGCACTTCTATATTTAGCATTTCTTCTTACTATTTTCAACAAGGGTGCTGACTAGTAAGGAGTCGAGAAGGATTGATGGAGGAAGCAAGAACAAAATCTGTAGCAAGAATGAACTAAGGAGGAGAGGACTATGCTTTATCTACAAGGGACCTTGGGCCCTTAACCATTCATGTCCAAGTGATAAGGAGGAAACAAGGGCAGATCATGGGGATTCATTAATAGTTGGGTTCATTGGTTTTCATAAGAAAACCTATGATGGATCCAAGCAATCAAGTACATATGGTGAACAACAAAAACCATGTTTTATAGGGAAACTTACAAGACAGGCCGATGACAATCATTCAACTACACAAAGTACATGGAGAAAGGAAGGAGGTAATTCCTCCTGATCATGTGGTAGTTGAGTCTATAGATATGTAGGAGAAAATCCATAAAGAATATGTGCAATCAGGTGTAGATAACAATCCACTAGTACATCCATGTGTGACAACCAGAGAAGGTGGACAACTTATCTCCACATGTGGAGAAGGCCAAGAAGAAGACATTCAAGGAGAATCAAATGAGCAAGTAGTAATAATCCGACAAGACGAGCATGATCATGCAAGGCAGCATGGAAAATATGGTATGCAGGATGAGCCTTTTCTGGAGGGTTAGTCAAATATTCAAGTTAAAGTTGTGGTCGTGGGTCATACGGTGTAGACAGATACCAAGACATTCAATAGGGCACTAGAATTACCAGTAGAGGAATTTCGGGAAAGGATCATGCATTTCAAGATAGATCTTATGATGTTGAAGTAGAGAGTCTGGACAGTCCAAGACATTGCCTTACAGGAGAATAGAAAAATTGAGAGCCTCATAGGGATATGTGTCGAATCAATGGTTGAGTTGTCTAATGTTGAGGAACAACTCAAGTCCCTCACAAGGCAGCAAGAGGAGTACAATTGGGAGTTCCAAAGCAACTCTCTACAGGAGTACATAGATGAGGCTTGCACCACTATCAACCCACATTATACACTTGGAAGAGCAAGCCAGATTTCTCCAAATGCATCATGTTGTGTGATTGAATGAAACAACATGAGTTGAGCATCAATCAACATCAACATAGTAGATTTGCAGGTATTCATCCTTCCCAAGTCATGGATTGGCGAGAGAATATGAATTGGTACTCTATTGATGGGTTGATTCTTAAGAGGATACTCACAGCCAAGGGCATATTTCATCTTGTGTCATTTGGCACAAGTAGAAATGGAGGGCAGAGATGGTACCATAACCCACAAGTCCTAGGACTTAGGTGGCATTAGGATCCAAGAGAATCCGTTGGGGGCAGTATTTTGTAGAAATTCCCACTATACATCAACAAATTATGCAATATACTAAAGCAAAATACAAGATCTACTTCTACAACAAACTCATAGAAGAATACTCTGGGGAAAGCCTCAACTAAAAAGCCCCAATCTCTGTATTATCATACAAGTGGAGATATGTTCAGATTACAAAAAGAATCGGCTCACAAGCTATCCTGCTCTCTCTGCAATCAAACAATACAACTCATAGACTGAATAGACACAAGATATGCCTTCCCTCAGCCCTCCAAGCCTCCTATTTCCTTGCACAGTTTTTCTTGGGGTCTAATGATGCCACCTATGTGATTGTCCTCATCACACACTCACTAAACTAAAGAAGTAACTACGCAATCCTCAAGGAAAGAATTCCTTTTGCATGCAAGAGATATCCTCCATGGAATATTCCTACAACTAATAGTACACTGTCCCATCATGTGATCTCAACTGGGTCTCTAACTAAACTGACATGCATGAGTTATTTATGAGAGAATATTCAGTTATCTAAAGTGCAGTAGTTACATGCATGCATGCATTAACTAACTGAACTCACAATTAGTTCAACAAACTATTTGAACTAATATAACTGGACTTAACTCAGTTAACTGAGCTAACTAGTTACAACTCAAAGTACAACTCATCCTGATCTCCTTTAATCAAGGGATAACTTCCTCAATCAATGAAGAAAATATTGTATGTCCTCACATAGACTTCATGTTTGATTTTCTACAACTAATTAACTCAAGATGAATTTATTAATTATTTTACAAACAACTGCTAAGATCAAATTCGAATATTAATTCTCAATTTTAGTTTAGGGACTAACTAAAATTGGAATCTATCCAGAAATACTATTTATAGCAATGTTATTTTTAGCATTTCCATTTTTTTCATTCCTTGTTGCTATGTCCAACACTGGTTCCTAAAATGCTATTTATAGCAATGCTATTTTTAGCATTTCTATTTTTAGCATTTCTTGTTGCTATTTTCAACATATCGGTTAGAGGATTTTTTGGGATCTAGGTATCGAAGGATCCATTCAGGATCATTTAGCATGGAGGTATGGAATAGCACATCAGGTTGTATGGGATCTTGGTATCAAAGCTTTTTTTGTGGATAGCAGTGAATTTCTTGATGCAAGTAATATTTGCACTAGAGGATTTCTAATATTTCTTCTTTTGCATATGGTAAAAATTGATGAAACCTACCCATGGTATTTATTGTGGTATTTTCCCATGGTAACTTCCCTTAGTATTTTCCTTCGTTTTTCGAGGGAAATAATAAAATAAGGCTTCTAGAGAATACATCTAACCTATAAAAGGGGATAGGAGCTAAGCATTGGATCATTCGGGTTTTATCTATCTTGTTGTATTATTCTTGAGAACTTGATGTGGCCAGTTCCAGTTTGATCCATGGAACAAAAACCCCGTGGGTGTTATTTTGTCGGGTGGATTCATCCAGGGTCCACGATTGTGCTTCAATACATTTGTCTTCTCTTTTTGATAAGCAGTTGTGCATGCCATTGCTAGGGCTCAAGATTTATTATATGGGCATGTACTATTTACAATTATTAATATAAATAAAGGATGCATTTCTAGATCCCGTTGTGTTTAGTGTTTTGATTGCAATTATTTTTAACTAGAACAACTAGATGTGCCAGATTGGTTAATTATTTTGTTGTTCGGGATATTGCAATATCAATGCTTGAAGAAAGAATGACAATACCTCAACAGCTACAAGTGGTCCAAGAAGCCATGTCAATTCAAGTGTCAGTTCTTGTCAAGATTCAATATTATAAAATATCATCATTGTAAAATTGTAAAGGAGTCATTATTGTAAAAAATCAATCTACCTAGAGTTGAAGAGGCCTTGTTGGGAGGTATAGGAGTCATCATTGGATGATTTCATGGTTAGGTTACAGGTCATAGTGTGATTGGGTAATCTACCAAGTACAAGAAATCATTGTAAATTATATTGTATCGTGGATCATTGTCCCTCGTACAGGAGTCCACACTCTTGTTTCATTTCTGGTCATTATAGGGTGGCATGGAAGTGCTAGGTAGGTGCATGAAGTCGCCTACAGGTTGGAGCTTGTGAAAAATTCAGGGTGGTAGGTTGGTCTAGGATGTTGGGGCATCCATTCAATTGACTAATGAAGAAACTAGGGCTTCTAAGGTGTCCTCCCAATGGGAGCTGGAGAAGAATACTTTTATAGAATTCTAGGAAGTTGTAACTTTCATTTCAGTTGGGGCTTAAGATTAAACAATTTATTAGAAAAACGTTCAATGGTTTTTGACCTGGAGGGGGTTTTCCACCTAAAATTGTTGTGCCTATTGTGTTATTTTGTTTACTTTTTTTACTAGATAGACATTAATAATAATTGAAGATTAACTAATGCTCTGAAAAGATTTAAAAGTGCAAATTGCTAAGGAATATTGATTCAACCCCACACGCCACCCCCCACACCTCTCAGTATTTCCAACAATTGGAATCAGAGCTTGGTTCCTTCAATAGAAGTCTAACAACTCGAAGGAGATCATGGAATACACCAAGAATAGAGTTATTTTTTTCAATGGAAATAACTATGCACTTTGGAGTGAAAGAATGTAGGTTCATTTGCTGGCACAAGGATACGAAGTATGGGAAATCATTGAAAAAGTCTTCACATCGACCCCATATGAAAAAGGTAAGAAAAATATGGTATATGATGAAAAGGCTAAATATATTATTATCAGTGGGCTTATCAAATCTATCTATATTAAAGTATTGAGTTGCAAAAATGCTAAAGAGGTATGGGGCAAGCTTGAGAATATATATGTAGGTGACTCACATGTGAAAGAAGAAAAGCTTCAAATTTTCAAGGAAAATTTTGAGCAACTCAGAATGAGGGAAGATGAAGATATTGCTGCATACTTTCAGCATGTTGATGAAACAACAAATACATTGGATGGTTTGGGATAACTTGTCGACAAAAAAATTGTTGGCCGAAATATCCTCAGAACCTTGCCAGCAAGATTCAACCCAAAGGAATATGTCTTGGAAGATAGTTCGAATATGACCAATCTCAGCATAGATGAATTGCATCAAATTCTTATGGCATATGAAATGAGAATTGAAGAGGAGGATGGCATATCTCACTTAGAAACAACATGTGTTGCATCCAAGAAGACTAGTGAGGACAAGCAGACTCTGAAAACAAAAACTTGTAGTTGTAAGGATGAAGAAAAGGAAGAAGAAGAAGAAGAAGAAGAAGAAGAAGAAGAATTTTCAGATAAAGAATTTTCCCACTTCACGCGGAAAATGAAAACAGGTATGAGAAAATTGAAAGGTAAACTTCCATTAATATGTTTTGATTGTGGTGAGGTTGGGCATTTTGCAACCAAATGTCCTCATAAAAATGAGGTTGTTATGAAAGGAAAGAAAGGTCCTAGGAAGTTCAAAAAGAAAGGCAAGAAGAAATGGTTTAAGAAGAGTTTCCTCTCCAAAGAAGATAGCTCCTCTTTTGATGAAGATAGTGATAACGAAGAAGAAATCAATAAAAGAGTATTGTTTATGTCCAAGCATAATAAGAAAGAGGTGTATAATGAAGAAGGAGACGAAGAAGAAGAGATGATTGAGGTTGAATTTTAAAATGAAGTGATTAGGGCTATCAAAGAGCTCAAGGCCGAGAAGAAGCATGTCTACACTCTTGAAGACAAATTAAAGACATAAAGGGAACATGTCCTAAATCTTAAAATCAAGGTTGAAGAATAAAAACGAATTGAAGCTCAGGAAAGAATTAAAGGAAAGCAACAAGAAAAGAGAAACATTGGAAGTTGAAATAGTTTCTCTACAAAAGGAAGTAAAAAATGGAAAAACTCTTAAAAAGTATGCTAACAAATCAAAGGAATTAGAAGAACTCAACATCAATCAATGATCATGCATTGACAAGACTGGTCTTGGTTACAAATAAAAATATGAAAGGGTGTCAACTCCTACTATGACAACAAAATAAGAGGGATATGAAAAATCTACCAAGTAGGTAGATCTCCTAGCTAAGTCAAGAGATCAAGACTCGCAGGAAGAACCATGGAAGATAATTCCTCTAAGAAGATTTCCTCCCAGGTATCAACCTATGTTTTATGGTCATTTTTATTAATGGGAAGATTTGGAAATAAAGTGTAGAATGTCGCACGTATGTTTGGAATGGATATAGTTGTTACACAAAAATATCGTCACCATGATTATTTGCAGTCACTGTGGGTCTATCATCACTTGTACTGTCCTCCTAAGCAAGTCTCAGACCTCATCTCTTCAAATCAAGATTTGAAAATAAGAGAAAGACATTAAAAATCAATGAAACTCTGGTTCAGCACTTTCTCTCACTGTTACCTGCAGTCCCGCACCTTCTGTTTATAAAAACTGTGGACCTGCCCGCTCTGTCCCTAAAGGTGTGGGTGCGGACCCCTGTGAAAGTCAAAAAGGCGCAAGTTTATTCTAAAAAACTCACTTTTGGTTAATTCTAGATGATTCTAGAAGGAATTTTGACGTGGATTTGCCGCTCTTAGGTGGTTCATGCATCCCAAAAGAGAAGGATATAATCCCTTGATGAGAAGAGCTATCCCTTTGAAGGAGGGATTTATCCCTTTGAAGGAGGACCTAGTAACTTCCCTCCATTGCACTACAAATTCAGGCATTGGGCTGGTTGCTAGAGAGGTTAGAAGCTGAACATTTTTGAGGGTAAATGCTGGTGAAATTAAGACTTCCTAGTTGAGCTTAAGAGGAGAGATCACATACCTTTTTGGCTTCATTGGGAAGTGAGTGAAACTTGTCAAAGTAGAGGAGACTTCTTGCTAGACCCTGGGAGGAGCTTGTACAGCGTCAAGGCACAAGTTTTAAAGTTCTTCTTCTTTTGAATTAATACAATCAAACTCATTTTTCTCAACAAGTATCTCATGTTATTTGTTTCATGAACTCCTTCACTTTCATGTTAAATATGTTTTATGATATTGGCTTTTCAGGTGCTATTTAATTTGTTTGCTTGTTTGTGTTTGCATATTCGTGACAAAGGAGCTCATTTGGATCGAGGGAGCGAGAGCATCCATAAACTTGCGTAGGACCTAAGGTAGGCCCTAAAACACTTGTTTGCCATTGTTTATAAAAACATATTTAGAGAAAGATAGTGTCTCGTTGGTTTGCTTGTCATTAGGTCTTCTTTAGATTCTAGGAAGGTCTATCTTGTCCGCAAGATCGACTTATTCTGTGCGACAAAATGGCGACCATACTGGGGACTTGATTGTTTCCTTGTTTTTTACTTTGACCTGAGAAACTATGTTTTTGTTTCTGTTTTTGGCTTATTGTGTGTAAAATTGGGTAGAGTTTGTAGATCCAGGGTTATTTTTCATTTTTCATAGCTTTGGGAGAGGACCGCACCCTAACCTTTTGACACAGTGCGTACCTATCCGCACCTTTGCTTTTAGCACAGAGCGGGACCGCACCTATGTTAACTGTGGGCCTACGGACCCTGTCAAAATTTTGAAAAACCTAAGATTTCCTCTGTTAGTCAGCTTAGTTTTTGTTTAGAAGTTATTATCTACTGCCCAGACCTGCATATAACCTGTCGGAAGCTTTCCTTAGGTTGATTTCATTAGTGTTAGGGTTTTAGGTGAAATTCCTAGGAGTTTTGCTTGTTGGGCTTGTTTTTCATTTTGGTCTTGTAGTAGCTCTGAGCTTAGAAGCTGTAGGGACCTCAGATCACCTTGGTGTCTACCAGCCTTCTTATGAATCTGACCATTTATGAAATCTCCCCTTGTTGAGGAATCCTCTTTGAGTTTTCTCTTTACAAAACTTCGAAAATCTTGTGTTTAAAAGTTTGGATTTTCATTTTTAATAAGAAAACAAAATTGGTTGTTCTTGACTGATTTGTGATTCTGCATAAATTGGTCCTTAGCTTACATCTAGCTAAGTAAAACATCCTTAAAAAAAGACATCTTGTAGGCTTTGAATTCAAATAGGTTTTTTATAGTTTATAGATCTCAAAGTTAGTTCTTTGCATAGTTTTGAGTGTTTTATAAAAAATAAAAAAAAATCTCTTTTGGAAAAAGTTTGTTTTTTGTAGTGGTTGAGTGCTTTGAAACGAAAAAGGGAAATTTTTGTGAAATAACTAGTTGTCTCGTTTTGAGTGCATTGGAAAGGACAAAAGCTCTTCTCTTAATTTGTTTGATTAAGAAATATTTGTGTTTACAAAGAATTTTCATTCTAAAACTCTTTCTTAGTTAGAAGTTCATCGAAGAGAAAATATTGTTTAAATCATATTAGGTGCATTTTTAGTGATTTTGAGTCGAGTCTTCATACCACGAGTTTCATCTCCGCACCTTTTGACTTAAACAAAAACCAATAAAAAATAATGCTTAAAGTAAAATTCATCTAGCAACATTTTTATTTCTAGGGCTCTGATACACCAACTTAGCTTAGGCTAGTGTCTTGGAGTAGGAGAGTAATTAACTCTCCAAGGCAGTAAAAACAAACAAGTAGCTGTATCTTGTGGTAGGGAAGAAATCCAATTGTTGCATTTATGCTCTGGGAAAGCTCCTCTTAAATGAGAAGCACGAGATCGTGTCCGAACCAGTGTGGGAATCAATCCTTCCTCATTGGGAACGACGCCAGATATTCACGTATTAAAAACGGTAAACCTCAGATTAACCATTGTCAAGGAGCCTGGGGTCACTTGTTGGTAAACCTTGGATTATGTCAAGGAGCCTTCAAGGGGATTGAGCTTGCTACTCTGCCCTTGCGTGCGTATTGGATCGTAGACTGTTCCCCCAGGTATATTTGTTTCAGTTGGTAACCTTAGTGGCCATATTCTTTAGGATTCTTCCTGAGGTGACAGTGGTGGGAAGATCCCACTGTACCTGGAGCAGAAGTCAGCTAGACTCACTTGGATTTTCTGGGGGGTTCTCTTAACTCGAGACGGTTAAGTGGAGGAACTTGTGCCAGTCTATTCATTAAGCAGGTTGTTGGGGTAACTGTTCCAACCGCCATTTCTGTATTGAACTCTGCGACATTGGATTTCATCACCAACTAGTGTTTTTAGTACGGAAAGTTACTGTTTGTGTGTGTTTGATCTCCTAGATTCTTTAGGCGTGTGATTCAAATTTGTTTGGTTCTTTAGAGGCTTTAGGTGGTTTTCATTGAGATTTTACTTTGTTTGCGTGTGAAGTAGTTAAAAGTTTTAACCGTGGCTGAATTACCGTGGGAGTCCCGTAGACTTCGGGGCCAACCTCCTGAGTTTTCACCGAGCCAGCTTGAAGGCTTGAAAGCCCTCGTAACTCCTAGAGACAGTAGAGTTGGGTCACCTGAAGAAGGAGAGTCTTATTTGGTAGTACATCCTGATTTTCAACCGTTAGTAGCATATTATAATCCGCAGTCAGTGTCTGTTTCCAAAGTTACTGGTATCTTTTCATCTACTAGTGATATAGGTGAGGAAACTGAAATATCTGAACCTGAAAGTGAATTTATTGCTACTCCAACATTGGGGTTTGCTTCTCCGGCTTCTAGTGGTCCTGGTTCACCTAGGGTAGAAAGAGTAATCACCCAAGATCTTCCTTCTGGACTTATATCTATTGAAGGACTTCCTACTCTGGAAGAAGAAGTAGGCATCCCTATCCCTGAAAATCAACCTGTTATTGAGCTAAGGGAGCGTGAATCAATTTTTTACAGTCCACCTAGGAGTAGTACTTGGTATCTTTCTTTGACTAATTTCTTAGAAAACCCAGGGTTGAGTTTTTCACCACCTCGTGTTCCTTATCACCCAATACCTAGAGGTTATTATCCTCCATTAAATATGTCAAAACAGTCGTCCATGTTTACTCAATCACCTGAATCCTTTTTGTACGGTGGTCCTTCTGTTCCCTCTGCGTAACAGTCACTTTCTGGTACCTTTTCGGGAGCATCTCCTCAACGCATTGAGCAAGGGTTATTAACTAGAAGCAATGGTACTAAGCCGTTGAGTGTAGAAGATATTCTCATGATGACAGGTTCTATTCCCAATCCTAAACCTCAAGGTGGCCAGTTACCGCCTGGGGGGCAGCCTCAATTATCGCTTGGGGGGCAACCTCAAGGTACCCAATTTGCATCTGGGGGCAACCTCAAGGATAGTACATACCTACGAGACAATACATTCCTCAAGGTCAACCCCAGACTCAATATGTACCCCAAGGTCAACCCCAGTATCAATTTATACCTCAAGGTCAACCCCAGTATCAGTACGTGCCTCAAGGGTATCAACCCCAAGGTCAGTACTCGAACCAAGGTTTCTAACCACCCTCCGGTCAAATGTATGTTCAAGGAACGGGAAATGTACCTTTAAATTATCAATCCTACCCTCAACCCGGTTATGGTCCTCAATATTCTCAGCCTGTTATGGGTCCGTACCCCGGAATGAATATAGTGTGGGATCCATCGCAAACTCAACAGGTGTTGCAGCCAAATGTATAGCTGTCATCTCAAACTGGACAACCCTTAGTTTCTGGTACACCACAGCAACCAGTCCAGTCTAAAATTCAAACTTTTGTACCTTCGGTAGTTTCTCAGCCTGGGCCTAGTACGCCTCGTACTCTGCTTCAAACGAATGCTACAACTACCGCAACATCTGTTCAATCTACCCCACCTACTTCCGGAGTATCGACAGGTCCGATTTCTACTGTTCCTGTATCTACTCCTCAGACATCTTTACCATCGTCTGGATCTACGATTCAAACTTCGGTTCAGATGCCTGTAGGACAACCTGGTTCAAGTACGGTTGTCACAAGTCAACCACAATTTACTTATCAACCGTACCAGGGACAATACCAATTTGGTCTAGCTGTGCAGCAGCCAGTCTATCAGTATCAAGCATACCCTGGTTACACTTATCAACAACCTCAACAACTCCAGTATGGTCCGGTTAATCCTGGTTTTCCAGGAGGACACAATATCCCAAATGCAATTCCTATTCCTAGTTATCCTGGATATCCTCCTCCTGGGGCTGGTCTCATGACCCAGAGTTTTAGGGACCCTAATCGTCAGTTACCGTTTATCGCAACTTTGGACTTGCCTGACTTGTCGCGCCTAACGAATGATCCCATTAATTATCTTCCGTTTTGGACGCCAATGCCGAATAAGTTGCCTAGTGACATTCCTAAGTGCGAAGGTAAATCAGGAGAGGACCCGTCGAGCCATGTGATGACTTGCCACCTCTGGTGTGCATCTAACTCCATTTCAGATGATTCAATCCATCTTAGAATTTTCCAGCGCACTCTAATTGGTCTCGCGGCCAAGTGGTACATTGAGTTACCGTGAGGCACTTTTTATAATTTTAGTTAGTTAGCTACCTCGTTTTTAACTCATTTTCAGTTGCCAGTCTGATATGACAATGACACGGAATTGTTAACTTCGTTAAAACAATTGACGTCCACTTACATTTCAGATCATATTCATGAGTGGAGACGTCGACGGCGTTTAGTGAAGGTTTTTATTCCGGATCAGATCTTGGCTGAGTGGTTTGTAAAATCTTTGTTGCCAAAGATCACTGAAGATGTAGCTAAAGCCAGAGTTGTTACTGAGGAGCAAGTAATTTCTCAAGCACAGTACCTTGACTTGGTCTATACTCAGTTAGGTACGTTACAAAAGAAAATCCCCAATCTTCCCAAGCAAAATGAAATCACTGTAGCTCCTTCGGGATCTCATACCACCGATGGTATGATTGGTACGGTTAACACTAAAAGTAAGAAGAAGTCTTCCAAGAATTCTTCTCCTATCATAACCTTTCCTAATTCCCCGACAGGAGATTCTTCTGCAGAGATTTCCATCGATATCCACGTTGTATATTCATCTACAGCCAAATCAAAATCCGGTGGGAAGAAGAAAGGAAAGAAGAAGAATAAAACGGACAAAAATTCAATGGAGAAACCTGAAAAATCGGAATCCAATGATGAAAAACACAAACCTCGTTATCCTTGTCTCATTTGTGACGATGAACATTTTACAAGAGACTGCCCTCATCGTGCAGAGGTTGCGAAGATTATCAAAGGTTCCCAAACGCCTGCTGTTTTGAAGGATCCTTTTCCAGCTCAAGACAGTAAGATGATAGGTTTTTCCTCGAGTGCCAATGAAGAACCCATACTGATGATGTCCCATGTTAGGATTGCAACTCGATCACAAGATTATGGTAGTAAAAGTCCTGTTGATGGTAAAGAAGCAGAATCTTCTCATTCTAATCCATCAACCTCAGCTCCCGGTTCCGATCCACTACAGATCGAGAAACCTAATCCAGATTTGGTAATCAAACCGCCCGCCAAGGGTATACTTCGAAAGTCAGCTTTCAATCCACATGCGAGAGCAGCTCAGAACTATAACATTGTTGAGGATTTAGCTGTTTCACCCTCAGCAATGCCGGCTTTGGAGGTGCTGCAATCATGTCCAGCACAACGCAAATTACTTTTGTCGGCTATAGGAGATGTTGACGTTCAAGACTCGAACCTAATAATTTTCGATCTAGAAAATAGTACACTGCATTTACCTCATCAAATGGCTTTCCAAATTCCATTGATAGTCAAAAACAGGCCTATTCATCGAACTTTGATTGATGAGGGAGCCTCAACATGTATTATGTCGATACAGTGTTGGAGATTGCTTGGTTCTCCTTCGCTAAATCAATCCCCGACAATTCTAAAGGCCTTTGATGGCCGTGGGCTTCATCCTTTTGGCATTCTACAGGATTTGCCTATAGGGGTTGAAGGAAAAACCGTTAATCTAGATGTGGAGGTGGTTGATGCCCCTCTAGATTACAACCTTCTCTTGGGTCGAAGTTGGTCTTACGCTATGACAGCGGTCGTTTCATCGGTCTTTCGGGTTATAAAGTTTCCTCATAATGGAAAGATCGTAACAATAGACCAGCTGGCTTACTTTTCATCTGACCCAGCCTCTTCTGAAAGTATTCAGCATGTCGGTAAAACGACTATCCCGTATAAGGATGTTGGAGTAGGACTAGTTAAAGATGTCGGTTTACTGGGAACTTTTTCTTTTCCTCCGATCAACGCATCGTCTTCATTTGCAACCATTCATATGATTACGTCAGACACCATTGTTTATGATGATCCTTGGATCATTCCTTCTGAATCTGAGATAGACTCATTTGGTGATGTCATGCCTTTGAGTCCATATGAAATTGCGTATGAGGCCGTGAAATCGTTTACCGACCCATCTTCAACCGAAATTGACTTCATGAATGTGGTCCGTGAGGAATCACTTTTCACATCAAGCTCAGATTTAATCACGTTTTCTGAGCTTGTTCACTCTGATGAGCAAATTCGTGAAATCCTATGTGTAGATGATTTACCATGGTAAGATCTCCATCACAGATCTTCGTTTTTACCCAAGAATGATCGTTTTGAAAATTATTTTTCATCAATTTTTACGACTAAATATGTCAAGGAACCTCAGAATCAAATGAAACATCCCGATTCAGAGTTAAATTTGGGAAACATCTCTCGAACTATTCCTATTGACATTTCGGTTAAGCCTGGAATTGTTGAGAACATTCATATAGGTGCCTCGTGTACAGATGACGAAATTCAAATATATAAGGCCCTATTTCAAGAATTCTGCGACGTGTTTTCCTGGTCCTATGAGGAAATGCCAGGAATTGATCCCACGATTGTTGTTCATGAGATTAAGACTTTCTCGAACACTAAACCCGTCCGGCAATGTTTGCGTTAGATTCACCCAAGAAAAGCTGCTGCAATTAAAGCACAAGTTGAAAAATTACTCAAAGCAGGTATCATTTATCCAATCCCATTAACAGATTGGGTATCGAATATTGTTCCAGTTAACAAAAAGCAGGGAACAATAAGAATATGTATCGATTATAGGGACATCAATCGAGCCTGTCCAAAGGACAATTACCCCACTCCCTATATCGATCAAATCATTGATGATTGTGCCGGCAGCGAAATATTCTCCTTCATGGATGGTTTTTCCGGATACAATCAAATCAACATTCTACCTGTCGATCAACCAAAAATGGCTTTCATTTGTCCATGGGGGACATTTGCTTATTGCAAGTTACCTTTTGGGCTCAAGAATGCCGGAGCAAATTTTCAAAGGGCCATGTCTTATGCATTTCATGACATCAAGCACATTGTGCAACCCTATCTCGATGATTTGCCTGCTCATTCATTACATCGAGCTGATCACCTTGTCCATTTACGAGCAATCTTTATGAGGTGTAGGCATTATCGGATTCGGTTGAACCCACACAAATGTGTCTTTTGTATAGAAACGGGTCGATTGCTGGGGTTTGTAGTTTCGAAAGCCGACATTCGCGTCGATCCCTCGAAGGTCGAAGCTATTGTCAATTTGCCTCCTCCTTCGAGTCTTCGCCAACTCCAAAGTTTGCAAGGGAAAGCAAACTTTTTACGACGATTCATTCCTAACTACGCCGAGGTTACAAAGGGTTTTACCCGGTTGTTGAAATAGAATACTCCATTCTATTGGGATGAGATAGCTCAGAAATCTTTTGATGCACTCAAACACGCGTTGACCCATGCACCGTTATTGCATCCTCCCAACTACAACTAGGATTACTTCTTGTATCTCACCGCCTCTCATTCCACCATTGGAATGGTCTTAGTTCAGGAAGATGAATTCGGTACTGAGCATGTGATATATTACCTTAGTCGAACTTTAAATCCAATTGAGCTAAAATACTCACATGTGGAGAAATTGGCATTGGCAGCTGTTCAAGCTGTCCAACGTTTTTGTCACTACATTTTACTACGTAAAACTACAGTAATTTCGGATTGCAACCCTATGATCTACATTTTGACCCAGCAATTGCTGGGGGGCAAGTACTCTAAATGGATTGTTATCCTGCAGGAGCTCGACTTGGAATTTGAAAAATCTAAGTCTAAGAAATCTTTAGTTTTTGTGGAATTAATGTGTGACTTCCCGCGTGCTAACACGGAAACTGTGGCGGAGGAGCCCATTGCGGACGAATCCTTGTTTCTAATCAGCACTTTAGATCCGTGGTATGGGGATATCATCATTTATATCTAGACCAAATCCTTTCAGCCAGAAATTTCAAGGTCAGAACGTCGGAAAATTCGATTCCAGTCCCAACAATACAGGATTATTGGAGATACTCTTTATCACCGTGGGGCAGACTCTGTTTTTCGACGTTGAATAACTCACGAGGAAGCTGAAAAGGTTCTAAATGACTGTCACTCTAGAGCGTGTGGCAGTCGTATGTCTGGGTATGACACAACCCAAAAGATATTGCGCGCTGGCTACTTTTGGTCGTCTTTGTTTAAAGATTGTATTACTGCGGTCTAAAAATGCCACAACTGCAAATATTTGATCGAAAGATACGCGCTCCACCTACTCCTCTCCACCCTATAATTGCCGTTGGTCCTTTTGCCAAATGGGGTATCGATTTTATTACATGTAACCCTCACTCGGCCGGGGGGCATGCGTATATCATCCTTGCGGTAGATTATTTTACCAAGTGGGCCGAGGCGATGCCTACATTTGAGGAAGACGGCAAGACAGCTGCAATTTTCGTGTTCAATCATATAATTGCTAGGTTTGGTGTCCCACAAGTGATAATCACTGATCATGGGCATCATTTTCGAAACGTTATGATGACCGAACTTACAGGCCAGCTTGGTTTGCGTCACGATAGGTCAACCCCTTATTATCCACAAGCTAACGGTCTGGTTGAATCCATCAACAAAGTTTTAGTCATCATGATCCGACGAATCATTGGGATTCAACGGTCGAATTGGCATAACATGTTATTTTCAGCGCTTTGGGCATACCGAACTTCAGTGAAAACATCAACAGGGTTCACTCCTTTCCAACTAGTCTATGGTCTGGAAGCTTTGTTACCCATTGAATGCTAAATCCCGTCACTGCAAATGGCCATCGAGTTACTTCCAGCCACTTTCGAACAGGAAAAGCGTTTGTTATACTTGGATCAATTAGATGAGAATCGACGTGATGCTACATTGGTGATCGAGACTCACGCAAAACGTATGAAAGCTCAGTATGATCGAAATGTGACCCCTCGAAATTTTTTGGAAGGTGATCTAGTCATAGTTTACGATCAAGCTAATGATAAATTAGGCGCTGCAAAATTCGTTCCTATGTGGCATGGTCCCTATATTGTCAAGCGAAAGCTAGCAAAAGGGGCCTATGAATTGGTAGACTTTGACGGGGACTCTTTAGGTAAACCCAGAAATGGTCTTTACTTGAAGAGGTATTATGCTTAAAGAATGGGTATGGAGATTTTTAGTTAGGATAGTGTTTCTTTCTAGCTGGTGTGTTTTAGTTTAAAAAGTGTGCTTAGATTAGAGAGTGTTTTTTCGTCATTATTCCTGCTTATCTTGGTTTTACTCTTGATATTGCAGATGTCGATGCCTCTCCAAACATACATTGGTTTCGCTGATGGTGCTTGTCGTAATACACAGAATATTTCTTCCGCAGCTTGGGTTATCTATTCACCCTCTGACGAGTTAGTATTTATGCATGGGGTAAGCCTCGGTCAAACAACGAACAACATTGCCGCGTATAGTGCAGTGATTGAGTTATTATCTGAATTTATTTCATTTGGGATTTGGAGTTTGATAGTGAGGTTAGATTCTGAACTCGTTGTATTGCAGCTTAATAGAGTGTATGTCATTAGAAATCCAGTATTATTAAGATTATTTTTGAGAGTGTGTCTCTTGGAACGTGAATTTGATTATATTGAATATCAGCATATTCCAAGATCTTTAAATACATTAGCAGATGCAATTGCTTCTCGAATGTTAAGTAGACATTTGCAATAATCATACATGTAAATTTAAAACCATTCCATAACATGATTTACAAGATAAGCTGGTAATAGTGATATATATATATATATATATATATATATATATATATATATATATATGAGTGTGTCGAAAAATACATTGTCCTCGATCATCGGTTGAAAAACACCTTATGATCGGAAAAAATGATAAGTACAAAAAACAAAAATGTCATATGTGCCCACAATAGGCGATCATCCTATCACTGGTGATGATCTCGATAAGAAACCACTGCATGGGCCACCTTGCAAAGGAACCTCCTAAAAGGTCCTGGGACCCCAATCACATAGTGCTGAAGTCGATGAGGAATGTCATCTATAGTGGTCTCCGGAATATCTCCTGTCAAGCGCTCGAGATGACCCTCCAACTCGGTCAAAACCTCTGCTGATTTGTCCTGTGGGGCTGGCGCGGCTGCAACTGGCTGTTTCCTCTCGTAAGGCCGGAGAGTGGCTGGTCGCTGTGGACCCACATCTGCGTTTGAAACTTTTGCTATCAGTTTTGGGACAATGGAAAAATAATAAAAAATTTAAATAGGAAAAATGTTGAAAATGATTTTACCTGAGTCATCCCACTGCTCTCCTGATAGAAGAGCCATGTCTGGGTCGCCACTAAAATCTACCCCAGCGTAAGGGAAGTCCTGAAAAGAAAAGACCTAGTTTTCCAACCATTGGAAATACTCAGGTTTGAATCGAGCAACCTCTATCCTCTCGTCAGGGTGACGGGCCATTACTGTGACCCATCGCATCAATTTGGGCTCTCGAGGAAGCCCAGCTCCAATAGTAAGGTACTGCGGGATCAAAATGGGAACCCTCTCCAGACCAAAAATCACAACCAAAGCCCCATAATCAAAGGTCTTTAGTTGTCTGTTCTTGGCCCTGGTCAGTTGGCCTTTCACATTGGCCAACACAGCATCGCACCAGTTGAGGATGGTGCCTCGAAAGCAATCAACTGCCATATGCATCTGGGATCCGGTGGCAATATGTAATGCGGCACTCCCGCAAAGTCTGGTGACAGTAAACGCGATCATCATGAGTTCAAGACGGGATATGGTTTTTATGTCTATCCCTTTGTCTCTAGCCTGGCTATTGCAGAACTCTAGCCGGAGGCTATTGACAGACTGGCCACCTGGCCTAGCCCCAAACAGAGTCAAGTCTTCGCCTCTCTTAGGCAAACCAGTCAAGAAATATATGTCTGTCGGCTCAATTTCGAGCTGGTGCCCACCAATGAAGAAGCACTGGTCCTGTATGCTCCATCTGTCAACTAGCCACTGTAGGAAATCCACCTGAGCCTTCATGCCAGGAATGGCCCAGAATTTGTATAAGCTGCACGCCCTCAAAGCATCAAGTGAAGGTTGATGGTTCCATGCGGCAGCATCCATGTCCTCATGCTCTCGTTCACGCCAATCTAGCATGATGTACTCTCTGCATCAAGTACAAAGATAATTTAGAATGCCAGAAATTATTTTGTTTGGTCCAATTTTGAGAATTTTTGGGTTAAAAACCCTTACGGCGGGGACCGCACCCTCTGTGTTAGACACAGTGTGTGGGACCGCACCTTGTCTACATGGAAGGTGTGGATGCCTGACTTTTTCCCAATGGAGAAAAATTCAGGGTCCGCAGGCTAGCAGTGGTACACCTGCGGGCCCCCACGCGCTGGTTTTAAGCCTAAAAACCCTCCCAAAAATTAAATGAACACCTAAAACAAGAAATGAAACAGTTAAAAATGAAGAGTAGGATGATGTGGATTACCTGGAGAAGACGACGTTCGATTCCGACGGTTGGATTTTCCGCAATCTTCACGGGAAGTTTTCTAAACAAAAGCACTATTTTCTCACCCAAAACTCAAACGGTAAAAATGTATTGATGAAGGCCCCTTTTATAAGTTTTTTGAGTAAATAAATTGCAAATTTGTTGATGTTTCACTTTGGAAAGGTATTTTTGCGAGATTTTTATCCATTTCAAACAGGTATGAGTAATTTTGGCGTTTTTGTTCAGGATAACGGATTATTCAGGCGAAATCTATCATTTTCGACGAAAAAACATTTAGAGTCACCTTTAAGCTCTTTTCTGACTCCTGAAACATGAAAAGATTACTGAGTTTTTCTTTTAAACTCGTAAAAACGGAACTAAAAGACGGTCCACTTACAGCTCTTTTCTGACCGTAAAAACATGAAAAGATTGCCGGATTTTTGTCGTTTCAAATTCGATATTGGTTATAAAACGACGTGTCATTGATCACTTTTTTACTTTTTTCGGATCAAGGGCACTAATTACGAAAAGTACTCCTTGGTTGTAAAGATCAAGCGGTTCTCTCAAGTATTATTTTATACTTTTTCGGGCTTGGGAGACACAAATTTACGAAAAAGGTCAACCCTGGAGTTTTCTTAAGTTTTTTCAGACTCTCTAAAATTGAAAAATGTTGAGTTTCTCCTATATTGGACTCGTTAAAATTTCACAGTAAAGGACCTGTTCAATTACAAACAGGAATGAACCACTCCTTCTTAGGGTTCGAATTTAAAATAAGTTGGACTCATCCGAAGGATGAGCTTATAATCAAGCAAATGTTATGCTCCTCAAGCTTGTCAAAAATAAAGAGGTACTTGCTAGAAATGGTGGGGGAAAAGAGAGAAAAATGAGCCTGTTTGTCATACTTTGTAACCACTCTTGAACACGACACTTTTATTCACCTGGGTTGGGAAATCCTTTGCCTAACAGTTGATCAAACCACATTGAAAGTCTTCAGCGGTTTTTGGATATTAACTTTGGGTCAATTGTCACCAAGCCATATGTCGTGTCGTTATGTGTTCAAGAGGTCACTTCCAATAAACCATTCATCTGCAAAATATCTGTCATCCATCTTGACCATCCCTGAGTCAGTCCTTGCAACTAAATTTCTTCAACTTGATCTATGATTTCGTGTTGTGGGCTTGCCTGCGACAGATCGCTTTCTATCGACTTCAGCTCATTATCTAGAAAGATGATCTAGAAATCGTCAGTACCTTGAGATCTGCATGCCTCAATGGCAGGTTTCTCACCTTTGATGACAATTTGCATCATCGACCTTCGATCAGAGGATTCCGTGACATGTTTGACATCAACACATTTATTCACATTTCATGGATTGTACTGGGTACTTTGAGAGCCATTGACATCATTGGTGGTTTCTCTCACACGTGTTAATATTTTAGATCATTGACTGGTAATCAATTGGTTTCTACCACGTTCGACATCAACACATTCATTCGCATGGATAGAATCGTACTGTTTCAGGAAGTAGAAATGGAGACCCTGGATCTAGTTTCCGCAATCCAGGTTGTGAGGAATTTTGTATTCATTATATAATGGACTATTCACAAACAGATGGTTGCACCCATACTGTGTCCACATGAGTCTATACTTGTGATGTTTTACAAGATCATTCCTGTATCAGAGCAGTAGTTAGTTTTCTAAGTCAGTTTTGATCTGAGTATGGGAATGCCTACCTTAGCGATGATATGATCTCATATATATATCTTGCATTGAATGTTTTTACAGGTTCCAACCGGGCTCTCCACAAGATGATCCTCAAAATGATAAAGTACTTCACTCTTCCTAAATGATAAATGAAATCCTCGTCTACTACAAACTTCGCACTTTAGGGGCAAATCTGTTACACAAAAATATCGTCACCATGATTATTTGCAGTCAGTATGGGTCTATCATCACTTGTACTGTCCTCCTAAGCAAGTCGCAGACCTCAGCTCTTCAAGTAAAGCTTTGAAAATAAGAGAAAGACATTAAAAATCAATGAAACTCTGGTTCCGCACTTTCTCTCACTGTTACCTACGGTCCCACACCTTCTGTTTACAAAAACTGCGGGCCTGCCCGCTCTGTCCCTAAAGGTGTGGGTGCAGACCCCTGTGAAAGTCAAAAAGGCGCAAGTTTATTCTAAAAAACTCACTTTGGGTTAATTCTAGATGATTCTAGAAGGAATTTTGACGTGGATTTTCCGCTCTTTGGTGGTTCATGCATCCCAAAAGAGAAGGAGCTAATCCCTTGATGAGAGGAGCTATCCCTTTGAAGGAGGACCTAGTAACTTCCCTCCATTGCACTATAAATTTAGGCATTGGGCTGGTTGCTAGAGAGGTTAGAAGCTGAACATTTTTGAGGGTAAATGCTGGTGAAATTAAGACTTCCTAGTTGAGCTTAAGAGGAGAGATCACATACCTTTTTGGCTTCATTGGGAAGTGAGTGAAACTTGTCAAAGTAGAGGAGACTTCTTGCTGGACCCTGGGAGGAGCTTGTACAGCGTCAAGGCACAAGTTGTAAAGTTCTTCTTCTTTTGAATTAATACAATCAAACTCATTTTTCTCAACAAGTATCTCATGTTATTTGTTTCATGAACTCCTTGACTTTCATGTTAAATATGTTTTATGATATTGGCTTTTCAGGTGCTATTTAATTTGTTTGCTTGTTTTTGTTTGCAGATTCATGACAAAGGAGCTCATTTGGATCGAGGGAGTGAAAGGATCCATAAACTTGCGTAGGACCTAAGGTAGGCCCTAAAACACTTGTTTGCCATTGTTTATAAAAGCATATTTAGAGAAAGATAGTGTCTGGTTGGTTTGCTTGTCATTAGGTCTTCTTTAGATTCTAGGAAGGTCTATCTTGTCCGCAAGATCGACTTATTCCGTGTGACAATAGTTCCGGGAGATATTTCATAAATGGATATTCCAGAGCTCAGCAGAGTATCAACAGATTTGATTATTTGAGAGATGATGTATAATGTTACAAACCTAACAATTTTGGACACCTGGATAAAGATTATAGACTTGGAAGTTCTTCAAAGGAATTCTCACAAAATTAGAATGAACAAGTATGGAAAAAGAAGATTGAAAGGTGTGCTCTCACTCTCAAGGCTCAAAGCAATAGAAACGTTTGGTATGCTGACAGTGGTTTCTCAATGCATATGATTGGAGATAGATATAAGTTCATATCCTTGAAGGAAAATAAGGATGGAACAATGTCGTTTGGAAATGACGGGTCTTCAAACATCATAGGAACATGTGTGGTCAAACTTGGAAGCAAGGATGCATTAGCGAAGGATGTGTTATTAGTTGAAAATATGAATCACAATCTGCTCAATGTTGACAAATGTGTGATCAAGGGCACATGATGTTATTCAACTCTAATAAATGTGAAATCAGGAAAGGAAAATTTGGAAAAATTGTGGCTACAACAAGTAGAGCTCCAAATGACATATACATTTTGGATGAAACACCTAAAGGGTGTGTTTTGGCAAAAAGATATGAAATTTGGTTATGACACAAATGAATGGGACATATAAATTTCGACAATTTGGTGAGGATCAACAAAATGGAAGCAGTAAGAGAAATCCATAAAATTTCAAAACCTACCAATACGATATGTGAATCTTGTTGGCATGGAAAATTGGAAAATGTTGAGTTCAAGACAAAGGAACACTTTGTGTCACGTCCATTGGAATTAATAAATATTGATCTATGTGGTCCTATGAGAACAAAAGATTTAGATGGTGAATTATACTTTATGCTAATGATAGATGATTATGCCAGAATGACAACCTTTAGTTTCTTAAAGAAAAGGTCTAAGGCATTCAAATGTTTCAAAATATACAACGAATTGGTCGAAAATGAAACCAATTTGAAGATCAAATGTCTGAGATCAGATAATGGCGAAGAATTCATGTAAAAAACATTTCAGTAATACTGTGATGAAAATGGAATAAAAATGCAATTCTCAACAGCCAGAACACCATAGTAGAATGGAGTTGCTGAAAGAAAAAACAAAATCGTGCAGGAAATGGCTAGAACAATGTTAAATGACTCCAAATTAGATGATAAATTCTGGGTTGAAGAAATTGATACATTTGTATTCATTATAAACATAGGTCAGCTCAAGAACAACGGTAACATGACTTCGTATGAACTATGGAAAGGAAGACCGACTAATGTCAAATACTTCAAAATATTTGGAAGTAAATGCTACATCAAAAGAGAAGACCAAAAATTGGGAAGTTTGATTCCTACGTTGACGAAGGTACTTTCATTGGTTATTCACGCAAAAGAAAGGCTTATAGATGCTACAACTGAGACAAAAACAAATAGTTGAAAGCATAAATGTTACTTTTGATTAAGACTGTGTTCCAAAGGATAACAATGAGATATTCTCTTCAAACAAATTTGAGGGGCTTGAGGTAGAATCTATGAAGGATGAAAAAGAAGCTCCAAAACAAGACCAATCAAATAAGGAAACAACAGTCAACCGAGAGGAAATAAGAAATTATTAGCAGGATGTACAAAAAACTTCTCCAAAAGTTTTAAAATAATGGTGTCAAAATAATCATTCATCAAATGGAATCATTGGCAACATAAACGAAGGAATTGGAACCAGAAGAATTCGACTGCTTTGTTCATCACAACAAGCCCACCTTGCTCTTTTAACAACTTTTTGTTAGAAAATTATATATTATAGAGCAATGGAACACATAAAATATATTGCAGAAATATAAACAAAGAAAACACATAAAACAAGAGAGACACATATATACTTTGTTCACCCAATTTAGGCTACGTCCACAGAGAAATAGCCAGTCCTTCCTTTTATATTATCTAGCAAAATGAAGAGATACAACTTACAACAGATTCGTTGTAATTCCCTCTTTTCTCTCACACAATCTCCTCTCTCTTTCTCGCTCATAATATCGATGTACATAGACGCAATACAATTCCCTCATATATAGTGAGGGATTTCCTTCTAGGGAAAAAAACCTAAATTAAACATAGCTTCTACAGTCAGATATCCTCCTAATGAACGGCCCAGATTGACTACGAAATTACAACATTTTACAAGGCAATTTTACATCTATTTTTCGCTTCGGGGGCACTATCCCCGATCCCATGCCGAAGGGGGCTCCCAAAGATCAAAACCACCCCCCCACCCCCGACCCCCTTGTATAGCAAATATTATGGGTGGCGTTGCTGCCACATTATGAACTGGGGTCCAATGTGGTGATGCCTCTAAATAAAGAAGATAATCATGCTCCACACCCAACACGTTTAAGCCTAGAAATTTTGAGGAAGCTAGTCAAGATGAACATTGGGCGGCAGTTATGAATTAAGAACTAGATCAAATTGAGAAGAACGAAACTTGGGAATTGGTTCCATGACCAAAGGATAAAATGTTATTGGAACTAGATGGGTCTTCAGAAACAAATTGAATGAGGATGGACGTGTTACCAGGAATAAGGAAAGATTAGTCTGTAAAGGATATGCACAAGTAGAAGGAATTTATTTTGTATAAATATTTTCTCCCATTACTAGAATGGAAGCTATCAGGATGTTTCTCGCTTATGCATGCTCGAGGAAAATCAAGGTGTACCAATGGATGCTAAGTGAGCCTTTCTAAATGGTGAATTGGAAAAAGAAGTTTACATTGAATAACCCGAAGGTTTTCTACTCTCTAACAAAGAAGGCACCATATGGTCTCAAGAACACTCCTAGGGCTTGGTATGCTCTTCTTTATGGATATCTACATCAAAAAGGATTTAAGAATGGAAGTGCTGACAACAATCTCGATGTGAAAGTGGATCAAGATAACCTAACGATTATTGAGGTATATGTGGATGATATAATATTTGGAAGCAATGATAACAGATTGAGTAAAACCTTTTCCACAAAGATGCAAAGTGAGTTTGAAATGTCTCTAGTTGGCGAGCTGGCATGCTTTTTAGGGCTTCAGATATCTCAGCAAGATAAAGGAATATTTATATATCAAACCCAGTACATCAAGGAAGTGCTCAAAAAATTCAAGATGGAATATTGCAAGCATGTCCTTATCCCAATGGTAACAGGTTGCAATTTAAGTTTAGAATATTTGTCAAAGGATGTGGACCAGAGGTTGTATAGATCTATGAATGGTAGTTTTCTATATGTGACAACCTTTCGGCCAGATGTAATGCAGGCAGTTGGACAAGTAGCAAGATTCGAAGTAGCACCAAAATAATCTGATATTATTATCGTCAAAATAATTCTTCAATATCTTAAGGGCACATCAGAATATGGTTTATGCTATCCCAAAGGAAACGATCTAGTTATCCAAGCTTATACAGATGTAGATTAGGCAGGAAGTGTTGATGATCATAAGAGTTCCAGTGGAGCAACATTTTATCTAGGTGGTTGCCTTGTTTCATGTTAAGTAAAAAGAAGTCTTCAATCTCATTATCCATAGCAGAAGCATAACATATCACAATCGTAGCTTGTTGTACTCAAGTTCTTTGGATGAAGCAAACTTTGCAAGATCTTGAAGTCAAGTTTGATGAGCCCATTCCCATATTCCATGATAACACAAGTGCCATCAATATCTCCAAGAATCTTGTGATGCATTCCAAAACAAAGCACATTCCAATCAAATATCAATTCGTTAGAGAGAAGGTCATTGAAAAGAATATCAAGCTTGAATATGTTGGCACAAAGGAACAAATTGCTAACATCTTTACTAAATAATTACCTCGTGAAGCATTTGAGTATCTTCACCAAAATCTTGGCATTCTCCCAAGTTCTCATTAAACTCTTTCTCTTATCTAACTAAGTAGAAAGGGGGAGTGGAGGTGAGTATAGGTTCGCATGATGGTAGTTTGTTAGGGGGAGTTAACCTTTTCCATTGATGTCAAAAGGGGAGAGAAGGCAGTATGAAGAGGTGTCACGATCACAAGGGGAGTACTTGTGTTGCCATCAATTCCAAAGGGGAATATTTTTTATCAATGGTTGTCATTGATGTCAACCCAAGTAGAACCAGGGGCTACCTTGATCTTGCATGGACATTTTGACTTGACAACTCTTTTTATTCTAAGTCAAGGATCTTCTAGATGGATTCTACTCATCGAGATGTTTCCATTGATATATGGAATGCCACATAGTTCTTCATGGTTTGAGAGTTATTCGTGTTTGAAGTTATTAACCCCAGTTAGTGGGCTAAAACCCCATGGGGTTGGGGCATGGAACTCATCATTGGTTGTGATAATTGAATATTAAATAATTAATAATGATTTATACTCCTAAAATCCCTCCAACGTTCACTTGTTAAGGACCCTCTCAACTCAAGGCATTTCAATAAATAGTGATCCTCATATCCTCCTCTTGTAAGTACTTTCAAAGAACTATCTGGTGAGAAGACCTATGTAATTTTTCGGCCCTCATGAGCTTCTAATGCAGGATCTCTTTCAGGGAGTTGAAGGTTTTGTTGAGGTCTAGTTAGGGTACAAAATTATGATCAAGTTTGAAGGTCTTCTTTGAAGTAAGTTTGAAGGTCTGTTGAAGGAATTTAAGGATCTTCTAGATGGGTTCTACTCGTTGAGATGTTTACGTTGATATATGGAATGCCATGTAGTTCTTCATGGTTTAAGATTTATTCTTGTTTGAAGTTAGTAACCCTAGTTAGTGGGCTAAAACCCCATGGGGTTGTGGCCTGGCACTCATCATTGATTGTGGTCATTGAATAGTCAATAATTAATAATGTTTTATGCTCCTAAAATCCCTCTGATGTTCACTTGTTGAGGACCTCTCAACTTAATACATTTCTATAAATAGTGACCCTCATATCCTCCTCTTGTAAGTACTTTCAACGAACTATCTGATGAGAAGACCCATGTAAATGTTTGGCCCTCGTGAGATTCTAACATAGGATCTATTATAGGGAATTTAAGGTTTCGTTGATTTTTGGTTAGGGTACAAAATTATGATCAAGTTTGAAGGTTTGTTTTGAAGGAAGTTTAGAGCCTTGGATTCTATGATTTTGCTACTTCAAACAGGTCATCGTGGAATTTTTGCTATAAATTGTTTCCTACAAAGCTTAAGAGGCTGAAATTAAAACCCATTTGATCTGAAATCTTGATGAACCTCGTGACTAAATTTTAGATCTTGGTTTTCTATAATTTCAAAGATATGATCTAAGGAAGTTAGGGCTTTTGTAGGCTCCTGAATTCCATGTCAAACAGGTGAACTTGGGAAAATCGTCATAACTTTCTCTCTGAGCGTTGGATTCAAATTTCATAAATAGTGATAGAAATAGGATGGACTTTAGTTTGTTGGGTATTTTTTTCATGGCACAAAGTTGAAGCAATGGCATGTGGCACTTCGTACAAGTTTTCTCTACTGAACTACTCTATAATAAGGTCATACTGAGAGTTTGGGCATAACTCTTTCTTAAATAATCCAATCTCAATCAAACATATGGGGTTGGAAAGAGGACTCAAAGGGATACGACAGGACATAATTTCAGACCTTGAAGATCTGAAATTACATAAATACAACAGATTCAATACCAAGCTCCTAGAAGGCAAGAAAAAGTATGCATTCAAGGATCATTGCAGTAAGGACCACACATCAACAGTCAAGGGTAAGTTTGCTACAAAAAGGTATGTATGATAAGTGATTTCATTTGAATTTTGAATATCATCTCTAACATGTGTTTTTGCAGGATAGTGTAATTATTTTGTTTGTGTATTGATTTGGGTCTTGTTCATTAATGCATGTGCAGGAAGGAGGACACTTCAAGAAAACTCAGAAACATACTAGAAGGACATGCAACGCCAAAGTACCATTAATTGAAGGAAGCATGGAAATACCTCAACAGCTGCAAGTGATCCAAGAATCCATGTCAATTCAAGCGTCAATTCTTGTTAAGAGTCAGCGTTGTAAAAGATCATCATTGTACAATTGTAAAAGAGTCATTATTGTAAAAAGTCAATCTTCCTATGGTTGAAGAGGCATTGTTGGGAGGTATAGGAGTCATTTTTGGATGATGTCATGGTCAGGTTTCAAGTCATAGTGTGACTGGGTAATGGGTCAAGTACAAGAAAATCATTGTAAATTATATTGTATCGTAGATCATTGTCCCTACTACAGGAGTCCACACCCTTGTTACATTTCTGGTCATTATAGGGTGGAAGGGAGGTGTTAGGTAGGTGCATGAAGTTGCATACAGGTTGGAGTCTGTGGACACTTCAGAGTGGTAGGTTGGTCTAGGATGTTGGGGCATCCATTGAGTTGACTACTAAAGAAACTAGGGCATTGGGCCATCCTTCTAGTGGGATTTGGAGAAGAATGCTTTTCTAGAATTCTAGAAAGTTGTAACGTTCATTTCAGTGGGGCTAAAGATTAAAGAATTTATTAGAAAAATGTTCGATGGTTTTTTACTTGGAGGGGGTTTTCCACCTAAAATTCTTGTGCCTATTGTGTTATTTTGTTTACTGTTGCTATTCGATAAACATTAATAATAATTGAGTATTAACTAATGCTCTGAAAATATTTAAAAGTGATCATTGCTAAGGAATACTAATTCACCCCCCCCCCCCCCCCCCAGTATTTCCAACAACCATGTGGTCCATAAATGGTAGGTGTATGGCCTATCCATTTCACTAATGTGAATACTTTGTAAAATAATTGAATGATGTCTCTGCAATTAAAAATAGGTTGAGATCAAGAGTCTTCATTTATTATTTATTAACTAGTTACAAAGCTTAGTATGAAAATCCAATAAATAAAATCTAGGCTAGTTGAATGTCAACCAAAGGAAAATAAGGCTACCCTATTTCATATTTCATTCACTACACAGTTGCTTGCAATCCCAATTTCACAACAATCTACAACTCTACCAATGCCAAAATGAAGTAGCTCTATGGTAAAATGGGTGAAAACAACAATGTTTTAGTGTATGGTATTGGAACTATTTGAAAATTTTTATGCTCATACAAAGCCACCACAAAATAACAAACACTTAGCCGAAAAAAAACATTTCTCAAAGGAGAGAGAAATGACATAGAAAAAAAAAGAAAAATTCCCAACAATATAAAAAGAACCCAACAATTAGTCAAACTCAATTAAATCAATTTGCAACCTCCTATATAAGTTCTCTAACACTTATATGACAACCATTAACATTCAATCTCTAAGGATAATGGATGGAGGAGAATAGAGCATTATTGTCATTCATTAAATACTAATGGAAATTGGTTGATTAAGAGAAATACAATGTGGAACTTTTCATTATGACTATATGTGCAACCAACAATAACAAACATCATAAATAAAAATAATAATATCACCCAAAGCATTCTACATAACATTAAAACGCACACACCTATAAATATTGAGATGTTCCTAGATGCCCAACTGGAAGAAAACCAATTTGATTTGAGAATTTTATTATGTAGGAAATTGGGCATAAGAGGATGATCTATGCATATTTAATTTATTTTTACTCACTAGCAAGGGATTTGTAGATGACCATGGCTCAACAACACTCGTCATTCGTTATGGGACAAACTCAATGTCTTCTTCTCCTCCAACCATTAAGAAAACTACTTCTTTGAGATCTCATCTTTGCTACTACCCTTATTTATTTACTCCTCAATATCTATTAAATTCCTTTCTTCTCCATAGAATTCATTTTTAATGGCCTATCTTGAAATGATAACCATCACAATAATTTGTTTCAACTTCCAAGTGAATTTTGGACATTTACTCAACTTTGTTAAGAAACATTTAAATACTTATTACAAAGTTTACGAAGATATTTTTATGAGCATCTAATTTGGATTAGTGCCACTTTATGAGATGAATGTATCTATTTCCATTACGTACAAGAGAACTCTCACAAGTTCTTGTCCAACAAATTGTATTTGAAATTCTAATTATGCATCTTGATTAGAGAAAACCCAACACTAAAGAAAAGGTCATACTCAAAAATACTTTTTGATAAGTGCATATAATAAGGGAACCATCTATGTGTGGATATAGGATCAATGCAACCATGACAAGGAAAACAATGTTTTCCCACATGTTGAGACTAGGCATAGATGTTGAACATTGTGTGGTTTATCATAAATTGTTTTCACAGTGTAATTCAACTAGAATCCTCTCTTCATGCTCTCTCAATTGTTTTTTTGATCCAATAAGAGTATTTCCTTCTATTAATCAAGAAAAAATATTACATAATGTACATTTTGTGAGATAGTGCCAAAAATAGCAACATCTGAAACAAACAAAACCACAAAACCAGTGCATACACCACCAATGCACTACATGAACAATCACACTAAAAAACCTTCTTTCCTTCTTAACTCAAAAGAAAAAATAAAAGTTCCAATGCAATGATGGGTCCGCTAGACTTCGGAAGTCCCGCTCCACAAAGAGCCCTTCACTTCTTAATGAGGAGGGCCCACCAAAACCTACGACCCAAAAAACCAATGGCCCACAAAGCCCTGAACGAGCCATCCAGCCTTCAAGGATCCGATAGCTATGATCTATTTCGGAAGCACCAACATGCCCACCACTTAATACCCAATTGGACCTGAAATGAAAACAAAAGTTGTTTCTAGGAAATTTCAGGTCCGTTTTCTGTATTAACTGTCGATTATTTATGCTGCCCAACTCCTGTGTGATCCAAACCTCTCCGATCCGACTGCTCTAATACGATTTCGGGCCCACAACATGCACACTCATTAAAATTCCAAACGGGCCTGATGGGTGGCATTAGCCGCTGCTCTATAAATTTTCGGGTCCGTTTTCTGGGCTATCTGTCATGCAACTTTCTACCCGATATTCGTCAGATGTTAGCGGTCATTGCCATCAAAGGTCATATTCCCTTCAACCTGCTCACTCTTTACTCCTTTCCTCTTTCCTAACATTGGTGCACTATTTGTTGCCTCCTCAGGTTGAATTATTACCTGTCTTTCATGCTTTGAAGATATTCCCTATCTGCGGTTGCCTGTCTGTGACAGTTCTTGTGCAGTGTCCCTGAGGGAGTCGCCTCCCATTCATAGCATCTGTTATCTCTTGTACAAAGCACACCCTCATTCGCCAGACGATCTGCTAGTCTATTGGCATTTCTGTGAACATGAACAAATCTGAGTGTTCTTAGGGTCCTCAGGTGGAGTTGAATACGTTGATAGACCTGCAATAACCGCCAATGTTTGGATACTTTTTCTGGTGCCGAGCCATTGCCTATGTTTTTGACCGAATTAATCGTTAATTCAGAGTCTGCCTCTATGATTGTATTGTGTAAAGTGTACTCAATCAAGATTGCTAGGCATTGCTCTAGGGCCATGAGCTCTGCCATATTGTTTGCGGAATTCCCCAAATGACTATGAAAGATAAATTTTATGCTTCCTTGTTCATCTCTTATGACTACTCCATAACCAGCAACCCTAGGGTTTCCCTTAGAGGCTCCATCTATATTAAATTTCAAAAATCCATGGGGGGGTGGTTGCCAGAAGTCCTTCCCCTCTGTTGTATGTTTTACTATCTTTCTTATGCCCTGGGGGACATGTGGCTGGAGGCCCAAATGCAAAATAATCTGAGCATCCTAGTTACAAGGAGGGTTCTTATGGGGTTGCTTTATAAGGGTGTTTACAGTTTCTTTGAGTTGTCTTAAAATATGAGCTATGATGCTCTAGCCCACAAGGTATATGGATTACAGTCTCAGACCCGTAGACTTATTATTGCGATTTGACTTATCTATATCTTACTTACGATAACGCTAATGATAACAATTGGTTTTGTCGAGGCTTATGCTGTTGTTCACAAGTGTGTGTCTACTGATTAGTGCCACTATCGGACCAGCATGAATGAAACTACCTGACCTCCCTGAATGTCACTACCCCCTCTCTGAATGTCTTTGCCTCTATATAATCCCTAGAAGCTCTAGCTCTTTTCCTCTTGTCGGAACACATATAGGAACTGGAAGCGTAATTGCTACTACCCTTGCCTTTGCTAGCACATTGACTGGTTAAACCACAACTACTGGTGGTGCCACTGAGGTCGAGCGACTAAAGTTCCTCTCCCTCGCCCTTAAGGTCGAGCAACTAAAGTTTCAATTTACTTATTGGGTGGGGGGGCGTTGGTCGAGCCCTCTCCTTTTAGTCTAGCGTTCGTTACCTCACCCTTCCGGACCTCTCCTTATCAGTCGAGCCCCGTTGTCGGTCCTCTCCTTAACATTCAAGCCCACTGAGATCTCCGACCCACCCACCCCAATCCCTGAGGGGAGAGGAATTATGCATTCAATCAAGGAGGCAAGAAAGGCAGGGTGCCAAGAATAAGGACCTACTTCAAATATGGATGCGGAGCACGCTCGACCAACGGGAGAGGACCTTTATGTGCTCAACCAAAAGGACCTTTAGGTGCTTGGGTTGGTTCGTTCTATCTATCAGACCTCACCTAATCAGGTTCTCTCTCTTTTCTGCCCCGCTAACTCAGGCTTTGGCTTGCATACAATGTGACTCTAACTCAAGCGTAATTACATATATAAAGAATGAGTTGAGCCCATTTTGTTCTTGAAAATTCTTTTGTTTCTTTCTTTCCAACAATCCCAGATCAAAAAACCTGGGATCAGAGCCCAGGCTCTGTTGATTGTTTCATTTTCTGAGAAGTCTTTCCTCCAATTCTTCAACATTCTAGTGATGCTGCTTTCGTCCCTATCAGTTTTCCTAAAAATTGAAGCTACCCAATTCCATAAGGTGGAGGTGAAAGTGCAAAGGTTAAGTAAGTGATCCATTGTTTCTTCTTGCAGGCCACATAGCTGACATCTAGATGGACCAGCTAAGCCTCTTTTTCTTAGATTTTCCCAAGTCAGAACTTTTTTGTGATGTACCAACCACATGAACAGTTTGATTTTTATCTAGTGCGGGTTCTTCCATAGGTCTCCCCACATCTTATCAGGGTTTGGAAGGTCCAGTCTAGTGGAAATTCTTTTGGCTTCTTTGAGGTTGAAGTTGCCTTCGTTGTTTCTTCCCCATCTTAGTTGATCAGACGAAGTCGAAGTCAAAATCTTTCTTTGTTCCAGGATCCCTGCAAGAGCATCAGCCTGGGCTTTCAAAGGGGTTTCTTCACTGTATACTAGGTCCTTCCAAGTTCTCCATTTGTCATTGTCCCTTGTCTGATCCCAAAAATCACTAACCCTAAGCAGCCCTTTATTGTCAGTGTCATTTTTGAGAATGTCTAGTCCTTCTCTGCATAGGTTAGGCTCCTGCTTCCAGTTATCCTCCCAAAACTAGGCTAGGTTACCATCTCTGATCTCCCAGAAACTATGCTTCTGCACAATAGCTCTATTCTCCCAGGCATTGTTCCAAATATGGGAGCCCTTGATGAGCCCTGTCATTCTGATATGGTCCCTTTCTTGCCAGTTATTTGCATACTTATGCTTCCAGAGCTTAGCCCAAGGGGTTCTTGTTTCCTTTAGCCATCTCCACCAAAGTTTTGCCCCCAAGACTTTGCTTAGGGTTTTCGGGTCATGAAGTCCCAAACCACCATGGTTTTTGGGTTTGCAGAGTTTTTCCCAAGCTACTAGAGCCCATTTCTTTTTCTCTTCCCCTTTGCCCCAAAGAAAATCTCTTTGTATGTTTCTGATGTGTTGTAAAACTCCTTTTGGGGCAGGTAGAGCAAAAAACATGTAGATGGGTATGGTTTACAGGACAGATTTTGTGAGCACTAACCTTCTAGCTAAGTTTAAGGATCTGCTTGTCCATTTTCTGATTTTGTCCTGCAATTTATTTGTCACTGGCTCCCAAACTTCCTTACTCAGAGGTTTTTCTGTAAGAGGTATTCCCAAATATTTGGAGGGTAGTTGATCTCTTTGAAAACTGAGAATTCTGGTGAGATTTCTCTGAATGGCAATATCAGTATTAAAAAAGAAAATTTTTGATTTTGTGAGGCTTACCTCTGTACCAACAGCCAGTGCAAAATCATTCAAGATCTGTTTGAAAGCTTTAGCTTCCTTGACCGTGGGTGTACCCTGCAGCATGGTGTCATCCACAAATTGTTGATGAGTCAAGGTGTCCCCATTCAGGGTTAGTTTGAGACCTTGGATTCTGCCTTCCTCTTTGGCTAATTTGATCGCTTTACCCAAACCTTCCATCATGAGAATAAAGAGGAAGGGGGATAGCGAATCTCCTTGTCTGAGGCCTCTTGAAGGCCTGAAAGTTCTGGATGGAGAGCCATTAAGAAGTATTGAAAAACTAGTTGTGGTGACAAGGACCATTACCCATCTTATCTAGTTGTGGTCGAAGCCATAAGCTTTTAGTAGCTCCCTCATGTATGACCAGCTTAGCTTATCCTAAGCTTTCTCTAGGTCAAGCTATATGATCATACTCGCATTCTTATTGTACTTGAGAGAATGAACCACCTTGCGAGCTTGAATGATGTTATTGAGAATTTGTCTTCCTTCCACATATCCAATTTTCTCCTTAGACACAAGAGTTGGAAGAAGGGGTTTGAGTCTATTTGCAATCACTTTAGAAATGTTTTTGTACACCACATTGCATAAAGCTATGGGTCTGTATCTATCAGGTGTCATAGCTTTTTCCTTCTTTGGGATTAAGGCCATGAAAGATGCACTGAGCGCCCTTAAAACTATTTTTGAGTTTCTAGAATCCTCCACAACATCAAGGATATCATGTTTGACTATTTCCCAACATGTTTTGAAGAAGTCTATATTGAACCCATCCGGGCCTGGGGCTTTCCCATTCTGCATCTCTTTGATGACTTCATTGACCTCCTCTTCAGTCACTGGCCTGTTGAGATTGTAATTGTCTTCCCTGGTTACTAGTTTTGGAATGTGTTGTGTGAAGCTTTTGATAAATTGTAATCTATCTGAGAGAGGCTCCTCGGCTATACTTTGAAAATGTTGTACCAGAACAAACTCAATTTCTTTGTGGGTGCTTAGCTCCTTCCCTTGAGTATCTTTGAGTTTTACAATCCTGTTATGAGCCCTGTGAACCATGGTTGACTTGTGAAAAAACTTTGTATTTCTTTCCCCTTCTTTAATCCATTGCACTCTTGATTTCTGTCTCCAGAAGATCTCCTCTTGTTGGCATCTGTTCTCCCATTCCTGTTGAAGGGAGTCAGCTTTCATTTTCCTTTCCTCAGTAAAGCCATCACTGATGAGGATTTGGTTAATTCTTTGAAGTTTCTGTTCAACTTCTCTTTTGTCTTTGAAAATATTTCCAAACTCATTTTTGTTCCATTCTTTAAGCCTGAGTTTGATGTGTTTCAGTCTCTGTTGCAGTAGGAACATCTTCGTGCCTTGCACGGGTATGTCTTCCACCCACCATTTTCCAATGTTGGTGATGAAGTCAGGGTGAGTGAGCCAGACATTCTCAAACCTGAAAGGTCTGTTCCTCGGAGTGCCTATGAAAGCAGCTTCAAGCTGGATAGGCTAGTGATTCGAGCCTCCGAAAGGAAGGATTAAAGTAGTCAAGTCAGGGCCAGTGAGAAATAGGTCTTCCAAGATAATGAATCTATCTAGTTTAGAGGAAACCTGAGAAGCCCCTCCCCTCTTATTGTTCCATGTGAAGGTGCCATTTATTGTCTCCATATCCACCAGCCTCATGTTGTTTAAGAAGTTCTGGAAGGAAATGGAGTCTCTGCCTAGTATTTTGGTCCCGCCTTTTTTCTCTGTAAGCGATCTGATCATGTTGAAGTCCCGTCCCAGAATCCAAGGCATCACTAGATGTCTGTCTCTCAGCTCCTCCAGTGAGCTGAGAAGCCTGAGTTTGTCTTCAAGATTTTGAGGACCATAGACATTTGTGATCATATAGAGTTCCTTATCACCCAAAGGTTGGATAACCATTGAAAGGTAGTTCCTGGATGCTTCAGCATCCAAGATTCCAAATTTTTGTGGATTCCAAAGAGTGAGAATCCCTCCTGCTATATTATTTGCTTTGACTTCTAGATACTCGTACTTAATAAGCCATTTTCTATGTATCTTTCTTATTTTTTCTATTGAACATTTTGTTTCCTGTATAAACACCATATCTAGTTTTTCTTCTTTTATTCTATGGCTGAGATTTCTTTGTTTTGTTTTACTTCCTAGTTCCCTAATGTTCCAGGTTGTGAGCTTCATTATGAAAGGTTTGTAAATGAGTAACTAGTAAGATCTTTCATCTTGCCCGAATTAATCATGAGTTTCCCACACTCTGTCAGTAGCTCATTCTATCTCTTCCTACCTCTTTTCCTGCCTAGGTTCTTGGTAGGGTGTTCTGATGTTACCTCCATTGATTTTACTCGTCTATTTTCCTGGTTGTCATGGTTCCTTTTGATTCCAATAGCCTTTGCCTGAGTTCTCCAGAGGAAGAGTTGTTTCACTCTGTCAAACTCCTCTTGTGGTAGAGAATCAACACCTCTGTTGGTTCCCTGCTCAAGGAACTTTTCTAGATCTAGATTCTCCCTCTCAATAATCTCTTGTAGTTCGTGGTCCTCCGTCCCAACTTCACTTGGGGTCATTTCCTGGTCCCTGCCCAGCTCCATAGTGCTTGGCAGATCCTCCCTTAGTTTGTTGTTCTCATGTGTGACCTCCATGCTTTCATCTTTTTCCTTCTCTGCAGGATTATCCTCTGGTGCCATGTCCGTTCCATTGTCCCCACCTTCTTCTTCTAAAATATTAAAACTATTATGACTTGGTTGCTTACCTTCGCTAGGTTTTTTTTGGTACTTTCCCCCCTCCTTTCCCTCTGCTTCCTACCCTTGTGAAGCCTTCAGGGTCTTTGCCTGTGTTAGGTTTCGTGTTGTCCTCCAGTTTGTTAAGTGGGCAGTCTCTGAAGAGGTGCCCATGTTCATGACATTTGCGGCATCTGAATGGGACATGCTCATAGTCCACTACTTGCACCCATTCTTCATCATATACTTCTAGAATAATTTCATCTGGAAGTGCTCCCGATAGGTCCATTTCTACACATATGTGTGCGAAGGAGGTATATTTACCTCGCAGAGTCGCATCCGATATTTTTAAAAAATGACCTAATTTATTGCCTATGGCTTTTAAGGATTCAGGCAGCCAATAATATAAAGGTAGGGAGTAGAGTCTAATCCATACCAGTACCGAGGTGAATGTTTCTCGCTTCGGGACAAAATTCATCACCCATGGTCACATGTAAAGTCCTGCAGCAGCATAGAAGTATGGTCCCCCTTCGAACACTCTGTCTTTATCTTCTAGGTTTGTGAAAACCAGTGTGAAGAAACCCTTGGACCCAAGATGAAGGGTTATTTCTCCCTTTAGCTTTCAGTAATTCCTTATCCAAGTGTACATAGCCTTCTCCATTGGCCATATCCCCATAAATTTGCAAATTACCGCATATGTCGCCATGTGATCTCTGTGTGCCTGTAGCGCTAGATCACTTAGGATAACCCAGGGGTTTGATAGTTGACCTAGGTTTACAGGGTCTAGTCACAGTCTTTAGCTCACTCTCTAACTACTATTGTCTGTCTTCTTCCCTTTTCTGACTTCCTCGTGATTCTCCTCCTGTTCATGATGTTTGCTGCTTTCAGAAATTTTTTTACTTATTTTCCCCATTTCTGCCTCCATTGGATTTTTGAATCAATTCGGACCTGCCCCCTTGTTTCTGTCCACTACTACTTGACTGTAGGAGGGAGTGGATCTCCCCCCTCCTTGCCCCTCCATTTTTACCAGCTCACGCCCTTTACTCCCTATTCAAAACCCTCGCTCTCGTCCTCTCTCCCACGTTCATGCCACCAAATTGTTTATGCTCTCTCAATTCACATGCTTCTTGTTTTTCAATAAATACTAAGTGATAGTGCCTATTTCATATTTTGGGCCATAGCAATATATTTTCCAATTGTTGAAATAACATTAATATATTTTTGTGCATGCACATTTAAAATTGATAAGTCAATGCTACAAGAAGAAAAGTTGTTGGCATATTCCTAGTGACATTCCACGTTTATAATTAACAAGTTAGAAACATAAGTTGAAATAACTCGATGATGTTTCAAGTGACCTTTGTATTACAAATTAATGGGTTTGAAATGCAACAAGAAAAAATGTTTGCATGTAGAATGCAATGCCCAAAAAATGGAATAATTTTGACATGTAAGAAAATAAATAGGTAGAAATAAAACGAAATTGACATTTAACAAATTACATTGATATATTATGGAGGAAGGAGTTGAGGGAGTGGAGGGCTCAGTGGCTGGGGAACCCTAACTACCTATGCTCTATGGTTTATTCCTCCTCCTGGTTGTGGTTGTAGTTGATGTCGTGTTTTCTTCCTCGACAGGTGTTGGCATCATCATTTCTGTTTGGTGCTATCGTCTTTTATTCAACTTGCATGGATGTTGAAGGTTCCACTAGGTCTTCTGCTTTCGCTCGCTAGGGTCTCCATCTCTGTGGGCTCTGTTTTTTTGTTGCCTCCGTCATCCGAGATGTCATTGTTGAGGATTGTTTAGGGTTTGGACATGTTGCTTCCACACCACCCTCTCTTGGTTGTTGCCACTTGCACTTCTTCTCTAATGTTGCCTTGCTTCTGACCATGGTGTTACCAAGCTTCGTGTTGAGGTTTGTTGCCCTTTTCATCTATGTTGGATGTCACTTTTGGGCTTTTCGTATGGCTTATCTTGGGATGTTTGGGATCTGTAGGTTGTTAGCTTTTCGGTTGTTTTTATGGGCTATCAAAGTGGTATGTGCCCTATTTTAGTTTTTGTACGACAATGATCTATTACAGATGGTCCTACCTGACACCCTAGAAGGGTTATTTTGTTATGGATAAAGTCTATTTGTCAGGATGTTTTTTATCCTTTTTTCCATAGTATGGAACTGGGTAGATCCTTCTTGAATGCACTCCTAAATTGCATATAGAAAATGTAATTTTTTTTATCTGGATAAATAAATTTACTATTTTTTTCCTTGGAAAAAAAATCATTGATATATTACTAGATTAGTGTGCCATGAAAATTCAATTAATATTAATTGAAGAAATAACGTTAATATCTTTTAAAAGGAGTTTTAAGCTAAAAATTGATAATTTAAGAGAATACTTATGTGAAATCTTATATGAAGTATAGGAGTAGTATTTTATCTAGATTCTTTTGAAGCCAAATTCATATGTGGGCCTTTTATTTTCTTTGGTTGCATAACAAACTCCATTTCATAGTCAAGATAACTCAATTCTCCTATGTAAAATACATGAAGCCTTCTCCTATCTAAAAGACATGAAGCCTACTTCAACTTGTGCCTATGTTAGAATAGTTCCATTTGATATCCTTGGCACCAAACAATCCATCTAGGAGTTCTTATGGCTTCATCTATGAATTTTCTTTTATACTAGCTTGGATGGTTGTTACCACATTCTCCTATGTTACAAAACTATGAAAATGTGTCAGTTATCTAATCAAGTCAAGTTGATTTTTTGTACAGTTTTTTTTTTTTTTTAGGGTGTTTCTTTATCTATCTCACCACACCTCTTTATGTTAAAATAAGTCATATTTCTTTGCAAATGTTCATACCTCAATAAGAATTTCAACTTTTCTTCAACTTTCTAGAATGCTTAATATTGCTCCTCAATGCAACATCTTTGGTTTCCGTACTGAATAAAAGTATTGTTTCCATTATCATTAATCCTCCTCATTCTTGACAATTACTTAAGTTTAGTTTGCATGTTGTATTCCAATCCCTTGACTTATGCAATTAATGTTTCATTTATATTTAATTTTATAACTTGGGCATTGAACTGATTAGGTTGTAGCAACATGATTAATCATATTTTTACAAAACCATACTCAAAAGTGTCACTTATTGCTTATAATTTTATAAATATAATAAATTATCCAACAAATTTTCTCCTCTTAATCATGTTCGAAAATCATACTTCTAAAACTACTCTATATACACTAATTAAATTATTTATACCAACGGCAAGTTTTGATGAGTTTTTCTGGTAATAATCCACCTTAAAATAAGTTTCCTTCTTATTACAATATCAAATATTTTTCCTTTTAACTTGATTTAAACCTCATTTTCTCAATATTGATTCTCAAAATCATCCACGAAACACCAGTATAAATTCCATTACTTATGTCAAAGGCATCAAGGCATCCAATCTTATGCACATATAAGGAAAACAATATATGGAATTTATGCATGAAACACCATTATAAATTACATTACTTACATCAAAGGCATTAATGCATCTAATGTTATGCATGTATAAGGACAACAATATATAGCATGTAACCCATCTTTCATAAATTCAGATGTGGCCATGCAAAGGGTTTGTTGTTTCATTAGTTGATATATCAATGAAAAAAAAATGGACAACAATATATGGCATTTATACTTTTCAAGTGGGTGAATGAAAGTCTCACTTGATATAAGTGAAACACACTTGATAGATTCAGATGTGGCCATGTAAAGGGTTTGTTGTTTCATTATTTGATATATTAATGATGTTTCATTATATGGCATTTATATTTTGAAAGTGGCAGAGTGCAAGATTCACTTGATATAAAGAAAACACACTTGATATTATAATAAATTCAAATGTGGCCATGGAAAGGGTTTGTTGTTTCATTTTTTGATATATCAATGATGTTGCTTCATTATTTGATATATCAATGAAAGAAAAGGACAACAATATATGGAAGTTATACTTTGCAAGTGGGTGAGTGAAAAAATCACTTGATATAAAGGACACTTACTTGATATTATGATATATTCAGATGTGGCCATGCAAATATTTTGTTGTTTCATTATTTCTTATATCAATGAAAAAAAAGGACAACAATATATGGAATTTATACATTGCAATTGGGTGAGTGATAGACTCATTTGATATAAAGGAAAGAGGTTAGAAGTCCACCCCAGCTAAATATGTACTCTCTATAGTTTATTGTGTTTATTCTATGGTTTAGTTTTAAACATATTAAAATTTTGAATAAGGAAATTATTACTTTAGCGTGACTCAGGCTTGGAATTTGATGTTCCACATAATATTTTTTTTCTTTTTGGATGTATTTGACGGTTAACAAAAATTTGGAAACATCTAAGGTGACCTACAAAAAAAAATTCAAAGTGTCAATTTGACGTTCACCATTTTAAATTACTTATCATATTTCATAATAAGCATAGTCATAGTCAAATTCATGAGGGGCATCTTATCCAAGTTTACCATCATTTTATTTTGTAGAAAATTCTTCTCCTTTGGTAGCCATCACGAGAAAATCACATGTCCAAAAAAACTTCTACTTTAAAGAGTACCTTGCATAGATGGCTCCATTTTTTCACAAAATTATATTTAGATTTCTAAAATAGGGTAGTGCACAAATTCAACTAATCACACTACATATTCTGAACATGAATTCTTTCATGTGATTTGAGAAGTTTTAGAGCATAGAGATATGCAAATGTGTGGTACATGGGCCCAATGCGAATAAGTGATTGTCGACATCACGACTTGAGGATCCTGAATTGATTTTAAATTCTGGTCCATCGTACGATTTTGAAAATCAAACCTGGACGTTATCAAAGACTAATGTGGATGATTGACCCTATAAGATCTCTTAGGGAAATCAGATTCAATAATTGTGTTGGTTCAATGGAAATACTCCTACCAAAACTCTTCAACATTCGACTGCATTAGATGCCAAAGTTTTGGCTGCAACCTGTTAATGGTCAACAATTTTGGTTTCCAAGAATTTTATCCAAAAATGAATACTTTAAAAGATTGTAGTATAATTTTTTTTTTCATTATAAAGATAGACTAGTGAGTTATTGTTCTTTCTTTAAGGATAATTACCTTTAAATTTACCTCTCAACTATTATAAAATTTTACCTCCCAACTATTATAAAAAGAAAAAACATATAACAAAAAAAAATGACACTAAAAAACTACATTAAACCTAAAGTAACAGACATAAAAAACAAATGATTGCCATCAAATATTGACTTAAAAATATAAAATGGGAGTATCCTAACTAGTCGAAGAATTCCCCTTTGGTTTTTGCGCCTTCCTCTAGCTAACGACTGTCCTCTGACAACCTCAAATTTCTCCGTGACACTAGTTGTCTATTCTATTATGGCCTTCGATCCCTAGTTCCATTTTTGTCTCCCACCATTTTCCAACTTTCGTTGTGTGCCACACATCCGCATCCATGTATCTACCATGACATGGATCCATCGAATCCAATTTGAATTTATTGAAATACTAACTCGCTTGAAAGTTGAAATATCTAGATTTGAAATTTGACTCTCATCATTGTTTACTCAGTGTTTCGTTTATTACAAGTTGCATGATAGAGTTCTGTAGAGAGCTGACAAAGAAAATGAGGGGAGTATCGCTTCTTGTTTAGGGGTGTGAAGGAGGCTTGCGATGGTGGAAGGGAGCTGAGCCACTACTGCTGTGTTTTGGCCACCTGGTTGTATGTTTCCATGCCTGAATTTCTCTCCAAATGGTGCCCCACTTGTCTCCTCCACTAACTTGCAACCTCTCCTTCCCGACAATTCATAGAATTGCATGGGCAACACACATAACTCTCTCAAAACCTTGGGCATCAACATCCCTAACCCTAATGCTACCAACCAATGATCTGATTCTCTCCTTCTACGGCATGAGGCTATGTTCCTCTACCTTTCATAATTGTAGTTGTTAGTTTCCACAATGTTGTTCGTTGTTGAATCTATGTTGCAACAACTCCCTGGGGTGGAACATTGTTTGTTATTTCTAGTATTATCAAGGATTGGTTTTTATCCACCTATTTATATGTCTAACCAATGGAACACAATCTTTCTCTTGCATCAACAAAAAATTTGGTAGCTTGAAAATTATCTTGTGCCAACCCGGACTTTGCTTGATTGTTTACTTATAATGTCAATGTGTTTCACTTCCAACCACCATTTTGTTTCATAAATGTCTAAACCAATTTACTCACAAAAGGATAAATTATTTTTAAACTTAGTTTTCCCATTTGAATTTATATAAGATAAAAATATGGTATAATTTATTAGTTTATATCTATCTTAAAAGTGGATGTAATAAGTGAATAATTATTTCATTTAAGGGCCCACTACTACATGTCCTCCCTTGAATGCACTATAAAATGTTACTCTTCTTAAAATTTTTAAATCAATGCAATATAATTTTATTTAGTTAATTTTAAATCACATAATAAAAATATTAATATTAATATTTATTAATGAATAAATAATGTTTTTATTTTACAATTTACAATTTTTAGGTTTTGTCACTCCTAGAATTTTATAAATTTCTAACAAAAACAAAGCAACTACTTACATATAAATAATTAAATCTTCTCATTTCAAATATAAATTAATATATAAAATTTAAGAAAGTTCAAGTATAAATTAGTATATAAAATTTAAGAAATTTAAAATAAATAATTATTTTTCTCATTTTAAATATAAATCATTATATAAAATTTAAAAATTTATAAAAATTTATAACATTGTTAATCATTTCTATATTAAAAAAATACAAATTTATTATTTTATTTAGATTTATGAATTATTCACCCAAATTTATATAGAAAATGGAGTCTACGCTAAAGCCCTATGCGAAGTTCAAGAGAAAACAAATGTTGATGGTCAACCACGATACCACTCCGACGAACTTAAAAAATGGAGGAAGGCTCTCTCTGACGTTGCAGAAATAAAAGGTTTTGAAGGAGAGACGTATAACAGATGAGAACATTACCCCTCCCTGTAAATCTTAGCATTTAATTGGTTGAATTGATAGATAGATGACACTATACATAGACATTTCTGCACTATGACGTTGAAGAGGAGAAGAGAATATTCTTAGGCATTGCCTGTTTCTTCAAGGGAGAAGACAGAGATAGAGTTATTAGAATATGGAATGGATCCCGTTAGGAAGGATCGCTGGGTATTTGAAAGCTGGAAAATAGATGCTTGTTGGAAGTGGACAGTGAAAACCGTTTGAGAATACATGACCACATTAGACACATGGGCAGATATCTGGCGGAAAAGGAACCTCCCGATTGTAAGCTTCGGCTTCAGAACCTAGGTGACAAATTTTTTCACAAGCTTTCTTGCCAATTGCCCGTAAGTGTTTTGGAGCTTTCGACCTACTTCCACAATAACCCCAAGTTTGTTAGAATAATAATCATGAGCCGTCCATCTTTATTATATGACGGCGAGTAGTTGGTGTCAGTTGAGAGGGAGCGGCAATAGTCGGCCGAATTAGATAGGAAGTTAATGACCATCTGTAAAACCCTTATAGATTTACCCGCTGGGATTTGTATAAATATTTATGTTTTGTAATGCAATAATCAAGCTATTTTCAAAGAGTCTTCAGAGTTTCTGTCATGCTATCACCATGACAGAGCTCAGGTGAGCTGAGAGGAAGATTGCAGTGTCCTAGTTGAAGTTGTGTTGTGCGTTGAGCCTACAGTAGGCCTTTTGAGTTGGAGCAGTGTGCTGGGTATTTGTTGGAGGAGGCATAACCCACATTGTGGGTTGTGAGAGAGCCCACTATGTAGAAAGCGTGAGCTTTGAAGTAGATGCTATTGTGGAAAGCAACATAGAAGCTTGCTTGATTAGCGGTTAAAAGCCAGAGTTGTGGGCTCGGTGGTGTGGCTATGTGTAAGCCTAGAGCGTGTAAAAGTTGTTGATGTGTAAGTTCAGACCATGCAGTGGAGAGACCGCTGTTAATTGGGGCTCGTGCTGAGTTTGGGATGAAGCTTGAGGTGAGCATTGACGCTATGATAAGGAGCAAGATATTTAGTGTTCTCTTCCCATAAGGAAGAGACTGTGTTGTTGTTTGAAGGCTGTTGGAGCCATTGGAGTAGAGCAGTGACTACTTGGAGATGCTGTGAAGGTGGAGTTGAAGTGGGATAGTGCACTACTCAGCGTGAAGGAGCCTAAAGGCCGAGGAGTGGAGACAGCTGTGAAGGTTTCGGGGAGCAAGATCAGATTTGTGTGTGAATAGTGGTGGATTGTGTGCCACCTGGGAGTGTTGTGAATTTGTTTGTTGCAGTGCGTTGCATGGAGGGCGTTGTTTGCTGTCTGATCCCTTGAAGAAATTGTTGGAGAGTGCAGTTCCAAAGGCATATTAGTGTTGGAATGTTGAGCCTAGAGAAGCATCCAATGTAGATTGTGTGGTGTGAGCATTTGTACAAGGGAACGCTGGGAAGCTACGTGGAGCTGGAGTGGCTTTAGCGGCGTGGAGTTTCGAGCCCATGGCATTCTTAGGAGTTGTGCTGCGTAGCAGCTGTTCTACTGCTTATTGAAGATTAAGATGAGGGTTTACGTCTGATTTGTGTGGTCAATTGTTGTTGGAAGAGGCGTGGGGGAGCAGAGGGACTACCTAAAGAACTGGCCATCCTGTGTGGAGAGCTACTTAGAAAATCACTAATCTGATTGTACCAGGTACAATGAGTGGAATAATGTATTGTACCAGGTACAATGAGTGGAATAATGTTTGATAGTGATATTTTGATGATGTATTTTTAGAGAATCTATTTGGAAGTATTTTTGGGCCAAGTAATATTGTTTATTCCATTACTATTTTTTAGTATGAATAATTATTTGATAAACATAATGGTTTTATCGATGACCATGAATATCATGAGCAGTGTATTCCATATGTTCTTGCAATCAGTGAGAGAAGAACTTGCTTCCCCACAAACCCATTTGATTGGATCTATTTCTAAGATAGCTTCCACAGTGGAGGATATGATTATGGATGTTATTTAGAGGTCGCTCATGTTCGAAGATGACTGCATTTTGGTGGCTCCTCATGGAAAGTGGAGAGAGCATGGAGTGGATTATCTTGTTTTCAATGTTCATGATGTTGCCTTGCATCCTAATACGGAAGAGGTTATTCATGTTAAGTACTTAACCAAGTCACAGAAAAAAGCTCATAAGGAAAGGGAGGAAGGTGGAGATGAAATGCCATGAGCAAATAAACAAGCATGGACCTTTTAGCAAAAAGGAAAAAATGAAATGTTTTGCTGTAAGCTTAACTGAGACTTAGACAGTAAACAAGTTAAAGTTTAGGTCATCCTGATTAAAAGAAAATGTTAGAATAATAATCATGAATCATCCATCTTTATTATGATGGCCAATAGTTGGTGACAGCCGCAAGGAGCCACCATAGTCTGTAGAATTAGATAGGAAGTTAATGCCCGTCTATAAAACCCCTATAGCTTTACCCACTGGGTTTTGTATAAATATTTATGTTTTGTAATGTGATAATCAAGCTCTTTTCAAAGAGTCTTTAGTGTTTCTGTCAAGTTATCAAAATTGTGTCTAGCTAGCTTTGAATTCATAAAACTTTGCAAGAATGAATCTTGTTTCTAACGACTACGGGTGAACAATTCAGGTGCGTGGAATTAGCATGGTCGAAGGAAATGAGGTTGAAGAATATTTCAAAAACCGTCAACAATGTGGAAAAACTTGAACAATCTTTAGTAAATCCAGCGGAGCCTGCTCAGACTCGTTTATTAAGTAATATGAGCGGGTTGCAGTTGCTCAAGGCTGAAGGTTATTTTTTTGAATGCCTATTCAGTGTTTGCCACCATTTACCAAATATATCTCTACTGGTGGAACTGTCTGAACTCCTACTTACCTTCTTGGATTCCAATAAACAATTTAAGACTTTTACATATAGAGGGCGAATTTTTGAAAACACTCTGGCGACATGAATCTCAGGTGTTCTTAAATTTTTCCAGATATGTTTTGATTTTTCTTCAAATTGTAAAAATTAAGTGCATTTAAGAATTGTCTCCCTATACCACACTGCCTATTACATTTACAGTGTCAAATGCACTTTAATAATGTATGTGAACATTGTAGGCACCTCTGCAGTTGAGGGAGTAGTGCATTAAGGCTCCCCTTTCAAATTTTCCAAAGTCCATTGGGAAGCTGAAGCACCTGGAAAAAATTGCCCTGTTAATGAATGATCTTGAAATTTTTCCAAGTGAATTCTTTAATATGCATTCATTGAAACACGTTGAATTGTGGTGGGGTGAAAAAATGAAATTGCTGCCGGATCAAATTGAGAAATTGACAGGCCTCCAAAGACTTGATTTGATTGGGTGTTCAGCTTTGCAGACAATCCCAGAATTTTGGGAACCTGGAAGGCCTCCAAAAGGCTTGACTGTGGAAAATGCTCTACTTTGCAAATTCACCCGGACTCCATTAGGAACCTGACGGGCCTCGAAAGTATTCATTTGGGAAGTTTCTACTCTCTGCAGACTCTCCTAGACTCGGTTGGGAACCTGTCAGGCCTCCGACTTCTTGATTTGTTCAGCTGCTCCACTTTGCAGATGCTCCCTGACTCAGTTGGAAACCTGGCAGGCCTCCAAAGTCTTGTTTTGCACGGGTGTTCCTCTCTGCAGAGGCTCCCAGACTCAGTTGGGAACTTGGCCAGCCTCCAAAGTCTTGCCTTGGGCGAGTGCTCAGCATTGCAGATGCTCCCGGACTCGGTTGGGAACCTGGCGGGCCTCCAAAGTCTTCACTTAAACCAGCGTTCCACTTTGCGACCCTCCCGGACTCCTTTGGGAACCTGACGGGCCTCTCAAGTCTTCACTTGGGCCAATGCTCCTCTCTGCAGATGCTTCCTTACTCGATTGGGAACCTGATAGGCCTCCGAAGTCTTCACTTGCGCAAGTGCTCCGCTCTGCAGATGCTCCCGAGATCGGTTGGGAACCTGACAGACCTCCGAAGTCTTGACTTGTGCCTGTGCTCCACTCCGCAAACACTCCCGGACTCGGTTGGAAACCTAACGGGCCTCCAAGGGGGCTTGAGTTGAGCTGCTACTCCGCTCTGCAGACGCTTCCGGACTCAGTTGGGAACTTGACGGGCCTCCAAAGTTTTAAGTTGCGCTGGTGCTCGGCTCTACAGACGCTCCCTGACTCATTTAGAACCTGCGGGGCCTCCAAAGGCTTAGCTTGCACAGGTGCTCCTCTCTGCAAACACTCCCTGACTCGATTGGGAATCTGATGGGCCTCGAAAGGCTCGACTTGAAAGGGTGCTTCACTTTGCAGAGGCTCTCAAACTCACTTGGGAACCTGACGGGCCTCCAAAGTCTTATCCTGTCAGGGTGCTCTACTCTGCAAAAGCTCCCAGATTGGGAACTTAACAAGCCTCCGAACTCCCCCCTTGGCCTGCTGTTCCAATTTAGAGATGCTGCTCAATGTTGGGAACTAACGAGGTTCCGAACTCTTGACTTGGCCTGCTGTTCTAATTTACAGATTGTGCCCAATGTAGAGCATTGGAGTTCGTTGGAGTATCTTAATGTGTCTCAACGTTCCAAACTGCAATGGGGCGAGGGCGTAGTCGAACAGCTGCGCCAACAACTGGAAGAAAGCTAAGCTGCTTTATTGAGGAAGGCTGGCAAGAAGTGTCCAGTAATGAGAGCTGGTAAAAGTTTCAGTGAACAAAGCCAGTAGGAAAATGTAAGAGCACTTTCATAATTACAATCGTGGTCAGGTGGCAAGCACGCTGCATACAGAGCTGTGTCATTAACTTCGCAATGTATTTAATTAATCATAAGGTTTCCATTTATAAGCACGTTCCACCACAAATTCATATTTAATGCGCTTTGACATGTGGGGGCCATAGAGAAATATAGGGGGGCCGTTTTTTTTCCTCCCAGCCATGACGATGCTGGTTATATTTCGCTATCCCCACATGTCAGGGCGCATTAAATATGAATTTATTGTGGAAATAGGAACAGCTCACCAGAATGGCCCTGTGAGTTTCTGCAGAAAGAACCCCAATGTTGTAATGATTGAGCACCCGTCAGAGAGAGAATAATTACTATAAATGTGGCTATGTCAGTTACAGCACAGAGAACCCGCAATTTTGTAATGATCGAGTATCTCTTAATAGGGAGAGAATGCAGTTGTCTATAACGCGACGTTTTTCCGGTGAAAATCTGGCAGCAATTTATTGGAATTGCAAGTTTCATAGCTAGTTTCTGCCATTTTAACTGCAACAAATCATGATTTAATCTCAATTTCTTCCGCAGGATTCCGTCACCGAATCTCCAAAAAATTGCATTATAAACAACTGCGGAGAGAATAGTTTCCATAAAAATTGAGAATATAAATTGATTCCGGAGAGAATAGTTCCCATAAAAATTGAGAATATAAATTGATTTTATACAGCTTCGTAAGAATGGGCGGTATCTGATGCATGGCTTGGTTTCAAATAGCTGAAATTAGGGAGATAATGATGATGTGTAAAGTTTAGTGAGACAAAATTTTGAAAATGCAAATTTTCTTTAAGGTTTAAAAATATAAAGTGTTATTATAAAAAAATGAATTGGTTTTAGATTAAATTAACTCAAATTCATCTTACACAAACGTATATTAAAATTAACCATTTTTTTTTTTTTCAAGTTTTAAAAGATATGAAGTATTATTATAAAATTTCTTTGAATCGTTTGAAATTAATTTAACATAAATTTATATTGAGAAGGTATATTTTCATAGTTATTTGTATGGAGAAATTTTTTAAGATGAAATTGTGTAGAAGAATCTATAAAATCCTTTAAACAGTTCCATCCCAAAAATTATCCCAATAAATTTATATTAAAAATGATTAAAATGGAGAAAAAGAAATTAAATAATATTGTGAAAGTGTTAAAACTGATCTTTTAAAATATAGAATTAAATATATGTTTTATATAGTTGATAGTTTATTAATAAATTTATTTTTTACTATGAATAAATTTAATTTAAAAAAAATTATATGAAATTTATTAATATTATATATTAGTATTTTCACATATTAGTGAAAAGAAAAATCGAAGCTTGCGAGTGTGGCTGAGAGTTGTACATGGCCAGATGTCATGGCTCCTGTCCTCCTACTGTCGAAGGAGTCCTGATGTCCACACCATCATCCTTTGCTCATCGCCAAAACGAACTGAACTGAGTTAAAATTCTTCTCAGTGCAGACTTAACGGCCATGGTGATGGGCGATCAGAGAAAAATAAAAGGCACCGTGGTTTTCTTTTTGGTAGGGAAATCTCTGTCCATTCTTAGTCCAAATTTCTGAACGATCACTTACTCGTCGACACCAAATCCATCCATAACAATGCCCAGTTCGTTTCCCCTCTAACGCCAAGCTCCTCCTGCTTCAAGAATATGTTGATGCCGATATAATTCGCGCGTCGAGGAGAAAGGGTTATTCGCCACTAAATACTACAATGGTCGTTGTAGTGTTGTTGGTCTGCATGTACCTAGCGGTGGCAGAAGCCAAGGTGAAATTAGGGCCAGAGAAGATAAGTCACCTGCATTTCCACGACTTGGTGGGCAGGAAAAATGTAACGGTCGTGGAGGTGGCCTCGGCTCCAACCACTGATCTTTACACAGTTCGGCTTGGTGAGAGTTATCGATAACGCGCTGACGGAAAGGCCTAAGCGAGCTCCAAAATGTCGGGATGCTTTGCCTCACGACTTATAGTGTTTTGAGGCAAAGTTTCACCATAAAAAGGCAGGTTTTAGTGTGTTTTTTGGACTTTTCAGTATCTGAATCCCTCTTAAAATTTGAAGTGAAAGACACTTTCATTGTGTATGGATTAGTCATCAACTTTATGATTTCAATAAATTCTTGCCTGATTTTAAATAAATTAGATCCAAAAAAATCGCACTAACAACTAAGGTAAAAAACTTTTAACTTATTATTAAATTAATATAAAAAATAAAAATTTAATATAATTCATATAACCATAATGAAATTCTATTATATTACAGTAGCATGATCACATTATTAAATGAAACCAATCAATAATATTAATATTTATATTAAAAATTAATAACATTAATATTATTAATATTAAAATAACATAAAACATAAATCTTAATTTTAATTCTAAAATATGAATTATAACCATATTAACGTTATCATATACATAAATTTATAAAAAATAATATATACATAATTTTATAGTATTAAATTAATATAAAAAATATTATTTTTTAATCACCTTTTCATTAGCTTTTCATTTAACATGCTTTATCATTCGAAAAATCGTTACTGAGGGAGAAAAGAACGACAGAATTAATGGAAAACAATGAATTTAAGAAAACTAACAAAAACTCAAATCAGTTTAATACAAAAGCCTTAAATCTGAAATCAAATTTAAAAAATGTATATATTTAAAATAATTTCGGAATTGTTATTTCAAATATAGTTTTTCTTTTTAATATCAAGCTGTGAAAAAAATAACCATCACGTCAAAACAAAAATCCAAATAGATTCTTAATAAATGGATTTATGTGCAACATTGAAATTCGATACTATTATTTTGATTCTCGTAAATGTCATATTTTGATCTCTAATATAGTGTGAGTGGGCTTAATGATTAAGAGCATTTGTTTCCTCTTAAAAAATTACAAGTTCAAAATTAAAGGGGTAAAATATGTATGCTTTCACAAACTTAGTAGTCAAATTGCTAGAGGTGGATCCTTTGTCCCACAAACAAAGAGATCTCATACACCAATGGTTATTATTATTATTATAAATTTGACATTTAAAATGTATTTAAATTATGTTACGAGAATTGTGGAGACATTTAAGATAAATTTAAATTATGTTACAAGAATTGTCACTTGAAATTACGGAAAAGAAATAGCGGTGGTCTAACAAGATTTTTTTTTTTTAATTATAAAAAAATTAGCTATATTTTAATAAATTCAGATGAGATTTTTATAAATCTAGATTAAAGTTGTTAAATTTTAATATTATGAGTATTTTAGAAATTTTTAATGGTGCTTCCCACTCAAAAATATGATTTAAATATTACTTCTACAAAATGTGTTAAAAAAAATTTACTTAAATTTCAACCAAAAATAACTGTCCGACAATTCCTCCACCTCAATAAACTTAGCCAAAAAAACACAATGTAAATCACCAAAGTTCATTTCTATTTGCTCTGCACCTCTCCTCCAACTCGTTGGGCGGATTAGAGTTAGAAATAATGGAGAAATGGTTATGTGGTTGTAACGCATCTTCTTAGTTTAGGAGTTGTTCCTAGAATTTAGGAGGTTGTTTACAACTACCTATTTTTCAGTGATGTATTTAATATGTAATATTCATTCATGTAAGGCAGAGTGAATGTGAGCGAGAGTCTCCTCCTTGTTTGTTGAGTGCAGTCTCGAGGTGGTGTTCTCACATGTGAGCTGCAACTCCTTCTCATTAATTCAAAGTTTAATTATTTTTATCTTGGTATTAGAGCTTAGGGTAGAGGTAGCCTTAATTTTTTTTTCTGGGATGTATTATTAGTTACACATCTGTAGTGGTAGGAGTACATGTAAAGATAGCTGTGTGATCAGGTGGAGCTGCAGTAACACCTGAAGCGAAAAGGCATCAGATGACTCATCATCACTGAGCCGAAGGAAGGGTTGGAGCGGAGATTCGGAGTGGAATTTTTTTTTTGGAAAGATTGCAGCAATTAGCGCGATTTTTGGAGGTACAGTCGTGCCATTGGCGCGGGATTAAGGCTGAGAAGCGCACCAGGAAAATCAGCGACTAAATTGACGCGGATCCGAGGCTGTAAATCGCGCCAATTTTCCGGCACTACGTGAATTTTATTTTTCGGCGATTAGCGCGGATTCGGCGTTGTTCTCAGCGCCAGCCCTTTCTTTCTGTAAATCTGCAATCTTTGTTGCAGATCGGAGTTGCCCGGTGGAGGCACGTGAAGGTTTCTGCTCGGTGGTAGCAGATTTGATTTGCCCGTTGGTGGCGAATTGAGGATCCTTGATCAGCTCGGAGGTAGCAGATCAGATCTGCCCGGTGGTGGCAAAGTGAGGTTCCGTGATCCGCTCGGTGGTAGCAGATCGGACCTGCCCGGTGGTGGCGAATCAGAGCTCTGTGATCTGTTCAGTGGTGACAGATCGGTTTTGCCCGGTGGTGGCATAGTGAAGTCCCTGATCTGTTTGGAGACAGCAGATTGGACTTGCCCGGTGGTAGCATAGAGAAGTTCCTGATCTATTTGGTGGTAGCAGATCGGACTTGCCCGGCGGTGGCCAATTGGAGTGTTCAGTAGTGCGAAAATGAACAACAGTTTGGAATCATACCTCCACGAGTCCGGCAAGCTCGATGGAACGAATTTTTCCAACTGGAAGTTCAAAATGCAAACCTTGCTGGAGAGTGCGAACGCATGGTCGATCGTCTTGGGAAATGAGCAGAGATCCGGAAATACAACCCAAGAACAGGATTGGGATAAAAGAGAAATGAAGGCAAAAGTCATACTGAAGATGTCTGTCAAAGACAACATTATCCCTCATATTCGAGATTGCAAGTCGGCCGCAGATATTTGGAGCACGATCAAGGGTCTGTATGAGACAGAGAACACAAATTGTGTTCTCGCACTGAAAGGAAAATTGTATGCACTAAAGATGAATGAGAATGAATCTATTGATGGATTCACAGCCAGAATCAAGGATCTAAAAGACAAATTGGGATCCATTGGAGAAAAGGTATCTGACTCAGATCTGGTTACCCTCACACTGAACAGGATGACCGATGAATATCAGACGTTCATCTCAGGGTTGTCAGCGAGGGAGAAAGCCCCCTCTTTTGAAGAGCTGACAACGATTCTGCTCCAGGAGGAGGAGCGAAGACAAAACTTGAAGATCCAGAGCAATGACCTTGCTCTGATGGCAAAGAAAAGACACCACAGAGGAAAGCAGCGCCAGCACCAACATCAGCACCAGCAACCGCAGCAGCAGCAGAAAGGGGTCAACTCCTTTCAAAGGAGATCATCTAGAGGTATGAATGATAACTATGCTAAGAGATGTTTTTACTGTGGAAAGCCTGGTCACCAGATCAGAGAGTGTTATAAGAGGCAAACAGAAGAAAGGAGAGGCAAACAGATGAAGCATCAAGGCTGTTTTGCTGAAGAAGAGGAAGACCACAGCTATGATCTTCAGCTATTTACAGTCGACTGTGCACTTTCAGCATCAAGAGGAGATGAGGACAATACATGGTATGTCGATTCAGGCGCATCCTCGCACATGACTGGTAAGAGAGAATATTTTGAGTTTCTTGAAGATTCTACTTGTGGATCCAAAATCTATTTGGGTGATGACAGTGGGTATGAGATCAAAGGTTGTGGGGATATTCCTGTGAAGCTACCTAGTGGCGATATCAAACATCTCAAAAATGTTCTATATGTTCCAGGAATTAAAAAGAATTTGATCTCTGTCTCTATGATAACAGAACAAGACATGCAGGTACAATTCTTCAAGAATGGATGTGTCATTCAGGATAGCAAATTGGAGACTGTTGCAACAGGAATACGCGTGGGGAATTTGTATAAACTGGATGCAAGGAGCATGCCACGATAGGCGATGGTTGCAGCAACATCAACAGCTGAGAATGTCTTTCACCAGAGATTTGGACATATCAATCTACAAGATCTCATCTTGCTTAAAAATAAAGGTATGGTCGATGGACTTCCTGCTTTACATAATATCAAACTGGAATGTGATGGATGTGCATTAGGGAAGATGCATAGAGATGAATTCCCTGTGCATGACAACAGAAAACAAAGAGACATCCTAGAACTAGTGCATACAGATATTTGTGGACCTATGCAGACTAGGTCTTTAGGAGGTGCATACTACTTTCTACTGTTTATAGATGATTGCACTAGGTTCTCTTGGGTGTATTTTTTAAGCAAAAAGAGTCAAGCTTTCCAATACTTTAAAGAATTCAAATCTATGATAGAGAACCAAATAGGAAAGAAGATAAAGATTCTCCGCTTAGATCAAGGGGGGGAATACAGATTAAATGAGTTCATGAACCTCTACAAGCAGCATGGGATTATACAACAATTTACAGTGCCACACACTCCACAACAGAATGGAGTAGCAGAACACAAGAACAGGACCCTTGTGGAGTGCGCGAGAAGTATGCTTCAAGGTAAGGGCATTTCTAAATGTCTTTGGGCAGAAGCCATTAATACTGCTGTTTATTTAAAGAATAGGAGTCCCACCAAATGTCTAGGCTTCAAAACCCCCTTTGAAGCATTGTTTGGACTCAAACCAGCAGTTGGTCATCTGAAAATATTTGGATCTAAAGCTTTTGCTCATGTACCGAAAGCAGATAGGAAAAAGCTAGATCCTAAAGCCTTGAAATGCATATTTGTAGGATATGGCACAGAATATAAAGCATACAAATTATATAATCCTGTGACTCACAAAGTGTTTGCAAGCAAAGATGTCATTTTTCATGAACAGATAGGAGATGGAAAGGAAGACTCTAACAGTGACAACCACATTCCATTTCTCAATAAGTGAGGATGCAGGCCCAGATAGTGCTGAAACAGGAAGAGTTGAGGTGAGTCCTTTACCGAGAAGATCAGGTAGAAAGACTAGACTACCTGCAAAATTCAGAGACTATGCTTTAATGTCCAAAATTTTAAATATTGTAGAACCCTCAAATTATGAAGAAGCAAGTAGATCAGATGAATGGAGGGCTACAATGCATGAAGAAATGGAATCCATATATAGAAACCATACTTGGGACTTAGTTGAGTTGCCAGAAGGAAGAACCCCTATAGGTTGTAAGTGGCTGTATAAACCTAAGATAAATGCAGAGGGTACTGTAGAAAAATTCAAAGCAAGACTGGTAGCAAAGGGTTACACACAACATGAAGGAATTGATTTTGATGACACCTTTGCCCCTGTAGCTAAACTTAATACAATTAGAATGCTAATCTGTTTAGCAACAAAGCATAAATGGAAGCTACACCAGTTAGATGTTAAATCTGCATTTCTGAATGGAGAATTAAAAGAAGAAATATATTTAGTACAACCTCCTGGTTTTGTGAAAAAGGGGAAGGAACATTTAGTGTGTAAACTCCATAAGGCACTCTAAGGATTGAAACAAGCACCCAGGTCATGGTATGATAAAATTGATTCATTTTTTGTTCAGCATAGTTTCCATAGGAGCCTCAACGATCCAAATCTGTACACCAAGATGAATAATCAGAGGCAAATCATTTTGATTTCTTTGTATGTGGATGACATGATAATAACAGGAAATGCAAATAGTTTAATCAAAGAAATCAAGCAACAAATGTCACAGGAATTTGAAATGAAAGACCTTGGTGATCTTCATTATTGCCTAGGATTGGAAGTGTGGAAAGATTCTGGTCAAACTTTTCTAACTCAAGGAAAGTATGCCAGAACCCTGTTGGAAAGATTCAGAATGGAATAGTGCAAAACAGCAGCAACACCATTGCAGCAGAACCTCAAGTTAAGCAGTGACGATGGTAGAAAACAGCTGGATGCCACTTTGTATAGACAGCTAGTGGGAAGCCTGATATATCTTACGACAACTAGGCCTGATTTGGCATACTCTGTTAGTGTGCTGAGCCAGTCTATGTCCAGACCACTCGACAATCACTGGAATGCAGCAAAATGTGTGTTGAGGTACCTTAGTGGTACTTGCAATTATGGTATTTTATACACTGACATTTCTGATGTTACTTTAGCAGGTTATTCAGATTCTGATTGGGCAGGCAACCTGGATGATCGTAGATCTATCACAGGTAATGCATTTAGTATTGGATTCGGGGTTATTTCGTGGAGCAGTAAAAAGCAAAGCACTGTAGCATTATCGTCATGTGAAGCAGAGTACCAGGCGTTGTGTGCAGCTACATGTGAAGCCATTTGGTTGAGGAGATTGCTTACTGATGCAGGCGAAGGACAAAAAGCAGCAACCAGCATCAAAACTGACAATCAAAGCACAATAAAGCTTGCATACAATCCAGTTTTCCATAAGAATACTAAACACATTGATACTCAGTTTCACTTTGTACGAGAAAAGATACAGTCTAAGGAAATTTGTGTGGATTATTGTAATACTTGTGATAATTTAGCTGACATTTTTACTAAGCCTCTGGGGCGAGTAAAGTTTGAGTTATTTAGAGGGATGTTAGGTGTGCAAAATAACCCTTTCTCCATTAAGGGGGGGAGTTAGAAATAATGGAGAAATTGTTATGTGGTTGTAACGCATCTTCTTAGTTTAGGAGTTGTTCCTAGAATTTAGGAGGTTGTTTAAAACTACCTATTTTTCAGTGATGTATTTAATATGTAATATTCATTCATGTAAGGCAGAGTGAATGTGAGCGAGAGTCTCCTCCTTGTTTGTTGAGTGCAGTCTCCAGGTGGTGTTCTCACCTGTGAGCTGCAACTCCTTCTGATTAATTCAAAGTTTAATTATTTTTATCTATTACATGATGTGCTACACTCGGCAACATTTGCAGAATTACGACAATGATCGAACTCGTGAGAATTTGGAGAGTTGCACGGTGTAATGCAGTGCGCATATCGAGCTTCGGGCATTCGTCTCTGATATTACCCGCAAAGAAGAGAAGTCTGAAGCGATCCTAGATAAAATAACTGCACTCAATCGCCACTCTAAATGATCCAAATGAAGCGGAGCGCCAAAACAATATTTTAATAAATTATAAATAATTAATAAATTAAAGATACGAGTAGATTAAATAAATTCAAAATTATTCACATACTTTTTACTGGTTTGGTTCACGTCTTAGACTAAAAATACCTGGAAATTATCCAATTTTAATTATTTATAATTAAAAATTTTAAAATTCCTCAAACCCAATTTTAATATAAATCAAATTTTCTTCTATAAAATATTAAAAAAAAAATTGAATTTCTCAATATTTAAACTCTTAATCATATTCTAATATATTTATCAATTTTATATATTAATAAATTTAATTTTAAAATTTAAATATAATTTATAAATATTATTAATTTATTAAAACATTATATAAAAACAATAAAATTATATTATACTAAAATATTATAAAAAACTTAATAATTAAAAATTTCCATTCTTTCAAACTCTTAATCATATTCCTAGTGCTTATCATTTTAAATTTAAACTTGATTGTATACATTTTTAAAATGTAAAAAAATAAAATTGAAAGCCTTTTATATTTTAATAAGCTTGTGTTATAAAATATGTTTTTTTAATTAATTTATTATTAATTTTCAAATATAAATAACAGAGGTTGTATTGCAGCTAGTTCCTATCTTGAGTAGGATGTAGGGCTTAAGTGTCTTCGTGGTCCCTAATTTCAGTAAGCGAAAGCTAACACTCAGATTGGTGCTCAGGTCGGTGCGGTTGTATGTTCAACAAAAAACTTAACCCAGTTACTCATAACCCATAAGCAAAGGCATAGGCAGCTGAGGTGGACCACCCAGTTATAGATTAACGAGATCCAATGGTTTTTTCAGTAGTTTCAGATGCAAGTACATCACCCTTAGTCACAAAGACTGATTGATGTTGTTGATCTAGTCATAGTAGCAATACCAAAACTAGTTTGAAAGACTATTATAATTGAACCAATTCTGAACAAAGACCCTGTTGGCAAAAAACATTGTCTTATTATTAAAATCAACCTCGAGAAATTGGACCTCTTTGCAACAACTACTAAAAACTGAAAAGATAAATTAAGCAGGGAAAATGATAACATAGATCAAAATTTATGGGACCTCATTAGAGAATAACTAGCTAGGAAACTAATATCACTAATGATAGGGTTTGATGTTTTCAACTTTAGAACAAGCTGCAAAATTTGAAAGACCACTTCAAGATGTCAATTTGAAATAAGGATGGGAGCTTAGGATCGTTGGTGAAAACGATCACTTGAAAAGGAAAGGATTGGTGTCAATATGTGTATGTGTGATCAATCAAAGTCTGTGAGGGGAGTCAAAGTCTATGAAGCGAGTCCATCAATAAATCAATTAAACTTGGTTAAGACAATTATAACATCAATCTTTGCCGAGTATCTATTTGGTTTTATAAGTATCTTTCTCACAGTTAAGATTTGTTTTGAAAAGTATCTATCATTTATCAATTGACCCATGCAACACAACATTCTTCGATCAATCTTTCAACCCCAACTTGATAATAAAAGGTTCATTTTGTTGCATCTTTCAGGGTACCCACGAGAAATGGGTGGGATGGAAGCCCTACCATGCCTTCATGAAGCATTGATTGAGCCATTGAATGATGAGGCACATTCAAGCAAGAAAAATTTCTTGTGTTATGCACCACTAGTATATGCTAAATACTGCAATACATGAGTAAATGGAAAAACAACATAATGTGCTATATACATAACTTGATTTGGAAGAAGGTATGATAGGCCTTGCTTGAAAAGTTAAAATAGGTTAAATTTCTTTCATATGGAAGTTTTGGTTCATAGAACCCTCTCAATCTTCTCATATTTAACATAGTCTGACTCAGTCACACACCTAGCAGGGAAGGCAGTTATCTCTACTACCAAATGTGGGGTAGGAAGTTCATCAAAGAGTGACCTAACATTGTTACAACACACACTCTCTCCATGGGCACTCTCTGTTCGAATTTGGCAGCCCTACAAATGGGAAATGCATGAATAAAGTGAATCAAACCCAATTTTTACAAGCACAAATGAATCATGATTGGGAAATTTAAGTAAGAAAAATGTTTACTAGGCATCCTACCTTATGAGATGTCACATCCCTAAAGCTATCATCATCTGATAGAAGATAAGAAATGGAATTTAGAATTCTACGACCCTCTTATTTCATTGGCACTCTATAGCTTTGTTTGAGTGTGCCCTTTGTTGTAACATGCCATTTACACATCATATTCCTTCCATCATTGGTTGCTTGATTTTTTGCATAGCCTAGTACACATACTAGGTATAATAATAATTTGTTAGGTAGTTCAAAATGCACATGAAATCCAGGAAAATATGTTGAATGGCCTAGCACAAATCTCACATGTATGCATATGAAATTCGAGAAATATGTGTGGATAGTTGTAGCTAAAAATTAATTTCATCTTTAGAATAATGTGTTTTGGCAATCTACATTGTATAAATAGAATGCCTACATAGTTCTATAATGCAATGCATTCCATTAAAAATTTGCCTAGATAGTTCCACAATTCATGTTGATTATGAAGGAAAAATAATTGTATGAATAAAAAAAATAATTAGAGTTCCTGCATAGTTCTATGATGCAATGCAACCCGTTAAAAATTTTCCCTAATAGTTCCACAATTCACATTGAATCTGAGGGAAAAACAATTGTATAAATAAATGCAATAATTAGAATGCCTACATAGTTCTCTAATGGAATGAAACCCGTTAACAAATTTCCCACATAGTTTCATGCTTCATACTAGATCTGAGGGAAAAACAATAATTTGAGGAAACATGTACCCAAGTAGTGCTTCAATGCAGACAAAGTCCATATTCATATACTTAAAGCTTTTGAATAACAACCAACAATGTGATGGAGGTGTATCCACTATTGCAACATTTAAAAGGAGATGTTACAAGGAATGTGGTACAAAGAGGAGGAATAATATGATAAAAGTAGATGTTACAAGGAATATTTGTTACATATTCACAATCTCAATACGATTCTAAATTTTAAACTATCCATTTTCTTTCTCTTCAATATGTTGGTTATCAATGGTTGAGAGATAAGAAAGAGTCCATTATTTTGGGCACATTGCTGTAGATATTTATTGACTCATGTCATTGACTCCTTTGTCATAGTTGCCTCAATATCAATTCTTGAGGGTTCCAATGGTGGTACTATGTAATCCGCCAAAAATTTGACAAAATTCACTATGGATTGGTTATATGTGGCCAAAATCGGAACCCATAGGTAACTTTGTAGCTCTCTAAAGATAGAACCACGATGACAAGGGGACACCTATTATGATCCTTAACCCTTCAAATTGAATCACAAATAATGTCTATATATATATATATATATATATATATATATATATATAGATACTTTATTCAATAGCAAGTGAAGGGGATTTTTTATCATATTCTTGTATGTCTTGTGTAATTTCATTTTCAGATCTAAGGTATATAACAACCCTTAGGGAAATAATACTAGCTGACAACTTTGGATCAGCCCCAGAATAGATGCTGGAAAAAAAGTGTTTTAAAAATAAAAGACCAACATGAACAACCAACACAGAAAGCCTTAGTGCTAAGCACCCAAGTATTAAACCTTGATTATCCCAAAAAACCAAATTAAATATCCCTTAGAACCAAGACTTATTCTTAGTCTTTAAAAAACCTTAAATAATAAACAATAGGGGTTATTTGATTAAAAAAATAAAACAAAATAGTCAGAGTTATAATTCCCAAAGGTTTTATTCTTTATAATCTCTGATTCACAACTTCCCCATAAATTCTGACTCATCCTAAAGGAAAAGACTTCCCCGCATTGCAAATAATATAACGTTTCAAAGGCTCAAGACCACTCCATCATTATCCATTGTGATTGCAATTAGACTGGACCCAATGGGATTATCCATTACAATTATATGATATCCCTGCATCCATGGCTATCGCAATAAACTACATATCTTAAGTCTCATACTTTAAAGAATTGCGATATGCGATAAATCCCGAACTCGATGGGATTATAAAATTCAATCCATAAAATCCTGCCTCCGCAAGTTATCGCAAAAGTTTAAAAGCTTAAGTCCATACTCATGTTGAACGCCGATAGGGATATGTGGTGTAACTGGACCCGCCAGAATTATACAATGCAATTAAATTAAATATCGTGTCCATGCAATCACAAAGTTCCAAGAGTCATGCCTCATTTGAATTGTGATTGTGATATCCTCCCTCATGCCCATTGCGATATGACATCATCGCCACGTCAAATCCATGTCACCATTCCACATGGATCTGCCACATCATAGTGATGTCAACATGATGTGTTCCCATCCCGCATATCACAAATCGCAAGTCTCCCGGCCAAATCTTATCATCTTCCACTCCATAATTGCGATTGTGATGTTACTCAGTATCGTGATCTGCAATCAAGCCCCAGACTCAATAGTATTATAAATGTCATTTCATAAATTAACTGCGTCCACAGTTATCACAAAAGCCATGGGACTTAAACCATTCCTCCTCTGCCCATTCTGATCGCGATTTGGTCTTATTTGGATTTTCATATATTTCAATAGGAATTCTCCATGTTTGAAACATGGTGATAATTCATACCACGATTCCAAAGCGATTGCAATATGTTTTAAAGAAACCCCCCTTTGGATTTTATTTAGACTATTCCCGACCTAGAAATAAATTGCGATTTACCGTAAATTCCGACTTGTCCTGTCACAGACATCACTCCGTGTTCCTCTCCATGATGGTTGCGTTCAGAATTTATTACAACTCTATGTTTTTTCTAATTTCCCGCAAAAGTGATTTGTTTCAAATAAAACTCGCTTATCAGTTTCATTCAATTCTAGCTTAACGACTCCTGTTTTTCTTGTTCAGGTTCATGATAGAGTAAGATAGATGTGCTGACAAGCGACAGTTCAGTTAAAATAGACAGAAAAACATCTAGAGAATCCAATGGAACAAATAAATCTGATGAAGACAACAAATCACTTTCAGAACATTTCTACCAAAAAATTGTTTTTCTTTAAGCGTATTGAAGGGATATGTTTAAATGCCCTCAATGCTTCACACAATAGATTCAGTGGTTTCTTTCTATTTAAGCTTACTTGCTTTATGAAATAATGGTCCTGAATTTTATGAAGAAAGGCTTACAAAAGCTCACATTATTGTACTTTCATACTTTTCTCAATAGAATGACTGGAACATTGTTTTTTGAATTTTCATAAAGAATCTTGAGAAGTTTCACTACTGTACTCCCATAATCATCTTTCTGAGAAGGACTAAACTGCTGCTATTTCTTTTATGGGTTGAGTGAAGTGCATTTGGTATTTCTATCATTGTACCTTTTTTTTGTTCATAAGTAAATAGTAAATTTATCTTTTCAGCTTGCTTATTACTTGATATTTAAAGAACAATGTTACATGTATTCACTATTGATCATGCTGCCATTGATATTTTTATACATGTTAAATAGTTTGCTTTGATATTCTAAATGTGATATGAGTTACACATTATTTTTATTAATTATTTAATCAAACTAATCATCTTGAAATAGTTTCATTTCCATTGGTGTTTGAGCAATCTATATTGTCATTTACTAAGGAAAATCATTATAGATCACATCTCGATAAAAGTTAAACAATCCCGGGTTATAGAGCAGATTAATGCATATATTTTTCCATTTAATTCATTACTGCAAACCCATCTATTTCACTTCACTATAAGAATTACACACACATTCAATCACCTTTCATTGGGAAAATGGTCTCATACAATCGAGTCAAAGCCACTACTTAAATGGAAAAGGAGTTTTCTTAAGGTCAGGACTAGGTGGTTTTCCCCTGTGTTGTAGCAACGATTTTCGAGGCCTCAACAGATCCCCAGACATGTATGGCCATTTTTAGCAATGTTTGGAGCCCTCAAGCTAGAAAAACCCTTCAGGTAGTCCCATACATGTTCTGGCTTATAGACATTGATAGATTGAATTTGCTAACAACTAGGGCCATTAAGATATTGGAGCATGGATCAAAATCATTCCTGCATGAACCAGTCACCCTAACTGAAGAGTTGTCAACGTATGCATCACCATCTCAAAGACTTGTAAATGTACTGGTCATCGTAATTTAAGATTATATATTTGAATTTGAGTGGTCGAGGAGACGTAGCCAAGACTACCAGCTTGAAGGCTTGGCTTAAGAATTGGATTCCTTATCGAAGGCTCGCAAAGCATTTTCTTAGGACTTCGATATCGTAAAGACTTGGCTTCTCGTTTTCTCGAAAGCTTGACTTAAGACTTGGATATGATGAGTTTTGGGCTTACTATCTCCTTTTGTACCATTGTAAACTAGGCTTGGGAAACTTGACTTAGCTGTTGATAAACTAAACCATAAGCCTTGGGATCAATGGATAGGATTAAATTAATTTGATAAGGCTTGGGAAACTATAAGGCTTGGGATCACGAGATAGATTTATTCATTTGGGACTAGGAACTGGGAATATATTGATTGGACTGGAAAGGGGAGGTGATTCCCCTTGCCTATATTCCACTGTCCTCTATTAGATAGAGTTATAGGCTCAATCTCCTCCTCAATAATTAATTTTCCACTAACTAGAAGAAGCTTAGAGTGACCACCATTAACTAAAGCATGTGAGGTTATCATCTACAAACCGTAGATGGATGAGTCAGCTGAAGAGGAGAGACCAACCTGATGGATATGGATTTTAAGGAAAGTTCAAATTCCAGTGCGGCAGACCACTTCTTCCCAGACTGAAACGTGTGGGCTCCATGTAGGAGTTCGTATTCACAACTCGTACCTGATATATATTTTTATTAAATTATTATATGATTTATTATTTATTTTATATGAATTTATGATAAGTTAAAAAGTAATAAAATTAAAATTAGAAATAAGAGTAAAAAAACATAGCTAAAAAATTGTTTATGTGCATGCAACCCACTTATTTTATTATTGAACAAATACTCACCGCTTGTTTGATCATTAAACGAATAATAATGGAGCCCATGAAAAAGTATAATCTCCTAGCCCATACACTTGAACACAGGAGAATATCCCATTTTTATACACCATGGTCAAAATCAAATTTACGAGATACCTACGACAGTATCTACGTTGATTTAACATTGAAAGTCTCATACTACAATTTCACTAAATTAAATATCTTTTTCCTGCCAGTTATAAGATTAAGCTTTCCCCTCCCCTACACCTTTGTAGAGGGTGTTGGCTTGAGGGGTCCTGACCAAGGTTCAGATTTAGTTGTGCCAACCAACAAAACCCTAACTGCTGGCCCTTTTGGCAACAACCTATGTAGCGTAGGCTGCAATGTCACCCGAAGCAGTATTGGGGGATGACATAACTAGGTTTTTGCATCCAAAGGTTAGTGTGATGGGTTCTTGTGGTTTCTAGTGCTTATTTCGGTCTTCACGAACCCTAACCCTTACAATACAAATATTTGCAATAATGTTCAGAAACTAAATCTAGGTCTTCGAAAAATGCTTTAAACATTCATAACAGTAAGTAAATAAGAAGATATGCTACTTTCGTGCTACTTTCCTTCATATAATTTCAGAATAATAGAAAAAATATATAGAAATTACATAAGTAAACACATATGAACATATACACAATTATGGCTCAAAATAGTTTTTATTAGATGTATTCTTTGTTGTTACAAACTCTTCTTCCATGTGCACTCAGCTGCAAGGGCTCGTACACTCAACCTGCGGACTTCTCAAGGTCTCCACGCACTCAGCAGTAGGAGCCTGCCCCTTCACCTAAGTACAGGAAACAGACTTTCCTACCTTAGCTTAATTACCCATACAATGATCTTCTATTCCATGATGATCTCCTAGACTTGCTATGACTCCTTTATATACAACATTCTCTTTTACAATACCATGGTTCGCAAACCATGGGTGGGTCACAAAACATCATATCTTCTAAAAAAGTAAGGGACTAAGCTCCTTTTGACTCGTATGACCATTGCGTTCCACTTCCAAAAAATGCGGAGAATTTATAATTATAACAAAATTAATGACAAAATTTACCCCAGGGAACTCTGTCAAAATAGGCCCCCAACACAATTTGGTGACTTTTCCTCGAGTCACTCTGCTGGAAGCACCTTGATCTTCATCTGCAGCTCACTAAACTTGATCTTAAAAACATGTAGATCTGATGTTCCCTGCATAGTAGCTTGTTCCACTTCCTCGACCAAATTTTCAGTAGTTGGGCCTTCAACTGCAAGGCCCATGGTCCTTTAAGTCAATTGCATTCCTTTGAGCTTGCTGTATACTGACAAAGTCAACTGACTTGCCTCATATGTTCACGATTTCATCCTCAAAGAGATGATCATTTCCTTGTGGCACATCTCATTGACCTCACTATTTATTAACTTTCCTTCCTGTAGTCTCGTGAACCTTTACACTGGTGTCAAGGTCCACGTTGTTGACCTAATATCGTCAAATTTCCTCTGCTTCTCCCTGATGTCTGTGGAAATATTTGTAGAGTGGGATCCTCATGTAGCGAGGTCCATAATTCCATGGCCTGTTCAAATAGCTCAGTGCAATCGTTAATTTCATCTTCCAAGGTTTCCATGCCTGCTTTCATAGCAGCTCCGCACTTCTCTCTAACTTCTCGAGGAGACGTGGGCTGTATTTTAAGTTGTAACTCGGATATTTGAAACTCCAGCTCGAACCAAACTTCGCCAATTTCATCCTTGGACTCCTTCACTACAACACTAGTTTCTGAATCTTTTCCATTGAGGCCGCTTCTGCCAAGATCTTGAGCTCTGGAAGCTCATTGCAAGCCTGTGTAATGGCTTGTTCCAACTGTTGACTCCGCGCTGTTATCTTCTCTTTGTCTTTAAGCGCCTATGCCTTCTCCTAAACAATTTGATGACTTTTTGTCTTGACTTCACTGATTATTAGTAGTGCACGTTTCTTCTGAACCCTCAATCATTAGACACCCCTTGGTGTAGTTCATGCAAGGTCTGATAGGGAGCACCACAAGATTTAATCTTAGGTTCTTCATCTGCATTAGTTGAGCCCTTTCTTCTTCTGTCTCAGTGTGCATAGATCCTTCTGGTAGTTGGATGACACAGAGATCCAAGTTCATCTTTGTGTCAAGAACTGACCCACTTGCTTGACTCAAGCTCGCTTTCTTCCTACTTTCCTGTCCCACACTCACATGTATCCTACCTATTTGGACTTGCAACTTGTGCAGGTCTGATGAACCTTTCCCAGTGCCTATTGGTATTGTTCATCAAAGTGGCCCTAAATATTTTTTGTTGTGTCATGGACCACATCACCTATTTCATCTAAGTCCCCTTCAGTGAGGACCAAAGGGGTCAAGCCTACTGATCTTCCAGATTTTTGTTTCTTGTGTGACCCAGTTGAGGTCTGCTTCTTCCTTGTCTAGACCACGAAGGGGGATTCTAAATATGCACCCCCTTCATCTTGTTCCTTTGTTTCTTCCTCCTCCGATGTTTTCTCCTTTTATGACTCCTCGATGTCAATTATGGCCTGTGACGTCTTCTCCTGTGCTACTTTTTGTTTGGTTGCCTCTTCTTTCTCTCGTGAAATAACCTCCTTTTTCTTCACAGAAATTTCCCGAGCAGAAGCCTTCTGTGCTTCCTTTTCGTTCTCAGTTGTTGTCATCTATGTAGTTAATCCTTCAGCAGCCTTACTGGTAACTATGTCGACATCTGAAGGGGTGATCCAGCCACTTGGACACTTGCTGGCAACCTCTATTATATCCTCCTCATACACCAAGTAAGGCAACTTGTGTCGTACCTTCATGGCATCCATCTTCACTCAAATATGTAGATTGAGGAAATATGCTTTAAAGTTAGCTATGGTTTCATACTACACGTGCAATGTGGGTGATATCCTCGACCTCTGGCTGATCACCGTCCTCATTTCCATCTCAAAAAGGACCCAAAAGATCTTCGCCTCTATGATTCGTGTAGGGTTATTGGTAGCCTAGAGCGAAGCAAACTTTTCTACCTTCGAGAGGTTCGAGTCATGCAGAGTAAAATGACTCTCCTTAGGTATCCTCCAAGCCACCAATGTTATCAGTAGTAGCAACCAGGCATAATTGAACGTCTTGCCCTCATCCTGCGCCTCCCTGCAATTCTCCAGAAACTCCTTGCCTAAATACTGAGCCCAGTTGTACTAGACTCCTTTGGCAATCTACGCAACCAAAGAGATCACCAGTGTCGGTACTTCATCTATGCAACACTTACGCATTATCTTTCCTGCTAGTATCTGTGCGAAAATCTACACTGCGAGATCCATGATAGAGCAGATAGAGTATCCGCGCGACTTCTTTATGATACCAAACTCGCTCTTTATTTGGTCCGTGAGCTTTTTTTCTTGTGTTTTTCCTCCAAATGCCTTTTCAGGGTCCACTCCTTAGAATGGAAATAGTGTAATCTGATGGATCAACATATCTGTGATGGGGGTGGGTTCCCCAGCTAGAGACACCCATCATGGACCAATGTTAGCAATTGGTTCACACATATGGTGTTTATGTTGGTGCGACTAAAGTGTGGCACCCATAGCATATTCAAGAGCCCTGTGGCCCCAATGCTAGCTACCCATTTCATTGTTTCCAATCGCGTGATCTTCGACTCTTAATAATATACCTTGGACAAGTATTTTCTCAGCGCCAACTGAGGGAACTTCTCATGGTCCCCTAAGTCCCAATCCTCCATATTTGGGGTCAGTATGTGGGCTAGCAACACGCCCTCAAACATCACTTTCTCTATCAATAGTGGCGTGGACACCATGAACTTCATGTTTTCCAGATCTTTCGGTATATTAGTCATGGCCTTTAGCAGAGGAATATATTTCAATAGCTGAGTCATCGTCTCACCCTCCTCATCATTAATTTCTTCTATGCCTCCATGCAGTTCTTCTTCATCCAAATCCATCAAATCTGTCGAATATTGTGACTGGTCCATCTTCCCCTTTTGGTGGATTTCCGTGGGGTTTTTCCGCATTGACTACCTCACCGGGACTTGTTGAGGTTTCTTTTGCTTCTTATGTCCCGCCTTAAAAGAAAAAAGCTTAGGTCTAGGAGACCTACTCACCATATTAATAAATATTGTAGGGACAGATGGGGTTTCCTCCATCTCAAGGGGAGTTGCAGTCATTCTATCCAGAAAACTCTTATGGGAAATTTCAGGCACGTCTGCCAACCTTGGTCATGAAAAGAGTTCCTCCCAATTTGGACCAGACATATAGTGCAGTACTTGGCACAAATGAAGGTGGAAAATTCTATGGAAAAATCTCAGGAAGCAAAGTATTCGAATGTGGAGTGGCATGCCATATTTATAAGTGAATTTGAATTCAAATCCATTTGTTCCCTCCAATTCCTAGTCATTAATGCATATTTGGTGGCAGATTTCCAAATATATGCTACATAAATATGTTTTCCCCACTCCTTTCAATGGAAATTTCGCCATCCAATCACCTACAGTGCTTCCAATGGTCACTTTTCAGCCAAGACGCACGAAACCTAACCTTGTGGTGCAAATCCCCTCAACACCTCACTTATTTTCATCGTGCAATCTCATCACTTCGACTTTCCAACTTTCGGGTAGTGTAGTTTATAATCTCATACTTCCTTGCAGCTGCCTGGAGTACTAAGACTATTCCACAATCATATAGTCATTGTGTAGGGGCAGGATCGCCCTTGTAAAGCTTCAAGTGACTTCCATTTACCTTTCCTAAGAATAATTCCCCATTCAGCTTCGCGACTAAATTGCACCACCATCTATAATTTCCTTAACAACATAAGATCCTAGTCAATGCATTTGAAATTTTCCATCTTCCAAAATATTCCATCTTGAAGGTGCATTATTTTATATGGCGATCATACGATGCCTTTTCATGATCCTTCTGCACCTGTTGATGAAAGCTTTCTAAGAAATGATCCTCTTCCAGTTCTACCAGTTGTGTCAGTCGCTCCTCCATAGTATCGTGATTAACCATGTCTATAACTGTTGCAATCCGCATGCTTTGCAAAATGTATTCTATGGGAATTACAACCTCTTTCCCATATACGAATATGAGCTAGGTTTGGCCTGTCAAATTCTTACAAGTAGTCCTTGATGCCCAAAGGACTTTTGGTATACACAAATTCCAGTCATTCTTCTTCACATTGCAAATATTTGTCATGGCACTCTCCAGAATTTTATTGAAGGATTCCACTGTGCCATTCACTTAAGGGTGATAAGGCGTACTCTTCTGATGATATACCTGGAATTCCTCAAGAACTGTAGCAATTGTTTCATTTAAGAAGTGCATACCCCAATCAATCATTAAAATTTTAGGGAAGTTGAACCCAGACAAGATATATTCAAAGATAAACTTCACGGTTGTAGCTACGCTACAATCTTTCACAGGTTGTGCTTCCGCCCACCTAGTCAAGTGTTACGTCATTGTAATAATGTATCTAGCCCCCATATTTTCCCTGGTGGTTGTATTGAACCCACAAAATCTATCACCCACTTTTCAAACACCTCCAATGTCACTTGCAGATTTAGGGGAAATTCATCTCTTTGTGTTGGTCTCCCCGTCCTTTGACAAACATCGCACTCCCGGCAACATGTCTTATATTCCTTATGCACAGTAGGCCACCACAGTCCTACATGTAGGATTTTTTGCGCAGTCGCTCTCCCTACATAATGTCCTCCCACTACTCATCCATGTGCTTCTGCCAGAATGCTTGGCCACTCATACTCTGGGAAATATCTGCACAATATTTCATGAGAGCCCATTTTGTATAAGTGTTCGAAAATCATAAAAAAATTAGTTGTGCAGACCGCTAGTTCTTACTTCTGTTACATCGAATATCCTTCTGGGGCTGTACCTATAGAAAAAATTGAATTATATTTTCGAAGTGATCATTTGTGATGCGAAAAATGAAAACCTGTGCATCAGGCAACCCTTCCTCCAAACTTGTAGGCTCATTAGCAATCTCAATCCGCAACAAGTGATCAAGACCAACATTCAAGTGTCCTGGCTTCATAATTACCTCAAAATCATATTCCCAGAACAACAAAAACCACTTGCAAATATTCCCCCCCAACACAGGCTTGTTGACTAAATATTTTAGAGCATAATGGTCTGTATATATCTTGAAGTGCGCTCCTAACAAATAGTGATGAAATTTCTGCAGTGCGTAGACCATTGCTAGTCCTTCACACTCTGTGGTCAAGTAGTTCTTTTCTCCCTTTGAAAACTTCCTACTCACAAATGTTATTGAGTGGTCAATATCTCCTTCTCTTAGTTGGGTCAGTACTGTTAGAGCCTAGATTGACCTCAGGCTAAAGGGAGGCAATCCTAGGATAACCACAAACCAAGCTTAACTTGGTAGCTAGCCCTACCAGGTCAGGAGAGGGCTCTCTCCTTGTGAATCTCAGTCAAGATGACTGGAACAGATATGGATTTTAGGTTAGGTATATTAGCTTTAAGTGATTTTTTTGTGTTTTTGCTAGATCAAATGGAGCAGGCAGCTTTGGGTCCAGGAAATCAAGTCAGGATGCAGGGTCTTCTATGGGGCAAGGTAGGTATAGGATTTTACACTTGAAATTGAGTGAGATGAGAGGTCTAAGACTGGTGAGGAGCTGAGGAGGGCATGTAAAGATTATGTATCCTTCTCAAACAGTAGAAAACATAGAAAACTAAATGGCTTCCCAAGGCAGAGCACTGTAAACAATGAATTCTACCTATCTATCTTGATTTCATTCAGCTAGAAGCAATGAATTAGATTATGGCATACATAAAACATGTGAAAAACTGATAACAGAAGAAGAAACTATGAAAAAACACCATACCACAAGTATCCCATAAAAATAGCTGCAAATCCTGTGTATTTCCTTGCCAAACTGCTGATAATGGTGTACAATGTAGCTCAGAGCATCCAAGTGATTCCAATCTTTGCTAATGATAGAAAAAATACATAATATAGACATAAAACCACCTATTCTAGCCATCAGGGGTTGAAACCAAGAGAAAAGGAGCTATTACAACCATTTCCAAATAGAGACCAGGGATATAGGTAGTGCAACAACTTGCCTCTATACGCATGGAAATTGATTCATTAACCACCAAACCACCTCAAACTAATGAATTTACCCTCTAAGATCATTTAAATATTACATTTACATTCCAAGTCATTAATTACAATCATAAAATCATCCACGAAGAGAGAAAAAGTCAACTTGTAGTGAGAATCGGCGAAAATTGGATATTTTGGAAAACTAGCCAAAAGTGTAGCGCCACTTTCCACCCACTTTTGGAGGCCTTACCCTTAGAAAAATTCATCCCAAAATAGCTTTTTCGAAAGGTCTTTGATTCTAGTTTCTGGAAAATCTGGAATTTCGGAATTTGGAGGTCATTTTCCTCCTCAAAACGTGAATCTCCCAAGGTAGATTTTGTGTGTCCAAAAAGAGGCAGAGAGGTCATTTTTTGATAGTTTTTGGACCTTTTGGTGGGCCAGTTTTGCTCCAAATATCCTGAAAGCTTTTGGGATTGATGCTCTCATCATGCTAAATCCAAAAATGTAAACGTTTCCTCCAACAACTGCTCCAGGGAAAAGCGCAACGCCACTGGGCCAATTTACTGTGTAAAAAATTTCAAAATTGCAAAAATTCTTCAAAATTTTCCCAGATTTGGCGCAAGGCACCACAATCAACTACCTTTATGGGCTAGTGAGGATTCAGCCAAGATTTTGAACTTATATTTCTCCTTTCTTCTCTTTAAGGCCTTCCTCAACCTAGCTTTAAGCTTCCTCATCCTTATGTTGCAGATTTTGTTGCGGGTCATGTAGTGGTAGGCCATGTGGCGAAGAATCTTCTTATCCCTGTTGGCCTTCTCAATCATCCCTTCAAGATTCATGTTAACCCTATCGAGCCATGTTTTCCTATCATTCTCAATCTCTAGCTCAATTGAAGTCAACTTGATGTATGAGCTTCCCTTTCCTTTTGCCTGTTTTCTTTGATCATTTGCAGCTCCATGAGGACTTACTTGTCACTCAATTGTTTGTTTTTCTGTTCCAAGTAGCTGATGATGAACTTGGCTCTTTCTAAGTTATCTTCCAAGGATTGTATTTCTGCTTCTTGTTCCTTTATGATAATATTTTTGACATTTTCTGGATCCTGAGTTTCCAAGTCAATGACATCAACTCCATGATAAGTAAAGTGTTTCTATGGCTCTTCATGATCAAAAAGGTTAAAATATCTTTCTTTCTCATCACCAAGATCTTTTTCTTGCACCTTTTCCTTGCCCTTCCTTTTCTGCTTAACCTGTACCTGCTTTGCTGAAGAAGGAAAAGCCCCTTCCACACCTTGTGGAGATAGCATTTGCCTGTGGCCTGAAGAAGAAGGCAAGACCCCTTCCACACCTTTTGGAGATAATGCTCGCCTAGCAGCAGCAAAATGTTTCCTAGTACCCCTCTTATATGTCACAAACACTTGCACTCCAACAGTTTCAGTCTCTTTGATGTTTTCATGGCTTGAAGTTCCACCTTCTTCCTGATGTACTGATAAAAAGATTTGTGGGCCTTTGAATATCTCATGAGAAATGGAAGTCTCCCATGGCATGTTAAGGTGGCTCAAGTGGTGAAGAACAATGATTTTAATCAAAGAGTAATGGTAAATGTTATTCAACTACTGGGGGTATGGCTTCCTTTGTACAATATGTGCCATCTTCTCAATGTTTTTAAACATGAAGTAAGGGATATTCATCATCTTCACTCCAGTGAAATGCATGAGCAGTCTATTGTGATAGGCATATAACCGAGAGAACCTACCTTCACAAGTGAAGTACTTGATAATGATTTTCATCAATGGAGCATACCTTCCTACCAAAAACTTGAAGGGGAATACTCTCTTCATTTTGTCTTTGTATCTAGCCTTGATGTAAGGCTCATAGTATTCCTCATCAATATCCTGACCTTTGTACCAATTTTCACCCACATCTGGAATTCCTGAAGCCTCTGAGATGACAACTGGTGATATGGTGAAATTTATTCTGGCAAGGGTTACTTCATTATTATGCAAATGAGTCACAAATAGCCTAGCCAAATCATGATGAAATATGACTCTTTCTATCGTCTCACAAAAATCAAAGCATGCCTCGTGTTTAAAGCAAGAAATGGAAAGTGGACAGGCTTGTAACTCCCTCAAACTAGTAGGCTCTTCTCTGATAATTCTTCCTCGTTTATGAGGCTTCCTTTGTTGTATGTTTCTCTCCCTGGAGCTGTCGCTGAATGTCTCTTTCTCATATTCATAATCACTGTCTCTTTCCATTTTCTCCTTTTGTTTTTCAAAATGTGGTTGTATATGGTTGTTATGTGGATAATAGTATGGAAAGAGGAGGGAGGAATTGAATGGGCAGAGTGTATGGAAGCGAGAGTGTGAAAATGTATGTATGAACAGAGTTTAGGGATGGGAGTAAGGGTTTAGGGATGTGAGTATGGTTTAGGGATATGAATATGGTTCAGAGAGTGTAGGGTTTGGGAAATTGCATGAGGGGAATGGGATTTAGGAAAAATGTATGAGGGGAATGGGATCTAGGGAATAATGGAAAGTAGATAGGGCAAATGAAACAATAGATAAGTGAGGAAAACTAGGGTTTCACCCTAGAAGCTAGGGTTTTAGATTTAAATATACTAAACACCAAACTTGGCAATCAAAACCCTAACACAGTAGATATGATAGTTGTACTTACTTGCAAGAGGGAGAAAATGAAGATTTTGAGGTGAATTGGCAGTTCTGGAGAAATTTGGGCGTTTTGGCACTTAGCTGGGCAGAAGCGCAGCGCCACTCTGAAAGCGCAGCGCCCATGTAAAATTACACTGCGAATTTCTACCAGCACTTCAAAAAACGCAGCGCCAGTTTGAAAAGCGCAACGCTGGTCATTTTTTCCCAAAAACGCAGCAACTGACTTGTATTTGCACAATTTTGCTTGAAATCACTCCTTGGCTCTCCTTTTGGCACTTGAACTTCAAATCTAACAATGAAATGATTAATAGAGAGATGGGATTTATATAGCCTTCAACTTTTTGATTTTTGATGGTGAAAACCCACTTTTATAATGTCTATGTGATTTTTCAAATAATCTGTTTTTTGATGCCTGGTTTCTTCACTTTGATAGGTGGACTGATGCTCCAATTCTTTGATTTTTTGTGGTGGCAGTACTTTGGCAAGATCATTAGATTTCTAGGAGCAACATGGAACCATTATTACATATGAGATCATTAAAATTACATCAAGCTTAAAAATAAAATACAAATTAAGAAATTATGACTTTTCTAATCATTATTATCATCCTCATGTGTCTGCTAACCATTATTAGCAATAATCACTGAATTTTGACCATGGTGGAAAACCCTAATACCTAACGAGACTGGAACCTTATGTAACTGATGAAATGAACTGAAAATGAGCATGAATCATGATTGCAAGGTATGAAAGGAGGTCACCAAGTACATATCACGAGGGAAAAACCGAAGTAAACCCTACAATCAGTAGATCCATGACCTAATGTAATGCAACCTCATTAGAATAGGATTCCTAGTATGAAATGCAAAAGAGTAAATTTTGATCACTGATGGCAGTGTGAAGACACTGACACTAACATTGGCTCCAATGGGGATGGTATCTCCTTGGAGGTTCCAAGAACCATAGACCTCTAGGAACATGTAGACTAGTACCTCATCCATTGGGCAATGGGGTCAAAACACTTCAAAGACTGAAAACTGACACAATGCAAACTAAGACTCACTCATGACTGAAAATATGACTTAAGACTTACTAAATTGTAACATACTTACAAAACTTATTAGTGGCAGCAGACCATCGAGATTTCAGGGCTTGAAATACTGATGACCACCACCTGCCTACTGAAGAAATATGTACAATCATGTGAAGTGAGCCTTCCAATGTAACCAATCCAACAGATGGCTACTCACTGAAATTCTACTCTCAGTTTTCCCGATCAAGCAAAACAATGTACATGTAGGCAACTCACAATAACAACTAAAACCAAGGCTTATGCTAACGAACTAGAAAAAATTCATCTTCTCCAATGCTTGCAAAAGAATGCCGAATGGATCTTGAAAATCCTGAAGCACTATCTTGTCTTGAGATCCAGCAGCAAAAATACAAGTACTCCCTTCATTATGATCTGAAAGAACAGTTGGTTGCTGATTGATAGGAATGCATAAAGAAGTATAAGCTTCTGCTATCTGATTGTAAATTCCTTGACCATGAGAAATTCTGACTCGAATTCTGGCATACTGTCTCTCTTAGTCTCATACTCCTCAATTTCATAGTCTAAGCCTTTGTTACACAGAAAACATTCTTCAGGATTATCAAACATGACAACCTTATCATCTTCATGAAAGAAAACAATATCTATTTGTTGATCTACAAATCTAATTTCAAGACTGTCCTCATTTAAACTCGGATTTTTATTTTCAAAAGTGGAAGAAGTTTCACTAACACCTTCTTGACTATGTGGACACTACAAACCTTCATTAGCTTACGCTGTAACATGACCTTTTAGGAGTTGATCTATCTCATCTTCAGATAGAGGAGAAAGTAACTTTTGTTTTCTTTTGCTAAAACAGTAATTGTCTTCTTTCCCTCCTAATGATTCACAAGGTTGTTGAATATCTTCATTAATTTCAAGCGAAGGAGTGTATAAATTTTCCTCAAATTGCTAATTCATTACATGTGATTCATTTTTACTATCAAGATCCAAAATTCCTTCATCTTCAAGCAAAGAAGAAGCTACTCTATATTGATTATGATCTTATGTAACAAAGTGACTGGCTTTTTGATACTGTTGTTGAAGGGAAAAATCAAAGAAGGCTTCAATGATTTTTCATCATCACGATCTGAATCTAGATCTGGAATAGCCAACTTGAATTCCTCACAATCTGAAATTGGACATTGATTTTCTTGTGTACCATCTTTTGCTATGAGCAGATCTGAAATAAGACCTTGTCTTCCATCATTTTCAATTGTACTAAGATCTTGAACACACTGCAAATTTTCCTGAGCATCTTGACAAGTATCCTCTAAGCTCTCTTTATGCTACTGAAATGGATTTTCATACAAGGCTTCCATGATCTCATAGTCCATGAAGTCATCATCTTCATAAAATTTCGCAAGATTTTCAATAAAACTATAAACATGTTTGCAACAGTTCTGAACTAATATTAAGGATGGATAAGATTCTTTATACCTTTCAAAGAACATGGTATGAAAATCTTTTAAACAGTAAATACAAGAAGACGGCAAACTTTCATACCAAGATCGGGCTTCACCTTCCAGAGTGGCCATGAATATCTTCATCAAGCAATCTTCAGGAAAATCAACCTTCAACTTGCGAATATGCATGTGAAATCTAACCAGATGTAAAGCAACATCATTCCTATCATCATCTTTGAACGTAGGCAAATTCCTTTGCCAATCTACCTTAGGAATTTTATTTTGGAAACCTGGAATGTGATATCGACTCATGGGAGCATACCTTCAAGCAAACAAATCCATTTTGATAACAATGAATTCACCAAGAAGTTCTTTAGGCTACTGGTTCTTGAAGAGTAGATTTGCCATAAAAATTCTAAACCTTGGGATTTTTCGACACTGGAGACACCAGGTGAATGATTTCAACCTTCCAGTGTCTGATCGTTGTCCACCATCAAGAATCAGATATAAACTTGATGCATTTTGCTGAGGATCATAAAACTATGGTCCCCAGTACGTTCGCCACTAGGTTAGAGCCTAGATTGGCCTCAGGCTGAAGGGAGGCAATCCTAGGATAACCACATACCAAGCTTAATCTGGTAGCTAGCACTTCTAGGTAGGGAGAGGGCTCTCTCCTTGTGAATCTTAGTCAAGATGACTAGATCAGATATGGATTTTAGGCTAGGTATTGTTGGCATTATGGCACAGGTGTGACGCTATGGTACAAGTGTTGTCCTTGATGGCAACTCTCTTTGATGACAGATCTCAGTTCAGACTACAAGAATGAAGAGAAAATTCATATACGCAGGTTCATTAAGATCAAGTCGCGTATACACGCAGGTTGGACTTTATAAAAGTGCGTATGCGTATACACACACTTTCATGCAAAGAAAAGCACGTATATGTTGGAAAGCTTACCTTTGGTCCATGGCAGTTAGTCCTTGGAATTTGAACCTATGGTTTTGGACCATGGTATCTCGACAGGCGTGTTGATCCCTAGTATTTAGTTGATGGTATTGTGTTACTATGGTTTTGGACCGTGGTATTGTGAAGGGCCTAAGGCTATAAAAGGAGAAGAAGATCATTAGGCAAGGGTATTGAAAAAATCTTGAATATCTGATAAAGAAAGAGATCTAGATGTAGGTTTTGGGTTGATGATGCATTGCTTGATCTAAGCTAAGAAGGGATCTCACTGGTTGATGGAAGACAAGATCTAAGGATAGATCAGGATCAAATGGTTTGAAATGAATTATCTTTATATGTTTGATTATGCTTATTCTAGATCTGCATACTGATGCATGTTATGTTCTCAGTATGAATGATGTCTGATACAACTGCAAAGTTATAAGAAAATATTTTTAGATCTGTACGCAGGTTGGCCTTGGAAAAAGTGCGTATGTACACGGGTTTGATTCATTGTAGTAGCGTATACCTTTTGAAGTTTGATTTTTGAAGTTGCAGTTGGGTCTGATTGTTATTGCAGAGTTCTGTTGTCTGCTCTGTGTTCTCGTGACTAGGTTGTTGACTGGGTTTCAGTGTTTCAGTGATTCAAAGATTGATGATGCTAGTATTGATTGTTTTTGTGCTTCAATGATCTTTATGGGTCCAATATGAAAATTGGATGAATTGCGGTCTTTAGATTGTAGTGTTGTGCTTCAGGAGTATCCAGTCTGAAAATGTGTGAAACGTGGTACCTGGAGGAGAAAAGATTGCAGACCAGTGCCTATGTACTAGTATCTTAGCTAGTACAAGAGCAAAGGGGGTTGGAGCTCCCTTCCAGGAGAGTCTGGAAAATGAGAGAAGGTTGTAGCCTTCTGCAGGTTGTAGCCTGTGTACTGGTATAAGGCTGCACCAGTACAAAAGATTGTAAACTGCAGTTTCTTATTAAGGAAAGATAGAGACGACTTGCAGCAGGTGGTTTTCACCCACATTGGGTTTCCACCTTATATCATGGTGTTCATGTGTGCTTCTTGTGTGTGATGATCTATTCTTTTTACTGCACTTGCCTACTGTTCATATGGTTAATGAAGATCTGATGCCTAACTAAAGCCTCACATTTAATGGATTAACTGAATCATAAATATTTTAGATATACGCTAGTTGCTTTAGACACAGTAGCGTATACACGCGGGTTCACTTAATTGAAGTAGCGTATATGTATCTAAGTATGGAAATGAAAAGTTTTATTGATTAGATAACACTGATTCACCCCCCCTCTCAGTATTATTTCCAACAATTGGTATCAGAGCAGGTCCTTCAGAGAAGCTTGATCGCTTGAAGGAAGATCGTTCATCATGAGCAACTATGAGAGGGAAGCATCAATCAGGCCACCGATTTTTGATGGGACAAACTTCAATTATTGGAAGGTAAGAGTTACTGCCTATCTTCAATCACTTGGTACAGAAGTTTGGGATATCATAGAGACAGGCTACACTTTTCCTTCAGCTACTCCTACAGATTCAGCCGAGAAGAAGAAATATGAAACAAATGCTAAAGCAGTCAATACTCTGTTGGGATGCTTATCCCAATCAGAATTCATGAAGGTTATGTAATATAAATCCGCAAAAGAAATATGGGACAAGATTTTCTTGAGCTATGAAGGAGATGAACAGGTAAAGCGTGCTAAACTTCAAACTCTCAAGATTCAGTATGAGAATCTCAGAATGTATAATGATGAAAGTGTGGCTAACTATTTCCTTAGGGTAGATGAGATTGTTAATTGCATGAAAAACTTGGGTGAAGAAATAAAAGAGGCTATTGTGGTTGAAAAAGTCCTAAGATCCTTGTCCCCAAGTTTGAATCTAAAGTGTCCGCTATAGAAGAAAAGGAGAATCTACGAACTCTCACCATGTCTCAACTACATGGAATTTTAACTGCTTATGAAATGAGAAAAGGAGGTCCATCAGACAGGAGAGAAGTTGCCTTCAAAGGAGAATACTATGAATCAGGGCACGAAGAAGAAGAAGAATCATATTTTGTCAGAAATCTTCAGCGGGGTACTGGAAGATTCAGAGGTAAGTTACCTTTCAAATGTTTTGCTTGTGGAAGAGTAGGTCACTATGCTGCCAAATGTCCTCATAAGGATAAGATTGACAAGGGAAAGGAACCTGTTAGAAGGAACAAGAAACAAAATGCAAACAAGAAAAGCTATTACACTCATGAAGATAGTGATGGTCTTTCAAATAGTGACGAAGGTGAACAAGGTAATGAATATAAACTTTTAATGGCTTTTGAAGATGATGACTACATGGATGCTATAGATGTAGATGGTTTTTGTGAAGAGATGAATAATCTCTAAGTGTGCTTAGAAGAGAAAAGTGCAATTATTGATTCTCTACAATGCCAACTGGCTGAAAGGGAAAAACATCTTGAAAAATTGGAATGTGAAATTGTTTGTCTTAGAAAGGAGATTGAGAAGACAAAAGCTATTAATCTTAAATTTGTTAAAGGATCTAAAACCTTGGATGAGATTATCAATGTGCAACGTTCTCCACTGATCAAGACAGGTCTGGGATATAATGGAGAAACATCTCAAGCTTCTACCTCAAAAGTTATCTTGATGCAACAAGGAGGAGCGAGAAAAGGCCTAATAGAAGTCATCAGGTGAATCAGGGACAATTTACCTCAAGAACAAATAAGGACTATCAAGAAAATCGGGGACAAGCTACCTTAAGGACAAACAAAAGCTACAATCAGCCACAGGTAAAGTCTTCCCAATTTACCTCAAGAATGGATGTCAATAGAAACTACAATTGGTTGGATGATAGATTTAATAATCGCAGGAGTTTCTTCAATGGCAAATGTTTCTCTTGCCATAACTTTGGTCACAAAGCAGCTCAATGTGTTGCCTATAAGACAATCATGACTAGAGAAGCTCAAAAACAAAGGAATATGACTGGGATAACGAAAAGGACTTATAAAAACTTTTTGGTCCTTGAAAATGAAGTTGAATGTTCTATTTGTAATAAATTTGGTCATGAAGACTCTGAATGTAGGAGCAGGTTTTGGAAGACAACACAGAAGGAACAAACCTCAAGTGCCAGAACATGGAGAATGAAGGAACCGCAACCAGAAAGATGTGGGATAGCTTTTTATGCAGAAGGACAGGAAAGTCTATGGTACATCGACAACGGATGTTCGAAGCATATGATAGGGGACCAAGAAAAACTTGAATCGTATACTGCATTAGAAAATGGAAAGAAGGTTTCTTTCGGAAACGATATCTCTGCAGCTATAAAAGGAAAAGGGGTTGCTCAGTTGAAAGAAAAGGTCAAAGCTGGAAATGTTTTGTATGTTGATGGATTGAAGCATAATCTTTTAAGTGTCAGTCAGATGTGCGATCAAGGAACCGAGGTAATATTTAGATCAAATGAATGTCGCGTTCATGATCTTGATACAGGTGAAACAGTGATCAAAGGTAGAAGGACTCCAAATAATCTATACATATTTAAAGAAGGACAACAACAATGCTATTTGAGCAAGAATGAGGAACACTGGTTATGGCACCGGAGGTTGGGACATCTAAGTTTTTCACAAATAAGGAAAGCTTGCAAATACCAGGCAGTTCGTGGTCTTCCAGATATCAAAATTCCAGAAAACACCATATGCAAATCATGTCAGTTTGGAAAGCAAACCAGAACTAACTTTCCGGAGAAGGAAGGATTGGCTAGCATGCCTCTTGAGCTAGTCCATACAGATGTATGTGGTCCATTTAGGAAAAGGACACCTCGAGGAGAAGAATACTTGATATTATTCATTGACGATTTATCCAGGTTTGTTTGGTTGGGACTTATGAAGCACAAATACGAAGCATTCGAAAAATTAAATTCCTTCAAAGCCTTGGTTGAAAATGAATCAGGTTACAAAATTAAGTGCCTCAGGTCCGACAGAGGTGGGGAATTTACCTCAAATGAATTTTTTGATTTCTGTGAAGAACATGGGATAAGAAGAGAATTCTCTACAGCTAGAACTCCTCAGAAAAATGGAGTGGTGGAAAGGATGAACAGAACAGTCCAACAAATGGCTCGTGGTATGCTTGATGAGTCTGGAACTCCCGCAACTTTCTGGGGTGAAGCTGCATATGCTGTGGTTGTTATTCTCAACAAAACAAATGTCCGAGTAAACAACACTCAAACTCCTCATGAGCTCTGGTATGGTGAGACTCCTTCAGTAAAGAATTTCAAAATTTTTGGGAGCAAATGCTATATTAAGAATATTGATGAACAACTTGGCAAACTTGAACCCAGAGCAGATGAAGGCATTCTCCTTGGTTACTCTCCTTACAGCAAAGCATATAAGTGTTACAATAAAAGACTTGGAAGAATAGTTGGCAGCATTGATGTAGTGATTGATGAAAAAGGATACATTCCTAGGCAAGTAAATCATGAAGATATCGAAGAAGATGAAGACTACCCTCCAAATCAGACTGATGATGAAGAAGAAGAACCTCAAGAGGCACCAGAGGAACTTATAAGGATAGAAGAGAAGTCTCCATCTAGGTATGTTCAAAAGAATCATCCAGAATCTCAGATTTTGGGACAGAAAGAGGCAGGTGTACAAACAAGAAGAACAATAGCAGAAGCCTCAAGCTATTTGGAATTGCTCTCCTCCACTAAACCACAAAATGTAAAAGAATCATGCAAAGATGAATGTTGGGTCAAGGCTATGGATGAAGAAATTGAGCAGATTGAAAAGAACAACACTTGGGAGTTGGTTCCTAGACCAAAAGATAAGAATGTCATAGGGACAAAATGGATCTTCAAAAATAAATTAAATGAAAATGGAGTAGTTAGAAACAAGGCAAGACTGGTTTTTAAGGGATATGCTCAATAAGAAGGAATAGACTTTGAAGAAACTTTTTCTCCGGTTGCTAGACTTGAGGCCATCCGAATGTTCCTTGCCCTCTCTACCTTTCAAAAATTCAAAGTATTTCAAATGGACATGAAGTCAGCCTTTTTGAATGGAGACTTAGAAGAAGAAGTATACATTGAACAACCAGATGGCTTTATCCTTGGAAATGATCCAAATCTTGTATGTAGACTTAAAAAGGCTCTCTATGGGCTTAAACAAGCTCCAAGGGCTTGGTACTATCGGTTGGATAAATACCTTCATCAACAAGGTTTTTCAAAAGGATCAGCAGATAGCAATCTCTATATAAAAATTGAAAATAACAAATTGATAATACTTGTTGTGTATGTAGATGATATTATCTTTGGCAGCAATGAAGAGGCTATGAGTCAAAGCTTTGCCTTGGTGATGCAGAAAAAATTCGAAATGTCATTACTTGGAGAATTGGCATACTTTCTTGGATTGCAAATCCAACAAAATGAAGGAGGTATTTTCTTGTCTCAAACCAGGTACCTTAAGCAGATCTTGAAGAAGTATGACATGGAAGATTCGAAACCAGTATGTATCCCCATGGTTACAGGATGCAGCCTCAGTGCAAATGATGAATCAGCAGCAGTGCATCAACTAACCTATAGATCCATGATTGGGAGTTTGCTTTATTTGACAGGTACCCGACCAGATATTATGCATGCAGTGGGAATAGTTGGAAGGTTTCAAGCCAACCCAAAGGAAACTCATCTTCAGGCAGTCAAAAGAATCTTCAAGCATCTTCAAGGGACTCAAAACTATGGCTTATGGTATCCTAGAGATACAGATCTCACTCTTCATGCTTACACAGATGCAGATTGGGCCGGAAGTGTGGATGACAAGAAGAGCACAAGTGGCGGTGCATTCTTCATGGGTTCCAGATTAGTATCTTGGTTCAGCAAGGAACAGAGTTTGATTGCTTTATCTACAGCTGAAGCAGAATATATGGCTGCGGCATCTTGTTGCACATAACTTCTTTGGATGATGCAAACCTTGCAGGATTTTCAAATCACTTGCACTCCACCTATCTCTATCTTATGTGATAATACAAGTGCAATCAGCATTTCAAAGAATCCAGTCATGCATTCAAAGACCAAGCACATACCAATCAAGTATCACTTTCTCCGGGAACAAGTGCTTGAATAAAAGGTCAAGTTGGAGTATGTTCCTTCTAAGGAACAAGTTGCTGATATTCTCACCAAACCACTGTCCAGGCAGACTTTTGAATATCTCAGACAAAAGCTGGGAGTCGTTGATGCTTCATCTTGTTGTTGAAGCTTGTCTGTTGTAAAGAAAAGTTGGTGTACGCGAGTTGGATAAGGGATATCTGCATACATACGCCGATTTATGTAGGTGCGGTAGCGTATACGGAGTTCTGAAGAAAATCAGCAAGGGCAGCCTCTGGTTGGAGAGAGTCTGAGATGGGTCTGTCAGAGACCATCAGGCACAGCTTCAGGGGGAGCAGATGAACTCCTAATAATGCATTGTCGGCATTACCTTAGAAGCTTTTGGTTCTAGTTCACAATTGTTGTTGGTTTCAGGTAGAGTAGAGGCAAAAGGAGCACAAAAGGAAATCTTGGTTGCTGATCTAAATGGTGATTAACAGATGCTGCTAATGACTTTCATAAGTCTTGGTCTAGATATTTCGTCTCTATGTCATGTATCTCTTTTGTGGTATCCATTTTATTGTTTCAAGGTCATGTAACTGCCTATTTCGGTTTCCCCACTATGCCTGGGATGATTGATGTAATGTAATTGGTTGTCATATGTAAATTTCTGATGTATCCCCACTTGGTTGGGTGGATGATCCCCACTTGAGTGGGCAATGGATGTATGTGTTGAGTCTTTTGGTGATAGGAAAGTCTTTTATAATGTATAAGTCATGGTTCTCTTGAAGAACATCTCTTTGTAGATCTTGCCTACAGTCAGGGGGAGCATGTTTAGCTCAGCAGAGTAGAGATATCAACATGTACTCAGGGGCAGCACAACCCTTTGCCCTTGATGACAAAGGGGGAGAATGACTTTGAGGATCTTGGGGTTGCCATCAAGTCCAAAGGGGGAGATGGTTGGCATTATGGCACAGGTGTGACGCTATGGTACAGGTGTTGTCCTTGATGGCAACTCTCTTTGATGACAGATCTCAGTTCAGACTACAAGAATGAAGAGAAAATTCATAGACGCAGGTTCATTAAGATCAAGTCACGTATACACGCAGGTTGGACTTATAAAAGTGCGTATGCATATACACACACTTTAATGCAAAGAAAAATGTGTATATGTTGGAAAGCTTACCTTTGGTCCATGGCAGTTAGTCCTTGGAATTTGAACCTATGGTTTTGGACCATGGTATCTCGACAGACGTGTTGATCCCTAGTATTGAGTTGATGGTATTGTGTTACTATGGTTTTGGACCATGGTATTGTGAAGGGCCTAAGGCTATAAAAGGAGAAGAAGATCATTAGGAAAGGGTATTGAAAAAATCTTGAATATCTGATAAAGAAAGAGATCTAGATGCAGGTTCTGGGTTGATGATGCATTTCTTGATCTAAGCTAAGAAGGGATCTCACCGGTTGATGGAAGACAAGATCTAAGGATAGATCGAGATCAAATGGTTTGAAATGAACTATCTTTATATGGTTGATTATGCTTATTCTAGATCTGCATACTGACGCATGTTATGTTCTGAGTATGAATGATGTCTGATACAGCTGCAAAGTTATAAGAAAATATTTTTAGATCTGTACGCAGGTTGGCCTTGGAAAAAGTGCGTATGTACGTGGGTTTGATTCATTGTAGTAGCGTATACCTTTTGAAGTTTGATTTTTGAAGTTGCAGTTGGGTCTGATTGTTATTGCAGAGTTCTGTTGTCTGCTCTATGTTCTGGTGACTGGGTTGTTGACTGGGTTTCAGTGTTTCAGTGATTTAAAGATTGATGATGCTAGTATTGATTGTTTTTGTGCTTCAATGATCTTTATGGGTCCAGTATGAAAATTGGATGAATCGCGGTCTTCAGATTGTAGTGTTGTGCTTCAGGAGTATCCAGTTTGAAAATGTATGAAATGCGGTACCTGGAGAAGAAAAGATTGCAGGCCGGTGCCTACGTACTAGTATCTTAACTAGTACAAGAGCAAAGGGGGTTGGAGCTCCCTTCCAGGAGAGTCTGGAAAACGAGAGAAGGTTGTAGCCTTCTGCAGGTTGTAGCCTGCGTACTGGTATAAGGTTGCACCAGTACAAAATATTGTAAATTGAAGTTTCTTATTAAGGAAAGATAGAGACGACTTGCAGCAGGTGGTTTTCACCCACATTGGGTTTCCACCTTATATCATGGTGTTCATGTGTGCTTCTTGTGTGTGATGATATATTCTGTTTACTGCACTTGCTTACTGTTCATATGGTTAATGAAGATCTGATGCCTAACTAAAGCCTCACATTTAATGGATTAACTGAATCATAAATATTTTGGATATACGCTAGTTGCTTTAGACACAGTAGTGTATACACGCGGGTTCACTTAATTGAAGTAGCATATATGTATCTAAGTATGGAAATCAAAAGTTTTATTGATTAGATAATACTGATTCACCCCCCCTCTCAGTATTATTTCCAACAGGTATAGTAGCTCTAGGGTTTTTTAGTGATTTTGTTGGGTTTTTACTGGATCAAATGGAGCAGGCAGCTTTGGGTCTAGGAAATCAAGTCAGGATGCAGGGTGTTTTATGGGGCAAGGTAAGTATAGGATTTTACACTTGAAATTGAGTGAGATGAGAGGTCTAAGACTGGTGAGGAGCTAAGGAGGGCATGTGGCAATTATGTATCCTTCTCAAACAGTAGAAAACATAGAAAACTGAATGGCTTCCTAAGGCAGAGCACTGTAAACAATGAATTCTACCTATCTATCTTGACTTCATTCAGCTAAAAGCAATGAATTAGATTATGGCATACATCCAACATGTGAAAAACTGATAACAGAAGAAGAAACTATGCAAAAACACAACACCACAAGTATCCCATAAAAATAGCTACAAATCTTGTGTATTTCCTTGCCAAACTGCTGATAATGGTGTACAATGTAGCTCAAAGCATCCAAGTGAGTCCAACCTTTGCTAATGATAGAAAAAATACATAATATAGACATCAAACCACCTATGCTAGCCATTAGGGGTTGAAACCAAGAGAAAATAAGCTATTACAACCATTTCCAAACAGAGACCAAGAATATAGGCAGTGGAACAACTTGCCTCTATAGCATGGAAACTGATTCATTGACCCCAAAACCACCTCAAACTAATGAATCTACCCTCTAAGATCATTTCACTATTAAATTTACATGCCAAGTCATTAATTACAATCATAAAATCATCCACGAAGAGAGAAAAAGTCAACTTGTAATGAGAATAGGCGAAAATTGGATTTTCTGGAAAACTGGCCAAAAGCATGGCGCCATTAGCCAAAAGCGCAACACCTCTTTCCACCCACTTTTGGAGGCCTTCCCCTTAGCCAAATTGAGCCCAGGATATCTCATTTGAAATTTCTTTGAGTCTAGTTGTTATGAAACCAGCTCACAAAAAGATAGAAAAGAGAGATCCACGCCTTAGAATTCAGCCTCTTCGAGGGGGCAACCTCCTTTACATTACATAAATGAACAATTCTTGGATGATACAAATGAAAAAACCTCATTTCTATATATAGGAGTCTAAGGAGTCACAATATAATCCAGCCGACCTAACAATAATAATATAAAGCCACAAAAATAACAATAGAGGGATTCTATGGGGCACAAAAATAACAATATGGGGGTAATAGGGGCACAACAATATAAATAGGGGGTATAACTACAATAGTAATGGGGTAATCACTAGTATTATAGGGACCCAACATGCCCCTCTCCTTCAAAAAAGTGTTGTCCTCAACGCTTGAGCAGTTCTGGATACTTCTGCATAAAATTCTCATCCTCCCATGTGGAATCTTCAGCGGATAAGTTCTTCCACTTGATAAGATACTCTGAAATTGATCGATTTCGTAGCTGTCGAGTTCTTGTTTCTGTGATTGCTTCCGGTTCCAATATAATTTTTCCTTCCTCGTCAAGTTCTGGCAATATTGTTTGAATTGGGAGCTTGTCACCTATAACCTTCTTTAAACATGAAACATGGAAAACTGGGTGCAATCGAGAAGCTGCAGGAAGCTCCAATTTGTATGCCATAGTACCAATCTTTTCCAACACCTTGTATGGACCATAATACTTTGGTGATAATTTATTATCCTTCTTAGCTTGCTTTAGGGACATTTTCTTATATGGTTGTAGCCGTAGGAATACCCAATCACCTACATCAAAACTTCTTTCACTGCGATGTTGATTTGCCTGTTGTTTCATTCTATTTTGTGCCAACACGAGGTTATCCTTTAAGAGTTGGAGGACTTGTTGTTGATGTTCGATGTGATGTTCCACTGCCTGAACCTTAGAATTTTCTCTTAAATATGATGTGATGGATGGTGGTTGATACCCATAAAGTGCCATAAATGGGGTCATTTTTGTTGCTGTATGGAAGGAAGTGTTATACCACCATTCAGCCAGAGGCAACCATTTGACCCATTGTGTCTGTTTATCAGATACAAAGCAACGAAGATATCCTTCCAAACATTTGTTTACTATCTCAGTTTTCCCATCAGATTGAGGATGATAAGATGAGCTATGAGCTAACTGAGTACCAAGACAAGAAAATAATTTTGTCCAAAAATTTCCAGTGAAAATGGGATCTCTGTCACTTACAATAATCTTTGGGTTTCCATGTAGCTTTTGAACTGTTTCCATAAATGCAGTAGAAACTGTACTGGCTTTAAATGGATGTGATAATGCACAAAAGTGTGCATACTTGGTAAGTCTGTCAACTACCACCATGATGACACTCTTTCCCTCAGACTTGGGTAAACCTGTGATAAAATCCATTGAAACCTCCTCCCAACGTTGGCTTGGAATGGATAAAGGTTGTAATAGACCTGGTGTCTTAATTGTTTCAACTTTATTTTGCTGGCAAACCAAACATTCCGCCACAAACTTTTGAATATCTGATTTAAGGCCATCCCAAAAAAATTCCTTCTTAACCCTGTGGTAAGTTTTTAAAAATCCTGAGTGCCCTCCTAAGGGAGAAGTGTGCAATTCCATAAGAATCTTTTGTTTTAGCTGGGAATTCTTACAGAGGTATAAGCGATCTTTGTACCATAACGAATCATTTTGCCAGCTAAATGTATCAGAGTACTGGAATCTTGTTGTAGCTTTGAATAAGTGCCCACACTTCTTCATCATTCTTCCATTCCTCCCTTGCTTCGTTTATCCAATCTGGTTGGATAATAGAAATGGCACACAACAATGCTTCCACATCCTCATCCTTTCTTGAGAGTGCATCTGCCACCACATTTTGCTTCCCTTTTTTGTAGATGATTTCAAAGTCATAACCCAACATCTTTGTGACCCACTTTTGTTGCTCTTCAGAGGATAATCTTTGTTCTAAAAAGTATTTAAGGCTATCATGATCCGTTTTTACCTTGAAGTGTCTTCCCATTAGGTAGGGTCGCCATTTCTTAAGTGCATGGAGTATTGCCAACATTTCCTTCTCATAAATAGCTTTGCTTAAAAACTTTCCCTTGATTGGACGACTTTCAAAAGCAATGGGTCTTTCATCTTGCATTAGAACACACCAATTCCATTTCCTGAAGCATCACATTCCACAATAAAGGTTTTTGTGAAGTCCGGTGTAGCTAAGACCGGTGCTTGGCACATTGCCTCTTTAAGATGTTCAAAGGCCTTTGTTGCTTCTGAAGTCCATGAAAATGAATCTTTCTTCAATAATGTTGTTAGAGGTGCTGCTATTCTCCCATAATTCTTAACAAACTTGCGATAATACCCTGTCAACCCAAGAAATCCTCGCAGATGCTTTATGGATGTGGGGATTTTCCATTCCTTAATGGCTTTAATTTTGCTAGGGTCTACCTTAACTCCTTCATGAGATACAATATGACCCAAATATTCCACCTCCTGACTCCAAAGAAACATTTGGATCTTTTTGCATATAATTGTTTCTCCTCCAATAGTTGTAGCACCCTGTCAACATGTTCAACATGATCCTTCCAAGACTTGCTGTAGATTAGTATATCATCAAAAAATACTAACACAAATTTTCTAAGGAATGGTTTGAAAATTGAATTCATCAAACCTTGAAATGTTGAAGGTGCATTGGTAAGGCCAAAAGGCATGACCAAAAATTCATAATGACCCTCATGAGTTCTAAATGCCGTTTTCGGAATGTCTTCAATCTTCATTCTGATTTGATGATATCCGAACGAAGATCCAACTTGGTGAAGTAAATTGATCCATGCAATTCATCCAGTAATTCATCAATAACAGGAATGGGGAACTTATCTTTAATAGTGAGCTTGTTGAGCTCCCTATAATCTGGACACATGCGCCATGATCCATCCTTCTTGTGCACCAATACTACTGGAGCTGAGAAAGAACTTTGACTCGGTTGAATTATACCAGCCTCTAGCATTTCTGCAACCATACGTTCAATTTCACTTTTTGGACATATGGATATCTGTACGGCCTGATGTTTGGAGGAACACTTCCTGGAATCAGATGAATAGCATGATCATGATCACGCATAGGTGGGAGACCTTTGGGAGTCTCAAATACCTTGGAATGATTGTCCAAGACTTTTTGGAGATCTGGAGAAATAGATGATTCCAATGTGGAAACATCTAGCGAACATAATTGTGCAATTACACCTCTTTGCTCCTTTTTTAGAAGCTTTGTCATGCCATTAGAGCTGATTATCTTTCCTGGTTTCCCTGCAATACCCCTTAATTCAACTTCCTTTCCTTCCACAGAAAATTTCATGAAAAGTTCTTGAAAATTAAAAGCTATTGTACCCAAGGATTGTAGCCATTGGACTCCTAGTACAACATCAGCACCTCCCATTGGAATGGAAAGCATTGGGCTAGTCAATACATATTCTCCCATGGATAGCTTGATATTATGGCACTTTCCAGAACAATTTATTGTTCCTCCATTTGCAATCATCACTTGACACTCTGGTGCTGGATATAGGAAGCAATTCAATTCTTTTGCTACCCTACAATGAATAAAATTGTGGGTGCTTCCTGAATCAATCAACACTATTACCTTTTTCTTCTTGATTTGTCCTTCTATCTTGATGGTTTGAGGAGTGGTAATTCCCGCCAATGCATTACAAGATATGGTCGGATTTATTTGTTCTTCATCTAGGCTTTGTTCCTGGAATATATCCTCTTCTTTTGACCTTTCTTGCTCCTTTTCTTCTTCCTCTTCACAATCTATGTAGAATAATTTCTTCTCAGCACACTTATGACCTTTTGTGTATTTGCTATCACAATTGTAACAAAGCCCTTTTGCTCTTTTTTCTTCCAATTGTTGTGGTGTCAACCTTGTAGGTTGTGGAAGACTATGGGCAACAACACTTCCGTCTTTATAGTTGTGAATGGTATGCTTCCTAGTTGCCATAATTTTGCTTTCCATTTTTCTTGCTAACCTGAATGCCTTCTCTAATGAATCAGGTTCCCAAAGGCGCACATCATGTTGGATATTATCCTTTAAAGACCCTATGAACACATCAATCCTATGCTCCTCTGGAATATCTTTTACCCTTATGTTCAATTTTTGGAACTCCTCAATGTGCTCCATTATTGAACCCTTTTGTTTGAGACTTATCAATTGGCTAAAAAAAGTGTTGCTTTTTGTATCCTCATAATGTGCTATCAATTCTTCCGTAAAAATTTCCCAAGTGATAAATTGTTTACGAGAACAAAGCCATTGATACCATACAAACTGATTTGGTTCCAAATATAAAGTTGCCATACGTACCTTTTGTGTGTTTTGCACATTATTGAGATCGAAGAATTGCTCCATCTGTAATATCCATGTGGCGGGATCCTTGCCATCAAACTTCCTCATATCGATTTTTGGAACATGGTGAGTCTTTGATCCAACATTAGAGTCTATGGAATCATGATTAACATTTCTTTTGTTCTCATCATGAGTTTCCTTTACTACCTTTTCACCATTAGTGACCTTTCTTGTAGAAACTTCTTCAATTCTTCCATGTCTGTCTTCAAATCTATCTTCAATTTGCCATCGAATCCTCCATCTTAGCTTCCATGCCCTTTATCTTAGATTCCACGCCATTTATCTTAGCTTCTGTTAGCTTTTGTGAGCGTGACATTTGTTGCACTTGTTCTTGTAATTTTGATATATCATGTAGCATTTCTTCCTCTTCTTCATGAGTCATGCTAGAGCTTTCAGGTTCCTTACTAGGTGTTTGCATTTTCTTTCCTCGGGGCATCAGTTACCGATAATAATGCTTTACTATGCCCTTTGAATTCCGTTAAACCAAGCTTACACAAAAATTAAAAAAAAAACTACACACCTTTTTTCACTTTATAGAAGCCTGATATTGAATCTGATGTATCTCTGTAATTTCAGATCATCCAATTCTGAAATTGCTACCTGTAGTAGCCTTCTGCGTCCTCTTTCCAATGCCACAAGTCTGAGCCAAATTGGATTCTCCAAGGAAGAGTTATGTGAAATCTCCCACAGTGACTTGCTTTTAGACTGGTTCAGTAGAGCGAACTTGTACGACGTGCCACGAGTCCCTGTTTCAACCTTTGAATCTGAAAACACACATACAAGAAACTACAGTCTGTCCTCTTTCTGTACCTTCTTACGAAATTTCAATCCGATCCCCAGAGAGAAAGTTATGACGATTTTCCCCAGGTCACCTGTTTTGAATGTAATTCAGGAGTCTGCAAAAAGACCAACTTCCTCAGATCATATCTCCGCAAATATCGCGCAAAAAGCTCTGAAATTTGGACCCAAGGTTCAGCGCAATTTCTGCTCAAATGGGTTTTTTTTGCAACTTCTGAAACATCACAAAACAAAAGTTATAGCGAAAATGCCATGATGACCTGTTTGGAGCAGTGAAACCCTAGAATCCAAAGCTCTGATACCAAATGTTATGAAACCAGCTCACAAAAAGATAGAAAAGAGAGATCCACGCCTTAGAATTCAGCCTCTTCGAGGGGGCAACCTCCTTTACATTACATAAATGAACAATTCTTTGATGATACAAATGAAAAAACCTCCTTTCTATATATAGGAGTCTAAGGAGTCACAATATAATCCAGCTGACCTAACAATAATAATATAAAGCCACAAAAATAACAATAGAGGGATTCTATGGGGCACATAAATAAAAATATGGGGGTAATAGGGGCACAACAATATAAATAGGGGGTATAACTACAATAGTAATGGGGTAATCACTAGTATTATAGGGACCCAACACTAGTTTCCGGAACATCTTGAATTTCTGAATTTGGAGGTCATTTCCTCCCTCAAAACGTGAATCTCCTAAGGCAGCTTTTGTGTGTCCAAAAAGAGGCAGAGAGGTCATTTTTTGATAGTTTTTGGAACTTTTGGTGTGCCAGTTTTGCTCCAAGTCTTCTAAAATTGTCTGGGATTGATGCTCTCATCATGCTGAATCCAAAAATGTAAACTTTTCCTCCAACAAGTAATTTCCTATGTAAAAAATTTCAAAATTACAAAGATGAAAAAATTCTTCAAAATTTTCCCAGATTTGGAACAAGGCACCACCATCAACTACTTTGATGGGCTAGTGAAGCTTCAGCCAATCTTTTCAACCTATCTTTCTTATTTTTGCTCTTTAAGGCCTTCATCAACCTATCTTTAAGCTTCCTCATCCTTACGTTGCAGATTTTGTTGCGGGTCATGTAGTGGTAGGCGATGTTGTGAAGCATCTTCTTATCCTTGTTGGCCTTCTCAATCAGCCCTTCAAGGTGCATGTTAACCCTCTTGAGCGATGTTTCCCTATCATTCTCAATCTCTTGCTCAATTGAAGTCAACTTGACATGAGCTTCATTTTCCTTTTTCCTGTTTTCTTTGATCATTTGCAGCTCCATGAGGACTTGTTTGTCACTCAGTTGTTTGTTTTCATATTCCAAGTACCTGATGACGAACTTGGCTCTTTCTAAGTTATCTGCCATGGATTTTATTTCTTCTTCTTGTTCCTTTATGATAATATCTTTGATAGTTTCCGGATCCTGAGTTTCCAAGTCAATGACATCAACTCCATGATAAGTAAAGTGTTGTTGTGGCTCTTCATGATCAACAAGGTTAAAATATCTTTCTTGCTCATTACCAAGATCTTTTTCTTGTACCTTTTCCTTGCCCTTTCTTTGCTGCTTAACCTGTACCTGCTTTGCTAAAGAAGAAGGCAAAGCCCCTTCCATACCTTGTGGAGATAGAAATTTCCTGTGGCCTGAAGAATAAGGCAAGACCCCTTCCACACCTTGTGGAGATAATACTCGCCTAGCAACTGCAAAAAGTTTCCTAGTACCCCTCTTATATGTCACAAACACTACAATCCAATATTTTCAGTCTCTTTGAATTTTTCATGGCTTGAAGGTCCACCTTCTTCATGATGTACTGATGAAAAGATTTGTGGGCCTTTGAACATCTCATGAGAAATGAAAGTTTCCCATGGCATGTTAAGGTGGCTCAAGTCATGAAAACAATGATTTTAATCTAAGAGTAATGGTAAATGCTATTCAACTGTTGGGGGTATGGCTTCCTTTGTACAATATGTGCCATCTTCTCAATGTTTCTAAACATGAAGTAAGGGAGATTCATCATCTTCACTCTAGTGAAATGCATTAGTAGTCTAATGTGATATGCATATAACCAAGAGAGCCTACCTTCACAAGTGAAGTACTTGATAATGATTTTCACCAATGGAGCATACCTGCCTTCCAAAAACTTGAAGGGGAATAGTCTCTTCATTTTGTATTTATATATAGCCTTGATGTAAGGCTCATAGTATTCCTCATCAATATCTTGACCTTTGTACCAATTTTCAACCACATCTGAAATTACTGTAGCCTCTGAGATGACAAATAGTGATATGGTGAAAGTTATTCTGGCAAGGGTTACTTCATTATTATGCAAATGAGTCACAAATATCCTAGCTAACTCATGATGAAATCTGAATCTTTCTATCATCTCACAAAAATCAAATCATGCCTAGTGTTTAAAGCAAGAAATGGCAAGTGGATAGGCTTGTAACTCCCTCAAACTAGTAGGATCTTCTCTGATAATTCGTCTCCTTTATGAGGCTTCCTTTGTTGTATGTTTCTCTCCCTAGAGTTATCATTGAATGTCTCTTTCCATTTTCTCCTTTGTTTTTGCAAAATGTGGTTGTATATGGTTGTTTTGTGGATAATAGTGTTATATCTCCAAATATCACTCTTATGGTTTGTGATGCTGTACTCATGGCCTAGGGCAACCCCTCCTTCCAGACTTGGTCCTAAAATTTAAAAAAAAATAGTGTTTTATCCCTTATACGCGACATTGCCCTGAGTTAAACGCGTGTATACGTGGGTATGTGTATAGCCAACCCGCGTGTATGAATTAAAACACTTAAAAAAATATAAAACTCCTTATTTTCGGGTGGGGATCGCGGGTTTTACCTGCTGATCACCTGTTAGTGCCCGTGGCCCAACTATTCCCAACCAACTCCTAACTAAAAAACTACTTTGGAGATGGTATAAAAATACCTCAAAGGGAAGGCCTAAGGGAGGAGAGAAGAGAGAGAAAGGTTATTATGCTGAGATTTTTCCCTTGACCAGGTCTGAAGTCCCCTGTGCCTTCTGCACTTCCCCCATTTTGTACAGGAAACCTTTGTTTCCTTTTGTGTTGATGTTCATCCACCATTTATGACATCATGGAGAGAGTCATGGAAGGAGTTTTGTTAGAGGCTTGAGGCTGGAATGGATCCGAAAGGAAGCTTTTCTTGGAGCTTGCTGAAGGTGACTCAGGTGAAAATATTCCTTTTTATGTACTTTATTTGTCTATAATAAAAGAAACACATGTCTTGGTTCCCGAAATGAATCTTCTTTATGTTAATGATATTCATGTCTAGAATTCATATGTAAATGGTTGTTTGGATTTCATAACTAACTACCTTTCCTTATAACATGAAGATGGTTTCTTTATAAGTTTTTGTCCATGTACTGTTGTATCCTTTGAATTGGTTGTTTTGCAGGACAAAAGAGAAGAAGGGAACTCCAAGAAGGGTTTGGACCCTAAAGACCTTCTCAAACGTAGGACCAAAGGTACATACGCTTATCATAGAATTTGCTTATAATAGCATAATGGTTGTATGAATGTATGTTTCTTTGAATAGATAACTTTCAGTTTGCTAGGGTTTCAACCCAAAAAGCCCTAGGGGAACATTTCCCTCTATCAGAATTGGCGACTCCACTGGGGACAACACTCTTGTTGTTCCTAGTTTGGGTGTTTTTCAAGCCAATAAGGGCTCACCTACCTTGTCTGCTTGCTGTTACTGTCTGGTCTATTTTTGAACTTTAAGATTTGCCAGTTTCTTCAGTTTGTTTTTTTTATTTTTCTTGAAGCTTTTCATATACGCTGTTTTTCTTAGATACATAAGCGTATATACACTTGTTTCTTTGAGTGAACCTGCGTATATGCAGGTTTCCTGAAACACAGTAGCGTATACACACAATCTGTACATAAGTACAGTCGCGTATATATTGCAATTTTCAAGATATATAAATCTTTTTAGTCTCTGAAGGTTTGTCTGGTGGTTTGAGTCAGTTTGAAATAGTCATTTTCCCAGTAT